>JAZHEH010002014.1:6496174-7795409 GCA_036589455.1 Ateles fusciceps
CCGCCTATGAGTGAGAACATGCAGTGTTTGATTTTCTGTTCTTGTGTCAGTTTGCTGAGAGTGATGGTTTCCAGATTCATCCATGTCCCTACAAAGGACACAAACTCATCATTTTTTATGGCTGCATAGTATTCCATGGTGTATATGTGCCACATTTTCCTTGTCCAGCCTATGGTCGATGGGCATTTGGGTTGGCTCCAGGTCTTTGCTATTGTAAACAGTGTCACTATGAACATACATGTGCATGTGTCTTCATAATAGAATGATTTATAATCCTTTGGATATATACCCAATAATGGGATTGCTAGGTCAAATGGAATTTCTATTTCTAGGTCCTTGAGGAAGCGCCACACTGTCTTCCACAATGGTTGAACTAGTTTACACTCCCACCAACAGTGTAAAACTGTTCCTATTTCTCCACATCCTCTCCAGCATCTGTTCTGATCTTGTTTTAAATTAAATAGCATTAAGATGTCAGCACTGGAAACTTTCCCAAGAAATCCCATTTCCCTTCATGGGCTCCACATTTTCCTGAATGAAGACACATGCACAAAACACTAATATACCATGTCATTTGTTTAGTACCTGTTAGGTACATATTATCCATATAGCACTGTACATCTCAATAGCCATACATATAGAATCTATGTGTCTTATTGTATGCATAATTAGGAATTCTTTTCCCTAAAATAGTTCTTTGATATCCTAAACAGATTCCTCCTATGTTTATATGAGATCTATCCCCTCTAGTTCCAGTGCCTTATAAGAAGTATTCTGTCACTACAGCCACATGCACAGGGAAATGTGGTACATCTGATGCCAAGAGATGAAGCTCTCATCCCTTAAACAAAATAGAACAGTCTTTCTCAACATCTATAACTTGGGTGTAAAATGCAGGGTAGGTTGTTGTGAAGATTAAATAAACTAATATACATGACACTCCTAGAATAATGCTAGATACACAGTGCCACCTCAATAAGTGATATTTTTTGATTACTTATTATCACAGGGATCATTATTATTTTTTAGGCAGAAAAGTTTATCTGATTTCCCTTCTTGCTGAGAATCCATGAGAGTGAGGAGCCCTGATGTGTGTACGCTGCATGTCTGGCAGTCAGTCAGGGAGCACCGTATGACAGGGAGAAGAGAAGGTAGTGTGAAGAAAGAGGAAAAGAAAGTGGTGAGAAAGATGGAAAAGTCTGGCTGGAAGGGCAAAGTAGTAGTTATAGAAAGATCTCAATAGCTGCCATCTATTTACCTTTAATTGCCTTGTCCAAATTTTACAGCAAACAGAGCAAACATTAGCGTTTACACCAGCTCTCTTCAAGGAAATGTATTTTGACTATTAAAAAACTTCTGAGGAAGTGAGAGATGTAATTACTACCTGTATAGTTAATTCCAAATCATGAAACTTCATTTTTATAATCATTAGGTTCTAAGATGGAAAAAGATCATAAAAATGCATGAAGTGATAAAGATAGTTGGAAATTGGACATCTAAATAGGCATTCCTTCAAGGAAATAGGCAATTTTAAAACATGTATTGAACTTTTAAAAAATCATGTTGTAAAGGATAGATAAACACACTTGCTATTGAAGAAATTCTAAACCATTGTACCTCTGTTTAAACAGGACTGTACTAAAAATTTCTTACCAGAAATGAATATAAACCAGGGAGTCTACAGTGCTCTTTTCAATAGGTGTGATGCCACAGGTATATAAAAATGAGATGAGTCACTGGCCAGAGAGAGCTTTCTAGTTGAGGTTAATAAGACGTCTTATTTGTCCATGAAACTATCCTCTCTCCCTCCAAAATGAACAGTTAATGTCACCCTTGAAGTTTATTGTCTGTTCTCTCTCTCTCTCCCCACCCCCTCTTTCTTTCTTTCTGTTTCACAAGCCAAATCACCTGAAGGACAGTGCCATCTCATCTGTGTATGTGATAGGGGAGGGGTAAATGTATTTACTCAATATGGGAAATTCATCTTCCAAGCTGTTGTTGCCCAGCCCTGCCCAAAGATACCCTGGCACGAAACACATGCAGGAAGTTGGACATGCTACTCTAGCCCAACCTCAGTTGCTTCACTCTGTCCTCTGCAGAAATATCTAGAGATTAGGCAAGAAGCATACCTCCTGAATGAAACATGTGTTCTAAACACCATAACTACAATGTTAGCAGAATTCTCATGGCATGATCTCTAGCTCAAGCATACTCAAATCATAGTGGTATTAGTGCTGCAGATACTGCTTTCCCATTGCTTACAGCAATTGTGGCCATGACTACCACACTTTTTAAGAATAAGTTTGCAAAACAATAAAGTAGTATACTTAAATGATATGGGACGTGTGGAAAGAGCTTTAGAACTCTTCCAGTCTAAGGCTGGGTGCAGTGGCTCACTCCTGTAATCCCAGTGCTTTGGGAGGCTGGGGCAGGCAGATTACCTGAGGTCAGGAGTTCTAGACCAGCTTGGCCAACATAGTGAAACCCTGTCTCTACTAAAAATATTTTTTAAAAATTAGCCGGGCCAGGGATGGTGGCTCACACCTGTAATCCCAGCACTTTGGGAGGCTGAGGCAGATGGACCACAAGGTGAAGAGATGAAGACCATCATGGCCAGTATGGTGAAACCCCATCCCCACTAAAAATACAAAAATTAGCTGGGCGTGGTGGCACACATCTATAATCCCAGCTACTCAGGAGGCAGAGGCAGGAGAATCACTTGAACCTGGGAGGTGGAGGTTGCAATGAGCCGAGATCATGCCACTGTACTCCAGCCTGGGTGACAGAGTGAGACTCCGTCTCAGAAAAAAAAAAAAATTAGCTGGGTATGGTGGTGGTACCTGTAGTCTGAGCTATTCAGGAGGCTGAGGCAGGAGAATAATTTGAACCTGGGAGAAGGAGGTTGCAGTGACCCAAGATCAGGCCACTGCACTCCAGCCTGGGTGACACAGTGAGGCTGTGTCTCAAAAACAAAACAACAAAAATCTTTTCCAGTCTATCCTCCACCTACAGCCATGAAAACAGATCCAGTTGTAGAAATAGTCACATTTGCAATTCCTTAATATTTAAAGCAGTCACCGCCACTATATTTAAATGTGTGATGAGAGCAGATCTTATGTGGTAACTATCCTCCAACGTTAGGACTTTCTTCCTTGCATACATATTAGCTAAGTGTGTTTATATTTATTCTGGCCTTGTTGTCTGACTTTACATCCTTTCAAATTTTCTTTCTTCAAATGTCAACTTATTATCAATATGAGGCACTTTTCACCTTTGCTCTCTCTGACTCCCGTCTATCCTGTATCCTAAATATCCTAAATTGTAGTTGTTCTTTGTTTACAGCTCACCGTTTCCAACAGAACCTCCTATGCTATTCCAAAACTTAGCGTGCATCATCTATCAGGTATCTATTGCCTCAGTAATGCTTTTTGACAAAGCACCACAAAACTCAGTAGCTTAAGAGAATAATAGCTCAAGAGTCTGCAGGTCAGGGCTTTAGGCTTTGCTCTGCTGGGTGATTCATCTTGTATCAGTTGGTTTCATTCATGTGCCTAATATTTGGCTGGTATGACATGAGTGACTGGGCCACATGCCTCTCATCTTCTAGCAGGTTTGCCTGGAGAGATGTGTTTTCCTGGTTTTGGCTGAGGTGTGACAGAAATAGCAGAAATTTGCAAGGCCTTTTAGGCCTCTGCCTAAGCCAAGTCTGTTAACATCCTATTGGCCAAAGCTGGCTACATGCCTGAGGCCACAGTCAGAGTGAGAGGATGCTGCAAAGGTGCATGTAAAATGATGGAAGGGTGAGGAGGTGGGGCTGTTAATGCAAGCATTTTACCATATATCCTGAATGAAAACTTAATTATAACATGAAAGCAATTTAAATTTGGCTGTACAGAACCCAGGGCAATTTTCAGGCATAGATTTATATTGGTCACTTATATCAACAATCACGAATTTAGATTTGTCACAGAGAGCAGTCTTTAGCGCCACCTGACAATTGATGCTTTCTTTTGTAATAAAGAACAATCAGTATATAAATTAAATGTTATTTAATTCAGTTTAATAAACATTTATTTACCAAATATGTTGCATGAATAAACAGCCTATTGAGCAGCATAACTATAGCAAGAGATCCCTACTGAACTCGAAATTGTCCCCATCTTTTCTCGGCAGCATGTCGACAGTGTGACACTCATACGATCTGAACCCAAGAAGTCCAAAAGTAGGTCTCAAAAAAAAAAAAAATTAGCTGGGTATGGTGGTGGTGCCTGTAGTCTGAGCTATTCAGGAGGCTGAGGCAGGAGAATAATTTGAACCCGGGAGAAGGAGGTTGTAGTGACCCAAGATCAGGCCACTGCACTCCAGCCTGGGTGACACAGTGAGACTGTATCTCAAAAAAAAAAAAAAAAAAAAAAAATCTTTTCCAGTCTGCCTTCCACCTACAGCCTCTTGGCCAGGTGCAGTGGCTCTTGCCTTAATCCTAGCACTTTGGGAGGCCAAGACAGGAGAATCCCTGGAGCCCAGGGGTTCAAGACCAGCCTGGGCAATGTAGGGAGTCCCCATCTTAAAAAGAAAAAAGAAAAAAATAAGAATCTTTTCTGGTTTAACTGGTGATGGACTCACACACATGAAACAAAATACCAGCCATGGCCAGCCCTGCTGGCTCACACCTGTAATCCCAGCACTTTGGAAGGCCACAGTGGGAGGATCTCTTGAGGCCAGGAGTTAGAAACCAGTCTGGTCTACATAGTGAGACCTCATCTTTACAAAAGATAAATAAATAGATAAATTAGTTGGGTGTGAAGGTAGTACATGTATGTAGTCCCAGCTATTTGGGGGGCTGAATAGGAGAATCATTTGAGTTCAAAGCTGCAATGAGCCATTATCACACCACTGCACTATAGCCTGGGCAACAGAGCAAGACCCTGCTTCAAAACAAACAAACCCATACATAACGAAGAAAAGACAGAAAATTCAGGGAAGGAATTCTTAGCCTTTCTGGATCACTGGGGTGGCCACATGAGGTGGTGACTATGCATCTAACAGTTTTTCAAAGTTATTCTGAGGGCAGCAGTTGGCATTGCTTGTGGGAATGTAACTTGCATTGCATATATTATATTCCAAGGACAGGAAGAATTAGCAATGTTCTATATGGAAAATAACACACCATCATTGAAATTTCTTCAGCCTGCTACACAGAAATAGGCTGTGTTCACCCTGAGAAGCAGATGTGGGGGGGGTATGACATAGAGCGCATGGCTTATTATGACTATTATACCTGAGAGAGCTCACATTGTATATTACATACCATCAAAAATTTTCTCCATCAAACTGTCGATGAGAATTAACAACTGGAATAAATATGTCTTTTCCTGAGGTTTTTTTTCCTTTCTCTTTACTTACCTTGTCAGAGTGGATTTTTTAAAAAGAAATGAAATTATATAATACAGGCTTGGGAAAGAGAAGGAGAAAGATCCCAGGTATCCCTGTAAACAAAAAGACAAATGATGGTCTTTCATGGTTTGGAGACCTTAGTAGAGACTGACCTATTAATAACTGTAACCCAGGAAACATGGATTCTTCTAGTTAAAAAGAAGCAACACACCTTATCATATTAGACTCTCGATAAATGCATCTGTGTAGAAAACAAATTTGTCTTATTTAATAGCCCCATCCCCAACTTTCCAGTGCTAGAGATTTTCCAGCAGAGTTATCACCTTAAAGATTCCACTAGATGGAGATCCTGAGCCATATTCCATGGTTTATGACAAAAAGAAATGTGAAAAAAACACATTTTATTTCGCTTTTTACTTTATTTTTCATAGCTTTTCTTGAAAGATTGCAGAGTAGAATTATTTATCGGTTGGTATATTAAAGAAAATCTGACATGTACAAACAAGGACTTCAAAGGTTTTTAGTAACACCTATCACAGGAGGCTGAATTGATACCAGAAACCAGGAGTGTAAAAATCCATGATGGCATTTTATTATCAAAGAGAAATGGAAAGGGCTTCTGCTTTTCTTTAAAATTACAGTGACGAAATAACACATCAATTATTTGAACTGATTTGTTTATAAAGACATTTACCTTAGCTCAGATTATTGGATTCTGTCAACTCAAAATTTCTTTGTTCCTAGTCTAGTAAGTAAGATAAAGTCAAGATGAAAAAAGCAGAGGGATGTAAGATTCTAAGGCTGTGAATTAAATGGCTCTGGTTATAATTACTGACAGATATTTGAACGCCATTGTGGGTTGATTCTCATGCATGTTACCTGGAATCTGAAGGAAGAGAGGGTCATGAACTCCTTTGGTCATAAGAACATATGCGTTTCCAGTGCTGCACACTGATTAGGACAGCCACTAGAAGCTGCCACCAAGAGTCTAAGTGGTGGGGCTATCCAGGTCTTCTATAGACATATAAGGACTCTCCAGGACGTCATGAAAACCTTAAGACCAATAGTTGCATCCTGTCCTCTTTTTTACAAATGAAACCCAAAGGCCCCACATGAGTGAATGGCAGAGCCTGGACCAGAAGTTACCCTCCCAATGTCTGGCATTCTGCTGGTTGCTTCTACTGTTTGTCTGAGTTGATCTGAGTTCTTCCATGAAAAGCTTAACTTCTAAGGTGATGAAACCAGTAAAAGTCAGCCACACAGCCTTCTCAAGGTGGTAGGATATAAAGAGCTTTACATCAGGGAGACCAGCAGAATCAGAGGACAGTGCCACACTGGCCATATATTGTGGGACTCTTGTTCTTCAGGCCTCAGTATCTTCATCTGAAAATTGACGAGGGTGGAGAAGACAATCTCCTTGTCCTGTGTTCATACACAGGTTATCAATTGCTCTTGTAAGCGCAGATAAAACTTGAGAAAATAATTCTAGGTAGTTTTATTGCCTCTGTCTCGCTCATAAAACACAGTTCACTTGGGAAAACTGCTTTGTTGATCACGGCACTACTAAAGCAACCCATTACAAAGATTTATTTGAGAATATAGAAGTTAATCTTCCATCAGGGGCTATTTTAATTACTTATTAAGGATTCCAGTTGAATTCTATTGTAATGAAATTGGTAGGCCATCAAAATAACCCAAATACCATTCCACAAAGAAAAGGTGTATTTAGGTATTAGATATGATGGTGGTAGTTATTATTAATTTTTGAACCATTTCCATAAAGCCAATGTTTACTATATTCTCTATATTTACAACGCTATAAACTCAAGATAGCAAACAATTTGGGGGAATTTCAAAGGAAGGTATGGCTCTGAATTTATCCATTTGTTCAGTTCCTATGTGGAAGTGCTCCGTGAATATTCACAATAAACTGTGTGAGATTTGGGTGTGAAGATCCAACCTTCAAGGGGCTTGGTTGGGTTATTTTGTTGCCAGTCTTTCTAATAGAAGACGGAGGTCCGCTGGTACCTACAATATTGTTTTTACTCTAAGCCTAAATCTCAGCGGGATTTAGGAAAGCGTTTCTCAACTGCAACACAACAGAAAATACTGTTGAAAGTGCTTAGGATAGTAAAATAAATATGGGGGAGATAGAAACCACATATTGGAGGTCTGTATGGTATTTTAGTTATGACTCTCGTTGTAAGTGTCAGAAACCAACTCAGGGCAGCTTGAAATAAGAGGGGTGTTTCTTATGAGGATAGAGGATGTCTCATTGCATCTGATGGCAGGAAAAGAGCTGGACCTCAGGTAGGACCCAGACTAAGGAGCTGGACACCCATTAAGAATTTAGAAAGGCTCACTTTCTGTCTCTTTCTATGTCCTTCCACTCGTTCCTCTCCTTCTGCCTTTCAATAGACCTGAAGAGAACAAGGTGGACATTGCATAGCGCCTGCATTGACAGTTTCTCAGCAAAAAAGAAAATAAATAAGACCAATCAGACTGACTGGTTATTTCTATACTAATCCCAAATTCTTGAGGAGTCAAATCTGAGTGGACTGACTTGGGGCCATGTACCCATCTTGATTTGAAGGACTGTGATCTGGGGAGGGGACAGGACAGACAAGTCTTCTGAAGCCCCCTTTTGGGGGATGTCATGGTAGCTCTCAAGAGGTCTGTCATCCAGGAAATAGCAATGTCAGATGGGGAAGGAGGCTGGGTAGCCTAATGGGATCAGATACTTCTGTGTAAAGCTTCGTTCTCTCCCTTAGTACTCACGGACTTCAGACAAGTTATCTAACCCTCACCTCCTTAGTTTCTTCAGCTGTAAAATGAGGGTGTCCATAGCATTGTTGAGAAGATGAAAACAGCAAATCCATGTAAGTTTGGCAGCACAGTGCCAAGAACATAACTAATAAATATTGGTTTTGATACTGTCATTATTAAAAGGTACAGATATTTTAAAATATCCAGAGTGACCTTGAGTCAATTTCTGAGGCTACAGAAACTTGTCAGTAACCTCCTTTTGCAGTCCTCCCTTTTCTGTCATTAAGTGTAGACATTACATTCAAGTGCCCGTTTTATACTAAGGCTTAGAGTAAGGTTCAGAGGACTCTCTCCCTTGCATTCCCCTCACCCCTGCTAGTCTTGGCTTTTCTGCCAAAACCAAGCTTTGAATCATTTAGACTTCCTGACTTTCCCCCAATCTGAGTCTTCTGCTCTGCCTTACTTACCTCTAACTCTCCTCTATTTTGAAATTGTCTGACACTCATATTCCCACCCCACTACCCCCACCTTGGCTCTTTTCCTCTTCTCTGTTAACAACTTTATCTTCAAACAGCTTCAAGTCTGCAAATCCCTGAGACCTTCCTGCCTTCCTTAAAAATGTGAGAGCC
The DNA here is from genome assembly GCA_036589455.1 of Ateles fusciceps. Classification (NCBI taxonomy): domain Eukaryota; kingdom Metazoa; phylum Chordata; class Mammalia; order Primates; family Atelidae; genus Ateles; species Ateles fusciceps. Next base: position 6,504,964 of record JAZHEH010002014.1, read on the forward strand.
ATTGCCCTATCAGGGGGGAATGCCTACAGCCAATAAGTCCTACAGGTAGCAAGAACTGTACACTCAAAGAAAGAAAACAAGAGAAGCCTGATTTTGAGAATTGACACCAGATTTACTAAGAATATTATAACGTGATCATTCTAAAGTAATTTCTATTTTTGAGTGTAACACTATATAATAGGCATATTAACTAGGCTGGCTGGTAAATGAACAAGGACTTTAGAATACATCCATTCTATATAAGATTTTCATTTAAGGGAGCTAATTATATCCATACCAGCAACCTGGGGTTAGTGTGGGCTATTGACCATGAGTTGGCAATGGCCTCATTATGCAGGACTGAATGTTACAAATGATAGTCATTAAGACAGGGTTTTATCTTTATCTAGAGGCCAAAGATACAAAATGTAGAGTTTCGCAAATCGGGCATTCTGGGAAAGTTCCAAGCTGATAGAAAAGAATGAAAGAGAACAACTTTGGAAAACTGTGTGGTGGTAGCGATAACAAAGATGACAGGTTCATACTTTTGAACCTCCCCACATACTTTTCCGGCTGTTTCCTTTACCTAGTGACTGCCTTTGATCTGTCCTCCTCCTCCTCCTCATCTCATTATCTTCACATTTTCTGCCAACCTCTTCATACCCACCCCACCCTTTCTAATCCAGTGTAAGACAAAGGAAAGGGTCACCTAATATACTATCCTTAAATCCTACAAATCATGTTGTACCTTTATTATTGAAGAAGCAAAAATGCAAGGTGAAACATGAAAATGTCAAGAGATAGAATGAGTTTGCCAAGGAACTAGATACACTAGTTTTCACCCTGGATGAGGGGGTGGGGCAGGCACATGTTTGAGAGGTTGGAAGAGGCTACATTTTTAGTTGTCTGAAGCATATTACAGTTTTTGGTTCCTGGGAGAGCCAGACGTCCATTGACTTGCAATGCACAGGAAAGTCCTGCACAGTAAAAAATTGTTGCACTCCAAATGCCAGTAGTTCCACTGTTGGGAAAACAGTGGAATGAAATCTACTGATTATTTAAATCAGGGGTCACAAAATGGGCATAGAGCCATTGATTGTGGCTGGCAGATGTGTTTTGTTTGCCCTGAAGTATGTTTTAGGAAAATTTGAATTTAAATGGTGGGGAGGCACATTTTCTATTTCTTTCTTATTTATTTATTTATTTATTTATTTATTTATTTATTTATTTATTATTGCATTTTAGGTTTGGGGGTACATGTGACATTTTCTATTTCTCCATAAGGCCTACCTTGCATTTCCCTGTTGTTACTAATCACGTCACTTATTTATAAATACTACCCACTTGAAACTTGAAGGCATTTGAATCTGTCTGGTGGTTTTAATTTAGGTGTCATGAATCTGTATTGTTGAAATGAAAAGTAACCCCGAATTCTCCCTGGTATTGGTTTTTCTCTCCCTGGCATTTGTGAATTGTTTGGCTTTATGGCTCATCTCTGCCATAGTTTACAAAGGGGCAGTTCCTGGGACATTACAAAGAGCTTTCATTCTCCAATTTCTCTTGTACTCTGATATGAATTTATCGGTTCCCTCCTACAATTTACCTAAGCCCCTGTAGAAAGAATTTGTATTTTATACATTTGTTTATACATGATTTGTGCCTTTTCTAAAAGGCTTTGAGGCAGCTTACAGTAACAGGACAATTAAAGATAAAAACAGAACCATTTACAAGATCAATTAAGAGGAGTAGAACTACCAGGATTAATTTGTCACTTCAGTTGGACATTTGATTTAACTCTGTGCTTCTTTGGTTAAACCAAAGGATGGATTGTGTATTGTTAAATTAAAAGAAGCATACACCTTTGGTGAGTTAGACCACTTGAGCTGATATTGAAGTCAAAAAATATTTTAGACTGGTTATTTTATTGTATGAATTTTTATAATGTGACTATTTCTATTAATACTTTCAGCCTGTCTGCATTTATTCCATAAAAATAGGTTATCCAACAAAACAGTGTTCTCTCCAGAGTGTCCTGGATTCTCTTACGCACAGGTGTGGAAGACCAATAAATGCTTTTGAAAATAAGTACTTTTAAAAATCTTTGGACCTTGATATTCATATGTTTAATAGACATAGGACAAAGATTATAAGGCAAATGGGTGTTGATGCCAAAGTTTGTGAAGTAACTGGGGGCATAGATGTTTTTTAGAAAGCAAATTAAAAATATGGCACTAGATTTAGCTAGTGTGTGGAAGTGACATCAATGGGTAACACTCCTTTTGTGCTAAAGCCTTTGCCTGGTCAGTCTAATGCTTTAACTGGTTTATTTCAAGGATTTATAAAGCCTGGTCACAACCACTGTTGTGAAGAACAGCTTTTCTTTTCTGAATTTTGAGGTTTAGTTATGGGATTGTGGCCTTCATATTCAGTAAGAAACTGAAACCTCGGCTTCTCCAATAATTATGTAGTGTTTATCTTCTTTTCTCTTCTTTTCCTAAGAAGTTTAGAAGAAATTTAGATTCAAGTTGCTTTAACTTACTTTTTGATTGCCAGCACAATTCTCTCCCACTTCTCCTCTGACACATTAAAAAAGTCACACACACACACACACACATATAATAAAATATATTTATAATAGAATATATTTGGTATTTATATATATTATGGCATTGTATTCTAAGTGACTTCAAACTCCTTTGGAAGTCAGAAGGTATATGTTATAAATAAATTGAGAAATAATGGAATTTGTTTTTAGTGTTTTTTAGCAGTTCTGTCGTATTTCTATCTTTCACTTGACTGTTTAACTGGACAATTCTATGTGGCCGCAGTGGAGCCTCACAATAAATATCTGTTGAATGTCTTGTGCCCCCTTGCTTCTAATAGGGCTCTAACACATTTTGAAAACAAGAGATCTTATAAATTTTAATATTAAATGACAGTGATCAAGGTTGCTATAGATGTAGGCACCCCCCTCTTCCTCTGTGTCCTTGGATGTGTTATATAAAACTCCTCCTTACTCTGAGATGCTTGTGAACATGTTATACACTTGAGAAAATACCTGTGGTCACATAACTATTTTGGGGGATGGCCAAGTCTTATAGATGTGTGTACCAGTATGGATCCAAATATGTTCAACTTGGAGAAACCTTGACCAACTATTGAGAGAGGAAGTGTCTTCGGTTTCACTAAGAGGTGGCTTGGGGGCTGCTGGGGATCATCCTGGCAGGCCTCCTGCTCTCTGAGAGGTGCTGGAGACTCTTAAATTACCCACTGTGCAAACACCTATTTCCTAGCAAGTGTGGTTATAAGATTATATGTCCCTATCAAGGTTTTGATGGTGCCATAAACCACTCAAGCTCAGCTCTTATAATTTATTGAAACATCGGTTCCCCTCAAGGGAATTATAGGCTGATAATTACCATTTGTCCGGGTGCCATAAACCACGTCAAGCAAGGTTGGATTTCTCTATGGCAGAACTAAATGCTATGTTAGGGGACAGGGGGGAGACTTTTATTAAAACTAAACAGACGGGAATCCTGCCACCCAAATGAGGTTCTTTTGATATACATACTCTCTTATTTCTCCTCACGTACACCACTGGCTCAATGCCTGAACAGATCTGTTTTGGAGGAGTTCCTGTGATAACCAGTTTTCCTTTTGAACATCTCCAGACGCTTTTGTTTTTATCATCATGGGCTTTGTCTCAGGACTTCTGGCTTAGTTTCCACCCCTCTGCTTTCCCCTTGTCCTTTCCTCTCAAGCGTCTGCCTCTGTTCGACGTGCCCTTTTCAGCAACACAGTCTTTTCAGTAGCTCGCTCACATGGGGAAAAGTCTATTCTGCACAGGGACCCACCAAGGCTCTCACATCAATAAAGCAAATTGATGGCAGGCTTAACATATTCCTCAATTATCATCTACAGATGCTTTTCAGAACAAACAATCCCTGAAACCTTCACACACAAGAAAACACTCCCCTGGCAAAATAATCTTGTTTGGAAGCTTCAAAAGGAAACCGTAACAAAGAAAGAATAGAAAATATTCACTGACAGGAGCTTCCCAGCCATAGACCTGACTCCTGTTCAGAGGGATAAGAGCAGAATAAAAGTCCCAAGCCATCATATCCTGACCCTGGGGTTACCATACTGGGACTAACTTTTACTGAAACAGAGAATGGCTGCAGGAACACTTTTCCTTAGCTTATCATTGCCGTGGTTATGTTTTGCCATATTTTCCACTCCCTCCATCTTACTTCTCCCCTGCTGTAGAACCAGGTGGTTAATTCCACCAGCTGGTTGTCTCTTTTCATGCCTTTGTCTGGAGAGTCTCTTAGATGTGATCTCTGAAAGGCTGATCCAGAACTGGAGATGGCTGGGCCTCAAGCCCTTCTCCTGGCTTCCAGAAGGATAAAGAGAAATCTAGGCTGTCCAGACATGCTTCATTATAGGGAAAAATTGCACAAATTGTTGGTCTGTCCCCTGTCGGCAGGCAGTCTCTGGTGAGTTAAATGCGATAATCTCCTTTGCTCTTTATTAAAAATCATTTTTTTAATCCACCTCTTCTTCCCCTTCCTATGTAAAGTATTGGAACATTAATTTGAAGACCTTCTCTTACATCTGTTGGTACTACGCTCCCCTCGGGGCAGCACTGGTAATGCAAGTGATCCCAGAAAGGGTAGGGCTGGCCATGACTTAAGGCTCCAGAGGACTAAGTCCCTCCATGCTCAGTGACTCAGCCACGTCCATCTACAGTGAGGGGTAATCAGGCCCTAGCCTGCTACAGCACAACACAGCACAGCACAGCACAGCACAGCACAGCACAGCACAGCACAGCACAGCACAGCACAACACAGCACCACACAGCACCGTTCATCCCCCGCAGCACCCTCTAGGGTTGCCATGATAACCACCATGCTGAAACTCAATTACTGTAGCCACTGAGTGTCCTAAAGGATCCTAGGAAAGAACAAAATGCTTGTGCTGCATTAGGCAAGGGGAAAGACCTCTGTTGGCTTCCTCTCTTGAGGTAAAATTCTACCTTTTTCTTTCATCCACCCAGAGAAGGGGGCTGGAGCTCTGTATGCCTTGCAAAAATAGGGGATGGGGGAAAAGAAAGCAGAGCTCTGAATCAATGTTTGGTGTCTCTACAAAGTCCAGCTAGTCCTTGATTCCCCAACTTGTATGCATTTGGTGTGAACAGTGATACATCTACACTTTTTTTTCATGCAGGCCAAATCCTAATTTCAAGGAGGCAGAAAAGCTGTCCAAGGTCGCAAAATACAGTAAGGCAGAGCTACACCCTAGAGGCAGATGTGAGCTTTCTAAAAGCAGAGCAAAACTTGGAGCCATTCTGCTCCAAGGGAGTAGGGAGAGAGAAGGAGTGAAGGTCTGAACTTCAAAGAAATGTAAACAAAACATTCCTCCGGCTCTGATTTTAATCTGTCCATTGGCTGCTTTCTGGGATGGGGTACCTAAGTGAGTGGATTTGCCTACTCCTTCAATAAATCAAAGCTTCTCAGAACAGGATCATCAGTGGGGACTCCTTACCCCAGGAAACTGTAATTGGAGGTAAATATTAATTCCAGAGGAAGGCCTTTGAGCCCAGTAAGTGCAGCAACAATATGTCTCCAAGGAGCCACTTCTTTCCTTTCCCATATCCATTGGAAGGAGATTGTGGGAGCAAAGCTTATCTCCAATTTTTATCCATTTTAACAATGTTCTACCTACTGCTAAACTGAGCTGCCTTAAGCTCAGCACAAAAAGCCCTTTTCAGAGCATCTAACAGATAACTTAAAAAAAAAGAAAGAAAAGAAACCTTTTCACATAGCTCTCCTGGTACCTTTTCAAGAGTTGGGGCTCTATGCAGGCAGCCAGGCTTGAGCTGGCTTTTGGGGACAAAGGCACACCAAGTATTATGACTATACTCATTCTTTTAAGTTGCCGCCATACTCCTGCTCCTACCTTCTTTCTTTCTTGCAGTGTCCACCCTCACCTCCCTTGAGTTGGGCAGGCCTATTGAGACTGCTATGTTTTTTCTTTGTTCACTGGTCAGGAAAGTACAATGATCATTTCCTGTGTTAAATCGTCTCAGCTTTATCAGGCTGCAGTGCCTAAAATTTACAGTCTCATCTGGAGAAGCACTAGGCTGCCTGTGGCTAATATGATAAAAAAGAGAATTCAACACAGGTGGAATGGGGGCCAGATGCTGCTAGAAGCCTGCGAATAGTTTATTTCCATATCACCAGTGATAAAGCTGGACTGCTGTTCTCTCTGCTAATGAGAGAGATCTCTGGAATCTCATTTTCTTTCCGCATAAGAGCAGGGGTGGTACCCACCCCCCTGCAGCAGCTGAGGAGATTTCTGAGAACTCTGTGGTTTAAAATCTCTGAGCATCGCTTTGAAGTAAGTCTACTTTGAAGTAACTCTGAACCTGTTTCTGAAGAGTTCGATGTGTGTCTGAGGGGCGGTTACGGCAGTCCTCCCCCTCCCAGCCTTGTTCTTCCCTCTCCCCAGCTGCCATGTTGGCCTGAATAGGTTTTCTGACAGTCAGGCTCACTGAGGATGCCCCAGGCCCTGGCCCAGAATCACACTCCACTCAACTCAGTGCTGAGGAGGAAGGCAAACATTGCCTATTTCATTTGAGTCCTTGCTGTGGTCTACTTCTCCCTGCACCCCCAATTGCTTTCTTTCACTTTCTTGCAGCATTTTCCTGTTAAAGCCATGTTTGCCTGACCTTGAACAGTGTCATACTATTTGCTTCCTATCATCTCTGTCACAGATAGGCTCTTTTGGAAGCCAACTGTTGTTGTGCAGAGATTAGAGAGTGATTTTGGGATCAGACCTGTAGAAGGAGGTGATGGGAGGTAGGAGGGTGCAGAGGAAGTTGAACTATATAATGCAGCCCTCCACAAAGCCCCAGCTGACCCCAAGGGGTGGGGACCCTGGAGTCTGGATGGCCCCTCAGAGCTTTCCTAAACTGGCACAGGAGACTAGGCCTTCATATGTTTATAGCATCGGATGCCTCTGGAAGGCAGCATGCCCTCCAGGAAAGATGGCTTCCTTCAACCAAAGAAATCTCCATAGGGAGTTCACAGCTAAGGGCTGTCTTTGCCGCAGCAGGGGGAATAAATCCTACATCTTCAAAGGGAAATGAAGACTGGTCATCATATCATCCCCCACCGCCTCCCAATTAGACATTTAGGTGGATCTGCAGGTAACCTCCTCCTAGTGGTTTCACGGTGAGATACTTAGAGAAGGCGATGCCTTCAGAGAGTCTGCCACCTCTTCTCCACACAGCGTGAGCCTGTTTAGACAGCAAGAAGAACTTCACCCTTGACTCATCCTGCAGTATCAAACTGTGGTCCCAGTTAGCCTCGCTTCAAAAGCAGAACTGCCCATTAGCAATGACTACCTATCTCCTTGAAGCAGCCTCTGACACGCATCTTCCCCAGCAGCTCTGAAAACTGGTTCTGCCAGCTGGAGAGGGGGAGAGCCAGCGTTTAGATTCAACAGGAAGCTTGGATTTCAACAGAGAAAAAATATATAAATATTTATCTAATCACATAATTAAAGGAAATCTTCTGCCCCATACAGTTGCAATCTAAATAACCCACTTCATTAAAATGCAGAAATTCTTGTGAAATACTTTAAAATTTTTCAAAAGGTTCTTTCCTCCATGGGTTTGCTTTTTAAAAGAAAAAAATAAATATTTGTGATAAATATATAAGATATATAATTATATATGTGTGTATATATGATACATATTTAACAGTATTTTGTTTTCACTCTATACTCTCTTCCCATTTGACTATACAATATTATTAGTTATTAGCACTTAATAAAGATATTACCAATGACATCATGAAACATTTTCATCTTTTCCCATTACAGGACAGCAGGCAGATTTGTCTACACAGGTGAGGAAAATGGAGAGCTGAATTATTCAGTGAATTTGATTAATGTTTATGTCAGAGCAGGAACAAATGTATCAGTAATGGGGAAGTTCAATTAGTGCTTTAATTAATTAGGTTCCTGTTTTTAGCTCTATTGTGGAAGATAATTATTTGTTAGCTTTGCTTAGGACCTGGGCTAAGGCCTTGATTACTGGTATTAAAAAATATAATGCAAGAGAATTGGGACTCTGAAGAAACTTAAAGCTTGTGAGAATAGAAAGTGCCAGTGAAAATTCAAGCACCCGTCATTTACCGAAGTCACTAAAGGCTCCACTGAAAGGCAGAACAAAGTTCAAAATAAATGATGACAACTGAAGTTAGAATTGTGAGGCCCTTTCGGGGCATGTCTTCCATGTGAATTTAGGGCCACTTTTAACTGCAGTATCAAGACAGAACAACATTACGCATTTTACCAGGAAGCTGACTTTGGAGTCTCTTCTCTGTGTCTGCTAGGAGCTTTTATTTTTACAATGATAAACCTACTCACAAATAAAGATCATGGAGGCTTAATCTTATAACAAAAATGCAGTACTATCTGCAGGGGAGCCTGCATAATTTAGATTTCTGCCCCTACTCACTGGTAGGTTTCAGTCATACCCGAAAGGCACCGTGATTTGAATGCCTAAGCATCTGAATGTAGACTTTTCCTTCTGTTCCTCATTTTAGTCTAGACTACAGTTCTCAAACTTCAGTGTGCACAAGGATTTCCATATAGGAATATACTCTTGAAAACAGGATAGCTGTACCTCATGGACCGATCAAGAGAATTTCAAGGGCAATTTAGACTATCTGAGAATTGTAAGAAGCAGATCAACTATTGAGCCACTTCGGCCTGGAAATCAACTAAAGATGAAATCTTTTATCCCAACTATCCTCTGCAACTCTAGCTTTAACATATAACACAAATGATATACTACTGATAAAGTACTGAAGTTTATGAATGACTTGCTTTTTAATTTTGAATTTAAAGAGCATTTAACATTAGTCCTTATAAAGTAGCATGTGTTATCTTTGGCATCTGGGGATGTTTTGCTGAGTGGGAGCAAGAGAATTTCAACTAAGTAGCCAGACATGGAATTTTTAGCTTAGCTGTTCAATGCTATAGGCTTTTCTAGTGGGTTGCGACTCTTTTAAATTACTCTTGTGTTTGTTATTGTTACAGCTAATTTTCTTCTTAATGTTAACCATGAATACATTTTTCTAAAGGGAAGAAAACAAGAGAGAGAAAGAAAACATCTAGATCCCGTGTGATAAAGAATGATACTGTAGCTGTTTTTGTTTTCAACACAATAGCAGTGCTCCATTGCTAGATACGAGCAGCATTTATAAATATTAAGTTAAAATATTATGCAAATGTATAACCATGTGTTTACAATGTTTCTAACATGCTTTGAGTTTTCTTCAGTAGTCTATATTTGCACCTTTATTAATATTATTCATGAAGCAAAATTAAGATCTAGAAAAAAAGATTTGAAATTCAGTTTAAAAGTTTGGTCACAAAGAGACTCTGTCAGTCTCTCTGTTTAAAGAAAGAAGAGATGACATTCTTCTTTCCTTTGAATATTGTAAGTCCATTTCTCATTCAGTTACCTTTTGTTCATGAAGAATCGGCTGAACCATTTAGTAGCAGAGGATATTTGCTGGATGGTCAGAGCAACCAGGCATTTAGTGAGGGAAATTTCCGTGAAAAGAAAAAGAAAACCAAATATTAATAGTTGGAAACCCAGTTTCGGAGTCCGAGAAATCAGCCAGTTGAGGTCTAAATATTGAGCTTGAAGCATCTTAGTGAGGACAGTTGTGGCAGGCTGACAGATTTCCTGGGTTGCGTTTTGAGTGTTTTTGGTGATGGCATCCGTTTTGCCAGCTTGGCTGAGCCTAGATCTAGCCACAGGCCCATCATATTTGTGGGGCCCAGGATAAGAGCGCAAACGGGGCCCACATACCATGGGCCTAAATATCTGAAGTTCTAAAGCAAGTCATCAGACAGCTAAATAAACATGCTCTATAATCTGTCTTGACAAATACACATTCATAATGATCGAGAAGGCTAGTTTAATTTGAAATTCTTGAAACTAAGTTCAGTGTAAACTAACGTAGAGGCAGTGGGATTGAGATGCCCTGATCTCTAGCTGCCAATCCACTCTGGCTCAATCCCAGACTTAGGAAAAGGGTTCATGGAGACACAGGAGCAGTTTTGGGACCATCAGGGCAGATTTCAGGGTCTCAAGTACCTGGAGTGGGCCTAGATGGGAGTGCTCCCTACCCTGAGGGAAAGGATCACTGGACAAGGTTCCTAAGAAGGACTGTAACATATAAGACATAGAGTAGGTAGGTGGCCGTCTCACCAAGCTCAGGGCAGTGCTGCCTTTCCATCAAAATGAAAGGTAAAGTGAGAAGATACTGAAAATAGGCAAAAGGCCAGATCCATACGGAGAATTCTAGAAATGAATAACTGAAAGCACAGCATGGTTGTATTCATGTATCATAGCTGCTGCAACAAATTACCACAAATGTGGAAGCTTAAAACAATCAGTACTGGAGGCCAAAGTCAGTTTCACCAAACCAAGGTATCAGCAGGGCTGCTTTCTTTCCAGAGGCTGTAGGAGAAAACTCGTTCTTTTTCTTTCTTCTTCCAGCTTCTGATAGCTGCCAGCATTCCTTAGGTTATGACTGCAGTACTCCAGTCTTCAAAGCCAACATCCTTAAATCCCTCTCTGCTTCATCTTCATATCTCCTGCTCTGTGCATGTATTCAAGCCTCTCTCTGTCCATCATAAGGATAGATGTGATTGCATTTAGGGTCCACCTGAATAATCCAGGATCATCTCCTTATCTCAAGATTTCACCTAATCACATCTGCAAAGCCGTGTTTTTATATAAGGTAACATTTACAAGTTCCAGGGATTCGGACCTGCATCTTTATGGGCCCATTGTTCAGCATACTACAGCATTGTCATTGTCTGATGACTTAAATGATGGCATGGGGGGTGCTTGAAAATGTGTTATTTTTGAGGAAAAGAAGCAATTAAAGTCACTACCTGTTTAAGATGAAGAGAGAAATATCTTCACCTTGGACATTGTAAAGAATACCGTCAGTAATGAGAAAAAAAGTTTTTTCTTGTCACCTTTTTTCTATGGTTAAGGAGGAAAACGGATAGCAAATGATGAGACAGCAAGACATTTTAGCCAAATGTTTTTTTTATTTTTCCAGACAGAGTCTCACTCTGTCACCCAGGCTGGAGTGCAGTGGCACGATCTCGGCTCACTTGAATCCACCTCCCCCGGTTCAAGCAATTCTGCCTCAGCCTCCCGAGTAGCTGGGATTACAGGTGCCCACCACCACACCCGGCTAAGTTTTGTATTTTTGGTAGAGATGGAGTTTCACCATGTTGGCCAGGCTGGTCTCGAACTCCTGACCTCAGGCGATCCGTCTGCCTCAGTCCCCCAAAGTGCTGGGATTACAGGTGTGAGCCACTGTGCCTGGCCTAGCCAAATGTTTTTCTAATTTTGTTTCTATTAATCAGTGCTATTTTTTTTTTTCTTTTTTTGAGAAAGGAATCTTGCTCTGTCACCCAGGCTGGAGTGCAGTGGCATGATCTTGGCTCACTGCAACCTCCGTCTCCCAGGTTCAAGCGATTCTTTTGCCTCAGCCTCCCAAGTAGCTGGGAATACAGGCATGTGCCACCATGCCTGGCTAATTTTTTTTTTTTTTTTTTTTTTTTTTTGTATTTTTAGTAGAGACAGGGTTTTACCATATTGGCCAGGCTGGTCTCGAACTCCTAACTTCATGATCCGCCCACCTCGACATCCCAAAGTGTTGGGATTACAGGTGTGAGCCACTGTGTCTGGCCATCAGTGCTGTTTTTATCTTTGATGGGCAGGTAGCAAGCCACACCACACTGAAAAGAAATTATTCGAGCACTTAACAGAAAGGTAAATGTATTCAAGTTGGCAGGACCTGATGACAAGCTTTTATTCTGAGAATTTGAGATGGAAATCTTGAATTCAATTCAACTTTTCAATTAAACTTTAAAACACATTTATTGAGAGACTGCTAGATGCCAGGCACTGGGTTAGGTTTTGAAAATAAATTATATCCTATACATGTCCTCAGAGAATTCATAATTTAACATGTGAGAGAGACATAGAAACAAACAATTAAGAAAATGAAAATACAGTGTATTAAGTACTGTGAGAGGGTTATGATTAAAATGTTCAGGATAAAGTTTCAAATGGAGGAAAAAGAGAACGTGGAAAAGTATCTGACACTCAGGGGACACTCGATAAGTATTTGAATAAATGAACTGCCACCCTTTCTTCCCCAAATTCCCCAACTCTAATTTCAGCTACCATTATCTTTTGGCTTACCGTAATAGCCTCCACGTGGGTCCCCCAGCTGACACTGTTGTCCCCAAATCCATGCATGTCTTCTCTGCCTCCAATTGTTTTCCACCATATTGGAAATAAGATACTGTCTACTTGCCATGGCCTACTGGGCTGGACATGACCTACACCCTGCATACCTTTTGACTTTGGCCTATGCTCACCGTTTTCCAGCCACACGGGCCTTCTTTCTCTTCCTGGAAACTCGGAGCTCATTCCTGCCTCGGGGCCTTTACTCCTATAGTTTTCTTTGTTCCAACCTGGCTCTTTCTTTTCATCCAGGTCTCGAGTCCTCCAGTATCCCCTTGGTAGAAGGAACTCACCAGACCACCCTATCAAAAGACATTCCCAGTCCATGTTTTTGTTCACAGCAATTATCATTTTTCAAAGTGATCTTTTCTGTTTATTTTCTTTCGTCCTCCATTGAAATGCAATTTCTTAGGACCTTGTTAATCTCCTGCAACATTTTATTCCCAGTGCCTGTCACACAATAGATGTAAACTTTGGCACCTGGAATGATATGAAAATTCAAAACCTACGTGGCTCAAGGTTGGCACCTTGATGAAAAGAATTTCCAAAAAATACACAGCGGCGCTAATGTTCTAGGCATTGGCACCATTGGCACCCTGAGACTTTAAGTAGGCTTAAGGGTTTAATCCCATAAAGGCCACAGTGCACAGCTGTAAAGTTTTCGTGAAGGATGATTTTAGTGTTCTGTTCTTTCCAGACTCCTAGCCTAGTCACTGAGCTAGAATTATGACATAGGAGTAAAAATGAACTTTAAAAAATAGTGTTGCTTTAAAATGGGAACAGCCCAAGAGATAAAATTGTGGTGACTATTTAAACTAGTTTTTCAAAAATGTCTCTTCCTTCTTTCTCTGGAGCCTTTTGCTGTACTTCATCAATTAAAAAAAGAAATATGTAAGTGCTTTGCAATCAGAGAAGCTTATTATAAAAACATCTTAGTTTAAAAAAAATACTCAGTGATCAGTATTTTTCATTTATCCATTTCTATGCTGTGTTTTGTCTGGAAGCCTTATCTTTTCTTTGAGTTATTGCCTGAACATCAAACTAGTATATTTCATATGTCAGTCATATTAAATTAGAGGTTAAATTGAAAAAGCTCCTTTGTGTAAAGGTCAAGCTCTTTTTAAAAACCTTCTGGCATTCTAAGTTGAAGCAGTAAACAACAAAAAAGGATGGTGAAGTTGAACAAATGGGACTTAATTGGCCATTAGACTTGGACTGATTTAAAAATGAATACCTACCTCTGCATTCTGGGCTGTCCACCATATCTAAGGCAGGTCCTGTTAGTGGGCACGCTTCAGGTAAATATCATCTCATGCCTGCCTCATTAAAAACTTCCGGATGTTGGCATGCTAAAATCCTGGTATAAAGAGCTATCCCTGGCTCACACCTCTTTCCTCTGATTCTCCACTTAATCAGACTTAATCATTATTCATTTGCCTAATTCAGGAAACATTTAAAGCTGTTTTTCACTTAATTATTTTAACTAAAAAAAAGCTGCAAGACCAGTGGAGATTTTTGAAGCCTGTTAAAATCCTTAGAGCATAAAATGGTAGGCTCTAGTTATTATCTAGATAAGGTAGAGAGACAAGGAATCAGGAGGCTTTTTTACTAATAAGAGAATTATAAGCGGGGCTTGGGCAGGCTGCTGAGTGGGGGGTGGGGCCATCCTGTTTTCAGCTCTGAAGCCGTTTTGAGTTAAGGACACCTGCATGGGAAACACTGTGTGGGTGACTATCATCTCCAATCAATAAAGCCTGGAGACCCCAAATTAAGAGCCTCTTAGAGAGTCAGTCTCCCAATCAGGAGGCATCATGAGGGACGTCTTTGACAAGGGTGTGAAGTGGCCATATGCCCAGGTTTCTAAAGAGCGCAGGGGGTATCAGCAGTTTCCACCAGCAAATAGGAAGTCTAAGGACACCAGAAGCAAGAGACGCAACTGGCATGTAGCTAGACTTTAAAGCAAAATCAAGAATTTTTTTTTTTCTTTAAAATTCTTTAAAGGTGGGAGCACTAAAAATTCTGGACTGTTCAAGGCTAAAAACTACCTTGAATTCTATGTTATCAGTATCCTGGATACGGTAAATATTTAATTGATGTTAACTAGTATTAATACTATCAATCCTATTAGCTGCTTGTTGCCTGCATCCATAGAATTATAAAGGCAGAAGTTTGATCATTTGCTCCAAACTTCTGCCTTTAGGGGCTTACAAATGTCAGAAGTTATTAAGCTGAATTTCTCACTTGCATTCATATCCAAAGAATTGTGCAGCAGAACAAAATAGGCTTCTCCTCACTCTCATGCCTTTATACGTGATGTAATTAGGCATGCCGTAAGAAACTAATGCACACCTAGCACATAACAATCACAGGAAGCTTCTGTGATCATTAATTTTAGGTGTCAACTTGACTGGATTAAGGAATACTTAGAGTTAGTGGACTGAGTGGGGAAGACGGCCACTGTCATTGTGAGCAGGCACGGTTCAATCAGTTAGAGGTCCAGATAGAACCAAAAACCAAAACACAAAACAAAACAGAAAACCAATGTCCTCTCTCACCTGAAGTTGGGACGCTCTTCCCCCATCGTTGGACATGGAGACTCCAGGCTGTTAGGTGGACTCCAGGACTTACACCAGTGGCCTGCTGAGTTCTCAGGCCTTTATCCTTTGCCTATTGGCTTCCATTTCTGAGGCTTCTGGACTTGGACAGAGCCATGATGTGTGCATTTCAGGGTCTCCAGCTTGCAGACAGAGCCGGTGCCCTTAATAAATCCTCTCTCTCTCTCTCTCTCCATCCATCCATGCTTCCTTCCTATTGATCTGTCTCTTTGGAAAACCCTGACTAATACAGATGCCCCTTTCCTACTGATAGAGCCTATTCCCTGGGCCGTGGGTTCTGGAAGTGTAGTAGTGGCTGAATTTCAGCACCCAGTCACTTTCCTAAACTGGATAAACTGGCACAGCCCTCCACAGCAGTCCTATTGAAATGATCTGAAGAGGACCTTCTGTGAACAAGGCATCAAGCTTCCTTGGAGAGGTGTAATGCATTTATTTCAATGTTTAAATAATATATTTTATGTTTAGAACAGTTTTACGGAAAAATTGAGCACATAATACAGAGAGTTCCCATTATAAGCAAACCCCCCATCGCACCCTCTCATACCCCACAGATTCACTTATTATTAACATCTTACGTTAATTTGGTATATTTGCTATAACTAATGAACCAATATTGTACTTAATTATAAACTTAATTTCGGTATATTATTATTAATCAATAGTTTATTTGACTTTCTTAGTTTTTACCGAATTTTTTTCTGTCCCAGGATCCCTTTCAGAACACCACCTTATATTTAGCTGTCATTTCTTCTTAGGCTCCTCTTAGCTGTAACAGTTTCTCAGACATTTTGTTTTTTGGTAATGTTGATAATTTTTAGGAGTACTGGTCAGATATACTGTAGAATGGCCCTCTACTGAAATATATATAATATTTTCATCATGATTAGACTGGGGTTATGGTGTAACTGCCCAAGGGGTTCACCTTGCCTGCTGCCTAGACAGAGCCAATCCTTCAAGACAGGGGAGTTGTAGAAGAGAAAGAGTAATTCACACAGAGCCAGCTATGTGGGAGACTGGCATTTTATTATTATTCAAATCAGTCTCTCTGAGCATTCGGGGAGCAGAGTTTTTTAAGGATAACTTGGTGGGTTGCGGGAAGCCAGTGAGCCAGACATGCTGATTGGTCAGAGATGAAATCATAGGGAGTTGGAGCTGTCTTCTTGAGCTGGGGCAGTTCCTGGGTGGGGGCCACAAGATCAGATGATCTGGGTGGTGCCATCTGATTCATCAAGTGCAGTGTCTGCAAAATATCTCATGCAGTGATCTTAGGAGCAGTTAGGAAGGGTCAGAATCTTGTAGCCTCCAACTGCATGACACCTAAACCATAATTTCTAATCTTGTGGCTAATGTTAGTCCTACAAAGGCAATCTAGTCCCCAGGCAAGAACAAGGTCTGCTTTGAGAAAGGGCTGTTACTATCTTTGTTTAAACCACAAACTATAAAGTAAGTTTCTCTCAAAGTTAGCTGAGCCTACGCCCAGGAATGAACAAGGACAGCCTGGAGGTTAGAAGAAAGATGGAATCAGTTAAGTTAGATCTCTTCGCTGTCTCAATCATAATTTTGTAAAGGTGGTTTCAGTGGGTTGGGGGATGATCACAGAGGTAAAGTGCCATTTTCATCAATCTTATCAAGACTACATACTATCAGCATAATTTATAACTATTGATGTGACCTTGATCACTCGGCTAAGGTAGTGTTTGTCTGGTTTCTCCACTGTTGCTATTTTAATTCCTAAAAATAGTAACTAAAGTTACTATTTTCCCCCTCTTTCCATACTGTACTCTTTGTAAGAAAGTCATTATGCGTAACTCACACTTAAGAAGTGACAAGTTATGTTCCCCTATGTAACTTTGTGGAGCATCTGCATTTAAAAAACATCTGCATAAAGAGATTTGTCTCTTACTATCCATTTATTAATTTATTCAATTATTTATTTCTATTAGTGTGGAATTATGGATATTTATTTTGATTAATCCAATATTATTTATTTTGTTGCTCCAAGTATTTTAACTATTTTAGCTTTGGCTATGGGTAGTTCCTTCTGTTGGTTTCTGTTCCCCTTTGACATAGTGGGGTGATTTTTTGGGGGGAGAGTCACTTTCTTACTTTCTGGCACTACAAAATGCTCCAGCCTTATGCTGTATATTTCCTACCTAGTGGTAGGAACAGCCATTTCTCCAAAGAAATTTAATTCCTTTTACTGGAGAATGAGATTAGAAACCAGGATCTTTAGTGGTTTCTTTTAGACCCTCTCAGATGGTACAGCAAAGAAATATATGTGTGTATACTAATGTGCATATACACACATATCTATGAATCATCCTATATGTAAGTATCTATACCTTTATTAAGTTAAACGTGAGTTCTTGCTGATGTCTTCAACTCTAATCTACATTCTGGCCTCCTCCTCTTGCTGATCTATAAATTTTCACTCCAGCAGTGAGAAGCCATTTACTTAAATTGTTTAACTCCAATTCACATGAATAGTGGTGTCAGAATTTTTAACCTGCATCTCTGTGGAAAACTACTTTATCAACTAGAGTACAGTACTTAATGTGTAGTTCTTTTTGCCTTTAGTCTTACAGACTGCATTTCCAAAACCTTTTAGGTCCGTTCTTCTCCCCATCCCCTTTAGTGAGGTGCTTCATACATTTGTAATACAGTTAGATTCTCTCCTTAGTCTGCATTCTTTCCTGGGATTTCCCAATTGGGGGGTATGATCATTTATTAAATAAATTAATCAATTATTAAATAAATTAATTGATAAAACACATCACTAATTGTATACAAGATGTTTTTAATGGACTTCTTTATTTTATGAAATATGTATTTTAATTTTAATAGAAGAAACATATAACTAGCCTACTGAAACTGTGATTTCAAGAACATTATTAATCAGGACAAATATCACTAAGTTTAATTTTAAAACTGAGTCATATTTATGAAAATTGACAGTAACAGGGGAATGCCTGCAATTTGGGAAATCCAGAATTAATTTATGCTTAGGGTCCATTTATATCCTACCCAAATCTACTTTTAATGCATTGCTCATTGAAAGTCCTGCTTCAGCTTCAGATCCCTAACCATTCCTGGCATTTTAAAACAATAATCTGGTGCATATATATATATATATATATATGAGATATATCTTATTTTTTTTTTATCTAACGTAGCAATGCTTCTCTACCTCCTTTAGTCTCATATAGTTTTATGCTACGTGAAGCAACAGTTAATTCATAACTTTGACCCATTTCTAACCAAGATGGCAGCTTCTTCAAATGGCATAATCTAGGGATCTCCAGAATCTCTTAGTAGAAGTTGGACTTTGTCAGCATCTTTAATAAGACAGTCCTGATGGCAATGCTCTTGCTCTGACTCACCATATGAAAACCCAGGGGAGAAATAACATCTTGGATACAGCATGGATAGGACCAAAATATCTCAACATGGATATGGACAGTGATAAAAACAAGCAAACAAATTTGAAGAGTTTATTAAGGCACAATATGTTGGGGCTTACTTCCAGAGTTTCAAGTTCTGTAGGTCTGGGGTGGGGCCTGAGAGTTTTCATTTCTTACAAATTCCCAGGAGATACTTAAACTGTGGGTATAGAGAGCACAGTGTGAGAACCATTGGTCCAGTTGTTTAGGCAGTGGCTTAAGGGAAGCAAAAAGACAGATTAACCCTGAATTATGTGTTATTATAGAAAATATCATTGCCTGAAGGCAAAAGCCTCAAATAAAATTGTTGGAGAAAGGAAAGGAAAGGAAAGGAGAAGAGAGGGGAGGGGAGGGAAGGGGAGGGGAGTTGAACCTTGGACTTTATTTTTATTGTGGTTACTGAACATAAAATAAAGTAAGATTAGTAAGAATATACTAACTTTGTAAATAAGTGACAATTATCAACATCATCATCTTTGTTGTAGTTCTTTTCTTTCATACAAAAGTATCTCAGATTTTTAGCACATAACACAAACCTCAGCTCTAACACTTTCTAGCCAGCTGGTCTTAAATAAGCTTCTTAATCCTTTTGTGTCCTTCACTATGATATGGAAGTATGGAAGTTATGAGATAATGGGAAATATATACTTGGTCTTTTCCCTGGTATCTGGCACAGAACTCTTAAAACCCTTGGCATTTTCTGAGTGATAGGAGTGATGAGAAAATCATTTCTGAGTGATAGGGGTGATGACAAACTTGTTATTCATAACAATCCCTTTTCACCTATACTTGCATTTCCAGTAATGAGGTGACTCGTTGGGCCCCTAGAGAGCTGCAAGGTGGGGACTGGTCATCAGAAAGATAAAGGCATGATTAGAGGGTTGGAACTTTAAGCTTTACCACTTACCTTATACCATTCAACCCTAGGGCGGGGCAGGAGGGCGGGCAGAGAGAGGGGCTGGAGATTGAGTTCAGTCACCAATGGTCAGTGATTTACCCAATCATTCCTATGGCTTGGAGATGCCAAAAAAACCCCAAAAGGTGGGGTTCAGAGAACTTCAGGCTGAAGAACACATCAAGGTACTAGGAAGGTGATGTACCTAGAGAGGGCATGAAAGCTCCATACCTGCACATGCCTTCTCCCATGCTCCCATGCATCTCTTTCATTTGACTGCTCCTGAGCTGCATCTTTTACAATAAACAAGTCATTGTAAGTAATGCACTTTCCTAAAGTCTCTGAGCTACACCAGAAAATGTTTGATCCGAAAAGTAGGTCATGGGACTTCCAATTTCTAGCAGTGGGTCAGAACTACAGGTGGTCTGGGTCTTGCAACTGGCATCTATAATGGGGGCAGTCTTGTGGGACTCGGTCCTTTACCTTGTGGGATCTGACGCTAACTCCAGGTAGTATTGTAACTTGGTATTCAATTCAATTCAATTCAATTGTTGGATACCTAGTTGGTATCCAGAGAATTGGAGGATTGGTTGCTGGTGTAAAAACAGCCCAGGAATAATATTATTATTTAACTATAACAATAAGGGTTTCACCAGGGAAACATATCCACTCTAGGTATCACAAACAGAAAAGGATGTAACAGTATTTGGGAGCTTATAAAACTTTTGTAAGGGCTAGAGAAGGAAGTCAAGGTGTGGCCACTAGATTTTTTATCAGTGTCCCAGAGAGTGAGGGAATTAAAGATCCCAGCCAGAAGCAAAGGATTGTAGGAAACCTTGTTTGTATCCAGTAACGTGCCCTAAGACCTGTGGCATGTGGCTGGAAGGGGAATTCAGAGGCCATTGTCAGAGTAATTTCTGTTAAGGCCCACATGTCTGCTACTGCAGAAGGAAGAATGGCTTCTGACTTCTTTCTGTTTCCTAAGTTTAGCAGTAGAGCATCTCACTAGATGGCAAAATATAAACTGCATGCAGAACATAAGTGGTAACAGAGTCTAGGAAATGTAGTTTTTGGTCTTCCAACCCCTTATATATATTTTTTTTAACCCCTGTAACAAAGGGAAAAGCAAAAAAAAAAAAAAAAAAGGCGTGGAATAAAATGTTAATAACATTAAAAAAATTTAAATTCATCAAATATTCTCATAGGGTTTTTATGGGGATTAAATGAGAGAATGCATGTAAAATATTAACAGAGCATATGGACACATCTTACATATTTAATAAGTGTATACATTCTTGCTGCCGCTGATGATGATAATGGTAAGGTCTTGGGGAAGGTGACTGAGACTGGCTATTCTGTCTTGCCTCATTGTTTTCTCATACTTTTGCATTTTCTACCATAAAAAAATTCTTATTTAAAAGAAAATTAACAGCAACAGAAATGCTAGAAAGTCATGTTTTCTGTAGCTGCATATAAAACATTATTATAGGATAGCATATTAGAAGAAACTGTAATACTAACTAATAGGTGAATAAGGAATATATGTTTTCTACACAAACTCGGTACATAGAGCTTTATTCTGGACATATTTGAAACTCAAGACACATACGTGTTATCAGGGAAGTCTTCTCCAGCTTTGCCATTCATGGGAAGGTTGTGTGTGTGTGTGTGTGTGTGTGTGTTTAACTCTCATTACATGGGTTCTTATTTTAGGTATTGAGCAAATTCTGAATCAAGTCTTTATTTTTATGATTCAAACTTAATTATTCTAACTTCTGTCTTCCAAAAATAAAAATGCTTCCAATTCCTGTGGGAACATCATAGTAAAAATTGGAAAAGGCAAATGACTCACAGGAAGCACACTAAATGTACCTGGAACATAACGAGTAATAGAACAATTAAAAGAGCTAATTTTTCAATGAACCAAGAGGGAAAATTCCAGTAAAAGGACTAATTAAAATACTGGAGCAGAAAATGTTGTTTTCGTAACAGAAGAGATCTAGAAAGCATGCTCCTTGCAGAACAAATCTTAACGTGTGACTGCTTTGACATTATGAATGTGGCATGAAGTCTACTGAGTTATTATTACTATAAATCTTTAATAATATGAAATATTGTAACTTGGTATTTTAATCAAAGAATATTATTAGAGCCTTGCTCTACTTAGTGTATTAAAATAATTCTTTCAAATACACCAATTATGATTGTCAGAGTAAGTGGGAAATAGTTTATTTAGGAAGTAACTGCATTCTAAATGTTCCCTACCCACTGACTCAGAGCTGATTAATACTTTACAAACCAGATGTGATTAGCTGACAGCCTAACTCAGAAGAGTCGTCTCATTACGGGCCCATTATCATGTTAGCCCTTTGCTCAAGAACTAATTGTGAACCAATTAACTACCCTCGCCTTCATATGCAGAAGCACAGAACTGTGGTATGTTCGTTTTTTGTGATATTACCTATCATAGTCATTTATTTTAAACATTATAAGAACTCAAAACAAATAGAAGAGAGATTTCTCCATCTTCAATTTTTTCACTATTGTTTAAAAAAATACCCCAGAAATTTACCTGAACAATTAAAGGAGGGGTAAGTTACTTCCACAGAGGCCTCTATTGAGTGTGTGCTCTGTACCTGTTCAAAATTTATTAAACATCTGCTTTCACTAGAGTATAAATTCTAGGAGGTCAGGATTTTATCTTGTTTACCTGTCAATCCAAATGCCTAAAATAGTGCCTGGCATGTAGCAGGTGCTTAATAAATGTTTGTTTAATGAATTATTGAACACTTGGCACAATGCTAGTGTATAAAGGCAAAAAGAACATTGTTCTTGCTTTTAGAAAACTTCCATTCTAGAAGAGAAATAAACATATATACAAATAGATAGAAGGTAGTAGGTGATGAGTTATTACAAGCAGGTACAAAGAAGAAAGTGGGACAAGGAGAGACTAAATTTAGTGTCAGGAGGAGGTAGAGAGTTAGGAACAGAGCAAACTTTCCAGAGAGAGAGACACATAGGTTTTAAAGAATTGTTAGAAATTCAGTAAGCCAACTGGAAGGTTCCAAAAAAGAATACAACACATATAAGGGTATGGATGTCTATAAGAGCATTTTCCATTAAATATAACATGGGAAGTTGTTTGCATAACCCGTAACTGTTTGATATTTCATGGTCGTTATTCTCAAATAGGGAAATAATAACACATGGGAAAGAATGGATAAGCAGAAAGGAGAATCTGAAACTGGCCCTATTACAATTACCATTGAAGAAATCAAGGCTTAGAGAGGCTACGTAGCTTGTTCAATGTCACATGGTAGCAAATAGCAGAGCAAGGACTTGAACTCATGTCTGTGTTACTCTAAAGCCCACAATCTTTCATGCTAACATTATACCGTTGGCAGTACTTGTGAGGCATCCACTCAGTTTATCCTTTCACTGAATTATTGTACCTGAGAAATCAAATTAGTGATTCAAAGACTTGTTTGGTTACCATGAAATCAAAAGGAAGCCTATGGTTTGAATGATTTTACAGAATCCTATTTTCCTTCTAGCTTTTATCTGGCTTATTGCTTCATTCATTCATTCATTCAGCAGTTCCTGAGCTCATGTATGCCAGGTGCTATACTAGACATTGACTCACAGCACTTTTTGTCCTGGGCTTTGTTGGGCAGACCATGAGAAAAGACTTCCTCTCCAACCTTACTTCTCCCAGGCTCACTCGAATGTTAATGCAAATCTAATTTTACTAATAGTATAACTTTTTAAATCTAGAATTGCAGGGTTGAAAAAATATTACTTACTGAGTAATTCCTAGAGTTCCCCAAAGGGCAGGAGTCCTTTTTATTTTAGGACTTTAGGGGTCTGTTGTTCACTCTGCTGCTTCACATTATTGATTGCAGAAGCTTTAGTCATTAGCAAGATTTTCATTTAGGTAGCTGAGAAAGAAGCTACCCAAATGAAAGGTAGAGAGAAAAGAAGATAATTTATTTTCATTTTTATTTTACCAAGAGGACAGGAAGTGTGGCTGTCACGTACATTAATGCTGATTCTGTCAGGGATTGCATTCTGTGTCCTAGAGGAGTTGACAAGTGTTCGAATCTGAGTATGCTAATTATTGTCATTTCTTAAATGGATCCAACTGGGCTGTAGCCAGATTGAATCAATGTATCTCAATCAAAGTGCAGGTGACAACACAATTTACAGTCTGATTGTCTTTATTATGCCTTAGCCACAAGATACTTACCTGGGATTTTCTTCAGCCATCTAGAGAGGGAGAGTAGATAGAATAAATAGGATGGTCATGTTATTTGACCTCAGTTCACCTCTCAGCTCTGTCACCTCTGTGACCTTGAACACATTGCTGAATCTCTCCATAGAAGAGTCTACTTATCTATCACCTCCCCACCTAGATTTTTAAAGGGATTTTCATGTATTTTTTTCTATAAATTTTATACACACACACGCATGCACAGACATAAATCAGTCAACAAACTCAGGTGTATAAGCCATGTAACTTTATTTTTCAGCTGAAATCACCATTATGCCTGGGGGCAAAACCAAAAATCTTTGTTAGTTTCAATTCAAGGTTTTCTTTTTTTCTTTTTCTTTTTATTACTATTTTCTTTAAAGACAGGTCTTACTCTGTTGCCCAGACTGGAGTGCAGTGGTGCAATCATAGCTCACTGTAACCTCAGATGCCTGATTTAGGCAATCCTTCTATCTTAGCCTCCTGAGAAGCTGGGACTGCGGGTGTGCACTACCACACCCAACTAATTTTTCTATTTTTTGTAGAGGCAGGGTCTTGCTGTGTTTCCCAGGCTGGTCTTAAACTCCCGGCTTCAAGCAATCCTCCTGCCTTGGTGTCCCAAAGTGCTGGGATTATAGGTGTTAGCCACTCTGCCCAGCCTTAAGATTTTCTTAGTCAATTCGAGTTATCCTCAGTCAGTTCAAAGTGTTTTTCTCTCTCTTTCTTGGGGATAATCTACTTTCCAAGTGTTGCAGTGTTGGTGGAAAGTGGGGGCATCTGTTCTCTCATTGCCCTCTGTGTACAGTTCAAGGCTAGATCTACATCCTGGATACTTTCTCATCCTTGATCCAAGCAGATGACCACCGTGTTTTCATGGTTTGTATATAGCAAGGCATCTTGGGTCTGCTGGCTGTCTTACCTGTCTCTCTACCAAGGAGTCACACCAGGGTGTATGGGAAAAGTTGCCTCAGGCTCATCTGTGGGGGAACCTCACATCCCCTCTTTCTACTCTACTCCTCTCAAGGTAGGCCCCACCTATGATCTCTATGAGGTGGACTCTCTTACTGGGGTTCACCTAGAAAATAACTTATCAGTCCTGTGCTCTCAAATTGCTCCAAGTTTATGTGAGGAGTGACCTTTATCTTCCCATCTGCACACTCAACCCCCCCGCTCAGGGACACACCAATGTGTAAAATTTTCTCTTTATCCTCCTCCTACCCCCATTTTTCTTCTCTTCTAGCCTGGAAAACTGCCTCTGATCTGGACTTGGGTCTGAGGGTGAGAGAACTTGAAAACTTGGCATGGCTGAAGTCTTATTCTTCTGTATCTATGCATTGTGACCTGGTCCTTTATGGCCTTTGCTTTGACACTCAAAACCTAGGCTTTTGAGAAAAGACTCAAAAGCCATTTTCTCTCCAACCTTTATCCATTTTAAAGTTCGAAATCTGAGAATTTTGAAGCCAAAACTGACCTGAGATGAAACTAAATGGAAGTAATAATAATTCATGGAAGAAATTACTTGGGGAAAATGCAAACAGCCAGTTCTTATAGAGAATAAGACAAAGTATGTTTATTAGCTAATGATACTCAGGTCATTGATGGTTTTGATGACTTTTTGGCCTTAGTTGCACCACTCAGAATACTGGCTAGGGTCACTTGGCATATTCAAAGTAAGGCAGCCTTATATTGGTGACTGAATTTGCCCTAATGATAATCATGCTATATTTTACCACTTTTATGTCTCTGATCCAGGTTTTCTTTCCCTGGAGTTCACAAACTGGTCACCATTATTTTCTGTGAGAAAGAAAATCTTCTTTATAAAAGATAACTCTGCAGTGCCTTGGATTCCCAGGAGATGTGGCTGGGAAGAGGTTAATAAAGTATTTAGACGGACTCTACTGAAGTGTGGATTTTTCTATTGTAAAATTGCACATTAAACGTTTAAGCAACAGCTTTGTTAATGAGAAGTTAAAGTCAAAGTGGTTAGAGGTTGTCCTCAAATCCCCACTTGAAATTCCCATGGGTCTCATTGAGACATTCACACGTGCAACTGAAGGCGACATTGTAGAATGCTCTTTCTTTGAGGTTAAGGCCATAAACACACATTCATTTGTGAGAAACAGGTCACTAATGGTATTTGAGGTATCTCTGACTTGTTGGGAAAGGGTAATGAAGAGCTGCTCCACTTTTCTTTGTAGACTCTCTACTTTATCCATGATTAGATCATACATTAAACCCAAAGTAAGATCATTTCAGATTAAATACTAAACAGGACATGGAAATCTAAATTAAGGAATTTGTGGATTTTTGACAAAGACTCATAAACTGCCATCAAATTTCAGACAATGTAAAATATTTAAAATTCATGTCACAGCGTGCTTACCTGTTGAGGTGTGAGAGCTGGGCCTTCTGTTGTCATCAAGTTCATCCTCTGAATCAGTGACACATGCTCCAATAAACATCAACTGACAGCTCCTAGTCACTAACCAACACAGGGTTCCTGGAGCAGATCCAATCCTCAGGAACAGAAGCCATGTAAATAAACTCTGTTGGGCAGGTCATGTGCTGAGAATGAACCAGACTAAGACATCAAGGCAGTTTCTGGACATACTGCAGTAGCTGAACAGATGGCAGGCAAGAAAAGTGCTTAAAGCGTCACTGGAGCACAATTTCAAGTGATGTCTCACATCCGTTGACAGTTGGAGAGTGATAGAAGCAAACAGATCATGGGGATATACTACCTCTCAGAAAAAAATGATTTGGCTCAAAGATAACCTAGAAAAAAGACATAGTAGGACTTGTTCAGAAAAGGGCAATGGATACAGAGGGGTGACTGCAGCTTAGGCATCAAAAAAGGACAAACAGTGACCTTCAGGACATATCTTGGGTCAGGAATGTAGCAAGAGTCACTTTGTCACGTCTTAAGAGCATCATGTTTGTCATGGGGCACTACATCCAATATCATATTGACGGTAAGAATACTTCATATTAGAAATGGATGGGTACAGTCAAGCACTTCCTGGCTCAAAAGTATGGCTGACAACATGTAAGGAGGCTGAGCCTGCTGGTGAGAAGGTGGTGAGAGCAGCTGTGGAGCTGTAGAATTGAGAGACAGAGAAATGAAGTGAGGGCTGATAGCTAGCAGAAGCACCATCCCCATCCCTTTACAGACCCTACAGAGGCCTAGGAAGGAGCAGCAGAGTTCAAATCCAACCTTAGTTAGGTGTGTATATGGAATTAAGAGGACTGATTGGGAACTGACACTTGGGGATCAGAGGCCTATTCAGCTGTCTTCCTCCCTGCTGCTAACAGAACCCCTATATTATTTTGTATTCACCTGTTATGCACATGGCTTTTCTCTCACTTAATAGTAAATCCCTACTGGTGAGACCTGGCCCCTTGCCAGAGGCTGATTGTAATCAGGCATGTACTCCCGTTCTGGCCAATGAGACTTGGGCAATGTCTCCCAAGGGCTTCTGGGAAGGGTTTTCCCTCTGCTAGGGGAGATACCCCTTTAGCTTCTGGAGGCTGTTGTGTCTCTGTGTAATGGCTGGAACAAGATGCTGCAGGCATCTTGTCACCACAAAGTCATCAGTCTATTGATCTGATGAAAAAGGAAGAGCTGAAAAATATGCAGTGTGAGCCAAGATGTTTTGTCAATTGTAGCCTATGGCCTCTTTAGCTTTAATTTTTTTTAAAGTCATGCTGATTTTTTTTTTTTTAATGGAGATGGGGTTTCACCATTTTGGCCAGGATGGTCTCGATCTCCTGACCTCATGATCCACCCATCTTGGCCTCCCAGAGTGCTGGGATTACAGGTGTGAGCCACTGTGCCCAGCCCATGCTGACTCTTTAGAAAGCTTGGTAGTGGTGTGGGTGTAAGGCTTTATATTCTCCTCATTTATCCATCCATCCATCCATCCATCCATCCATCCATCATCAATCCATCCATTTATCTATTGTTTATTAAGTGTCTGCAATATGTTCCAGGCATTTCAATAAGCACTGAAGTTTATGAAGATAAATTGGAAATAACCACTGCTTTTGTAGCATTCATGCCTTGTTAACAGATGATAATATGATATAATAAGTCATTTAACACAGGAATATGTAAGATATCATGGTAATCCAGAGTGAGAAGTGATGAGTTCTGATCTCCAGGTCAGAGTTAGGTTATACAGGTCATGCAGAGAATGATCAGAACTTGACCAGAAGAAAGGATGCTCTAGGCAGTAGGAACCATGGAAGCAAAGAGGAGAGTAAAGAAATACAAACTGCTTCATCCCCAGATATAAATTCATGCGGAAGGACAGGCCTTGTAGAAATGTACCATCTGCATCATAAGGAAAGCCCAGAGAACAGTAAACAAGAAAAAGAGATGAGTTAACTTTATTTAGATCCTGTAAGGAGGAGAAAGTGGGTTTGAGGAAGAGTAGGAGATGCATTGTAAGACTAATCCTTGCTTTTGAGTTTCACAATCATGCCAAAGTCCCCAAAATACCACCCTTTCAAAGGGGCCCAACAAGTGGACACACTCCCTGATGTCCTCAGGACTTCTTCTCTGGTTCTGATTGGCAGAATCTGATAAGTATTTCCTTCTACCCCACTTGGCCTTGACATGAGCACTTCAATTCCTCAAGCATTTATTTAAACAACTACCTGCTATTTGTGTGATACAGTTTGAAGAACAAGATACAGAGATGGATATCAGACTCTGTACTTTAGCTCACAGGCTACAAGGGAAACACACACATATAACAAGTAACTATCATACAATAGGAAGTATTATAATAAAATATATATACCCATGTGAAATCCTTGAGGGATATAGTAGACAGAGGTCACCCAGGAACAGAGAGTTGGTTATATTTTTGTTGATTTTGAAAGATGTGTAACAGTAAAGGTTACCAGGTTGGGAAAGGCCTTAAGTAGCAGACACAACGATGACAAGGAAACCCAGAAGAGGATGTCTAAGGTGAGAATCTTCTATGGGGTAAGAAGTCACAATAAGGTGAGTTAGGGCAGAGAGGAGTGAGTGTACAGGAGCCTGGGGTGATATAGGACAGAGAGGGCTCCTGGGAGAGTAAAGGTATTTTGTGCCATTCCAAGGAGTCTGGATTTCATTTGTTAATATTTGTTTTATCTCCTGTATGCCCAGAACTGTGTTAGGATCCACAGATACAAAAAAGACAAGGCACAGTCCTTGCTATCGTGGAGGCCTGGCCCAGTGGAGGAGACAGACATGTGGACAGGAATAGAAGGGCTAGCTTGTATAGAGCCCTGACCTGTGCCAGCATACCACCTAGATTATATCATCTATTCCTTACATCAGCCAGTGGAGTAGACACTATTATGCCCATTTTACAGAGAGGTACTGAAGTGTCGAGAGGTCAAGTAATTTTTCCAGGACTTCATAGCTGAAATGTAGATGAGTCTGGGTTCAGACTCATGTCTGTCAGATTCCAGGGCCAACACGGCCACAAAGAAGTTTGGAAGCTCGATGGAATGGTGTTTAACTCGGCTGCGGACAAAGAAGACTTCCTTAGGGAGTTGATGCATAAGTGAAGTTTTAAAAATGAGAAGGACTTGGCCAGGTGAAGAATGAGTGTTCTAAGCAGAGGGAATAAGGTGTGAGCGTGGACTGCCTGGTGGTAGGGGAACTGGGTGTTGGCAAAGTACTTCTTTTCATTATGAGGCAGGGAGGGGCAGAAGATGAGCTGAAGCAGGGGCCAGCTTAACAAACTTTAGATTATGAGGAGAGGTTCAGATGTTGTCGATTCTAACATAACCACTGGGCATTTTAACAATCACCCACTCCCCTCTATGTATCTCCACCACGTCAGTTACTGTGACCATCATCCATCTCGTTGCCAGAGCTTGAGAGTCATGCTTAATGTTTCCATCTCCTCCACCCCCTAATTCAATGAGTCAGGACTCCAGGAGATTTATTCCTTCTAAATATATTTCTAATGTGTTCCCCTTAATGTCCTCACTGCCACTTCCATCCCTGAAGCTGAGGCACTGTCATTCTTCTCTTGGAATGTGGCGATGGTCTCCTTCATGGCCTCTGCACTTCCACTCAGCAGCCACAGCAACCTTCTGAAAAAACAGGCCACACGACTTCTCATGCTCCTTGAAATTCCTTGCCTTCTCTTACATTTCAGAAAAAAATCCAAATACCTTACCGCCACTGGCAAGGCCCTGCCTTCGTTTCCAAGCTCATCTATCCCTTTCACCCCTTGCCCACTTTGTTCCTCTTCCTTTCAGATCCCAGAAGATGTTACCTTCCTTTTAGCCTAAAGGCCTGTATCCATCCACTCTCCCCTGCCTGGATTGCTCGTCTCCTAGATCTTCACATGACTTCCTCCTTCTCATCCTTCCCATTGCACCTTCAGTGATGTGCTCCAGGTTCCACCTCCAATTCCCTCCATCTCACTCCAGTTTGTCCTCCACCACTGACATGTTGTTTTATGCAGTGTCCTCACCACAAGTCATGGCTGCCTCCTCTCTTGGTGTAAACTCCCAAAGAAGGCAGCACCTTGTCTGTTTCATTCACATTCAGCCTTGAGTGCCTCTCCCAGAATAGTTGCTATCCTTAGAAATGTGGTTATCCTCTGTGAATAGTTTAATAACACCTCAACCCACTAACAACTAGCACCCCAAAACAGCTATCAGGGATAATATTCAATGGAGAAGAACACAGAGATGAAATAAAAATCTGTGCAGGCAACAAGGGGAAGCCTGGCCATAACTGTAACTTAGCAGGCATGGGGCCATGGCAGCTACTCTGGACAGTGTCTGGCACAAAATAAATGTCAATAAATATTTGTCAAACACATTAATGTTGGCTAAATGATTTACTCACTCAGTTGACAGACAAATAATGCAGTAGCAGCAGTCTCTACAGTGGCAAGCAAAAGTAACAGCCCAAGTATAGACGAGTCATCGTCAAAAGCATTTTCTTCATCTATGAAGGGAAAGCACTCAGCAAAATAATCTGTTTTATTTTCTCAGCTGTCTTTTTTCTTTACTATCCAAATTTGAAGCCAAGATTTACTTTGTTATAGAAGATGAGCTCTGCCAGCCATAAAATGTTGGCAGGATAAAGGCAGGAGGCTTTTCCCTCAGTAGTGAATAAAATATGATTCACTAAAGAGTAATCTAATAATAGTAAGAGAAACTAGTGTTGATCCTAAAGAGTAGCCAGAGAAATTTTGGTCCTTTTTGGCTAAGGCAGCATGGATAGGGATATGTTGAAATTGAAATGCTTATAATTCAAAGGGGACAGTGCACCAGGTCATCAGAATGGGTTCCATTGATGCCCCCAAATAGTATTCATACAGAGGGTGTTTCATAAGATTTTCTTTATTCACCGTTTACATTTGGAAATGTAGTCATGTATTTTCACTACTTTAATTAGAAATAAAAAGATTTGGTTTTCAGCTGTTGTCTCCTCATCTTAGAGTACTCAGAGAAACTACTTTTTAATCTCTAGGTATCAATCAATGAATATTTATTATTAAATACCTGCTTTGTGCCAGACGGTGTTAATTATAAGTTTGTTCTCTTGTCATGTTACCTAGGCTTTTATCATTGTGTCTAAAAATTAGGAAAGTGGCTCCTTTTCTTGCAGCTGATTTTTTTTTTTTTTCAATTTACTGATGACTTTTTGTGGAGGTGGGGATCTCTTCTGTTCAAAATTATCTATGATTCACCTCAATCCTCCAGTGATTATTAAGAAGCCCCACAGTTGCAGTAAGTTCAATCATAGAGGCACTGGAATGAGTCCTTTAAACTTTATGCGCCTGCTTTTGCAATGATGGATTCCTTGAGAATTAAGGAAAGATAACTACTCTCTTGGTCACTATATTTCCAATCAACCATATCCTCCCAGAATATAATTTTTTCCCTCAGCCATTTTAGAAAAGAGACAGATTTTCCTTTTCAGCCAATGAAGATGTTATTTAATTAACTGGGTCAATACATTTTAGAACTATGGCCACAAAATGTACATTCACCTCTGATAATCTCCTACTCTAAAAATACTTATATTATAACTTATTCATGGAGAAGTAGTTTATCCCTTGAAGGTATGTGTAACAGACTATGTTCAGAATACTCAGGGATGCCTGGGCATGGTGGCTTACGCCTATAATACCAGCACTTTGGGAGGCCGAGGCAGGCAGATCATGAGGTCAGGAGTTTGAGACCAGCCTGGCCAACATAGTGAAACCCCGTCTCTACTAAAAATACAAAAAATTAGCCGGGTGTGGTGGCAGGTGCCTGTAATCCCAGCTACTCAGCAGGCTGAGGCAGGAGAATGGCTCAAACCTGGGAGGCAGAGGTTGCAGTGAGCTGAGACTGCACCATTGCACTCCAGCCTGGGCAACAGTGCAAGACTCTGTCTCAAAAAAAAAAAAAAAAAAAATACTCAGGGACAACACAATTCTAATGATGTATTATGAGACAAAAAAACATTACTATGTGGTCGTATTTCTTATTTTTTTGTTACCTTAAAACAAACTTTATTGAGGTATCACTTGCATACAATAGAAGGTACCCATTTTAGGTGTACAGTTAGAGGCATTCCAGCAAACTTACATCTCATTTAAACACCACTTCAATCAAAATATAGAGCCTTCCCATTATGCCCAGAATTTCCTTGGAGCCCATGTGCAGTCAGTTTCCCTGCTCCTGGCCACCAGCAGCCATTGATCGGAACTGTGTTTCTAACTATTTGCCAGTCGCCAGGCTAGAATAAAGGAAAAGACACTTCTCTGTCTTCAAAGCCTTTAAATAATATTAGGAGGAAAAAATGAACACTAAAGAAATTCAGCAGCAAAATAGTGATATACTCAAGTCTGGAGGATGTATCACAGGGGCCCAGGCAGTGGGGGGGCTGGGGGACAGGGGGTGCAAAGGAGGCCTTGGACCAAGCCATGTGAAGCGTAGGCTCTTGTGAAACCTCTGTTTCTGACTTTGTGTCTTGGTTTTCGTGCCTATATCATGAGGAGCTTGAGTCACCTAACACTGAAAGGCTCTCCTGGCATCCTACCTTTGATATTATATGTGAGGGATGACCGCTGTAGTCCCTAGGAGTGGCATTCATGAGAAAGTCTCTAAATACTCTGTGGTAGGTAAAATGTCTGACTTGTCTCACCAAATGCATTTTCATAAAAGTTAATTGTTTTCATGTTTAACACATTAGACTCTTCTCATCAGGAGCAATCATTGTAGTTTTGTTTCAGTCTATTTACGTAATTTCAAATAATTTGAAGGAGCTACTTTTTGATTCACTTTTGAGAAATATGCTAATTGATGTTTTCCAGCCAGGAAATAACTACATGAGGCTGTCCTCAATTGTCCATCATTTCCCATGCTGGCCAAAGAGAGCTTTCCGCTAAGTTAAATTTCGAGAAGGTTACAACACACTCAAACAGGGAATGAGATGGGCAATGAAGGCATGTGTTTTAGTCCATTCTCACACTGCTATAAAGAACTACCTGAGACTGGGAAATTTATGAAGAAGAGGTTGAATTGACTCACAGCTCTACAGGCTTAACAGGAAGCATGACTGGGAGGCCTCAGGAAACTTACAATCATGGTGGAAGGTGAGAGTGAAGCAGGCACCTTCTTGACATGGTGGCAGGAGAAAGAGAGTGTGTGTGTAGGGGAGTGAGAAACCATCAGATCTCGTACTCTCATGAGAACAGCATGGGAGAAATCTGTCCCCTCCCCTGACAATGGGAATTACAATTCAACATGAGATTTGGGTGGGGACGCAGGGCCAAACCATGTCAACATGAGAAAAACAATCTATGCAGTGGGCTTCAATTCTGACAAGGAAAGAACTTCCATCTCCAGAAACCAACTAAATAATTGAGTTATTTAAATGTTGTTCTAGTACCTCTGACCATTAGGGGTGTTTATTTTCCTTCAATAGGCAAAACTTCTCAAACTTTGAGTTGAACTTACATTCTCAAATTCTAATCACCTGGGAATCTTGTTAATCTGCAGATTCCGGTTGGTACTCCGGCCTGGGATTCTGCATTTTTAACACACTCCCAGACAACCAGGATGCTGCTGGACCAGGGAATACACCTGGAGAAGTGAATGAAGTGCTGAAATATCAGAGGAACCAGCTGATCTGGAAAACGGATCCCCTGACCATGCTTCTTCAAGTTCTTTATATTCTAAAAGGCATATAGTTTAGAAATGTCACGTATTCAGGGAATATGCTTCCTGTGAGTTGAGTCCAGTATAATTCCTGTGAGTATAACATCAGTGCTCTGATTGTGCTGAAAATGTTACTGAAAATACACATTTTCAATAGGGGAACCAACACATTAGTCTAGCCTTCTGGCTAAAAAATGTGTCATCCTTTGGATTAACATGAAAAAGATGTAAATCATCTTCTGCACCCACTTCCCGGGGGATGTGCATACCAGCTGTAGAGGTACCATCCATCACCATTCTGGCCTCTTAGTGGACTTAAACTTGAGGCAGTGGCAGGTTTGGGTCTCTCTACTCAGGACACCTGGCCACTAAGGTGTCTCACTCCATGTGTGCAGAAGTCTTAAAGTTTTGTCCTGACTTAGCTTTTCAGAAACACAGGGCTTTGTTTGTTTGTTGTGTGTGTGTGTGTGTGTGTGTTTTTTTTTCCTGCTTATTGGTTTGTTGATTTCTAGAAGCAATCTTTGTTCTATCAATCACATACCCAGGGAGACATATTATTTTTATCACCTAAAGAAGGCAGATGCTGAAACTCAGAGCAGATTTATGTGTTGTTGGGTTTATTTATCTGTAGGGGTACTAGAACTAAATCAGCCTGTTGGGTTGACTAGGGAGGAGTGAAATGGAGAGTAATCGTCAAACTGTAGTCAGGAAACTGAGAGGAAAAATTCACAATTTGGAAGTTGTACAGAAAACAATAGGTAGCATTGGCAAAAGCTACAACTGGTGATATGGGATAAGGGCTGTACAGGAACTCACTTTTAAATACAATGGAGAATTAGGAGAGAGCCAAGTTATTGGTGTCCTGAGCCCTGTTTGTACTCAGCAAATATTAAAATAGCAATTATCAGAAATAATTGAGCTTTATATAGAAAGAACGGGTAAATAAACAGAAAATGGTCTTGGAAAATGTAGCACAGAGACCGATCAGTGGCCCCAAAAGAAAAAATTGGCTAAGAATGAAAAAAAATTTGGGGGAGTGAAAAGAAAATATTGCCAGACACAAGGAAGGGGAAACAACAGGAAAAGAAAGTTAAGACCAGAGGATTTTTGACTAAGTAGAAAAGGAGGGAAATCACATGTGAATTCTGCAGCTTTTATGAGCCTCTGGGAAGCCAGGCTTTTGTACAATGACTTCCCCTTAGGGTGCGCCATCAATTTTTTTGATGATGATGATGACTTATTTTAACCAGCAAAAAAAAAAAAAAAAAAAAGAATAGGGAGTGGTACCCAATTTTAAATCTGACAGATTTGCAGTTTGATACCCATTTCCCTGATCCATCAAATTCTGTGAAATTTAACATGATACTGCTACCCTTCATTCACTTTTAAAAAAAAAATACTCCCCAAAGTAATTTATAGATTCAGTGCTATATCCCCATCAAGCTACCATTGACCTTCTATACAGAACTGGAAAAAACCACTTTAAACTTCATATGGAACCAAAAGAGTGCCCACATAGCCAAGACAATCCTAAGCAAAAAGAACAAAGCTGGAGGCATCACACTACCTGACTTCAAACTATACTACAAGGCTACAGTAATCAAAACAGCATGATACTGTTACCAAAACAGAGATACACACCAATGGAACAGAACAGAGGCCTCGGAAGCAATGCCACACATCTACAGTCATCTGATCTTTGACAAACATGACAAAAACAAGCAATGGGGGAAAGGATTCCCTGTTTAATAAATGGTGTTGGGAAAACTGGCTAGCCATATGCAGAAAGCTGAAACTGGATCCCTTCCTTACACCTTATACAAAAATTAACTCCAGATGGATTAAAGATTTAAACATAAGAACTAACACCATAAAAACCCAAGAAGAAAACCTAGGCAATACCATTCAGTACATAGGCACAGTCAAGGACTTCATGACTAAAATACCAAAAGCAATGGCAACAAAAGCCAAAATAGACAAATGGGATCTAATTAAACTTAAGAGCTTCTGCACAGCAAAAAAAACAAGTTAGAGTAAACCGGCAATCAACAGAATGGGAAAAAACTTTTGCAATCTACCCATCTGACAAAGGACTAATATCCAGGGTCTACAAATAACTAAAGCAGATTCACAAGAAAAAACAAACAAACCCATTCAAAAGCAGGCGAAGGATATGAACAGACACTTTTCAAAAGAAGACGTATATGCGGCCAACAAACATGAAAAAAATGCTCATCATCATTGGTCATTTGAGAAATGCAAATCAAAACCACATTTAAATATCATCTCACACCAGTTAGAATGGCGATCATTAAAAAATCTGGAGACAACAGATGCTGGAGAGGATGTGGAGAAATAGAAACACTTTTACACTGTTGGTGGGAGTGTAAATTAGTTCAACCATTATGGAAGACAGTGAGGCGATTCCTCAAGGATCTAGAAATAGAAATTCCATTCAACCCAGCAATCCCATTACTGGGTAGATACCCAAAGGATTATAAATCATTCTATTATAAAGACACATGCACACATATGTTCATTGCGGTGCTGTTTACCATAGCAAAGACCTGGAATCCACCCAAATGCCTATCGATGATACACTGGACAAAGAAAATGTGGCACATCTACACCATGGAATACTATGCAGCCATAAAAAATGATGAGTTCCTGTCCTTTGTAGAGACATGGATGAATCTAGAAACCATCATTTTCAGCAAACTGACACAAGAACAGAAAACCAAACACTGCATGTTCTCACTCATAGGCATGTGATGAACAATGAGAACACTTGGGCACAGGGAAAGGAACAACACTCACAGGGCTAGGGGAGGGGGTGGAGGGGGAGGAAAGGGGAGGGACAGCGGGGGTGCAGGAAGGATCGGGAGGGATAACACTGGGGAGAAATGCCTGACATAGGTGACCGGGGGTGGGGGGATGGAGACAGCAAACCACTATGGCAAGTATGTACCTATGCAACAATCCTGCAGGATGCAGGATGTTCACCTGTACCCCAGAGCCCAAAGTACAATTTAAAAAAAGGTAAAAAAATACGTGTTTCTTTTTAAAAAATTTCTTGAAGGCCATCTTTAAAATAATGCTTTTGTTTTAGATGCTGCCTAGTCAGATTGCTGAAATGTAAACACCTTCTGTTTAAAAAAATAATGTGTTTGCTAGGCTTTTCCACATTTGCCTCTGTCTGATGTCCATTGGACTCCATGTGTATCAGAGTTCACCTCAGAAAGGGCTCCCCACTTTCTCTTCCTGCTCTGAGTTGTTACCATGTGGCTGTTTTTCTCCTTCCTCCCTCTCCACCACTGCTGAGCCTTGTAACCAAGGCATTCCTGGATCTACATGTCACTTCTGCCCAAGGCTGCTGTGAGGGACTCTGTAAAGCCGTGACTGCTTCAAGGAAGTTCTGGGGCAGTAGCTGAGGGGGATGTTTCCCATCTCTATGGTCCCATCACAATAATGCACTCTCCTGAGTGCCCAGGGGGAGGACTATCAGGGCTCACCTCCAGATCTTTCTCCTTACTCTTGATGACCGCCTCTCCAGAGACTGTCTACCTACACCTGCACCTGCGCAGGCAGTGCTGAGTTTTCAGAGTAGCACAGAGACTGGAAAATTCACCACTTCTAACTGTTTATTCCATGGCCTAGAAGAAATGAAGAAATGGAAGTCCCAGGTGAACCCTTCCTGTCTGCCCACGAGGGGTTTCTAGCTTGGTTCATTTGTATGTCTTCCTCCCACATGCTGTGAGGACCTGGCCTGGGTTTGCAGGTAGGAGATGACAGGGGGGATTTTAAAGAGGCATTTAAAGAGGCAACTTCTTCAGGGTACAAGATTATACCCGGTAATGTGGACTTTTTTGGGGGGTTGGGGATAGTGTCTCACTGTCGCCCACACCTCACTGCAGCCTTGACCCCCTAAACTCGAGGAATCTTCCCACTTCTACCCCCCAAGTAGCTGGGACTACAGGCATGTGCTAATGTACTACCACACTTGGCGAATTTTTTCTATTTCCTGTAGAGACAAGGTCTCACTATGTTGCCTAGGCGGGTCTCAAACTCCTTATATCAAGTGGTTCTTCCACCTTGGCCTCCCAAAGTGTTGGGATAGTAGGCCTTGGACTTTGTTCTTTAACCGTTAGGCTTAAGGAAAATACTTTAGGATTGAACTACACATGGGCAGTAGCTTTAAAATAGTAAATTGGTTATTCCCATCCCTAGACAGCCAATATTTCATTGCTACCCCTTTGCCTTCCTAAACTGGACCTAGAAAAGAGCTTTGAATGTGAGGACCTAAGACAGGCACTTTCCAGTGCTCTGTCCATTTCCCAGCTGAAGACTACAGGCACTCCTTAGGGACAGGTGGCTGGGGGAGGTTAGGAGGGGGCAGCTGAGAGAGATTGCTGGAAGAAACAGAAGGTGGAGAGGGGGAAGGGATACTGGCTCTTCGCAGTTATAAAGAGTATTTCAGGACACCTATAAGCCTAGGAGACATTTCAAGGAGGCTTATATTGGCAGGAAAGCTTGGTTTCCTGACCCTTAGTACACCTGGGTGAATGAAAAAATAAAACTCTGCACCTGCTCATTTGTTCTTTCTTCAGCAAGTGAGGCCGGAGGCATTGGCAGCCCACTGCATTCTCCTCAGGTGGCCCCAGCCTCATAATGCTAGTCCTGACTTTGATTGGCAGGAAAAGAATAGAAGAAAACAACCCTGAACCTAGGTAGAAATCTGTTTTGCTTTTTCAAATTACTTGTCATGTGTATAGTTATTGGACAGAAATCTTGGAATATATGCCTCACAATTCCAGTAAAGAACGCAAGTGTGAAAAATATATATATATATAAAATACATATACAGACATACATGTACACACACATGTATATACATCTTATATAAAATAACTACATATATTTTACTTTATATACTATATAAGATATGAGATGTTAATATATATAATATATGTAGTATCAACATCTTTACAGATATCAGTGGGGCTTAGTTTAGAATATTCATTTGGAAGCCTTTTTAAAATGCTGTCAACTACTAGAGTTAGGAATTACAGCAAATTATGAGAGAAAAAGTAGATTTATTGTATAAATTGAATAATGATCAGGTATCTACTCAATTGTGGGAGCAATCGTGGGAGCAGTTTTCCAGGAGAAAGCTATAAGGGGTCTCGCTGTATGAGGGTCTCTGACTCTCTGATTTCTCTGATTCCAGGCCTCTACACAAATTGCCTGCAAAAGGTATTACCTGTTTGATCTGCATATGGGTTGATGAATGAAGGATGAAGGGTAATAGATTGGACGGCTTATGCAGGATGAGAATTAGGAATAGTTCAGTACTACTATCACAGTATGGTTTCTTTTTCATTTATTATAAATGTTCTTAACAAAAAAATTGTTCAGCACCTGTTACACTCCTGGCACTGACTTAAGTGTTGAAGATAAGAAGAAGAATAACATATGGTGCCTGCCCTAGGGCACATCATTGTAAAAACTCTCACCATCTCCCTGTTAGGGAAAACAAATAGATCCTCAAATAAAATAGTGTCTAGATGAATTAGGGCAAAGGCAATTAAATGCTGAGGACCCAGAACTCTATCTTTTAACAAATTTCTACCGTTTCTGAAAGGCCCTACTTGGGCCTTTCATCGTGAGTTTTATTAAAGACACAAGAAATGGTGACATTTTCCCCAAGTAAAATCAGGGTTTAAATATACAATTGATTTCATCATCAAGCCTCATGCCTGTGCATTTGGTGCCCTGGGCTGCTGCATCCCATGTTTCCCAGTAGAAATGGAGGTGTGTTGAGGAAGCTACAAGCCCTACCCCCAAAGTTCGTAGACTAGCATATGGCAAGTCACTCGACTAACTTCGAAGATCTGTCCACACAAGGAAAATCTGGACCCTTCTTCTACCATGGAACATAAATGCCCACAGTTAAAGCTTCTCAATAAGTGTGTGTTGTGTCCTATGAGAACCAAATACAAATTTATAGAACACATTAAGAAATTAATGTTCCATTTATCTGTTTAAGATTAAACAACCATTTATTGAGCTACTTACTGTGCAGTAAGCATAATAGCTCTCTAGGTTGGTATTGTTTTCATTGTGCAAGAGGAAGAGTATGACATTCCGAGAGGCTAAGTTGTCCTAGGTTAAGTAGCAAAATAGCAATGCTTAGAGCTGAATTTGGAGTTTCTGATTGCAAGTCAAATGCTGTTTACCTTATATTTAATTGTTACCTCGAAACTCAGAAATCAGGGCCCTAAAGAAATGGAATTCATGATTGAAAATTTTTGATAAAAGGAGCAAAAAGAGGAAATTTTCGATACACGAGATATTGCCTGCGTGGGCTGATGCAGGTGAGCGGCTGCAGAACTGAGCTAGAAAAGGCCGTCGGAGGCGCTATGAAAGGGTTAAGGGCAATAGCAGAACCTACCTGTTTAGCTGTTACATGGGAAGGAGCCAGAAAGGTGGTGGAACCCAGGCATTTCACTCCATGAGGGTTTCGGCTCCAGGTGAGAGCTGCTGGGATGGCTGGGATATGGCTGAACCTGCTCCTATCTTGCAGGCACATTGGTGTCTGTGCCTTTAATTCAAATCCCTTCATTCTCTGACAAAGGCAGAAATGTTCTTTCTGTGAGGATGCTGTTAGTGTTATGGATACTGTTTCAAAAAAAAGCATGAAACAATTATGCAAAGAAAACAATTTCCCCTGAGTTTCTTCTCAAAATCCTGTGTGTGGGGGGGGGGGAGAGAAATATGTAAGAGGAATAGAAAAATGTAAATAAACAGTGCAAATCAAACCAGTAGGTGAGTTTGCACATCCAGAGATTGCAAAGAGGAAAAAAGGGTTATTTCAGCTTTATGTTGTTCTCTCTGAACGTTTCTTTTTGTTCTTAATGTTTTCAATTCAGAAGCTGGTAAACGTGCCAATTCCTATGAAATGGCTTAGGTTGGATGCACTTTTTCTTTTTTTCTGTTTATCTCCACATTACCTATTTGATTTTCAACTTCTGTGGCTTGAACTTTCTGTCACCATCTGGATTCTTCAGCTGTTGTTGAACATGGTCAGCTGATTAATTTTTGCCACTTGAGAATATTGCATCCACATTGTGAAGTGTAGATCTAACCTTGCCTCTGTACAACAATTCATTTTTCCTTCGTTATCTGCAAATGGACAAGGCCATTTGCAACAGAAAATGTGTGTGTGTGTGTGTGTGTGTGTGTGTGTGTGTGTGTGTGTGTGTATGGACTTGTTTCCATCCTCAATCCCAGTGACACAGCTCTCTCTGAAATGGAGAATTGCATTGACTACTAAAAAGACTTTACTGGAAGAAAAAACGCCGTTCCAACAAATGGGGTGCATCTAGGTTGGAACTAGTATATCAGAATTCACAAACACAAATGCAAAAAGGGACTAGGCCAGTGATGGAAAAGACTGAAACCACTTAGATGTAAGAGTAGTTCAGCCTGGCAAGTGTAGAAAGTGTCCCCATCAAAAGGAGGCAGCCAGGCAGCCACCACTGAGCCCCAGTGGATTGTTTCCATGAGGAAACAATGGTCTAACATTGCCAGATCTTATTTTCCAAGAGAAGCTCATAGTCTGAATTTTTATGTATAATCTTTTTATTGTCAGCCACTAATTCTAACAATTTCATAAACACTCACTGTCACTTACCAACCAGTTTTCAACTTCTATAGTAGCTGAGGAATTAAAGAAAGAAACCATATTCAGAGCCACTCATTGGGAAATAACCACCCTATATGTAGTTTACGACCTTGACACAATGCATCTGGTCTAGTGACCAGCAACACAGTATCACCTGGGACTATATTGGAATTCGTAATCTCAGTGCCCATCTCCCCCAACAGATGTACTGAATTATAGTGTTCATATTAACCAGATGCCTAAATGATTGATATGCACATCAGAGTTGGAGAAGCACTGATCTGTATGAGGTTATGTTTAGTGTAAGGACATTCCTGATATCCCAGAGCGGGGGTTCTGCCATGGCATACCCACCCTGGAAGCCTCTAGGGAAGGCCTTTTTAAACTCTAGGAGCTACTGATTGTGAAGCAGCTGAAGGCTGTGATTCATTTGCTGTCCTATCTCTCCATCCCTCCTCTCCTTGCCCTTCCTCCTTTGTCCATTCCTGACCTCACGAGTTGTGGTCAGTGAACACATTGCTGTTGCCTCCCACAGACTTCTTGGTTGTCCAAGGCAACAGCAAAAGAGCCACATAAGCAGCATTGGCACCATCCTACATTCTCCCTTGGGAATTGCCTCTTTTTTTATTCCCTCTGCCTGCTGCATACTCCCTCACTCAGCATCTACCCTGTGGTCATCTTGGTTGTTTATCTGAGGATTGATTTATTTTGTTTTTGCGTCAATTTTTTGTCTCTCACCATTTGAAATGGCAACCCTATTCTGGACTGATTTCCTAACTTTGACCTACTACTTCCCTAGGGTGCTTTTTCTGAGTGCCCTTCTTCTTCTTAGTTCTCACAACCTCCTGAAAAGAGAAACTTGCCTGAGTCCTGCCTCATGTCCCTGACCAATGTTGGCCACTCTTCTCCACTTGACAGGAATCTGGGATAAGACACTCTAACTTCTTTGATGTTTTAACTTGATAATTAACTGATAAAACTTAATAAGAAACTAAGTATGTGATTTTCCATTAAAAAAAAAAAAATACTGACATATAAAAAAAGGCCAGGTGCAGTGACTCATGCCGGAAATCTCAACATTCTGGGAGGCTGAGGTGGGAGAACTGCTTGAGCTCAGAAGTCTGAGACCAGCTTGGACAACACAGGGAGACCTCAT
This sequence comes from Ateles fusciceps, assembly GCA_036589455.1. NCBI lineage: Eukaryota > Metazoa > Chordata > Mammalia > Primates > Atelidae > Ateles > Ateles fusciceps. The sequence continues at coordinate 6,547,519 of JAZHEH010002014.1, forward strand.
CTCTACAAATAATAAAAAATTAGCCGGGCATAGTGGCACACACCTGTTGTCTTAGCTATTTGGGAAGCTAAGGTAGGAGGATCACTTGAGCCCAGGAGGTCAAGGCTACAGTAAACCATGGTGGTGCTAGTGTACTCCAACCTGGGCAGCAGAGTGAGACTGTCTCAAAAAAAAAAAAAAAAAAAAAGAAAAAAGAAAAGAAAAAAGTTGAGTCTCAAAGAAAAAGCACCATTTCTCTTTTGAAAATGGCTCAAAAATACAGTCAAGTTGCTGTGGACCATGTTGGCTTGGTGTATAGCAAGACAGAAAACAATTTATTCTTTTGGGTATAGACCTCACATTTTGAAAATGCATTTAATTGAAGATATCCTCTCTGGCAAATCATACCTCTTTGGAAACTGTGTCCTACAAAACAGTGTTTTGGTGTCATACCTCACTGGGTTTTCTATGACAGTGAAAGGACGCTTGATGCTGATCTCACTTGGCCTTGCAGTGTGGGAGCCCTTGGCTTGTGATGTTTCTTATCACTCTGATCAGGGCTGTCCCATTCCTGCCTTGGCCTTCCTCCCTAACTCTTCCTCTCCCCACTCTCATCATTCCTTTCATTTGACAAGTAGCTTCTGAGCCCCTGTGTGTCCGTGATCCAGGGATTTGGAGATGGCTAAGACAGAGATGTTCCCTGTCCTCATCCTAGCAGGAAAGACAGACACAAGACAATCAATTACACAATTAATCATTTATCCTATGCTGAGTGCTATGAAGAAGTATAGGCATTATAAAAACTTTTAATAAGGAGTTACTACTCTTTCAGCAGAGTCCAGAATGGTTTCCTTAAGAGGGTGATGCTTGAAAACTATTTAGAAGATGTGGGCAGGGTAAAGAAAAAACTGTAAGAAGTAGTTCAGTTTCCCAGGGTAGTAGCAGTGAAATACCATTAATATCTGAAGTCAAAAGGGATGAAGTCATTATTAGAAACCTGGAAAGAGAACTGTGTGGACAGGACCAACCGATTGGAGCAGTGGCCTTTGAACAAAGGACAAAAGGAACCCATACAGGCCCTAAAGAGAGGTAACTGAAAGAAAAAGAATAAATAACGTGAGTTAGTCCATTTTCCTGCTGCTGATAAAGACATACCCAAGACTAGGCAATTTACAAAGAAAGAAGTTTAATGGACTTCCAGTTCCACGTGGCTTGGGAGACCTCACAATCATGGTGGAAGGCAAGGAGGAATAAGTCACATCTTACATGGATGGCAGCAGTCAGAGAGAGCTCGTGGAGGAAAACTCCAGGAATTAGTGCCTCATGAAGAAAAAAGACACTGTAATAATGCAGGGGTCTGGATAAGGCTTGAGTTGACTTACGGCTGGTGAGTTTGAGGTACCTGCAGGTCCTCCTCAAAGTCAGAAAAGGACCCTATGTGTTAAATGTGATAGGGAGGCTGCTAGACTTTCTGCAGGGTCATCTGGGAAACAAGACATGTTATGTCCCAGTTTGGAGGAGTTAAATGAGTTTTGCAAATGCCACCTCCTATCTTCTGGGAAGGTTAAGTTTTTCGTCACAGACAAGAATAACTTCATCTGTTGTCATTCTAATCCCAAACTGAGAATTTGTGAAGAAGCCACTGTCAAGCTTGGAAAAATAGTGCTAGTTAACAAAATCAGCATCCGGTGCCAGATTTTGAGTCCTGTCAACCTTTTTAAAATGTTTGCTTTGATAACTGACTAAATGCTAGAAATATTGTTAATTATACACTTTCCCATCCTCCTCTCTCAGTCTCTGCTTTTATTTCTTCCTTCAGCTTTTTATAAAACCATAAAATTTTAGTTTAAAATCACTTTAAAAATTATTTAATTTTATTTCCCAAATTTGCTCCCTGTATCTGTTTTTTGTTTGTTTGTTTGTCCTACTCACACCTGATCGTGGCAAGAACAATACCTGTCTGTTTTCTGTTTTATAGAACAAATCAGTCCTTTTTTACAGAATACTTACGTAATGCTTAAATTTCTTCAGGAAAGGAAGCTCACTACTTCTCACAATCATCCATTTCTACTGCATTCTTTGGACAATTTTTCAATAGGCTCATCTGACTCTTTGTAATATCCACCTCTTCCCCCTGCCCTGCCTTTCTAGGGCAACATAGATCAAATCTTTTTTCTTTCTTCCTTATGACCACCCTGTAGTTCTAAACTCTGGATACCGTGTTCCTTCTTGGCTTTCTCCCAGCCAACAAACACAGTCCTACAACTCTTGCCACCTAACATGTTTCTAATCCCCAGTATCTTAGGAGGCATTTTCCAAACAAGGTGTTTTGAACAAAGAAACTTTGTTAGCTGAGATCTGGCCAGTGTTGAATACATTGGATTTAGTATGTCCCAAGGTCTGCACAATAAGCTTCCATTGATACAGGTCTCTTCTGCTCCATCCTCCCACTCCTTTTGCAATAGATTTCATTCTCTTTGTATCTTCTCTTGTCACTTCACTGAGTCCTAGGGATTTTGTGTCATTTGAATATTTTTCTGATGTGAAGGATTAAACCTATTAAGCTATTTATGACTTCCTGGAAAGTTTGCCTTTACAATCTTCTGTTTGGAGTCTTCCCCTACTTTCTTCAGGGGGATCTAAGATTAAATGTGGTGGTGGGTGGTGTTGGGGGAAGTGGTCACTCCAATACATGCCTTAAACAAAACCACCCATAAAATCCCAAGATCCAATACAAAGAATCATTTAAAGGAATAACTCTTCCCAACAAGGTCTTGGCAATTTTCTGTAGTGCAATTAGATTTTTAAAAAACATATCTGTTTCTTTGTTGAAAACAACTTATTAAAGGGTTTTCTTGACAGCTTCCACATTAGAGCCTTTCTCAACTCGCTGGTTCTTTGAGGGAGATGATTAATGCTGTCTTTTGTTTTCCAAAGAAAGTAATAGCTGGAAAAACTAAAGAATCCTTTGAGTCATTCAGCAGTGATTGCTAACAATACTAAAGGAAGACATTATGCTCATTTTATGGACAAAAAAATTGAGGAAAAGAAGAAATAGCTAACTTGTCTAGGGTCAAAGAGGTAGAAAGTGGCTTTCTACACTGGATTATAATAGTTTGTTTACTTCTAAGTTAGCCCTGGTAGATTGCCCATTATCTTTTTCATTCTATGCCAAGCAACTGGCCAAAGTGCTGGGCATATATTAGTAACTCAATTAAAACTATATTATGTGGCTTAATAAACTTGATTCTTTCCTCTTCCTCTGAACCTCAGCTTCATAAAGGAAGGAGCACTTCTTTCTGTGCTGATTTCTTAAAGATCAAATCAAGCTTGATAACAGAGGGTGCTTTGTTCCCTAGAGAAATAGACTTGTTAAGAAATCAAATAATCAACTATTGGGTCATTTATTACTCTTGATTTCTATTATTCTTGTAACACCAGGTTCTGCCTTACAACTGAATTCAAAGCCTATTCAACTCAGATCAAATGGGGACTTGCAGAACTGTGTACATTTCAGTTCAATGCCAAACAGTATAAAGCCAGTCTATATATCGAGGTGGTAAGAGTTAGTGGGCAGGTTTCAGGGGCATAGATAAAGAGTAAGTTATAACAATTGTCTGGTATTGTGTAGACCAGATGACTAGCTGATTGTCAGAAATATTTCCATAGATTGTTCAGAACTAGCCCCATGTAGATCTAGCCCTGGAGTTTGGTCAGTTAGTATTATGTCAGAGACACTTGTGAATAACAAGGCTTAGCAAATCAAATTACCTTCCTTAACAGATACTCCTAATGCTGGAGTGGTGAGAAGCAAGAGTAGATATCTCAAAGCTCAGGATCTATAAGGAAATAGTTACTTTATAAGAGTAAATGTTTTGGCTTGGACCAGTGACTCATGCCTGTAATCCCAGGACTTTGGGAGGCTGTAGTGGGAAGGATCGCTTGAGCCTAGGATCTCAAGACCAGCCTGGCCAAGATGGTGAGTCCTCATCTCTACAAAAAAAAAAAAAAAAAAAAAAAAGTTGTTTTTAATTAGCCAGGTGTGGTGGCACCCGCCTGTAGTCCCAGCTACTCAGGAGACTGAGACAGGAGGATACCTTGAGCCCAGGAGTGGGAGGTGGCAAGCACCACTGTGCTCCAGTCTAGGTGACAGAGTGAGACCCTGTCCCTAATTTAAAAAAAGAAAATTAATTTTTTTAAAAAAGAGTAAATGTTCTATTGTTTTTTAAAGCATTTTGGTGGTTTCTCCTGTATTTGATTGGTGAGTAAAACCTATTATTATAAGAGAAGCCTATAAAAAGTCTGTGTGCTCTGAAAAGTGATCCAAAATATTACAAAAGAAGCTCACTTTACAACTGCAAAGAAATTTCAAGTAACAAGTTGTATTACATGCATCATAAACAAAACAGACCATTTGAAGCTCTCCATTCTAGATTTAAGAGGATTCAAAAATATATTTATATGGTTGAAAACCAAGAATCAGGGCAAGGAATTGATGTTTGATTTTTATCACTCACAAGATAAATTGTTCATTCTATCTTGTCACTAATAATAACATATTTTAAAGCCATCAATCAAAGAGTAAATAGTGTAACATCCTACTTTGAGTTAAGTATGTTTAAAACATCTACATTATTTATGAGTTTGTTACTTGCTGGAAAATTGATCTGATTGGGGAAAATCCAGAGCGTGGCATTTTCTTGTTATTTGCATTCTGTTGCAACCAGCAGTGGGCTTTCTGTTTCCAAATGCTACAGCTGAAGAACATAAATATACCTGAGGGGATATGAAAAGGGATGGAAATTTTTCTGGCGTGATAGATTAGACAAGTTATATTCAAATCACAAGTTTTATTCCCTTGCTGAAATCCCAGACAGCAGAGAGTCTGCAAAAAATTTCTAGTTCTAATAAACTCTCTTTAGGAGAAAACTGAGATTCCAGTCCTTTTTTCTGCTACCAACCAGGTTCAGTGTGATCAAGCCATAAATCTGGTTGGGTCTTGCTTTCTATAGTTTTAAAATAAGGGATTCTGGACTTAATAATTTCTAAGTTGTTTTTCCCCAAACCTAAACAACTGATTCCAAACAGTGTTTCAGCTTCGTATTTGAGGAGACATGGCAGCACATGGTTTGTGGGGTCGCGGATAAGCCTCCAAGCCGTCTGTGGTGGTGACTTGGTCTGTGGAAGGAGAATAATGGGTCTCACTTTTATTCACCTTCCAGGAAGGATGGGAAAACACAACCAAGCATGTGTTTTTAAAGTTGAAAAGTCATGGCCAAGGGCTGTGTGTGGGTGCACAGCATAGCAGGATCCCCCTCTTGCTGCTTTTGCCTGGCTGAATTTTAATACTTTGAGATACTTTTGAAAGTTTCCTTACTTGTTATTAATGAAAGATTATATGTGTGTATATGTGTGTATATAAATGTATATGTTTGTGCTTGCATACATGCACCCACACCCCTCCGTGTTTGTGCTGCCAATTAGAGCTTCTGAGTTGACACAATTCATCCCAAAGCAAAGCAACTTGTTTTTCTTTAATAAATATGCAATTTCTTCTGGGATTTTTAAAATATTTAATATGAAACTTGAAGATTCTCTTTACCACTTTTTAAAACTAGGTAGGACATTACAGTGCTGAGCGTCACGTGTCATGACATCAAAACAATCATCTGTCTCTTTCTCTACTGTTGGGGAAAGTTGGGTCTCTGTCCCTAAATACAAGTCTTTGTGGAGCTACAGATCAAAGGAATAATGGAGGTCTGTTAACTTTAGCAGATGACACATTATTTCACTCCCTCTCTCCCACTCCTTTTTTCATTTTCTACTATGAGGAGCTCCAAATTGGAGTCAGGAGGTAACAACGCCTTGGATCCTCACATGCTGTTCAGTAATAATGCTATTCAATAATCATTGTCTCTTATCCACAAATCAGCAGGGGAGGCCAAGTCACTAAGCAGTGGGTATTGAGTGCTTATCTATCTGTGGACCTGTATTCATTGCATCTCGGGCATCTCCATTTGTGAATTCAAAGTGCTGCCCCTTAAGGAAATTACCATCAGGGAACACTAATGGCTAAACTAATTTGCTTAAACAGCACCCTCATTTGGAGTTTCATGCTCAAAGTGTGGCTTAGGACCAGCGACAGTGATACTATCTGGAACCTTATTAGAAATGGAGAATCTCAGGCCTCACCCCAGACCTCCCAATCCTCAGGTGTTTGGTTGGGATGTTAGATTCCCCAGAGGTGGTGATTTAGAGCACATGTTCTGGCCTCTGGCTGCATTTTGGAACACTGGAGGAGCTTTTAAAAATACTGATGCCTGGGTCCAACTTACAGAGATTCTGATTTACTTGATCTGGGGTGCAGCCTTGGCATCATGATTTTGAAGCTCCCTACGTGATTCTAATATGCAGTAGAATTTGAGATCGCTAAATTATACAATACAGCAATACACAGTAGAAGAATTCACCAATAAATTACCCAGCTTTTGCTGTCCACACCTGCAAATTACTACTCACTTGTGTTTGGTGATCCATGTTACTTTTTCCAATAGTGACCTTCTCTGTTCCTTCTCCTCCTGCTATAACTCATGTCTGAGGCTCTCTGCTCTGCAGGATAGACTCACCTTTAATGTCTTCTTCCCCCAGACCATGGCTCTCCTTCCCTCCTCTGAACCCTTTATCACTTTAGCTTTAGCTTGCCTCCTAAACGTGTCATCTTTTCACTTAGTAGTCATTTATTTGTACATGCTTCTTATCCCCCCTCCCAAACTGTGAGTACTACAGGACAGAAGCCATGTCTTCTGAACCCCTTAGCACCTCGCAGGACTGGGTAATGGGTACATGGAATGGAGATGGGAACAGGAAAGACAGAAGGCAGAATAGCTCAAATGGGTTGTCTCTCCAAATTAGTCACATAAGAATATTCTAAGAATCATATTCTAAGGTTTTAACAATGTGTACGTGGAATTTAGGACTTAAATGAAATAAAGGAGAGAGCTTTACAAACTGGTCAGTGAATGGAGACTTGGGATGCCAGTTGGGAAAGGAATGGCGGTGAGAAAGGAATGCTTACATCCAGTGAGTACTAAACATAGTTTCCTGATGGGAGACGGTGGGATACCCAGAGAGGAGAAGAAGGTGAGGAGCTAACTCACAGCATTCTAGTGTCCACACATCCCAGGATGGTGGTGCAGGCTTGCCAGTTCTGCACGGGATGTTGTCATTTGAGGTACATGCTGCCTTTAGTGAATGTAACCAAGTCTTGCACTGCCTTCATTGCTCCTCTCCTTCTTCTCCCCTGGGTGTGCTTTAGATAAGTCAGAGAGTAACCAAGTGGGGCTCTGTGGAAAAGATCCTCTTTCACAACTGAATGGGCTGGCATGCTCCCAGATAGTGGATATGATAGACACACAATCAGGATGCCTAGTCAAATTCTTGCCGATGTTTAGTTCATCTTCGAGCAGATCTCTACCTCCCACTACCTGTCAACATTGTGATTTATACCCATTCCATATTCATGCTTGGAATTTATATCTCATTTCCGCTTAGAACCTTGATTTTTGTATGTTAATTTTGTATCCTGCAACTTTTCTGAATTTGTTTATCAGTTCTAATGGTTTTTTTGGAGGATTCTTTAGATTTTTCCAAATGTAAGATAATATCATCTGCAAACAAGGATAATTTGAATTTTTTCTTTCAAATTTTTGATCCTTTCTTTCTCTTTCTAATTGCTCCAGCTAGAACTTCCAGTACTATGTTGAATAACAGTGGTGAAAGTGGGCATTCTTGTATTGTTTCACATCTAAGAGGAAAGGCTCTCAGTTTTTCCCCCATTCAGTATAATACTAGCATATGGCTTTTCTATGTTGAGGTATGTTCCTTCTATGCCCAGTATTTTGAGTTTTTCTCGTGAAGGGATATTAAGCTGTATCAAATGCTTTTTTGCCATTAATTGAAATGATCATACAATTTTTGTTCTTTATTCTGTTTATATGTATCACATTAATTTATTTGCATATGTTGAAACATCCTTGCTTCCTGGGATAAATCTCACTTCATCATGATCAATGATCTTTTTAATGTGTTATTGGATTCAGTTTGCTAGTATTTATTATTATTGTTATTATTATTATACTTTTAGATCTGGGATACATGTGCAGAACATGCAGGTTTGTTACATAGTTATACACGTACCATAGTGGTTTGCTGCGTTCATCACCCCATCATCTACATTAGGTATTTCTCCTAATGCTATCCTTCCCTAGCACCTCACCCCTCAACAGGCCCCGGTGTGTGATATTCCCCTCCCTGTGTCCATGTGTTCTCCTTGTTCAACTCCCACTTATGAGTGAGAACATGAAGTGTTTGGTTTTCTGTTCTTGTGTTAGTTTGCTGAGAATGATGGTTTCCAGCTTCATCCATGTCCCTGCAAAGGATGTGAACTCATCCTTTTTTATGGCTGCACAGTATTCCATGGTGTATATGTGCCACATTTTCTTATCCATTCTACCACTGATGGGCATTTTGGTTAGTTCCAAGTCTTTGCTATTGTGAACAATGCCACAATAAACATACATGTGCATGTGTCTTTATAATAGAATGATTTATATTCCTTTGGGTATATATCCAGTAATGAGATTACTGGGTCAAATGGTATTTCTAGTTCTATATCCTTGAGTAATTGCCACACTGTCTTCCACAGTGGTTGAACTAATTTACACTCCTACCAACAGTGTAAAAGTTCCTATTTCTCCACATCCTCTCCAGCATCTGTTGTCTCCTGACATTTTAATGATCGCCATTCTAACTGGCATGAGATGGTATCTCATTGTAGTTTTGATTTGCCTTTCTCTAATGATCAGTGATGATGAGCTTTTTTCCATGTATGTTATCTGCATAAATGTCTCTTTTTGAGAAATGTCTGTTCATATCCTTCACCCACTTTTGGATGGGGTTGTTTACCCAAGATTTTTGAATCAGTATTTATCAGGGATATTGGTCTGCAGTTTTCATTTTTTGATGTGTCATTGTCTGCTTTTGTTATGAGGATAATCCTGGCCTCACAAAATGAGTTTGAAAGTATTCCCTTCTCCTCTATTTTTCAGAATAGTTTGAGCATTAGTTCTTTAAATTTGTTGGCATTACTTCTTTAAATTTTTGATGGAAGCAGTAAAGCCACTGCTCCCCACCCCCCCAGGCTTTTCTTTACTGGGAGACATTTTCTTGCAGTTTCAATCTTGTTAGTGGTTATTGGTCTGTTCCGGACCAATCTAAATCTGTTGGATTTTTTCAAGGTTCAATTTTGGTAGGTTGAATGGCTATAGGAATTTATCTACTTCTTCTAGGTTTTCCAATTTATTGGCATATAATTGCTCAGGGTAGCCACTAATGATCCTTTGAAACGTTCCTGTGGTAACAGTTATAATGTTTCCTTTTACATCTCTAATTTTATTTATTTGAGTCTTCTCTCTCTTTTCTTAGTCTGACTAAAGGTTTGCCCATTTTTGGACAAAATAAAACAACTGACTTTTTGTTTTATTGATCATTTGTATTCTTTTCTTCAAACTCATTTCTTTATGCTCTGATCTCTTTTATTTCATTTCTTCCACTAACTTTTGGTTTAGTTTGCTCTTTCTTTTCTAGTTCTTTAAGATGCATTATTAGGTTGTTTATTTGAAGGTTTTTTCTTATTTGATATAGGCACTTTTAGCTATAAACTTCCTGTTTAGTACTGCTTTTGCTGTATTCCATAGATTTTGGTATGTTGTGTTTCCATTATTATTTGTTTCAAGAAATTTTTCAATTTCCTTCTTAATTCTTCATTGACCCACTAGTCATTCCAGAACATATTGTTTAATTTTCATGTGTTTGTATAATTTCCAAAGTTCTTCTTGTTATTAATTTCTAGTTTTATTGCATTGTGGACAGCGAAGATGCTTGACATTATTTTAATTATTTTAATGTTTTAAGATTTATTTTGTGACCTAATATATGTTCTATCCTTGAGAATGATCCATGTGCTGAGCAAAAAAATATGTCTTCTTTGGACATTGGATGAAATGTTTTATATCTATTAGGTCCATTTGGTCTATAGTGTAGAGTAAGTCTGATGTTTCTTTATTGGTTTTCTGTCTGGAAGATCTGTCCAAGGCTGAAGGTGGGATGTTGAAGTCTTCAGCTATTATTGTATTGACATCTATCTCACTCTTTAGCTCAAATAATTTTTGCTTTATATATCTGGGTGGTTCAATGTTGGTTATAAATACATTTACAATCATCATATCTTCTTGCTAAATTTACTCCTTTATCATTATATGATGATCTACTTTATCTCTTCTTACAATTTTAGTCTTGAAATCTATTTTATCTGAAATAAGTATAGCTACTTTTGTTCTCTTTTTGGTTTCCATTGACATGAAATATCTTTTCCATCCCTTTATTTTCAGTCTATGTGTACCTTTATGATGAAGTGTGTTGCTTAAAGGGAACAGAACATTAGGTCTTGTTTTTCTTAATCCATCCAGCCGCTGTATGTCTTTTATTGGAGGCTTTAGTTCACTTATATTCAATGTTATTCTTGATAAGTAGGGACTTCTCCCATTTTGTTATTTGTTTTCCTCTTGTTTTGCAATCTTCTATTCCTTCTTTCCTTTCTTCCTGTCTTCCTCTTAATGAAGGTGATGATTTCTGGTGGTATGATTTAATTTCTTGCTTTTCATTTTCTGTGTGTTTGTTGTATGGTTTTTTTTTTTTTGATTTGCGGTTTTCATTAGGCTTGCAAATACTATCTTATAATCCATTATTTTAAGCTGATAACAACACTGTTTACATAAGAAAACAAATACGCAAAAAGCTTATAAAAACTTTCCACTTTAAATTTGTTCTCCCGCTTTTTAACTTTTTGTTGTTTCAATTTATGTATTATGTTGCTGTCTATGTCTTGAGAAGTTGTTGCATTTATTATTTTTGATTGGTTCATCATTTAGCCTTTCTAATTAAGATCAGAGTAGTTTATAGAGCATAGTTACAGTGTTATAATAGTCTGTGTTTTTCTGTGTACTTACTATTACCGGTGAGTTTTGTGCCTTCAGATGATTTATTGCTCATTAACATCTTTCTCTTTAAGGTTAAATAACTCTCTTCAGCATTTCTTGTAGAACAGGTCTGGTGTTGATGAAATTTTTCAGCCTTTGTTTGTCTAGGAAAGCCTTTATTTCTCCTGTATGTTTGAAGGATATTTTTAGCAGACATACTATTCTAAGGTAAAAGTTTCTTTCTTCCAGCACCTTAAATATGTTATGCCACTCTCTCCTGGCCTGTAAGCTTTCCACTGAAACGTCTGCTGCCAGATATATTGGAGCCCTATTGTATGTTATTTGTTTCTTTTCTCTTTCTGCTTTTAGGATCCTTTCTTTATTCTTGACCTTTGGGAGTTTGATTATTAAATGCCTCGAGGTAGTCTTTTTTGGTTACGTCTGCTTGATGTTATGTAACATTCTTGTACTTGGATATTGATATATTTCTCCAAGTTTTGCAAGTTCTGTATTATCCCTTTAAATAAATATTCTTCCTCTATCTCTTTCACTACTTCCTCTTTAAGGCCAATAACTCTTAAATTTGCCCTTTTGAGGCATTTCCTAGATCCTGTAGGCATGCTTCATTGTTTTTTATTATTTTTTCCTTTGTTTTCCCTGTGTATTCTCAAATGTCTTATCTTTGAGCTCACTGATTTTCTTCTGCTTAATCATTCTGCTATTGAAAGACGCAGATGCATTCTTTCATGTGTCAATTGCATTTTTCAACTCCAGAATTTCTATTTCATTCTTTTTAATTATTTCAATCCCTTCATTAAATGTGTCTGATAGAATTCTGAATTCCTCCTCTATGTTATCTTGAATTTCCTTGAGTTTCCTCAAAACAGCTATTTTGAATTCTCTGTCCAAAGGGTCATATATCTCTGTTTCTTCAAGATTGTCCCCTAGTGCCTTATTTAGTTAACTTGGTGAGGTCATGTTTTCCATGATCGTCTTGATGCTTGTGGATGTTTGTCTTTGTTTGGGCATTTAACAGTTGGATATTTATTGTAGTCTTTGCAGTATGGGGTTGTTAGTACCCATATTTCTTGGAAAAGCTTTCCAGGTTTTCTAAAAGACTTGGGTGTTATTATCTAAGCCATATCTACATTAGGAGGCACCCCAAGCCTGGTAACATCGTGGTTCTTCCAGATTTGAAGACGTACTGCCTTGAAGACCTTAGATAAGATCTGGGAGAATTCTCTAGATTACCAGGCAGTGACTCTTGTTCTCTTCCTTTACTTCCTCCCAAACAAATGGATCCTTGCTCTGTTCTGTGCTGCCTGGACCTGGGGTTGAGGTGAAACAAGTACCCCTGTGGCCATCACAAATGGGACTGTGCTAAGTCATACCTGAAGCCAGCCTAGCACTGGGTCTTGCCCAAGACCTGCTGTAACCACTCCCTCGCTGCTGCCTGTGTGTGCTCAAGGCCCTTGGGCTCCACCATCAGCAGGTGGCAAAACCAGCCAGGCTTGCATCCTTTCCTTCAAGGTGGCAAGTTCCCCCAAGCCCTGGTTGTGTCCAGAGGTGCTGTGTGGGAGCCAAGTACTGGAGTCAAAATCCTTACAAGTCTACCTGATGTTCTGTTGTACTGTGTCTCAGCTGGTACTCAAACTGTGAGATATAGTCACTTCCACTCTTCCCTCCCCTTTGCATAGGCTTAGGGACCTCACCCCATGGTCACCACCATAGTCCCACAGGAAGTACTGCCAGGCTACTGCCAATGTTCCATTAAGGCCAAGCACTCTTCAGTCAGCTTGTGGTTAATGCTACCGAACCTAGGACTCACTCTTCAGAGCAGTGGCCTCCCTTCTGGCCCAGGGCAGGTCCACATATGCTGTACAAGAGCCCAAGAGTCTGCTTGGTGCTCTGCCCTGCTGTTGCTGAGCAGGTACCTAAGATGCAAGTCAAAATACCTTTTACTTTTCCCTCTACTTTTTTTCTCAGGAAGAAGGTGACTCTCCCCACAGCTACCATAGGCTGGGAATGTGCTGAGTCTTACCTGAAATCAGCAAGTCTCAGCGTCTCACCCAAGGCCCATGACATGCTACCTGGGTGTTGCTGCTGGTTATTTGAGGGCCCAAGGGCTTTTTGGTCAGCAGGTGATGGGTCCTGCCAGTACTGTGTTCTTCCCTTCCAGGCAGTGGGTTCCCTTCTGGCCCAGGTTGTGTCTAGAAATGTTATCTGGGAGCTAGGGCCTAGAAAAGGGGCCTCACAACTCTGACTGGTGCCTTATCCTACTGCAGCTGTGCTGATATCCAAGATACGAGACAAAGTCCTCCTTACTCTTCTCTCTCCTCAAGCAGAAGGAAGGAATCTCTTTCAGATCCATGAGCTCTGCAGCCTACAGTTGAAGGAGGGGTCACACAAAGACCCCATCAGCCACCCTGATTGGTGTCTCAGTAGGTCACGTGCCCCCAGCCCACTGGCTCTGAGCCCAGTTCAACACTGAGCTTCAGAATCATCTAGAAGTTTGAGTCCTTGTGACCTAGACTGCCTTTCAAGTTTATTTAGGACCCCAGAGAAATTTAGCCTGCAGTGGAGAGGGTTGGCAGAACTCAAGTTCTAATCGCTTGGATAGGCAATTCCTCTCTGGCTAAGGCTGGTTTTATACTTCCTCTGTGGACAGGCATCAGCTGAGTTCAGCTCAACTTGGCTATTGCAGAGACCAGCTCCCAGTATATCAATGTGAATTCAAGATCTCTCAAAGTGATCAAGTGGTCAGTGAAAAGAGAGACAAGGAAAAAAATTTTCCTTAAAGCTGGGCCCAAAGGAGATACCACATAATGCTGCCTCGTGGATGTCTGACATTCCCCTGAAAACCATAATTTTTATTATGCTCTTTCAATAGAGGAGAGTGAGCGAGGTTGCACAAAGTTTTAGTGATAATTATACAAAAAGAATACATGCAAAAACTGGTGCACAAAAATCACAACGTGGTGTTATAAGAGCAGAACAATGTAAAGATAACTTTTCTATGTGTCAGCATAGAAATCATACACCTTAGCAAGAATATAGGTTAAACATAAACTTATGATTATCAGCAAGAACACATTGGGCTCACAGCTGCAGGGGGGAACAGGATCTGACACAGGACAACCAGCCTGACCACAAAAACTGCAAGAGGAGGGGCCTCCACACAGGCCTGGAGGAGCAGTGGGAGAAGAAAGATTTTTACATCCTTATCTCAACCACAGAGGTTTTTCCTCATGACAGGCGCCCCTCATGCTTCCGTTTATAGGTCCTCCATAAGGGTCGCATTCCCTTTCCAGGGCCCTGATCAATATGCCTTTCCTGGGAAAGGAATCTAGGTAATAAGCCTCTCCATTACACGTCCGTTTATAGGCTCTGTGCAATGAGAAGCCCATTATGTGCTGTCATCTCTCTCTGGCAGTCAAGCTATGTGGTTAGTCCCTTTCACAGGGTTCCTGTTTTTACCAGAACAGTTCAGCAGAGCCAAAGTTACAAGTTGTAGCTCAGCAGAGCCAGAGTTACAAGTTGTAGCTCAGTATATCACATTATTCTTCACTTTCTCAAATATAATCAATATAGTAAGTAACAAACATCAACAAAACAAATAGCTCATTTCGGGGAAACCAAATTTTAAGAGAATTTACAGGTTAAAAATCAACAACAATTTCTTCTTGTTATTTCAGATAGCTTGGTTTTGCCAATTATTCCAAAAGCTTGGAGTTGTTCAGTCACCACAGTGTTCCCAGCAGGCTTTCTACTGTGACAGGGCACCACTGAGTTCAATGCAATGTTTTGCAATTGCTGCACTCTCCCTCTCCCAGATGCACAGATTCTCTTTATTCATGCTATACTTCTGCTGCCAAGAGATGGAGGAGGGGTGGCATTGGCGTTTCAAGAGTTTTTCCTACCCTCCTCAGTACCTCTTTTAGCAATATGAAGTCAAAACCAGGTACTGTGATGCAAACCAGGTAGTGCTCACCTGATACTTGGTTCTTATGAAAGTGCTCTTTTTGTGTAGATAGTTGTTAACTTGATATCCTTGTCATGGGTACAATCACTGGAACCTTCTGTTCTGCCATCTTTCTCTACCTCTATCTCAAAATATAAAGTCTTTTATAACAGGAATTATGTCTGTTATTATTTGTTGAATGAATGAGTTAATGTGTAAATGAAAGAATTCATGAATGAATGAATTTCTCTAGGGGAACTTCTCAGTGCTATCCAGCCTAGCACAGTTTAGGGATTGCCCTTGAATGCATGCTTCAGAAAAAAGAAAATGTGAGATTGAAACCATCCCGTAAAATCTGAATAAATAAACAGGGAAAGATATTTTCCCAAAGGACACATGGGTGTAGAATTCAGAAATCGAGATGCAGATCACAACTTTCATATTGATTCCAGTACATGTAGGTCCTGGGTTTCCCCACTGCAGAGCAAGCTCCACATCGTGGCCTATTTCACATGTTTTTGCAGTCAGGGATGTGGCTTTTCTGAGTTAATGGAGCTGGTCCACACAGCTTTGTCTCCAAACTGACAACTTCCTTTGCTTATCCCTAACAATTCAAAAAACTGCCTTTTCTGCTAATCTATTCATAAGTTAGTGAAGGCTATTTTTAAAAAAGAAGGGGGAGGAGGAGGAGGATCTTTTTTTAAAAATACAGAGATTAAGGTAGCATATTTTAAAATCATCCACATGATTAAAACTTCTGGAACTTTTTATATTGAAACATTTTTACAACACAGCTTTAAGTGTAGGGCTTTAATAGTGTGAAACCAGCTCATGAAATTTAAAATCAGTATGTGCGTCATAACTCTCAATCAAGGGAGTATGTTGAGCATTTTCCCAAATCCCCTTGAATGCAATGCCTTCTATTAGAGTAAAATTCATAACTGCCATCCTGTGGGTCTCTACTCCTTGAGGGCAGGTCATGAATTTCTATCTGTATATGCTCTGTAGCACCAGCAATTTGTTTTCAAAGGATATTACTAATTGGATATTGATATCAATGTTATTAATGATTTTACTTTTTATGAGACAGTTTCTGCTTCTGTCCACCCTTGTAACCCAGTCTGTCACTAACCTCAGAGTGACAGTGGGAGGACATCTGACTCAGGTTTGCCATCTTCAGGGCATTGTATGCACTAGACTTGACCAGATTCTCTCTTCTATTAAGCTGCATCTGTCCTATCCTGAGCCATCTGAAATGCCTTCTGTAAAGTGCTGAAAGAATATACTCCTCTGTGAGGATATGGTGGCTGGTAATGGGTGGCTTCATTTTTTAGCGTCCTAGTTAATGTATTCATAACTACTTGGTTTTTATTAATATTAATGTAGAAACAATAATAGCTACCATTTATAGAGTGCTTGGCACATTGTAGGTGCACAGTAATTGTCAGCTTATTATAATTAGCACTGATAATGGCCATTGCTATATTAGTAATAATAGTTACCATATAAGCTTGAAGTGAACTGGGCTTTTTTATTTTTTATTTTTGTATTATCTCAAGTAAGTGACTGAAGGTGTATTTATTTTCGGTCAAGGAGTTGATTTGGGCTAAATAAATAATTTCCTATCTTTCTTGAAAAAGCAAACTGTGGTGTGTGCGCGTGTGTGTGTGTGCATGCACACTCATAAAAATGCATGTTTCTCCTGATTTTAAAAGCATTATAGAGTTGGTGGTTAAGTATGCAGGCTTTGGTGTCCATACTGTCTGGATTCAAACTCTGGTTTGTCACAAGCTAATTCTGTAACCTTAGGCATGTTAGTTAACCTCTCCGAGTCTTAATTTTCTCATTTGTAAAAGGAATAATTATAGTACATAGATCATAGAATTATGAGGATTAAGTGACACAATAAATAACTATTGTGTCCATAACAGTACTCACTGATGTAAATTGTTCTTTGTTTTTATTATAGCTGTGATTTAAAAACAACTGGAAAAATGCAGAAAAGCAAAAGGAGGAGTCATTTAATTCCATTATATAACCACAATTAACAATAACACAGGGCTGTATGCTTCTAACTTTTTTCTGTTTATATGTATGCCTAAGTATACTCAATTTTATAAAATTTAGATATAATTATTAACTTGTTTTAATAATCTACTTTTCTGTCCCTGGTATAATTTATTTTATATATCACTTTATAATTTGTATTATCAATTTACTTTTCTTTGTCTAATATATATTATTATATAGTTTTAATAGTTGCATATTAGTCCATCATCATATGTATTATATTATTCATTCATTGGACATGTAGATTGCTTTGAAGATTTCATTATTGTAAATAATAGGAATCCTAATCTAAATTCACATCTTTTGGTACATATTTGATTAATTTCTTGGTATAATTTTATAATAAATCATTTAATAAGCCACAGAATATTTTTTAGAATTAATACTTTTGGCATAAATTGCCAGATTGGTTTCCATAAAGCCTTTAATGTCATTTCCAGCAATAGTATATGAGGTTCTAGTTTCCATGTAACCCTGCCATGCCTAGGTAGTATATACACATAAATGTTTTACATCATCCAATTTAATGGCTTCTGTAGAATATGGAACAAGTCATTTTAATTCTGAGCCTCAGATTCCTAACATGCAAAATTAACTAATGGGTATAGAATTCAGAAATATAATGACAGATCATAAAGTTTATATTGATTCCAGAACCCATTGATATTCAATATTTGAAGTGTAGTTCAAGTGAGAAAGGGCCAAGGTGAAGTTGGGCTAATGCCAGAAGAGGCCGAAGGAATGAAACTGAGGAGCATTTTTCTGCTAATGCCATGACCGTCCAGAATGTCCCAGTGTTGGTCAGAAAGTAATGTAGATAACAGTTATAATTTGAATTTCTGATTGTGTCTAATTGCTGTCTATCCTGCTAAACTGTGTGCTTCATGAGAGCAGGGATCTTTGTTTGTTCACGGACATAATTTATGCCTTCAGCACGGAGCCTGACACATAGTAGGGGATCAATAAGAAGCACTTTATATAAAAATTAACTCAAGATAGATTAGAGACTTAAATGTAAGACCTAAAACCATAAAAACCCTAGAAGAAAACCTAGGCGATACCATTCAGGACATAGGCATGGGCAAAGACTACATGACTAAAACACCAAAAGCAATAGCAACAAAAGCCAAAATTGACAAATAGGATCTGATTAAACTAAAGAGCTTCTGCACAGCAAAAGAAACTATCATCAGAGTGAACAAGCAACCTAGAGAATGGGAGAAAATTTTAGCAATCTAGCCATCTGACAAAAGTCTAATATCCAGAATCTACAAAGAACTTAAACAAATTTACAAGAAAAAAACAAGCAATCCCAACAAAAAGTGGGCTATGAACAGACACTTCTCAAAAGAGGACATTCATGCAGCCAACAAACATACAAAGAAAAGCTCATCATCACTGGTCATTAGAGAAATGCAAATCAAAACCACAATGAGATACCATCTCACATCAGTTAAAATGGTGATTATTAAATAGTCAGAAAACAACAGATGCTGGAGAGGATGTGGAGAAATAGGAACGCTTTTACACTGCTGATGGGAGTGTAAATTAGTTCAACCATTGTGGAAGACAGTGTGGGGATACCTCAAGCATCTAGAAACAGAAATACAATCTGACCCAGCAATCCCATTACAGGGTATATAACCAAAGGATTATATATCATTCTACTATAAAGACACATGCACACGTATGTTTATTGCAGCACGCTTCACAATAGCAAAAACTTGGAACCAACCCAAATACCCATCTATGATAGACTGGATAAAGAAATTGTGATACATATATACCATAGAATACTGTACAGCCATAAAAAAGGATGAGTTCATGTCCTTCGCAGGGACGTGGATAAAGCTGGAAACCATCATTCTCAACAAACTAACACAGGAACAGAAAACCAAACACTGCATATTCTCACTCATAAGTGGGAGTTGAATAAAGAGAACACATGGACACAGGGAGGGGAACATCACACACTGGGGACTGTTGGAGGTGGGGGGCTAGGGGAGGGATAGTATTAGGAGAAATACCTAATGTAGATGACGGGTTGATGGGTGCGGCAAACCACCATGGCATATGTATATTTATGTAACAAACCTGCACATTCTGCACATGTATCCCAGAACTTGAAGTATAATTTTAAAAAAAGAAAGATAAACATTGAAAAAAAGAAATATCTGTTGAATGAATAACTAAGCTGAGTGAAGCTACCCTACACTTGTCAAGAGACTGTGTTCCTGGTAACCAGCAGTGTGCGGTCCCCCAGATAAGTGTGGATGAGCTGTTATGAATGAGGCCTCTTAGACTTGCCGTTTCCCAGGTCCCATGTTGTGTCCCACTGATAGTCTTTCTCAGATATTTAATACCTTCAGCCTGTTAAGTTTCAGCCTCCCCCTTCTAGAATCCATGCTTTGCAAAGGAATGTTGGGCCCCTGTGCACTAAACCATTATGGATTGGCCTAATAGTTTAATTCAGAGGGTAGAATTATTTCTAAGTTCTTAGGGATACTTTATTGCTGTCCTTTCGACTACCTAGAGGAACTACCTCATAGGGTGGTTGAGGGTATATTACATGAGATAACATACCATGTAAAATATAGATCTATTGATCTAGGCAACTGTGAGATGATTAAAAGCCCAAGCTTCGGAGCCAGACCTTCTCAATTCAAATCTGGGCTTCACAACTTAATAGCTGTGTCACCTTAAGCAAATTAGTTAATCACACTATATTCAGTTTTCTTGCTAAAATTACAAAAAATAGTACCATTGATTTGGGGATTTAATGAGTTAAAGCATGTGTAAAAGTAAAAATGGTAAGTAAATGTTACCTACTATTTTGATCATTATTAATAGCCTCAATAACTTCACTGAGAATTTGCTATGTGCCAGACACCAAATATGTATTATCTTATTTAATCCTTAAAACAGTTCTACAGGCTATTACTGTTATCCCTACCTCATGGATATTCAGGTTCATAAAGTTTTAGTAATACCCTAAAATCATGTAGATAGTAGGTAGCAGAGCCTGGATTTAAATGCAGGTAGGTGTGAAATATGCTCTCATAACAATACTTTTCTTAACATAATTTGAAATATCTGCATTCTTATTGCCATTATAATTTTTAATGTCTGATTTTGAGCCCTTTTAGCTATGCCCAAACCTTAGAACTAACTTTAAGTTCACGTGAGTGTTTAAGCATCCATCTAATTGCTTGATGGTCTATAGTTTCTAAAGACTGACAGTTCCTAAGCTACACGGCCATCCAGTTCACCCACCTCTCTATTTCCTCTACTAGGATCTTAACAAAATCAATCAGTTAAATAATTATATACCAGTTTAAAACTATAGGATGGCAAATGATGACCAAAACAGACAATTTGCATGCCATGGTGTGGGGATAGTGAGGTTATAGAATCTTTCCTTGAAAGATCACAGTGCAGCTATTTCCGTATTCATTTTGAACAGTGAGCTGGAGTTATGCATGCTCTAACCTAATAGTGATCCTTTACTCAGCATGAAAGTGTCCTGATATCAGTAGCAGCAGAGACTCATCTATTATAAAGTGACTGGTTGACTGAGTGCCCTGTGATTGACCAATATCCTTCTTATAACAGTGATGGCCTTAAAATTTGAACTCTTTTCAGACACCCCCGAGCAGACAAAACAAGGAAAACTGAAAAGCAATCCATTTACAGATGTCAGCACAGCTGCTGTGTTTTTGGATATGATTTGCTCTGCCACATTTGACAGATTATTTTTTATATCTTTGAGATTTATCTTGTTTTCATTGGAATATACTATAAACTGTTCTGTTACCTTTTACCAGGTGAATGAATTGTGATATTTGGTAAAATTGTCTTTCATAGCCAAGAGATTCCAGTGTACAGAGAGCTAGCATGGCTGTCAGCTGGCAGGGTGGTGGCAATTTATGCATGATACTTATTCAGGAAAAACATTAGCATGTGCCTTATGATAGCATGGCTTTACACGGGGTTCATCTGATGTTTGAAGGTCATGTTTTTCTCTTTAACAGGTTAATTATGTATGGTTTTGTGAAGGCTATGATACATGCTGACCAGTTGAAAAATGGAGACTTTCATTTCACTGACTGTTTATTTTTTGGTTCACTGATGTCTGCTACAGATCCAGGTAATTGCTCAAATAATATATTTTCTTCTTTTAAGAATCAAACATTTAAATTGCATGTTTCTCCCAAGACCATCACCTGAGTCCACGTAATAATTTACATTCCTCTTCACCTTCAGTTGACATAGCTGTTAGTAATTACAAAAGAAAAGAGGAATATTTTAATAGTGCTAAAAAGTTGGTTAAAAAGTAATTTCAGTAGTAGGAGAGATCTTTAAAATCATTAGAGTTTATTTCTCTAGAATAAGCTTTTCCAACCAGCGGCCCATGGGCTGCGTGTGGCCCAGGATGGCTTTGAATGCTGGCCAACACAAATTCATAAACTCTCTTAAAACATAATGAGATTTATGCACAGACCTTTTTATTTGCTCATCAGATATTGTTAGTGTTAGTGTATTTTATGTGTGGCTCAGGAAAATTCTTCTTCCAATGTAGTGCAGGGAAGCCAAAAGATTGGACACCCCTGCTCTAGAACATGTAGCCATTTGAGTTATCATCCTGAATTTTTCTCCAGTCCATGTAGCTTCTCTTCTTTTGAGATTGTTGTATTAAATTAATGGTTTAAAGATATTTTAATACATTGTTTACTATGGTACTTTTGAAGCACATCAAACATAGGGAGATAGTAAAAAGTATTGGCATACACCCTTCAGCAATTATTAAATATGGGCAATCATCTTGTTTATGCCCCCTCCACACACTCTCTCTCATTATGACTGGATTATGTTAGAGCAAATTCTAGCCATCATTATTTTCTTTGTAAATGTTTTGAAAAATGAGCATGGCCATCGTAAGACCTAAAAATATGAATAATCATTCTTTAATAATGTCCAAAATCCGGTCATTGTTTTAATATCCCTAATTGTCTTATTGTCATTATTTTTATAGCAGTTTGTACAAATCAAGATCCAAACAAGGGCTGCATATTACAATGGATTGATATGATTGTTAAGCCTCTTTTTATCTACAAGTTTCCCTTTTATTTTTTATTTTCTTTTCATTATTTGTTTTAAAAAAGAGGTAATTTGTCTTGTGGTTGAATCGAATATAGTTCCTTAAAATATTCCTCAGTGCCCTGTTTGTCTTATAAACTGATGGTTAGATCCAGAGGTTTAATCAGATTCAGGTTCAACTTTTTTGGCGTGATTACTTTAAAGGTGGTGCTGTGAGCCTTGTATTGCATCACCTCAGGAGGCAAACAGTGATTGGTGACTCAGCTGTCAGCCTGATCCATCACATTATTGGATTGCTACTCTAGCAAAGAACACCCCTATAGTTGAACAAGATGGTTTTATTACTGGTTGCAATGAAAGTGGCTACCATAGGGAACCATGTTACATCTCAGCGGGTATTGGAAAGGACTTATTATAGGACCTGGGTTTATGTTTGGTTATTTTAGTGAGGGTTTAAGACATCAGGGCTTTGGTCTGGATTCGATGCTGTCAGGAAGTGGGGAATAACTCCAAGACTGGGCATCTTAGTTAAGTCTTATTTAGAAGGAGAAAAGACTTGATTGAGCCTAAAGCTACAATTGGTAAAGAAGCAGTGGTGACTCATAATAGTCAGGAAAGGGGGATGTTTGGTCAGTTTTGTGGTTTGGACAATGTTCATTATTTGTGTTTAGACATAATTACATGGTAGTAGTCTTTTTGTCTGGGTCCATCATGGTCACAGAATAACCTTGCCTGATGTCATTCTGTGAAGTTGTTTTTGTTCAGCAGGAGAATGCAAAGACCTAGCTAACAGTATCAGACCAATTATTGAATGTTGGGCTGCTTTTCTCTTTCTTAGGAACATGTAAGAATCTTTCTCAGCTAGGAGCAGTGACTCACGCTTATAATCCCAACCCTATGGGAGGCCAAGGTGGGAGGATCACTTGAGCCCAGGAGCTCAAGACCAGCCTGAACAACATAGCGAAACCCTATCTCTCCAAAAGATAAAATAAAATAATAGCCTGGTGTGTGTACACCAGTAGTTCCAGGTATAGCTACTTGGGAGGCTGAGATGGGAGGATCACTTCTCAGGCCAGCACGATTGGCACCACATAGTGACTTGTTATAAATGTAAAATATCAGGCTCGACGACAGACCTAATGCATCAGATGCTAGAATTTAACAGTATCCTCAAGAGATTCATATGCACATTAAAGTTTATGAAGCTTTACATTTTAGAGTTGCCCATTTTACCCAATAGCTTTAATATCCATTGATGGTTTTTGCTTAAGCCATATTTATTAGGGGTTACAAAACTAGTGGTATACTAATCTAATTCTACCTTTTGCATTTATTAGCTGGTGGTACTCTCCTTAATGAAGTAGTTTTCCAGTTCAATTATTTCAGTACCCAATGGTATAATTTAAACAACAAAATCAGGGCAAATAGTCCATTTTTTTCTCTTTATTTACTAATTTTCAAAGGAATATGTTGTGGAACATTCTGCACGTGTGACCAATGAGATGAGCTTTTAAAAACGTGTCGTTATGAGCACGTGGACTTTTACATAGATGATGTTTCAATCGACTGTTGTCATTCTTTTCATGATCAAAATATTCCATTGTTTATAAGTGAGAGCCTCTTCAAGTTTATCCTATATCCTTTTATTATAACCCCAATGGTTTTTGATAGGTTTCCTGCTTTTGGGTAAGACTAGATGTTACAACCTTAGCTTGTATATTTCCTGCACCAAAACTAGGAATTAACCATTTCTCCAAAAAGCCTTGGCTCTTTCTAAGAGAGAAATTTAGTTGAAGACCATAATCTGGGCACTAAGAGATTGCATTGCTGCTGGATTGGTAATTGTTTTTAGACCTTTTATTAAAAGGAGAAATTATATCACAAATTCACAAGATTTTCAGTTAAAATTTAGTATTATAGGAACTTAACTGCCTTGAATTTTTATTTATATTTTTATTTTCTTCTGCCTACTCTTTTTCTTTCTACACATTAATATAATTTCTTACTTGCTTAAAACATATTCTCAAAAGTATAATATATATACTGTTACTAAAAATGTAGTAACTAAAAACTGCTTAAGATTTTATTGTGGTTATTTTTAACTTTTGGATATATCCTGCTAGCGATGTATGGTTAAAAATGACTCCCTTTTTAAAATCACTTGAAATAATTTCTCTGTGTGGTTAAGCCACAAGTCAACATATAATAATGTTCACTTGTTTTATTTTGTTCTTAATTTTTGTTTTAAAATTAAATTATATATAGGATTCTAAAAAGAAAACCACAGAACAAAATGAGAGAAATCTAGCTTCCCTCCCTGTCTCCTTTACCCTAAATTTCCAATGATTTTGATTGGTTTTTGGCTTACCCTTCTATTTTTAAATTTAAGCAAATAAACATGCACACATTCTGCTATATGCTGTTATACACATGGTTCTTCACCTTACTTTTATTTAGTTAACAATATTTTGGAGATCTCTTTATAGCAACATTTAAGAATTTTTCTCACCTAGGACCGGTGGCCCATGCCTATAATCCCAACCCTATGGGAGGCCAAGGTGGGAGGATCGCTTGAGCCCAGGAGTTCAAGACCAGCCTAGACAACATAGGGAAACCCTGTCTCTCCAAAATAAAAAATAAAAAAATAGCCTTGTGTGGTGGAGCACACCAGTAATTCCAGCTACAGCTACTTGGGAGGCTGAGCGGGAGGATCACTTGAGCCCAGAAGGTTGAGGCTGCAGTGAGCTATGATCGTGTCGCTGCACTCCAGCACAGGTGACGGAGAAAGACCCTGTCTCAAAATAGATAATAATAATCTTTCTAATTCTCTTTAATAGTTGAAGAGTACCCCATAGTTTATTCAATCAGTCTTCTATTGATGAAAATTTGGGTTCTTTCTTCTGCAATTATGTATGGCATTGAAATTAATAGCCTTTCACATTTTGACAGTGTTTCTTTGGGAGAAACTTCTGGAAAGAGATAATGGTAAATGCGTTTGTAATTTCCCTAGATGCCAAACTCCTCACCATAAAATTTGTGCCATTTTGCATTCGTACCAGCAAGGTATGACAATACCTGTTCTTCACAGTCTTGTCAATGCAGTATACAATCAAAACTTGGTGGGGGAGGGTTATCCATATGAAAGGTGAGGATTGATATATCCCTGTAGCATGACTTCGTACTTTTTATTATGAGTATTTCTATTATGAGTAAGATTGTCTGTTTGTATTTTTGTATTTTATTATGAGTAAGATTCATATGTTTAGGAGACATGAAATTTTGGGGAAAAAAATTTTTTCTATTATGTATATATGTACATATATTTATATTTTCTATTTGTAAGACATCCTTTTCCAGTAGAGTCATTAGACATTTCAAGGTTTAGATGCCCTTAATATGTTAGGAATATTAATCTTTTGTCTGTAATATAAGTTACAAATAGTTTTCCTGATTTGTCATGTTTTATTTTGCTTATGGAATGAGGGGTGGGGGCAGTTAATATATGATGAAAGTGAGTCTTAGGTTTGGAACCCATGGTATAGATTGAAGATCAGAGCTGCACAGTGGTATACAGGGATAGACTGCTCTAGCCTCAGGGTTAGAAATGGCCTTGTCACTATGTCATTGCCAAAAGATTTCACCCTCATATAGCCCAAGGGAAATGCAGAAGTCCCTTGGCGGCTACTGGAATCATGGACTCAAGACAATATATTTTCAGCCGATCTAGCTAGTTAAGAATGTTCTCTTCTGCCACACATAGATATTCTGCCTTTCAGGGTCAGGTCTCATTTTGTATCGCCTTTGCACAAATCTGCAAGTTCAAAAGCACTGCAACCAGCATTCCCTGGTCCCAACACTGAAGCCTGAGTTTGTTGCCTTCTGCTGAGTGACTCAGCTAGCTGTGAACACAACTGAGTTGTATTCAAGCCTTTCTCCTTCCGTGGCAGGTGATGCCCCTGAAGTTATGTTTAGATAGCACAGGAAAACAAATTAAAATGGAAAAATAAAACATCCAGGCCTGGCACAGTGGCTCATGACTGTAATCCCAACACTCTGGGAGGCCAGGGCAGGAGGATTGCTTGAGGCCAGGAGTTCTAGATCAGCCTGGAAAACATAGCAAGACCTTTTCTAAAGAAAGAAAAGAAAAGAAAGAGAGAAAGAGAAAGGACGAGAGGGAGGGAGGAGGGAAGGAAGAAGGAAAGAAGAGCAGGAGTAAGGGAGGGAGGGATCCAACTTGGTAAGATGGTTATTTATTTCCATTGTATAAAACAACTGAGCTGACTGAATTTTTAAAAATACCATATTGGCTCATAACCAAAAGAGCATCCTGAGGCCCAAGTCCACTTTCCAAGTTTGGCATGGACCAGCTGTGTAACTTGGGGCAGCCACTTACCCTCTCTAGATCTTATAAATTCCTGGAAATAGAAGATATTGTTTCTCATTGCTTCCAACTTTTTTTTTTACAGACAAAACTGACTCTTCATCTGTAAAAAAATACCCTTCCAGATCTAACATGCCATGATTTTTATTCTTATGAGACTGGTTGTTATTTAAAACATGCTTTTATTTTGGAGAAAATGAAAGTCAACCCAAAGACTGCTAACCTTATATTCTAGGTTCTAACCTCAAATCAACAAATGCTAAAGATGGTCTCATAAGGTAGAAACCCACACATGAATAGGAACCCTTAAATTCTCTACTTTTACTGGGAACTAATTGTTATATTAAAACATGCTGAACCCACTCTCTGCTAAATTGGTGCAATTTAAGATCTTCAGCAACCTTAAAACACCTAGTTAATCTTAACCCACAATTATTCATTTATTGCCTAAATTATTGTGACTCATTAATTTACGAGAGGGAACCTGTACTCTCCAGGTCTGATATTTCTTGGCCTTTTAAAATTAATTCTTTCCCATCTAGCCTTAGCTAAATATTAGCTAGGTGTTATTATTTCTTTTATATTCATTTTTTATGGATACACATTTAGTCTTAAATTCTTCCTGCATGTTTCAGACTCTCAGCCAATTTTTGATTTACCTCCATTTGGAATTATTTGACTATAATTTGATTCATTTTATTTCCTCCTTTTCTTACTGATGAAGATCTTGCTGATGATGGAAAGGTCATCAGGGACAGAGAGAAATACACAGAGGGCTCGATCAGTGAGCCAGCTCTTCTGGTATGTGCAAAAAACAGAGACTAGGAGGATGGGGAATGGGAGAGAAAAGACAAACAAAATTCAAGACAGCAAAAACCCCAACAACTGGAAATAGATGATTTGTTTGACAGCTCTCATTTTGCAATTGGCCAAAGCTTGTCAAGGAGCTGTCTAGCCTCTTTCATTGTTGTCTTGGGTTCCCATTTGTTAAATTTGACTATCCAAGACAATTTTGATTAGTAAGTGGGAAATATCCTTTTATATTGGGTAGGTGAGATAAAGAGGGAGGTATTTAACGTGTGTAAAGACACGTGGAGATGCCAGCATATCCGTGTGCCTTGATCATACCAGTTTTGTGGCTGCTTCGGGGTATTCGCACTTGTTGCTCCCTCCCCCACCTTCTTCAGGTCTATACTCAACCATCGCCTCAGTGGAGCCTTTCTTGCTCACCCTATCAGATATTGCACCCCTCCCCAAGACACCCCCAATCACGGAGGTTTCTATCCCCTGTCCGTGCCTTACTTTCTTCCCATCTCTAATCACTAATCACTATTGATCTGTTTATTTATTTACATATTTCTTTGTCTCCTGTGGGGAAGATGTTTTTTTCCCATTTTTCTGGATTTTTTCCTATCTTTTAAATCTTACAGTTCTGATATCCAGAACAGCAGGTTCTTAATAAATACCTGTTAAATCAGTGAATTAATATAACTTGAGGAAGAAACTACTAGGGTAAACTGTGTCATGTGAAAGGGGTTCTCTTTTCAATTATGAAATGTGAAGTTGAGTATTTTAGGTCACACTAGAAGATGAGGTATCTTACGGCCCCTGGAGGGACAATCTCGAAAGATGAGGGTGGACTTGTAGCACATAGCTGCATTTCTAACACATAGCTGGACTTCCAGCACATAGCTGAGTGGCAATATCAGTTTCTGCCCACAAAAGAAGACATATTTAACTAAAACAAAGATATGTGCCTTCCTTCTTGTCCCACTGTGTAGCAAAATATTTGTCTCTCCCGTTTACCTGGTTGTCAGTGGCTGAACATTTTCCAGAGTATGCCAACCTATGGTTTGTAGACTTGCAAGAAGCAGTTATAATCATGTGATTTTTCTAAGTTGGAAGATGTTCAAAATAGTAGCTTCCTTTAGGAAAAGGAAGAACTCAGCACATTGCATCAAGTATTAAATGATAACCCAGAAGATGCCAGAAATTCATCCTGGTATTTACAGAACTGACATTTCCTCCAAGGTCTTCAGGAAGCCACTCATTCAAGTACATGTGTTCTGTGCATTTTCTCACTCCATCAATTTCCCTGTTTCCTATTTGGATTAGAGTGTCTTCATTTTACATGATGCAGCTGCACTGAGACTCAAATACAGCTGCACTATTTTGAACACCAGAAGTATTAATCCAGTATTCAAAACTAGAAAATAATTCTTAATTCAGAGACTTGTCCAATTTTTCCCCTAGAGAATTAATCCAGGGTGTCTTGATGTAGGTAACATTAGATAGGGCATATTCTAGAGTTGCTGTGTCTGATATGATACTTACAAGATTCATGTGGCTGCTGAACCCTAGAAATGTTACTAGTCCAAATTGATATGAGATGCAAATATAAATACACCCTAGATTTCCAAGACATCATTTGAAAAAAGTGAAACATCTCATTAATAATTTTAAACAGTATTAATTACATGTTGAAAGGCTAATATTCACTTAAGAAATAGTTAAAATATTCTATAAAACTAATTTCCTCATTTTTTTTAACTTTAAGGTGACTACTAGAATATTTAAAATTACATATGTGGCTTGCATTATATTTTATTGGACAGCACTCCTAAAATATATATAAAAATGAAACTGTTGGAAACCAAAACCATGATCCTTAATAGAAATACTGTAATAATTTAAAATTGAGTATTAAGTACAAATGTAGTGTTAAGTACAGATACAATGCACTGTATAGAGTATGCCATTTGGTAAAACATAGGCAATTTATTTTTATGAGATTGAATTAATATGTCTGAGACTTTCTTTCTAAAATCTCTCCTCCCAGTCTCATTTTTCTTCTCCAATACGTGATAACCTATAAAATGCTTTACACCCAAGCTTCAGAAATAAGAGAGTGTATATCTATATGATTCAAGAATCATCTATGTGCCATTTAAACCATGAATACTGTAGCCTTTGACTTGGGGACAGCGGATTAAATAAACTCCTGTCCGAACATGTCAATTGTATTCTTTTTGTTATAATATAAATAAGTTTTTAAAGCTTGACAATCTCAGCATTGTTTTTGGAATGCCCATTACTGTTTTGTCTTATATAACGTATCACGGGTTCAAGAAAATTGATATTTATATTATGTTAGCCTGGCTACAAAGTATGTTGACACATTTAATATTCCTAAATTGGGTAGACTCAATATCAAAAGTAAATATTTATCTAAAATGAGTAAATGGAGACAACCTGCATAGCCAATTGGAAAACACAGTCCATAGTTTTTTTCATCAAGTTTAGATTTTAAAAATCTATTTGATGTAAATTATTAGTTTACTTCTCTCACCAAACAAGGCAAAATACATAAGTGCTTAATAGGATCTATTTCTTTATCTGTATCATCATCAACACTAGATAATTTTTAATGACTAGATCATCACAGATGCTTCACAATATAAAAGGCCCATTGAGTTTTGCACAGTACATAGTAAATACTTATCAAATAAATAGAGCAGTCATTGACTATTGATTAAGAACACTGTTCATGGTGTGGGACAGTCATGTTTAAATCTTCATTTTTATCTGACTCACTTGAGCCTCAGTTACTCCAAATATAAAATGGGAATATAAGATTTATTTTAAAGGTTCTTGATAAGGATTAAATAAGATAATATGTCTTATTTTTATTGTTATGTTGGAATTATTTTTAATCTGCACTAAGTAGGAGCTGCTGTTTTACCATCAGTATAATACAGTGAGATGTATACATTTTTGCTTGTTTTCATGATAATAATGGATTTCCATGATTCTTCCTACCTGGTTAGTTCTCCCGTGACCAACTATATTCATTTGTGAGTTGCTTGGTTACAGTTGGGAGTGTGGGATATGTAATGTGATAATTTTGCTTTGAATAAAACACAAATATATTTTGACATCTGTTCTTACAGATGAGAGGCAGTAATTTTTAAAAGCAAATCTCAGACATTGTCATTTTACCCCTACGTATTTTGGTACGCATCTCTAAGATTAATTAAGGACATGGTTCTTATGTGTCATGAAGCCATTATCCAACCTCAAAATGTTTCATAATCCATTGGTATCATCTAATAACCAATCCATACTGAAATTTTCCTGATTTTTGCCCTTTGCCTTTGATAACTCAAACAGGTTTCACAAATAATATTTAGTTGTCTCATCTATGCATTCTCCTTTAATCTACAGCAGTGCTCCCCCCTACCTTTTTTAAAAATGCTATTATTGAGAAAATTGGGTCAGTTCTAAAAGATGTACCACATTCTGGATTTGTCTCTTTCCCATGATATCATTTAATTGTTCCTGTATCCTCATATTTCTGTAAGTGAAAGTTTGCTTCAGACAGTCCTGATTATTTAGATTCAAATTCATCAGTTTTTGCAAGAATATTAAATAGGTGATGCTTGAGGGATCATGTTACATCATATTAGAAGCCACACAATGACTTTTAGTCAGACTAAAAGTCTCAGTGCTGACTGCTACTGATGCTAAATGTGACCAATGGGTTCAGGTGGTGACAGCCTGATTCCTCCTAATAAATTTCCTTATAAAACTTTCATACAATGGTTTCAACCATTGATGCTGATTGTTTGAACGTATTAGTTTCATTAGAATTGACAAAATGGGATTCTTTTCTATCACTTCTTCCAAATTATTAGCTAGAATTATTCTTGCAGCAAAAATGTTCTATTTTCTTATTATTTTGAGCTGCTACTTATATTATCTAAATGGGAGGTACAGATCTTATCTAGATCCTTGGTCAAATAATGCGGCCATAAATAAATTTACATTTTAAACATACCGTTTTAAACATAACCACAATTCCATCATCACACCTGAAATATTAATAGTAATTTTGTGGTAAGCAAAAATAATGGCCCTCCAAAGATGCCCATACCTTAATCTTCAGAATCTGTGAATATATTACCTTAAATAGCAAAAAGGGATTTACAAGAGTGATTAAATTAAGGACCTTGAAATGTGGAGATTACTCTGGATTATCTGAATGGGTCCAGTTTAAGCACATGGGTCTCTAAAAGTTGTGGAAGTTTTCTTGGCTGCAGTCAGAGGAAGATGTGACTATGAAAGAAAGGTGCATAGAGATATAATGTTGCTGACTGTGAAGATGGAGGAAGGGGGCTATGAGCCCAGGAATGTGGGTGGCCTCTGGAAGTTGGAAAGGGCAAAGAAACTGATTATCCTCTTGTGCCTACAGAAAGAAATGCAGCTCTGCTGAAATCTTAGTTCGATATAACTGAGACATGTGTTGGACTTCTAATATACAGAAATGTAATAAATTTGCATTAAAGTCACTAAGTTTGTGATAATTTGTTACAACAAAAATGGCAAACTAATATAATTTTAAATATTATAAAATATGTAGTTTAGTTAAAATTTCCAAACTTATACAAACTTTTATAGCTGTTTTCATTGATCCAGACAATGTATGCACAATGTATTTAGATATAAAATAGAATGATTTAAAATATTAAAATTATAGGATACTTTTGTGGAAAGAGATGCTTCTTTTAGTTTACAACCCTTATTTTATAAAAGAGCAAACTAAGGTTTGGAGGTTAGTGACTTGGCCCTAGGACAGTCATTTCAGAACTTAACATTACAATCATTCTTAAAAATTCGTGAAGGTCAGCAGTGGATTCTGGAAAAGTAGTGACCTTAACTTGACTTTCTTGCCCTTTATTACTATAATTTATCTGATTTTCCTAAGGCAAAGAGCTGTTGGTTCCTATATGCAATCAAGTGCTGGTGAAGCCTTGAGCTTTGTGCAAACCCTACAGAAGTAACAGATACTGAGCTTTCTGTACCATGAGTAGCATGAGCCTCTAGATACCAGTTTCAAAGAAGTCTTTAGGTGGAGACTGGAAAGCTATGAATCCTGAAAAGATGTTTGGGTTGTAGAAATCTGTGGACCTTGGTGGTAGGAAGGTGGTAGTAGTTGACATTAGCCTGCATGAGTGAATTTGATTCCTTGCTTACTGGGTAAGGAAGCTGTCTCCTCCAGGTGCCTGAAGGGCAGCCCATCAGCTTCTCCATCACTGGCCTATCTTCTGCCACTCACAGGACTGCTATCTTCTGCCACTCATAGTCCAACAAACAGTCTTAAACTCCAAAAAGCCGACAAAGAAAGATAAAAGCATGTCAAACTTTTCAGCAGCCTGAGAGAGGAAGCCTGGTCAGAATAAACAGAGCACACACCCAGGGAATAAATTCCTGAAATAATCAGAACATAATTTGAACAACCTTATAAAAGATCTTACAAAAAGAACTCAGCAATGTTAGTTGCACGTGGTCAGAAATTTTGTTCACTAATGTATTCCCAGTGCATATACTATAAGCTGTCTCAGAGGAGACAGTCAGTAAATACTTGTCAGATAAATTAATCCATCAAAAAAAATAATGTTAGGCAGGATATACCATGAAAGTGACAGTGGTACAATATCATGAAACTCATTAACATAATCTATTACGTCATTACATTATAAGAGAATAAAATATATAATCATATCAGTGAGGAAAAGACATTTAATAATATGCAGCAGCATTACTATTAAAAATTCTAAGTAAAAAAGAAAAAATTATTTAAATATAATTCAAAATATTTTCCAAAATCTAATACCAAATATTATCCTAAATGAAAACTTGAAATTGGATAATTGAAAAAGGTTTTATTTATAGAGGACTTGTTGCAAAGCATATTTGCAGAAGAACTACAAAGAATAGTGCAGGTCTGGAGCTTGGGAGTAGCCAAACAGTTATCACTGTTAGGTTCAAAGCAATAAGAGGGGAGAGTGGTCACTAGAACTCAGTGGGAGAAAGTTTGTGGAATATGTCACCTGGTGGAGAGGAATAACCTTCTGTTCAGGGACACTTTTAGTTCAAGGTAGCATTTCAGGGGAAAATGTCAGGGAATAAATACTGAAGTCTTTTTTTTCTACCCCTCCTCTGATCTCTTCTGGGGCTCCTCATGGCCAAACTCAATTAGAAGCTAGAGGACATGGGCATCTATTGATGTAGTTCACGTAGTCAGTGTCCTAAAGCGGAGAATGTGTAAAGGGAAAAATTGAAGATAATGGCATAGAAGTTCTAGCAAATGCAGTAAGAAAATGAAAGAAAATAAAACTTTTCATAAAAGTAGAAATTAGGAAATAAAGCTGCCATTTTTGTTGACGTTACTATATTAAAAAAAAAAAGCTATTAGAATTAAAAACAAAATTTTGTGAGGTGCCCGAGTGTAAGATAAATATACAAAATCCAATAGCATTTAAAAAATTTAGCAGCAAGTTTCTAAAAATAAAATTCAATATCTATAAAACTTACAACTATTTGGGACTAATTTTAATAATAAAGGCATAAAATTGTAAGGAATATAAAATATAAAACAAAATATGAACAAATAAAGTCACAACATGTTCTAGGATTAATTATGGACATACTTTCTCTTTTTCTTCTTCCTAGATTTTTTTCATGGAGTACTTTTTAAACAATGAAAAATGTAGCAAACTATATATAGTCCCTGTTACTTTTCATAAACCTTCCATCAGTTTCTAAATTTCTCATTCTATTTGGATACATCATTTAAAAATATTTTTAATGTCAGTTTATGTGTGACAATCTTTCCAAAGCCTTGTATTCCTGAAAATTTTCATTATGCCCTGACATTCAAGAGCAATTTGTTTAGATATAAAAGCATAGATTCAACATTATTTTCTTTTTTATTCCTTCAAATATTTATTTCTCTTCATTTTATTTTAATCTATATCTGGCACTCTTATTATCTATATGTTACACTTCTATTTTTATCTCTCATGTCTCTTAACATTTTAAAAATGTACTTTTATCTCTTCAATCTTTCTTGCTTCCTGCTGGAAGAGTTCCTCAATCAGGTTTCCCATTTAGCTAATTCATTTCTTCAATTGTATCCATTATCCTGTGTATACCATCTATTATGATCTTTTTTCCAACTGCTATGTTTTTCATACCTGATATTTCTTCTTCTTTATTTTTATTTTCTTCTGTCTCTTTGTGTGTTTAATATACTTATTTAAAATGTTTTATATATTTATTCTAATACTTCTGTTTTTTGTTCATTTTCTCTAAGTTGTTATAACCTTCAGGTGTCTAGTTATTTTTCACTGTTTGCTCATGTTCCTTTAGGAGTATCAACTATTGCACTGCCAATATGTGTTGGAGAAGGGCCTCAAAACTACAATTATCATCCCACTAGCCCAGTATAGTGACTTTAAGCCTCAGAAAATATTAACCATGGAGACATTTTTTGCTTCTTACCACTGCGGGAATGCGCTACTGGCATTGGACGGGTAGAGTGCAGGGATGCTACTAGACTTTGAAAATACACTGGACAGCCCCCAACAGCAGATAATTGTTTGGTCTAAAATATCAGTAGTGCCAAGGTTGAAAACCCTGCCCTAGCCAACTTCTCGGGTTGGGGTTTAGGCCTTAAGGGAGAAACAACATTGATAATCCATTAGCCCAGGATTTGTAGGGAAAGAGAATGCCTAAGGTTGCTCAGTCTCTACCTGTTCTTATCAACTCCTTACCCCAAAAGATCTTTTGCACTGATCCTGACATAACCCCCGTGAACACCTGCCCCAGTGTTTAGCCAATTGTGTGTGCTTTGTGTGGCAAGGAGTTAAGCAATGATTACTCCATGGAAATGTAACTGAGCCAAATGGCAGAGCTTAAACAGTTTTTTTGTTTGTTTGTTTCCTGATTTTTTCTTTCTCTCTTTTTTTTTAATTTTTTTATTTTTTTATTTTTTTTATTTTTTTACTGCTGGGTGTAGCTCCCCTTTGCCTGATTTGCTGCACTCTTCCCACCTCCCTCGCCTCTTTCCTGCACACACCAATCCAAAACGGTGCTTCTTTTCCCTGGGGATTTCTCATGGCTTTTGTCGTTATGTTAGTTTCAACTCCACTTTTCTCTATGTACTTTCTTTTATTATTTTTATTTTTTTCTTTTCAAGACTTTCCATCCAGTAACATATCTATATACTTTCTTCACCATTGACTTTGTAGAGGAAGGCAGTAGCCTATGCTATTATAGTTCACCATCTTGGTGATGAAAAGAAAGCTTTCATGAAAATTCTACTTTCCTCCAAATTCATATAAAAACTTAATCTAGGCTGGGCAAGATGGCTCAAACCTGTAATCTCAGCACTTTGGGAGACCAAGGCAGGCAGATCACCTGAGGTCAGGAGTTAGAGACCTGGCCAACATGGTGAAATCCCATCTCTACTAAAAATACAAAAAAAAAAAAAAAAAAAGCTAGATGTGATGGCACATGCCTGTAATCCCGGCTACTCTGAAGGCTGAGGCAGGAGAATCACTTCAACAAGGGAGTTGGAGGTTGCAGTGAATCCAGATCGTGCCACTGCTCTCTAGCCTGGCAATAGAGCAAGACTCCATCTCAAAAAGAAAAATAATAATAATGTGATGTAAATGAAAACTTACCACTTTAAACATTGAAACTGGATAAAATTATCTTAAAGCTTATAAAGTGGAATAAAAGCATGAGGTAATCTGCCTGACCAGATATAAGAACATACTGCAATGCCATTATAATCGAATCAGTGTGGTATTGTTCTCAGAATAGCAAGACCAGAAAAAAATAATAGATGATCCAGATGTAGATTTCAGTAAAAAATAAGAATTTGACAGAGGTGGTATTTCAATTTAACAGGGAAATGATGGTTTATTTAACAGATGGTACTAGCACAATTCACTGGCTATCAATTTAGATGATAAAATTGAACACATATAACCATTTATAAAAATATATTTGGAAGAATTAAAATGTAAATAATGAAATTTTAAAAAACTACTGCAAGAAAATCTATAAATCTATATCTACAGATTATGGATATAGAGACTCTTCTTAACAAAGAATGGAAAACCAGAATCCATAAGTAAAGCATAGACATATTTGAATATATAAAAAGAAAATACATTTAAGTGGAAAAGACATCATAAACAGTCAATAGATAGCAACACACTGGGGAAAAATTATTTAAATACAGAGGACAGAATATTACTATTTCTAATACACAAAGAATACTTTAAAATAACAATCTGGAAAGAAGTAACAGAAACCTTGACAAAGACTATGAAGAGGCAATTCATAGACACACAAATCCACTTGTGCCACAAATGTGAAAACTTACTCCAACTCCCAAGAAGTCATGGAAATGTAAAATAAAGTAACAGTGTATCATTTTACCCTGAGCAGTTTGGCAACAATTATAATACCAAGTAACAGTCATTGCTGGCAGGGGATGCAGGAAAGAGTGGACTTTTACACATTTCTAGAGAACATTTCAATCATTAACAGACTTCTGGAAAGCAATTTGGCAACAGCTATTATATCTTAAAATATATAGCCCCTTTTGACCCAGCAATCTGACTCTGGGAGGCTATCTCTCACAAGTAAAACCACGGGTGCTTACGGATGTATGAACAGGGATGTGTACTGCATCATTTTTAAGGGGATAGATTGTAGGACATCTACACGAAATTGTGTATCTATTTAAAAAAATAGTCAGTGCTCTTCCAGTTGACTTGAGAGTTTTCCAGCAGGCATTGTTGACTATGTAAAGTAAAATGCAAAAATGTATATAAAAGATGTTTCACATTTTTAAATGCAGTAGTCACCCTTATGAATCTGTGTAGATAATTGACCTGTGTGTGTGTGTGTGTGTGTGTGTATGTGTGTGTGTGTGTGTAACTTTTATATTGAAAAGTGGGACTTGTGAGAGATAGCTACAGAAACTGCTTTTTTTTTCTCCCACTCTACCCTTAAAAGTATTGTGTGGGACTACTCCTTTCCCACTTGCTGGATAAAAATATTTTGTTTGTGAGTTGCAGTCACAGACTCAACTCAGTAATGAACATGTGCAATCCCATGTAATAACACAAGACAGGAGTCAAACAGCATCCCACTGTGTCCCCCAGACTCCATGTGTGTCATCTTAAGCTGTCTGACGGTCTAGGGGAAGTCTCTTTCACAGACTTGCGAGGTGCAAACAACCCCAGCCCGCCCCATGTGGGAGTTGAGATTTACAACTCACGAATAGTAAAAGAACTCCCTTCACAAATCTTAACCTCTAGTCTAGGATCTTTCACATTCATAAACGGTGGAGAGGTTCAATGGAGTCATGTAACTGGTTTTCAGACATGCACTTTTAAGATTATATATCTCACTACATAAGATGGATTTTTGCTTTGTTCCTCAGTTTAAACATCTAATTTAACATTGTTACAAGTGTGTGTGTAATTGTTATAATGAAAATTTTAGTATAAAGAGAAATTGGTAGGATATGTACTAGGTCAGGGGTCCCCAGCCCCCTGGGCCACAGACCTGTACGGTCTGTGGCTTGTTCGGAGCCAAGCTGCACGGCAGGAGGTGAGTGGCAGGCCAGTGAGCATTGCCACCTGGGCTTCATCTCCTGTCAGATCAGCAGCAGCATTAGGTTGTCATAGAAGTGTGAACCCTATTGTGAACTGTGCATGTGAGGGAGCTAGGTTGTGTGTGCCTTATGAGAGTCTAATGCCTGATGATCTGAGGTGGAACAGTTTCATTCCGATACCATCCCCACCTTGCCTTCCTCCCCAGCACCCACAGGAAACCTGTCCCCTGGTGCCAAAATATTGAGGACCACTGTACTACATTGTCAAATTGGGTTCATTGGGGAGAGAGGAGATATGAGTTTAAGAGAGGAAGAGGTGGAGAAAAGAGAGACATACCAAAAAAGAAAAGAAAAAAGACTATTTAAAAAAACAACTAAACAAAGAGTTTGCATATTATGATCATATTTATGTGGAAAGACATCGATATACTTGAAGACTTCAAAATCTCATAAAAATGAGAAAATCCACCAATCATTTTTATATCATATTAGTAAATCACTCTGAAGTGTAATGAGAAAATCTTAAAGGAAAATCTTCAAACTCAATATAATATCGTGTCTGCCATGAAGTGAAAAAATAAAAATCAATGACTTCTCATATTACATGTAAGTCACACATCTCAGCTTGCTCCAGCAGCTAAAGTGTGCTAAGAATCCCAATTCTTGATGAAGCCCTGAGCCCTCGTTGTTGGCTTTCATAAGGAGACTACTACTGGCTCGTGTTAATTAAATTTAGAAAATTTACTGTGGCATTATCCTGTCTGGTGCCTAAATTAAATGCATGGATGATAATTCATTTATTGAAATTAGAAGCCAGGAGGAATATAGATACAAAGTCAAAGTCGCTGTTTAGCTAATGTTTTGCCCAACCAGCCTGTACTTGACAAGTGTCATAGCACTATGCTATTTTTATTATTGGGAGTTAGGAGACCTCAGGTCTAATCCAATCCCTGTTACTATGCACAGGGAATATTACTGATGTGCAGGGAAAACTTAAGGTGGCCGCTTAAACTTTCTAGGCCTTATTTGCCTAATATATTCCTAGAGGAATTAGATGATTTTTAAGACTACTTCTTGCTCTGTGTTAGTAGGTTCTCCAATGTGAGTGAACATAAAACTCACTTGGAGAGTCTGAAAGTACAAATTATGGGGTTCTGCCTCCTGAAATTCTGATTCCATAGGTTCAGGGTCAAGTCCAACACGCCATTTCTAATTAGTGTCCCGTGGATACTAGTAGCACTGGTCCACAGCCCTGATGAATATAAAAACTGAATGAAATATTTGCTTTTCTTAGTAAATGTCATGAATTATTGAGATGAAGGAGGCTCAGTACTGATGTTTTTGGACTGAAATAAGTATCAGTTATTGCACTAGTAGAACCTGTATGTAATTTCAAGGATGCGCATCTTACATTTTATTATAATTAGAATCTTTATTATCAATAGGTATCAGTTATTGCACTGGTAGAGCCTGTATGTAATTTCAAGGGTGCACATTTTACATTTTATCATAATTAGAATCTTTATTATCATACAGTTCCTCCTCAGAGAATGTGAACTGCAGGAGTCCTAGTTCCCAGTAGAAAGTGCTATTAAAAAACCTCTGAGGCTTCTACCTCTGGGAGTAGTATCCTCTTGAGATGCCACCAGCCGGGATGTCTCTTGTCCATCTCCCTTGCCCAAATAAGCTTTCCTAGCATGTAGTACCTAAAATCACGGCTAGGTGTCGCTCTAATTCAGGGGCGCACTAGTTTCAAGGGGACGTGTGAAGCAGGGCACTGGCCCTGCTCCTGTGTTTGTGGGTGAAAGCATCTAAGAGAGGCCCTGGGAAACTGCCTGCATAAAAGGATCACAGTTAGGGATGTCTCATAAACTAATCCCCAAGAGGAATCTTCCACTAAAAATAAAATAAGCACGTAATAGGGATAGAATAGTTTCCTAAAAATGAGTTTGGGATCAGTGTTCAGGGCATCCTGGATATTGAAAGTATCTGTTCATTAAAGCAAGATTAGTGTCACGGTGAATGGAGCATCACAGTTTAGTGCTTTAACTTCTTGGAACCTCACTTTCCACATCCTTAAAATAGAAACTATCAAAACAAAACAAAACAGAAAATACCTTCTATTTCTTCAAAGATTTTTTGTCAGATCAAATGAAGTGTATAGAAAATTATTTGTAAATTGCTAAGTGTTCTAAAATAAATTTTTATTAACAGTGAATTCTTCTCAGGCACTTTATTGGCTTTTTAGATAATGCTATCATAACATTCTTATTTATTTATTACTAAACATAAAATTTCCAGATACCCATCTTCTTCCTAAGTGGCCATAATGAAAGAATTTGTTTTCTTATGTTTTCATTACTTTTCCATGCACTTGCATAGTAAATCTCAAATGTAAAGAGATTGAAAAGAAAAAAGTTAATAAAATTATATTCATCCTTGTGAAATTTCTACTTTTTGTAATAGTTACTATATACTTAAATATTTAAGATTTAGAGTATTTTCTCCATGTTTCCAGATGCTACCCCCCTAGTCATATCAAACGTTAGAAAATGTTGTCAGAAAGGCTTTTCTACTAGTCTCTGTTCAGGATTATCTAGATGATAGTTCCTCTGATAGAATATTCAATATTGTTAATATTATTAATTATCAATATAATTAATAAGTATGGTCTTGCTAACTGTTAAAGCCCTGCCCTCTCATCCTTCCCTACTCCATACTACTTCAACCATAAATTATAAAGCCAAATACAGATTTGTATTTGGGTTGGTACTTCACTGATATTTCAAATCAGTTCTACTCCTTTTCTAATTAAATGTGCATTTTCTTTGTTATTTGACTCCCAGTCTATACTCTAAATTACCACCTATACCTGATCCCAGGTAATGGGTGTCGACAGTCATCATTAACCATAGCCATCCTCTCGCTGAGTGCATGGACACAGAATATGCCTTCTCGTCCAGCTTCTCATCCTGCAGGACTCCTGAGGGTGGGGTTTTCCCTGTGTGAATTATCCAACTTGGCAAAATGATAATTACTGTCCCCTCGGCATAATCAGATAGAAGCACTGGAGAAATGTGTAGCATTGAGTTTTCATCTTTTCAATTGTTAACACTCTGAGGAAACAAGAGTCTTCCAAAATGAAAGGCATTTCTATACACTGTGCTTACAAGAAATTATTTTCATTTAACATTTAAGTAGTAGGAATAAAAGCCACCTTTATCCTTTAAAGTTTGCTGCAGTATAACTATTCCAGAGGCACATGAACTATCTTACCTTTGATCGTGTTGATAATCTGAAGCCCCTTTCTATTTGGGGTTACTATGGTTACGGCTGCACGGGTGATGTGTGAGCTGCACTGCTGTTTTGATAAAAATAGGTATTAACTACCAGTCATAGAGCTTTTCATTTCACAGTAGTTCTTGTAGAAGCATAGCATATTTTTTAAAGGTGGGGGAGAGAAATGCCTTTTCACAGAAGTGTGAGGGAACATCTGCATAGATAATGGTGATTGATCATGTGTATAAAAATATTTTTAATTAAATTCATTTTAATTAAACAGGGCATTTTGCTGAATCCTTCTCTGCTATTTGCACCAAGCTTAGCCTTG
This sequence comes from Ateles fusciceps, assembly GCA_036589455.1. NCBI lineage: Eukaryota > Metazoa > Chordata > Mammalia > Primates > Atelidae > Ateles > Ateles fusciceps. The sequence goes on from JAZHEH010002014.1 coordinate 6,589,132, forward strand.
AGGAAGATGGCTGATTAACAGACCCAAGAACCTATAATTAAAAGCAGAACTGTTATTTTTGGAGAAAAGCCTCTTTAGTAAGGGTGACTTAATTGGGCTGTCTCGTATTTTTTCATTCGTCATGGAACTCCAGATTTAAATATTTAAATTTTTTTAACACAGGAGAAATGATTACTCACATTGGCACAATCAGAAAAGTTTTTATTTTTCAGGTTTGTTTTCCTTCAGTTTCTCTGATCATGCTCTCTAATCACTGTTATATTTCAATATTTAATTGTGTTCTTCATTTATTTCTTTTGTTTGGATCACATCTTTTTAAAATCATGTATATTGTTCTTTTTCACCTTCTGGCCCTCTCTGCCTCTACATTTCAGAGTTTTAGACTATATTATATTTGTGGTTTCTCATCACTGTTGTTATCAATATTCTACACAAGAATTCAAGAGGAAACTGAGTAATTTCTATGCACAGATAAAAAAAATTTAAGATGTAATTGACAAAGCAGTTCCTTCAGTACCAGGGCTGGCTTAGAGAACAAAGACAACATTCATTTAATATCTACTAAGCAGCATAGGAAGAGATCAAGATGGTTTTATGCCATATTATAAACAAAAAAGAAATGCTCACTTAGAGTATAAACTTCATGTTTCTGAATTATTTGCTCTGTCATCTATAAAGAAAGTTGGATGACTCTACTTTTAGCATCTAATATTTGGTAGAGAAAGATTGTGTTGGTATTGCTGTGAGAGAACAGAAGCAGTGAGAGATATTCATATGTTTTTATTGAATTCCAAGGAGGGAGAAATTACACCTCAGAGGGAGTCAGAGGATATTAGACCAGAGTACCTCCCACTGAAGCCAGCTGCTTCTAGACACCACAGACATACCAGCCATTTTTATTATGCAATCTGTGTTTCAAACCTGCACACAGTGTCATTTAGCAGTACTTGGCCGTATTTTCTGTGTCTTTACAATTCAGTGTTAAGCATAATGATATAGTATCAGTTGAAAACCCTCTATATAAACCTGTGTCTGTAAAACACCATCATATAAACCTAAATTCTATTATTGAGCAAATTTACTCAGAAATAAAAATAACAGCTTTGATTTATATTGTGTGACTTTCCAAGAACTCAAAGAGTTTCTACATACAGTATTTCAGTTATGTTCACATTGTGTTCTTGGGTAGAGAAGACTCATTTCTTAGGTGAAATAATTGAGGTGCAGCAAATTTTAAGATTATTTCGAGGTTTCACAGCAAGTCAGTGAAACATAGGTATGAAACCCAGGACTTCTGTTTCCTTTGATTTCTAGACTGTGTTTTTGCTAGATACTAAACACTAACATCTATCTGGAAAAAAAAAAAAATCTGACTGACTTTTGCTAACTTGCAGCCAGCTTTAAAATCAATAATGTCCTTATTTTACCCATCAAAGCAATGGCTGTACTTGAGTCAATATGTAGAAGCAACTCAAAGCCACAGATTGGCAGCAAATTAAAGGCTCCAGCTGAATACATCTACTGGAGAGTATGTTATCTAGTGAGAACAGCCATTTACTAAGTGTGTACAAATATATCATCTAATTTGATCATCACCACAGCCAATCCATTTTCTCCATTTCAAGCAACAGAGGTTCTAAAAACTTAAGTGGATTATTTACATTTACAAGGCTCATAAGTGGCAGAGATGGGAGACAAATCAGATCCAGTATTCTTTGTCCTACACCATTGCTGTTTCTCAAATAGAACAGTGATGTGCCAATCAAGCTTTGGATGAAAATGAAATCCAAGAGTCAAGGGTCAAGTTCCCATTTTATAATTGATTTTATTTAACAAACATTTATTCATCACCTGCTATGTCACAGGCACTGTAGGAGCTGCTGAGGGAAGGGATAATAAACCAGATACAGGCTCTGCCCTCAACATGCTCCCAGTCTAAAGAGGGAGGTAGATACAACTGGCAGTAGTTGAAAGACAAGACAGATGTAATCCAGGCAGCCAAGACAGAGGTAATCCAGGCAGCCAAGACAGAGGTAATCCAGGCAGCCAAGACAGACGTAATCCAGACAGCCTTGCAAACACAGAGTACCACCTGGTGGGGAGAAGGCTCTGAGAACGCTTAAGGTCTCCTGTACCTCAAGCCAATATTTTGGCTGACTGAAGACGATAACAGGTCAGCTGGAAGAACCATGAGCCATGTTTTTCTCCAGGGCCACAGACAACGTGACTTGCAGAACATTAGCAAGGTCTCCCCCAGGCTCAGATACTCTTCGGAGTGTCCTGTCCTGGGAACCCTTGGAGTCAGAGGCAAAACAAGGGCATATGAGTTTGAAATTATGACAACCCTCCCCTCATTCATGCAGAGAAGAGTTAAACTCAAGATCACTCTTCTTGACACGGTTCTGCCCACTGCACTTGCTGCTCTGTAACCCTACAAAGGACACCCCTGATCCCAGCACTGCATTAGGGCTCCATCCTCATGATTCCGGAAATATGCACATTCCACATCAGGAGACTACAGTTTTGAGTTTGGAGCGAGACTCATATAATTTTAGATGTGGAGGGACCTTAAAGACAGGCTTGTTCAATGTCCTCATTTTAGATGAGGACTCTAAGACTCAGAAAGAAAAGTAAATGCACACAGAATAAGAAATAGCTGTTCTTTCCAAATACAGAAATTCAAGGGGATAACTTGTGAGAAAGAAAGAGAGATAGAGTTTTTAACACTTCTCTGCTTGATAATATCTACTTTTTCTTATTTGAAGTTATTTTTAAGTGTTAAAGGAAAAACAAGTAGAAAATATCATTCCATTTTATACTGGACTGACCCACTAATGATTTTGATGGCATGAACAATAGCAATACAGTAACCACCACTGATTAAGCACTTACAATATCCCAAGTATTTTGCAAAAGTAAGTCCAATTAATTATTCTCCAAAAACCCAAGGGAGGGATTATTTTATCCCCATTTTACCAAGGAAGCTTATTTGAAGCTTAATGAGGTTAAGTAGCTGGCTCAAGATCACCAAGATAATTTGCATAACAGCTGGGGTCTGATCTGAACACAGGTTGGTTTGACACCAGAGTCAAGTTTCCAACCACGGTTTTCTACTTTAGTACAGAGCTGTGAATAGCAAGGTCTTGGCACAAAGGTCTTGCTTCAGAAGTTGGAAGCCTAGTTATGGAAAGTTACCTCCACAAAACAGAATTGGACACAATAATAGATAACAACCTATTATATAAATGCTTCAGGATATTGAAAATGGATAAAGCAAGGCTCCAGGTGTTCTGAAGATGAAATTTCAAGAACATACTGAAAAACCATTTGAAGCAATTCAACAGCTCCATGGACAGCTGGAAAACAACTGTGGTTGACAGACCTCTCTGGCTCACTGCTTTGGGAAACAGAATGACTCTGTTTAAATGAAAGCAGTTTATTCTCAGTAATGCTCAAAGACATATAGGATGGAAGTTTTGAAAGTCAATGTCCAACCCACACATTCCATTTCTGTGTTAAAGAAGATATTGTACACTGAGACAGATTGGATTTGGTAATTCTTAGAGAGTATTTTCTTGCTGTCTGGTTCCTTTTAGGACTCAGCTAGGTTGATAAGATCAAAACCATGGAAGAGTGAGGCAAGTAGGGAGTAAAATTTAGGAAGGCACTCACTCTCAGGATTGCGTACGTGCAGGATCAGCAGTTGTACAACTCCAAAGTGAGTGCTTTTTTAAGAGAAAGGTACCCAGGACGGGAGAGCTACCACTAGTGCCAGACTGGGATTTGGTCCTGTTGTTCTGCAAAGACTCATAGGTGCCTCCTGGGCAGGATTTCTTGAGAAGTAGCTTCCCTCCTTCTAAAGCACGGCCAAGAAAGGACAAGGATTGACCTTTCATCTGGGGTGCTACAGATGAGGAATTGTGTTGTTCAATTTATTATTTTGCACTGAAATGGACATAGCTTTTTGGAACAAGTTCTGTCGGGTCAGTGAGTGGGCAAAGAAGTGACTGATTACAAGGGCAGAATACAAGAGAAAAAGGAGCCGTTCTGATCCTTGAGGTGTTAACCACGTGGTGGGTGACCTTCAGAGATTCACTCACTCATTTATTTATTTATTCAATAAACAGAATTAACTGCCTATTGCTTGCCAGAAACTATCAAAGGCATTGACAAATATATAGATGAACAAACTAATACCAGCGATAATTAACTTTTTAGGCAAGAAGTTCTATTCAAAAAAAAGTCAACGTGCTTGTAGGCTATTTATTGGGGGGTTGTTTTTTAAAATGCTACTTTCATATAAGAAAATGCATCTGTCTGCAGCTGAAGTTCTTCATTCTTACATTATTTTTTAGTTTAGAAAGGATTACTGTTGAACTAAAATTTCAGAAATAATAGACCTAGTTTATGCTGCTGTATCTGGTGCAATAGAACATTTCTGAAACTGGCTGCTGCTTCTCTCCTTGCCTGACCTTGTAAAACACTGAACTACAAAATGTGGCTTGCCTCTTAATATTATATTCTCTAAAGCTGGAGATTTTTCAGTTGTAAATAAGATAAGTCACACCACTAAAAAAACAGACATAAAGTTTGTGGGTCAGTGATGGTTCTGCTCCTTGAGATGGTAATTCCAGTGCAAGAGCAGCAGAGTTGCTGAGGCCAGTTAGGGGATAGGGAATCTGTAAGACATTCATGCCCAGTGCCAGGCACACAGCTGGTGCTTGATAAGTAGTTGTTCAGGTAGAACGACTCCAATTGGAGTTTTCTTGGCAGTGGTTAGATATGGGAGTCTATAGCTAAGGAAGACGACGGCAGGCACAGTGGCTCATAAATGTAATCCCAGCACTTTGGGAGGCCGAGGTGGAAGGATCACTTGAGGTCAGGAGTTTGAGACCAGCCTGGCCAACATGATAAAACCCCGTGTCTACTAAAAATAGAGGAAACGATGGACTACAAATTGACATCACCAGGTACGGATAAAATTGCTCAAGTCGAGTTTATAGAGTGAGAAGGGGACTGGAGATGTTTTCCTGGGCAACACCTGTATTAAAGGGATGGGTTTACAAAGAAGAGTGAAGAAAACCTGGAGGGGTTGAAGGAAAATCACAAGGGGCTAGTCTCCTTAAAACAAAAGAGGAGGGCACTTGGAGAGACAGGAAGGGTCCACAGTGCCTTGTCCCGCAGTGGGGTCAAGCAGTGTGGGAGCCCAGGGAGAAATCCTGAGGAAGGCTGGGTCCTCACAGACAGCCTCCGGGGCCTTGGGGAAGAGACTCTGAGTTACATGCTTTATGTTTTTGTTAAGTTTTACCAGTTTCATAAGTGGTTTGATGTCTTTTCTAATTCTAGAAATAGTGCACATTTATTGTAGAAAATTTAGAAAGCAAAAAAAACCTCAAGAATACTATTAAAATGACCACTGTTGGCTTCTATGGTGAGAGCTGCTTTATGACTTTTGGCCTGCTGCCCTCAGACTTGGCTTGCCTGGTTTGTTAACTTTCCATCCTAGCTTGGACTTCACCATTCCCATCTCAGCACCAATTCTTCATAGTGATTGCACTCAATGGCATAGCCTAGATAGGGCAAACGCTGGCAAATAAAGTGATTTGATGAGCTATAAAATGGTGCATTCTGAGTAAATGAGTGATCTGTGGCATGTGACGATGGCACCAAGAGGGACACACATGGATAATTACATCAGCAACTGAGGACCTCATAGGCACACATATTTCAAAATCTACAGCCTTGTCATTGGTCCAGGTCTTTCCTTGCTAAGCATAATCTAAAACATGGATTTGTTTAAGTGACTTATTCTTTCCTGCCAGTGGTGGGGCAAGGGGAGAGAGGGCTGTGCTATAGCTAAGAAGACATCTAGCCACATCTCTACTCAGTAACTCATGTATTGAAAAGACAAATGTCTGGGAGCTTGGCCTGCCCAGCATTTTTGTCATTCTTATTGTAAGAGGGGGAGCAGAGTGTATTTGTTTGCTAGAAATGCCATGAGAAATGGCCACAAGCGTAGCAGCTTAAGACAGCACAAATGTATTGCCTCACAGTGCCATAGGTCAGAAGTCCAGGTTGGCTCAATTGGGTTCTTGGATCAGAGTCTCAGAAGGCCAAAATCAACATACTGACTGGTAGGACTCTCATCAGGAAGCTCTAGGTTCAGGTTGTTGATAGAATGCAGTTTCTTCCCATCAGAAGACCAAGGTCTCTGTATGCTTGGGGCTGAAAGTTGGGGTCACTCTTGGCTCCAAGAGGTTTCTCTCTCTCTGGCCCTTGCAAGTGATCCCCCTACATCTCAGAGCCAGGAACAGTGTGTTGGATCCTTCTCACACTTGGAATCTTCCCAACTTTCCCTTTCTTTCACAGCTCTTCAGCTGTATCTCTCTGACTATAGCCTCAGATATTTTTCTGCTTTTAAGAGCTCGAGTGATTAGGTTGAACCTGCCCAGATAATCTAACATAATCTGCCTATTTTAAGGGTCATAACTGTATTGGTCTGTTCTCATGCTGCTAATAAAGACATATCCAAGACCGGCTAATTTATAAAGGAAAGGGCTTTAGTTGACTCACAGCTGCACATGGCTGGGGAGGCCTCACAATGGTAGTGGAAGGCCAGTGAGGAGCAAAGTCATGTCTTACATGGTGGCAGGCAAGAGAGAGCTTGTGTACGGGAACTTCCCTTTATGAATCCTTCAAAGTTTGTGTCACAAGAACAGCACAGGAAAGATCCGCTCCTCACGATTCAGTTACCTCCCACTGGGTGCCTCCTATGACATGTGGGAATTATAGGAGCAATAATTCAAGGTGAGATTTGGGCGGGGATACAGCCAAACCAAATCAATGACCTTAATTACAACTGTAAAGCTCCTTTTGGCATGCAAGGTGACATATTCATATGTTCCGAGGATTAGTGCATTCTTCAGCTTACCACACGATGATGACAAGGATGAGGGGATTTATCATATGACTCTTGTCTTTCTGTCTTTTTTTCTTCCCTGATTCTCACACAGGCCCAGTGTTGACTTTTCTCAATATTACTCTTGTTTACCCTTGGCAACTTTCTAGTCTATTTAGGGAGCATGTTCTTCTTCCACTTTGAAACAGTTCCATTAGTCTCTGCGGGTCCTGATCCACAGGTTAGGAACACGATATCTGCTTGTTTCATATCTTTTAGTAGCAAGAGAAAAATTTGTCTGTGAAGCCCTCTTATTTTTTGTGTACCATGATCATGACTAACACAGTTGTCTTTTGAACATGTGTCTTTCCTCACAGTTGTTACATGTCATGGGTCACAGTGATATTTTTACCTACAATGTTGATTTTTTTTGGTGACCCATCCTAACTATGGCTGCTTTTTGACTCCACTGGGCTTTTTTTTTTAATGTTTTTTCACAATTTGTAGATAAACCCTTGCCCACTATTTTCATTTTTAAAAGGCAAAATGCTGAAGTGATCATCCTGATTGGAGAATGCTTGTATGAAGGGGTGAGTCATCGTCACTCAGATACTGGGCATATTGCACAGATTTTCCCGTTAAACTGCACCATGGTTCATTAAACCTCATTGGTGAGAAAATTGAATCTTTGTTAAATGTTTATGTTCTCTGCTAATGTTAAATTTAGAATATCTCCGATGTAGGTACCCTTGGGGGAAGATTTTAAAGCAGTAGGTAAAGTGCCAACAGCTTTCAGTCCATTAGTTCCCAGATACAAGACCTCGAAAACATTCCCCACCTGGATTTATTTCCAGTTTCTCCCTTTCCACTCTTAATTTAGTCTGCTTTTCTTAATGCCAAAGCACATGACCTTCTGATTACCTTTTTCTACTCTCAGTGACTGCTAGGGATTATAGTTCTGGTTTGTAAGCAGAAAAAGGGAGTTGATTATTCTCAAACACCACTCAGCCATGTTTGAAGTCACGGGATGGAGGTGGGATTGTCCGTGTTTTTATTATGCACATAAAAATCTCTGCCCACAAAACATTTACGTTAAAAAAAAAAAAAGACTTAAACAAATATAAATACCAGCAACAGAAATATGATTCTATAAATGTGATAGTGGAGTTTATATAAAAAGAATAATTTTCTTCATTTAAAAGTTATTAGAAATCCTCTACATGTATACCAAAAGAATCAGCTCATTATTGCACAGCAAAAGATACTAATCTCAGGAGCCCTTCTCAACAAGAGAATTAAGCTCTACCAAAGCTAATTTGAGGGGAATATTTTCTCATTTCTCTCAAGGACGTGCTTAGCTAGTATCACTTTCAATAGAAAGGAAACAAGTTAATTTATTACATATAACAAATGCCTTAGGGCAGGGGCTCTCAAGATTTTTCGTATCAAAACCTTTTACAAGTCATTAAAATTAGGAAAGACCCCAGAGAGTTTTGTTTATGTGAGGTGTATCTGTCAGTATTTACCATATTAGAGGCCAGGCACAGTGACTCATACCTATAATCCCAGCACTTTGGGAAGCCAAGGCGGGCAGATCCCATGAGGCCAGGAGGTTGAGACCAGTCTGGTCAACATGGAGAAACCCCGTCTCTACTAAAAATACAAAAGTTAGCCAGGCGAGGTGGCAGGCACCTATAGTCCCAGCTACTCGGAGGCTGAGGCAGGAGAATCACTTGAACCCGGGAGGCAGAGGTTGCAGTGAGCTGAGATTGCACCACTGCACTCCAGTCTCGGCAACAGAGCAAGACTCTGTCTCAAAAATAAATAAATAAAAAAGTATTCACCACGTTAGAAATTAAAACAAATTCTAAAACATGTTTTTATTAATTTATTTAAAATAACAATCATAAAACATTTACATGTTAATATAAATAACATATTCTTACCAAAAGTTTTCCAAAAAAAAAAAAAAAAAATAGAAGAGTGGCATTGTTTCACATTTCTGCAAAGCTCTTTAACATGTAGTGCAATAAAAGACAGCTGGATTCTCCTATCTTGCTTCTGCATTCCATCTGTTGCCTGATGTAGCCTCTGGAAAATTCCACTGTACACTAATGAAAGAATTAGAATGAAAAATGCAAGTAACATTTTCATATTATTGTGAAAATAGTTTTAACCTTGGGGATCTTCCTGGATAGGTCTCAGGAACCCCCAGGGGTCCCTGGGCCACACTTTGAAGCCATCGTTCTGGGGCGTAACAGCTTGTTTTCCCCAAGGAACCCTGTTTCAGGAAGGCTACAAGTATGTGCATGCATATCATATATTCTCCACTATTAACTTGGTATCACAACGATAGAGCATATTGATGGTTAAAACAAAATTGCTAAGTTTTTGGGCTAAATTCTTCATGATGTTTTTTCTAACTTAAAGTGACCTAAACAAAGTAAATGACTAGTCATTAGCTCTCTAGATCTGGCATTGTTTCTCTGATGTAACTCAGAATACTTAGTCTTTTCACTTGTATTTTAGGATTATGAATGGCAGAACTTGACTGGCAAAACCAATCCATGTATTGATTTTGCTGCTGGGTCTTCGCTGAGAATTTAATAATTCTCAAAATAATTCCCATATTTCAGCCTGCACCCAGATACCACACCTTTTTTGAAAGCCTCTCCTTCAAATCTCACCGTATACAATATTTCAGGAAAGTGGGAGAAGTTACAGTAGAATTTCCTCCTTCTCAGAAAAAGAAAATACATTTTCACAATAATCATTTTTGGAAATGGAAAAATGCCCCCTCATTTATGAGAATACCAAGGTTCTCCACCTGTCAGGCCTGCAAAAGCTTCAGACGTTTTTGATTCTCCATGTGTCGTGAACAAGTGTCATACGTACTGATTTGCACAGAAAACCATAGAGAGCACTCTCCAAGGAGAGCCGGTGTTTTGACGAGGCTGAATGACAAGGTAGAAGGACAGGGGTAGGAACTATTGCTTGTTGCTTTCCTTCCACCCAGGCAGATCTTGTGCTAGGTTGCCGAGAGCTGCCACATTAAAGCATCATTTGAAATTTAAATTTCTTGTAAAACACTTAGAAAACAGGGGACACAGAGCTGCTAATGGAGATTCTAGGGAAGGGGCTGTCACTAAATCACCCTGAAGACTTAGAAGTTCTGAAAGGACATCAAGAAAGTGGTCAGTTGAAAAGACAGCAGTTTAAACAAAAATTTTAAAGCATCTAAGTGTAAACACATTGATATACTCATGGAGTCAGGTAGTCAGTATCTGTATTTTTATCACTAGCTGTGGTTATCACCTTTGAGGTGAAAAAGGATTAGTTTTGATGCTATAATAGAGTTGTAGTGGGGGAAAAGACCCTTGGTATGATGAAGAAATCAAAATATTGTATCATTTTAGTGTTACAGTTTTTCTTTTACAGATTGAGAATTATCCTGTGTTTGACCTTGGCAGATTTTCATGAAACTTGCATTACCTGCCTCCAAGATGTTCTGCACATTTTCAACCCTCCTCTAGCCTGTAACTCACGTGTTTCTCTCCTGACTCTCAGCAGATGATCTTGCTTTATCTCGAAAGACACATTTCCCTCCTGCCCCTCAGTTTTCTTCTGCCGTCTCTAGACTTTGCTTCAGCAGTTTTCTCATTCTTTTTCTGTCTTCAACCTCTCTTTCCTCTGGCTTATTCTTGCCAACCTATAAATCAGATGTCTAAGAGAAAGCCTCACTTAGACCTCATGAGTTATGGCTTTTTCTCTCTTCATCCCTTATCAAAAGCCTCTCAGAGTGCAGTCCACACCACTGGCTCCCCACTCATTGCCCCCAAAGCTCCTTGCCATTGATGGCTGAAATTATTTTCTCAGAGATCGCCAAGGATTCAGTGGCATTTCTTGATTATCACATTCCTCTACTATAAGGGTGTGTGTGTGTGTGTGTGTGTGTGTGTGTGTGTGTTTCCATCTGTTTGAGCATAAGATCACATGTGCTTGTATCTTGTATTATTGAAAGACAAAGTGAATTTTCTCTAGCTACAACATCAGGTAGGAAGAGAGTATGCAGAGAAGAAGGAATTCCAAGCCATAAGCGAAGCATGAGAATCTGCCACTAAAAGATGAGTGGAACTTAAGTAAGATAAAGACGAAATGACCAAATCCTCTGATAAAATCAGAGGTTTAAGAAATCGGATTGCATCTTTCCCCTTCCTCTCCACACGATGTCCAGAGCGTTTTCCTCTTGTGGTCCCAGGAACTCTCATCTACATGGGCATCGACTTTCAGCCCTGCCTTGGACCAGGGTTATCCTTACAAGCCTAGCAAGGTGTGGGCAGAGCTGGTATGAGCATGTCCACAGCTGTCCCAAAGACTCTCTCCTGGGGAGGTGCTGCAGAGATCCTTGGACATTGCATGTAAGATTGAGCCCTGCCAGGGAGGTAATTAAATGAGGTTTTTAAAAGCTCCAAGCTCAGCAGCAGAGTGGGTGACTAATTTCCTGACTCACCTATTCGACTCATTTGTGTTCCCAGCAAAATACTCCCTCTTGCAGGACACACTGCCTAGCTTTATTTTAAAACTGTTCCATTTCTTCACAGGGTAGATAGGAATGTGCAAAGTAACAGCTTTCTCTTTTGTGTGGGATATCATTTATGAAATGGAGTTCAGTTCTTTGTTCAAAAGGAATTGTGGGAATGTCAGAGCAGTTCTGAACAAAACTGGATATTCAATTAAAAGCCTTTCCTCTTAAAAGCTCAAAGCTTTTGTTGGATAGATGCAAAGTCCATCCCCCTAGGGCAGAAGGGTTCTGTAAGTGGGAAGGTGGGGGTAAGGGCCTTACATTCCTGTTTGCCAGCCTAGGAAACCTCCCTGGAAGTGGAGATGGGCTGCAAGTCATCTTTAGAACTCAATGATAGAAATCAACAGCTACAGGGACTAAAGTTAACAATAGAGAGGCCATGACAGAATTTTCTAGTAAAAAAAAAAAAAAAAAGTTATTTTTATTCCACAATATCTTAGCAAAAAAAGAAAATGTTGCTAACCAAACCCCTCTGTAACCTTTTCGTTTTGGGTAGATGCAGTGTCTTAACTCCATCCAAAAAGGAGAAAGAGGTCACTTAGCAGAAGTGTTTGCTTGCTCCCTCCCACCACCTGCGACGTCTAAAGGCTGTGGCAAATGTTAACAGCTGCATGCTAGTAGAAAGCAGATATTTGCCATTTTACCTATCATGATTAATAGGACCTATTCAGCTAGAATAATAAAATTAATTCTATGCCTGGTAAAATGGGATCTGGCCAGTTGCCATGTCAATTCATGGCATTTTCTTTCTCTTTTTTTGGATTTTGCAGTAGCTTCTTTAAAAAAAAAAAAACTTTTTAATTGACAAAAATTGTATATGTTATGGTATATGGCATAATTTTTTGAAATATGCATATCTTGCAGAATAGCTAAATCAGGCTAATTAACATATGCATTACCTCACATGCTTTTGTCATTGTACTGAGAACACTTAAAATCTGCTCTCTTAGCAATTTTCAAGTGTGCAATACATTGTTATTAAATATAGTCATATGTTGTATGATAGATCAAAATCCAGAGTCGTTCCTTGCTGTCTCTGAAGCACCAACACCCACCAGTTTTCCATCTCAAATATCTCTGGGGCGCTGTCACCTCTGCTCTATCCTTCTTGACGTTATCTCTTATTCATTCACTCATTAAAGACTTACTATGTTGCATCACTGTGCGAAGGGCTTGTAGCACACAGAGAAGATGAAAACCAGTGAAGTATATTTGCGAAGGTACAAAGCACAGTGGTCATTGTCTATTAGAACCCAGAGCATGGATGTGTAGGAATTTGGGAGCATGAATCCAGGCCTCTTCCTGTCCTGGTGCAACTCATCTCTTACTTGAATTATTGGAAAAGCCTCCAGCCATGTGTCCATTCTGCTCTCTCCCCTTCTGCCTGAACCTTATTTCTAAAGTTCAGATTGTGTCATCTCTCTTATTAAAACCCTTCATGACTCTCTATTATTAAAGAACAAGCTCTAAACTTCTTAATCCTACTTACAAACTTCAAATTCAACTTGACTTTCTTGCCTTTATTCCCTTGTAGCACTACTTTGTACAACACAGTTACCAACCTCACCATCCATGAAATAGTAAAAGAAAAAACAGAATTAAAGTACCCACTCTGCCTTAAACATTTGCCATCAGTATCATTTTCAACCTGTCTCTTTCCCCCTTGCCAATTAATTCAATGGATCATTTTCCTAATGATTGCTGTTCATACTCTGCTTAACTGTTTCAAATATCAAGATATTGAATAGTTTTGATGAACACAGATAATCACAGTGTGCTTATTTACTGTCCTAATATACCCATAGAGGCTTGATACAAGTACATGGCATATAGTATCAGGCCATGCAGCAGACAACCAGAAACAAATCCTCACCTTCTGTTCTTAGGAACAGTGAGTCCATCTTTACAGGTGGGTGTGATTTTGGGACAGAATGAGACCCAGGTGGAACAACCTCTCCCTTCACAGAAGTAGGCCAGTGCAACAACATTCATTCACTCATTCATCACTCATTCATTCACTCATTCATGCATCAAGCAGTTATTGAGTATGGTCTAATACCATGTGTCCAAAGATGAATCCCATCCCCAGGGAGCTCCCAGTCTTTTCTGTGGTAAGTTCAGTGATTTGATCCAAATGCTGGGATCCAGAAAGGAGTGAGCCAGATCTCTGCTGAGGCAGTCAAAGGGTTAGGAGGGGGACACTTGAAAGGTCCTTAAAGAATGAAAACAATGAATCTTTGGTATCAAGAAGTGTGTGTGCGTGCATGCGTGTGTGCGTGTGTATTTAAGGAGTAGGAAGATGGTGGCAAGTGGACAAGAAAGGAATTGTTGCCATAGTAGAAGGAATCAAAATGCAAAGGTAGTTAAGAAACTATACAGTGTGTTTGGGAAATTATGGCAAGTTCAGCGGGACTTGAGAAAGGCAGCAAAGGGTGGGCAAAGGGTGCAGAGGGAGATGAGGCTAGAAGGTAAGCAAGGTACAGATTGCAGGGGACTTGTACTTGGGAGCTCAAATTTTACCTGTAAGCAGTGGGGAGCCATGAGCAGCCTCTAAGCAAGGGAGTGACATAATCAGATACTTTTTGAATAAAAGTCTGGTGTTAGTATAGGCATTGGATTTGAGAGGATGAGCATTTAACTAATGTTTTTGAGAGGTGAGCATAGCCAAGGAAAACTCCATACCTGCATCCCAGCTAACCCTGCATGTTTGTGTGTGTCTTCCTAGTGACAGTGCTGGCCATTTTCCATGAACTGCACGTCGACCCTGACCTGTACATACTCTTGTTTGGAGAGAGTGTGTTGAATGATGCAGTGGCCATAGTCCTTACATAGTAAGTACCAGAACTTGGCCTGTGTTTCTTTAACCATGTGAAACATGCTTTTACTTGTATCTTTTCTCTTATGTCATAGAGATACAGGCAGTCTCTTGCTTTTTTTAAGGACTTGTTATCACAGAAGATCTCCAATAATGGGCACAATTCATTAGGCATCTAATTTCTAATATTATTAATGGATTTTATGTTTCCAGCTTATTACAAGATAATACCTAGAGGGTAACTTCTTTTTCTCAGTGCATATATTTAGCTGATTCACTTAAGGTTCCTAAAATGCACATAAATGAGCTTTTTTTTTCATTTCAAATCAATATCATTTAATTTTTTTGCCTTATATAATTCACTTTCCAGATAATAGACTAATAGAAACCCTTGTATTTATGGACAGATTGGAGCCAGAACCTAAGGGTCGGCATACTCTTTATTTCTCAGTGCAAATGTAATACTGCATAGAAATGCACACATCTTTAAAACGTCATATGATGGATGAAACTGATGGAGCTTCAGTTCAGCACCAGTGTAATTTCCCTTCAGGCTGGAAGGATTTTGGCAGGGGGGGATGTAAGCCAGTGCTCTTTCCTTACCTCCCCTTTAGACACTTACCATTTATATTTAATAACTGCCACTTTGGTGGCTTTCACTCTGTCAGAGGTCTCTTCTTGGTTTTAGATTAAGACCAATATTTTGGGCAACTGTCAGATATCCCAAAGGAAAGTAGATATCTGATAATTAAATGTGACAAAAAGAGTCTATTCTGGGTGTTAATTACTTCAAATGCCGTTGAAAATGTATTGTGGAGTAACAAAAGATTGTTAAAAGTCAGATCTCACAGAGGGGAGTAGGAAATGACAGAGCAGCACTGCTCATTTTTTCTTTCTTTTTGCCAGTTGACATTTCTTAAGGCTGCTGCCCCAAAGTTGCCAGTGAATTCAGCAACTTTCAAGTGTGTCTCCAAATATATTTCACCTGGCCACAGAGAAGTGTGTTTCCTGCTTTAAAGGAAAATATCAGTGAGTGCAAATTAACAACAAAAGCCATGGGCAGATTCACAAATGCTAAAGGATGCTTTTAAAGAAACACCAGGAACAATTAATTAGGACATCAGAAATCCCTGTCCAAGAAATACTAGCACTAAAAGAACATTTGGAGCAGAAATTTTTTTAAATGTGCTGAGTTCCTCATTTTTACTTTCTGAGCTGCCAAGTTGGAAAAGACCAAGCAAAGCAAAACCACTCAAGTGCAAATGAGCTTGGGAAAGAATCACACAGACACAACCAGGGAAGGTTTGGCCTTTCTGCTTTCTGCACTACCATTCATAGTAGTTTTCCATTAAAAATGCAGACTCTAAAGATAAATGTTGATGCTGTTGAGCACAAGCCTGGGAGCATTTGAAATAGCTCCTCAGGTTAATACATGGTTGGTATTGCAGGTGCCTCTCTACCCCTCTACCCGTGTCTTCATAATGTCTTAATAAGAAGATGTGTTTCACACCATGGCAAGAGCTCTTTCTTTCTAGGAATGAGACATTGCCATTCTAGCTGAAATCTTGTGCTCCTCAGCTTTGGCAACTCTGGTATCATGCAGTGACCCCAGTGAGTTCCAATGTAAAATAAGGGGTGATCCTAAATAAAAACATTTGATTTCCAAAGCTTACATATTTGAATACTGGCTCTTTCTGAGCTTTACTGAGTGGTCTATAGTGCTGCCATATCCTGGCCCAGGCCGTCCACCAGGGCTGTCTGCTGCTTACCATTTCCTCCTTCTTGTACATTTCCATGTGCCATTCTCTTCACTTCTTCTCAATTGCTCATTTGCTTCTTAAAGTTAATTTATAACACACATAATAATCTCTTTGTACATCTATTCACACATGCATAGTTCCTCTCCTTGAAATGCCTTATCTCCACACATTCTCTTCCAACCATTTTCTGGTTCCCTTAGGAAAGCCATATTTAAATATCATTTAAAGATTTTCTATAACTTTCAGTCTAAAAGTTCCAACATTGTCTCTCCATTTTTCTTTCCCTTCTCACTAAACCATGTATAGCACCCTGACACAACTCTCTGAGTGGTATCTCGGTGCCTTTGAGCAAAGCACACTCTTCCTGGGTTGCCGTCCCCAGCTTCTGGTTCTGCCTAATCAAATCTTTCAAATCTCCCCTCAGTCTCTTCCTTTGGGAACCACCAGCCCACAGGCTAAGCTTCTGCTTCACCCCTGTACCGCATTGGATTTACATATATATATTTGCCTTTCTAGATAGTAACTTTGTGAAAGCAGAGTCTATGTACATGAAGTGTGTCTTAAAAGAACAAATGAAAACCTCTTTTGTGTTTCCCTTACTTAGTTCCATCTTTGTGTGGTTTTGAAGTTTAAGAACAGTGATAGAGTTATTCTTGTGTCATGGGAAAAAAAGATTTCCATTCTGATGTGAAACTCAATCGTTGATGACTATGGCCCTTGGCCAAGCCCCCAGAGCCCCTCTGAAATAGCCACATATTTTTATTTACCTTCCCATCTTCTGCCAGCAAACCTCCTTGCTTAAGAACTGTCTTTTTTAGTTTTAGAATTTTTACATTTTATAGTATTGTGGCAATGCTGTGCTCTAGTGTGTAGCCACATTTTAGATTAAAGCAGGTTTTCTTTGCTAATCTAAAAAGCAAATGATTAATTATAATGCTATGTATTAGGTTAAATGTGCTCTGAATTTTAGATACCTAACATAATTAAATTTAATGGCCACAACTCTTGTATGTAGCAGCAGGTGGTGGGTTCTATATCATGTTCTTGTGATTTAAAATGATCCAGAATTGTTTGTGCTAAAATGCAAGTAATTTTATTTAACATAAAAGTTTTGAAATTAGCTTGTCCCTAACCCATACCATTATTTCAAGCAGAGAGGGAATGTCATGCCCAAACATGTATGGATACTGCCTCACAAATGAATTCCACGTGATAGATTTACATTTCTAAATGTTATTTAATAGGCTATGAAGGAAGGCAAAAGCTATATGGAAGAGATCTCAAGGGGTGTGTGTTTTTGAATCTTGAACAAAAACATTGATTTCAGAGGCAGCATGGTAGAGTAGAAAGAAGCCTAGGTTAAAAGTCACAAGATCTGGTGTCAAGATTGCCACTAATTAACTGTGCAATTACTACAGTTGACAGGAAACCAACCCAAACTGAAGTAAACAAAAACAGTATCTGTATTAGCTAATGTAACGGAACAGCAGTAACAGAAATGGCTCAGTCAAGGATCCAACGAAATGAACAGGAATCTTTCTTCCCTCAACTTCATGGTTAGCGCCCTCTTCTGGTTACAAGATGGCTGCCAGCATTTCCCCGGGCTGTCTCTTTCTTCGGGTGATTTGACCAAGAATTTTTGTTCCTGGCCGGGCGTGGTGGCTCATGCCTGTAATCCAAGCACTTTGGAGGCCAAGGCTGGCGGATCACCTGAGGTCGGGAGTTCAAGACAAGCCTGACCAACATGGTGAAACTCTGTCTTTATTTAAAAAAAAAAAAAAAAAAAAAAAATTTTTTTGTTCCACCATTCCCAGACTAAATTTTAGTGCCTTTTATAGATTCGGATGCAGTTTCTCGCTATGACCAGTAAAATGTACAGCATTTATTGGCTCGAGTCTATGTCACCTGCTCCGTGAGTTCAAGGGTATAAACAGCCTCATTGGTAGCACATGAGCTGAGACTGGGGAAAGATGGAATTACTGCTCAGGTAATACTGCCATGTTAAAGGAAAAGTGGATGCTGGATAGAAACGCAACAAAACAAAACCTAGATCAGGGGTCCTCAACCCCCAGGCTGTGGACCGGCACGGGTCTGTGGCCTGTTAGGAACTCGGCCACACAGCAGAAGGTGAACAGTAGGCCAGTGAGCAGTACTGCCTGAGCTCTGCCTCTGTCAGATCAGTGGTGACGTTAGATTCTCATAGGAGCGCCAACTCTATTGTGAACTGCGCATGCGAGGGATCTAGGTCGCACACTCCTTATGAGAATCCAATGCCTAGATTGCCTTTCATCCCAAAGCTATCCCCCTCCCACAATCCGTGGAAAAATTGTCTTCCTCGAAACTGTTCCCTGGTTTCAAAAAGGTTGGGGATTGATGACCTAGATGCCCACTACAGTGATTTTGTATGGCCATAAACTCCGTATGCTTATTTCTTTATCTTGAAAATCTGAGAATAGTTGTTCTATAAACATCACAGAATTATTCTGAGTAATAAATAAAGTTATGCGGTTAGAAAGGCTCTGTAATCTACCTAGCCTATGCTACATAAATATAAATATAATTTATATCCTTATTTATATCAATATCTTTCATTCTACTTACAGAGATCTCTGGTTTTATTAAAATGACTAAAGATAAACCTGCTTCTAGTGAAGCATTTCTTCATAAATATGGCATTTTATGATCCAGGAAACATAGAGAATAACCATTTTTACACCTGATTTCCGCTATTAGGAATGGATTACTTAAGTTAAGACATACTGTCTAAAGTTGATAAATGAAGAAATAGAGGTTGAAATATTAATATGTTACTTAAAGTTATGAAGGTGCTCGCAACCAAAACTGACATTCTTGTGGAAGTTAAGCAGCGGAAAAAGGAGAAGGAAAGGAAGGGAAAAGATAACTAAAATTTTACATCTGGCATACTAGGAAACCAAAAGATGCTATATGGAGTTGCTGAGTCGAGAAATAAAAAGGTGCGCATATTGTTAAGAGTCATAGAACAACAATCAGAAGAAATAAAAACACAAATGGTCAAAATCAGATACCTTTGCTGTGTGGGATCATGACATAGGCAAAGGTTGAAAAATAATTTAACTCTTTGTTTTATACTCTTCTATGCTGTCTGAATGTTTTTAATGGGTTTGAATTAAATTTATTTATATCTTCTTTGAGTGGTCAAGATATCAAAAGCAGAAACTATAAAATAAAAGCCCATTTGTTTGATGACAGTAGAGTCAAACAATCTAGCAGGCAAAAACCACTATTAAAAAATTAAATGACCAATGATAAACCAAAGAAAACATTTTCAACACACATTGTTGATCAGTTAATAGTCTTTGTAATATATGTGATGAATTGCTAATCTCATTACTATACCTAATTCATTATTTACGTTGCCTTGGGCAAGTTACTCGATCCTCCTGTGTCTTGGCAGCCTCATTTGTAAAATAAGGACAATAATAGCACTTACCTCACAGGATGGGATTAAACATAAAACACCTAAATCAGAGCCTGGTGCATCATGCTCAATACACGTTAAATGTTAACTATTGCTGTTACTCCTATCATCAAAGACCAATAATGAAAGGTAAGCATAATAGAAATATAGACAAAGGATAAAGTTAATGAACAAAAGAAGAAACATAAATGGCCAGTAGCTGTACCAAATAAGATCAGCTTTACTAACAATGAAATAAAACAAATCAAACCAACAATGTAGTATTATTTTTACCTGGAAAATATTCAAATCTTCAGGATTCAAAAAAGAATAATCATACTTGGAGTAAGTCAGGGTTTGGGAATTGAGAACCCTCCTACATGACTGTTGAAAAAGGAAAGTGATAAAACTTTTACAAAGGCAGTATTTACTGAGTCATTAGAATTTGTAAATCATTTCATCCAGCAATTTTGTTTCTAGAAATTTATTCTAAGAAGTAATTAAGGGCATATGCAATAGTTTCTTCATGGAGATGAGCACACTGATTTGAGCAAGAAGTTATGCACAATGGTTACTAGCTGGTTGAAGTGAATTACAATATATTAATATGATAGAATACTGTGAGTCATTTAAAAATGATAAAGATAAATATACTGATGGGAAGAGATATTCACAATATATTTTTAAGTAAATAAGAAAATTCAATATATATTTATATTTAATAACTAAATATGAAAATTTAATATATAATCTCTAGCTTGGGTAAAAAATTCACAGCCAAATTTATATGTGCAACTGCATCTAAAATTATATATTATATATGCTAATATACATTACATATACTATATAATATGTAATTATGTATAAATATAATTGTATATTATTAAATTATATGTGTTTTTATTGTACCTATATATAAATAACTAACATTTATATTATTTATATATAAATTACATGGAGTCAGAAGTGTTACGTGGAATCACAAGTGATTTTTATTTTTTTCTTTTAGCTTGCATATATTTATTTAAAATAGAGCAAACTACTTAGGATAGACTCTGGCCCCCCAAATCCCCATTAACATACTTAATAATTGGCAACCTTCATTTAAGTGCAAAATGCACAGATGTAGAAGTGTGAAATTCTTGTTCTACCCATGACAGAGGAAAAAAGGATGTTGGATGTTTTGGGCCATTTACCTGCAGAACAGAAATATTGCCATTGTTGTAATAAAACCTACTTGTAAAATAATTCCACAGTGGGCAAATCCCTCCAGGTTTTCTTAGAGATAAAATAAGTATCTCATTAAACAGCTGACTCTTGAATGACAACAAATACATACCAGATGTTTTTATTCCCTGTTAAGTAAATGCTTACAAGGAAATTCAATGTTGCCGATTATTTTAAAAGATGAAGAAATGGAGCATCAATTTTGTCTTTTTAAATGAGACCGTTATGCTGCTTAGGAGTTCTTACTAGATAATGTCATTTAAAGTGTGATACCAGTGAATGCTTGGCACTATGAATGAGTGACATTTTGAAAGACTGCATTTCTTACTGCCCGTATTTTAAAGTATTATATTTGGAAGATAATTGGATGGCTGAGAGACTCAAGCAATTATGGAACTGAAAGTAACCTTGAGCTATCATCCAGCTGTTCAAGAGAAACATACTGAGGATCGGTATGTGCCAGACCCTACGCCAAGTGTTGGTGATATAGATTGGGTGGGCATAGCCATTCATTTGTGCCCTCAATAGCTTCTCACGAAGTAGGCAAACAGTAGCTATAAAGGAACTTAATATGCGTAACAAAACCTCACCCTAAAAACCATCTCAGAAAATGGCTTACATGTATAGGTTTCAGTTATAAAAATATGTTCCTAAAATAATTCCATTATTTCTCTTGGTAACATCCTCTTGAAGTAGATTTCAATTTCCTTGAAGGCAAATTTTCTCCATCCCTCACCACCCATAGGCAATTATTTGGTAGGTTCTCCAATAACTACTGAATGAATGAGTTCATATGCCCCTTCAGAAGCAGGTGGGGATGTTTTATAATACTAATCATTAAAACCTATTCCAGAGATAGATATTTAATGTTCATTCTGCTTCTTCCAACTATTTGAAAAGCCTTGTTAGATACCCTCATTAGCGTTCCTTCTCCCGATTTGACCCATAGTTGTAAACACAGAGGTGATGAGAAGCTGTCCCCCTTGATCAGAATTAACTGAAACTGTTATCACAACCAGAAGGTATAATATTTCTCATGAATCTGCTTAACTTAAGAACAACTTTCTTATATCTTGACACATCTATCTGGAGGTAATTCACTTTGATATTTGCCTTGGAAACTGATAATCAGCATGAAACTCATTTATTTTGATGCCTGTCTAGATACTGGGGTGATACCTAATTTAAAAAAAAAACAACATTATGGCCGTTTTTCCTTAAGGACTCTTTGTCCTGGCAGTCATTTTCATGCTGACTTCATTTTTCAGACACCAGGTGGCATCACATGGCAGGAATGGGAAGGCCACCCTCGGATCTTTAAACAGAGGCTGGGAAGCAGGGCTCAGCTGACTTGCAGCTTTAAGTGAAGTACGCGGTGTGCTGGCCACACCCCTGCCTACTGCTGCTGTCTTGTTTGTTTTTCTCTTATTCCTCTTCCCCTGTTTCCTGACTCTAGCATCTCCTCTACCCTACCTGTTAATGTCCCTGTTAAGATTACTGGGACTTGACCTTGGTTATATCCTATGACTGTCTTTTGTCCCTTGGATGAGATCTGTCATCACTTGCAGCATCTCTGGAACTCAGCCCCGTGACTTAGAATTTGCTTTGCTCATGTCAACTCATGCATGATAAATTGGCCTACCAAAAATAAATAAAAGAAATCCATGTTAATGGTTTCTTATCTCAGTTCTAATGTACTTTAATTTATTGGTGTATAAGTCAGATGCAAGTGATGAAAGTGACAGAAACCCAATTCAATTTAGCTTCAGCAAAATGTGTACATTGGCCTGTTTAGCAGGGATTGAGCTGACTCTGGACATGCCAGGCTTAAGACTTCAAACATGGCTATCTATCCTTTCTTTTTCTCTCTTGGCCCTGATTGCCTCTGAGTGCTAGCCTCATTCTTTCATGGTGCAGATAGATGGCTTACTCTAAAAAGCAGGAGAAGGTGACTAATAGCATCTCCAGGCTTACATTTACTATTTTTAGCTCAAAATAACATTTCATTCTCCCAATATTTGCATATCAGTCACAAAGACTCTGGTTGCCTCTGCTTGTATCAGAAGATCACCTGTAGGCCAATCACATAATACTCCAAGGATATTAAACAAGGTAACTGGTCAGATCTGAGTCACATTCCCATTCCTGCAGCCAGTGACATAGAATCCATTATTGGAAGAAAGTGGTTGGAGGACAAGTAAGAATAATAACAACTGTATTTCATGATATTAGAATGTTCAGAACATGGTGGATTAAAATGAAATAGGTAGGCTCTATGCCACTAAAAAACTCAAAGAAAGGCTTTATCTGAAAAAGCAAACATTATTTTCTAAACGTAGAGTTGATTTTGAAGGAGAGAAAAGGAAATTCTTCAAGTGTGAGAAACAAGAGAAAAACTACAGCAAGAGTGGGAAGCTGTCACTGTCAGTGGCCACAGGATTTCATATAGCATATACCACCCAGAGGTTTTGGAGCTGGAATCCCATTTCCATATGAAAATGAGAACCCTGTCTAAAGGTTCACTCATGGTGATACACCTTGAGCCAAGCTCTTTGAATAGGGCCTGCAGTTTCAAAGTGTTCCTTCAGCCACAGAGACTGTGTAGGACAGAAAGAAATAGCGATGAAACTTGCCATCTATCTGGAATTTGAGAAATCAAAATCCTTGGCCTGGGCAGTTATGATACAGGAAATGTAAGCCAATAAATTAACATGGAAAGTTTTCAGGACTATTGAAACAACTGCCCCAGCCATATCCCTCCTTCCTATTCCCAAATACACCAAAACTGCCCTGAAGCAATACTTTCACAACCCAGGTACATAGAAATCCCACTAAAAAACACATTCTTTGCTGAAAATGAGCTCACAACAAAAAATGTACAGGGCGCAAAGAGAATAACTCCACCATGAAGGAAAGTCAGGGGATAAGCAAAACAAAAGGAAAGCAGAAGAACAAGCACCCTAAGGAACTAAACAAAAAATTACAAAAACCTGAGAAAGATTATAAAATGAGTACAGTAAAGAGACTGAAGAGGTAAATGATGGAGTGGGGAAAATTAGAAAATAATGGTATAATAGGAGAAAAAGAACTTTTAAAAATGAAAAATGCAAATATTAACATTAAAAACTAAATGGAATGACATAAATGTCATATTAAACCCACCGATGAAACAGAAAATAAAGTTGGCATACGGCCCAGCATGCAGCACAGATAAAAAATATGAAAGGCTAGGTAAGAGATATGGAGGATAGCATTTTTTAAAAACCCAGAACTCATCAATAAAAATTTCAAAAGGAGAAACTAAGGAGAATTGAATTGTGGCAACATTTAAAGTGATAATGGATGATAATTTTCCAAAATGAACGAGATAAATGGAAACATCACATTATGTCTAGAGCTGGATAAATTAACACTAATTCCATTCAAATACATTGCAGTTTTTAGGTTTATTTTGTTGTGTTTTTAATTTTAAAGAGTTTATTTGAGCAGACAGTGATTCGTGAATCAGGCAGCTCCAGACCTCAAGTGGATGAGCCTCCACCTGGAGGAGGGGAGAAGCTTTATAAGGCATTTGAGGAAGCAAAACAAAGAAAATATTTGATTGATTATTGTTGTGAAATGTAAGATCCTCAAAGAGAAAGAAGATAATTTAAAAGCAACCAGAGAGGAGAGATGGTTTACTTCCAATAAGAATTACTCACACTTACTTAAAATTTGTATGGCAATAGTTTTCTCATTGGCAACAATAGCTGCTCAACTGCCAGAGGATAGAGGAATAATAGGTTCAAAGTATTGCAGGAAATTTATTGACAGCCCAGGTTCTAAATTCAACTAAAATATCATTGAAGAATAAGATTAAATAGATTTTCAGGTGTTTTATCACTCATCAATGATAGAACTTCCGAAGAATATAATTGAGTAGAAATAAGAAACTAAACTCAGAATAAAGGAGAAGCAAGGAGGGTTGAGCAGAGAAATTGGTAGAAACATTCATGAATCTAATAAGGAATGACTGTGACAGTAATAGTGATGATAGTTAATGGGAGTGGGGTGCAAAATAAGTTAGAAACAATTACTCCATAATCCACTGCAATATTCAAAGATGGGGGATACTGAGTCACAGAGTGGGAAACAAAATAGAGAGAGAAAGTGGAGGAAAAGTGGAGACACAGCAAAAGACCTGTTTATTAAAGCAATCAGATTTTCACTCAAATAGCTACCTTCACCAGAATGCTTCTCAAAATGATTCAAAAGACTGTGACAACAGAATCCTTTTCAATTTGGTAAGGAAATGCTGAAATCAATCTATATCTGCTATGAGACCGTAGGTAGCCTAACAATTTCAGACTGTGCAAAGGACACCCATTTATTAGGAAACTAGCAAAGTATCTTTCTTGCGGCCCCTCCATTTTTTTCTCCAGAATTTTAGGCTCTCTTCTTTGTGGTTTTGGTGTTTCCACTTGTGGACATGTCATGTTCTCTCTGGAGGCTCTCCATCTTTCACTTTGTTTTCCTCGTTTGTCTTACTCTGTTCTGATGTCCTCATGTTCTCTTATTGTCAGATTTACAACCCACACTAGGAATCCACCTGTTCAGTAATCTCCATTTTCTGGGGGAGAAGTTACCTCTGTGGATGGTACACAAGGGATATTTTCTGCCACACCAGCTGTTGTTAATGCTGTGTAATGGAAATGCTCTAAAAATTCTTCTTTATGTGCACAGATGACTTTAGGATGATATTTCTAGTCAACAAACAAGTTTTATTTTGTTTTGTTTTGTTTTGTTTTGTTTTTGAGACTCACTCTGTTGCCCAGGCTGAAGTGCAGTGGCGCAAGCTTAGCTCACTGCAGCCTCCACCTCCCAGGCTCAAGGGATCCTCCCACCTCAGCCTCCCGAGTAGCTGGGACCACAGGTGCATGCTACCACACCAGGCAAATGTTTGTATTTTTTGTAAAGACAGGATTTCACCATGTTGCCTAGGCTGTCCTGGAATTCTTGGGCTCAAGCAATTGTCCCGCCTTGGCCTCCCAAAGTGCTGGAATTATAGGTGTGAGCCACCATGCCCTACCTAAAACCAGTTATGAGAAAAAGTTGAAGGAGGTAATTCTGTCTTCTGCTATATATCATCACTTAGTCATAGTAGCTCCTCATTCATTTTATCCCCCCTCTTTAAAATGTTGTCTCTCTAGTTTGGAGTGCCCAGTGATGGTCTCTAGCCTGGGCCCAATATAGCCAGCCATGTACTAACAGAATGAAAATATTGGCTATATTTGTTTCATAGTACACATGAGGCAGAAGTGGAACCAAGGTGCTAACATAATAAACTCAGAAATTACTGACCCAGGGACCAGAATATCCATGCTGGTATGATCAGTTCATTTTCTTTCTATGAACAAGGTACTTAAGAAGATGAATTATAATCAGCATCCTCTTTATTAATTCACCACAAGAAATTACTGTCATTGGATTTCAAGCACCCCAAACACCCTATGATAAAAGCAGCCTTTCCCATAGGCAGACCTGTATATGAAAGCAAATAATATCCAGAGGACTGTGTAGTAAGCATAGGGACAGATGAAGGGTAGATTGATGTGTCTAACGTTTCTCTGCATCCTCCACACAAAAGCTGTTTTTCATCCAATGGGTCTTTTAAATTTTGAAGTGCTTGGTAATGACCTCTAAATCCATACCAACATTCAGGATAATTTAAAACTACTCACTTTTAGTAAGATGAAAAAATCTGGCTCTCTCCCCACTCTACAAAGCTGGGAGGATGACTAGCAGAGTTTGATTCTGTGATTCTTTCATGACTACCCAATCCTTTTTCTAAATAATACAGTATACCTTTGTCATGATGCATCAGTGTCATTTGTCTCTATTTAATCCTTTAGTATCTGGTCAGGGGTTGATAGTAATTCCCTCTTGTCTCATTTCTTCTGTTGTAACCAGTGGCATGAATGCCCACCATAGTGCCTACTAACAGATAGTAGTTGATAACTAGGCATCGGGCTGTCTATGAGAGAACCAATCTTGACTTCTGCCTCATGCAAGGAAAGATTTCCAAAGGTTGCCATACTAGCTTCTAGTAATAACATAATATAAAATAGTGCATGCTAAGTTTTTTGGTCAGAAGTCAAAAGAGTTGAAGGAAGCATGGCTCTCACTTCAGGGGTAGGTGCAGCTAAACAAAAAGACAAAACTCTATAAAATAGTTTCAGGAGCTCTGAATTGATAATTTTTCATCCGAAGGTATATTTTCTTTCTAATACACTTAAACCTGGCTTCTCATTTTGAACAACCAGGAAAATGTCTTTTATTTCAGATGACCAAGTCTGAATTTTTTTCTAAGAAAAAATTTCCAGAGAACAAGGGGCCAAATCAATGTACAATAACAATTTTGGTCTAAATTAAAAACTCTCTCTTGGCCTGGAGAATATAATCTGTTCATATTACTTGAGCTTTGTAATGAATTTACATGGCAGGCTTATTGCCGATTTTATGTGGGCTCTGCTTTAGTGGGGCACGGGATGCTTAGGGAATCTGATTAAAACCTTGGGAAAGAGCAGCTGTTCAGCAATAGAGGGTGAACTCAGGGCCCATTTTTCTGTGTCTGACTGCGGGGCCTGACACTTTTGCCAGCTATTGGAAGATAAATGAACTGTCTTTGAATGCCCAGCTCCCATGTTAATAGCTTTAAAATATTGGTTGTTTATGGGAAAGAAGTTGGGAGCTCTTATCCATTTTCCTGCCCTAGGGGTCCTCAAATACATCATTTTTTCCATTGCCAGAATGGCAGGCAATATTGAAGGAAAAAGGAAGAAATTCTTTCACTATTTAGATGTTCTTCATGGGTTAACAGTAAGAGATTTTCAAAAGTTAGAGTGAATGCTCAGTAAATTATTATATGAAATAACTCACATAGAATTTAGACTTCCCTCTCCCTGGCATTATCCTGTAGTCTCAGAATCATAATGTAGTTTCATCTGTTTTTATTTTTAAAGGTAATTAATTCAAATTGGATATATGAAAGTCAAATTTTAAAGTCTGTGCCAAATGGTTTATTTTCAGAATGGCAGGTAAATGGTCAAATTTTATTTAATGACATTAAAGTGAACATGCTATATTTTGAGCCATTAAATTCTTACCCTAATATGTTTTGAGGTTTATCTTTTTTCATTTTTATCCCCCATTCCCATCTTCACTCACCTACTTTGCTTTTTATGGAGCTCAAAATCTTCCTGGCAGAGTTAATTCTTACTTATATAACAGCTGACTATTTAGATATTCAGACATTGTTTATTCTTATAGGTTCACTTTTAGCCTTTTCATTAGCATATTTGTAAGAAAATGTTATGAAAAGTAGAAAAATATATACATGTATGCATTTGACTTTCTTTTTATTAGTAATTCTGATTAAAGTTTTCATGGAAAAACTTTAATCTTAGAACATACCTCAGATGTGAATAGTGTGTGTTTTACTTAGAAGTAAAGGTTGGGTTGGCAGTCTGGATTC
Source organism: Ateles fusciceps (assembly GCA_036589455.1). Lineage (NCBI taxonomy): Eukaryota > Metazoa > Chordata > Mammalia > Primates > Atelidae > Ateles > Ateles fusciceps. Next base: position 6,617,366 of record JAZHEH010002014.1, read on the forward strand.
TGACTCTATCATTTACTAATTTTATACCAATGAGCAAGTCAGCCAACCTCTTTAAGTTGGCTTTCTCATTTCATCAAGATGGCAGCTTTAGTATACATTTCTATTCTCACCTTTAAAAAATATAAATCTGTTGAGATTTTAGATGTAAGTTATACACAGCTATAGATTATGAAAGCAGATAAGATCAACTTTAAGGGGAAACAACACTGTAGAAAACTAAAGCCCAAAATATATGTACTTACTAAGATGGATATAAAATGCTATTATGTCCACAAAACAGGAATAAATTGAAATTTAAAATATAAAATCATAGAAATTTAAAATAGGAAAAATCCTTATTTCTTAAGGGCTTTGTTCAGTTTTTAAATCCTTTTTGCTTTATTTTTGTCTGACTGGATTAATTTAAAAGATGTGCATTCTAGCTCTGAAATTTTTCTGCTTTGTTTAATCTATTGTTAAGGTTTTCAACATATTTTGTAATTCCTTCTGTGAATTTTTCATTTCCAGAGTTTTGGGTTTTCTTTAAGTATCTATCTCTGTAGTAAATTTTTTATTCATATCTTGAATTGTTTTTCAGGTTCCTTTGTATTGGTTTTTAGCTTTCCCTTGGAACTCATTGAAATCCCTTATAATCCATATTTTGAATTCTTTATTTGTCATTTTAGAATTTTCATTTTGGTTAGGATCCATTGCTAGAGAGCTAGGGTGATCCTTAAGGGGTGTTACAACACTGTTTTTTTATGGTGCCAGAATTCTTATGCTGGTTCCTTCTCATCTGGAGAAACTGTCACTTCTTGTTTTTGAATTTACATTCGTTTTAATGGGACTTTATTCTTCCCCTTAAGGGTGTGACTGTTGCATATGTTGGGTAGGGTCATTTGACTTTGCTTATTTAGGATCTTGGGGTGGAGGCTAAGGCTCTGTATTAAGTCCTTGGTTATAGATAGCCTTAGTGTCGTGATTTTCTCAAATGCTGGTTGTTTGTAGGTTATAGTAGTGGTATACTCTGCATGTTGTCAGGCTCACTGTCTCCTGCAGAAATGGGTAAGTGGAGGTCTCAGGAGGTTTTCTCATTTCCCAGTGCTTTGCACTTCTGTCTATTCTCACTTATACATGGGAGCTAAATAATGGGTACACATGGACATATAGAGTAGAATAATAAATATTAAAGACTCCAAAAGATGGGAAGGTGGGAGGTGATGAGGCTGAAAAATTACCTATTAGGTACAATGTTCACCATTTGGGTGATGGATACATTAAAAGCCCAGACTTACAACTATGCAGCATACACCTGTAAGAAATCTGCACTTGTACCCCCTAAATCTATAAAAATATTTAAAAATTTAAAACTGGGAAAATCAAAGTAAGATACCTAATAGATGAGCTGATATGATTGTCTGTTTAGAAAATACAAGAGACTTCAATGGCAAAATATTAGAGAAATCAGAAATCTGGCTAGACAGATGATTGACACACAAAAATCATAGCTTTCCAGGATTTCAGCAACAATTAATAACATGTAATGGGAAATGATTTTATTCACATTGGAATCTTACAAATCTTACATAATTAGAATAGCATTAAATAATAAATGTACAAGATATCTGAGAAGAAAAATTTTAAATTTAGTAAAGGACCAAAAGGACACCACAAAAAATAAGATTCTATGAGATAGGATGAGAAGATTCAAAAGTCAACTCTCCCACAAATAAACTATATCTTCAGTGTAAACTCACTTCTAAAATCACAACATGTATTTTTAAGCTGATTCTACAGTTCACATGGAACTTCTGCTTAAGACAGCAGGATAAAATATTTTTATTCTACTAGACTTCCTCAAAACAAACTAAAACTAAGAAAAACACTGAAAAAATATAGAGAAAAAGAAACATAGCCCTTGAAACAGGAAAGTATTCACAACTCCAAACTATAAACTATGAAATATTTACGTATGAAGTATTGCTGCTGAATAATGTGAAATCTTAAACAAGAAATGGTAAGATGCTGAGCCAAGTCTATTTCTCTCAGACCTGACAGCACATCATACTACTGAAAGGAGCATCCAATATTCTGTTGTTTGGAGCACAGTTAATATCATATGAATGGGTCAGGGGAAAATGGAGGAAATAATCTGACCCCTCAAAACAGCAGCCAAATAAAAATCATGCTGACACATTCTGGTTTCCGCCAAGGACACTGCTGAAGGTTATTTACATGAAAGAAGAGCAGAAATTTTCAAATTAAAACGTAACTCATCTGCAACTTCTGGAGTTTTTCTCTATGCCACCTCAATTTAAATGCCATAAACGACAAAAAGATGTATTCCCAATAGGAAGGAAATAACAGATTTGGTGACAGATGCTTGAGATAATGTGTGGCAGTTTTAAAACATGGCCCCCAAATTCATTGACACTCCTATCCAGAAATGGGTCTATGCCCTCCTTGAATGTATAGAATACAGAAGAAAGGATGCTGTCCCAGTTTCCAGGTCCAGGCCTTTAGTAACTAGCAGCTTCCACTTCCTCTCACTTAGAGAACTTACTCTTGGAACCCAGCCACCTTGCTGTGAGGAAGCCAAGTCAGTCTGCGGAGAGTTCCACCTGGAGAAGGAGCGACAGCCAGCAAGACTTGCCAGACATGTGGGCGATCCATCTTTGAAGTGGATTCTGCAACCCCATTCAAGCTGCCCCAGCTGATACCATGTGGAGCAGAAATGAGCTGGACCCACTGCACCCTGCCCAATTTGCAGAAACGTGAACAAGATAACTGATTGCTATTTTAAGCCACTCAGGGTGTGGTCTGCAATAATAACCAGGACAAAACCCAAATTAAAACAGCAGTCAGCCTCAGCTTACTCTACCCTATTTCACCCCTCTCCCTTTACTATTATTTAATAGTGAGGCTTTTAAAAAGATGAGTTGTCATCAAAAAGGAGGGAGTAGTACATATTCATTAAAATTGCAGAGTAAATGCTTATAAGTAATAGAGGGAATTTAAGCCAAAGAAGAACCCATAATCTCCAAACAAATATATCAAACTATTTCAGAAAAATTTTAGACAAAGAGTTCTCCATTATTCTGAAGGACTTGCAGAAATATATATATAATAATATATATATTATTATATATATAATAATATATATATATCTGTCTCTGTGTGTGTGTGTGTGTGTGTAGCAATGAACATCAAGCAAATGCTGTTACGTATCAAGCAAACAAAAATGTTCAGAGCAAAGATTCAAAATTTTATAGAAGAGATGTGGAATAATTAAGGAAGATTAAAAGTGTGCTGGCAATATTCAGGAAAATTGTTAAAGCAATAAATAAAATCGCTAAAGAGTACAAAGGCACTCTAGAAGCCACAAAAATACAATGAACTTCTCTGAAAGTATTAAAGGCATAAAAGATGCATTTGGGGAAATAACACAAAACAAAGTAGAAAAGAAAAAAGATATAATGATCTAGAGAATATGACAGAAGTGAATGACAGATAGTTGGATGGTTTTGAAGAAGAAAACACATGGAAAAATATCATAGAACATGGTAAAACAATATTCTCCTGAAATGGTGTAATAAATAGATAGACATAAAGGACCCAATGGATTCTGGGAAAATTTTATTTGGAATCATCAACACCATAAGATAATCTGAAAACATTACTGGATTTCAAGCTCAAAGAAAGCATTTATGGGAGCATATAGGCAGAAAATTCAAGTCACTTACAAGAGCAGAAATAATCAGGTTGGCCTTCGACTTGACCACAGTGACATTCAATTTCAGAAGATGGAAAAGTAGCACATTTTCACTTCTGAGGGAAAGAATGTGAAACTCAAGCCAAATTGTTCTTCCAATATAAAGGCAACAGATTGGGTGTTTTAATAAATAGTGTGTGGCAATGGTCTATTCCTTTGGGCGAAAAGTTAAAAGCCTAATTCACATCATTCCTAAAATGAAACTAGAAAGATTGCAGAGCTAAATGTTAAGAAAAACTATGAAAACTTTGGAAGCATATTTTAGAATTTTGAAATATTAATAGTCTTCCTAAATAAAATTCAAATCCTAGAAACAATAAAGAAATAGATTAAACAATTTAACTAGACACAAATGCTAGAAGACAAATGATGGGCTAGAAGAAATATTTGCAACAACTTTGATGGTCTTACAAATCAATGTGAAAAAGACAATACAATTAAAAATTGAATTAAAAATATGAACAAGTATTTTATAGATCTTGTGTGTGGATAGCTATAGATATGTTCAATGTTGGCAAGAATATTTTTGCCTGTATCAGCCAAAATTTTAAATGTGCTCGGTAAAGGTACTTCTAGCAATCTACCTTACAAAATATTTGCTTACATCAACAAAGATATATATACACTGCATCATTGTAATAACAAGAAAAGTAAACAGTCAAAATGTCTATTTATAAGAAAGATTTAATATGTTGTGCTACCTACACATGTTGGGAAACTTTCTATCTATTAATGAATGAATGGATAGGTACATAGTAAGAATCCAATGAAAGGATGTTTGTAAAAGGCACAGCGTATTTGTATGACAGCAAAACCTGACTTTAAATGATGAGAGTAAAACTCTAGGAATGTATGTGTCTCTGATGCCAGGACAATTGATTGAAAAGTGAAATATTTGGCCAACGAACCAGTTGTTTAGCTGATTAGTTTGGTGACTTTGGATAGAATAGGCCTAACCAGACCTGACAGATCCCTAATATCCCTGCTCAGATTTGTGTCCATGTTTGTGGAACAGTTACCTCCATCTTTCAAACCATGGGAACAGTTTATCAAACCAGATAAATGTGAGATTTACCACTTAACCTGTGGACTTCCAAAAATATAAATGAAACTTTCCTCTAGCTTCAACCCTAACCTCAAATTTACTATTTCTATTATTTTTTCTTTAAGTTCCAAATTCCTAACCAGGTAATAATGTTCAAGAGGTATTCAATTTATGTACCATAAATTTGTCTCAGGAAAATAAATTTCTATAAAATCAAAATGTATTGTTGGGGTAGAAGATCTAAGAATTGTTGGGGTGAGTTGGGTAATGTTACTGTGTGATGGTCCAGGATACAAGATGAGAATTGATGGCGTCAGTAGCTAAGTGTAGGGTACATGTCCTCAAAGAGTGCTTCAGGTTCAATTTTAATTTTAAACCATGTGATGGCCAAACGTAATTGGATATGGCCAATTATGACCCCCAGGCTTAATTGCCATAAGCCCTCCATCCCATTAAAATCTTTTCACTGTGACCCCCATCCTAGGCCACTCTCCTTTCCACCTTTACTCCTTTGTGCCTCCTGTTTGTCAACCAGAAATTCCCTCCAAGTCATCAGCCTCCAAATGGCAATCATTCTGCAAAGCTGAGATCATATTGTACGTCTCGGGCAAACACTCTCAAGAACTTGCCAGCCACTTGAATCCCCTGAGAAAGCTTTATTTGGAAACATAGACTCTTGAAGTGAGACAAGGAGGTAAAGGTCAGTAATCCAGTCACGGATATAACTGATGTCCAGTATGATCCCATGAGGTTGCTCTGCTCAGATTTGATGATCTCAAGAGAAGGTGGGCAATTGAGAAGCAGCAAGTTCTTCCTTCCACTCATCTCTTGCCTGTTTTGCTATATCTTCAAGTCATTGGTTCTGGTCCAACCTCTGGGAATCATAGAGTCAGGAGCAGCTTATGTGTTGTTGGGCCTGCCCACAATTGACTAGCGAAGTGTTTTTTTTTTTAAATATAAATTTATTGTTCACATTCTTAAAAAATCAAGAGAACTAACATAAAAATCCAGGTTTCCAGTTTCTTTTATAGAAATATTGGGGGAGTGTAGATGCAGGTTTCCAGTTTCTTATATAGGAATACTGGGGGAGTATAGATGCCTCTCCTCTGACAACAATTAGCTGGCATTAAGAAGTGGCTGTCCCTCCCCTTAACCCAGGCATAACACCTCCAAACTGAGCCTAGGGACCATTTGCTATGGAGTATTGAGTTTGAACAGTGGCCTTTTATGAAAGAGATAAGAGGAAAGGCGATATGTTTTGTGCTCATGTGTCTATCCAAGAAGGAAATATGAAAGAGTGAGACTGTCCTCACTCACACTGGCCCACTCAACCCCTGTGGAAATTTGAATTTGCCACCTGCAATATTGAACAAAAGTACCCCTCTCCTTGATATGAAAATCATTTAAATAACAGAAAAAGTAAAACTATCAAAAAGAATTACATGTTGTCTCCTCTGCAAATTCCTACTTCAGTTCTATGTAAGACACAGGTCTGATTCCCTTCATCCTCGTTGCTCCTGTGAACAAGTTTGCTTCTATATTTTCAAAAGTGCATTAGAATTTTTGACCCAAATTCAGGGATTATTTTTAATCCCTACTAAATTTTGTTTGGATTTATGCAAGGCACTTGGCCTCTCATCAGTAACTTGTGGACTAGTTTGAAGGATTTAGAGTTATATGTAGACAAAATTAAGTAATTGGGTATTGATTTATCTACCAATAAAATCCAATATTTTTAGTAGCTTGGCAGAGAGTTCTATTTAAGAACTTACTCTGTTTAATATTTTTATCAGTGATTGAGATCATGGGACAGGTTGCAGGCTTGTCAAATTTGCAATTGATATGAATCTGAGATGTATAGCAAGTATACTAAATAAAATAGCAAGATTCCCAAAAGATAGCAACGAGCCGGAAAAATAGACTCTGTGTATTTAAGGTTAGTTTGATATAACTAGTCTCTGAATTATTATATTTTAATCGTCCTACCAGATTTTAAGTTATGAATTGATAAACAATCTTAGGTAACAGCATATCCAAAGAAACATACTTTAAGCAAAGTATACAATGTTCAGAAAGTACATTGAAATGTGAAATTATTTTTAAATTTTTTTCAAATGGTCAAATTTAAAAAGAACCTATACATCAGAATTCCATTTTACCCCTCAAATTTTCACTTAGTAAATTCAATCCAGGGCCTGAGAGTTAAACTCTGATATTTTTCCCCATGAACTCCATTATCATTAATAAAATGGATCTTATCTGAAAAATCTCACCGGTAATAGTCAAGGCAAAAATAATCTACCTTAGTTTCTATGATAAAAGCCTTTGTGCTCTTATCCACAAGAATCACTTCTTCACCCCAAATAAACTGGCATGTTCAGAACAAAAAGACAACCCACTAAAATGGAAGGTATTTGTCGTTATCCTGCAACTTCCTAGAAAGTGGTTACATTGCTAGAGCATCTCTGCTATTCTTGAGACACAATCAATCAGAGAAGTGATTGTTTTCTGCTGTTGTTTTCTGTGTTTTGCCTTTTTTTTCTGCTTAAATGGCTTGGTTTAAGGAGTAATTTAAATAAGTGTGAGATCTCTGTATTTCAGTTCACTTCACTTTTCATTGAGTTCAAATCATCTCCTTGTTAAGTAAGCCCAAGATAATTATTACAAAGGATAACAAAACATTGTCTGTCAGTTTCTTTCTTTTCTCTTTATCCCCCAGGCCAAGTTGAGGATAAGTGGTTTTGAATTAACAAAAAATACATGTTTTTGTTTTTTCATTGAGCCTTATATTAGCCATTAAGGAAATAAAAATAATATGGTTGGATTATCTTTCATCTCCTTGCCAAAAATGATTTCTCTGCTGCTGTGTCTTGACATTCTGAATTGGTCCTTCGGATTTACAGCTCCAAGATGACAAGGAGTGCTTCTGTTCTGCACACCACTGAATCCCAGTGCCTAATGCCTGGCTCATAATAGACTCTTAATAACACTTGTTGAGTGAATGAACATCTCAGGGCCTTTGAACATGCTTTTCTTTTTGTCTGGAATTCTCCACCCCCATTGCCACCTACAACATCCCCACCACTCCACCCACTTCCTTTCCTGGACGACTCTTTCTCGTCTGTCGAATCTCAGTTTAAATGGAGTGGCTGGGTGTGAATTTTGCCAGACTATTACAGTTAGTAGATCTCTCTCCCATTTCCCCCACTACACACACACACCCCACACACATGCACACATACATATACGGGTAGGGTTGCCAAATTTAGCAAATTTTAAATTTGAAATTGAGATGAATAACAAATAACGTCTTAGTGTTTAATATTGTCAACTCTAAATCCTACGCCCCAATCATGGCACTTTTCATAATTTATAATTACATTTTGTTTACTCATTTATTGTCTCTTATTCCCTAATATATTTTAAACTCCATGCCAGCAGGGACAATGTCTGTTTTCCTCACTAACCTATCCCATTATTCAGCACAGTTCTCTGCACTAGTACATACTCAGTAAATATTTGTTGAGTCAGTAGTTTGGACATCAGATGAGCTGTCAAGCTTATGATTATCTATTAATGGATTAATGATTTGGGTGGACAGACCATTTATTTATTTAGTGGTTCCCCCTGTGTGGTTACTGTTTACAGTCAGTTACATTTTTTAAATATTACCTTATCTCTTGATGATGTCACCTCAAAAGCAACTTCTCTACATGCAGATGTTACAGAGGAAAACAGGGAGATGGTCATAAATTTACCACAAAAAGACTAACTAGTTAAATATCAACAGTGTGCTCCTCTGCTGATGGTATCTGCATCTGATTTAATCTTCTGGCAAAAGTATATATACTTAATTGAACCACATTATTATTATTTTTGCTCAAGAAGAAGTTTTGAATATATTAATCTGGGAGAAAATAAAATAGTATTGACTATAATATTTTAAATACATATTAAAATACATTCCTTAGACCTGATTCACAGAATCTATAAAATGAGACTGTTGACAAAATGTCTTCTAATTTTATGTTACATAACTCTGATACCACCAAAGTTTATGCCATGAAATTATTTCACAGTTCAGAAAATGATTACTCTAACAGAAATAATCAAATACAGTCATTTAAATGACTCAACTACGTCTCTATAGTCCATCTTACTAACATTAAATATTATAGAGTGACTGTTTATAATACAGATGGTCTCCAATATACCCTGGTTTGACGTAATGATTTTTCAACTTTACAATATTGTCAATTTAAATTCTAGAGTGTTTAGCGATATTCATTTAGTAGGAGGCATGCTAGGAGTACCCCTATGACCATTCTGTTTTTCACTTTTGGAACAGTATTCAGTACATGACATGAGATACTCAACACTCTATTATAAAATAGGCTTTATGGTACATGATTTTGCCCAGGTGTAGGTGATCTGAGCATATTTAAAGAAGGCTAGGCTAAGCCATGATGGTTCATCAGTTAGGTGTATATTAAATGCATTTTCAACTTAGTGATATTTTCAACTTACCACAAGGTTATTGGGATTTAACCCCATCTTAAATGGAGGCACATCTGTGCCCTCTCTCTCCTTTTATCTCTCCATCCCTTTATCCTCTGTCTAGTTGTCCTCTAGGAAAATAGATTCTGCTCCCTAGTTGCTCACATTCTAAACAAAAGCATGCTCCTTCCTAGCAGTTACAGTGAAAAGCTGTATTTTCCTAATGGTGTTTAGAAGGGTAAAATATGTCATACATTAAATTAGATAAATGAAATACAATAAATACAGATACATTAAGCAAATAACAGCCTGTCCTCCTGGCAGCTCACAGTTTAATTGGAGAAGTAAATGTTCACCTCCACCCAAGCTCGTTCATTACCAGCTTCCAGCTACTTTTTTTTTTTTAGCTTTTTGTATTTTATTAATTATTTTTGTTGGTCTCATTCACAGATGAAATTTTTCACCTGTAATTCCTCAGCACTAAATCCATTCATAGGGAATTCAGAGAAGTGCAAATGAATATCACGTCATAGAGCAGGAAATGACCACAACAATGAAAAGGAGCAGGAGGGGTCTGGGGTCCAGCCAACGGGACCAATTCAGTTCTTAACTGGTATTGGGTTTTGAAAAGTTTGCCTCACTATAACCTGTACAGCAGTCCTTTGGGATCCTCGGCTCTTCCAATATCATTTTGTTAGTGAAAGGTCTGCCAGAAAAGAACCACCACTGACTACTGCTGCGAGTCACCGCCTCTGCATGTGGCATACTGTGTCTGCTGCTCACCAAAATTTGAGGGCTTTGCCTGTGGGAAGACAAAAATGGAGCTGACATTCACATCTAGAATTGGGTGGTGGCTGAGGAACGTTTAGAGTTTCTATGTTCTTTTCTTCAGTCTTGTTGATTGCTGCTGCCAAGCAATAGATTGGAGGCTGATGTCTATCCCCTAGTTCATCATGGCACTTGTAAGTGCACACCCTGTATAATGTTACATTTGCACTATCAATGATTGCTTGTGCAAGTTCACAATAACGTCTCTCAAGAACATGTGCAGCAGCATTCAAGACATCCCAAATCTCCTTACAGCCTTTAAAAGCTAGTGTAGTCTCTCAAAATCCGACCCTTTTGCTGCCCAGTTGTCTGTCATGGGATAATAGCTTTTCCTTTTTTATTTCTCCTTTTTCAAAGGCTGGTTACCACCTAAAGCAACTCTGGTGCCCTCTGAGTTCTTGTTGAGTCTGCCTGAGGAGTTGTTCTGGCTGCCCACACCCATGTGGGCTCCTTGCTGCTTGTCCACCACCCTGGGCACTTGTCTGAGCTCACCGCCACAGGGCTCTATACAGGTGCACTGCTCCACTCACCCAGCACAGCCCAGCCCCCTGCTAAGTTTCTAATTTTAACAGTTATTGAGTGCTTGCTGTATGTTAGTACTGATAAGTGATTTACATGCCCCAGCTCATTTACTCCTCCCGACAACTATGCTATACTTATTTCTTACCCTATTTAATAGATGAGAAAACTGAGGTTCAGGGAGATTAAACTACTTGCCAAAAGCCCTCAGCTAGAAAGTGGGGGAATTTAGGATAGATCAGATATATGGTATATTTTGAAGTGAGATAAATGGACTACATGTCAAATGAAATAGATCAAAAGTCTTATAAAAGTAGGATTCTCTCTGCAAATGAACAACAAAAAAAAACTATAGCATGACTCATGGAGGCAGGGGCTACCAGAAGAAGAGAGATTCTCTCAGCCTCTCACTTCTCTTCTGTGACTAAGACACAGCTGTGATAAGGGGTTTAGTGGGAGGGTCTTAGGTGACCCAAAGATCACCCAAGTTGAAGCTCTACTTCTGCCACTTCCTGATGTTCCTGGACAAGTCCCTTACCCAATTTGACCTTCAACAAAGTACAGGTGCAACTTTGTGAAAACTTAATGAGATGGGCTTTTTGTAAACTGTAAAACATTATGAAAATGGTATTTATTACTTGACCTCTTCTGTTGGTGGAACCAGAAGTTGCTGAGATACTGCAAAAGAACAGGCTATGCTTAGAAGCGCTTCAATTCAATCCTTTCCCAAACTGCTGTCCATGTGGGTGGTCCTCTGGATTCAGCTGGAGAATAGTGGAGATTAAGAAGAGCTAGTTTATCCTCTTACCCAAAGCTATTGTCCTGGTAAAATGCGGGTTTATTTGCCTTTCCTCAGGATTGACACAGCATGCCACCATGAGATGAATTTTTATCTAGGGCAATGCAAAACATTGTATACATGCATTACACAAAATAAAAGCTTCCATAAAGATTTTAATATTTGACTGCTGTGCATGAAAAATGTGTCTACATTATGTATACAATGTAAATTTTTGCAAATTTGAAAATCCCATTTTCGTCAGACAAGCATAATGGTTCTGGTTTGCTTTGAGTAAGCTTCCCTTTTTCTAAGTATTAGTGTTTGGAAATGCTTTTTCTTTCTTTATTCCCCCTTATACAAACAAACTTACTCTGCTTAAAGCACTTAGACAAGTTCGCTCAAAAACTGAACCCTGTCTGGGATTTGCTTGAGAAACTATATAATCTTTACAGTGACAGTATCTTCTAGGTTTTCTTTTTAACCTCCTTGCTTTTCCTCTTGTCTTTCGGTTACTCCTTGTGGACATTCTTCAACACCTCTCTGTAATATCAATAAAATATAGGGCTTAGAAAATTGCCTCAGTGGCTCTTCTGAATGAGTTAGATAGAGGTGTGTGGGTTGCTGAGGAACAATTCTTTCTCTTCTGTAAGATTCTTTTCACTGTTATGAAGAGCTTGATTGGGGAAGCTATCCCAATTTTCAAAATGCAAGGTATCATGGTTCCGCAGTCCCTTTGATGTGATGCTCCGTAGAAACTGCCAATTCTCCTCTTTTCAAAGGAATGATCTAAACCCTCTGAGTCTTTCACTAGGCCAAGTAGATAGGAAATTCTATCTACTTGCTTTATTTCTCCTTCAAATAAATAGCTATTTTGAGATTATTTCTGTGTTCACAGATGAAAGTGGCATTTCAATTTTGTAAGGTGATACTTCTGTTAGATGAGAATGCCTTTGAAGGCTCATCAGGATCTTTCCATCAGGGAAGAAATGTCTCCCCTGTAGTGTATCCAAGGAGGCTGAGAAGAATGGTTATTCTCCTGTCATTGTGCCAGGTTGGTCCTAAGGTCACTTCTCTTTCACCATCAGGGATCACCTTTGGTCTTCTAGACAGAATTAGGAAAGAGTGGGAAGCAGCACATGAATTTTGCACTGTCTTTGAGCCCCTGTGGGGTATCTGTGGTTTCCTACAGTTACCAGACTTTCCAAATCTGGAATGAACATTGGACCCTGAGACTCCTGACAAAGCTCCTACTCCCTTCAGCTACACTAATATTCTATGCCTGTAACAGAAGGCCATGACCATTGGCATCAAATACATTTCTTTATACTCTCTTCCAAAGACCCTCGCTATACTGCTTCAAGTTCTGATATCCAAAGCTCCCAATGTATTTAATATAAAACTCTCTTGACACAAGTTCAATTAGTTGGCCACATAAAGTAGGCCCTATCCATCATTGACTCTAGAACTCTGTTGAGAATTCCCTAGGAGGGCTCAGAAAATGGTCAGTATTAATGCTTTTCCTCCCACAATTCCAGCACTCTAAGACCTCTTACTTGTATCTCAGTCTCAGCTGTGTTCTTGGCTGTCAGGCAAATATTCCTAGGATCCATTTTCTTCTTACCTTCACTCTGATACTACTTTATGGTCTTCGTCAATCCTTTCTGGACTTATTCAAAAGCCTCTTAAGTGACCTCACTGCCTCTGGACTCTCTCTTTAGTCTATTCTTTATGTTGCTATCAGTCTTGTTCTCTAAAAGACCAGTCTTGTCAGGCCAGAGGCCAGTGGCTGCCTGACATCTCAGGATCAAGTTGAAAGTTCTTAAATAATTCCTAGCCCTTCATTGAATCACTGCTACCTTTACATCCAGCCTCTTCCAGAAGTTGTAAACTTAGATTCCTACAGGGCTAAGGTAGATAAGATAAGTGAAGTAGGCTGGGAGAGAGTGGGAAGGACAATGGGAAAATGGAGAGCTTGTTCCACACCTGAAGGTGACTGCTGCTCTGTCTAATTCTTGCCATGCTGAAAAGTAGATCCAAAACGACAGATCCAATTTTTAAAGAGGAGTTAAAAATCTGGATTTTTTACATGAATTCTCCTAATTTTAAAATGTTAAACATATCTTCTTTTAAACTAATAAATGAAAGGACAATGAGCAGACTAAATAATTAAAAAAAAAGCAATCAGCTGAAGCCCATGGGCCACCAGTGTGCAGTCTGCACCCTGCCTCCATCTAGTCTAATCCAGAGTTCAGCCAGTGTTTTCCTGTAAATGACTAGATGGTAAATATTTTAGGCTTTATGGGCCATAGGGTCTTGGTGGCAATTACTTGACACTAGTCGTAGTGCAAAAGCAACCATATGCACTAGGTCAATGAATGAGCGTGCTGGTGTTCCAATAAAACTTTATTTATAAAAACAGATAGTAGAATGTATTAGGCTGACTATAGTTTGCTGACTCTTGCCTAACCAAACTAAGATATCTGATACTTCTCTAGAGACTCCATGTGATGATAGATTCTATCCCTTTACCTGAAAAGGCATTTCCTCCTTTATTCACCCGGCTCATTCCCTAGGCATCCATCAAGACTGAACGCAAAAACACCTGTCTTGGAAAAGAAGCCTGACCCTCTCTAAAGCCCAGCTGTGTTAGGTGCCCCCTTGGCTCCCATTTCATCCTGAACACCTTCTTATCACACTGTGCTTTCTCTTCTATTTCTTAGTTTCTCTGACTGGACCATGTTCATCTCTCAGTCAGGCACTTATCTAGTGTCTAATTTATTGAGCAAAAATGAGCAATTGATAAAACGTACAAGTAAAATTTAGACATCTAATTTAGCAATGTCAAACAAGGAGATCTCTTCTTTATCCATATTTATGAGAGGTTTCTAAGGTGTCACTAAACTTAGGAGAAGCCAGGAGGAGTTGTTAGCCTCCTAGGCCAGGGTTTAGGGAAAGTGAGGTCTGTGTGAGGCTCTATCAATGACCAGCACTTGGCTGAGTCAACTCTGTCACCTTCTAGACCTTGATTATTTATGTCCACAAGTCAGCTCTGAATGATGATCCCTAAATGTCCCTTCTATTCTCAAAATTCTCTGGGAAATTTTATCAACATTATAAGCAGCATAGACTGTATATAGGCTAACCCTTTTTAATGCCATAATCCAGTGATAACCTCAAAGATTATTGAGGGACATATATTTGTTATTTGTTTTGAGGAGTTTTCTGGGGGTGTTTTGGTGTTTGGGGATGTTTTACAAAAGTTTTATCCTCCTTCAATTTTAGTCATAAATTTTTGTACTTCTGGTAGTCTCACAACTCTTTCTAATTCACTGTTTCTAATGTTCTACATTATAAAATCAGGTAACCAAACTTCTCTAAACTTCTTAGACTTCTGCAGATAGTAAAGTGAATGAAAGCAGAATACTGTACTGTAAAGAATACGAAATTTAAAGTTAGTCACAATGAAGACTCAATTTTTACTCCTGTCATTGACACTGTGCAGCCTTGGAGAAGGTGCCTAAACTCCCTGAGCACATGTTTTCCTCATCTATAAAATGGGGATAATTATATATACCTCATGCAGTTGTCTTGAAAGTCAATGATGATAAATTTGTTTCTAGTACCTAATAACAAAACACATTAAACGATGCTTGCTACATTTATTTTACTGTTATTATTGGCTCTGAGTTATTGTCATGTTCAGGCCCCTTGAGTGGTCTTAGATAACCAGGTTGTGGGGGGCTGCTTTTCCTCTTCCATTCAATTCCAATGATGAGTCTTAGATATAGCCTGATGTTCAAGCAGTTTGTTCTGCTGGCACTCTTATAAGACAGAGAGGAGGAGCAGGTGGCATAAGGGCATGGGCAAGATACAGTCAGGGATCAGATGACTGCTGCCTGATTGAGAGGGTCTCCATCTGCAGACCATTCTTAGAGTTTGAAGGATTTCTGCTGTTATACCTATAGTCAATCTGGATCAGTTACTAGGTGTTTCATTCATAAGGTGAGTTTGAACCATTCTTGGAAGGAGAAGCTTTGTTGTAAGGCTCATGAAACTTGCATTGAGCCAATAATAATGTTTCTCCTGCTTTCTTAACCATAGGCCTGGTGGTAACTGTCAGGCCCTGCGGTGTGGCCAGTGCACTTGGGATTATCATTCTAAATTCACAGGCCTCTGGGTCTATGTTAGTAATGAGACTCTGAGGCAAGCTGGCTGACTTGGGTATGCTGTTCATGGGCTGCTGCCAGCAGCACCCAGCAGACATCATTGTGGGTAGCACACCCCTGAAGAAGACATATTGTCTCCCTGTCCCACCCCCCAGTGTCCATACGGACCTATTCCCAGGACCCTGTCTCTTCTTACTTGCAAGGGGACCAGTGCACTCTGAAGGACTCTGAAGAACTCTGAACATGACAGTTATCACCTGTCATAATTTCAATACATAAACTTAAGCTTTCATAACATTTTTTTAAGTTTCAAATTTCTGGGCTCATGGCTATCTTTTGAAAAGCTTAGTCAGAGAATATCTCAGAAAACACCAGTACTCCACCTGACACATTAAAGGTCACCATAAATGTGGAATCTGAATTGTTAGTTCCATTCCCTATCATGAGAGTAGAAAGTTTCTGATTTTCTAACTGTGGTTTATATCTCTCTCACACTAATAAAGAGATTAAAAAAAAAACCTTAAAACCATCCTGGCTCCCTATTGAATACCATGTGAGCAAAGACATGATCCAATTATGGCACATTCAGAGAGCAATTTCTCCTCTTTTTTATTAGGCAGTTTGTAAGATGGACTCTATTGTCTGTTGGATTAAAGTGCGTGGAATCTGAAGAGAGCTCTGTACAGTCTATTTTCCCCCAAGCTGGACATATCCTTGAATATGCTTTGTGGCTCATTAGAAAAGAGAGGCAGAAATCGTTGCAAGCCTGATCAAATCAAGGCACTGATCAAAGGACTAAATATACAGCTTGCCAAATGATGCATAGCAAGGGTGAGAGGGAGAGAAAAGATCAAAAATTGATATAGGCATACCAAAAATGAGAACTCGGCCTTGTGCAGAGAGCTAACCAGAAGCAGGAACATGACACTGAGCCTAGGAAATATTGGAAATACCAGTCTTAACCTTCAGAGATGGTACCCTTATTGCCGGCCTCGGTGAAGTCTCCCAGCGGAAACTAAGGAAGGACTAAGGTTCATTCGGGTGATATGTTGCTACTGTGGAGCTGGAGGACAACTAAAAGCACAGCAGAGGTAACAAGAATCTGTAGGAAGGAAATTATAACATTTGAATAGAGGAGAGATAAGCTATGTTGTTGGATAGGAAAGCTCAACATTAAAAGTGCTGATTTTCTCAAAATTAATTTTAAAATGTAATTTAATTCCCATAAAAATAATAGAGCCTTTTTTTCTAGAATGCACAAAATTATTTCAATTTCATGTGAAAGAATAAGTGAGTTACAATAAGGTCTAAAGCAATTTAGTAAAAGAAAGAATAATGGAATAAAACAATTATAATTATTGCAGTGTGATATCGGGATAGAAATGGAGAGGTCAAATGAACAGAATAGAACACTCAGAAAAAGACAAAAAGAGGCATGTCTGTGGACACTTATGCAAATGTACTCCATGTTTAAAAGTGGCATTATAATTCAGTGAGAAGAGAGGAAGGAGTTGAAGTTGAGCCATTTAGCTGTCCAATTATAAAAAGACAAAAGAAAAGAGAGTTATAATTCTACCATCATACCTTACATGAAAACAAATTCCAGATGATTTTTAAAATGTAAGAAATACCAGACTTACAACTGCTTAATACTACCTGGTGAGCACTTAGCACATCTTTCTGTAAGATTTTGTGGTCATAAAATTGGATTGTAAAATTTGAGAAGTTTTAACATATTCTGGAGATTCTGGTTGCCAGAGCCTTAAACATATAAAAACTACAGACTGTTTCACAACAGTCTGAATTTTCTATACAGTAAGCTAACATCTGTAATTGCTAAAATTTAAACCACTTGCTATTGATATTTGAAATTCCTTTTTCACATTTTTTTAATTCTAAGATGCTTTTTAAAAGAAAGGGAGAAAAACACAGCACACCTCAGACCTCTTTGAGTTAAAGATTAATCATGTAATTCAAACCACAGCACAGCATAAAGATGGAAAGGTAATTGGTCATGTTAAAAGCAGTTTGCCATAGAACATGTTTTGTATCTTTCCAGTACCTCCTGGAGTCAAAGAAGCAAACTGAGAAGAGAATACAAGCAGTATATATTATTGAGAGACTATTGCAATCAGCACAGCTGTTTCCAAATTGTTTGTCACGTATCTCAGCCCCTGCTGTGTTTTTTTATATATATCTTCCTACATTAGGGGAAAATCCGTATCAGTCCAATTTAGCATTCTTGAAGTGCTTCAGGTTTATAAGATGCTTCTTTAAGCAAGTTGCTATTGAGATAATTCTTTTTGTTTATGTGTAATATTCAAGTTGAAATCACGGTAGTCACCTCTGCCTGGCAGGCTGGAACATTCTGGTGAGAGATGCCACAAAATTTGCCCTTAGGGATGTATGAAGATGTAACTTGGTACGAATTCAACTGGGAATTCCCATACCCGTCATTTCAAATCAGCTTAGACTAGTTGCAGGTATTTTGGTCTGTTTTGCTATAAATAAAGGGATACTATGAAATGAAGGTTTGATAAATACACACAGTGCTGTTAGGGAAACTTGAAATCACTTCAGAGAAGCAATTATTTACCTCTGCTTTTGATCGGGCACCCATGTTGGTGGTCTGGCATTCAAATACCCCGATGCCTCTTGGAAACATGTTGGAGCACAGGGTACCATCCTGAAGGTCAGTGTGAGCTCAAACCATGCCAGCTCTTATTCACTTCAGATTATCCTGTGAGTGAGAGAGACCGTCTAAGGGCAATAGGATTGCATGGAGTTTGAGTCTTCCTCTTAGACAATATTCCATTTAAATGGGTTGCACTCATGAAAGTTCATGTTGGTTCAGCGTTTGAGACTTTGAAAGAAAAAGGTTGAAAATGCAAAATTTAACTGCTATGTTGCTGTAGTGATATCTATTTCTCTTCCAACTTGACACTGACAATGGCAATCACTGTCTGTACAGGAGGATAGAGCCAATGCCACTCTGTAGTGGCCCACCCTCTATACAGGCAAGCTAAGATGCTGTCTTGGCTAAGTCTAGTACTCACTATCTATCTTTTAAGTTGTGTCT
Organism: Ateles fusciceps; assembly: GCA_036589455.1. NCBI lineage: Eukaryota > Metazoa > Chordata > Mammalia > Primates > Atelidae > Ateles > Ateles fusciceps. Next base: position 6,636,032 of record JAZHEH010002014.1, read on the forward strand.
TACATTGATTGACCCACTTGAACTTCAAAGTGTCCTAGGCCGGGCATGGTGGCTCATGTTTGTAATCCCAACTTTGGCTTGAGGCATTTGAACACAGGAATTTGAGACCAGCCTGGACAACATAGTGAGACCCTATCTTAACAATTTTTTTTTTTTTAATTAGCCAGATATGGTGGTGTATTCCTGTAGTCCTAGCTACTCAGGAGGCTGAGACAGGGGGATCACTTAGACTGAAGAGGTTGAGACTGTAGGGAGCCACGATCAGATCACTGCACTCCAACTTGGGTGACAGAGTGAGACCCTGTCTCAAAAAAGAAGGGGGTTCTTTCCTTTACTATCCAGTTGCTTTGTATAACATTATTATCCTTGATTTATTGACCTTCCATCCAAGATCCACTCTAAGTCTACCTACTATTTTTATTCATGCTCCCAGGCTGTAGAACACTTTCCTATCATCTTGAAGAACAGAATCTAATTTAAAACAACTTGAAAGTCAGTTGGCTGCAAACAAATTGACCTGTCAATAATTTTCTTTCATTAATGAATATTTTATTGTTTCTTCCATGTATTCATGATTTTTGAAGTGCCACAGGTTGCTTGTATAATGCTTTGTTTTCTTTTTTGGGCAGTTCTGTGTTTTTTTATTTTTGCTGGCCCTACACCCCCAAATACAGAAGGAACTAAATAATCCAAAAAATGTATTTATTTGAAAAAAGCTAAATGCTCAGTGGCTGGGGATTGTGCCTGCTACAATTATTTGGGAAGGTTTGTAATAAGTTAAGAGCAAAAGTCAGTTAAAAAAATGTTTTCCTTCACTATAGAATGGTTTTACAACTTTTTGTATAAAGGGCATTAGGTAGTGTTTGAGGTGAATATGGAATAGGCCTAGCAGTTTAGTAAACATACTTGACCAAGAATTAACTCAAACTTTATAAATTAAAGAAAAGTATCCGACACACTCAGTTCTGAAAACTTTTAGTATTTTTTTCTTTTATCCTTTCCACCTTTAAATGAATGTATATGCTTTAGAAGAAAATCACAAATAATAGGCAAAAAGAAGTACATTAGGACCCCACTGTGTTTCATTCTGCTTAAAGACCACACACACACACACACACATTTATAACATATATATTTTTAGATCATGTCTTTGCACATACATATATGCAATACATATGTATATGCCTTATTCAAAAATTATACCATATCATACTTACTGTTTCCACTTAACCAAAGTAATCTATTATTGGATATTAGTTTTATTTTATTGTGTGTGTTTGGGTAAATTTTTACTATTACAAGGTGTAGTAATAATTAGTAAAAATAGAAATTAAAAGTATAAGAAAAGTAAAAGGAAATAACATATTCTGGAAATGGACAAAATATCTAAAATCAAACTAATGTGCAAATTACCTATTCATGAAAAAAGTGTATACAGTTGATAAATTTTTTTCAGCAATCCATTCTTCTAAGTTATTCAACAAATTTTTGGTAAACAAATTATTTTCAACTATCAAATTCTTTTATTGGGTTCTCTTAAGATTTTTCACTGCATCCAGCTCTCACTAGGGCTCACAGGGCACCATTTTAAGGTATTTTAGATCTATTTCGTTGATCCTTAAACCTCCAATTCTTTCACCCTTCTTCTGAGTTACTCTACTTGGCAATAACTTAGGTTCTTATTAATACAAATATCTGTCATTTCTTATAAATAAACACTTATAGAACCCACTGGACCCTAACTATCGTTGTTCTTACTTTATCTTCTTAGTCTTCAGTTTCAGAGAAATTATCCCTCCTCCTTGTTAAATACTTCACTGGGTTTCCAACCCTTTGTGTTAATTTTAAAAATGTTTCTAAATGCGTTTTTTCCCTATAGTTTTGAATCTCCTTTTCTGTATTATCTCTTTTATTTCTTTCAGATATGCCTATATTTTCCCCTTCTTAAGTAGTATTTTACCTATCCCTACTCTCTGCTTTTACTATTAATATATTTGCTTCTCCCTTTCATCACCAAAACTTAAGCACAAATTGTACTACTCTACTTTCTCACATTTCTCTTTAACTCATGTAAACTGGCTTCCATCCCATTGACTCAATCAGACCTCCTTCTCCATTGCTTTTATTCTATGCAAATCGCCTTTTCAAAGAACTTGGCCTTCCTTCTTCTCAAAGCTTCAAAAACTATTTAGCCACCTATCTTTGACATCTGTTCCCACTTCCATTTCTGTCCTTTGTTAACCTAGATCTCCATCTGTCTTTCCCTCCTAGACCCCTTGCGTTTTGTTTTTCTGCATTGCACTCTGCTGATACCAAAAGTGAATGAGACTTATGTCTCTGTCCTTGGTTCCATTTCTCTCTTGGCCCTTATTCTCTGTTCTCTTCAACAATTTCCTTCTAAATTTCTCTCTTGGCCCAAATTCCCCTAAAGATTCAGGATTCTCATAGTTTTATATCCACCCTCTTTATTTTATCTATCTCCTATATTTTCATGGAAAATATCCTTTCATAGGTTTCTGCAAAGGAAGCATACAGATTTTTGTTTGTTTGTTTGTTTTAGATATTGCATGGTAAACATGGCTTTATTCTTTTCAATTGCTTGGAACGATACCTTGAATAGAATTCTAGGTTAGAAATCACATTATCTCAAAAATTTTAAGACATTTCCTTGTCTTCTAGTTTTCAGTGCTGTTTTCAGAGATTTAGTGCTGTATGATCTTTATCCCTGCATTTGTGATTTATCTTTTGTCTCTCAAGAAATCATATAGACTCTTCTCTTTATCTATTTTATGTTGAAATCTCACAATAATGTGCCTGGTATATGCTCGTTTCCACTCATTGTGTTTCATGTTTGGACCCTTCAATTTAGAAACTCATATCCTGCAATGTAGAAAATTCTCTCATGCCATTCCTTTGATAATTTTATCTTTTCTTTCTTCTCTTTTGATAAAATTGTTGAACCAACTGATGTGATCTCCTTTTCTCATCTTTTTTCTTTTGCTTTTCAATTCTTTGTATCTTTCACTCAAACATCTTTTTATCTATCTTCTATCTATATAAATATTTTATGGAAGATTTCCCCAACTTTATGTTCCAATTTTGAAATTTGCATTTCAATCTTTTTTTTTCTAAAAGCTTTTTTTGTTGTTGTTTTTCTGAATTTTTTTTTAGCCTCCTATTCACTTTCATGAATGCAATATCTTCTCTTGCCTCTGAAAATATTGATCAAAGTTTTTCTAAGATTTTTTTGACACCTTAAATTGTGTTTGCTTTCTGCAATTTTTTTCCCCGTCCTTTTGTTTTGATTCTCTGTTTGTCCTCACTTCTCTAGAAAGGCCAGACTGAGTAACCATATTTAAGAGTGAGGGGGGAAGAGAGAGGGGCAGGAGCAGGGGCAACTTCTAAGCTCATCAACTGGTGAGCCTCACTGTAGGACAACTGGGAAACCTGGCCTTTATTTGAAGGCGCCTCTACATCTCACTATCTGTGAACCAGTCTATTTTTCCAGATCATTTCTCTCATAGGAGGTATAAATTGAGTGCCAACACTCTGGTAGCCCTACGTGGAAAAGGGCCTGGGGTTCTCACCATTCATTCTGTAGACTTTCACTTACCTCTAGTTAGTGCTGCATCCCACTCTTCCTCCCTCCATGCCTGCTGTCCTTAGTCCAGAACCCCCTTGGTTTCATTTTAAAGAGAGGAAAGCCTACAAGGTGGGGTTTGCAATCATGGTTGGCTGCTCAGAGAAACAGACTGGATATTTTAAACTTGATGAAATGATGCTAAAGTTCACCTGGAAAAATAAGCACTCACAAATAGAAATGTGGCCTGAGCATGGTGGCCCATGCCTGTAATCCCAGCATTTTGAAAGGCAAAGGCAAGAGGATTGCTTGAGCCCAATATCTCAAGACTGGCCTGGGCAACATGGCAAAGCCCCATCTCTACTGAAAATTTAAAAATTAGCTGGGTGTGATGGCGTGCTTATAGTCCGAGCTACTGTGGAAACTGAGGTAAGAGGATTGCTTGATCCTGGGAGGTCAAGGCTGCAGTGAGCCACGATTGCATCATTGCACTCCAGACTGGGTGACAGTCTGGGTGACATACATACACACATACATACATACATACATACGTACATAAAAATAGAAAGGAAAATTCTGTAAGTTCTAGGTAATGCTAAGGAGTGGACTCAGTCAGATACCAAAATGCATTATGAAGCTCAGCCATCAAACTTTGGTGCTTTTGAAGGAAAGGGCTGGTAGATTTATGAAAGAATAGAGTCAGAAGAAAAATCTAAACAAATACCTGTGGGAATTTTGAATATGATAAACTGGCTTTTTGTATCTGTAGGGAAAAGATGAGTTGTTCAAAAATATTTATTGTAACATTTTTTAAAACAAAAACTTAAAAACAACCTAAATGTTCATTAGTACAGAAGTGGTTTAATAAATGCATTAACTGCATATACATTTGTAAATGTTGAAGAGAGGTAGATACATCTATGTGAGCTGACGTGGAAAGATATCTAATATATAAATTAAGTTAAAAACCAACTTATTAAATAATATGTATGGTATTATCTCATATTTCTAAAAAATAGGATGTAACTTGGCTAATCTATGCATAAAATCTCTAGAAGTGTAAGAAATAGTAACAGTATTTAGCTCTGGAAGTGACACTTGGGTGTCGGAGAGGGAGGAAAAGTCTTTTACTTTTCACTTTAGACTCTCTCTGTTCTCTGAATTAAAGTAATTTCCCTGAGAATGTATATCTTTGATTGATAAAATTGTATTAGAAATTAATAACTACAACATACCTAGCTTGCTGCCCAAATACTAGATCGTGTAAACAATTTTTAAATGTAATTGAAAAAGTATTGATTCTAGGCTATCCTATTCTGTAGAAGATTCGCCCAGGAGCTGGGATTTCTTCAAGCTTGTCATTATTTCATATCTTTGTCTTTACCAACTCCAAGTGCCAATCATCATGTTTTCTTGCTTGCATTCTTTAGATCCAGTCATCTAATGTTTTTAGAACACTCTGTCCGGAACTTTTATTTACTTGCCCTGATGCAACATAAAAACTTCCCAGGAATCTGTTTTCTTAGGTCAACTGCTAGGGTTGCAGCGGATCTGTACATAACAGTCTGACGGAAAACAGAACTCATCTTCAACCCTGCTTTCACTCACTGGAGTGAGAAAATGGATCAGATAAGGGAAGTACAGAGCACCATCCACAAAAGACTCACAAAAAACGAACCATGTTCCATCATAGACGGCTAAGGAGTTTAAGTAATTTCAAATTTATTTTGTTCTAGATAAAACTTTTAGCATAATTCATTTATATACAGAAAAAAACAAATTCTCATCCCCCCAGATGCTCTTTTAACATTGATATTCAGAACTCTTTTCCAAAAGAATAAAATATAGCAATAGTCATGGTCCTGTTCTATTCTTTCCCTTCCCCTAACATCCTTCTCTGCACAGGTAACCACATCTTAACATCAATATGGGTTCTTTCTGACCAGTTTTTCATATGCCTTATGTTTGTCTGTACCTGTAAGCAATACATAACACATTTCTATATTTTTAAAAATTTACATAAATGGTATTATACTCTACTTATATATTTTAATTACATTGCATTTAGCTACAAGAACCAGAAAAATCCTTCTCCAGGATATTAATAACTAAGAATATTGTTTGTCTTCCACAACAAGAAGTCTAGGGAAAGACCACCATGGTGGCCCTTGGCCCGCTGATGTCACCTGTCATGCTGTTTTGCTATCCTAGTGTGTGACTCTTCACCTGTTGCTTGCAAGTTAGCTACTAAACCTCAGAAGTTCATATTCCAGGGAGGACAAAGAGGGAAGACAACAGCCAAAAGCCTTGTTCTTGTTAAGTTTTATCTTCTATTTGGGAAGGGGAAAACACCCAGAGATGTTTACTACATTTTATTTGCTAGAACTGATGTACCCCTTGCTGCAAGAAAGGACAAGACACTGTGGGGTTGTTTTTAGCTCTTGAGCACCCTCAATAGAGAATATCACCAGAAAAAAAAAAAAGAGAGAGAGACTGTTGATGACTTTTAGGTAGCCAAGATTCTGATCTGCTATCCTTTTATAACTTGCTTTTGCCATTCTTCACCATTATGTTTTCTACAATTTGTCCATATTGGCAATTGTAGACACAATTAATTCATGTTAACAGTTTAATATTTCATTATATATTACACTTTATTTGTACATTTTTCTATTACTAGACCTTTAAGCTGTCATTTTTTTGATATTCCAAAAATGCCATGTGAATATCCTTCTGTATATATGTCTTTAAATTCATGTGAAAATTACACGTTATTTGTGTGATAAAACATAACACATTTAAAACACATATAAATCATGCGCCAAACATTTATATATTAAATCTATACCAGTTTTATATGTATATATAAATATATCTCACATCTTATGTTGTGTTTTCAATATAAATGCTTTTTCTAGGCTTCCTGTTTTCTTCTTTCCTGATTTTGTTTGGATTGATTATTGAGTTCTCTGTGTCCCTTTTATTATTGTTGTTCTATTATTGTGGAGTGAAGTGATTCATTCTAGTTTCTTCCATTATTTTAGTCACTATCCTTAAATTTTAGCATACGTAATTAATATAGAATACATAATTAACAGGGTCTGAAATAAATAAATATTCCTAGCATCATCCTGGACACTATGTAGAAATTAAAATGCTTTAATTATTTTTATCCCTTCCATTATTCATGCTTTCAATTTGCGAGTGTTTTAGTCCCACCTTATTTTTAAGCATTCAGTCATCATCATTATTTTACCATTAGTGTTTATGTTGGCTTTTCTATACATTTAACAGTTTGTTTGCTTAACAGTGCTTCATGCACCTACTGTTTCCTCTGTTTCAGTTTTATTCTTTCTGAAGTGTTTCCTTTAGTGATTCTCTTACTAAAAGTATGTGATTAGTAAATTATCTTGGTAGTACTAATTTAGCAGTAATTATTAGTGTTTGGCTTACAAATCTATTTGTCCTCACTTTTGAAAGATAGTTTATCTGGATATAGAATTCAAAATTGGCAAATATTTTCCCTCAGGAATTTGCTGATATTAGGCAATTATATATTTATTGTTTTGAATTTATTTTGGTTTTGATATTGATTTAAAATATGCTCTGTAATTGTTATTCTTATTTTAGCTAATCTGTCTTTTCTCTCTGGTTGATATTTTACTTTCTCTCTATGTATTGTACTGTACAGTTTTACTACAGCAAATCTAAGTGTTTATTTTACTTATTCAACTCAGAATTTGATACGATTCTTCAGTTCTACAAAAAATATTCTTAGAATAGTGCCTCTCTCACCTCCCTTCTTTGTTCTGCAACAGATATATGTTAGACCATTTTTTAATTTATTCTGCATGCCATTAACTTTCTTTTACACTTTCCTTTCTGTCTTTTTTTTTTTAACCTGGGTTCTGGATGATTCCCTCAGATCCTGTTTTAATTCTCTGTTGAGCTGTTCCAACTGAGTTTTTAATTTTATTTCCTATAGTTTACACTCTAGATTTTGATTCTTCCTTTTTCAAATTGTCTAGAGTCTTATTCTTTCATTTTATATTTAATTTAATGATATTTTTAATCGTTTTAATGCAGCTGTTTTAGAAACTCTTTCAGACTGTGCTGTTTGAATTTTTTACAGTTCTAGTTCTTCTTTTTAATTTTTTAAAATTTTCTGCCTCCCCTTCATAGTGGCTGCTCTTTTTAATATATATGTGTATATATATAAATTTTTATAAATATATATGTGTGTGTGTATATATATGTATGTATGTATATATTTATAAAACGTGTGTGTGTGTGTATATATATATATATATGTGTGTGTATATATATATATATATAGAGAGAGAGAGAGAGATGGATGGAGAGTTTCACTCTTTCACCCAGTCTGGAGTGAAGTGACATGATCTCAGCTCACTGCAACTTCCACCCCCCTGGGTTCAAGTGATTCTTCTGCCTCAGCCTCCCAAGTAGCTGGGATTATAGGCACCTGCCACCATGCCCAGCTAATTTTTGTATTTCTAGTAGAAATGAGGTTTTGCCATGTTGGCCAGGCTGGTCTTGAACTGCTGTCCTCAGGTTATTCACCTGCCTCAGCCTCCCAAAGTGCTGGGATTAAAGGCGTGAGCCACAGCGCCTGGCCTATTTATATTTTAAAAATATTTTTGTGAGGCAAAGTTAGAATGAAATGAGAAGGATATTAATTTATATGATTCTTCAGGTCAGTTAAAGTGGCACACACACCTCTTTTGTGAGGATTTTCTTTATAAATAGCATAGAGCAGAGCTTATCGTTCTCACTGTGGATTTTCCCTTTGTTTCTTACCTCTGGGGATTTGAGTTAAGCTATGTGTTTAAAACATTGTTATAATTTATATACACAGTGCAGGAGGGATTTCTATATCAGCTTATTTGTGCTTATATCTGGAACCGTCGTTTAATGGCTTTCTGAGGATGCATAACTTGCTTAACACTGCTCTATACTCTTGTCAGCACCAAATGATGTCACAAGGTCACCAAAAACAAATTTGAGGCTTTAAAAGTGGTTTCTGTACAATTCCTTCAATATGTGCCAGAGATAATATCTGGTAATATGATCGTCTAAAGCTTAAGTTATAAATGTGTGGTCCACAGGCCAGATCTCACCTGCAGATGTACTTTGTTTAGTCCACACACAACTTAAATCTTTTATATGTGATGCCAACATTTAAAATTTGGCAAATTTTACATAATGGTTTAGATTTTCAGTTTCTCTTAAACAAGCAAATATAACCAGAAAGTTGAATTGATGTTCCACCACTGCAGTCCTGTGCTAGTGTGTGTGAACAGCTGCTGGTTCAGTGTGTTGGGGTTTCCATCATTCTCCTGGGTTCCACAGACAGGTCGTTCCTTTATATTATAGGTGTGGCCTTGCAGGCACCTGAGTAGGCAACTTCTGTTCTGAAGATTAGAACAAGTCATGATATACCATCAAACAAGTCACCATGAGGATCCTACCAAATGTGTGAAGGGCTGCTGAGTCTGGTTGGCTGCTGAATGTTTCAGCACGCAGTCACTTCTTTAATACACAGATCAGGATGCTGACCCTACTCTTTTGATATGCTCCAAAGGAAGTATATTTATTATTTGGAGGAACAATCTAAAGTCCCATAAAGAAAATATAGAGACTACTTGCAGTAAATATGAACCTAATGGGCTCCAGTGTGGTTTAGACAAGCAGAAAGGGCTTTCACTTTTGCTTTGTGTTGGTGCATTTGTCCCTTTGTGAAGCTTAACAATTCCTGTGAAAGCAGAGCCTCCAGAATTCAGTCTCTAACTTGTTTTAACCAGAGAAGCCCTCGTTGAAAACTTGCCAGAATCTGTGGCCAATGAACTGCATTTCCAGTTCTAAAGTATTGCTTCTTTCTTGTTTTGCAAAAATTCAGCAATATCACAGTTGAATGGAAGAACTGTAAACTGTTATTAAATAGCTTTATTATTCCCTGGTAGGTTAGCTATGTATTAATTTGGCCAGTACCTAATGTGGAAAAAGTAGCCTTTACTATGTTGCAATCTCTTCCATGTAAACTGTGTTCCCACATACTCAGAGGCATATTAATTATGTTTGATTTGCACCTTATCTACTTCCACCTTTACTCCACCCCACTTCAGCCATGTTAAACTTCTCCACCACATCCTGGACAACTCTTATTTTTCTGAGCCTTAATGCCAGCCTCTCCTTCTTCATCAGGCCCAGCTCTGGTTACCATCCCAACTCAGGAGCCATCTTCTCTCAAAAGCGCTCCCACCTTACTACATTTACTCTATGAAGACTGTGTCTATCACTTAGTTTTATGGTTGGTTCTCCACATAGTCCTCCATCACTAGGTTTTGAGCTCCGTAAGAGAAAACCTTACTTCTTGTCTTACTCATCTTTGTGTTTCCAGAGTCTTGCATTCTGCTTGGCACCTAACAGTGAAACAACAAATTCATAGTACCTTGAGTTAACTACTGCCATAAAGAACTTGAGTGGGCTTACAGGGCTAAGGAATATTTATTTGAAAAAGGATAACTAAAACCAAATATGTTTCTGTAAAAAAAATGTGTATCGAGAACAGAATAGACCTTAATTTAGAGCTAAATTTTATTCAGAGCCTCCTGGCAACAAAGTGAAAAGGAACATATGTCAGTTTTTATGATTCTGCAGGTCAGTTAAAGAAAATAAATTATCAACAATGTGTTTTTTTCCTGTGATTGAATTCTGTGAGAACTAGAGCATGAAGTGATGTCGTAGACATTCTTGATTATAGTCTTATAAAAGACAGAAGAATTCTTCAAATGCACCTTCTAAAAGTCACCCCTCTGTAAAAGCAAAAAGTAAAGCAGTGGCCCCTAACTGAATAAAGCCACTGCTCAAATAGGCATGTAAAGTTGTTTCGGGTGATCTGCTGTGAAACCAAGGTAGAGCTTCAGTGATGGTTGTCCATTTCCCTGTAACAAATTACATCACAATTTTGCTGCCTAATATAGCAAACATTTATGATCTCACAGTTCCTAAAGGTCAGTTTAGGCTGACTGGTTCTAGTTATGGGACTCTCATGAGGTTGCAGGCAAGCTGTTGGCCAGGATTATAGTCTCTTAAGACTTGACCAGGACCAAAGGATCCACGTCTAAGCTTGCTCATACGGCTGTCAGCTGAGGATTTCAGTTCCTTGCCACACAGACTTCTCTGCAGGGCTACACAAGACTTGGCTTCCCCCCAGAGAGAATAATGCAAGAGAAATACTGTGAGGAATGAGAGAGCGACCAACATGGATTAAATTGAATCTCAGAGCTGATATACTTTCACTTCTAGCCAATTCTGTTGGTCACGCAGACCACCCTAGTACAGTGTGAGAGAGGACTGTAGAGGGTATGAATACCTAGTGTGAGGGATCATTGAGGGCCGTCTTGAAGGCTGCCTACCACAGTAACCTGGAAGCATACTTGGATCTCATATACTTTAGATGGTCCTTCGAGAATCTCAGATGTGAACACTTTTAAGTATTGAATGAAGACCATTCAGAGCTGACTTCTATGGCTGAAAGCCAATATTTATGTTGTTGATCAGTGAGAAATATATATACTTCCAATTCCAGGAGACAAAGGTACCTGGACCAAATGGTATGAAAAGGTGCAGGCCTGGTTTGCGTTTTCTTTCCCATCTCTGCATTGATAATGTCAACAGTTTCCCAAAAGAAACTTGAATGTCCTCAAGAATTTAAGAGCTTGAGACTGCAAATCTTTGCACATAGAATATAGAAGAGGAAATCTTGGCTTTAAACACCATTATGCTCACATGTGGTCACCAGCATTCTTATCCACAAATCTTGGAAATGCTACTTCAAATGCTAGATTTTTAGGAGGGCTGTCTCTTAAGTGACCCTCAGGGACAGAGTTGAAACCGAATGAAGGGAACAATTTTCTAAGGTTAAAGAAGGTCCTTTGGGGAAGTCCAGTACTATCATCATTCCTATTACACAGGTAGCTTCAGAAACTTACCCGGTATTACAGATCTAAGCATCAGATATCATATTAAACCAGGAAAAACAGAGTTAGCCTCTCTCATTTTAGACTACAGAATTGCCCCATTTGTGTCTATATTTCCTTTTATTATAACTATTTAATAAAAGAAGTTATTAAAACATTAAAAATAAATGAAATATTTATTAAAGTAAGTAAAATAACTATTATTAAACAGAGTTCAAGATACTTAAGTGTTAAAAATGTCTAGAGGGTAAAAAATTGTTAAAATTAACTAACTCCTTCTAAAGGCAGCTAGTGAGTGTTTTGAGCAATTGACCTGTTCCAGCTGGCCTTTCTTACTGGGGAGAACATCTTAAGAGGTGGACGTTCACCGAGATCTCACATTGAGATCTTGAGAGGTGTTGACCTAGAGTCCTTGGGTCTAAGCCAGAACCTCAGCTGAGGCCAGGAGCATGCACAGGAAGGAGGCCCTTTGCTCCAGACTGGGCTACGTGCTGTTGGTCCCATAGTGAACAAGCTCTGGGCTTGCCAAAACAATATGGTCAAACAGCCCTCCTCTCCTCTAACTCTTGGCTGATTTGAGACAATAAATGACACAACACCAAAGTTAATTTCTTATATGATAATATTAAGGACAAATAAAATGTATAGGAGCAATTAGTTTTTAAAACTTGAAGAAAGGCATTGGCTAAGACTTTAAACAAAAAAGCACATGAGAATACTGCTGTACACTTGCTGGAAAGGCAACGAAGTAGAATTTCTCCAGGAATAGCAGAGCAAGCAGTGTGAGTGCAGTGATGATGGCAGTGAGAGGTACTACAGGAATAGTGAGGGTGGGAGGGGGGACATGGGAACAGTAAGGGGGCATGGCACAACGCCATGTAGCAAAGTGAGAGAGTCTTGGGACCAGTGAAGGTGTTTCCTCCAGAAAAGTCTATATAGAGGGGCGGTAATCATGCAAAGTCATGTTCATATTCCATCTGATGTTGGCACTTATCAAGTTACCTTCCAATAGATTCTTTATAGTAAACTTAATTTGAAAGCAATGGTTTACTTAAAATCTGCAGTGCCATGAATTGGCACCAGAGGTGGGGAGGGTTAAATACATGAATTTGGAAAGCTGTTTTAGACCAGATTTTGAAATTGACATAGAGGCACACGTGTTAAAAACAATCTATGAGATGGTTTGTGATACAGTGAAAGAGCAGAAGTTCTGCAGAATAGAAACGCTGGCAACCCCCACGGACTGTTGAAATGGATTTTGCCAAGTCTTTTAACTCGACTGAATTTCAATTCCAAAATCTGCAGAATGAAGATTACCACAAAACTTGCTTCATAGGAATATGAAGACATGCAGATGAGATACTGTTGAAGTCACTTTGTAATTCTAAATTCTGAATTATTTTAAATTTTGGGGTGGGGAGGGTCATAAATGATTTCCCATCTCAAAAGACTGATTGTTAATTTGTTTATTTATTGCCTGTCTCCTCGAGTCCTTCCATGTCATATTCTCCTGCATATCTCCAGCACCTACAACAGGGTCAGGCCCTCAGATGGTATTCAGTAAATATTCATTGAATGAATACACATGAATCTCAATAGAAACAATCATATCAGAATTATATCAAAGACAAGACATTTTGAAAAATTACTCCCCTACTGTCATTATTGAGACCGTTTCTCCCCTCAGCTTCCCATGTCTAAGAGAAATGAAATGTGTGCTCACACAAATACACTTGTAGCATTTCTGCTTACATCCCCCATTCACCACTTTGTTATGCTCAGTTAAAATAGATCACACAGAACTTTCTCCCTGCACCATTCTTCTGATCTTCAGCAAGCCCTGCCAGGAGTGAGAGAGGCAGCCCAGTGGGTCTCCTCTCATTCAGTCTTGGGCACAGTGAAAAGAGGATTTGAAGTAGCTGAAAACATGTGTGGAGAAAATATTTCAGCCTTATGGTCAATTTACCAGTCTATATCTCCCATATTTCATTATCTTAGCTCCTCATGATGGCTATGAAATAATTTCATAATTCCTTCCTTGGCCATGGTTGCCGACCAACATGAACATTTTCATGCTGATCCACCTTTCTGATTTATTGAGTTTTGGGAAGGTGATCTCAATTCCATGTAGGGAACAAGAATGTCACCAGTCTCTGCAGATCATTAGTAATTAGAAATAGTAGAGTTATTAACTTTAAAGCTCAACTTACCAATGTTAATATTGAAATCTGATAAATTAATGAGTTCTACTTCTGTTTTATTTTTCACACACTTAGAGAATTCTAGTCCATCCAAAGGGAACTTCTCTTGGTTCTTGCTTCTCTTTAAGATAGCAAAACATGTAGAAGCAGCACTGGGCTGGTAGATAAAAGGCCAGAGAACAATAACTGGGATAGCAACTATTTAGTTGCTCTTTGTGGGACAAGTGCGTTCTCCATAATTTTTTGTTTTGGCTTGGTTTCTGGGATTTTTCTTAAATGGAAAGAGGCATTGACATCTTACTTAGATGATAAGACAGATGAAATATTCTGAGACCCTTTGATTTCTTACAGGTTTTGAGGGATCCATAAGATTTGTGTTTGTTGTCATTATTTCAAGTTCATTACATATTTTGCTTATGTATGAAATTTTAATATTTAAGGATGCCTTGAAGGAATTTGGATTCCTTATTGCTCATAAAGTTTGTCAGTGGTGAGCCAGCAGTGCCATTTGCATCTCAATAGTACAAAGGAGTGAAATAATATTTTGCAGGATCATGGAGAGTATCCCCGGCAAGGTAGAATCAAACACGGGCAATTGTTTTGCTCATAAAGCCCCACGGCTTCCGTGGATTATTTGTAGGTCACATCTCAACCACAATTAATAGCAACCACCACCACAAAGATTGCTGACTACTCAGATGTTAAACATAGCCATATTTCTTTGCAAACAAAGGCCCTCCTTATAGAATAAAAGAACCACTTATGCTTTCCAGGAAAACTCCTTTTATTATTAGATTCCTGGGCATTTGGCGATCTGTACTGTTTATAATTCAATGCTCTTAGTAACAACAAAATAGCTGTAACTGATTGTTTGGCAAATTCAAAAACATAATTACGTTTTTTAAGAGTTAGTTATATGAGACAGGGGATTATTGACAGGAAATATAATTTATTTTAAAACTCTTTCTCCATGAGGCACACGGTAGGCTTTCTTCACCTAGCTATTCTGCTGCCACAGTCCCATCTGGTGCACTGCACCTATGTGACAGAAAAAATAGCTCTCCAGGTCAGTGAGGGGGTAACTAGGTTGAATCTTGTTTAGAATGAGGGATTGAGGCCACCTGTGGGTTCTGCTTATATAATTTTCGGCATCTGGCTTGGCTAGCAAATCAATGGCCTCAAAACAAAAACAGAAACAAACAAAAGATTCCTGTTCCCTGAGAAAGCTAATACCATTGTTCAGGAAATGGTGAGCTTGACAGGTATCTTTTTGTCCTTACTGGTGCCTACCAGAGCACACACAGAGAAAAGCAAACTCCCTCCATATTAAAGGACAAGGGCAGCAGCAGGCAGCACGCTTCCTCTAATGGGAAAGTGGAGAATGATTTTAAAAACTTGTGTTGACTTGCTTGCTTGCAGCCTTTTAATAACGTGTAGGTAGGAGGCCATGGGACTTCAGATAAACAAGCATCATCAGCAGTGCTTGTTCCTGTAATGTTCTGGGGTAGCAGTGCGGATTGAGATCTCAGGAAGAGGGTGTCCTTTTCAAAGGAGGCTATTGGAGGAAGTTATGTACACAGTGTAAACAGTGATGAACTGGTACAAAGAATCTGCCTGAGAAAACTAGGTAGACAATGAACGCTCACTAGCTCTAATTTAGTCTCCGTTTGTAACCTGAGCTTCAAATGAAAGCAGGAGGCTCCTCCTCAAGGCACAGCTGTAGTCCCATCCTTTGCCTCTACCTGGACTTTTAGACACATCTCCTTAATTCTGGAAAAAGGCAGGAGTGCCATTACATCTGGGCTTATTTTGTGATGCTTCATAGAAACAGCTGCATTGCCTGTCTTTGTGTGGATACAGGTTTTAAAAATGAAAATCGCCATGGCAACAGCTGCAGCCACTTATTACAGAGCAGTGGAAATGACGCTGGTATCGGTGGGGAAAGCTATGCTCTCAGAATAATGTGTCCCTCATACTGGGTTTTACCCATTAACATTTTCATTTTTTAAAGAAAAAAGTATGAGAATGTATTCAAAAGAAATTTACCAGGGACTGGAGAGCTCGGGGAATTGGTAAGTGGGAACAGAGCTTTATCTGCAGGACCTGAGTTAAAATCCAGCTGTTTGACAAAAGCTCTTGATACTGCGATTCCAGGGAGGGCAGTGCCCACTGCTTGTGTTTAACCCCACCGTGCCGAATATGCCACTCTAAACAGAGTCGCGTGATGGCATTGACGGTGATGATTAGAATGTGAATTGAAGCCAGTTTTCTGCATCTTTTAGCACTATACCTTCCTTACAGCTTTGGTAAATCTCTATCTACATTTGAGACTATAGGAACCACTTGGCTCCCGCCTGCCGGTAAGTATAAAATAGTTTAAAAGTAACCTTTAATTTCCTCTGAAGTCTATTCTGAGATTAACAGCATCTTTCCTGGCTGTCAGATCCTGGGGTCTGGGTGAGCCCATTCTGAAGTCTGAGGAGAGTGGGTGGATGAGCAGAAAGAACACGAGGTGGGGCGTAGGCAGGTGAATACGGTTTTATTCAGCAGCAGCTCTCATCAACAGCTTTCTTAAACTACTTCTCTCATGAGCAGCTTTTCTTACACCGTGCGCTCAGTGCTCAGTCTCGGCTGCTTGAACAGGCCACCCCCACACACAGCTGCTAGGCCTGCTCTTCCTTGCCTTCAGGGTCAGCAGCTAACTCTTTCTTTGAGCACAAGCAAGCGAGCTGTGTTCTGGTCCCCTCCTGTTCGTCTGCAAGAGGGATAGCTTTTGCTCTCTTTCTCTGGGTGCCAGCATGTCCGCCATGTCAAGCCTTGTTGAGCAGAGCTGAGTCCTCCAAGAGCTAATCCCCATGCACATCGTCAACAGGGCAGTTATACCTTTTACAGACAATAGTGACTCCAAACCAAGTATGAACTTACACAAACAGGTTAAGTGGAGGTGTGTGCACGCGCCAAACTCGCTAACTCATACAGACCTGGATATCCGCCTCGGCCTATTCCTTGACCAAAGCACATCGAAGCATCTTAAAATGGCTCATGCTACCTATTCTGGCACTTTCTTTTTACTGAACATGAAGAAGGTGAGTGAAGAGGAACCAGAGGAAAAAAAAGATTTACTGTGACATATGCTCAAGACTTCATACAGGGGTTGGGTGTGGTGGCTAATACCTGTAATCCCAGCACTTTGAGAGACAAAGGCAAGAGGATTGCTTGAGCCCAGGAGCTCAAGACCAGCCTGGGCAACAATGGGAGACCTCAGCCTCCACAAAAAAATGAAAAACGTAGCCAGGTGTGGTGATGCACACCTGTTGTCCTAACTACATGGGAGGCTGAGGCAGGAGGATTACTTGAGCCCAGGAAGTCAAGGCTATAGTGAGTCATGTTCATGCCACTCTATTCCACCTTGGGTGACAGAGTGAGATCCTGTCTTAACTAAAAAAAAAAAAAAAAAAAAAAAAGACTTCATACATTGTTGGGGGAGAGCCTGCATTTTGAGTTTTTAATGAGTTTTTAAAATATTCTGTAAGCATGATGCGTGATGTCACATCATTTTAATGATCCCGTAGACCACGTCAATGATAAAAGCAGCCAGATGATTCAACAGGATCTATCTATGAGGAAACAGAAAAATGCTGTCAATATTAACTTATGGAAATAATAAAACTTCAAAAAGCTATGGTCTCTAAGGCTACAGATAAATAAGCCTTGAGCATAGCAAGAACATCCATCAAAAACAAAATCCTTCACTCACTTCCAAATAACTCTGATACCTGATGAGGTGACCCAGGTGTGTGTGGCTCCCTGTGGGGGATGTGTGTGTGTGCCTGCGCGCATGCACATTGAAAAGAGATTAAGAGATTGAGAAGAGATTAAGATTTATATTATCTGCTTTATCTCTCACAAGCTTCGAATCTCTTTTAAAAAGTTATTCCAAATTTTTTTTCTTTAGTTATGGGCCCTAATGCTTTAGAGTATGTATTTTACCACCAAACGTATATGTGATCTAGGCTTTACTAAAGTATGTCATACCCTGATTTGTTTCCCTGTCATCACTCAGAAGAGGTAGAGAAGCCCATGGAGAAAGTTTTTGCCCTAGGCTATAGGAAACATAGTACACAAAGCCTCCATCTCATCCTGGATCAGAAAATGCCTGAAAAATAAAAACTTCCCCCCGCACAGCCCAGCCACTAAGGATTCAAAGCCCAGCCACTAGGGATTGTTTTTATTTTTATTATAGCATATTGGAATCTATTGTACAACAAGGAGTAGATCCCATCTCCCTCCTTTCTGCTGCCAAGCCTGTTCCTCATTCAAACTAACCAAGTAACTATACACCCAACAATGCCAGCCTCAGAGATGAGAACATCACTTGAAGGAGTCTTTCCAGAGAAATCTTCATTACTGTTTTATTGCCCACATTTATCCCACATATCCTTTGTCTTGCCAATTGTGGCTAATTTTTCAGTGAGTACAAGCTTCTGCCAGTCTTGCAGTTTCTGTCCAGTGCTCTCTTGCTCTCACTTCCTCATTTCTAGACTTCACCCATATCACCCTGATCAGTTTATGCATAGCATTGTATCTGATCTTAATTGAGAGACTCAAGAGAAATACAACTCTAACAATCTTATTTTCACTAAATTAAGCAAGATTGAAGGATGTGTTAGTTTAAACCCTGATTCAGGAGGGGGAATGTTGAAAGTAATGCAGCAATGAAGAAGGGAGCTATCATTTTCTTCATAAGAAGTCAGAACATTTCCCTGGATAGGGTAACCTCAGCAGATGCTTGATACGGACTGTTGGTAGAAAACGGATCATCACCATCTGAAGTGAAATACATATTAGTATAATTAATTTTTCATTTAAAAAATGTACTCAATTTCGCTAAACCCTGAAGCCAAAAGGAATATGGTTTTGTGGCAGGATCTCCCGAACAGCTCAGCAAAGAGGGCCAAGTCTACTAATTCCATTCAGAGCCTCTGCCAATGATTAGGTCACAAGAAACCATGGTCCCATATCCTTGCATTTTTCGAAGCAGAAATCATGCATTCAAAGAGACCTCTTCCAGGTTCCAGTTCTTAGTAACATCCTCTCTAGATGTACTCCAGTCTGCTTTAGTGGTATAGGTTTCCATCATTTTGCCTCCAAAGGAATCTCCATTTGGCAATATATTCTGTTCTGATAGAAAAATAATGTTCTAATTATCTGTACAATTTAGTAGCTGCCAAGGACCAGATCCACTACTTCCTCCCAGAAAACAAGCCAAACATTCCACCTTTCAAACATAAACATTTTGTTGTGCCTAGGGAAAAGTCTGAAGGCAAGCTCATCCTTTTCCACTTCTGTTTCAAAGGCTCTTTTTTCTCAGAATAGCCCTTGGGGCCACCATTTTTTTTTCTGGTTTGATATTAAATAAACACACAATGAAAGAAAGAGCCAAGGAAATGTGCAGATACAAGTTAAACTAGATAATTTAGAGTCCTCACTGGGCGGACTATCTAGGACCCAAGATAGGAACTTACCCACATGCAATAAACCTTTTGTTGATGCAGAAACTTGCCAACATACAGTTCTCTGGGTGGGAGCATCAAAATAGAGAGGAGCTTTGGAACTAGATCAACTAGGATTCTAATGCCAGTCATACCACTTGCTCACCATGTGACTTTGGCCACCTCATTAACACTCCTCAATTTCCTCTCGTGATATGTAAATAATATTATATCTGCTATGAAGTTATTGTGAGGATTACAAATAATGTAAATAAGATACATATCACAGTCCTGGCTTGCAAGAGGCCCTCAATAAATGGCAGCTATTCACATTGCAATGTAGAAAGCACAAAGTCCAAGAGAATTTCAACATCAAACATTTTGCCGAAATAGATCATACATGCTTTCCAAATTCAGTATTTAAGACTCTAAAATTAAACTGGGATTGCACATGGTGATCACTCAATTTACTAACAAATTACCTTTTTATATCTTACTAGCATACTCTATTATGGTTTGCAAAGCCAGGAATTATTTTTTTCTCTCTCCTCATTTTGGGAACTTACCAATTAAGTTCTTATTTTAAAATCCAGAATTTTAAGGGCCAACATTTTTAATGTAAATAATTTAACAGCACCAATACCCTCCTTCCTCTCCGCTGCCACCAACACAGACTGGCTGGTGGCACAGCAAAGGATTGACAGGCAAATCCAAGGCAGAAGATGGCAGGGGTACTTGACTGGTTCTCTAAAACTTCATTTTATTATCGTCCCCACATTTTGGCATTAGGTTTGTGGGGATTATCATACTTCTCCCGTGGGAAAGTTACCTGTGTCTTCAACACATTTCACATGAAGTCAAGTCACATAATCTGTAATTATGCATCAGCCTCCTTTTAATGACATTCATTAGCATTAAGTGATAAGGCAGGTTCTTCATGAATAAAAACAAGGATTTTGCTATTTCTCGCTATAAAATTTACAGCCCCTCTCCCTCTTTCTCTTTTCCTTTCACACATGCACAACAGATCTGAAAGATGCCGCAGTCCTCTATTTTGTTTATGTAAATGACAGTCTCTTCTCCTATCACTGGATCACCTCTGTTTCTATTTGCATGTTTTCTTACAACAATGGACCTGAGGTATTTTTAACTGGATTTTCCAAGAAGATGATAATAGGTTTGAATAAAAGTCTAATGAATACACTTAATCCAGAGAAGACACTGGAGTATAATTATTGAATTCTACCTTTTGTATATACCCTTGGTTCCACCTGAGAAGTATAATACAACAGTAGCCACTAGCTGGTAGCTCATCCATCAGATGGTGAGAATGGTAACACAAAAGAAAACCTGATCAATAAAAACTACAAAGAGAGAAAGCGAGAGGCTTGCTATAAAAGGAGTAGAGGGAAAGCATCAAAAAGCAGTCCTCACTCTCCGCTACTTGTGCTACAAGGAGGAGCCCTACTTTGGACACCTTGTACCAACTCCTCCTTCTGGCCCACACCTTATCTATGTTCTTTCTTCCTTATGAACCATATGCACAGTTCTCTAGTTTTAACCCACCTTAGACAAGGCATCTGCATTCCAAATGTTTTTTTAAAAATTGCTATTACCAAGGTGTTACTTCTTTCATAAAATTTCCCTCAAGGAACACTTCTCCCCCATGTTCCAGGGAGCACAGGCCTGTTTCTCTCATTTGCTCTAATGACACGTTTATGCAGACAGTGGATCTTTTGAAGATCTAGCCATGGGTAAATTGAACCAAGGCCCGGGAGCTGCAGTGTTTCATACATTCTGGTTGACGTGGAGAGAGCTGAGCCCTGGTAGTGATGGCAGGGATGGTGAGTCCTGGCCACATAACCTTGGATGTATTGAATCAATACACTTAACATCATTTACGTCATGAATAGAAAGTAGAGTTGATCCAGGCCATAAATTAATGTAAGATTCATGGTGTTCCCACTGTACTTCCGGACTCTGTCAGTCACTCCCATGTAAACATAATTCTCAAAACCTCTCTTCTATGTACATATACTTAGGTGTCAGGAACAGCCACTCTTTCTGATCTATCAATAATTTAATTGTGTTTTCCCATATGTCATCTGCTAGCCTGGAGTAGCCATGTATGATCCCAGCCAAGCAGGAAGAATGCAAAAGGTCATGGCTCAGGGCACAGGGTTTCTTCTTTTTTTTTTTTTTTTTTTTTTGAGACAGAGTCTCGCTCTGTCACCCAGGCTGGAGTGCAGTGGTGCAGTGGCCCATCTTGGCTTACTACAGCCTTGAACATCTGGGCTCAAGTGATCCTCGCACTTCCACCCTGCAAAGTGCTGGGATTACAGGCATGAGCCACTGCGCCCAGCCACCAAGGTACACTTGTTTCATGTGCCTGGCACTGATTATTCAATTCTTCCTCTCGTCTCACCTTCTGCTAGTTGTTATTTGCCTCAGCTTTTGAACACTCCCTCTTTGTTCTAATATCAGTATTTGTAGATCCCAACTTCAGTGGCTTTTAACCTTTTGGGGGATTATGGACCACATAGAGAAGGTGATGAAAGTTAAGGAATCTTGGCCAGGTGTGGTGGCTTACACCTGTAATCCCAGCACGTTAGGAGGCCCAAGTGGGCGGATCACAAGGTCAGGGGTTTGAGAACCGCCTGGTCAACATGGTGAAACCCCATCTCTACTAAAAATATAAAAATTAGCCGAGTACGGTGGTGCATGCCTGTAATCCCAGCTACTCTGGAGGCTGAGGCAGGAGAATCATTTGAACCCAGGAGGCAGAGGTTGCAGTGAGCCTAGACTGCACCATTGCACTCCAGCCTGGGTGACAGAGCAAGACTCTGTCTCAAAAAAAAAAAAAAAAAAAAATTAAGGAATCTTCTTCCAGAAAAATGCGTGTGTGCATTTACGGATGTTCAGTTTACACTCAACCCCAGGCTCCAAGAATATTGATTACCTGAGTCCCTTGCTTGTTGTTCACATACTAATTATAACTTGTTTACCTGCTTTTAAGTTTCCACTGACCTCTCTCTCTCCAATGGCTACGTAGTCTTCCATCTTCATGTTCTCCAAGCCTCTGACCTATTGCCCAACTAGATACATAAAAACCATTCTCTTGGTCCTTCAAGGCTGCTTCAGCACGCAGGGCCCTAGTTCCTGGCACCAAGCAATAGCTTATGCTCCTCCATAGCATTGCTATGGTCTTGACAGATGAACTGTTCTTCCTTACATCTAGCCTCTGACTGTGTTTTAGCAACTATTGTTATTGCATGGACAAGACAGGTCTATTAATTGCTTGTAAGAACACCTTATATTTGAATCTCAAGCCAATACAGCTTGTAAGAACATCAGTTCTTACTGATGTTTGAATATAAGGTCCATATTCTTATTCCAGATAAAGCCATGTCCTGAAGAGCTAGTGCCAGAGAGGACTTCTCTGTAGAATATCCACTTCATGGCAACTTCTAAAAACATATAAGTTAAGAACATTATGTAAAAGCAAAACTTCCTCTGATAAGATTTGCTGGTCTGCAGGTCCCATGCTTCACACATGACACTGAACTCTGTGGGAATGAGGCAACTACCTTGGTAAAATTACATTAGTTTAAGAAGGTAACTATGTGCTTTCCTTCCAAAGATAACTTGAACTAAAGTGAAATTATCTGCAGCTCTAAAAAGACAGATACAGATTCTTAATTAAATTAAGCTGTGATGGGAGCCCAGCTGTTCACTTAATTGCTAATAAATGGGAGATCAGGAAAGGGTCTGGGGGAATGAGTCTATCAGTGCAAATGTTTTCCAGGAGTTGGCTTGTCACCAGGTGAAACTCCCTCAGGCTGTCTCAGGCAGCTGTTTATAATGGGAGTGGGGTTTATCTAATGCGAGAATGAAAGGCACCTGGATTAAGAAGGCAGCCTGTTGTGTATGAAGAGCCCTTTGACCCAGCCAGATGAAACTAGCAGTTTATTCAGCCACTCATCGCAGTCCTCAGCACGCAGCATTTATGAAACACTGCAGGCTCCAATCCAGGCAAGCACCCCTTTGCTCATTCTTCTTTATCTCTATGTAGCATGTGGTGAGCTGTGAATTGGTGATCTTGCCATGAAAGCAAACTCCATTGTTTTCATGTTTTTTGCCTTGACTGTTGCTAATCAGCAAGTCTACAGAACTTTATTAAACACCTTTCTTCACAAACACATTTGCTTTCAGGTATAGCAACAGAATTTCTGTGGTATGTCTACCTTGGTGTCCCCTTCCCTGAAAGGCTGCTGGAAGTTCAGCTTTGTTAGATTTGCAAAACCGTGAGTCGTCCATGCTTTAGTGATTGTTAACAATTTACATGCATCCCCTTGTTTGATAGTATCCCAACAGACTTCTGCTCTGTAGGCCTTATTAAGAAAAAGACGAATTCAATATTTAACCAAACTCTAAGCCTATTGTTCATTCTACTCCAAACGATTCTTATAACGTTCTAATATACTAGTTGGAATTCCCAAATGCCTTTATTTATTAGAAGTAGAGCTTAGTTTTTATTTAGTTTCTTTAGAGCTAATAGTGAAAGATACAGCAATAATTCCAATAATGTTAATGCAAATAGAAATAATAATAACAGCTAACATTTTTGGAGTGCTTTCCATGTTCTAGGTAGCATGGAAAGCACTCCAAAAATGTTAGCTGTTATTATTTTTAATATGTGTATTTAAGCCCTATACACATATTATCATATGTAATCCCCACTCTATGAAGGAAACACAAATGTTATCACCATTTTCCAGTTGAAGATGCTGAGACACAGATAAGTAGTTACTTTAAATAGATAGTAGTCACCACTTGGAAAAACAGGACAAACTGCATAGGATGGCAAACCTAAGTTGGAATTGGTATAAATGCCAGGAGACACGAGATCTAGTTTCATATTAAAACCCATTCATTATAGAGAAAATGTCTCCATTAAAAAAATCTCGGCCTGTAAATAGCACTAGGTTGTCAGCAAAACTCCTCATACTGAAATGGGTATTTTAACTAGTGTAATTTCTTTTTTGCAAATGAGTACTAGAAATCCTGAAATTTTCAACTTCCAAGAGTGGACTTTGCCTTAGTCTTATGAAGATGGGGCGTACGTTCATGTTATTTGTGAGTGCATTCCAGTGGCAGAGCCAGGCATTTCCACTCCCCAGTCACAGGCTTTCCCTTGGTGAGATCTGAGTCTAATGATGCTCCATTTACCTGCAAATTACCCTGGGCAGTGATTTAATCTCCCTGAGTCTATTTATCTCTGAGATGAGAACAATACAGTCATGCATCTCTTAACAACAGGGATATATTCTAAGAAATGCTTTGTTAGGCTTTTTGTCATCATGAGGACATTATGTAGTGTACTTAGACCTAGATGGTATAGCCTACTATACACTTAGGCTATACGGTATAACCTATTGCTCCTAGGCTACAAACCTGTACAGCATGTTATTGTACTAATATTGTGGGCAGTCGTAACCAAATAGTAAGTATTTATGTATCTAAACACAGGAAAGATACAGTAAAAAAATACCATATTGTAATCTTATGGGACCACTGTTGCATGTGCAGTCTGTTGTTGACTGAAATGTCATTATGCAGTGCATGGCTGTACTTTTTTTCATTAGATTATTGGAAGGATTAAATGAGGTGAAATTTTAAAATTTACTTTATCTAAGCCATAATTTCCTCATCTATAATGGAAATAATAGTAGCACCTTCTTTGGGGTTTACTTTGAGGGTTAAGAAGATAATGTTTATAAAAACGCTTAACATAGTGCTTCACACTTAGTGAATGCTTCATAAAAATGAATACAGGGAGTAGTATTTTTGAGGGCTCAGTAAACACTGGAGAACTTGATCTCCTTCTCTATTTTCAGTCTTCCCCAAGACGGAATTAATATTTGGTCTTGCTTGTACCTGTTTATGATTATATTTTAATTTTAGCTGGATTTCCATCTTTGGTGGCTATTAACCTACTTTTCTATGTCTTTTTATATCTATTATGACTAAAATTTCACATATCACAGCATTCTTTGGAGCTAAGATTTCATTAATGAGGATTAAAGAAATTGAACAGTTGGAGAAAGGGTAGAAATTCCCATTAGGCCATGAGAACTATTCTCTTTCTTAAATGAATAGGCTCACAGTAGTGGGATTCAAATTCCTATCTCTACTTTAAAGAGAAATAGAAAGAAAAAGAAATAAGAAGAGAATTTTCAAGTTGCTTTTATCTTCAGGACTATCTCAAATTCACTTTCCTCTCAATATTAGGTATAAGAGAAAGTTTCTCAAAGCCCACAGATTAATTCAATTCTGACAAGATGCTTCAAGCTAAATTGCAAGGTAATTTAAGATCTCCTTTCAAAGAAAATGCACATGTAATTCATAACAGACCTCCTTTAAGTCTTCTTCCCTTTTAACCAATTTTAAACTCAGAGCACTCTTTGTCACCTTAAAGTTGGAACTTAATGGACCAGAGCCACTTAGGAATCTGTCAAAGGCTTTATTCTGTGCTAAAATTTGTACTGTTCTTGATGTCTTTATCAACCTGCCTCCAACTTAAATCATCGCAACTTCATTGCATCCTCTGCTGAAGTACTGCTCCTGACTGGCTGCATGCTCAGACATTTCCAATGTCAGGATTTGGGTGAGCACGGGAAAGCCAAGTACCTTACTATCCTTCCTGGCAGGCCTGCTGGAAAGTGGAAAATAGATAGTGAGTCAGTGACCCTCGGGGTGAGAGGTTCCTTGAGGCCGCATTGTAATTGTCTAGTGCATGAATTCCCTCCACAGCACCCTGGCAAGTAACTCTCTTATTCTACGTTTAAGCATCTCCAACTACAGAGAACTCACTACCCTTTTATAGTATCCATCCCATTTTCCATCAGATCTAAGAATTAGGAAATTTTGAAATAGAATATAAAGCTGGGAATCTGTCTTCCTATGATATTTTACTTTTGGACTTTATCTCGTCTTCTGGAAATACAATGAGCCCAGTCCTTCCTCTGCGCAGCCACCTTTCAAATGCTCACTGCAGCTGTTGCTGCTACATCCGTCTATACTTTAAACTCCCATACTTCCCTCCGTCTTTTTCCTCACCACCCTACTTTTTCTCCTGTGGTCTGCTGTTCTTTGCCGGGTCTCGTTTAGGTGGTGGCATCCAGGCTGATGAGGACAGGACTGGCTGCTACGGCCTTTGAAGAGTACCATGGGTCGTGCTGTCTCCCACTCCCCTTCCTCCACTGTGACTGACATAGACTTCACCTGGAATATTTCATCACATACTTATCCTCTACCCTAACCCTCCAGCACCTGCTCTTTCACCCTAGAAGAAAATCCTAACAATGTCCTGAAAGGTTCTGGAAGACCCGGCCCTGGCCCAGCTCCAGCCTGACCCCCCCATCACTGTCCTCCCCCATCATTTCCCTCCAGCCACGCTGGCCGCCTTGCAGCTTCTCAGACGCACTGAACAAGCTTTGCTTTGGGGCCTGGAAAGCTCTCCCTTTGTTTCATTCAGGACTTCATTTAATAATCTTTGTCAGAGAAGCCTTCCCTGACTATCTCAATCCTCTCTGTCCCATCATCTCATGCGGTTTTATTTTCCTTTTCTGTCCTTCTCGTTGAATTATACATTTATTTGCTTAGCAAATACATTTATTGTCTTCTCCCCTGAAATGTAAGGAACATGAGGTCAGGAGCCATGTTTCGTTCCTTATAGTAACTTCAGTGCCAACAACAATGTCTGTAGTTAGTAGATGTTCAATAATTATTTGTGGATGGAGTGAATCAATTAATTCAGCCTGAGATTGCATTATTCCGGAGGAAGCCGTGAAACACTAGCTTATCCTTCCCACAGAATTCCTCTTGTCTTTTTCTCTTGTGCCTGACATCAAAATGACAAAATATTTGTCAAGGGTTTGGAAAATCACTCTCTGGTATACATTTGGATTCTTAGGGAGCAGTCATTACATGGTCCCTCAGAAGTGAAATGAGTTAATTGATGTCTCCCTCAAACACAGCTCTTGACTCTGCAGGGTCTTTGGCCCTTGGGAAGGTAAAACGCTATGGTTCTCACTCAAGCTCAGTGAACTTCTGGCTGGGACCTCTTATTATTATCTTAACCTCCCAGGTTGCCTGGAATGCCCCCAATTCCTGAAGTCATTATGTTTTACAGCAAGTTCTCTTGACAGAGATCATTGGCGTTTGGCAGAACTTAAGCCAGAATAATGGGCAGGCAGGTGCCAGAAAGAATTCCAATGTGTACACACAATTCTTGGCCCTATAAAAATCAATTCCTTATTCATAATTAAGCAACTTCTCTGAGAAGGAGCAGGTTGGTACAGTTATTAAAAGATGAATAATAGATAAGGATCCACTTATTTTTAAGGCAAAAAGAATTTTAAATACCAAATAGCATTGTCATTTTTTAAAATCTACTTGCTTCTTATCTGCAACACCCATGCCCAAAAACACAGAGTAGCTTTTACACATTTTCATTGCCCCTTTATGTTGTGTTGGTCCATAAAATGTGTTTTTAAGAGCAGAATGACAAGGCAGCTCCAGATATGGAGAAAAGAAACTAGAAGCATGCCACATAAATGTCACGTGATGATCTTGTGGGTCTTTTCCTGTTTACCAGATTGGGGTTAGGGACCATGGTTGAAAACAGAAGTTGCTAAATGGGTTCTTACTAAAAAGAGCATCCCTCTGAGGCTATGATTGGGCCATTGCACTCTAGCCTGCGTGACAGAGCAAGACCCTGTCTCAAAATAAATACATAAATTACAATTAAAAAATAAATTGGCAATAAGTCTAGGATTTCATTCTGTTCAACAACAGATTATTTAGGAAAATTAGCTTGATGACAGTGTATTGGATCTATACACAAAAATAAATGTGTGCAGCATCTTTTATTCAAAAATTTTGAAATGGATGAAGTATCCTAAATTCTCTGATGAAAGCAACATGAATAAGGATCATTTTGCTTACTGTATCATTTCACACTCACAGACATCATTGAGACTGCAGAGTGTCTCTACAACTCACCTTTTCTTCTATATGAGGCTCACCTGAGACAAATGCATAGCTGATTCTTTCTGCCCTAGAGTTTATGTAAAAAATGCAGATTCACTGAGCCAGACTCAATTGTGTATTCAGTGGAAGGCTGATCAAGGACTGAAAAGAATGCAACCTTTTGTCTCTTACCTACTTCTAACCTGGAAGCCCCACTTCCAGCTCTCCCCTCCTTATGAGACTGAACCAAGGTACATATTACACATACTATACCCACATGTCTCCCTAAAACATATAAGAGGAAGCTATACCCCGACCACTGTGGGCACATGTCATTAGGACTTCCTGAGATTGTGTCACGGTTGTGTCCTTAACCTGGTCAAAGTTTCTGAATTCACTCAGACTTGTCACAGATATTTTAGGTTAACACTTCCAATCTCCTTAATGTGGAGTTCCCCTGAGTACCCTCCATGAGGCGTAGAACGCTGGGCTGGATGGGCTCACCCCACATACTCCGCAGACACATCAAACCTAAGAGCCTTCAGGTCCTGCTCCTGCCGACTCCTGCTTTCAGAAATCTCTAGGCCAGAAGAGGTGCTGGTCTCTGTGTTTTGTATGATCTCACACTCTGAGAGACACATCCAAGAACTCCCTCCCCTTGCTCTGCTCTGAGAGGGCTTTGGCTCCACTGCAGGTTCTACACTGGGGGATGAGCTCACAGCCCATCCCTGCAGGTAGTACCAGTCTTTCTTTGTGATTCCCGTAGACTCCCCTTCCCCTTAGCTTAGGGGGAGAGGAATTTCCTTGTGTGCAAATTGTGAGGGAGGTAGTTCCAAGCTTGACTTTTCCCTTTAGCTTAGTGATTTTGGGGTAACAAGATTTATTTTCCTTTCCCAGAGGTCTGGAGAGGGGTGAGAGGCACTGAGCTGCCCAAGTAGCTGCTAATCCCAGCCTGGGAAATGGGCTGGAAATGAGGATACCTGGAAGATCCTATGGGAGCTGTGAGGGGTTCTCAGCAAAATGGAGGCATTGCCAAGCTAACAGAGGTCTCTAAGAGAGGGACCAAGTGGCAACCAGAGTGAGGCCAGGGACCCTGCGCACCACTGGCACGCAGTTGGGCACATAAAGAGGAGAGCTGGGCTCCCCACCCCCTCCTCCAGGCCTCCAGCACCAGCAGGCACTGGCACCAGGTGTGAGAGGGAGGAGCGTGCTGCCTTTCCTTTTCTTCCAGTCGTCCTGGGGCTGCTCTAGAATATTCTGCAGGGACAACAGGGAGAAGATTTAGGTTTTAAGATGGGCTGCACGAAGTTTTAATAACTGAAAGGCACTCAATAATGGGATTTGACCAAGACATCATTAATGGAACTACTTACCTAGCACAGGGGGATTCGATACAGTACTGCTGGAAGCAGTGACTGAGAACAAAAAGTAAATACATAAATTATTTCATATTTATGTACGTCGCAGCCGATCAAGAACTTTTTAGTGAACTGGCGCCAATAATTTTTTTGTTGGGGACTAAAGATTTGGCAGAGAAAATGGGAGGTTCTTTTGTATATCTTCGGCTATAGTAATCATTTTCTCATTTTTTTCTATAATGACTGAATTAATAGAAATCCTGAAAGAGATACAATGTGTTTGCTTAATACTTTCTTTTCATAAGCTTTCAAGCAACATCGATTTCATGTTAACAAAGGGAGTGAGGCTGGACTGAGGCTGGAAAAGCAGACTGTTCTGATCGGCACAGGCACCCAGGAGAGTGAGTGGGCTGTGGGGTCTGGGAGGACCGGCCAAAGGAGAGCATCCTGTGGAACCAGGGCCGCCAGGAGCTTGACGTCGCTGGGTAGTTTCTGTGGATAACCTTGCGGCAAAGTATCTCAGCAGTCTCAGTGAAGAGTATCAGGGAGATGGTGTTGGAAACTGGGAGACCTTGAGGAAGAGTGTCATGATCAGGAGGGAGATGACTCCGAAGGGCCACAGCGGAAGGGGCAGCCACAGTCACAGAGGGGGAGGGCGTTGTGGTGGTGCCATCTGTGTAATACTTTTCATACCTATTATTTTATGTTGACTCTCAGCACCATTTTACTCACAACATCTCTTCTTCCTCCTCTGTTTCTTACTTCTTCTCCCCCTCCTTCTTCTTCATCACTAGCATTTATCGAACACTTTACTATGTACCATACACCATTCTGGACAAAACAATTCATATGATCAGATGATCCCTGCCACCCAAAGATGGAAGGCCAGGGACCAGCCAGTCAGTGTGAGAGAAAGGTGGTAAAATCTTAGTTCTGTTAGGGTAGAGGTTTTGATTGAACATCTGTTTGAAATGCTTCTTTTAGAACTAAATGAAACACGTAGAGAGAGAGAGAAGAGAGCAAGGTGATTTGTTTAAGAAATGCTTATCCAGTTCTTACTAGGTGAAAGGCACCATTTCAAATGCTTTATAAACATTAATCCATTTAATTATTATAGCCACCCAGTGTGGTAGGTACTATTATTGTCATCACCATTTTACAGAAACGGAGATACAGGTGGTTTCAGTAACTTGCTCAAGGTCACATAGGCAGTAAGTGGCAGTAAGCTGAGACTTACACCCACAGCTCAGATTTTATTCTATGCTCTTAACACTATGAGCATAGAATAAAGCTATGAGACCCGTTCCTTGCAGGAGTATCATATAGAAGAAAAGGTGAGTTGTAGAGAAACTCTGCAGTCTCAATGATGTCTGTGAATATGAAATGATACAGTAAGCAAAATGATCCTTATTCATGTTGCTTTCATCAGAGAATTTAGGATACTTCATCCATTTCAAATTTTTTGAATAAAAGATGCTGCACACATTTATTTTTGAGTATAGATCCAATACACTGTCATCAAGCTAATTTTCCTGAATAGTCTGTTGTTGAACAGAATGAAATCCTAGACTTATTGCCAATTTATTCTTTAATTGCAATTTATGTATTTATTTTGAGACAGGGTCTTGCTCTGTCACGCAGGCTAGAGTGCAATGGCCCAGTCATAGCTCACTGCAGCCTTAACCTTCCCTGCTCAAGCAACCCTCCCACCTCAGCCTGCTGAGCAGTTGGGACTACAGGCATGCATCACACCCAGCTAATTTTTGTATTTTTTCTAGAGACAGCGTTT
The DNA here is from genome assembly GCA_036589455.1 of Ateles fusciceps. Lineage (NCBI taxonomy): Eukaryota > Metazoa > Chordata > Mammalia > Primates > Atelidae > Ateles > Ateles fusciceps. The sequence continues at coordinate 6,667,485 of JAZHEH010002014.1, forward strand.
TGCCATGTTGCCTAGTCTGGTCTCGCACTCCTGTGCTCACACAATCCACCCACCTTGGCCTCCCAAAATGCTGGGATTACAGACTTGAGCCACCCCTGCCCAACCTGCCTTCTGTTTCTTTTGCCTCATTTCTTACTAGAAGCCAGAGGACTTTGCTTATAGAAAATCCTCCGCTAAACTTGGAGAGATACAACTCAAGCTGAGTCTCCTGGCCCCTTCTTGTCCCTGCAGCAGACCCCTGCCCACACAGCTGAGGGCACTCTTTCCCTCCTTGATCCCCTGAGTCAAGAGCTTTATGAAGTATACGAGAATTTTTTAGCCCCACTCCTATGGCCATTTCTCTGGGGTACCTGCCTAGTACTTTTTTTTCCCAGACACCCTGTTGTCCTTATGCAAAAGTGACTAGGTCAGCCTGAGCAACCTCAGAGCTAGGTGTGCCCTGAGGGCAGCCACACCCCGTTTTCCTGTAGTTGTAACTGACCACTCTGTTGTTATTGTGAGACTTGTGGAAGTTCTCAGCAGAATGACGATGATAACAGTGATAATAAATAACATTCAGTGAGGATTTATTTTGAGTGTACATATAAGCACCCAATGAATGACTGTAATCCACAAGATATAGCTAAGAGTTTTAAATGTTTCTTATATCATCACAACATTTCTATGGGATAGATACTGTTATCTCCGTTTTACAGATGAGATAACTGATTCTGAACATGAAGTAACTTGCCCAAGGCCATATAGCCAATAAGTATTAGATCTTGGGCCCAAATTAAGAGGCTTAAGTATCAGTTTTAAGATTAGACTGATATCCATAAAAGTACCCACAATATGCCTGTGCATAGTCAATGCCTGCTAAAAAATCTTGTGGGTGATGATTCACTTCAAGAGATTATGAGCTTTTGCAAGCCTCCTTCCTTCATGCTTTTCCTTCCTTCCTTCTTTCTTTTCTTTCTTTCTTTTCTTTCCTTCCTTCCTTCCCTTCCCCCTCTTCCCCTTCCCCCTCTTCCCCTTCCCCTCTTCCCCTTCCCCTTCCCCTTCCCCTTCCCTTCCTTCTTTCTCTTTTCTTTCTCTCTCTCTTCTCTCTCTCTTTCTTTTTCTTTCTTTCTCTCTCTCTCTCTTTCTTTTTCCAGTTGTCCTGCACCTTCGTTCCATCAGCCTTTATATAGCCAGCCATGTGCCAAACAATAGGCTGTGTCCTGAGCATCCACAGAGGAGCAAGACCCAGTCCAGTCTCAGCAAAGCCAGGCAGGAAAGCAGGATTTCCTGAGAAGTTCTGAGTCTCACTTGCTAGTGGGCCAGGAGAGAGGGTGCTGTTGCCCCAGCCCACATACTCTGCTCCTATGCTTGAGTGCAGGAAGATGCTGCCCCTTTCCATCCAGGCAGGAAAACAAATGTTCCAGTACCTGACCTCCCGTTGTCCTTACAGTCAGCGTCACAGTCACTCAACTATCCTGATGTGGGTTTATGTTCCCCCCCAACATAATCACCTTTTTAAAGGTAGTAATAAAAAAACCTGCATTATGAGCTTAGTAGCTGTGTGATCTTAGTTTCTCTGATTTTTAGTTTTTCTCTAATTCTAAGAAAGAAAGAAAGAAAAGACAAAAGGAAGGAAAGAAGGAAGGAGATAAGGAGGAAGGGAGGGAAGGAAGGAAAGAAAGAAGGAGGGGGGAAGGGAAAGGAAGGGAAGGGAAGGAGGGAGGGGAGGAAAAGATAAGGAGAGAAAAAACGTGCCTTCTTACTTCACAAAGCTATTATAGGATCAAATAAAGCTATACTGTAGGCACAAGAGGACTATTATGTAAATGTGAGGGCTTTAGTATATTCTCAACATGGAATTTGAGATTCTGAGTAGTGCTGCCTCCCCCTGTCTTTACCCCTGCACACGTGCTCACATACGTGCTCCCTTGCTTCCGTCTGTAACCACACAGCCATGCCTTGCAATTGCCCTCACCTCACCTGCCTTCTTGCCTTTCCTTACACTCTTTCCACTGCTTGGAATACTCTCTCTCCATCTCTGTCTGTTGACGTGCTACCTTGCTCAAATGCCACCTCCTTTATTCTAAAATAGTATCCCTTTCCTCTTTGTACCATTAAATGTGGTATATTTCTCATAAAATCACACTTAACACTGGGACTAGAGCTAGTTGTCATCTGTATCTTAGGCTTCTCTCCTGAGGTATGCCTTGCATATATCAAGTGTTTGATAAGATGTTTTTTGAATCAAATCCTGCTTCCCTTCTCTATACTCTTCCCTGCCTGCCTCCCACACCCTATACCTACTTAATATATCACTTGGCACATGGCAGGCACCCAGTACATGTGTCCAGGCAGCTCTAGGGCCAGCAAATTCAATGGACAATCTCCACAGGTCAAGGAGAGTTAAGCCTTTCCCCCTCAGTTAAGTCAAACGTCACAGGGAGGGTATAAACGTTAGTGAACAAAGTGATCATACCGCATTGAGTGGGAAGGAAGAGAACATTTCCCAAAGTGCAGACTGCAGATCAGTGGGCATACCCAGATGATTTTAGGTGACATACAGGTGAACTTTCTTTTTCTAAATTATCTATTTTTACATATATTAAAAAGAAATATAATTAGCACATCAAACTTATGCTTTCATGCATATTCTTTAATAAAACCTCCTGAATTTGAATAAAAATGATTTAAAGAAAAACATACATAAATGGTACAGAGTATGGCCAAATGGTGTGATAGGGGGTGCTCCAAGTTCCAGAAGCACCAGGACAGGGAAACACTTCTGGAAGTTATGGAGGTGGAGAGAGGGATAAAGCCATGCTTGTTCTATGGCTCAGATCTACTAGTGGCAACCTCAGGTTAATAGAATTACTTCCAATGCTGTGCTGCTGTGCAAAAACCTTTGTTTGAAAGGCCGAATGCAAATGGAATGCTTTCTCATCACTATTGTTTCTTCACTGGAATGAAGAAATATGCTGGAGAATGTCAACTCAGACACATCAAGCATCACAGCCAGTGGAGTTTCACACCTTTTCCCAGGACTTGCAGATACAAAGGACCCAGATATGGATTTACTTTTCCTTTTTTCCTGCAAAGCACAACACTTTACAAAAAGAAAAACACTTCAAAGGCAGTCCTTTTCTCGCATACATTTCATTCAAGCCTCACATTCATCTTCCTTATCCAATTACAGGATCAAAGCAGGAGTGTTTGGCCTACTTTGGGGGTTTAAAGACATCCAGGGAAAAACTAAGACCATTTTAAACTCGCTTTTTTAATGCCACACATCTTCCTGTAGGAGAATTGGAGTTGGCTCCCCCCTGCTCTCTCTTAAGTCATCTATGGATACAAAAAGTCAGGTCAGAGAACTCACATGCTCTAATCGTCGGCACCATAAAAGATTCAGTTACATCTCTGTAAAACCCCGTCTAATCTCAGTCAGTGTGTCTAGTGTCCTTTTTGCTCTCTACACTGCTGCTTTTGGAGCTCCTTCCAAAACCCACTGCTAAACTCTTGATTTTTCCTGATTAGTTTTTAAAATTTTGCGTTAAAATAAAAACCGCAGAAACAATCTGAAATGTCACTTCATTAGTCTCCCTAAAGCTAGTGGACCTAGCACGTATGTTCATTTTAATGCTCAGTATGGAATTCATATTTCCTAAAATAGGGCAGGTCTTATCCTTCATATTCACGCTCTGGGATTTGAGGCCCTGGTTTTAAAAAAATAGCATCTATGACGTCCTCAAAAATATTTAAGTGAACAGACTCCCCTGTTGGCGGATTGATTTTTCTCTATGGAAGTAAATCTTTTGGCAGCGGCTAGAATTGGGGTATAAGGATGACCTCGGGCAGCTGCTGCCATTTGTTTCGGTGGGAAAATGAGGGTTTTGTCTCTCCCCTGGGGGTTAATATTGTGATGTTCTGAACACCATCAATGCTCTGTTTCTGAAGGGTTACACTGGAGAGGAGGAATGCTTTGTGGTTTATGACAAGATCACGGCAGAATATTTTGTGCACGCTGTGATTTGTATCACCCGTTTGTGCACAGGCCATAAAAGTGCACTTCTTATCAGGAACATTTGTGAATATATAACAGCACTGAAGACATATGGCCACTAAATAATTCACAGTTATCTATCTTCTCAGCAGATTCCTTATACACTTACCATGTTTTAATGCCTAGTTTGCTCAGGAACAATATTCTTTATGACCCTTCCAATATAAAAATGTTTACTGACTGGCAGCAATATATGGATCCCATGGGAAGGGGCTATTAGGAAGGGGGAAAATGTCTGTATTCTCCCTGTCTCCCCTTCTGTGTCTGTTTTCCCCTAACCCTTCCAACCAGTACTCGACATTACAGGAAAAGATACCTCTCCCCAAAGTGGGTGCAAAATCCTATCTGGGCTATGCGATGAAAGTCACTAACTAACCTCCACCCTCTTCTCTTTTCAGTTCTATATCCATTTACAGTCCCAAGGAGAATCCAAATGCATTTGACGCCGCAGCATTCTTCCAGTCTGTGGGGAATTTCCTGGGAATCTTCGCTGGCTCATTTGCGATGGGGTCTGCGTATGCCGTCATCACAGCACTGATATCCTTTGTCTGTATGTGGAAAGCTGCGACTGTCAAGAACAGTCAATATCCATGGAATGCTTCTGATGATGGGACAACCTCCAAGCCCCTAAGTGGCTGGATAGTCTGGTCCAAGTTTCACATGGCACCACTTGGTTCTGAGTCATTCCTGGAGGCATAGGTTGGTAACAGTAGCAGAGGGGCCCAAGCTCTCTTCTTGTCCAAGGTCATTTCTGATGCTGTTGACACTATCTGATCCTAGGACATCAAATGCCTTAAATAAATACCACCTAGGAAAATTAGTGAACAGGAGGCATCAGATTGGCCTTACTAGGGTCAAGAGGAAGAATTGAAGATCCAGAGTCAAGAACAAGACAGTTGACTAAGGGTGATAAATTGGGTATGATCTGCCTCTTTTTCAGGCTTATTCAATCACTGGCTCATAGGATAGCCCAAGCGAGAGGTCACTGTGGGTTTAAACAAGCATCCACAGCTACTTTATATAAGGAAACCTGCAAGCAATGCTGAAATGATATGTGTGCCATACCTGAGCAATCATGCCTTTTGATTCCTTTTTGTTGTTGTTAGAAAGTTGGGATGATAGGTAGAGTTTCTAGAGAATCTGAGCCAAGGAAAGAAGCTGGTCTGGTGGGCTGTTTGCTTAGAACATTCAGATAGGGCAACAGTAAGTCAGAGTAGAGGAGGAAGGCCAGAAGGCCAATGTCAAGTATAAGGGCTGGGTGGAGCCACAGAAGAGAGGCAGAACAGAAGATCAAGAGCCAAAGACATCAGGCGAAGGAGAAGGAAGAAGTGTGCCAGAGGGGTGAAGCCCCCAGGCAAAGAGAGGGCAAAATATTAGGGGCCTTTTCCTATGAGGTCTCGCCCAGACATTCACTGAGCAGCTACTGAAAAGCTTGATTCTACTAAGATTATCTAAGAAGAGTTGGGAGATGTGTAAAACAAGATACCTGCCCTCAGTGAGTGACCGGCTTGGAAAGATGAGCTCTACATTGAGTGGGATAGAAAGTGAGTGCCAGAGCCACATCGAAATTGTCACACTGTAAACACTCAGACTGGGACAAGGCCATTGTGTCTGCAATAGAATAATATCCTTGGCCAACCTTATGATTCTGGAAAATAATTTGAAAAGCGGTATATATAAGCAGAGTGGGTTTTGGGCACAGCCTGGAATACAGGATAAGGGCAAAGGCTGAGCAGTTAGTGATTCGGGAAGCGAAGACTAGCATTCACTAGGATATGACAGTGGGACCAAGGTGGCATCTGGAAGACATGCCTGGGAGGACATGGGCTTCAGCTGGTGAGAAATGGAGGATGAGGGGGACACAGGTGGGATGCAGCCAGCTTGTGGAGTATCTTGAAGTGGTATTTCAAAGAGTCTGAGCCTCTTTCTCTAGTCCACAATTAGCTGCCGAAGGTTTCTGCTCAGGAGAGTGACACGCTGACAATCCTGTTTTTAAAACGTAGATGAGGAACTGGCACAAAGGATGAATCAGAGGATGGGGATTAGAACCAAGGGAAACTGTGATGACGAACTATGAGGGAAGTATGAGGAAGGGGACTGATGTTTATAAGAAAAAAATCTCTAGGACTTAATGATTGGCTGGTTACTGGAGATAAAGAAAAGGAGACAATCAAAGGCTACTCCAGAGTTTCATCCTGGGAACCTTGTAGAATGGCCTGTATATGGACAGAAATAAAGTCAGTCAGAAGAGGTAGTGCTGGTTTCCAATAAGAAAAAATGACCTCCCCCAGTACCTATGCTGTGGCAGGCCCCCTACAACGTGTTTTCCCTGTAGTGTCTCATCTAACCTTCACAATGATCCTATCACCAGATGCCATTTTTATTGGATGTGAAGCTTAGAAAGGGTAAGCTGTTGCCCAAGGTCATGCAGCCAGCAAGTGAACCCAAGAGAGAGAGAATCAAGAGGCCGACCATGCTCTGCTCACCGCTCCCTGTTTCCTCTTAATTCTTAGTTGGAACTATGTGGAGGCCAGGTGTTGTTTAGAATAGAGTGACAGCAACAAAGATAGGAATATTTCATGAACATTTAGCATGTGGCAGAGGCTTTCTGTGCATCCTCATTTGAATCAACCCTGTAAAACAAGTTATTATCCTCCTCACCTTACACCTGAGGATACTGAGACTCAAGGAGGATACGATATGTTAGCTCACTCTGGATCACGTGTCAGTAATAGTGAGCATGGTAATAACCGTATCATCTAACATTTATTGAAAACTTTACTATGTGGTAACCATTGCCCTCAGTGTTTTGCATGGGTTATCTCAGATAGCTTTTACAAGAACTCTGGAAGATAGATACTGTTACTATCTCAATTTGCAGCTGAGGAAACTCAGACAATAAAAGTTAAGCAACTTGGCTATGGACAAACAACTAGGACATTTCGGGGCCAGGATTCAAACCCAGGCTTCTTGGTTCTGGAGGCTACACGAAGTGGAGAAACTTAAATCCGAATTCCCTGCCTGATGTGAGGGGAAGGTGTAACATATGTGAACAGGTTGATAAAGGAAGAAAAAAAATTCTGGTCATTGGAAGTCTGGCATAAGATTGGATCAGATCTGGCAAAAAAGGGTGTAGAGATGGAAGAAACGGGGCTCAGTAAGCAGTGACATTGATCGTGGAGTATCTGGTGGTCCTTAACGGGCTCTGTAAACACACACTGTGAAGGAGGCACGTGCTTACGGTTGTCCTCTTCGCCTTCCTAACCCCGTACCTCCTTCATTCTGAGGCGTCTCCTCAGGTTGTAGGCCCCTGGGCTCTGCAATTAGGGATTGACCCAGAGCTGAACTACTTTCTGAATGAGACTGAAAGGAAACAAAGCTCAATAGCTGATTGCTATTCTGTTACTCAACTGAACATTCTCTTTAAAACAAACCAGAAGAGGGAATTCTCACTAGAAACAAAGGCTTCCCTCTAAGTGACCAAAGGGAATCTTGTAAAAGGAACTCAGGGTAGCCCATTCTTTACACCAGATAAAAAATAGCTTCCAGGTCCTTACTGATTCTATTTCCCAAAAAGATGTTTTACCCAAAAAACAAAAAATTAAATTAGACCACAGTAATAGAAAAGTTGCATATCGCTTGTTACCTGTCAGGCACTGTTCTGAGTACTTAACATAGATTAACTAGTTTATACACCCCTGAGGTAGGTTGCATTGTTATTCCTGTTTTCAGACAGGAAAACTGAGGCACACAGTAATCAAGAGATGTGTCCAAGTGAATATTGTGAATTTGAATCCAGGTAGAGTTGGCTTCCAGACGCTACACTCCCAACCAGGATATTATTCTGCCTTTGTGCTTTCTAAAACTTTACAAAACATGTTTAACATACTTCATCACATTTTACTCTCCTCGTGTAGGATCAGGTATTATTCTCATTGTCAATTCACGTAGAATAGAAATGAGGCTCAGAGAGGTTAATATACTGCTGAGAAATCACACAGCCAGCGACTGGCGGAGTCAAGAATCAGAATAAAATGTTCCATTCCAGAGCTAACACTTTTGCTTCCCTGCCCCCCTGCTAAACATCTCTTAATGTGAAATTTTCTTTAGATTTTGTTCTAGCAATATAAAACTGCAACACGATCACATCTCTTTATTTGTCAGGGCATTTTGTGCCCAATATTGCAAGGTAACCCTTTTCCCATTGATCACATACTCCTAAATCATCTCCCCATGATCCACTCTCTGTCCAACTTGGATCACAATTCCTTTGTTCTATTTGTAACTTATAGACTATTAACCAAGTGTCATCCTTGTCAAAATGAACCATCGCCTGGCAAAGGGCATCTTGTCTGACCTAGAAAGAATATACCTCCTCCTCCATCTACTTATACCAAGAGGGCATGGGCAGCTCCCCCTGTCACTGAATGTAACTTCTGATCCTACTTCCATCCCCCAGGAGAGAAGACTTCACCAGGCGGTCTGCCCACAGACTGCACTCCCCAGGGAGCAGCACTCCTTGGTGCTGACATACTTGCGGCATCTCATTTCCCCCATATTCTCCTTGGCTTTGTTTTTCCGTGCCTGCTACACCTCTCCTGAGGGTACATCCCAAGGGATGAGGCTGAGCCCACAGTTGGCTGAATTTATAGTCTCAGTAAGATACCTTTTTAATCTGAACACAGGTCTGAATTTTTACAGGCATGTTCAGTCCCCGCTGAGGCACGGAAGTCAGGCTGGCCTTCAAAGTAGGTCCCAGTGAGAGTTACCGCCTTCCAGTCAGGTCTGAAAATCAGTTCTTTTACTTTGCTCTGGAACTATCACCACCAGATCAGTTTTTATTCTCAGCCAAGAAGGAGATGTAGCTATAAAAGCTGTTGTTGTTTCCCTTAACTTGTCTTTCTCACTTGACCAAATTTACCAAACTGTGCGAGTTCCCAATGCTGGAGACCGGTCTGTTTTTCCTGCTTTCTTGGAGTGCCTTCCTGTCTGCCGAGGCTGCCGGCCTAACAGGTCAGTGTTTCATGCTGCATGGCCAACTGGATGTGTGAATATGTGTGTGGCTCCGGTGTGTGCCTCTCCCCTGACCTAGCAGGAGGTGAAATGAAGTTTCTCTGAAATAGTGCATATGAATGGTTTCGGTCAGAATCAGCCTCTCTTGGGTACCCCGGAGAGAAAAAAATAATAGTAATTCATCCATTTTGTACAAAATAGCTTAATGGAACATCTAAATGCTTTCCTCTTTTCTCCTGGCTGGACAGGAGGCATGTTGAAGAGACTGACTTACAGTGTGATGGATGACTTTTCAAATGGAAGTCTTCATTCAGAGTGTGAAAGGATACCCACAACTGCTTTGTAGAGAAGAGTGGTGGCTTTTTTTTTTTTTTTCCCCCTTTTTTTGGGGGTCCATTGGCTTTTTTAACAGCAGGTTCCAATGTAAGCCGGCTCTCTAGGGTGTGCATATCTCCACACACATCAGTGTTTGAGATCTTCACATACATTCCACGGCAGGCTGGAAAACAAATAGCAAATGTGCTGGCTTTACAGTTTAATGTGTCTCACCACAGAAAGTCTGTAGAGAGAGTCCTCTGAGATGGAACAGTTGATAGGTAGAGGACAGTTTGTTACACCCAAGGGCTGCAGATCCTGGGATCTGGACTGAGCAATTAGTGCCTTTCTGTAACCATGAGGGTTTGCGCTTGGGTTGCTGCAATGATTGGGTGCTGTTCCATGCAGAAGAATCTCTGTGGCTTCCAGCAAAATGTTAACACTATTTCTCTCCTCCAGCCCCGTTCCCTGCTTCTCCTGTGTTTTGATCCTGGATCTCTTTCTGTTCATTTTATCTGACATTCAAGTGGTGAGAATCCTTCCTAACTGATAGCAAGGTATACCTCCCTGGGTGTTTGCATTTTAATAGGTGATACTTTAAGTCTAAATAATAAATAATAATAAAAGTTGACATATATTGAGGGTGTACCATGAGCCAGGTGCTGGCTAGCTGCCTTCCATGGATGATTTCATCAATCTGTAGAAAGATTCGAAAGTAAAAGACTATGCCCAGTTTACTCAGCCAACAGTAAGTGGTGGAGATGAGATTTAAAACTAGGATATTCAATTTTAGAGCCTGGGTTCTGGGGAACCAAGCATTTCTACCTTAAATGAAACTCCATCTGTAGAATATCAAGCAGAACTGTAAAGGTGGGTATGAAGGAAGTAGTTAGGGCCCCAGGCACCTGCCTGGTTCGGTTGCTCCTTGGCTAGTCTTGGTTCTCCTGTGAATGCTATGGCAAATCTTTTTAGGAGTGATAACCTATTGCTTTAATCAGCTGGCCCAACTTACTGCAGAGCCACACAGGCCAAACTATTCCCATGGGCTTCAAGGGTGTCTGTTGCCAGTACAGAAAGCCATCCACCAGTTACGATACTATAATCAAGACTGCTTTACTGGATTCCACCCTATCAGACCTTTGCATCTAAGTTATTTCAATACAAAGTCTGTTATTTTAGTGCATTGCCACTTTATTAAGGAGTTAGCTGGAAAGCTTATGCATTTCAGAAAAAAATAGTCATGTCCCTTCAATGAAATAATGTAGGCAAATCATTTACATCATAGTCATTCAAAAAAATTAGTTCCCTTTCTTCCACATTCTGTATTCTATTCAAGTTTAACTTCTAGAATGATCTAAGTAATATTGACAATAAGAAGAAATATTTGACCTTCTAGAAAGGTAAAAAAGTATCTTAACTCACCTAATATTTTTTAATCTACTGTTGGATGTTGTAATGAATACACACACACACACACACACACACACACACACACACACACACACCATTGCCTAAGAATTGGCAATTTGTGTGAAAATTGTCTATTTCCTTGTCCCTTTCAGCAAGATCTTGTTCTGTTAACTATATTAAAGGCTAAGATCCATGGGAAACTGAGTAAATTGCTAGTTTACTTGATCCTTGCTCTTTCACACCCTTTCAACCTGATATCCTTACTGAGCTGCCACACAGACCACCTTCTAAGGAGCCAGCATCATGGGATGGGTGAATACAGGTATGAACCTCAGTAGCAGAAAGACCCAAGTGTCCATGGCTGCACCCAGGTGCAGACTCACTCCAGAGGAGTACACTAGATTAAGGTAATGTGCCTAACAGACATTTGCTACAAACCAAATTCTAGGTGTGAGCATTTTCTATTGCCAAAGACCAAGCCTGCTTAGTCCAAATTACTTATGTGTTTGTTTGTTTATTATTTAATCCTTGCCTATTTCCAAATTGGATTTGTGACAACTCGTAACATAAGCTATGCACATAACAGGACCATTTAGTTGAGGGTAAACACTCAAGGGCTCTGGGACGGAATTTTTCTGCAAAATTAGGCAGCTGTTCATTACTGTGGTTTGGCAATAAATATAGCTCTGAGCTTTCTAGCAGTCAAAGCCAAAAGGGAAACATGATGAGTTATATAGGAACAATACAGCATTATTTTTTTTAAGTCATGCTTATTTATTAAAATTGGCAAACTTTTTCCGTACTAAAATTTTAGGAGAATTTGTCGCATGCATCTGTATGTAAGAGACTTTGAACACAGAATGGACAAATATAATGTATTTAATAATAATTTTAGTGAAGATAAATGTTCATTCTTCATATGGCCATTTCTCATATCAGCTTTCAATAAAATCTGAGGGTGCGGCATCAAACTATAATTTTCTAATTATTTCCATGTAATAATAAAATCCTTTTAGTTCGAATGCACAGGTAAACTAATATGATACAAAGCTTAAATCTGGAAAACTGTTAAAAAATGGTTTCTGAATGAATAGACAATGAATGTAGTAAACTAAAATGGAAAGAGCTATTAAATAGTTTATGAGTAACTACAGAGGCAACCAGCAATCATGGGGCCTTGTGTGGGTTCACTAACAACACTTAATGTAGCTTCTAGAGATGGTATTAACATGCAGTGATTTCTCAGCAGAATTCCCCGAGCCCTGACCTTTCAAAGTGGGCCCTCAAGGACATTTGCCTAGTGAGCAGGGCTCTCGGCCACCTACCCGTACTTCACCCCTTTTACTGGTTTCAGAAATTGGGATTTCACATACAATTCTATTTGAAAAAAAGTTCTGCTACTTTAAACAAAGTACATCTGTTTTTAAATATATTTCAACTTTTTCTTACACCTAAGGTAATACATATTCACTGTAGAAAATTTAGAAAATGCAGATTTACAGAAGGAAATAAATTTACAATCACTTATATTCTTACTGCATATTAATAACAATTGTTAATATTTGGCTGTGTCTAGCTAACTATATATATATATATAATTATACACACACATGCACTTAAATATGTCTACCTACGTATACTCATGAATACATATATGTATATATTTTTTATTTTTAAGTAACTTGCTTTTTTCATTCAACAATTTATAGTGAAAAAAATGCCATGAATGGAGCATTAACAAATTTATAGTGAATTTTTTTGAGACATTAAATACTACATCATAAGAATTTGCTGTAATTTATTATAACAGCCTTTTGATTGTTTATAAGGTTTAATATTACTATTATTACTGCAATGATAATCCTTATAGCTAGAGATAAGAATTTTTATTTATATAACTGCCTACAAATAAAATGTCTGGTTTAAAAAACTCTAAAATTTAAATTTTTGGAGAAATTTGTCCAAATTGTCTTTTAGAAAATTTGTATCCCTTTGTACATTCCACCAACAATATGAAAGCAAAGCCCATTCACTCACATCTTCATCAGCCCAAATCTTACTAATCACTACTGATTTGATAATCAAGTTCTATTTTCTTCTGGTTTACATTTATTATATTTTTATGAAGGAAAGCTTTTTAAATTACATGTCATTGGCTATTTGTGTTTCTTCTTTGGTGAGCTACCAGTTTATGCCCTTTGTTACTTTTTTCCTGTTGAGATGCTTATCTTTGTCACATTGCAGTTTAGTTACTCTATCTATTGAGAAAATTGGCTAGGACCAATGACTCATTGACTCATTTCTATAATCCCAGCACTTTGGGCAGCCAAGTGGGGGAGGATTGCTTGAGTCCAGGAGTTCCAGACCACATCGGACAACATAGTGATAGTGATACCCTGTTTCTACAAAAAAAAAAAAAAGAGAGAGAGAGAGAGAGAGAAATTATCCGAGCATGGTGGCATACACTGTAGTCCTAGCTACCAGGGAGGCTGAGGCAGGAGGATTGCTTGACCTCAGGAGTTCACAGCTGCAGTGAGCTGTCACATGACTGCATTCTAGCCTGGGCAACAAAGAGATACCCTGTCTCTAAAAAAACAATAAAAGAAAATTAACCTTTTGACTGTCACATAGGCTATAAATTTTCTCCAGTTTATACTTTACCTTTTAACTATGTTCTGTTTTCTTCCTTAGGGTAAAGGAAAAGGGTTGGCCTAGGCATTTTCAAGTTTCATGTGGTTAATTTTATTGCCTCCTTAGAAAACCCAAGTAAATGATATGTCCACAAACTTAGCAGCCTAAAAAAAAAGAGAAAGAAAAAACATATAGAAAGCCCAAGTGTTTCTTAATGATAATGTATAATTTCTTCTAAAAGTTTTCTGGTTTTGTTTCTGCATCGGAAACCAACTGGAATTTGTTTTGATATGAGGTGTGGGGTATAGTATCAATTTGATTTTCTTCCCAGATGATAGGTCACTTGTTTTAACACCCACCAACTTTTACCTATTTAAAATGTCTGTGCACGTGTACACATATGCATGTGTGTGTGTGTATCTGTGTGTTCTGGGCTTTCCACTGTTCTACTCAATGTTTGATCTTCACTTTGTCAATGATTTTAGCTTCATGGTTTATTTTAATACCTAGTAGGTCAATCTTTCACTCCTCTTCCCCATATTCAAAAGCTCCTTTGCTATTCTCATGTATTTATTATTCCTGATGGACTTGAAAATAACAGGTTCCAAACAGAAAATAATTTTTGAATTATAATTGGGGTACATTAAATTTCTAGATTAATTTGAAGAGAAATGGCATTTTTATAACATCAAGTCTTCCCCACCCAGGAATATGTTATGACTCTCCATCTATTTGAGTCTTATTTTATGGCTCTCAGTAAATTTTTATAGTTGTCTTCATATTAGACCTACACATTTCTTGTTAAGTATCTCTTTAGCTACTTTATATTTTGGGGGTATTACAGTAAATGGGAACTTCTTCCTTTATAGTTCCTAACTGGTTATTGTTTGTATATGTGCATCTAGATTGCACTGCGCTATTTGATTTACTCTCTGTAGTTCTAAAGTACAAAACTAGAGCTGATGAAGAATTAGGATTAATGGCAGAAGTTAGACTGTCAGATTCCAGAGGATTTTATCAGCACCAAAAGAATGACTGAAGCATCCTAGGCACGAAATAAATACCGTTTGAGCAGTAGAATGAATAATTTTCACTCAGCAAAAGAAAAAACTTGTAAAATCTGAATAACAGATCCCTTTATACTGTAGCAAGTGTTCTGTGCCTGATAATATTCCTATAGATTTTACACATCCACCAGCCCAAATATTTCACAGTAGATCCAGACATCAAGTAAATGATGCAAATTTTATTATTCCATAACTTTATTTTCCTGATTATTAAGTTAAAAAGTGAAGACATACAGGCAGGAAAGGAAGAGCTCTGTCAGAGGAATGTGGTGGACATGTGTTGGTTCTGGCTGCCCAGCACACATTCTCACCTCCACTGGTAATAGCATCCTGATGTTTCTGAGGAAACTACCCCTGACTCCAGTGGATAACATCTTCTAATCAACGTGTCCCACCTTCCCCTGACAAAGAGAATGATGACATCTGAATCTAGGTCAACTAGACACTCTTCCCCTGGTATGTAAAACTTTAGGAGGGAGAGAGCAGGATGTATAACTGCTGGCACGTGTCCTTTCCAATAGCAGAGTCCTGTTGAGACCCTCTATTTATTTATTCCTGCCACCAGATCCCTGGAGCAGCTGTGATGCCTCTTTTCTAAGAGCCGTTATACTTCCTATAAATTCCTTTCTGATTATGCTAGCCAGAGAGTGTTTTTATTACTTGCAAACAAAGAAATCTAAATGGTACAAAGGAAGGAATAGTCCATGAGGTATTTCAACAAAAGAAATTGTGTAACTTTGTGACAGATCGGAAGGGAAGAGAGTTTCAAAGACAGCACATCCTCTAGGCCAGGATACTTGGGACCATCTTATGCCAGGTGCATTCTGATAAACAAACAAAAAGAATCAAGCTTTTAAAGACAGTTTGCAGTGTTCATTATCCTTTCCAATTCAGCTTCTTATCAAATTCATCATGAACACTTCAGTGTAAGCAGCTCGCTCATTAACACATCGCCTGCATTCACTTTCAGTTGTTACTAATTTGATGATGATCATTTGATTTATTTTGATCATCTTTTACTTCAAGGGCCACATTTGCAGCCACCTCATCTCAGTCTCTTGGAAGTTGCACCTGCCAATGTTCAATAGTCACATAAAAGAACTTGCGTTTTATAGAAACAAGTGGCTTTTAGACATGCAAATGAAAGTTGCTGTTTCTATTACCCAGAAATATGAATCTCTGCTACTTGAAATACACAAGTACATTGAGAAAACTTTTATTTGGGAAGGTTGGGGCAGAATATAAAATGCAAGTGAGAAGTCTTTCTAGAGGATGAGACACATCTGTGTATGTTCTCTTCTTTCTATGCTCTCTGGTTTTGGGAGAAGTCCCTAATGTCAGAAGAGAGATGAACATTAGGGACTTCCTGAAAAGCCAGAGAGCATAGAAAGAAGAGAACGTACAGGGATGTGTCTGCCCTACTTACAAAAGCAGCCACCAAGGGATGTGTCTCTGGTTTCTGGGTCTTCAGCTGACTTGATAAAGGATTGGAATAATTCATCCTATTAATTGGCATCTCTATTTTCCTTACTGCTAAGTCCAAGGACTTTATTACTTTGTAATAGAAGGACATTGTACACATACAGAATGTGGCTTTGGGGTAAATACATGATCTTAAGGAATTCTCTCCACAAGGTACCTGGTATACATGCCTACCTAATTTTGGATCAGGTAGAATTTTTTTTGTGCCTGTTTTCTAAAAGTCATTAGGTTACCGAGCCATCATTTTAAATTGAATATTGAAAATACTTCAGCAGTATTATTTATAGCATAATCTCTAATGGAATTGAACCCTGTCATAGAAGCTGCGTTTCAGTTTATAAAGATAACTGAAAAGCACACTGGACAGGTTGTTTGAAAATTCATTTTTATAATCTGTTTCCCAGCTGAGACTTTGGGGGTCAGATTTTTGCCAGAAGCAAACTTTCAGGGACTGTCATTAAACACCCGAAGAGTAAGATTTCTAACGGCAACACTGACACCATGTCTAATGATTTCCCTACTTCCAGGCATTGCTGTAATAAAGTCAGCTTCCATTTTTAGATTCCTAGGGCAATTTTATGTTCATTGGAGGCAAAGGAGGGGGAAGAGGACTGCTGGCATCTCTCATTTTCTCATACAAAGAGTTAAACAGTATAGAACACAATCTACTCAGCTTAGATGGACTTCCATCTAAGAAAACAGGCATCCAAAAATATGAAGAAGAAAAGTCCTGATTATTAAGTAATGCTGCTGGGCTTTGTAGTCTGATTCTAGAGCGTAGACAACTCTTAAAAAAAATTAAAGTGTAGAAAGTTAAAAACAAGTAACACTCTGGCCCATTCATTAAGAAATTGACCAAGATGTCTAAAAGGAAGTGTTCAGCACACACAAGTTGTGTTTACAACACAGATAGTTAAGTCATCTTAAACCCTTCCTCTAAGCCTGTTCTCCTATTGTTCTCAAATCACAGGGGCCTAATTACATTGCCATGAGAAGGAAAAGCTGCACTTAGAAACTCAGGTGCTATGTATTTGTCAATCAGTTCTTGAAAGGCCTTTGCAGAGTAAGCAGTCAGGAAAAGGAGGAACTTGGGAAAGTCTATTTTGCAATAGATAGGAGAGATTTCCAAATGAAATGACTATTACTGAACATATTGAGATTTCACTTGTCTGAGTAAGTTGGCTTATTACTTCTCATCTCATCATTTCTCACTTGGGCAAAAATTGTTTTCAAACTCTTAGGAAGGCTTTTAGCTCAGAGGTGAATGTGTTCCATTTGGCTTGCCACTGATGCATTACATGACTGGATGAGAAATGTATTTCTGGAGCTCAGTAAATAAAACAAATCTCCAGGAGGGAATTTAGTTTGAATTGTTTCTCAAAGCAAATCTGGCCAGTTTTAGCCTCCAAGTACATGTCATTAGCCAACATCTCTTACCTTAAAACTGGTTTGCATGCATATTGACAGGACCAGATGAATCCAACTTAACCAACAATTCACCAACAAATGAGGTGAAGTGAGTGTTTTCCAAGCCAGAAAAAAAAAAAAAACCCTGAGGCTTAAAATATTAGGTGTTCAAGCTGCAGAAACAGCATCTAAAATTCTCAAGGGGATTAGTTAACCAGCACACTGAACCAAAGGCAAACATGCAATGATGCCATCTCAATAAACACAGGTGTAAAGCATGTCTCCTCTCACAATAACTCATTAACTCACACCTGTACTTCCTTGAACCAAATAGCTCTTCATTTCCATATTCAAACAACCTGCACATGTAGCTAAAGTAGTGGACAAATTTACCTCTGCTTTCTTCACTGTAAATGTTTTCAGTCATTATTTAACATCTCTTCATGGTGCCAGGTGACATAGGTGAAAAGGGAAAATTCTTTCCCAAGACCCCATATTCTGCACAGGCATGTAGAAAATTGTCAGAAGATGGCATAAATAACTAACGTGGGGGTGAAGAAGCAAAAGGAGACAAGGATAATTCCCAGGTTTTTGTATCTGTTGGGTCAGTGGTTCATTTCACCAAAATGGAGCATGGAAGTGAGTGAATACATGCAGCCAAAAGGAGACGCAATAATCAGTTCATGCCAGAACCTTCAGAATTCTGCACAAGGGTTGAGTATCCTCATGGGAAAGTACGGTGAGCAACTAGGTCTGGACATCTGGGGTGAGATTGCTGATGAGAGATTTAGGCAACAATGATGTAAATGTGTTAGCTGACTCCAAGGAAACGGGGACCAAAAAAGAGACCAGGACAAGGAGGGTAGGCCTGATGAACACCAAAACTTGAGGTGACATCCCAGGGATCTAAGCAAAACATGTTTTTCTTTCTTCTCCAGAACTCAAGTTAATTTGCATAAGTACTCATTACTATGTTATGAAGAATTTACATAGAGGATGTTTTTAAGCAAAAATTTCTAAACCTGGCAATGTAGATATGAAGTAAAACTTAAATGCATATCTATACTCAGCATTGGAGGTCTCAGAAATAAGAACATAGATTCATGCTGTTTTCTGTGTTGATGTTCTTATATTCCACAGATGCATTATTAATCTGCCAACTATGGAGTTGCCAAATATGGTGAACTAGACAGTAATTGTACTCTTTGGAAAGTTGGATACTTTCATATTGCCTGAAGGAGTTTTCCATTTTGTTAAATCTTTGACTTCTCAGTTCCAGGTTCACTTTCAGTGGTTGTAGAAAACCTGTCAGAAATGTCTCTTTTTACTAGATCAAAAATAAATAAAAGTGTGGCATGGAAAAATAACTCATCAACCTCTTAAACCCCTCAGAGGACCATCTGAGAGCAAGACACATTTTTTTCTTTCTTATTCTCTTTCTGTGTACTAGTGATATAATCAGTATTCCTGTCCAAAAATGCAGTAATCTCTAGTCTTAGAAACTCTTCAAGTCTGCATTTAATGTCAAGGCAAAGCGTGCTTCATGTGGCAGATACTTATTTTTCTACTTCCATATCCGATGGCTTCATCAACTTTTAATGAGAAAAGAATTCTGGAATAATGTTATCAGAAGCAGAGACTGTAGGTGGCAATAGTCTTGAATAAGAATATTTAAATGTTAGAAGACAATGGACCCTGCCTGGAATAAATGCATATAAACATTTATTTGTATGTGAGAATCAGGATTAATCTCCCTGTGTCCTTTTCAAAGCACATAAACATTTCTTGAAGAAATGTTTGACATATTAAGAAATAAACATTCCTTTGACAAATGTGTATTTGAGTACCTGATGTGTGTTGGGCACTGTTATGGGTCAGTGATAATACAGAAGTTGAGGGACCTAGCCCTCTAGGAGATAGAGGTCAATGGGGAGACACTGGGTAATCTAGTTGACAAGAAGTCAAGTGAAGCGATTAAACTCCATGGAGTTCTTCATTCCCGTGTATGCAGACCGTGAAGCAAATGTAAAAACTGAACCGTTTATATCACAGGCATTTACAACTGGAAGGTGCTTAGAGGTCATCTAGAGCATTGCTTGCCAGAGTTTCTTGACCCTTATTGGCAACAAATAAGATAAAATAGGTTTATTGTGTAACATATGCTTGTATATTAATTTTCATTTTTTTTCTCCACAAGGGTAATTGTATTACCTTAGAATATACAAAGGTGCTTATTAAAATTATGGTCTTTCTTCCCCCTTGCTTGGATTGTCTTATATACCCCTATTTGAAGACCACTAAACAGACTACCTTCCTCAATTTAGTGAGGAGAAAGCAATGGAACAGGCAATGGATTTAAATTGTACCAGTCATCAAACTAGCCAAGTGCCTGAACTATGACCAGATAGATCCTAGGTCTTCTGACTCCCAGTATTATACATTTTTTCTTACATAATTTACAACCACACATGGAATTTTGATCTTATCAGCAAGCAAGTAGACATATACTGTATTTAGTAGCACTAATGCTCTCTGAGAGGGTCCAGAAGTAGAAGTCATAGAGAACAGTATAAATGGTACTCTGTTAAACAAAAGGAATTAATTGTTATCTGAAAATTGATCTCTCTGGAAATAATTTACTTGCCAGTTGAGTTTTTATTTTTCCGCAAGAATCATAGACCTCCTCATGCTGTTTCCTAAATTTCTTTGCTTGCCAATTAACTTGAATTTAACTGTGTGCCTCTTTGTGGTTTTTCAAAACAGTTCTTTTGGATAGTATCAAGAAGTGGTAGTTCTAGTTCTTACCCAAAATTGCATAAATGAGTCCCTGCAGCCAATTTTTGGGAGCATTTGCCCACCACTGAAATCTGACTGTGCAAACACTGAAAGGCAGTGTTGTGCACAAACTTGAGTCAGATGCTCTTATTATTATTTTTTTGTAAGCCACCTCCTGATTTCTTTCAGAGCCCTTATTTATTTTAGGTCCCAGATATTCTTGAGCATGACCCACTCCACATGGACCTAGATGTATGTAGTTGAATCCATTCATCGTTGCTGCAAGACCCCATACATACAATTTAAATCTAAGATCTTGGACATGTAACACAAGAGTTGCATTTAAGGATTGCTTGTTTTTCCAGCAGAGATGAAAACAGATGATCAGATTTTATTTTTATTGGAAAAGAAAATGAAGAAATATTTCGCCAGCAGAGGGTAGACATACTAGGTATTTTATGTTTCTAATTTTATGGATACCAGGCCTAACAAAACATGGAAAATAAATACTTTAGTGCTTATAATAATTAGTATAATAATTAAGCATAGAGTTCATTACTTGTTTATCCTGTTAAGTTTTGTATTTAAAAATTTTTTAAATTAATTCATGTGTATTTATTCCTTATCTATAATGGATTAAAACCCAAGTGTGCTGGTAAAGTACATGTTTCTCAGACATGCCCAACAATCACCTGTCTCTCTCCCTTTGCTCTTACTGAATTTCCTACCCATGAACCTGCAGTCCCAAATTTTTCTCATCTTTCAAGACCCAAATGCATTCTGTATCCCTCTCCCAGCTTTTCTAGCCTGAAAGAAATTACTCCCTTTCAGAATTCCTTTCTTATCACCCACTATTCTACCCAGTTTTAGATGTCTTTGTGTATGTTTTTCTCTGTTAGAAGACATAAAGCTGCTTGAGGCCAAGGCCTGCTTTATTCATTCTTCTGCTCCCCATACCCATGGTCAGTACTCTGCTCAGTATAGGATCTCAATAGATAACTAGCAATCAAGTGGATAAATAGCAGATACCAAACTCAGTCATGTAAGTCTGGTGGCATTACTGAGAATTGTCTAAGTTTAGGTTACTAGGATTAGCGAGCACATTTCTACCTGCTTTCCTTGATGTGGGAGTTAAAGGTGAAGAGAAGGCAACAGAAGTGAAAAAGGGCATAGAATGTGCAAAGCATGTACTATTTCATCTCCCAGTAACTTGTTAAATAGGAAATGTTGCTGTGTTTATCCCTGAAATGAGTTTCCTCAAGGAGACAGTTAGCCACTAGCCAGATAAGAAAATTAAGTCTCGGCAGGGTGAAGCTATTGGCCAACATCACCCGTGTTATGCCTGTAGCCATGGCCAGAGAATGGCAACCTGGGAAGCATCAAGGCCCAAGATGCCACAGGGGCTGAAAGGCATGGACACTACTCTTACTTTCCAACTCTGTTTTACTGACCAAGTCCTCTTTTCTTTTTGGCTACTTTTACACTTTTCTTTAAGTTTTTTCTACTTACATGGGATCTATTTTTTTGTTCCTTGTCCAGTTTCTTGACGTAAATAGTCTACTTATTTTCAACCTTTTTGTCCTAATAAAATGCATAGAAGACTATCAGTTTTCTACTAAATAATGATTTGGTTTTTATTCCATCGGTTTTGATAGGATATGTGGTATAAACTTATTGTTATTTATTTCTAAAGAATCTGAAATTTCACATTTTATTTCATCTTCAACTCAATTATTTTTTTTGACAACACTCTTGTTGTTTAGGCTGGAGTGCAGTGGTGCAGTCTTGGCTCACTAGAACCTCTGTGCCTCCCAAGTTCAAACGATTCTCCTGCCTCAGCCTCCCAAGTAGCTGGGATTATAAGCTCACACCACCCCGTTTGGCTAATTTTTGTATTTTTAGTAGAGATGGTGTTTCACCATGTTGACCAGGTTGGTATTGAACTCCTGACTTCAGGTGATCCTCCCACAGTGCCGGGGTTACAGGCATGAGCCACCACGCCCGGCCTCAACTCAAATTTTAGTTAGAAAAATGCATTTTAAAATCTCCAATGCATACATTTATTTAGCCTATGCTTTGTTGTTAATTTTCAATCTTATAACATTGTACTAAAAAATATGACAGCCTTGTAACATTGTGATTAATGGATATGATTTGGTTTTTTCCTTTTTTTTTTTTTTTTGAAGGGAAAAGTTTTATTCAACTTTTTGGTGGTAAAGTATATCACCAATTTTATTTTATGTAAGTAATTTTTTCACATCCCAACATTGTTGGGATGTAAAGGAAATACTTTTAAAATAAAGTAAAAAAATTTTAAAACCCCTCAAATTTTCTGGATAATAATTGCTTTCTGAAACTAAAATGACTTCACAGAACCATGTCAATTCTGGAAAGCTAGAAAAATAAAAAGAATAAAACACAAAAACATAATTTTAAAACATTTTTGAAATTAGCAAAAGATATGTATAAGACAAAAGAAAAGGGTAACAAAAATTGTGCTACTCCTTTGAAGATATCTTATAATTGTTCCAAAGTGCTAAAGGTCAAGAATAAGGGGAAAATCTCTTTTTAATATTTTAGTGTTTAGTATCTACTGAAAGAACGAGCATCATGGACATCTCCTGATAGTATAAAAATGAAGAATTGGAGGCTTTACCCCAAACCTACTGAAGGAAAATCTGCATTTTGACAGGTTCCCCAGGTGATTTGGTGATTCAGATGTACAATTAATATTCAAGGAACACTGGGCTGAGTCCTAAAATCATTACCACATGTGGATTCTTGGGCCACAGTTGCACTTCCAGGTAGGGTCAAGTGGCTTCTGATATATAGAGAGGACAGTAATATAAGCTGTAAATTAAGTAAAGCCTGGAAGTGACAAGAACAGGCAAAGCAAAGGAGTGAGAAACAGCTGTCAGAGACAAGGAGACAGGGAGTGGATTCCTTTGGGGTGAACTGCCTCTGTCATTTGGGCAGAGTCATCAGAACCCATTATTTTCCATGCCTTCTGACATAAAGCTTTGTGGTCTAAAAATTTAGAAACATCGTTTTCCACATGAAGAAGACTTTCAGAGTGTCTTTTTAAACCTCCTAACTTATTTGAAAAAAATTAAGTTCTTATGAGTAGAAGATATGGTAACAATAGGTTTTAAAATTTTACGTTAAAAGACTTGTTTAAAATTGAAACAATTTTGAAAGCATATACATTTATGTTGTCTTCACTTATTGAGAAAATTGGCCTCTATTCAAAGTGCCTAAAGGTTTCATTTGGAACCAGTATTATTTCTTTGACCTAAAAAAAAAAATACTAAATTAAAGTGTTCATTCTAGTGGATTATTGAAGTAATACACAGGAAAATAACAGACCTGCAGAATTGGAGGAAATCCAGACTTTAAGTAAAGAATCCTTTCTATGACAATGCTGGCAGATGATCTTTCACCTCAAACATATGATGGGAACTTCTCACACATCGAGGTAGCTACTCCATCATAGGACAGTGCTTGTGTTTTGGAAGTACTATGGGATTGGGAATTGAAAAATATACATCCAAGTCTAGGCTATGCCTTGTTAATAGTTCTAGGTCTAACATATTTCTATCTCCAAATCACTTGTTCCAGCATAAAAGCTGTGTCTTAGCTTATTCTCACACTGCTATGAAGAAATACCCAGGACTAGGTAATTCATAAAGAAAAGAGATTTAATTGGTTCACAGTTCCACATGGCCGGGGGAGGCCTCAGGAAACTTACAATCATGGTGGAAGGCAGTTCTCTCAGGGCGACAGGAGAGAGAATGAGTGCAAGAAGGGGAAATGCCAGATGCTTATAAAATCATCAGATCTAGTGAGAACTCACTCACTATCATGAGAACAGCATGGGGGAAATGTTGTCCCTATGATCATAGTTGTCCCTATGATCCAACTACTTCCCACGAGGTCCCTCCCATCACGTATACAGATTATGGGAACTATAATTCAAGATGAGATTTGGGTGGGGACACAGAAAAACCATATCATTCTGTCCCTGGCCCCTCCCAAATCTCATGTTTTCACATTTCAAAACACAATCATGCCCTTCCAACAGTCCCCCAAAGTTTTAACGTATTCCAGCATTAACCCAAAAGTCCAAGTCCAAAGTTTCATTTGAGGCAAAGCAAGTCCCTTTCCCTATGAGCCTGTAAAATCAAAAACAAGTTAGTTACTTCCTAGATGCAGTGAGGGTACAGGCATTGTATTCCAAATGGGAGAAATTGGCCAAAACAAAGCCACAGTCCCTATGCAAGTCCAAAATCCATTAGGGCAGTCACTAAACCTTAAAGTTCCAAAATGATCTCCTTTGACTATGTTTCACATTCAGGTAATGCTGATGCAAGAGTTGGGCTCCCCACAGCCTTGGGCAACTCTGCCCCTCTGGCTTTGTAGGGTACAACCCTGTCCCAGCTGCTTTCATGGGCTGGTGTTGAGTGTCTACAGCTTTTCCAGGTACATAGTGCAAGCTGTCAGTGGATCTACCATTCTGGGGTATGGAGGACAGGTCCACTAGGCAGTGCCCTAGTGGAGACTCTGTATAGAGATTCAAGTCCAAAATCCATTAGGGCAGTCACTAAACCTTAAAGTTCCAAAATGATCTCCTTTGACTGTGTTTCACATTCAGGTAATGCTGATGCAAGAGTTGGGCTCCCACAGCCTTGGGCAACTCTGCGCCTCTGGCTTTGTAGGGTACAACCCTGTCCCAGCTGCTTTCATGGGCTGGTGTTGAGTGTCTACAGCTTTTCCAGGTACATAGTGCAAGCTGTCAGTGGATCTACCATTCTGGGGTATGGAGGACAGGTCCACTAGGCAGTGCCCTAGTGGAGACTCTGTATAGAGATTCCAACCCAACATTTTCCTTCCATACTCCCCTAGCAGAGGTTCTTCATGAGGGCTCCACCCCATAGCAAACTTCTGCCTGTACATCCAGGCATTTCCATACATCCTCTGAAATCTAGGTAGAGGTTCCCAAATCTCACTTCTTGACTTCTGTGCACCCACAGGCTCCAAAACATGTGGAAGCTGAAGCTAAAGCAGCTGGGACACAGGGCACATGTCCTGAGGCTGCACAGAGCAGGGGGTGGGGCCTACACCAGGCCCATAAAACCATTTTTTTTCCTCCTAAGTCTCGGGGTTTGTGATAGAAGGGGCTGCTGTGAAGGTTTCTAACATGGCCTGGAGACATTTTCCCATTATTTTGGTGATTAACATTTGGCTTCTCATTACTTGTGTACAGTTTTGTAGTGGTCTTGAATTTCTCCCCAGAAAGTGTTTTGTTTTGTTTTCTATTACATTGTCAGGCTGCAAATTTTCCAGTGTTTTTTTTTTTTTTTTTTTTTTTTTGCTCTGAGTCCTCTTGAATGCTTTGCTGCTTAGAAATTTCTTCCACAAGATACCCTAATTATCTATCTCAAGTTCAAATTTCCATAGATCTATAGAGCAGGGGAAAAATGCAACCAGTCTCTTTGCTAAAGCATAGAGTCACCTTTGCTCCAGTTCCCAAGAAGTTCCTCATCTGAGACCACCTCAGCCTGGACTTCATTGTCCACATCACTATCAGCATTTTAGTCAAAGCCATTCCACAAGTCTCTAGGAAGTTCCAGACTTTCCCACATTTTCCTGTCTTCTTCTGAGCCCTCCAAACTGTTCTAACCTCTGCCTCTTACCCAGTTTCAAAGTTGCATCCACATTTTCAGATATCTTTATAGCAGTGCCCCACACCAGTCTTGGTACCAATTTACCATATTAGTCCATTCTTATATTGCTATGAAGAAATACCCGAGACTGGGTAATTTATAAAGAAAAGAGGTTTAATTGGCTCATAGTTCTGCATGGCTGAGGAGGTTTTAGGAAACTTACAATTCTAACAGAAGGCACATCTTCACAGGGTGGCAAGAGAATAATGAGTACAAGCAGGGAAAATGCCAGACACTTATAAAACCATCAGGTCTAGTGAGAACTCTCTCACTATCATGAGAAGAACATGGGGGAAACGACCTCCATCCTCTGATCACTTCCCATTGGGTCCTTCCCATGACACGTAGGGATTATCAGAACTACAATTCAAGATGAGATTTGGATGGAGACACAGCCAAACAAAATAACCACATCACTTTTTGAAAATATCAATTCCAACCATAGGTAGGATTGAAAAGAGGATGAGTCCTAGTTCTCTGGGACTTGGCACAGGGTCTTGACTGCCCCTGGTGTTCCCCCATTGTCTTAGTTATGACAGGGAAGATACGAGTTGGATCTTATTTTCAAATGGAAAACTGTCAATCATTTCTCAGAACTATCAAAGTTTAGAAAAAGAAGATACCCACAAGAGAGTATCAGTCAGGATTCACTCAGAAAAAAATGAAACAATCTGGCTATTGACAGAGTTTAATTCAGGAAATTGGGTAGACAGGTGGTGGAGTTCTGAAAAGGTACAAAGTGTGCACAAAGGTAACAGAGAGGTAATACTTACAGGAAGCAAGTGTGAACTCTAGGAACAGAAGAACCAAAAGAAGTGAATCTAAAAGCTCGTAAGAGAAAACCACTGAGCTGGGATCCAGAATTCTGAGGACACTGCCTGGCTGCCACTGCCCTCTCTGAGGGGTGTCATTGCCGAGATGAAGCTAACAGGAAGAGCAAGCAAATAGGAAAAAGCAAGCCCTTCTCTCTCCCACTGGGTTCTAGCCACCCTCTGGCACTTCATGCTGGCAGAACCCAACAGCACTGGCAAAGGAAATCATGGTTTGTAGGGCCCCATGTACTCAGGTTCACAGAGAGAGTAAAGATGGGTGGGTTTGGAGCTGAGACATTAGTTTGATGACTGGCATAAAAAGCACTTCTGAGTCCCTTGAGGGTCCCCCCTCACCCTCTTTCTTACATACAAGAATCTGAGGTTCAGAGAATTTAAGAGAACTATCTAGGGTCTCACATAACAGCAGCACAACTAGTGCTCACAGGCGTGAGTATGTAAAACCATAGTGACAATTAAAATGTACTTTCATAAGGTAGAAAACAGTCAACTTTGAATTTGTTTCTATGGCTTAGAATTTTAGAGATAATAGATGTATTTAGATAGACATTTTCAAAATGTGTTTGGCTGGTAAGAGTCATACTAATTACAGTAATTTGTGTGATTGAATTAATTACTAAGCTATAGAATTATGATTGTTTATGCTAATACTAAGGGTCAGATAAATTTTGTTGCTTAATTTTTTTTTCTGAGTTTATATTAGTTCTTTTTGTGTGTGTGCATGTGTGTTTTTTTATTATTATTATTGTACTTTA
Organism: Ateles fusciceps; assembly: GCA_036589455.1. Taxonomy (NCBI): domain Eukaryota; kingdom Metazoa; phylum Chordata; class Mammalia; order Primates; family Atelidae; genus Ateles; species Ateles fusciceps. The sequence continues at coordinate 6,694,929 of JAZHEH010002014.1, forward strand.
GGTTCTGGGGTACATGTGCAGATCATGCAGGACTGTTGCATAGGTACACACATGGCAATGTGGTTTGCAGCCTCCATCCCCCCATCACCTACATCTGGCATTTCTCCCCATGTTATCCCTCCCCGACCTCCACACCACCCCCACTGTCCCTCCCTTGGCCCCCCCAACAGACCCCAGTGTGTGATGCTCCCTTCCCTGTGTCCATGTGTTCTCACTGTTCAACACCCACCTATGAGTGAGAACATGCGGTGTTTGATTTTCTGTTCTGTGTCAGTTTGCTGAGAATGATAGTTTCCAGATTCATCCATGTCCCTACAAAGGACATGAACTCATCGTTTTTTATGGCTGCATAGTATTCCATGGTGTATATGTGCCACATTTTCCTTGTCCAATCTATCATCTATGGGCATTTGGGTTGGTTCCAGGTCTTTGCTATTGTGAACAGTGCCCCTATGAACATACGTGTGTGTGTGTGTCTTTATAATAGAATTATTTATAATCCTTTGGGTATATATCCAGTAATCGGATTGCTGGGTCAAATGGAATTTTCTTTCTAGGTCCTTGAGGAAGCGCCACACTGTCTTCCACAATGGTTGAACTAGTTTACACTCCCACCAACAGTGTAAAAGTGTTCCTATTTCTCCACATCCTCTCCAGCATCTGTTGTCTCCAGATTTTTTAATGATTGCCATTCTAACTGGCGTGAGGTGGTATCTCAATGTGGTTTTGATTTGCATTTCTCTAATAATCAGTGATGATGAGCATTTTTTCATGTTTGTTGGCTTCATGTATGTCTTCTTTTGAAAAGTGTCTGTTCATATCCTTCTCCCACTTTTGGATGGATTTGTTTGTTTTTTTCTTGTAAATCTGTTTTAGTTCTTTGTAGATTCTGGATATTAGCCCTTTGTCAGATGGGTAGATTGCAAAAATTTTTTCCCATCCTGTTAATTGCCAGTTCACTCTAATGATTGTTTCCTTTGCTGTACAGAAGCTCTGGAGTTTAATTCAGTCCCATTTGTCTATTTTGGCTTTTGTTGCCAATGCTTTTGGTGTTTTAGTCATGAAGTCCTTGCCTGTGCCTATGTCCTGAATGGTTTTGCCTAGGCTTTCTTCTAGGGTTTTTATGGTGTTAGGTCTTATGTTTAAGTCTTTAATCCATCTGGGGTTAATTTTAGTGTAAGATGTCAGGAAGGGGTCCAGTTTCTGCTTTCTGCCCACTGCTAGCCAGTTTTCCCAACACCATTTATTAAACAGGGAATCCTTTCCCCATTGCTGTTATCATCAGGTTTGTCAAAGATCAGATGGTTGCAGATGTGTGGCATTGCCTCCAATGCCTCTGTTCTGTTCCATTGGTCCATATCTCTGTTTTGGTAGCAGTACCATGCTGTTTTGATTACTCTAGCTTTGTCTTAGTTTGAAATCAGGTAGTGTGATGCCTCCGGCTTTGTTCTTTTTGCTCAGGGTTATCTTGGCTATGCGGGCTCTCTTTGGTTCCCATATGAAGTTTAAGGTGGTTTTTTCCATTTCTGTGAAGAAGGTCATTGGTAGCTTGATGGGGATAGCGTTGAATCTATAGATTACTTTGGGCAGTATGGCCATTTTCATGATATTGATTCTTCTAACCATGAGCATGGAATGTTTCTCCATTTGTTTGTGTCCTCTCTTATTTCCTTGAGCACTGGTTTGTAGTTCTCTTTGAAGAGGTCCTTTACATCCTTTGTTAGTTGTAGTCCTAGGTATTTTATTCTCTTTGTAGCAATTGTGAATGGGAGTTTGCTCTTGATTTGGCTCTCTGTTAGTCTGTTATTGGTGTATAGAAATGCTTGTGATTTCTGCACATTGATTTTGTATACTGAGACTTTGCTGAAGTTGCTTATCAGTTTAAGGAGATTTTGGACTGAGATGATAGGGTCTTCTAAATATGCAATCATATCATCTGCAAATAGAGACAATTTGACTTCCTCTTTTCCTAATTGAATACCCTTTTTTTTTTCTTGCCTAATAGCTCTGGCTAGAACTTCCAATACTATATTGAATAGGAGTGGTGAGAGAGGTCATCCTTGTTTAGTGCCAGATTTCAAAGGGAATGCTTCCAGTTTTTGTCCATTCAGTATGATATTGGCTGTGGGTTTGTAGTAAATAGCTTTTATTATTTTGAGATATGTTATGTCGATACCTAGTTTACTGAGTTTTTAGCATAGAGAGTTGTTAAATTTTGTCGAAGGCGTTCTCTGCATCTATTGAGATAATCATGTGGTTTTTGTCTTTGGTTCTGTTTATGTGGTGGATTACGTTTATAGACTTGCGTATGTCGAACCAGCCTTGCATCCCTGGAATGAAGCTTACTTGATCGTGATGGATAAGCTTTTTGATGTGCTGTTATAATCAGTTTGCCAGTATTTTATTAAGATTTTTGCATCTATGTTCATCATGGATATTGACCTGAAGTTTTCTTTTTTTTGTTGAGTCTCTGTCGGGTTTTAGTATCAGGATGATGTTGGTCTCATAAAATGATCTGGGAAGGATTCCCTCTTTTTGTATTATTTGGAATAGTTTCAGAAGGGTGGTACCAGCTCCTCTTTGTATGTCTGGTAGAATTTGTCTGTGAACCCATCCGGACCTAGACTTTTTTTGGTTGGTAAGCTATTAATTGCTGCCTCAACTTCAGCCCTTGTTATTCGTCTGCTCAAGGTATCAACCTCTTACTGGTTTAGGCTTGGGAGGGTGCAAGTGTCCAGGAATTTATCTATTTCTTCCAGGTTTACTGGTTTATAAAAATTATAATTTTACTGTTAAATTTATAATTTACAGTAAATTATAATATTACTGTTTGTAATAATCTCTGATTGTAGTTTGTATTTCTGTGAAGTCAATGGTGATATCCCCTTTATCGTTTTTTATTGCATCTATTTGATTCTTCTCCCTTTTCTTTTTTATTAATCTGGCTAGCAGTCTGTCTATTTTGTTGATCTTTTCAAAAAACCAGTTCCTGGATTTATTGATTTTTTTGAAGGATTTTTTGTGTCTCTATCTCCTTCAGTTCTGCTCTGATCTTAGTTATTTCTTGTCTTCTGCTAGCTTTTGAGTTTTTTTTGATCTCACTCCAGTAGCTCTTTCAATTTTGACAATAGGGTGTCAATTTTAGATCTTTCCTTGCTTCTCTGGTGGGCATTATTATAGCTATAAATTTCCCTCTAGATAGTGCTTTAAATGTGTCCCAGAGATTCTGGTACACTGTGTCTTTGTTCTCATTGGTTTCAAAAAACATCTTTATTTCTGCCTTCATTTCATTGTTTATCCAGTTGACATTCAGGAGCCAGTTGTTCAGTTTCCATGAAGTTGTGTGGTTCTGAGTTAGTTTCTGAATTCTGAGTTCTAATTTGATTGCACTATGGTCTGAGAGACTGTTTGTTATGATTTCCATTCTTTTGCTTTTGCTGAGGAATGATTTACTTCCAATTATGTGGTCAATTTTAGAGTAGGTACCATGCGGTGATGAGAAGAATATATATTTTGTGCATTTGGGGTGGAGATTTCTGTAGATGTCTGTTAGGTCTGCTTGGTCCAGATCTGAGTTCAAGTCCTGGATGTCCTTGAAAATGTTCTGTCTCATTGATCTGTCTAATATTGACAATGGAGTGTTAAAGTCTCCCACTATTATTGTGTGGGAGTCTAAGTCTCTTTGTAGGTCATTAAGAACTTGCTTTATGTACCTGGGTGCTCCTATATTGGGTGCGTATATATTTAGGATCTTTAGTTCTTGATGCATTGATCCTTTTACCATTATGTAATACCCTTCTTTGTTTTTTTTTTTTTTGATCTTTGTTCGTTTAAAATCTATTTTATCAGAGACTAGGATTCAATTCCTGCTTTTTTTGCTCTCCATTTGCTTGATAAATTGTCCTTCATCCCTTTGTTTTTAGCCTATGTGTGTCCTTGCATGTGACATGGGTTTCCTGAATACAGCACACCAATGGATTTTGACCGGTGGTTTTTTTTGTTTTTTTTTTTTCAATTTGCCAGTCTGTGTCTTTTGATTGGGGCATTTAGTCCATTTACATTTAAGGTTAATATTCTTATGTATGAATCTGATCCTGCCATTTTGATGCTAGCTGGGTGTTTTGCCTGTTAGTTGACACATTTTCTTCATTGGGTTGATGCTCTTTACCCTTTGGTATGTTTTTGGAGTGGCTGGTACTGCTTGTTCCTTTCCTTGTTTAGTGCTTCTTTCAGGAGCTCTTGTAAGGCAGGCCTGGTGGTGACAAAATCTCTGAGCAATTGCTTGTCCATAAAGGATTTTCTTTCTCCTTCACTTATGAAGCTTAGTTTGGCTGGATATGAAATTCTAGGTTGAAAGTTCTTTTCTTTAAGGATGTTAAAAATTGGCTCCCAGTCTCTTCTGGCTTGTAGGGTTTCTGCAGAGAGATCTGCTGTGAGTCTGATGGGTTTCCCTTTGTGGGTAACCCGACCTTTCTCTCTGGCTGCCCTTAGCATTTTTTCCTTCATTTCAACCCTGGTGGATCTGACGATTATGTGCCTTGGGGTTGCTCTTCTTGAGGAATATCTTTGTGGTGTTCTCTGTATTTCCTGGACTTGAATATTGGCCTGCCTTGCTAGGCTGGCGAAGTTCTCCCGGATAATATCCTGAAGAGTGTTTCCCAGCTTGGATTCATTCTCTCCGTCACATTCAGTTACACCTATCAAACATAGATTAGCTCTTTTCACATAATCCCATATTTCTTGGAGGCTTTGTTCATTTCTTTTCACTCTTTTTTCTCTACTCTTGCCTTCTTGTTTTATTTCATTGAGTTGATCATCAATCTCTTATATCCTTTCATCTGCTTGGTCGATTCGGCTATTGAGACTTGTGTATGCTTCACGAAGTTTCTTGTGCTGTGTTCTTCAGCTCCATCAAGTTGTTTATATTCTTCTGTAAGCTGTTTATTCTAGTTAGCATCTCATCTAACCTTTTTTCTAGGTTCTTAGTTTCTTTGCATTAGGTTAGCACATGTTCTTTTAGCTCTGAGAAGTTTGTTATTACCTACCTTCTGAAGCCTGTTTCTGTCAACTCATCAGGTTCATTCTCCATCCATCTTTGATCCCTAGCTGGTGAGGAGCTGTGATCCCTTGGAAGAGGAGAGGCATTCTGTTTTTTGGTGTTTTCATCCTTTTTGCACTGGTTTCTTCCCATCTTAGTGGCTTTATCTACCTGTGGTCTTTGTAGTTGGTGACTTTTGGATGGGGTCTCTGAGTGGACATCCTTTTTGTTGATGTTGAAGCTATTTATTTCTGCTTCTTAGTTTTCCTTCTAACAGTCAGTTCCCTCTGCTGCAGGACCACTGGAGGTCCACTCCAGACCCTGCTCACCTGAGAATCACCCGCAGGGGCTGCAGAACAGCAAGGGTTGCCACCGGTTTCTTCCTCTGCTATCCTCATCCCTGAAGGGCACCCACCAGATGTCGGCCTGAGCTCTCCTTTATGAGGTGTCCCTTTGGGTATATGGGGGTTGGGGAGTTGCTTGAGGAGACAGTCTGTTCCTTATACGAACTCAAGTGCTGTACTGGGAGCTCCGTTGTTCCATGCAGAGCTGTTGGGCAGGTACCTTTAAGTCTGCTGCAGCTGAAGCCATAATCGCCTCTTTTCCCAGGTGCTCTGTCCTAGGAAGGTAGGCTTTATTTACAAGTTCCTGTTGTGTTGCTGCCTTCTTTCATAGATGCCCTAGATGCCCTACCCCGCATGGAGTAGTCTAGTCACAGTCTGCCAGCAGAGGTGTTGCTGAGCTGCCGCAGGTTCTGCCCAGCTGCTGTGTGAACTGCCTCGGTAGTGGTGGACTGCCTCAGTAGTAGGGGATGCCCTTTCCCCCACTGTGCTGGACTGTCCTGGGTCCTGCTGCACTTGCTGTGAAACTCTCAATCCAGAGCATTTCAGATTGCTTGTTTTGTGGGGGTGGTACCCACGGAGCCAGATCGCCTGGCTCCCTGTCTCAGCCCCCCTCCCTTTCAGTTGAATGGGCAGCTCTGTCTCCCAGGCATTCCAGGCACCAGTCGAAACGGCCATCCAGACTTGTGTGAGTTTCTGTGCACCGACCCAGCACCGACTAAAACTGCTGGGCTGAAAACTCGTGGAACTTTTCGGCCCATGGAATATCCTGGTCTGTAGGCAGTGAAAACTTGTTTGGAAATGCGGTGAACAATCACCCTCTGTGCTGTTCTCACTGGGAACTGCACTCCGGAGCTGTTCCTCTTTGGCCATCTTGGATCCTCCTCCCTATTGTTTAATTTTAATTACAACACCAAACCTCTGGTCATGTCGGCTCATTCCCCATTGTTTGTTGTTTATATGACATATCCATCCACACAAGACTCAAGAGGTATTTAGCAACAACATCGCCTGCTAGTTTTCTACTGGAGGCGAGGAAATGATAACTAATGCAGCCACTAGGAAAAATACTCTCTAATGATAAGCCCAGCTAGTTCAGATATGTAATCGTTATCATAAAATCTCTGGCTAGTTCCTGGGATATCAGAAATAATATTTTTAAGATCACCTTAAAACATTCACAGATGATCTAATGTAGGCAGAAAAGCACAGGGAGTCTATGGACTATTAGATCTCAGCTATGCCAATTTCAAGGTGACCCTGAGTAAATTACTTTAGTGTCTTCTTTGTTCAGTAGAAATGGGAATGTTCACTTATTTATTCAAGAAATACAGAGTGCCTACCATGTGCCTGGTACTGCTCTAAGGGTTATGAATCAAGGAATCCCTCTGCTTTGCCTTGTGATACAGTGTATTAGTCTGTTTTCATGCTGCTGATAAAGACATACTCAAGACTGGATAATTTATAAAGAAAAAGAGATTTAATGGACTCACAGTTCCACATAGCTGGGGAGGCTTCACAATCATGGTGGAAGGTGAAAGGCACATCTTACATGGCAGCAGACAAGAGAGAAATGAGAGCCAGGTGATAGCAGTAAATAATATGGGAAAAAATTAAGCAAGTAGAGAATGATGAGAGTGAACAGTTTGTACACAGTGGATGGAGAAGACCTGTCTGCTCATGCAACATCTAAACAGATATCTAAAGGAGGGAGAGAGCCATGTGGATATCTGCAGAACTTTCCAAATAGTGGGACATAGAAGGAAGTGCAAGGGTCCATAGCAGAACACACTTAGAGAGGATAGTGAAAGGTAAGGGGTGAAGGAATGTGGTCAGAGAAGAGGTCAGCAAGTTGTGGGGGAGTGGGGAAGGGGCAGGAATGGATCCTACATGGTCTTTTAAGCCACAGAAATCCATTACAAAGTTTTGAGCAGAGGCCTGACATGGTCTTACTTATTTTTAAAGAAGCACTATTGCCAAGTGCCACCATGGGAGGCAAGGAGGCCAGTTAGGAAGCTATTGTTGTAATCCAGGCTAAAAGTTGTGGTGGCTTGAAAGAGATGCTAGGGATGGAGATGTTGAGAAGTATTTGGGCTTAGGGTACATTTTGAAGGACAAATAAACAAAATTGCTGATGTGCAGTGAGAGAAAGAGTATAGAGTAGTCCCAAAGTTTCCTGCTGGGCTGCAGAAAGAATGGAGGTGCTATTACTAAAAAGAGGAAGGCAGGGAGAGAGGCTGCTTAATCATTCTGAGCCTGTTGTGAGACAGTAACTCACTGTAGTAAATCAGAAGATGTAAATGAAACAGGCACTGTTCTTGGCCCACAGTAGGTATTCAGACAATCTTAGTCCATTCCTTATCCTTTGTAACACTTCTTTGTTACATATTCTTGTTTTTACAATGAATTTATTCACTATCCACACACATACACCTGCCCTTTTATTCACTACTTCTCTACAGATCAATATCTGGTCAAAACAGCTCCACAACAGTGAACGGGTCAGCAAAACCTCACCCAGAAAAACCTCTAATAGACTACACACTCGACAGAGGCTACATTTTTAGATAAATAAAAAGAAATGATTTATGCCAAAATAGTATTCAGGGTAATCCTCCTCGTGCTTTAAAGTACTTAGTGCTTCAGCATGCTAAAAGTTTCCCTAGTATTCATTGCTTTTTAACATAGAAATTCTGTGAAGAGTAAAATAATTTATAAGCATTTTGCCTTAGAAATTCTGAAGAGATGTTAAGAAAGTGAGAAGTTACCAAAATCTGTTGAATTACCTACTGAATAGATATTTCATGGTAAAAGTTCCTACTTGTTTTATTATTTTGTCTAAAATTTGAAACATAATGTTAAAAGGCAATAAGTCATGTAGATTCTAAACACTTATGTAAATATGTGTTAGCAATGTTTTATCTAATGCTGACCTGAAATATAACCAACATGTAAGTAGAATATACAGTCTACATATTTTTTTTAAAAGCTCAGTTTTTAAAATTTCTTTGTTGCAGATTCACTTGAAATATCAGTATTCAGTTCATATATCTCTATACTCTTAAGAATCATCAGCATTTAATTTATGAGTGTTTTTAGTTGGAAAGATTTTGCTGCTTAAAATTCAATTCAGTCCCCTTGGTCTGAGTCGAGGAATACTTATATCTTGTGTTTTTCCCAAAGCCCTCCTCTATGCCCAATTTCCCATAATTGAGCTAATCTTTAATCCAAAGTAGAGTGAAGATCCCACTGCTTTCCCACTCCAGTCCAGGGACAATAACACAGAGAATAACAGAGCCCAGGGACAGATAGCACGTTGGTCTCATGGTCACTATTCCTCTGTCTCCAGAAAGCATCTAGTGTATGTGTGACTTCATGTCACATTAAAAGCTGATATGTGGTTTAAGAAATAAACCCTGCAGATGGCCAAGAAGCAGCTAAAGGTCCACTGTTGGTAGGAATCACACAAGAACAGACCAGTTTTTCTTCAAGGAGTGAATGTCTTGAGTGTGTTCAGCAGCAGGACAGAGCACCCAGCCTTCCCAAAGAGGCACAGGAGCAAATAAGGTCTCCTCTCCCTTGCTTGGCAAATAGGATCATTGGTAGGGGCAGGAAAACCTTTGTAGACATCTTAGGTTTGTCACTCATGACTTTTAATACTAAATCATGGTATGACAAGAACCTCATCAGGCTACCCAAAGTATACAGTGAAAAACAAATATCTTGCAGCAACTATGCCAGTATTTAGTATAAAATCCAGCAAAGTAGTTGGCACTGCCTAGGAAACACCCAGGGTTGACTATGCAGTCTTTTGTTCATGCTTTCAAATATAACTTTACTAGCTCATGAACAGGGACCCGTTTATCTCCAGGAAGAATCTACTTCTCATTTTTATTTAGAATCTACTTCTTAATGCTTTTCTTTAGTTTTAATCCTTCAGGACCCTGTTTAAACCCTGTTTAAAGCAAGTAGCAAGATTTACCTAGGTTTTATTATGGTAATTACTAGCAGTTTTAATCTACTGACACCAAGTCTGTTTTCCAGCTGGAATAGCCCTCCCTACTCTTTGACTTAGATAGAAAAGAAAATAGGTTTTGACTCATCTGTTTTTTAATTTCAGGGATAGTTGCTGTTCTCTTCTGTGGAGTCACACAGGCACATTATACCTACAACAATCTGTCTTCGGATTCCAAAGTGAGAACTAAACAGGTAAAAGAAAAAATTTACTACAGACTTGATCTCTTTCTGTGTAATGGTTATGTAGCAATTCTAGCAGTATAGTCAGAAAGAATTTCATTAGTAAAGGAAAAATGTAAGCGCAAGGCTTCATTATGGGTTGGATATTTATAGATTTTTTTTCCCTCCAGGATAACCATTAACAATTCTCTTGTTAAGCAAAAATATAGTTATAATAATCTCTCCCTCCTGAGAGATGTTGAACTTAGACTGTTAGTCTTGAAGATGAAAGACCTACAGTTGGTAATAATTCACAGTCACTTACATCTAAAAGCATTATAAAGCATGTGAGATTGGGTAGTTACAGAGAGAGAAGGAAATGAAGAAAAAGAAGGAAGTGAGGTTTGGTCTTTAATTGGGTGCTTTTGATGCCAAGCAAACTCAACTGCCAGTTGTCACACAAGCAGAATGTATCTCCCTTATGCCAGGAACACATCTGTTTGGATATTTGCACATAAACACACACAGATTCTTTCCACAGACATTTGCTGCACAGCTACTCTGTGCCAAGCACCATGCTAGCTGCTAGGAATACAAGAACAGATAGTTTATGGCCATGCCTTCAAGAGGTTCATTATCAAGACTGTTGATGAGGACACAGATGTGTAGCAAACAATTTGCCACAGTTTTATAAGTGCTGTCTTAGAAATACTTGTATAGTGTGCGTAAGGGGCATTAGTAGGACATCACCCTACAGTTAGGATTGAGAAAGGAGAAAGTTTCTAGAGATGGTGCCCAACCTGGAGCTTGAAATGCAAATAGAAGTTAACTAGGTAAAGATCTGGGTTCTAGTATGGGGCAGAGGGTAGCAACAGGGTATTTGAGGTCAAAGGATCAGCATGGACAGTATCTCTTGAGCAGCCAGTAGAAGCTCTGTAAATAGTTCAGCACAGCTGTGAATGGGGCAAGGCTGAAGCAAGTGGGATACAGTGAGAGCAGAGACCAACTCATGAAAGGACTTTGGTACCTTGTGAAGGACTTTAGACTATAACCTATAAGTAATGGGGGAGTGGCTTTAATAGCAGGAATGTATTGTCTCACAGTTCTGGAGGCCGGAAGTCTGAGATCAAGGTATTGACAGGATAGCTCCTTTTGAGGGCTGTGGAAGAGAATCTGTTCTATCACTCTCTCTTAGCCTCTGGAAGATTTCTGGAGTCTTTAGTGTTCCTTGGGTAGACACATCACTCCAATCTCTGCCTTCATATTCACATAGCAGTCTCCCCGGTATGCATGTCTACCACCAAATTTCTTCTTTTATAAGGACACCGGTCATATTGAGTTAGGGGCCTACCCTACTCTGGTATGACCACATCTTAGCTAATTACATTTTCAATCACTTTGTTTCCAAATATGGTCACATTTTGAACTACTGAGGTTTAGGATTTCAACATATGAATTTTGGAGGAACACAGTTCAGCCCATAACAAGAAGTCGTTGAAGGGTCCTAGGCAAAATAATTTTAAGATAATTGAATATGACTCGGGTAGACATGAGGGACATGAACCAAATGGCAATTGTATCCTGTAGCTTTTGCTGTGTAACAAAAAAATCACACAACTCCAATGTCATCCAACAATAATCATCTATTGATTCCACACCTGCAGGCTTCAGCCATTTTGATCTGGGTCAGACTGGGTGCTTATGCTTGTACCAGCTGAGCTTATGTATACATCTGTTGGTTTGTTGGGGGCTCTATTCTAAAGTAGGCTTGACTAGTGGGCTTTGCTAGTGCTACGTGTTTGTTATTCTTCTCCTGATAGAAAAGCAAGCCCCAGTGTTAAAGAAGGTCCAGTACCATACTCTGCTTGTGTCATACCTCCTAAACATCCTATTGGCCAAGAAAATTATATGGCGTAGTCCAGAATCCAGAGGCCAAGCCAATCCCTGACCACAGTGGGAGAGCACTGCAAAGTTATATGGCAAGGAATGTGGACATAGGCAATGATGGAGAATTGGACTGAATGATGAAGTCTAACCCAAAATGCAAGTGGAGGTAAAGATGTCTCTTATAATAAACATGGCCATTCTGAGGACATCTCATGTGATATTAGGGCAGTGGGAGTAGAGACAGCAAAAGCGACCAAAGCAAAACCTGTAATTGGCCAGAAATTTCTAAACAGGATTTCCTTAAGGCTTACTTTGAAGCTCTCCAAAATGAGCTATCACTTTCGTCCCTCTGTCCTTGTCACATCCCAAGCTTGACTCTAGCTGCACCTGCCCAGGGACTCTGCAAGCTCACCCTTCCCCTCTGCCCATCACCTCAAATGCCTCAAAGGAATCACACGATGCAATTATAGGAATCTTGAGGCCCCCTGAGTGAAACAAAGAAAAAAGCCCCCAAAACAAAAAACTGATTCCAATATCCAGAAACCTCCAACATGTAAGTCTTTCAGAATCCTTTTCATTTCGAATACTACTAGCTTTCCCTAGGGCTTAAAGGGAAATGTCTTGGGCTGGTTTTTTCCTAACATCTTTTGGTTCTCTGAGCATATTTGTATTCTGGGAAGCTGAACCCTGTTTAGGAGCTTGCACTTTTAAGTCATTCTATCTAGACTGTTCAGCAGAACTTCAAAGATAACTCATCTCATGGCAAGACAGCAGCCTAGCACCTAGGGGAGACAAAGCCAAAATCAGTGCCCATAGCCTTCTGTTCTCCCTCTGAATGGCTTGACAAGCCCTCCCTAACAGGTTGCCAGCATTCATTTTTACAGCATTCTCCTTTAAGGAAAGAGAATTTTACAAGTTCTTTCTTTAACATCTAGGTGACTGCATACTCCCATCTTTGTTCTCCACACTGCCTTCTTTTTTGGGTGCCTAGATTATAGCAGAAGCTTAATGAATACTAATTCCCTTCTACTTCATTTTCATCCATTTCCTCACTTCCTTTCTATTAGGATCGTCATTTCCTGCTTATTTTTTCTTATAATATGTATATACACAGCATATGTGCATATTTATACATACTTGCATATCTATGCATGCATATACACATGCATATCCCATACTCTAGTATACAGAGTCTAAGGTCCCCACTTTGAAAGAAGTGCAGTCAGAGGTTCTCAGCCACATCTGCACTAGAGTAGCAAGCAGAGTTCAAATTCTTATGGGAAACTAATTACAAATTGTAGAGAAATGCTGACGCACGTACTATACAGGTTGCCACTGCGTCCTCTCTGAAAATGGGAAAGGTTTGGGAAGTATTATATGGTGTTACATGGTTACAGGACATGATATCTTGCCCTATATACCGCATGTTGTATTCACACTGTCAATAGGAAGGTAGCAGTTACACAGCTTCATTGCCTCTCTTCCCAGGACTGTTCAATGAGAGTGTAGGAAGCCAATTAGTAAACTTGGGGGAAATCCATGTAAATCAACTTTGAGTTATAAAATTCAAAGATGCCATGATTTACAAAAGAGTTCTATTCAATTGTGTCTATACCAGTTAATCAAATAGCTATATCTAGATACAAAGGCTTTTGAGAATTAAGCATTCTTTATAGCTTGAAGAATTAGAGCACCTTTTTAAAATTGTATTTTTTTACATTAAGATATGTTTTGTAAATGATAATGACCCTTTAGATGTAGCAACTTCATTTTTACTTCAGCCTGTGAAAAAACATGTAACACCACTATGTGTTAGGCACAAAGCAATATGACAGAGACAGTGTGATCCAACATAAGGGTTTGTATTTTGAAGAGCAGAGCATCCTATTAAAGAGTAAATGAACATATGCAGAAATGCCTTTCCCTAGACTTGGCGTCCTTTGTTGCCTTAGGGTGTGCACATCAAGTCCTAGAGATAGACAGATACTGTAAGCCCTGTCTCTTACCCTATAAGCTGAGCACTGCTAGGGATATTCAAGACAGACATCAGCACACAGCAGTGTAGCCCGGAAGTCTCACCCAGAGCCATCCAGAAGACTGCCTACAGACCCCATGATCCCACTCAGGTGAATTCCAGCCTGCCTCCCACCCCCTTCCTCCCATGTTCCCTCACCCCCCAGGCAGGCCTGGGAGCTTGCTCTCTGGGCCGAACTCCAGGGGTGTTCCCATCAGCTGTATTTACCTTGCCTGAGGCTAACCTGCAAAACCATGTACTTCCATAGCATCCCTTTTAATTAGAATTTCTCCTTCCCTTCACGTAGTTTCCACCAAAAATTATTTCCAACAGATACACATGGGTATATGATATGAATGTAAATAATTAACATTTACTCTGTATTAACATGTACAAAGTACTTATCTCATTTACTTTCTATTTACCGTTCTACCTAAGAGGTAGCTCTTATTATCACTGATTCCCTTCACGCATTGAACAAATATTTTTAGAGACCCTACTTTGTGCCAGCCACTGCTCAAGGTACCGGGGACACAACAGTGAACAAAAAAGAATTTCTAGTTGAGGAGCTTCATAATAGTCAAAATAAATATGCAAAATATATAGTGCACTCATGATAAGACATAAGGCCAATAATAAAACAGGGAAGGGAGCTAAGGGTATATGATGTGAAGGCAGGCTTATAATATTAGATTGGGGAGCCAGGAAAGGCCTCAGCAAGGTGTTATTTGAAAGAAGTAAAAGAGGGAACCATGTGGATATTTGGGGCAGAGCTATCAAGAAATTGGGAATAACAGATACACAGGCCCCCCTGGGGCAGGGGGAACCAATGTGGTTGGTATGGAGTGAACAAGGGAGAGTATGAGCAAAATAGCAGAGCAGTGAGAAGATACAGGTCATGGAGAGCCCGAATGAGATGGGGGAAACACTTGACACCTTTAAGTACAGGCACGTATGTACATTTTAAAAGAAAAGAAGTGTCAGTTGTTAGCTAGGGAAGTCTGTAAGAGTAACAGGTTTGGGGGGAAAATTATGAGCCCCCCAAACCTGTTCCTTGGGGTTGACTTGTTAAGTTTGGGATGTGTGTTAGTCAAGTAGAGCTGTTGTGTAGCCAGTTGGACATAGAATTCTGGAGTTCAGAGGACAGGTCTAGGAGAAAAATATGATTTTGAGAGTCATCAGCATATGACTAACATACAGAGATGATATTGCATATCATATAGAGATGATAATGAGAACATGAGACTGGATGAAATTTCTAAGATAGTGATAGAGAAGAGGTCCAAAAACCAATCCCAAAGGTACTCCAATGTTAAAAAATCTAAAATCAGCAAATGAGCCTGAAAGACAATAGATATTAGAGAAAACAAAAAGCAAGGAAAGTATGATGTCCTAGAAGTGAAGAGAAGAGCGTCTCAAGGAGCATGATGAATGACACCAAATACTACTGAAATTTCAAGGAAGATGAGAAAAATGAACATCATTGATGACAGTGATAAGAACCATTTTCTCAGAAAGCCTGAATAGAATGGGTTCAAGGGAGAGTAAGAGGAAAGAAATTGGAAACCTCCTGTATCAGCAAGTCTTTCAATGGAGTTTTGCTGAAGGGCAGCAGAGAAATGAGGTGATCACTGGAGAAAGAAGTAGAACCAAAGAAAATATCTTTTGATTTTTAAGGTAGGAGAAATAACAGTACTTTTGTATGTTGAGGGAATGAAACAGTAAAGAAAAAATGATGTGTTTAAGTTTTTGCTAGGCTAATAAATAGCAGATTTCAAACTCAGATTTTTTATTTTGTAGTTCAAACTATTTTGCCTCTTACTAAATATCATTTGGTTAGTAGATGGGATAGTGCCAATTGTGGGGCATCATTTATTCGGTAAACCTTGAATGGGTGGATGGAAAAACAAATGAATGTTTGGCCATCTTTATTATACTTTCAGCTAATTCAGATAATAAGCCATTTATTTTATATAGTATTTGATTCTGTTGTCTTTGAAAATATACCAATTTCACTGCATTTAAATTTTTTATACAAATACAAGTTGGGATGGACATAGATGTTTTCATGTATTTGCTTTTGAAAAGCCAGATTCTTTGTCTAGCATTTATGGGCAAACAATGACATCTTCATTAGAGCACATTCTTTCCAGATGCTTATTTTGTTTCCATTCCTCCCAGATATTTATAGTGTTTATCACCATTGAATGGAAAAGCAGCAATAATCCAAATTTAAATTTTCAATAAAAGAAGACAATGAGAACCAAATTATATGTTCTGTGCATGACTCTGAAAATTCAAATAAAGGATCTGGAATATGGGAGGAGCAAGGTATGGTGGAAAGCACAGCTGGCCGAGAGTCTAGAAAACTGGGTCTTGCCCCCATGTCTAGTACTCATGGTGGGGCTCAGATAATTAATTTAACACACGTGAGTTTCACTTTTCCCATCTTTAAAATGAATGGTTGAACTAAATGACTGGTTTTTAAGGATCATGCTCTAGACCTAATATTCTTTGACTTGACATGGAGCATAAGATATGTGTCTGGTTCCTTCTCTTAGACTACAATTGTGTAAAGATTACTTGATTAAAGACTGCAACGCATAGAGGTGAGAGGAGGAATTATAGTGCCATTTAACTTGCAACCAAATAACTGGGTATACAATTTCAATCAGTTGTCAAAGCAAATCCAAGGATGAGGCAATCAAAAACCAAAGACCCTGATTCATACTGAAGTAAAAAGGTTCACACTGAGGGCTGCGTGCTTCTTCCTGGAAAAACTCTCAGCTCTTAGGTGAGGGGCTGCAATGACTTTTCCTAAGACTGCCTGCATCCTTAAGGTAGAGAGTAGAAACCTTATATTGCTACAACTCAGCATCTCAGGTTATGACTGAAGAACCCTTTTTAATTCAAACATGGACTAATTGTGTTCTAAGAACTACAGTGGTTGTATGGCCAGCACCATGCTGGAAGCCAAGGAGACAAGGGCAGATAGCACATGGTTCTTATCCTTTGGAAGTTCTAAAATAGCAAGAGACATACACATGCATGCAAACATATATATGCATATGCAGGCATGCACTCACATGCACAAACAACCACATGTGGCAGATGCTAACATAGAGGGATGCACAACATGTCATGGAAAACCAGAGAACCGAGTTGCTTACTGGAGGCAAGGTTTTCATGGGAAGCTGATTTTTGGGTTGGGTGTTTTGGAGTTTGGGTATAGGGTTAATTAGGATATTGTCATTCAGATGTCATGGAGAATAAAAGCAAAAAGAATAGAGTATGCAAAAATATAAAACTAATAAAGAGTCTGAAAGCAATCCTAAGCAAAAAGAACGAAGCTAGAGGCATCAAGTTACCCAATTTGAAACTATACTGTAAGGCCAGTGACCAAAACAGTATTGTACCAGTACAAAAATGGACACAGAGAAATCAAACAGAATAGAGAACCCAGAAATAAAGCTGCACACCTACACCCATCTGGCCTTTGATGAAGGCAACAAAAATAAGCAATTGAGAAGTGAATCCCTGTTCAATAAATGGTACTGGGAGAGCTGGCTTGCCACATGCAGAAGAATGAAACTAGACCCCTACCTTTCACCATATACAAAAATTAACTTAAGATGTATTAAAGTTTTAAATGTAGGACTTCAAACTGTAAAACCCCCACAAGAATACCTAGAAAATATTATTCTGGACATCACCTTTGGGAAAGGATTTGTGACTAAGTCCTCAAAAGCAATTGCAACAAAAAACAAAAACTGACAAGTGGGACCTAATTAAACCAAAGAGCTTCTGCACAGCAAAATAAGCTATCAACAGAGTAAACAGACAAGCTACATAATGGGAGAAAATATTCACACATTATACATCAGACAAAGATCTAATATTAGAATCTATAAGAGACTTAACGAGCAAAAACAAATAACCCCATTAAAAATTGGGCACAGGACATGAACAGACGCTTCTCAAAAGAAGGCATGCAAGTGGCCAAGAAACATATGATAAAATGCTCAACATCACTAATTATCAGAGAAATGCAAATCAAACCATAATGAGATATTATCTCACATTAGTCAGAATGGCTATTATTTTTAAAAAGCAGATGCTAGTGAGGCTGTGGAGAAAAGAGAACTTGTACACTGCTGATGGGAATGTAAGTTAGTTCAGCCACCATGAAAAGCAGTTTAGAGATTTCTCAAAGAACTTAAAACAGGACTACCATTTGAACCAGCAATCTCATTACTGGGTATATATCCAAAGGAAAATTAATTAGTCTACAAAATAAAAAAAAACAGGCACTCATATGTTCTGCAGCACTATTCACAATAGGAAAGACATGGAATCAATCTAGGTGCCCATCAACAATGGATTGGATAAAGAAAATGTGGTATATATACACCATGGAATACTACACACCCATAAGGAAGAATGAAATCACGTCCTTTGCAGCAATAAGGCTGCAGCTGGAGGCCATTATTCTAAGTGAATTAACACAGGAACAGAAAACCAAATGCCACATGTTCTCGTACGTAAGTGGGAGCTAAACATTTGATACTCATGGACATAAAGATGGCAACAGTGGATCCTAAGAGCTACTAGAAGGCAGGGAGGAAAAGAGTAAGTGTTGACAATACAACTATTTTGTACTATGCTCACTACCTGGGTGACAGGATCCATTGTACCCTTAACTTCAGCATCAGGCCGTATACCCATGTAACAAAACTGCATGGGTCCTCCTTCAATTTAAAGTAAAAACTGAAAAAAGAAAAGCTTGACAAGTCCCAGAAACAAAGAGGTAACACCCTGTGACTAGGTCCCAGGTTGCCTCCGAGAAGTAGATAGGGGTGGGCCCCTGGCACAGGTTAAAGAGCAGCGAAGGGAAGCGTGTGGAAGCCAGCTCAGAGTGAAAATGGAGAGGTAAGTCCAGATGGACTTTTTAGTGTCTCAGTGTGCTCCACTTGGGAGAACTCTAACCTATAAGGGTCATAATCGGTTAAACCTTTTAGGCATAGCAATAATGATAATAATCAGATTTCTGCCTTACAAAGATAACCATGATAGCATCATTAAGGAAAAACTGAATAATGGATCTTTTGGAATTCATAGTATTTTTGTCTCTATTAGTGGTTTTAAGGGTTAGTTATGAGCAAACATGATAAGTAACTTCTACGACATAGATATCAACACTTACCACACTTCCTTTTAGTAAACTGTGTACATATATGACATCCAAATTTATCTGAACCTTCTGTGACTCCAGACATATTTTTGTCCTGTTTAACCTCTTAGGATATTGTGGTCTATATGAAAAGTTTATGGAAATTTACCATCTGGTTTTGCCTTGAACTTAGGAGCTAGATAAATTCTTTCTGAATTAATAAATAAATTAATGAGGGAATGAATTATGACCATTAACATTCCAAGATAAAAAATAGAGAAGAGAAACAATATATGCTAATTAGTGGTTTTATTTAATTCTGATATGATGCATTAATTTAAATTTAATGAGATGGATGCATAAGTCAAATGTCTAGGGTAATCTTGAGATATTGAAAGAAAGATTAAGCACAATTCCATTACTTGTGTGTTTCCTGCAGTGTGTCTCTGCCTTATTGATTTGCATTACAGTGCTTTTTGATTATGGTTTTGCACATTTTTTTCTATTTCTTTTAACAAAGGCAGTCACGTTCCATTTCAGTGACCTGTTCCAAGGCGCACTAGAGAGAGAATGTCATGGGCAACAATGCCCCTGCCTCCCTGGCTTCTGAGAAGATCAAAGATATCTTCATAAAGCATAGAATTGCCTTTTTTATTACTCTAATTACATTTCTTTTGTCAAGATTTCTACCACTTTTCTTCCCTCCTTCATTCAAAATATCTTTAAAAATACCATCCTAGAAGGGTTGAATTTATAAATGATGGCAAAGTGTTTAAATTTCTCCTTAGCTAGGCTTGTGATTCTTTTCAATGAAACTCATTATATTGTATAAAGGACATTTAGTAGTTCAGCTAATACGTGTTTTCTTTTAAATGCTAATGAGAGTGGAGCTCCCACATCATGGCAAGAACACATTGTACTTGCAATGCCTGGAAAGAATTATTTCCCTGCTTGAGAAGCCTTTACTCCACAACCAACATGTATTATAGTAGGCACCACAGATAGATATTTGGCACCTTCAATAGTGGGTACCTTCTATGTCCTGGGTACTGGGACCCAGAAAGAAATTAAGATAAGTAAGACATCCATGCTTCTCCTTGATAATTTTTTATATAAAATGTTTTCTCTGACAAAGTTGTAGTTGGACTATAACTTCTCAATTAAATCTATCCTACTCTCTCACCCACAAATCTGTTTAGCATAACATATAATTGCAGTTGGAAATTTTAAGTCATGAAATCAAAAAAGTTCAGAGATAAGGGGGACCACAAAGATAAACTTTCGAACCCAGAATTTCATGGGAGGAAAGTGAAACCCAGGGAAATTCAATGACTTCGAGGGGTCGGGCCAGTTTTCCAACCCAGGGTCAACCTGGACATGGGTCATTGCTCAAGGGATATGCACTGTAAATTAAAAATACACAGCACCTGCCTCTAAAAACAACATTTGGTATTCGTTATGTATTGCTATGTAACAAATTACTCCCAAATGTAGCAGCTTTAAACAACAAACTTGTATTATTATTTCATGTAGTTCGTGAAGTCATGGAATCCAGGAGCATCAGTTTTGCTGGGTTGTTTTGGCTCAGGGTCTCATGAGGTCGCTGACAAATTGTTAGGCAGGGCGTCCGGGTCTCAAGACTTGGCTGGGGCTGGAGAATTCTCTCCAAGAGCTTCATTTACATGGCTGTTGGCAGAAGACCTCAGTTCTTCCACCTGTGTCTTCCACAGGGCTGCTTGGGTGTCCCCATGGTGTGAAAGTGTACTTTGCCCACAGCAAGTGAAACCAGAGAGAGCAGGAAGAAAGAAGCAACAGTTTTGATTATTCTCTTAAATTTTTCACTGTCATTTCTGCCATATTCTGTTAGAATTGATCAGCTAATTGGACTATGTAAAGGGGAGGGTAATTAAGCTCTATATTTTGAAGCGATGGTGGGGGAGGGGGTGTCAAATAATTTGTGGACCTTTCAAACTACCAGGAGGCTCGATGCCATTTTTGGAAGTAATTGTTTGATAGTGCTTTTAATTTCATATGTGGTTGAATATTTAGGTTTTATGCTTCTTAAGTCAATTTTGGCCATATGTACTTTCTTAGTCAACTATTCTATTCAGGTTTTTAAAAATTTTATTATCAACAATTGTTGAATACTATATTGTGTCAGGCACTGAACATATATGTTTCATGTTGTCCTCATTAATACTCACATAAAATCTACGAGGCAAATACTATTAGTAATCAGATTTCATAGTCTTAGAGAAGTTAAGGCCACACAAAGAATAGAATAAGGCACCACAACTCATTGTGGTTTTAATGTCCTTCGTACATATTTGACTATAGACCTTTTCTTACAGAAAATTACATGCATGTATTTTCCCCCTTTTATTAAATTTATAAAACTTTACATATTATGCTGATCATTTTAAATTTACTTATACGTTCTACTCTTTTCTCCTTTTATCACTAATCCCTTCTTCTTTCTATCCTTGGGCTTTCTGTTTTCTTCCCGGTCCCCTTTACAGAGGAGGATGAAGGGAACCCTGTTCCTGCAGATCACCACTCTCCTGCATTTTTTATTTCCCTGCTTTACTACAACCCTGAGAGGACCTTAACAGGTAGAGCCAAGAATAGTCTTTTCTTTTTGCAGCAAAGTGTTGGTTCTGTCTCATCATCTATCCCATCTCATCATCTCTTTATCTTATGACAGATATATTATTCCATTTTGCCTCTGCTGGCTTGCTTTCTTCAGAATTCATCAGCATTGAATGATGTTATTGTTTTATTCCGTTTCCCCCTCACCGTCATAAAAGGTTCTGTATCAGAGTCACCTCCCAGGACTATCTTTGTCTCTACCCAATAGGCAATGTCTTGGTGGCACATACTAATTTACCTTTAAATTTCTTGCTAACAAGTTTCCAAAGTCTTTCCTTAATTTTTCTTTCTCATCCTGCCAAGCCCTAAGAAAGTCTACTTAACTCATTTAGCCTTTTCTAAATATTAATTTTCTTTATTACATTTTCCCCAAAATCATAGTTTTGTATTTTCTCAGTAAGTAGAGCCCCAACTCCTTAAAAAAAATAGTGCTCTCTCTGTCTTAATTTTTTGCTTTTAGAAAACAAGAAATACCATCATCAATGCTTAGATACCAATATATAAATGTGTACGATCCATGTCTTTCTATGAATGGATCTGATTCGATGCATAATGGAAAAATTTATCTGAATGGAATTTAGGAGATCAGCTGGCCTGGTACCTGCTTTGATGACATCCAAGACAGATGGTTGCCTATTATTACTTTAAAATTTCTAAGGATGGCAATGGCATAACCCCCTTTAATGGCCCATTACAGTTTTATCACCCTGCTTGATAGGTGTGAGTATGAAGAGCTTCAGTCTCATAATGGCATTTTAGAATGATAAATGGAAATTACTATAATTTTTCTACTCATTTTAATTAAATTTTATTGAAGCAACACAGAAAACATTAAGGCTGAATATGTGTGCCTGACCATGTGTTTGTTAAAGAATGTTGCCAGAGTTAAGGATGCCATTTCCTTAATGATCTTGAAAGATGCAGCAAATGTATTTAATAAAACGTTAAATCTCTGTGCAATTCCTTCAGAAAAGAAATTGAATAGCTTCTGGAGGTACAGCTCAAAAATCCAAAGAATCCCATCAGTGAATATATGATTTATAACTCTGAATAAAGTACCCCAGAGGGAAATCTAATAAGTGAGAACAAGAGTTTAGTTTTAGGAGAGTCACTTAATACAATTGCTCTAGGTTACATTGAGAAAGGATTTGTTTGGAATCAGTGGCAACCAATCTCTTCTTAAGGGAGAATAAATAGCCGTTGTGATGGACCTGCCTCAACAGTGAATACCTGGGTAACAAACTATTTCTGTTGTATTTTTCCATTGGTTCTAAGCTGTTAAAAAAAAAAAAAAACATAAAAACAAAAAAAACTCTGCTTTAAAACAGGTTTCTTTTCCTTGTTTGTGCTGTGCCTTGCTTTGTGCAAATTAAATTTTCAAGAACAAACTGGAAGGGAAAAGATACCTGTTGAAAAATAAAGCAATGCTTCTGTTGGAAAAGAATGTCTAACCTTGCCTTAGTCATTGTAGTATATGAATTCACAGAGTTCTTTTCCCCTAGAGATCTGTGAAAACATGATCATTGAGATTCACATCTGGAGAAAGTGTGATTTGGGGTTTCCAGGATAATCACTTCATACCCCAGCCCTTGACTTGCTTTCTCTTTCTGATGATGTCGCTCTGATGACAGTACAGGGGCCTATAACATAGGACCGGGATAGAAGATCTCTTGGCCAACTAGAAACAGACAGGCACACAGGGATCAGAGCTAGCACTTGGAATGAGTCCTGGCGGAGTTTCAATGTTTTGAATTCTGACACAGCAGGTTTCTGGATGGTTAATGTGAAGTTCTGTGAGTAGTACTGAGGTCTTCCCTGGAGCCCCAAGGGGAATTATGTCTTAACTTTTTATGTCCTTATACAGGTGTTCTTAAATGGTGTTCTGCAGGCTGGTGTCATAGTGATCCATTTTTATGACACGGCCCGTATTCATTTCTGGCATAAATTAATAATTTGCAATATCCTCTAGGGAAAACACTACAATTCTTCCCCTTTGTACTGATTTACTGTTTGGGTTTTGGCTTGCTTTTATAGTACCAAGTTGAGGTCTATAGGGGTCTTTTGCTTCATCCCAGCATACCAGAGACTAAAGAGTTTGAGACTGTCTAACCTTCCAGTGAAAAATAGTCTGATTTTAAGTGAACAATTTTCCTCATTTGGCCCTGCCAAATGTTTCATGTAATTTCTGGGCTGTTTGTAGGAATCGGATACACTGGCCTGTAGAATAAGGCAACACCACTCTTTAAGGATCTTCCCTATGTTCTAGGCAGAAAACACCTTATTATTGGCTCCAGAATGTTCGCAGACCTGAGCCCAGGCAACCCAAAAGAAGGAATTTGAATTTTGTCCATAATTGGGATTTAGACATGTAGTGATGATATATGTGTGAAAGGGGTTAATGAAAGAAGTCAGACACAGGAAAAGATAACAACCTTTAAGAGGAAAATTCCTGTAAATGGAAAGGAGTTTGATATAGCCTTAGGACCAACATCCTCTTGTGGGACACCGTGAGAATGAACTTGGCCCTCCCAACCCACCTGCCTGTTGGCATCCCTGCACTCTGAGAAGGGGAGCACTAAATAGTAAAATTTTGTGGGGGAGTAAATTGTTTCCCTGGGAACACATGTGACTCTGCTGGAGCCCACCCCATCCCCAGAATGCTGAGTTGTAACTTTGAAAGAATTTGAGTGGATGCTCAACTCTAAGGGATCATCTCTGAAAGAACTGGAAACATAAAAGTGAAGTACTTCGCTGCTGATTGGAGAGAAATAAGTAGCCAAGACCAGTAGACAGTCAAATATGGAGCTTAAGCTGCCAGAGGCAGAAAGCATAACGGATACCCCAATGAGTGAGGCAGTCCTGAAATTGCAGGTGGCAGGTGGCAGCAGTGTAGGTAGCAGTGGGGAAGGAGAACAGGCTGCAGCTGGAATCCAGCAAGGGCAGGTTGGTGCAGACAGCTGAGGGTTGGTCAGCTCTGGGCTGTGGCAACATGTGCTACCCAGCTCCCTCCTCTTGGAAACTCCTAGAGCAGTAATGCTCAACCCTGGGTGTATGTTAGAATTTTTTACAAATCCCAGATATCTGGGCTCCATGCCCCGGATTTCTAATTTATTTAGTCTGGAGTGGGACCTCAGCTGCAGTATTTTAAACTTTACTTAAGTGATTCTAATGAGTGGCCGGAGTTGAGCACCTAGAAAGACACCAGACACTGGATGGGGGAAGGGCTGAGGTCCTGTCATTTGGCAGGTGGGGTTTTGGATTCAGCAGATCAGAGCCAAACTGTCCAAGTGAGTTCAAAGGGAAACCACACGCTGATGGGCTTGGGACTTGGAACTCTAGAGAGTTTTTAAAATCTTGCTGGCCAGTGGGTCACCCAGAGATTCTGATCTAATTGGCAGGGAGTGCAGCGTGGGCAGCAAGATTGTTTCCAGCTTCCCAGATGTCTGCTGCGCTTGAGAACCAGTGGCCTAGGGCACAGTAATGTCACTCATGAAGATCCCTTTGTGGAGTCCCATAAATATTTAAGAGACAAGAAAACTCTGCAAGGGATTTTATATTCTGTGTGAGTAGGTGGAGACTTAGAACTATCAAGATTTGGCTATTTGTATAAATACATTTATATTCGCAGGCAGGATGTTTCCAAGACATTACCCAAATAAGTATTCCCACAGTTCTTAGGTCTGGGAAGGCAGTCCCACAGTCAAAACCAAAAGGAACAATTGGCAAGCTCCCTTTTACAGTGACTTGCTCACCTACCTGAAGCTCACAAATGGAGGTTTCAATTTAAAATTCACAGGTTCATTGCAGTAATTGCAGCATGTAAAACTGTTAGACTACATAAAAAATGGGAATCTACCTTCACTTCTTTGATCTTTAACTCAGTAAAATACAAATTTGGTTAATACTTATGGACTAATAGGTGCCAGCTAGTGAAAATTAGTACTTTTGACCCTCACAATAACCAGTGAGCTAGGTATTATTGGCAACTATTTTATTGAGGAGGAAGCTAGGATGCAGAGAGAATAAGTAATTTACATGTGCCTACACAAGTAAATATAGGTGGAAAAATGGGACTGAAACTGATTCCAAGGCCCGTTCTTTCCCACCTCACCCAGCTACCTTTCTTTCATCTCTAGTGAATCAAAGTATCCTCCAACTTACCTCTCACTTTCCAGTTTCAGTTTCATATAGTAACTTTATATATGATGCATTTTGTGAAATACATTTGGAAAATTACTAGGTATAGAATCTATAGGAACTTTGCTTATCTATTCTATCCTATACTATGCCATAGATAATTCTAGAAAAATGTAAAATTTCTTCACTTTTTCCCCACCTACAATTATTTGGTGTCCCAATAAGTAATGTCTTCTCATTGTCAGTTCTCTGGAGGTTTGAGAGACTGTAATCAAATCTCATCAGCAGTGTTTCTGATTAGCATTCTCTACCATGTATGAATTAGGAGAAAACTTACCTTGTCTATTTCTTAGAAACTATGGCTAAGGTACACTTTAATAATTTTCAGGACTATGTATGGGTGGAACATTTTATGTATAATAGAGCAAATGTGTAAAGAAGAATCAAATATATATTTAAAGTTATAATCTATGTGCAAATATTATACGTATTTGCTTTAGGAATTGTGGAATCTTTAAGATTCTCAAGAGCATTCATCTTAGGATACTTTATTCCACTCACCAAATCCCTCCCTCAATGAAAACACCTTTGTATCTTGAGTCATAGTACTCTAAAATCTCTTATCACCATAATGAGTGTATTCAACTAGTTGGTAATAGATAAAGGAAATCCTATTTCCAAAAGTGCATTTTACTACTTAATTTCAAGCAAGTTACACAATGTTCCCCAAAGTTAAACAAACACAAAATAAGAATGTAAATTTACTGATAATGTTCAAATGGACATTAAAATATACTACTCAGATATCTTTGGCAGAAAGCAAAAAGATATTATCTGACTCCAGGGTTCAGCTTTACTATATATCTTTCTGTTGAGAAACAATATATATTAGTGGATTTTGTGATACAGAAAGTATTCCAACTTTCCTGACAGAACAGTAAAGTGTTTTAACCTGTCTTTAAGTCTTGCTCCAGTCTGTCTACTCATCAGTAACTTAATTTTACTTCAACTTGAACATGCCTTCTCAGTGCTTTTAACTGATTCTTTCCTGAATATTTTCTTTGGTCAGGGATTATGATTTCAGTGGCAACATACAGGAATTAGGTATCAGACCTCCTTTAAAAGAATGGTTTAATTTCTGTTGTTCACCAAACCATGTATATGATTCATGCAATCAAAGTTACTTTTTCTATTACTTTTTTAAAGACCTCAACCTTGGAATTCTATTTGGTAAAAAAAATGCTTGATTTTAAGTTGCATCAGAAGCTTTAACTTATGCCACAGAGTACAAAAAAGGTGACTGTTTTTTAAGGTTTTTTTTTTTAAAAAGCAAAATGTTAGGTGGATAATTAGTTTCCCAATGACTTCAATAAGTGTTGCAATTCAAAGAAAATCTCAAGCCAAACTTAATGTATTTATCCAAATACATCTTTTTGATCCCACTATTCAGCATCCCAACTGGTTAAGCAGAGTTTCCAGATGTCAAGCCTAGCACCCACTTGGGTCATTAAGAAATTATTAAATCTGCTCTGTTGGTCAGCACATGGGGCTCAGGTAGGTGCCAGGCCCCCCAGCTCTGCCCCACTGCCGCTTCCTGGGAATAAACCCAAATCCTGAGTATCAAAATGCCCATGAGCCAGTGGTCTGCCTGCTACATAACTCCATTTGTATCCAAACAGCATCATTGCCTGACCCTGGAGAGTAGCAGTTCCAGGGTTCTGGGTGAGGAATCTAATGCAGTGAGATCCAGGAGAGAATTAGCACAGGAATGAGTGTCAGACTTCCGGGCAGCCATTTTGAGGAAACCAGTATAAAATATTCACATTGTACAGTTCATCGAACTTCATCGTCTCACTTTTTTGACTTTGACCTAAGTGAACAGAGAAATGATTTGATTTGTAGCTTTGTTGGGTAGAAGTTTCACATTATTTAAAATCATTTTAGAATTTCTTTTCAAATTTTGAAAAGCACCAATATATCCTTTTTTATATTCCTTTGACTTCCAGATTTGCCTGATTCATGAAACATTATTATCTTTTAATTACTATAAATTGGCCTTGAGTTTCAAAGTATCATCTAATAACTGGATTAATTTTCAATGTATAAAATGTGGGCTTTCTTCCCATAACTATTTTTTAAGTGAAATCTGGGAAGGTGATTATTATACCTACTTTTTACCATATGAAATTTTTAACAAAAGCATTCACCATAGCTTTGTAAATTATTCCAGCTTGCAAGATATGACTCAATTTATTCTTGGATGCTTATGTTGGAAGCTGCATTGTATTTTAAACAACAGGTTAGGTGGACTAAACCTGGAAATTTATTGCATTATAGGAGAGATCTACATTATTATTTTCCGGAAAATGTGCATAGAGCTTTTCATAAATGTTCACCTCATTAACAAAGAAATGCCATTTCACTTTAACTACAAAGACCTTTCCCTGACAGAGGCGCATTTGCAACAATGGCCTATTTAAATTCTTTCTCTCTCTCTCTCAGACACATTTTTAAAAATACCTTTACCTCCAAATGACTCTGATATATGATATTTAAAGATGCAGGGTTTTTTTTTATGGTTATGCATCAGTAACACAACAAAGGTCAGCTTTGCTGTGTTTCGCATATGGTATAATCTTGTGTCTGACTACTTCATCTATGTGGCCTCACTGACTGCATTTTTCCAGATTTTTGTGTCTTCATCTTTTTTGAAGCCTCTTCTACTGCACTGGATCTATGACTTTTGGAATTATTAGTACCTGGTCCAATGCCTTCCAGAAGTCAAAGAATACAAATACTGAATTTTCCTGTGTGTCCTGAGGTCAGTCTTCATATAACCTCAGCATCTGGGAATTAAGGCAAGAAGGAGGACAAGCACCGGACTTGGGAGCCCTGTGTTCTCAGACTGGGTCTGCTCATGCATTTGTGGTGTGTCCTGGAGCAAGGCCCCAGGTCACTGTGAGCCAGGGAATGTCAACCCCATGAGAGCAGGGACTTGGTCTGCTTTGTTCACTGCTATATTGCAGTGGCTAGAAATGTGCCCAGCATATGTAGGTCATCACTTTTTATTTGTGGGTGAATAAATGAGTTGCAGTGTTCTCTATAAAGGCCCAGGCCCCCGTGGGCAGTTAGTGAAGACCTCCATGAGTCCTGCTCCCCTTAGGGCCCAGACAACATGGGATTAAGTGCTCTGAGGGGGAGTAACATAGTTCTCTCGGGTTACATAACAAAGAAGCCTGACTAGTCGGGGGTTCAGAGAAGTCTTTGAGAAGAGAGTCTTCGGCTGAGACCTAAAGAATAATTAGGTGTGAACAGGCAAAAGACATTGGCAAGAATGAGAGCATTGCAGGCAGAGGCCTCATCACAGGAGAGATCCTGGCTCATCTGAGGGACTGAAGGGCCCTAGCATCTCTAAAGTGATTATCTAAGTGAGATATGAACCAGAATGCGTGCAAATATCATTAAATCATAGAGTTATAGGGCTGGAAGAAATCCCATTACTCAAACTAGCCCATATAGGCTGCCCATTTTACCAGTTGAAAAC
Organism: Ateles fusciceps; assembly: GCA_036589455.1. Lineage (NCBI taxonomy): Eukaryota > Metazoa > Chordata > Mammalia > Primates > Atelidae > Ateles > Ateles fusciceps. Next base: position 6,723,885 of record JAZHEH010002014.1, read on the forward strand.
TGAGGCTCAGAGGTCTCTGAGCAAGTTCTGGACCTTAAAATGAATTTTCTTTTCTTTTTATATTCAAGTTGCATGCTTTTTATAAAAATTCAAGTTATACAAAAGCTTGTAAAGTAAAATTTAAGTTTCCCCACTCTAGAAGTAACTGCTATATTAGAGATTGATGTGTATCATTTTAGAAGTTTTTTATCGCTTGATATTTTTAAACAAAATATGTGATTAAACTATACATTGGTAGTTGTCAAGCTTTTTGATAACAGGACCTCTTTACACTTCTAGAAACTATTGAGGCCCCCCAAAGAGTTTTTGTTTGTGTGAATTATATACAGTAGTGTGCAGGAGCCAGCTGGGACCAGCTCTCAACTTCAGGTCCAGTGGTAGCTTGAAATCTGCCATCGTGGGAATATTTACATGATGGAATCAGCTTGCACTACAAATCAGGGCTCTTCCTGTCCTCCCAGAAAGCCAGTTGTTAAACATTTAGCAGCATATCACTGATTACATGTATCTATGTTTATCACATTAGAAACTTAAAATGAGTATTTTAGAAATATTTAGTAATTTATATTAAAATAATAATCCATTGCATGTTAATGTAAATCACACTTCCTATTTTTGCACATTTCCTTGATTTCTGGTTTAATGGAAGGCAGCTGGATTTTCAGATTTGCTTCTGCATTCAATCCATTGTGATTATCCCACATTATGTAGCCTCTGAAAACCTCCTCTGTATATTCAGGAGAGAATAGGAATGAACAAAGCAAAGAATGTCTTAGTAATAGTTTGACATTACTATTTTTCAGGCAGTTCATGATGGCCTCATGAACTGCCTGAAAGAGTCTCAGGGAGTCCCAGAGGTCAATAGATCATACTTTGAGAACTATCCCTACACGTAAGTTTCTTTCCTTTCACTTTTTACTTTATTTTTTTCATTGTTGTTTTTAGCTTTTTAAACTTACTATGTCATGGGCCATGGTATTGATCTATTTCATTAAAATGAGACTCATATCATACATGATAAATAAGAATTTCCTAGATTATTTGATCTAATTTTTCCTCATGATTGTCTTAATTTACACCTATGTATTTTATTACATAACAACAAAATAAAGAGGAAATGAGAAGGAGCTTAGTGAAGGTCTGTGTAGACTGCCTCCTTCCTAAAGGTTTTTAAGGCAAACTTCCTATACATTATGTCTTATTTGATTTAGTGCTGCTTCCAGCAGGAAGATGTACTCTGTGATGGCTCATGGTTTTAGCTTCTTCACTCTCTAATGTGAATCCCTATCTCCAAAGACACAAAAAGATGCCCTTACCACTGTTTTAAGATGAACTCAAATAAATCTAATTCAGCTACATTCACCAGGGTCTCTAGAGACTTAAATGAAGATCAGGATAAAGGAAATGTGGGGATATGGTTTGCTTTCCTTGCCAGGGTAGCGTTTGAAATCTCAAAAGATAAATAAGGCCAAGATGCTCAAGAGGAGGCATGAGCTGATGAATCAAATTCACTCGTAAATGGGGATAATGATAGCTTCTACTTCATGGCACCAGAATCTGTAAAAGTGCTCACGAAATAGCTGTTGTTGAATGAATAGTGTTGTAAAGATTAAATTAGTTTTCATGCATTAGTTTTTACAGAGTGTTTGTGGCTCATAATGAGCACTATATGCATATTAGGTTTTGTTTCAGTTATTTTGTTGTGTTTTTTCTGAGTGCTAGAATTAGGACTCATAATTACATCTTGCAGTTCAAGCTTCTTATTCATGATGGAATTATTTTATTCCATGAAATAAAACATAAAATGCTAAAAGGAGATAGGTGTTGACAGGGGCAAATCCTGAATCATATTATGGCAAATTTTCAATGAATTCAGTTAGAGTAGCTACCAGCGTAACGCTGGTTAAATCAGAAATGCCCATCTTGACAGAACAGTGAGAAGCCAGATCCAATCCTTATCAGTTGTCTGATTTTGTCTCCTTTTTCTTCATGTTGCAAAAACTATTTGAATAGTGTTTTTTTCAGATTTCTGATGTACTTGACAGAATGCATGCACACTTTTCCATTTGGTCAGGGTTTTTCCTTACTAACTGTATTAGTTCATTTTCACACTGCTGATAAAGACACACCCAACACTGGGTAATTTATAAAGGAAAAGAGGTTTAATGGACTCACAGCTCTGCGTGGCTGGGAAGGCCTCACAATCATGGCAGAAGGCAAAAGGCAAGTCTTACACCATGGCAGGCAAGAGAGAGAATGAGAGTCAAGTGAAAGGGGTTTCCTCGTATAAAACCATCAGCTCTCGTGAGAACTTATGCATTACCAGTAGAACAGTATGGAGGAAACAGTACCCACGATTCAGTTATCTCCCACCAGGTCCCTCCCACAATATGTGGGAATTCTGGGGAGCTCCGATACAAGATAAGATTTGTGTGGGGATACAGCCAAACTATATCACTAACTTAGTCATTGTAACTTGAATATTTTATTAGGCGTGATAATTCATTTGCTTATAGCCACTTGTTGGCCACAGCCCTCTAAACTCCTCAAAGGTAGGTATCCATTCCCTTCCCCCCAGTGCAGTACATGTTACAAACTCAATAAATGCAGGCTGTGAGAAGCCAAACCTAAAATGGGATGTCAGGCTGCTTTCCCAGGGTTCTAATAAAGGTGGTACATGGGTTAGACTCCAGGCAAGCACAACCCCAGTTTCCTCATTCTCATTCTTCCCTCCTAGAGTCATGGGAGTGGCTTCTTTTCTGCTCATCTCAAATTCAGAAACAAAATAGGGCACTCCTTTATAGACTTTTTATTTGCTAAATTTACTAGAAATACAGCATCAGATATAGTATCCAATCTTCCTAGTCTTCCATTTTTCAATTCTTCCCTTTTCAATGTATATATCAATGACTTTATAAAATACTAATAAATACTATATATATTTATATAAGCATAAAACATTTAACAAAATACTCTAGTATCTAACTCTCTCCCTAGAAGCCAGTAATCACTGATGGATTGCTGAATCCTTGGAATTGAAAACTATGACTTCCATTCTCTTCCCTTTGTTACAGTTTTTCTCAAGTTTTCTTGAGTAAAAATCTCTGCTCTAATGTGTTCAGTTCACCTGGTATATAAAACCATCCAACAAAACAGTGTTGAATCCTTCCAAAATCCACTGGCAAATACTTTTACGGGATGACATTCCCTAAACAAAACTTCATCATGCCTTTGTTTTATCCAAACCCCTAGAGGGGATTACATATCAAAGAATTAAGAATGTTTTAATAGAATTGAGGCCAAAATGCTTCAGATGAATTAAGAAATCCTTTGGGTCTCTTCCAAAAGCCAAAGTGAACTTGGGACTTTTTCTCTCTCCTATGTTTTTATAAAAAATGTTTTAAAATTTGAATTTGTGTTTTCTTAGCTATCTCAGTATTGTGGTTCTGATCATAAGATGTTGACTTCCTCCCGGAGAGGCATTTCCCGCTCTGAAATTAGCTGCTGCAATTTTTGCTCGAGAGGCTTGACTGCGTCTCTACCCTCAAGCACCTTAGCTCACTCCGTAGTGGTTGGCACAGGGTGACTCATCCTCCTCATCTGCAGCTCTGTCTCCTCCTTTACGGCCCTGGCACTCTCCTCATCTGTAAGATATACATGTTCTCCTTTACACTTGTTTCCTTCTCTTTAAAGTTAATGCTCTTGATGGCTTCACATTTTCACTGTTTCATATTATTGGTTCTCCTAACTTATGAGTCATGAAGATCAATCAAAGTAAAGATAGTAAACTCCTGATATATCAGATAGTCTGATGCCTGGCACACAGAAAGTGCTTAATGCATATTTGTCACACTTTTTTTTTTTTTTTTTTTTTTGCTTTTGAGCTGGAAGGACAAAAATGCCCAGACATAAGTTAATGTATAGAAGGTAGCTTATTCTCCTTTGCTTTTCCATGACTTTTTATTTGGTTGGACAATATGAAATTGCTGCTATCTGATAGTTTAGGCTTTATAGAAAAGGTGATTTTATGTGATTTAGCTGTTTTCATGTTGCTAAGCAGGTTGGTGTTCTGTTTGCAAAGACCTTCCACCCTCACAGAGTTGGCCATAGCGTTATAGGGTGACCAGCTACTACTGGGATATAGGACTTTCAGTGCGAAAATGGGGAAATATCATAGCAAACATGGATACATTGATCACCCAATTACCACACTGCAGTCAAATTCTGCTTTCTGTGCTTTCTTATTTCCTAAATGTGTAAAGAAAAAAATATCTAAACTCATAATAATAAAATGGTAATAGGTAAGATTTATTGAGGACCTATCATGCATAGACAACTGAGTTAACTGGTTTAATCTTTCTGGTAATTCTGAATTCTTCTAATAATTTTTAATTCTGACAATAATTCTTACCTCCAGTTTGCTGGTTGCTAAAAGGAGACATAGAGAAGCAAAGTAACCTGACTGAGGTCACAGAGCCTACAGTGGTGCAGCCAAGAGCTGAACCCAGAAATCTGAGTCCAAAATAAGTCTAAAGAGGGAAACCCACTTTTCCCTACATTAAGTAACTGTCATTCCTACAAAGCCGGCCCATGCAAGTAGTTCCTGTAGGAAAACACATGGAAATGATTTTCTCCATTTCTCTCTCGCTTTGAGTCTTCTTCCTTCTCTTCCAACTCCTATTCTCCAAAGTTCTATTTTCAGTTACAGCCAATTAGCCTTGGCTGTACCACAATCCAGCCCTAGCCTGGTGACAGTGCCTCTCACCTTGTTCCAAGTGCACACTGCCCAGTTCTTGACATGAAGTGCCACGCTCTGTCCTACCAATCCTGCCCCTCACCTCTACCTGGACCACTGCTTCCTGCAAAGCAGTCTTCTCTGTGGTGCTTACAGCCCTTTAGTTGTGCCCCAGGGTTAAACATTGGAAGGGACGTGAACCTATTGCTGAGACTTGGAGAGTCTTGAGTCTTGAATGTGGTACTAAGCAGTTTGGCTTTTATTCGATAGACAGGAAGGAGCCAACCAAGATTTATAAGCAATGTGATGAGCACATCTGTGTTTTAGAAAGATAAAATGGAAGATGGACTGGAGCAGGGAGTCTATAGGATTATCTTCAAATTCTGGCACAATGCCACTAGGTACGTACTGTGTGGCACCAAGACAACTAGTCAGTTAAGCGAAACAACAAACTCAACCTAATGAAGTTTCTTCAGCCTTGTGCTAGGGTTCCCTAATTTTTACTCTCCTGAACCAATAGAAAATTCTAGTAATAAAAAACACAGGTTGTCAGGTTTTGTCACATGTCAAGAAAACACTTTAGCCATATTAGAGGCTACTGTGCTTCAAGAGGACTAATGTGTTCAGTTAAAATGCTAAAGTTTGTGAATCTTACAGTAAAGCTTGAAGAAGACCAGTGGAGATACATTCCATGCTATCTGTGAAAAATGATAAAAATCAAAAGCTAAAATAAAAACATTGAATCTTTGAGAGAGAAATGCAGGCACTGAAATGTGCTATCATCTCATCATTATTCTCTGTAGGCTGTGGATTCCAAGTTGTATATGTCTAAAACTGCAGAGAGGGCGTTTCATAACTAGAGATGTAAAAAAATTTACTTTAAAATAAGAAAATAGCTCTCCAATAACCCTGATCCTTATCACAGGGCAGATCTGCTTTAAACGAATGTCATAGCCATCTATATATAGTCCACAGTTCCCCAGGGGTGCCCAAGCCCCTTACCCCACAAGAAGCTTGATATATATTTCAATACACAGAATAACATATACTTTGCCCCGAGACTTCCTTTTATGCTTGCTAAGTTCAGGATCCTTACATTGGCTGCCAACTCCTAATGTTTCAAAGACTGTCTACATTAATATCTTTCAAAGCCTCAAACCCTAGCAAAGAACGAAAATTGTTTTTGAATCGGCTTCAAGAATTAATATTAGAGAATAGGAGGTTTTTCCTCGCAGCAAATTGAAGCTGAATAAATTGTTCTCTGTCTCCTTAGAAATGGAGTTGGTTGCTCGAGGTGAGCTCTGCTGTGAGGAGGCAAAATGCAGCAACCCTGTGAAGGGCGATGGGAGGGACAATGTGGGGGGGCAGTAGAGGGCTTTTCTTTTCTTAAATTATGGGCAGGTCTGTTTCTTTAACCCTGGCATAGATGCTAAAATGTAGGAAGTAAGTATATCAGCTTGGAGTTGCAGTAAAGATAGCTGGAATTGCTGGGCTGTTACCACCTCTTTTCTTGTATTACCAAATGCCCACAGAGCAGCCTGCCCCTAAGCATTCCTGGGCAGCCACTCATGTCCTCGCGGCCGTGACACACATGAATTGAAACTTCCATGTGCAGAGGTGCAGATGGCTCCATTCTTTGGAAGGAGAAAACAAACCCTAGAGACTTTTCCTTTGGGTGCTTCTAGACATCTGCTTTGCCCACTGCCTTCCCCAGGCAAGAAGACATGACTGTGGTTTGAGGGTTTAGCATCCCCTGTGGATTTAAAAGACCAAGACATCACAGCCACTGGCCAAAAGGTTTCAGTGATGGCTTCGATTTAGTTATATTTTTCTGTTTATAAAAATGATATAATTCCATAGTATATTGATAAATGTAAAACAGAATAATAAGACTAAAGGAAAATTCTGTTGCCTAAAAGCTACCACTGTAACTACTAATATTTTAACATTTTTTTCCTTCCAGTCTTTTGTAGCTATTTTCATTTATCAAGAATAAACTGTATATATACAATTTTGTATCCTGCATTCCCTGCTTGAGAGTTATAACTAAGAATGTCCCCATCAATTCTAATTTCTCTTTTTTCTTTTGTCATTATTGGTCAAATAAATGTAACTAGATATTATCTACTTTTATTCTCTCACAACCTGTGGATTTTGATTATTTCATTCTTTGCTACTTATGCATAAATTTTAATCAGATTCCACAAAAATTCGCTGACATTATCTAAGTGAAGGGGCATGTTGTAAAGGGATAAAATGCTCCTTGGTATTCACAGACTCAGAAATATGCTGCAAGGTTGTGATGACATTTGAATGCTATTTTCAGAGTAAATGATGAAATACTTCCCCAGGAGACACACAGAGCAAAGAGCAATCTGTGGGATGGTTGGGAGGATGAGATTCATATGCTACTTCCACTTTCTAGAGAAAGTATCAGTCACTAGGTCGACAGAGCCAGATTAGAGTGTCTACTTGCAACTTAATTGTCGTGTGATCTTGAATATGTCACTTAACTTTCCTAAGCCACAGAGGCTTCCCCTGCAAAATGGATCATGTAGTATCTTTCTCACACAGGGATATCATTTGACATATAATCAATGCTTATAGAAGTTTTGTTCTCACTGTTCACAATGCGGTCTTTTCATAGTTGATCTGTATTAATTTAAATGATAATTTATAGAAAAGAGAAATAACATTTAACATAAGTCTTTAAAAGATAAGAACTAGTTCTGAAATTAACTGCATCCTCCTTTGGCTAGCATTTTTTACATCGGTAACCCATATTTTGCCTAGGCTCACTATTCTTTTGACATCTATACAGCATTCAATATGCTTTGTTCATTGCCTTAGTCCATTTTTCACTGCAATAACAGAATACTTGAGACTGGATAATTTATAAGGGAAAGACTTTTTGAGTTTGTGATTCTAGAAGCTGGGAGGGCCAAGATCAGGCAGCCATCTTTGGCTAGCTTCTGATGAGGGCTTCATGCTGTGGCATTATAAAATGGGCAGAAAAGCAGAAAGAGAAGTAGACATGTACAAAGGCAAAACAGGAAAGGCAGCCTCACTTTATCACAACCTAGTCCCATGAGAACTAACCGAGTCTCGAAAAACAGACATTAATCCATTTAAATCACTTCTTAAAGGCACCACCTTTCAACACTGTCTCATTGGAAATCAAGCCTCAACATAAGTTTTGGTGGGGACAAACCATATTCAAATCATAGCTTCATCTTGATTGATAGAGATGTAGACTCTTAAGAAATCTAATTAAACAAATTTGTCATAATGATAGGGGCTCTGGAAAGTCCAAATGATTTAGTGTAGATTAAATTATAGGGGCTCATTTCGAAAAAATATGCGTAAGCTCGTAAGCTGATTTTAGTACTGTCAAACATTTTCAAAGTGGCCATTAACATGTTAAAAAGAAAACAGAGTCACCGCACAATCTTCTCTGTTAAAGCTAATCTGTTTCTCTCTGCATATTCTCCATTCTCCCTCTCCCTGGTCATATTCACTGACTGTCTTGCCTTCAGCTTGGCAAAGACACCTGAGGCTATCGGTTGGATAAGAAGTCTATTAACCTTGATCTCCCATCTCACTTCAGCCTTATCCCTTTCCTCTATCTCAGCAGGGACTTGGATCTCAGAGAGTTGGGTCATCCTCTCCATCCCCCACCTCTTGTATTTATATCTTCAGGCTCTTGATCTCTCTTAGGTTTTTTATCTTCAGCTTAGCATTTTTCATTGTAAATAATAGGAACATTCTTCAAAACCCTCTCTTCACTTGGTTTCTCTGAGACACCCAGCCCTTTCCTGATCTTCCTTCTACATTCTGGTCGTCCTTTCTCGGTTTCCTATCTGGCCTGCTAAGGAATTAAAGTCTACATTCAGAAAGGACCCCAAAATCATGTTCTTTCAGCATGTCAAAAAGTAACAGTACTAACAGATATCATTGTTTGACTTAGGTGCAAGAGACATTTATATTCAACTCTTTCTTCTTTTTATATAGCTTATATGGCAGTATTAAAAATAAATAAATATGTACACCATCAGTATTTTGTTACATTTTTATCGCCTCCTTACCTTAGGTATAGATAATATTCACAATGTTGTCATGATTTATTGTCTTCCAACAATTTATAATTGGGAATCCCTTTGGGCTGGACATTGAGAGGATCACAAAAAAATACAATGATAATGATTATCTTTCATTGATCCCCTCATGTTTGCCAGAAAGGGAAATATATAACAAGTATGCACAGTAGGTATTAAATTCTCCAGTTTTACATAAAATGACGTTGGGACTTCAAGTTCTCAAGTTCACACAGCATGCAACCAAAGAGCTGGGATTCAAGCTGTGTCTTACCACCTCAACACTTTCTTTACATGACTTAACACTAAATATAACAGATCTTAGCAGGTACACATTATGAGGAGGAGTGATTACTATGATTAGCTTGTAGTTTTTATTAAACTAATTATATAATTGTTTTTACTTATTTGTTTTTCCAAAATTAACAAAAATATGAAGTTCTTCAGGGTTTTGGAGTTTTGTAAAAGATAAAAAGTTAATCTATACACATTTGTCATTTCAATTTACAAGTTGATTTCTTCCCTCCTTATAAAATCATAAGCTTTGAAAGCAAAGCTAAGCATTGTTTTGTAAAAAATAATACTAATTCATTCAAAAAAGTTAAATGCTGGCCTTTTGTTAGTCACTCCCAAGATGAGTGGACTAGGAATTTTTATATGATTTTGGAGGTACTAAAACTCTCACTCCCTGACAGCTCATTAATTATTGACGTTTTCTCTTTTCTCCCCATGGGATTCTGGGACTGGAAGAGACCTTGTTATATAGTCCCCATATGAAAATAAGCAATGACCTGGGACCCAAATGAAATGAGGGAAGGCCTAATGAGAATCAGGAGGTGCAGGTAATGAGAGGCAGGCAGTGGGCCTAATGAGACACTTAGCAGACTCTGTCTCCTCTTTCTATTAACCTTTCTATCTTTTTCAGGGTAATGATTTAGGGTCTGTTTTGTTGGAATTTTGAGCATATTTCCTCTTACAGCTTTTTATGTTTTTTTAGATGTCTAGTGTACTGATTATAATGGCATGAGGTGGCAAGGTTGCATCTTAGTATAGGTAGGCACAAGGGGTAGTGTGAAGGTGTAAGAGGACGCCTTTAGTAGGTCTGGCTGTTTTCCTACCACCCTGAAAGTGCCAAGTCTTTTGTGATCTTGGAAGCTGGTTAATTTCTATTTGGTGGGAATACTAGATGCTACAGATCTTGCTCCTAGATCAGGGAAGATGAGATGATAGAGGATACCAAGTGACAATTCATATGAAGTGATAATGTGTTGTGAAGGTGGAGTCTGTGACAGTTTCTATAATCAACGGAAAAGAGCTGGGATCACCAAAATGCCTGTCATGAGTATAGGAAGGAGAAGTTGTGGTGACCATATTAGATTTTAGCCATTTCTGTGTAAAAAGACCATAAATCCCTGAAGACAAGAATTGTATATCTTGGTACAAGGTGGATAGTCAACTAATATTTAGAAACAAATAGAGATTGAATTGAAGGGATACAAATAATGGTTTTAAACTTTTTTCAAGTTTGATTTTTGGAATATATTTTTGGGATGTATTTGTTTGTTAAATAGTTCTTAAATGTGAGAAACTGTATCTACAATATCTCAGAAAGTATTGGTGTGTTCTAGACAGAGAAATATTTATTCCTAAGAAATTTAAACCCCAAGTTTGACTATGAGGTTTGTGGTTTAAGTTGACATTGCTATGAGGTCAAGAGACTCAAACTGAAATATCAATTTAAAACATAATCTTAGGTTTGAAGTACTCTTGGAACAACTGGCTAAAACAAAGACAGAAAGCATCTTTGGCGTTCAGAAGTGTAATGCCTTTGTAGACAGGCATAGTTCATTTTATTGTGCTTCTCTTTATTGTGCTTTACAGATATTGTAATTTTTACAAATTGAAATTTTGTGGCAACCCTGCTGGGAGCAAGCCTCTCTGCCTCATTTTTCCAGCAGTGTGTGCTTATTTCATGTCTCTGTGTCACCTTTCGGTAATTCTCACACTATCTTAAGCTTTTTCGTTATTATATGTGGTATGATGATCTGTCATCCATGACCTTTGATGTTACTATTGTAATTATTTAGGGGCATTATGAACCATGTTCATATAAAATGGCAAACTCGATAGTTGTCTGCGTTTTGACTGCTCCACCAACTGGCCATTCCCCATCTCTCTCTTGCTTCCCTCAGTCCTCCCTAATCACAATACTGAAATTAGGCCAACCGATCATCTTAAAATGACCTCTAGGTGTTCAAGTGAAAGGAAGAGTTGCCCATGTCTGGGTTGAAATCAAAGGCTAGAAATGATTAAGGTTAGTGAGGAAGGCATGTCAACAGGCAGGGTAGGCCAAAAGCTAAGGCTCTTGGACCAAACAGCAAAGGAAAGTTTTTTAATAAATTTAAAATGCTACTCCAATGAACACACAAATGATTTTTTTTTTTAATCAGCCTTATTGCCGATATAGAGAAAGTTTACTGGTCTGGATAGAGGATAAAATCAGCCACAACATTTCCTTAAGCCAAAAGCCTAATGCAGAGCAAGGCCCTCCCCCTCAATTCTGTAAAGGCTGAGAGGCAAGGAAGCTGCAGAGAAAAAGATTGATGCTAGCAAGTTTGGTTCATGAGGTCTGAAGAAAGAAGCTGTCTCCCTAACGTAAAAGTGCAAAGTGAAGCAGCAAGCGCTGATGTAGAAGCTTTAACAACTTTCCAGAAGATCTAGCTAAGATAATTGATGAAGGTGGCTACACTAAACAACAGATTTCCAGTGTAAGTATAGCAGCCTCTACTAAACAAAAATGCTGTCTAGGACTTTCATCACTGGAGAGAAGTCAGTGCCTGTTTTCAAGGTGTCAGAAGACTGGCTGACCTTCTTGTTATGTATTAACGTCGCTGATCACTTAAGTTGAAGACAATGCTCATTTGCAATTCTGAAAATCCTAGGACTCTTAAGAATTTTGCTAAATCTGCTCTACCTGTGCTCTATATATGGACGAACAAAGCCTGGATGACAGCACATCTGTTTACAGCATGTTTTCTTTGAAGAAACCTGCCATTGAGATCTACCGCTCAGAAAAAACGATTCCTTTCAAAATACTGCCATTCATTGACAATGCACCTAATCACCCAAGAGCTCTGATAGGGGTGTGCAAGTAGGTGAATGCTGTTTTCATGCCTGCTAACAAATATCCATTCTGCAGCCCATGGATCAAGGAGTAATTTTGACTTTCTTACTTGAGGAATACATTTTGCAAGGCTGTAGCTGCCATGGAAAGGTGATTCCTCTGATGGATCTGGGCAAGTATATCTAAAACCTTCTGGATAGGATTCACCATTCTAAATGCTATTAAGAACACTTGTGATTTATGAAAAGAGGTCAAAATATCAACATTAACAGAGATTTGGAATAAGTTGATTCCAACCCTCATGGATCATTTTGAGGGGTACAAGACTTCAGTGGGGGGAAGTAACTTCAAATGTGGTGGGAATAGCAAGAGAACTAGAAATAAAAACAGAGCCTGAATTCCTGCAATCTCATGATGAACAGATGAGGAGTTGTTTTTTATGGATGAGCAACAAAAGTGGTTTCTTGAGATGAATTCTCAAGAAAATCCATCATGAAGATGCTATGAACATTATTGAAATGACAACAAAAGATTTAGAATATCACATGAATTTGGTTGATAAAGCAGCTGCAGTGTTTGAGAGGATTGCCTCTAATTTGGAAAGAAGTTCTATTGTGGGTAAAATTCTGTCAAACAGCATCACATGCTACAGAAAAATCTTTCATGAAAGGAAGAGTCATTCAATTTAGCAAACTTCATTGTCTTATTTTTAGAAGTTGCTACAGCCACCGCAGCCTTTAGCAACCACCAGCCTTATCAGTCAGCAGCCATTAACATCTGGGCAAAACCCTCCGCTAGGAGAAAGATTATGATTCACTGAATGCTCAGGTGATTGTTAGCATTCTTTATTAATAAAACATTTTTAATGAAGGCATATCCATTTTTTTTTGAAATTGGGTCTCACTCTGTTGTCCAGGCTGGAGTGCAGTGACACAATCTCGGCTCACTGCAACCTCCGGGTTCAAGCAATTCTCTGCTTCAGCCTCCCAAGTAGCTGGGATTACAGGTGCCTGGCACCATGCCCAGCTAATTTTTGTATTTTTAGTAGAGACAGGGTTTGACCCTCTTGGCTGGGCTGGTCTTGAACTCTTGACCTCGTGATTCACCCACCTTGGCCTCCCAAAGTGCTAGGATTACAGCATGAGCCACTGTGCCTAGCCACGTACATTGTTTTTTAGACATAATGTTATTGTACACTTAATAGACTTCAGTATAGTGTAACCATGACTTTTATATGCACTGTGAAACCAAAATGTGTGTGTGATTCATTTTATTGCTATATTTGCTTTATTGCGGTGGTCTGGGACCAAACCCACAGTATCTCCTGTAGTATGGCCTGTAGTTTAAGTATTCCCTTTTTGATACATGTTTTGGTGGTTTTCCAACATTTTTCATTTTAAGTAGTTAACATCCTGAATGTAAATCTATGTCTACTTGTTACATTATTTCCTTAGGATAAATTCTGGTAAGTGTAATTACTCAGTTCAAGGTTTTAAATCCTATAAAGTTTTGTTATATATTCCTAATGTCTGCAGGAAGATTGCACAAACTTTCAGTGCCACCAAGCAATTCCTGAGAGTTCCCTTTCATTAATTTTATTCATTCAGAAGATATTTATGGAGCATTATGATAAGCTAAGTTCTCTGCTGGGAGTTGAGGTTCAGTGACAAACACAACAAATGTGGTTGGTGCTGTTGTTGAGCTTACAGACGAGTTTTTGGGCTATCCATACATATTGTTTGAGAAATTGCCTATTTTGTGACTTCACCCATGTTTTGGAGTATTCAATTTGATTTACAAGAAGGTGAAATTCCAAGGTATTCAGCATCTGAACTATAACTACAAGAAATGATATCTCTTAGGGTAGAATGACTGTTTTTTCTAGACCAAATATAGAACAAATGGTGGAGAGACACAATTGTGTATAGATGCAGATAAAAGAGCAAAGTGTCTGAAAATATGTCAGTCCTGAGAAATCTGAAATGTATGATTTCCTCATCCAAGGAAAGGAGGGTGTGCCACTTCACAGAAAGGCTGAGAATTTAGGCCACAGACTACATCATACCCCTAGTTATGCCTGGATGAGGTCCTCCAGTACTGCTGGGATAATACATTGTTGGGGAAATACTGCACAAGTGGTCTGCCTCGTAGGCCACTGAGCCTTGGCTTGGTACTCCTAATATGGGCTGTAATTAGACTCAAATTAAACTGAGCATATCTCTCTGTAGAGAACACCTCGATAGCATTTATTATTCTCAATCAGCAACTCCAGCTTCAAAAAAGAATACAAAAATCAGTGCTGACAAGACAGCAAATAGCTTCAGCTGCTGGGTCCTTCCTCCCCAATTACATCTGGAGGAACTGTGTAATTGAGAGGAAGCTGGGAGCTGAAGAAGTAATAATTAGCTATAAGAACACCTGGAGAGGCCAAGATGGTCTTCAAGGTGGTGGGGGCAAGGGGAAGGATGGCCACCTTCACCTCATTGTTTTAAGGTGATCATCCGCCTACCCCTACTGCACCAGCCCAAGGCATCCATGGTGGTGTCAGGGGTAAACAATGTGATGAAAGTGTGAGAATTGCCATTGGGCACTCGTTTCTCCATCTTCTGCACCCACAAACTCTCTGGGCTAATGAAAGATGGAGGACCTGAAGTATTGCTTCATTCAAAAGATTTAGAGGCAAATTCCTGACAGGAATTTCTTGGAGGAGTGGACAGACAGACAATGATGGTCAAAAATTTGGTTGTGCTAACGGTTTTCTCCACCCTGGAGCTCACCCTTTTCCTTCTGAAAATCACTGAGGGGATATTCCAGTGTGTATATGGGCCTTTCCCCATACACATGGCCTAACAAGATCGACCTCAGGAAAATGTGATCTCCCAGGCCAAAACAGCATGATACTCAATGCCTGCAATCACTAGAAAACAGACCAAAAGCTGAACATAGAACATCAACATGAAGCGAAATTACTGGAACAGATGGACCAAGCATTTAAAATAGGCATAATTAGTATCCTTAAAGAGATAAAGGAGGATGTTAGTAATATGAAGCAGGTACAAGAAGATGTAATAAGAACCAGATGAAAAAATTAAATTTGAAATATTTAAAAATTGAAATAGAGAAATAACAGACACTCAGAGCCTAGGTGCTTTTGTCCAACACAGGGTCAGAACCAGTCAATGGAAAAGTCAGCTAAAGCAAAGAATTATTCTATAAAATGACACAAATATTTCAGGTATTTATTTTTCACTTATAAATTATATATTTATTTTCCAATTTTTAAATAAAGACAATACTTTTTCTTTGAGTATTGCAGTATTCAGCTGCCTTTCTTTCACAATATACACCCCAAATATATAAACCAGAATTTCTAGTTTTCCTGTTTCTTAAGTTTTGAGATAAAAATTAAAGACATTGGCAAATATAAGAATTCATCTATACATAAACACCATGGAATACTATGCAGCCATTAAAAAAGATGATTACATGTCCTTTGCAAGGATATGGATGAAACTGGAAACCATCATTCTCAGCAAATTGACACAAGAACAGAAAACCAAACACTGCATGGTCTCACTCATAAGTGGGTGTTGAACAATAAGAACACGTGGACACAGGGAGGGGAACATCACACACTGGGGCCTAGGGGGTGAGGGGCTAGAGGGGGAATAGCAGTGGGGGAGATTGGGGGAGGGATAGCATTAGGAGAAATATCTAATGTAGATGAAGGGGTGGTGGATGCAGCAAACTACTCCCATGGCATGTGTATACTTATGTAACAAACCTGCACAATCTGCACATGTAGCCCAGAACTTAAAGTATAATAAATAAATAAACAAAATAATCCATCTGTATTTGGATATACAGTTTTGCAACATTTTACAATTGTCCTGCTCACTACTAATTTAGTAGTATTTTCTAACCAACTTAATTTTATCAAGTCTTTCTGCATATTTAACTTAGTTTTTTGAAAAACATCAGCTTTCTCTCATATTCACATTTAATCTGTACAAATTATGCAATTACAAATCTCAATTTAAAGTAGATATAAACAAATTTTGGAACAAGCATGGTTCATTACTGTTGAGCATAAAATCCACGTGGTGGAAGCAGAAGTTACCTGGGCACACTGGACAGCAACCTTCTAGCCATCAGCATTTAGTGTGCAGAGGACATTAGACAGCATGTTTTACAGAACAAATAGAGGATTAATCTAGAGAGTGGAGACTAAGAGCTTCTGGCACATATCTGTTGTACAGTCTTTGTCCATATATATATAATTTTTTATAAATAAACTAATTTTTGAAAATCATCATAAATATACATATACAAGAGCACTTTCTCAGGGATCATTGTAGGCTAACTTTGAAGCACCTAAACAGATTGGAACAAAAACAAAATTGACCCCAAACCACAGAAATAAGTCAAACCTAAAACTCCCATTCAGAACTGTTTTATGCATGCATGGCTTTTATGTGAAATATAACTTTCTTCCTTGAAAACAAAGAGAAATATATTCAAACACTGTAATAATTTATAATTTTTGACATTTTGCCTATATTGTCAAGGGTGTGCAGTAACTTCAACACAAAGAGGCTTTACAGAGGGGAGCTTTATAAATCTCGTCAAAAGAAAGCTCAAAAAAGTTAATCGGTGTAAAATAAGAATTTTCCGGAATTTAATATAAACACTGACAATCTACAGTCACTATATTTTAACTGTCCATTACAAAGGAACAAGTCAATCAAATATAATTTTCATCAGCTATTTATTTATTTATAACCATGACTTTATAAAAATTATCTGATGGCTAGTTCTCCAATTGAATGACATTATCCAAATGTCATCTTTTTTTGTCTTTCATCTTCATTGATTTCTCTGATTTAGATTTTACACTCTCTAAGCTTCAAGCTTTCTATTGCATGACTTTCTATAGTCCACCCTGCCATAGATCAGAAATTGAATTCAAAGTCATCTGCCTAATGAAAATGATTTTTAATCCTATGTTGTAGCTTTTTATTTTCTTTGTTAGTTAAATCAAGTAAATTTATAACCACCTGTAGAACAAAAATTAAGAGTTTTAATATTGCTGTTTACATTTAGTATAAAGTTGAGTGCTATATCCATTTATTACATTTAAAATCATACTGAAATACATAAGGAAAGCATCTGCACTTCTTCACCTTCTAAATTGTGAAGTATCTGCAGACATATTATCCAAAAGATGACGGAAAAGCAAAAGGAAGAGTTGAGCAATGAATTTGGTCAGGTTAAATAGTAAATCAGTTTAATTAGTCCTCTTATTCTTTTCCCTCAAAAATTGGAGATGGGGGGAAATGTGGTAAAGGAAATTTTCCTGAAAAATTCTGATTATCATTGTACTATTACAGTAGAATATATAAAACTACCAAATTTAGAAAGTTTTTCAAAGGAATCTCAGTATAACATATACTGACATAAATGAAAATGTTTACTGGGAGTAACATAACATAAAACAAATAAGCTCCTGAAATCTTCAAGCTGTTTATGAAACTAAGTGTTATTTCAGACAGGGGCAGCACTGGTGGCAAAGCCTGCTTGAATGAATACTGGTTTGATTCTAGTGTTTTGTGTTTGTCCTGATGATCTAATGCATTCCACTTCGAAATGGCTGATCACCAAACATCACTGAATAATGTTCTAAATCCTAGGTACTTTGGTTTGCAATACTTTTATCAAGGAATTGGGTTGGTCTGAAGAGATCAAACATAGCTCAAGATATCTGGACGTAACATTCTGTTTGTTGCCAGTGGTAAATCTTAATTTAGAAAAAGGGCATGATTCTCATAGTGGAATATCCTCAGTCACGTCTTAAACAGTTGTTACTCATCTGACTGGCAAGGGCTAGGATTTTGGTATTCAATTCAGACACCTTAAAAAATAACATAATTAGAAATCTTCCCTTTTTTCATGTGTTGCTATGGACTGTATGTTTGTGTCCCCCCATGTTGAAACCTAACCCCAAATTTAATGGTATTTGGAGTCTGCGTCTTTGGGAGGTAATTAGGTCATGATGGTGGAGCCCTCACTAGTGGGATTCACACCATTATTGGAAGAGACATGAGAGCTTGCTTGCTCATTCTCTCCACTCTCCAGCATATGAAGCTACAACGAAGACAGCCATCTATCTACAAACTGGGAAATGGGCTCTCAACACCAGATCTGCAGCTACCTTAATGTTGGACTCCCTAACCTCCAGAACTGTGATAATGGACATTTGTTGTTTAAGCCACCCAGTCTATGGTATATTTATTATAGAAGCCAGAACTAAGACGTGTATTCTTCATACTCCCACCTAAGAGTTTAGCACAGGCTAATTACAACGACAAAAATACACAAGTAATATATAACAACTAGAGTGAACATTTTTGTAAACTCTGGGTTTTGGCTAATGATGCTTCAACATAGATTCATTAATTGTAACAAATGCACAACTCTAATGGGGGATATTAATATGAGAGAGGTTGTGCATGTGTTGGGGTAGAAGGTATATGGGGTATCTCTGTACCTTCCTCTCAATTTTGCTTATGAACCTAAAATTGCTCTAAAAATAAAATCTTAAGGTAATATGCACAAGATGAATAAGGAAGGAGGTCAAGAACAGCAAAATGGAAAAAGTTAAAGAAAAGGGAGTGTTAACCTTTGAAAATGTGATAATGTGTGAATTTTCCATACCAGTACCTAATATTAATATCAATGTTTTTCTTGGCTTATTCATTAAGGGATTTTTTTAAAGGCACAATTTTAATTTCTGCACAGAAAATATATTGTTTCAACTAGGCAGTTTTCTTTAGTTAGTATTTATTGGCAAAACCACAGAGAAACTAATTGTGTTATTCTACAGCTTTTATTTTTTCAAAGGACTAGTCCTATTAGATTTACTGAGAAAATCTTTTGGAGAACACTTATTTGAATGTAACCAGAATTACATTCAAATAAATGTTCTCCAAAGAGTCCCCCAGCCTTTGCAGATATTCTAGATTCAAGGCCTCCTGTGTCAACCACAAACTCCTAACAGCAAAATGTTTACTTTCAAGACTAATAAGACTGTTGAATGAAAAGTGGCAATTGCTGCCTAAACTGTAAAATTGCCTACTATTGCAACTATTCTGACAAAAATCCCCTCTCTGCTGTTAGAGCCAAGCAATATAAAATAAAATGATACCCTATGTGACTCATTTTCTGTGAACCAAAGAAGTAGGAGAAGCAGTTGAAAGTAATCGCCAAATTTTAGCCGAACGTAAGGAAGGATTTCTAACAGTTATATAGGTCCAAAAATGCCATTCACTTCCTTGGGAAGTGGTGAGGTTTCTGCCTTTGGCAATGTTCGGTTCCAGGTTGAGCAGCCCCTCGACAAGCATATGGGAGCAATCAAGCATTGGATGGATGTTTGGACTATATACATTATAAAGTAATTCTACTCTTAAAGTCTTATGGTCTAAACTCTGTGTGTATATGTGTACCTGTGTCTAAATTCATCAAAATGGATCTAAGGGCAATCTTATTTCGTGACCAATATCTCTGAGCATGATCATGATAAGCACTCTGTGAAGGTGCAAACATGAGGAACCATTCTTAACTTAATGGTATGTTAACTTAAATACAACTTTACAAAATCCTGTAACGGCTTTTGCTTTAATAGCAAAAACTTTTTTAAAAGGGAAGAGTCAAAAGTGGAAAACTTCCAGAAAGATGAATACTATTCTCAGTGTTTACTGGCTAAAGTAATTAAGCAACTTCAGAGAAAATGGCCTTCCCCTTAAGTTATAAGCTCGAGGGTTTCAAGGAAACCTAGCTACAGTGTTTGTTCAGTATTGATTCAGTTTAATGAAGCTCAACTCCTTGTAGCTGTAACTACATTTATTTCCTATATTAACTTTACTTACTTAATGATGCCTATTCATCTTCCTAAAATGTGTTTTGTTGTGTTTTTATAGGTTGTGCTTTTGAAATTCTCATGTTTTTAAAAAGTAAGATTAAGTTTAAAAGAAGACAATGAAATACAAGGGACAGGAGAGGGCTGGGTAGCAAACGGGAGTGCATAGGGAACCCCAAAATTCTCAAAGAAATATATGATAAAGAGCAGCTCTCTGAACACTTAAGTGGTGCACCTCCTCTACTACAGAGACTGGATAGTCTTAACTTGAAGAATGTGATGTTGGATTTGGGGTCCAGCCTACCAATCTGGATGACATTTGCCTTACTCTGGGCATATACAGAATCTACATGTGTAATTTATATGTATATATAAAGCTATATATAATCATTATCATGTTACTGTATGGCATAGAGCAAAATTTAGAATTTCTCTGAAGACGAAATTGGGTTGAAAAGAGGGTTATTTGGAAGGGGATTTGTCTTAAAATTTCAAATACATGGCAAGAGGCTTGGTTTTGCTTTTTGGGGTCAGAGAGAGAGAATGAAGATAGGAGGGATTGGCTTGCATGGGTGAGTAGTGATAGATACTTGGGAGAGGATAAGTATCCCACCTCCAGCCACACTGTGTTGCTTTCACTAATTGGGTACAAAGAAATTTACCTTTTAAGTTTTGTTTTGTTTTTTAACCTGGGAAAAATAACGGTCAGAGTCACTGATAGCTTCCCTGCTAACCCCTGACTTGTTCTGATGATCAAACAAGATGTATGTATGAAAATATGCTTTGCAAACTTGAAAGTGTTACAAATATTCACCAATTACATCGTGCACCAAACATCTTGCCATACCAGGGCCTGAATCTTATACAATGGGGAGGCTGCCTAGTCTGGCAGAAATGGTGTGGGCCTTGAACAAAACTCAGGGTAACTCACTCCTTCCCTATATTATATTACTGCAAGTGCATTAATGCCTTTGAAAGTAGTTTTCCCAACTGTAAAATGGGAATATTATTACCAATTCCTGGGTTTTGCTGACTTCATAACGTAAAGTGTTTTTAAGAATTGTTAAAGTATGTAAAAGATTTTAATACATTTCTTAGTACAATTTAGGTCCTAAAAAATAGAATTTTCATTACTATTGTCATTATTTTTGAAGTAGCAATATTGATATTACTATAATGCTTTAGATGTAGAAGGATCTCCAAAGATTGTGCTTTGCCTATATGTAACTATAAATCTTCAGCTTTATAGAGGAAGCCTCACTCTGGGAACCGTGACCTTAATAGGCAAAAAAGCCTTCAGGTCTTTATTACAATCATCTCCTGTGCTACCTCTACAGCCCATAGGACTTATTGGGTTCACCTCAAACAAATATCCTGAGTACCTGGGACTGAGTAAAAATTAAAATCTGAGGAGCAGCTCTCTTCTCCTCCCATTCAATCGACAGCCACATCTTGTGCAGCGCCAGCTGCATCCCTAAGACACCATGTGAAGGTGAAGGCCGGAGTAAATAGATTTGTCTCTCTTGGGCACTTGGTCACCAGAGCTGCTTTTAACCCTAGCAAAGTGGATACTGCTGCCATCAACAACCCCCTCATTGACCTCAACTACATGGTCTACATGTTTCAGTATGATTCCACCCATGGCAAGTTCCACAGCGCCGTCAAGTCTGAGAATGAGAAGCTTGTCATCAATAGAAACCCCATAACCATCTTCCAGGAATGAGATCCCACCCTGACAATCAAATGGGGTGATGCTGGCACTGATTATGTTGTGGAGTTCACCAGTGTCTTAACTACCATGGAGAAGGCTGGGACTCATTTAGCCAAGGGAGCCAAAAGAGTCATCATCTCTGCCCCCTCCGCTGATGCTCCCAGGTTCATGATGGACGTAAATCATGAGAAATGTGAAAACCACTTCACAGTCATCAGCAATGCTTCCTGCACCACCTACTGCTTAGCCTCCCAGCCAAGGTCATCCATGACAACTTTAGCATCATAGAAGGACTTATTCCATCAATGCCACCTGGAAGACCGTGGGTGGCCCCTCCAGGAAACTGTGGTGTGATGCCTGCAGGGCTCTCCAGAACCACATCCCTGCATCTCCTGGTGCTGCCAACACGTGGGCAAAGTCATCCCTGAGCTGAACCAGGAAGCTCATTGGCATATCCTACCATGTTCCCCCCTGCCAACATCAGTCACAGACCTGACCTGTCATCTGGAGAGACCTGCCAAATATGATGACATCAGGAAGGTGATGAAGCAGGCTTTGGAGGGCCCCCTCAAGGGCATCCTGGGCATCCTCAGCACCAGGTTGTCTCCTCCAACTTTAACAGTGACACTCATTCTTCCACTTTTGATGCCGGGACTGGCATTGCTCTCAATGACCACTTTGTCAAGCTCATTTCCTGGTGTGACAGTGAATTTGGCTACAGCAACGGGGTGGTAGACCTTATGGTCCACATGGTCTCCTGGACCACCAGCCCCAGTGAGAGAGCACAAGAGTAAAAAAGAGGCCCTCAGCTGCTCTGCAGTCCCTGCCCCACTCAGTCCCCCACCACCACACTGAGAATCTCCCCCTCCTAGACTTGGTTTCCATGCCACACCCCCTGAAGAATGGGAGGGGCCTAGAAAGCCCCACTTTGTCCTGCACCATCAATAGAGTCCCTGTATTCAGCCCAAACAATTAATTAAGTTAAATCCTAGGAGCAAAAGTTTATCATTTCAATAACATGTATTGCATTGTTTATTTTCAAATTCCCCAATGCAAAAATAAAATTATTCACCTATATGCCAGCTTTGTTCAAAATAGCTATAGATATACTCAATAGTATATAAAAATGAAATCTGAGATATTCCCTATAGAAAGCTCCCAGTTAGGAATAAAGACAAATTTTATAAGTAAAATGAAAATACATACCCAAATTAATTCAGAGATAAAATTCTAAAGAAAATAACCATTTCATTTCCTTTTCATTGCAGTTTTTGAGGTTCTTTAACATCTCGGTTACAGTGAATTTCAGTGCATTTCTTAGACAAGTAGATGAAAGTCAATAGGTTGTGTCAAGCCTCATAAAAGCTACGTTGCGGAATTCATGTGAATATAATTAGTATTAGCCAGGTATATTGAACTGCTGTAATACTTCTCTATGAACCGTAATAATATGGTAAAATTTCATTTTTTGTATGGATAGAAGGAGGTCAATCAGAAATGATAAACATTTTATAAAATAGGCATGACTTTTTTTACTTTCTAGTAAATACAGCAACTCAGACTAAAAAGCATAGTATCCAGTAAGTCTTCAGAGAACATGGTTTGCTAACCAGATTAAGTCACTTAATTAACATATGAATGATTACCATGAAGTTTCAGAGTTTTTAAACACAGATTGTCCTCTTACGCAGTTTAACTATTTCCCCCGGTCTTGTTTGCACTATTAACTTGCTTGTTTTTCCCCCTCCTTGAAAAAAAGCCCTGCTAAGCAAAGATTACTTTTAACTTGGGTCCTCTCCAAATGCTCACAAACTGTAAAGTAACGGAAACAAATAATGTTTACCGTACTGGATAAATAAAAAGTTGAGTCAAGTTATTTTTTACTGACCCTGAGTGGGGAAGAAGTAGACTTGAGGTTATTTATATCGAACACTGAATTGACTAGTTTGAAATGTGTTGTTATTGTGATTATTATTATTGGCTTTGGGGTGGGAGATTTTTTTCATTTTTTAAAATTTTATCCAAAATTGACCAATAAGTTTATTCCCTCAGTGATCACCTACTCCTCCAGGCCAGATTCAGGAAATAAAGTCTTAACGGTGAAATTGGTTCTGTCAGCTGGCCTTGCTGCATAGATTCTCCCTTTGAAACATGTCTTCAGGAGGTTTGGCATATAAAACAAAATTGAATTTTCCCAGAGATTCTCATTAAATGCCCCAAGAAGGAAATTATTATGAAGTCTGTTCATTCAAAGAAATGTTGTTAAACAATCTAGACAAAGGAGTGCTAATCAGTACTGCTGCATTGCTATGAAAGAAACCTTTTTAAAAACGCTAGCAACCATCTACAATTCAAAATAAGTGATTCTATCATATTGTCAATGGTTTTTGAAAACTGATAAAAACTACTTTGGCAAGAGTATGGGGAAAAGGGCACCCTCTGCACCATTTGTAGAGACGCAAATTGGTTTATTCTTTCTGAAGGGCAGAATTTTAGTGTGCTTAAAAAGAAAAATTAGTGTATACCCTTCGTCAGAGGACAACTCATATCAGGAATTTTTTCTAAGAAATTTTATCTAACTTTCACTCTACTTTATGGACATCTGCATAATTAAAATTATTCTTTTTATAATTAAAATTATGCAAATGTACATAAAGTGAGTGAAAGTTATATAGGTATGTACATGTTAATACTGAGCTAGATTTAGCCTTTATTTCTTCAATTGTTTATTATTTAACAATAGATCTTAGATATCTTTCTATACTAGTTCATATAGAACTCCCTAAAATATAGGCTGTTATATGAATGT
The DNA here is from genome assembly GCA_036589455.1 of Ateles fusciceps. Lineage (NCBI taxonomy): Eukaryota > Metazoa > Chordata > Mammalia > Primates > Atelidae > Ateles > Ateles fusciceps. Next base: position 6,748,273 of record JAZHEH010002014.1, read on the forward strand.
ATTATACTATAACTTATTTAACTATTTCTTATATTATGGATATTTGTTTCCAGGCTTTTGCTAATACAAACAATTCTTAAAAAATTTCCTGATTGAAAAATGATGTACTAAATTACTGATGACTTATTGAATAATTCATAAGTAGGTTTTGTTTTCTCCTTTAAATTGATTATATTTCTATAATTTGAGTACAAGGAGTGAGCTAGGAATCTATCTTTGGTTTCTGGATAGTTTTAACAAAAGTAGCCAACTTTTACCGTAAATCTTTCCAAACTATCTTTTTTCCCAACTAAATTATAAAACTCTTACTTTGTTCTAAATTAATATACATTTTTATTGTAGTATAATAAAATGCAAATTTTATTGCATTTATGATATTTTATAAATACTACAACATTGTGGCATTTATGGTATTTTTGGTATTTTATAAATTTATGGTATTTATGATATCATGTATACCATAAAATTATAAATATCATAAAATTGTTGGGAGGTAGGAAGGACTGACAAAAATTGGTTTTCACCTGGAAAAATACACATACAAGAAGAACTAGCTAGGAAAGATTGCAGATGTCAGGACAGCTCTCTTTCAGAAGGCAAATAGAAAAGCTGTGTCATACACAGAAAAGCAGGTGTCTGACATGAGCAGCCATGACATCCAGGACTTGAGGGGCCACGGTACTAAATAAAAACAGGTTAAACTAAGCTATGTTGAAGGCAGGAGATAACAAAGAAATTAATGAAATGGGAAGGGAGGTGTCATACAGAAAAAACGACAAAGCCAACGTTGCTTCTTGAAAACACTCATAAAATAAATAATTTACCTTACAAAATTCAAGAATTAAAAAGAAATAACACAATTTTCTAATAACATGGGGAAAGATATAATTACAGACACAAATATTGAGGATATTAAGAACAACTGTGTGTCAGTAAATATAAAAATGTAGATGGAATGACAAATTCTTTGAAAAACATAACTTTCTAAAACTGATGCAAAAGTAGAGTATTTGACTAAACCCATATTTATTAAAATAATTGTACCCATAATTAAAAATCGTCCTACAAAGAAAACTCCAAGCCCAGAATTTTTCTAAGCATTTAAGGAAGAGAACAGGAACCTGTTTTGTGATACCTGAGTAACTTTAACAATACAACCTTATAAAACTATATAAGATATACAGATACAAAAATCCTAAACACAGTTTTAGCAAATTAAATCCAGTAGTATATTTTTTAAAAAGGCTAATATATAATGACCAAGTAAGGTTTATTGCAGGAATGCAAGACTGTTTTAGCATTTGAAAATCAATTGATGTAATTAACAACTTTTTAAAATTGAAAAAACAAATAGCATATGATCATCTGAATAAGTAAAGGAAAAACATTTTATAAAAACCAACACATTTTTTAAGGTCTATCTGATAGACTAAGAACAAAAGGGAACTTCTTTAATCTGTTTAGAGTTTCTATAAATTTGATAGGGAAATATTGAAAATGTTCATTTTGAGATTGGAAAAGACAAGGGTGCTGATATCTCACTTGTATTCTGCACTGTGCTGGGAGCCCTATCAAGTTTAATGAAACAAACAAAAAGACGCACAATGTCTCATGACTGGAAAAAAAATCCTATCCTTATTTGAAAGCAACATGACTGTGAAAATCAAGAAGTAACTACCGATAAACTCTGAGAATTATTAAATAAAGTTAATAACCCCCTGAATACTAGATTAATTTAAAAATTCAATTGTATATGTGAATCTAACAACAAACATTAGAAAACGAACTTTGAAAAAGGTACCATTTATAATAATAACAAGAAACATCAATTATCTAGAAAGAAATCTAAACAAAGATGTGAAAATCTTTATATAAAAATTACTGAGAGAAATGTAAGAAAGCCAAAATAGTTATAAGGATATATTTTGTTTATGGATCCAAAGCTTCAATATTGAAAAGAAATGCATTTTATTCTAATTCATCTGTAAATTAATACAATTTCAACTGAAATGCCAACAGATGAGTTTTGAGGAAATTGATAATTTGATTCCTAAGTTCAAGTGGCAATATCAAGAGGCAAAAGTGTCATCTCAAAAAACATCAGTAAAATGTGTTGGCAAGATGTAAAGCAACTAGAATTGCTGATTGGAGTACAAATTTATACCGCTGCTTTGGGAAACTGTGTGGTACTATGTCCCAACAATTCTACAGAAAGGCAAACAAGTATTTTTAGCAGCAAAATTTATCATAGCCCCAAACTAGAAAAAAACCCAAGTGTCTACTAATAGAAGTATGAATAAGTACATTGTGATACATTAATACAATTTTGAAATGAACTAAATACAACATGAAGAATCTCACAAACATACTGCTGCAGCAGAGATGACAAATGCAAGGGTATGTACTGTCCAATTCCATTCATATAAAACTGAAAAACAAGAAAAGCTAATTTGTGGTGATAGAGGGGCTAATCGTAGTTATATCATGGAGAGAGGTGTTGCTGTGAGGGAGAAGCAAGAGTGATTCTGGGATGCTGGTAATATTTGTTTTTTTAAAAAAATCTTAAATTATAAACATATGAGTATGTAACTTCCTGGGTAATTAAACATCAACGAAAAACATTTCTTTTTTTCTTTCTTTTCTCTTTCCTTTCTTTCTTTCATTCTTATTTATTTATTTATTTAGAGATAGAGTCTTAGTCTATGGCCCAGGCTGGAGTGCAGTGGTGTGAGACTGGCTCACTGCAGCCTCCGCCTCCTGGGTTCAGGTTATTCTCCTAACTCAGCCTCCCGAGTAGCTGGGACCACAGGCGCACACCACCATGCCTGGCTGATTTTTGTATTTTTTCGTAAAGACAGAGTTTCACCGTGTTGTCCAGGCTAGTCTCAGACTCCTGGTCTCAAGTGATCCACCCACCTCGGCTTCCCAAAGTACTGGGAATACAGGCATGAGCCACCACACCTGGCCCTAAATACTGCTTTTTTCTTTTTTTCTTTTTGAGATGGAGTCTCACTCTGTCACCCAGGCTGGAGTGCAATGGCGCAATCTTGGCTCTTGGCTCACTGCAACATCCACCTCCCGGCTTCAACTGATTCTCCTGCCTCAGCCTCCTGAGCAGCTGAGATTTGCCACCATGCTAGGCTAATTTTTGTATTTTTAGTAGAGATAGGGTTTCGCCATGTTGGCCAGACTGCAACATTTCTTTAAACATGCAAAAATAACCAGGAAAATTCTGAATAATGTAGGGTGTAAGAACAGTCTAGATGATGAAATATTATAATGTATTATGGATCCACATTAATTTAAAAGAGTGTGGTATTGGTAGCAGAATAGAAAACAGGAAAAAAGAGCAGGTTAAAAAATGGACCTAAATGGCAAAATAAAACTTTTGTACTATGTATATGAACACAGTTACTTGTAATGTTGGGAAGTGTTAGATTTCAATAAGTTGAGTGAGTAAATCAAGTTAAAATCCTAGGTTATTCAAAGGAAGCAAATCACTAAAACAAACATTTAAAATTATGGGCCTCCATGTAAAATGTAAAGCAAAGATTCCCATCATATCTCAATAACAAATAGAAAAAACAAAATGACTTTTTCCATACATTTCTTTCTTTAAGATGATAAGTAGACTAAAATTGGATGATGAAGGTGAGTGGGACAAAGGGTAGCAGACTTTCTTATTATCTGAAAAGAGACAAAAATTTGACCACATGCCCTTTTGTGTATAATCTGGAGTGAAAAAGTGTCTGTTTTGTTTTGTTCATTTAACTAATACAGGACTGTAAAAGAGTAATAACAGAACCCCACTTCAAATTAAAAAGTAATTTCTGGATCTCTTCAATGCAAAACTCCAAGGGTAAATTTTGTTTTGGGAGAGATTGAATACAGAAGATTAAATAGTGTTATCAGGAACTAGCTTCTCTTTCAGGCAGCCATTTCTTCTGTGATCCCAAGATGGCTTCCAGCAGCTTCCTGGCCGACCTCTTTCTGATTTCTCATCCTGTGAAAAGGTGGGGGTCTTTGTCTCAGCATTCCCTGCATTAAATTTGTTTAATTCAAACGGAATTTTTCTGGGCCCAAACATGTCACACTCATTTCTGAACCAAACATGCTGCTTAAAGAAATGTATCGATTTGAGTGGCTTAGTCCCATATTACATGCTCCATATTTGAGCTAGGGCGGCATGAACACATGGGCTGAGAGTAGGGAATGAAGCGGGTCCCCCAGAGGGAAATTGGGGTAAGTCCACTAAAAAGAGGCTGAATGGATTCCAGGTGGCAAAATGTTTAGGGTAAAATACAGTTGGGATGATGATAGAAGAAAGAGAGGCAGTATAAATTTAACTTTGACATTTGTTTACTGATATTTAAAAAACTAAATAGCTACAAAGGACTGAATGTTTTTGTTCTCTAAAAATTCATATGTTGAAGTCCTAATCTCCATAGTGATGATATTTGGAGGTGAGGCTTTTGTGAGGGAGTTAGAGCATGATGATAGAACCCTCAGAAATTGGATAGTACCCTTAGAAGAAGAAACACAAAGTGATGCTCTCTCCCCTCGGTGTGAGGACATAGCAAGTACATGGCCTTTTGCAAACCAGGAAGAGGACTCTCAACAGCACCAAATCAGCATGTACATTGATTGTGGATTTCCCAGCCTCAAGTACCATGAGAAATAAATTTCTCTTGTTTAAGCCATTCAGTTTACGGTATTTCATTTTACCAGCCTGAGGCGATTAAGACAATAGCCAAATCTTGCTTTTTGAAAAAGTAAAGATATAATGAGGCAGAAAAATGTTCCCTGTCCCCTATATTTTTCCTGATGTTTTCAAATTTTCTGTGGTTATTTTGGTGACAATGTTTGTTTCCATGAGCCAGCCTGGAATGCAAAGCAAGCACTCAGGATAATTGATGATGGCTGCTCCTGCAGAAAAACTGTCTTGTACCGAAGGGGCTGTTTCTTTTTTAATCCTTTCTTTCTGTTACTGGTTTTAAATAATGTTTCTGACAAGATTCTACTTTTCTTTCTGTTAACTGTCAGTGAACAGTATTGGGCATTATTTGTGGGGTTGTAAATACATTACATGAAAAAATAATGAGTCCTTAAAAAGTCAAGAGAAATGCCTCCAGAGATATTTACTTAACACTGTGATTTATGTCGGTCCAGGAATGAAGTTTCAGAAACTTCCAAATGAAAAGTCTGAAACATCAAATAAAGTCTCTTCTAAATCTGCCTTTGTTGTAGTCCCTGGACACATTTCCCTTTTACTTTTAATCTGAAAGTTGGAGAACGTTTTTCATGTTCAACTCAAATTGTTTAGTTAATGGTCTAAGAATAACTCTTGGGAACATCCCTTATCATGGCATGTTATTACTCTATTCTTCTGACTGAATTTGATGTATCTATTGTGTTCTTGCTGCAAAAACTGATCTCTTGGATTAATCATTTTCTTTTTAGCAGCTAGAAATTGCAGATATTTAATGGATATACCTACATCAGTCAATTTAATGAATCTCATTGTCTGGGGTTTGAAATATACCAATCACTCTAATGTTAAAATAAAATTGACATTCATCCTTATTTCAAGTTTCTGTTTTCCAACTTTGTCCCTCCTGCCTGCCTGAGAAGGGTAATTTAGTTTAAGCTTTAAAAAAAAGTTGTTTGGCGCCTAGGAAGTCAAGTGGATCTACTGGGTAATCTGCAGAAGGGTTGAACAATCTTTGTGTCATTTACTACAGTACACCTTCAGCAAATCACTTAGCTTCTGTTTCTTTAACAGGACTATTTTGTCATATTAATAGGCATTGTTCCATGGAAGGATCATGCTGGTTAATATTACCCAGGGGTGTCTCTGGCAGCCTTAAGGTGGAAAGAATGGGATGTTGATGTGGCTATGGCACCTGTCCCTGGGTCAAGAGCCAGGGTCTCCGTCCTCCTCCAGAGGCTAAGCACAAGGCCAAAGGGGTGGCCTTCCAGATAAAGGAGACCCAACCAGTTGTCAAATACAGTTGCAAGAAAATAAGTGCACTAAAACCTGAGTTATAATTAATGTTTTTGTTTTATGTTTTTGTTTCAGTTGTTTGAATTTATGAACTTTTTGGCAGAGAACGTCATCTTCTGTTACATGGGCCTGGCACTGTTCACGTTCCAGAATCATATCTTTAATGCTCTTTTTTATACTTGGAGCCTTTGTATCCTTTTTAATACAGAATATGGGGTGATTAGAGAAGATAACGAATGACTTACTTTTACTGATTATTCTGTTAAATCGTTAAAGCAATTTCCTAAAGTCCACTGCTCGTCTCAGACACAAGGCAGATATGTGATTTCTAGTTAGGGGAGAAAACCATCCTAAGAAATTAGGACCTCCATTACATAATTATGGTTCAGGAGAAGAACTCTGGAAATAACTATGGAAATGGGGGGGGGGAACTAAAGGAAATTATATTTTCAAGCATTCAAAGTATGTTTAACTATAATTATGAATCATTTACATAAAAATTATGTCAGTGTATTCTTTATAGAGAAACAGACTTTAATCTGCTTTAGAGTATATCAAGAAGCATCCAGGATTATTCAGCTTTGGAAATGTTTTCATTGCAAGATGATAAAATCTTTTTTCCAATGAAGACTTCAAAAATAGGACAGACAATCAAATGAAATTAGCTTGATGCATGTGTTTTCAACATCATAAGCATTGTTCAAATGTAGGCTTATTTGAATAAGATGGCACCCTTCGTTTCCTATGAAGACAGATAAAATCTAGACCTCACTTTTAATGCAGAGGATTTCCCTAGCTCTAGGCCTGGGACAGGAGGTATTTCCACTGGGAATGGTTATCTATTCAAAAGGATGTTGAGCCATTAGGAATGTCCCCAAAGACTGTCAGCAACTGTTGTACTTCTTCCCACTTGGAAGATGGGCGGATGCCACCTTGGATCACAGATAATCCTAACAGCCAGGAGAGGCAATCCCTATCTATAAACTGTGTTCCGGTTAAACATCTGCATTTGCTTCTTAGTCTCTTTTCATTGAGTATTCAGCTGAACTCTAAAAATTTCATCTAAAACTTGTAATTTAAAAGGAAGCTACCTCTTCCCAAATATCTCCGTCCCATTGAGGACAAACCAGAATAGCCCATCTGAGAAGGAGTCAAAGACAACAAAAAGGGAAAGATGAACAGCACCAATATTTTCAAAGATTTTTACTTATAAAACTTTGATTTTTAGTAAATTGCCATGTAAAGCAACAGTTACATATTTAGACAGGTAATTCCTCTCAAAATTAATTCACCAAAAGAAAAAGGTATGCAAAGCTTGCTAGATATAGGGAATATAAACTGGTAAGAAGTAAGATGGTAAACATGAACAGAAGCACATTTATACTTTCTAAAGTGCCATTTGGGAAGATAATGCCACAGTATCTGAATGGTCTCTACCTCACATTTTACAGCAGAATTGAGGATAGTCAGTCATCAGCAATATAAACGTGATTAGAAAATGTACAGTGATTGAGATGGCATTGGGCTAACAATTTTAAAGCAAGTATCAAAGAAAGACAGAGTTCTTTATTATTTCTGGAAATAAATTGGCATTGAAATACAAATTTTGGAAGCAAGCTGGACCAATGTGAATTGACATGTTTATTTCTGGGTTTTTGGGTAGTAATGCAGAGAAGCTTAAGGACATAATATTTAAGCTCAAGGATTCAGCCATCATTGCAGCAACATTTTCCTCAATGTTTCCCTGTGCTTATCTATAGCTAGCGATTTTTGTTGCCAGAGCCTGCAACATTTATCCCCCTCTCCTTCCTCCTGAATCTGGGCCGGAAACAGAAGATCCCCTGGAACTTTCAGCACATGATGATGTTTTCAGGTATGTGACTACATTATGTGTTTGTGCTGCTGGTTCTCTCACACTTACAGAGCGTGAGAAACCATGAGGAAATTTAGAACCCTCGTGGGGGACACAACTTCTCTTTACCCCGTTGTACCTAACACCATGCTGATTCTCTGTAAGTTCTGAGGAAGAGCAGGATTTCTCTTCGAAGTGGTGGCAAATGAAATTAAAGGGAATCTTGTTAGTATGGCTTCCAGTACCATATCTGGTCAGAAACTGGCCTAGAATGGACATTAGACTTTCCCCTGACCCAGTTCAGATCAATTTTTCATACTGGGAAATTTTAATTTTAATTTCATAAATTGTATGCTCAGGGTAAATAGTGTGTAAATGGTGCAACTCTTATCCAATGTCCCTTATCCAGTGTTCCCTCTCCATAAAATCCCTGCTCCTTCCTTATGCAAAGCTCCAGAAACTCCCCTCAGTTAATATAAAAGCAAATCAGGCCTAAGTATGCTCCGTTGTTAGTTGAGAAAACAAATATTAATTGAGCACTCACCAGGTGCCTGAGATGAGTTCTGCGCACTGATTGATGAAACTGACAAGGTCTCTGTTCTCAAGACATTTGTGTCCTACTTACTTACACCACACCTCAAGGCTCCTTTTCAAAAGAAAATAAACCAAATGAATTTTCCAACCTTGAAAAACTCTGGGGATTATAGTTTCTCTTTAGTCAATTAATTTTCCTACCTTCAGTCTTTCCCTGTTCAAAGACCTTTTGCAGAGATCCTTACATGATTCCTATGTAGCTGTACACTTACAGTATACTCAGAGGCAGTTATTGGGGCATATATGAGAGTTTACAAAAAAACTTGCTATCGACATGAACAAATACAATTTACAGTACATTGGGGCATATAGAAAAAGTGAGAAAAATAAACATGTATTAATACTTTCTATTTGCCACTCACTATATTTTAATTAATCCTGTGAAGCAAATATTAACACATTTTGTAGATGAAGAAACTGAGGTTCAGGATCTCAAAAAGGTTATGAAATTTGGCCAAGAACAAAAGTATTCTTGAACCCAGGTCTGTGAGATTCCACCTAAACCCAACCAAGTGTCTCAAAATCCGTATTTCTGAAAGCAGTAAAGAGCTTGTTTTGCCTTCAGTGCCATTCTAGCCTGGTCCATATGGTAAAAGGGGCAGCTCCAAGCTGAGAGCGAGTCATTGATTCAAATACAGACAAATGGAGATCCAAAGTTAAATTTGCCCTTCTGAAGGCCTCTGACAGTACTTCCTGGCATTTCCAGACATGTTAGGGTAAGAGAGAGAGAGTCATAAGGAAGGTGAGAAGTTGTAGGGGTAGGTGATTTTTGACTCAGAACAGTAATAAACTTTGACAATGGGTTGACTTTTATTATGAGAAAGCAAAAGGTAAATTTGAGCACTCATAAATAGGAAGCCAGCATTGGGTTGTATTTTTTCAAAACATTTCTGGGAGTTGGAAAGCACTTTTCCTTTTTTCCCATCAAAACATCAGTAACTTTACTCTGGAGAATAGCAGCTTATTTTCAAAGCCTCGATATTATATTTTAAACATTGCTTTATTTAACAAAGAATGCTTTGAGAAAAATGTAAGGCCTTAGATAATCATGTTAGGATGTGAAGTGTCTGGCCAAATGGCCACCTGGCTTGATGGTTTCTCCAGGCTTTGGAACTAAGTTTGTTTAGCTGTAGGATTGGAACTGCATTAAAAACTGGTAGAGGCCAATAATATGATGTGTACAGCCAGGGGACATGAGGATGTCAAGAATTTATCTTTATGATATTCTAAAGCCTGGAGTCAGCAAACTGTAACCCTTGAATCACGTCTGGTCCATGGCTATTTTGTTAATATTATTAAGTTGGAACTCAGCCCAACCCCTTTGTTTATTTATTGTCTATGGCTGTTTTTGCACTACAGTGGCAGAGTTGTGACCCATATGTAATCATATGGTTCATAAAACCTAAAATATTACTATCTGGCCTTGTTCTAAAGCATCCTTACTCTGGAAGAAAAACAATAACCCTATCATATTAGGGTTGAAATTATTAGTTTAATTCATGAGAATGCCAATCAGCTAGTTCCCATCATTAAAAAGACCACCATGCCAGATTTTCAGGACAGCTACCTATATACGACTCTGATGTCCAGAGAATGCCACCCATATTCTTCCATATTGAGCATCCATGTCATCTGCTGGTGCTGGCACTGTTAGAGCTTAGCAGCTTGAACTCAAGTGTGCAATCATCTTGGGCCAATGTGCACTTCTTTTATGTATTTGGATTTTTGTTTTATATAATTTTTACATTGAATCTGAGCATCAGAGAGATTTTCTTCTTTATATTTCTAATGTCATTTTTATTAAAAGTTAATATTGATAGTACTCTTTTACATGGTGGAAAGAACATTGGATTTTTTTACTAAAACACTGTCTTCTTAGCTTTCAAATGAAGAGACAGCAATGTTACATAGTTATGTAATTGAATCGTTGATGCCATGCTCAAAAGTCACTTTATATCTTCCTAAGAACTTTCATGGGCACTGTTTTGAGACTCGTAGGCACAGCAAGATAAGATGGGTATTATTGGTCTCTCTTTTGCTCATTGTTTTTTTTTTTTTTATTATTATGGTAAAATACACATAACATAAAATTTTCCATTATAACCGTTTTTAAGAGTACAGTTCAGTGTTATAAATACATTCATAATGTGCAACCATCACCACCATCCAACTCCATAATTCTTTTCATCTTGTAAAACTGAAACTCTGTACCCATTAAACAGTTCATTTCCCCTCTCCCAGTTCCTGGCAGCCACCATTCTTTCTGTCTCTATGATTTTGACTACTTTAGGGGCTTCATATAAGTGGAATCATATAGTATTTGTCTTTTTGTGATTGGCATATTTCACTTAGCATGATATCCTCAAGGTTCATCCATGTTGTAGCATATTACAAAATTTCCTTCCTTTTTAAGGCTGAATAATATTCATTGCACGTATATGTTACATTTTACTGATCTATTCATCTGTCAATGGACACTTGGGTTCCTTCCACATTTTAGCTGTTGTGAACAATGCTGCTGTACACATGGGTACACAAACACCTCTTCAAAACCTGGCTGTGAATTCTTTTCAATATATACCCAGAAGTAGAATTGCTAGTATTTTTATAGTAATAGTAATTTTATTTTTAATGTTTTGAGAAACTGCCATACTGTGTTTTAAAGTAACTTTACCATTTTATTTATTTTTTCTTATGGTAGTCATCCTAATGGGTATGAAGTATAGCTCACTGTTCTTTTGATTTGCATTTCCTTCATTAATAGTGATGCTAAGCATCTCTTCATGAGTTGTTAGCCATTTGTGTATATTCTTTGGAGAAATGTCTATTCAAGTCTTAAGCCCATATTTAAAATGGGGTCTTTTGTCATTGAGTTATAGGAGTTTTCTATTTCTTTGATACTGGTCCTTTATCAAACATTTAATTTGCAAATATCTTCTTTCATTCCGTGAGCTGCCTTTTTACTCTGTTTACATTGGATTTTGATGCACAGTATTTTTTTAAATTTTCATGAAGTTTAATTTGTCTATTTTTTCTTTTGTTGCCTGTGCCCTTTGAGTCTTATCCAAGAAATTATTGCCAAATCCGATGTTGTGACGTTTTTGTCCGATTTTTTTCCTAAGAGTTTTGTGGTTTTAGGCCTTAAATTTAAGTATTTGATCCATTGTGAGTTAATTTTGATATTTGACATTGCTTTGATTACTGTAGCTCTATAGTAAGTTTTGAAATTTGGAAGTATGAGTCTTTCTGCTTTGTACTTTTTCAAAATGGTTTTGGTTATTTGGGGCCTCTTGAAATTCTGTATTAATTTGAAAATAGGTTTTTCTATTTCTTTAAAAATGCCATTAGGATTTTGATAGGGACTGCATTGGATCTGTAGACTACTTTGGGTAGTATTAACATCCTAACAATATTAAGTCTCCTAATCCATGAGCATAGGATGTGTTTCCCTTTTATTTTTTCTTTACTTTATTTCAGTAATGTTTTGTAGTTTTCACTGTACAAGTCCTTTACCTCCTTGGTTAAATTAATTCCTAAGTATTTTATTATTTTTGATGCTATTGTGAATGGAATTATTTTATAATTTCATTTTTAGATTGTTCATTGTGAGGGTATAAAAACGGAATTGATTTTTGCATGTTGACTTTATATCTTGCTACTTTGCTGAATTCATTTATTAGCTTTAACAGGCTTTTTTGTGGTATCTTTAGGAAATTCTACATATAAAATTATATTATCTTTAAACAGAGATGATTTTCCTTCTTCTTTTTCGGGTTGAATACCTTTATTTATTTCTCATGACTAATTGCTCTGGCTAGAATTTCCAGTACGATGTTGAATAGAAGTGGTCAAAGTGGACATTTTTGTCTTATTCCTGACCTTAGAGTAAAAGACCATAGTCTTTAATCATTGAGTATAATATTTGCTATGGTTTTTTTATGTACAGCTTTTATTATGTTAAGATAGTTTCCTTCTATTCCTAGTTGGTTTTTTATCATGTGTTAAATTTTATCAGATGATTTTTCTGTATCAGTTGAGATGATCGTGCACTTTTTTCCTTCATGCTGTTAATGTGGTATATTATACTCATTGATTTTTGTGTGTTATATACAACATTGCATTCCAAGAACAAATCTCACTTGGTCATGGTGTACAGTCCTTTTAATATGCTGCTGAATTCAATTTGCTAGTATTTTGTCAAGAATTTTCAATTCATGTTCATAAGGAATACCAGTCTGTGGTTTTCTTATTATGTCTTTCTCTGACTTTGATATCAGAGTAATGCTGGCTTTATAGAATGAGTTAGGAAGTGCTTCCTCCTCTTCAAGTTTTTGGAAAAGTTTGTGAAGGATTGGTATTAGTTTTTCTTTAAATGTTTGGTAGACATCACCTGTGAAGCCATGAAGTCCAGAGCCTTTCTCTGGAGGAGATTTTTGATTACTGATTGAGTCTTCTTATTAGTTGTTAAGTCTAATTCAGATTTTTCATTTCTTCATGCTTTAATCCTGGGAAGTTTTGTATTTCTAGGAAGGTATCCATTTCATCTAGGTTATTCAATTTGTCAGCATAAAATTGTTCATAGTACTCTCTTATTATTGTTATCCTCTAATTCTTGTTATTATTCTATAATTGGTGGTGAAATCACCATTATTATTTCTAATTTTAGTAACTTGAGTCTTCTCTTTTTTCTTAGTCCATCTAGTTAAAAGTTTGTCAATTTTGTTGATCTTTTCAAAGAACCGTTTTTTCGTTTCATTTATTTTTTCCATTATTTTTCTATTCTCTATTTCATTTATCGCTAATCTTTATTATTTCCTTTCTTCTAGCTTTGGGTTTAATTTGTTTTTCTAGTTTATTTAAGTTGTGAAGTTAGGTCGTCAGGTTGTTGATTTGAGGTCAGTCTTGTTTTTTAACGTGTTTAAAGTAAGTCTTAGCACTGTTTTCACTATGTCTTGTAAGTTTTGGTATGTTGTGTTTTTCTTTGCATTCATCTCCTAGTATTTTCTAAATTTTCTTCTGATTTTTTTCTTGATGCATTGATTATTTAAAAGCATGTTATTTAATTTCCATAAATGCATGAATTTTCCAGTTTTACATCTGTTACTGATTTCTAACTTCCACTGTGGTCCTATCTTTTTAAATCTGTTAGGGAGTCTTAATGTGTGGCCTAATGTACGGTCTATCGTGGAAAATGTCTCATGTGCACTTGAGAAGAATATGTATGTTGTTGTCGTTGGGTAGAGTATTCTGTATATGTCTGTTAGATCTAGTTGGTTTATCATACGGTTTAAGTTTTCTGTTCCTTTATATTCTATCTGGTTATCATATTCATCATTGAGAGTGATACACCTAAGTCTCCCACTATTATTGTAGAATTGTCTATTTCTCCATTCAATTTTGTCAGTTTTTCATTATTAGGAATGTCTGTCATTAGGTATGTAAATGTTTACAATTGTTATATCTTCTTGCTGTACTGAAACTTTTAATCTTTGCCTTTTGTAAACTTTTTGACTTAAAATCTATTTGTATAATATTAGTATAGCTAACCTCTTCTCTTTTTCTAGTGTTTCACTCTGATCTGTTTGTGTCGTTGGACCTAAAATCAGTCTCTTTAGACAGCATATAGCTGAATCATATGTTTTCATCCATTCTGCCAAACTTGTCTTTTGATTAGAATGTTTAATACATTTACATTTGAAGTAATTACTGGCAAGAAAGAGGTTCTGTCATTTTGAAATATATTTTCTATACATCTTACAGCATTCTTGTCCCTCATTTACTGTACTGCTGTTTTTGTGTTTAGTTGATTCTTTGTAGTGAAATGTTTAAATTCCTTTGTTACTTTCTTTTGTGTATATTCGATAGCTATTTTCTTTGTGGTTACCATGGAGATTATACTTAAGATCCTAAAGCTATAACATTCTAATTTAAATTTATAACAGCTGAACATGAAAAACATACAAAAACTCTGCCTCTTCTGTAACTCTGTCCCTACCCCTTTGGCTGTTGATGTTACAAAATTGTATCTTTATACACTGTATTCCCAAATATACAAACTAATAATTCTTTAATGTACATTAATCTCTTAAATTATGTAGAAAACAAAGTGTGGAGTTTTAAACCAAAGTTATAATAATATTAGCTCTTATACTGATCATTTTTCAATGTATTTATCTCTTAAATCACATAAAGCAAAAGTGAAGTTACAACCAATACAATAATACTAGCTTTCTAATTGTCCATGTATTTACCTTTACTAAGTTCTCTATTTCTTCATATGGCTCAACTTACTACTTAGTATTCTTTCATTTCACTCTGCAGGACTCTCTTGAGCATTTCTTAAAGGATAAGTTCAATGATAAGGAAACCTCCCCAACTTTTGTTTACTTAGGAATGCCTTAATTTCTCCCTCACTTTTGAAGAACAATTTTGCCACGTATAAAAATATTGGTTGACAGGTGTTTTTTGGTTTTTTGTTTGTTTGGGTGTTTTTTGTTTTGTTTTGTTTTGTTTTGTTTGCACTTTGACGATATCAGCCTACTGCCTTCTGACCTCCAAAGTTTCAGATGAGAAGTCTGCTGATAATCTTGTTAGGGATCCCTTATATATGTGAGTCCCTTCTCTCTTGATGCTTTCAACATTCTTTAAAATGTTTAAAAGTGTTTCAGTCCACATCTCCGAGTTCATGTACTTGGAGTTCATGAAGCTTCTTGTGTGTCTATATTCATGTCTATCTCTTTATTTGTATTTCCTTTTTGTTCAGATACCTTTTTTTAACTTTCTCCATATTTTCTTTCTAGTTCTTCAAGCGTCTTTAAGATAGTTGTTTTAAAGTCTGTTTAAAAGTCTTTGTCTAATATATCTGCCATCAGGTCTTTTTAAGGGATATTTTCTGTTTTGTTTTTTGTTTTTTGTTTTTATTTGAATGGCCTTACTTTCCTGTTTCTCTGTATACCTTGTGATTTTTTTGTTAAAAACTTGACATTTGACTCTAATATTGTGGTAACTCTGGAAAGCAAATTTTCCCTTTCCCAGAGTTTGCTGGATTTGAAGGTTTCTTTTTGTGTGTTTATTGTTGTTGATTTTGTTTTTGTAGACCGTGTCTGTTCCGGGAATCAGCCTGAGGCATAAACATAAGGTCTTCTTAGGTCCTTTCTAAGCCCATGCCTTTCCTTGGGTTTGCAAAGTCACTTCCTAATTTCTCTGTATATGCAGGGTTTTTTGTTTCGTTCGTTTGTTTGTTTGTTTGGGTTTTTTGGATAGACTCTCGCGCTGTTGCTAGGCTGGAGTGCAGTGGCATGATCTCAGGTCACTACGCAGTTATTTTTTAATCACCTGATCTTTACATCAGGCCCCAAAAGGGGAAAATCAAAGGTGAAAAAAGTAATAGGATACTGGCCCTTTAAATCTCCTGGCAATCACTTCAGCAAGAAGAGAGGAGCTCCCCAGTAAGGGGAGGTGCAATAACAATGGTGGTGATTTTGTCTGCATCTCTTTGATCAGAACCAGCATCAGTGATCAGAGCACAGATTCTTTATACTTGGAGAACAGAGTCCTTTTCTCCCATCCTGGCTCCTGCAAACTGCAAGCTGCTCCAGGAACACGTTCATAGCTGCCTGCTACAGGGCTAAAGGGTGAAGGATAGAATACCTGCTACTGTGCTAAGAACTATAATCAACCAAAATTAACCACAGTTACCTCCCAAGCCTTCCCCTAGAAGTTGCAATCCTTCAATATACTCCAGAATTTCAAAACAGTTACATCATACAGATTCTGCCAATATAATAGTTGTCTACATGGGGAAACAAATTCCTGGTGCTTCCTGCATGGCCATGTTCCCAGCATCCCATTGTTGGTCTCTTTTACAGATTAAAAAATAATAACAATGAGACATGGGGAGTTTGGGTATCTTGCTCACAACCTCTCAACCCTGAGTTGAACCCAGGCCTCTTGACTTTGAACTTAGAAACTTCTCATCTGTATAACACAACCTCAGATTTACCTTCGAAGTCATGAGATCTACCTTCAAAGTCGTGATTTTGATTTAACTTTTGTTGTTAAATCAAAATCATGTTTTTTCTAATCCAGGCCAACCCCAGCATGTCTAACATGTCCCTCGTGCAAACCTGACCCCCATCCAGTTCACAACAAAGCCAATATGTGGGCAACATCCCCTCCCAGCCATAGGCTCAGGATCTACACTGCACCTACTGGCTCCCATCAAGTATCAGGTGACATATTAGGTGAGGTCATCATACACAGGGTGATATTTTTCTGCAGAAGAAAATGCTCCAGATTCAGCGTTGATTTTCTACGTTAATTCTGATAGCTATACATTACTTAGGTCCTAAAGTTTTAAATATATTTCCCAGAAAAAAAAGCATTTAAAAGGTCAACTTAAGGTAAGTTAAGCCGAGGAGAAGGTTAACAGAATAGATGAAACAACACACTAGCCTTTTCTAGGTGTGTGAGAGCAACACCCGCTCAACATAGAAGAAAAAAAACCAATCCACTTAAAGAATACTTGATTCTAAATATAGTTTAATGTTTCTAAATTATGACTAGAGTATTTTTTCATCCAATAAGAGAATGACTTCAGTAGCCCTCTGACACAATCTAGTTGGGCTGCCTCATGAATAAATTTAGATGAAGCCTTTCTTCACATAGCTCAAAACATTTTGCAAAGAGTTCTTTGGAGAAGGTAAATAATGACACTCGATCTAAAAAAGGAGTGTGAATTTATTTCTATATTTCCTCATTCACAGTCATCCAGATATTCATTCATTCAGCAGACATTCACTGATGCACTCTCTTGGGTAGGTATTTTTGTGAACAAGACAAAGATGAGGGCCCTGCGCTTAAGAGAAAGCTAGGTTTGGCTCAAGTTTGGTTCAGTAAGGCAGCATACCTGAGAGGGTTCAAAGACCAAATAAGAACCTAAAATTTCTGTCTTAGTCAGTGGTACCTACCATATGATAAATGGTTTTTCGTTATCATTACCCTTAACTTCTTAATGCCTTTTTGGCACTGGGCAGGAGAAGCCTTCTAAGCAGAAGTGGATTCTCTGTGAAATTAATAAACTTAAGCTTCAGGATCCCTTTCAAGTGGCCCTTTCCAAGATCCGAAGAAGGGCCCTAGCAGTGTGTTCTGATGAGCACATAAAGTTTGCATAGGTAAGATATTTTGTATGATTTTTCTTAAAGAATGCCTCAAAATTTATAAACTTCAGGTCCCACAAAACCTGAGGCAGACCTGCCTCCAAATCTGGATGCACCTGGAGGAGAGGGTTTAAAAAAGATTCAGCTACCTCTGACTCATCTCCTGGTAGTGAGAATGGCCTTTAGTGAGCATTGAAGCAAGGCCTTAAAGCTGTGTAGATGGCTTCAGTTCAGTCATGTTTTTGAGTAAAGCTCATATTGTTCATGGATGACCCCACTGCCACCCTCCACCCCCAATCTCTACCCATTACCTCTAGAGCCAGTGAAACTGAATGAAGTGACTGTCATGGTCACTTGACAGTCACTTCATTTAGTTGAATGTCCACATTGAATTTCTCACCTAGCATGAATCCCACCTGATTTATTTTCTGTAGACTAATCATCTACACACATGACGCTTTGGAACATGAAAATGCCACATGGGTATTAAGGTCAGGAATCTGTCTCTTCTGTCTTGAGAAGTTTTTAATAATGCAAATTCTGATCTTGGTATCTCCAAGAGTCGATTGGGGGAGCTAACCCTGAGACATTTTTAAGACCTCGTTTAAATTCAGGGCCAGGAGATCATAACTGCTCTGGTATATCGTGTGACATCCAGCACAAAAGGCTTAAGAGGAATGCTAAGCTCCCCTGAAACTACTGTTGCTCTTGAGCACAGCCCTAGTTAATGCCATGAGTGAACAGCCCCGCCTCAGCTCTCAGTTCCCTTGAAACCAAAGAGGCAGCGCTCTGTTGTTTAAATTAAAGGAGGAGATGTGCTTTGCACAAATCAGCTTCCCTATTGATGTGATGCATATTACAAAGATCAGTTCACTTGTTTTCATTCAAATCTATGTGCTGCAATTTTTATTTAATTTGAAACTAAGTAAGAGCCAGGAGTTGCTGGAAGGAGGGGAAATGCCAAGCCCAACTGAGTCCTGGCAGCCTTCCTGAAAGCACTGTTACTTGGGTACTGTGAACCTCTGGGCTCGAGTCATGGTGCAGAGCTGCTGAGCTTCTCTAACCAGGAGTTTAGAAAAGCACCTGGGAAGGTTGTAGGAGCCAGATGATTCATCAGAGAACACTGCTTCTCAAATTCATTGACTTCTGCTGCACTTTCAAGAAGATATTGAAATCCCAATATGACCGATCACAAAAACTACGAAAAGTTTTAACCAGTTAAATGTGACCACAATACATGGATTTATACAGAACTTCATCCATGAGCTCACATAGCCATGAAACATCAGCACCAACTTTTGCCAGGCTTTGCTGCTGACGTCTTGACTCATTTTGTCATGCAGTAGCACCCATTCGCGTACAAATAGCTGCTGACACCAAAGGATAGGCATGGAAGACAAACTAAATAAGGAAAATTTTTCTGTTAACATGTATTTTTTCCCCCTCTCAATTGTGAAAAGGCTGCCATTGCCACTCATGTTTTGTGGAGCACTGTTCTGCAGCTCATGGAACACCAGTGTTCTATGGAAATACAGTTAAGAGCCCCCTGCCAAGGTGTAGACCACCTTTCCCAGTGTCTTTTGAGTGAACCACTGATCAAGCCATGATGAGAATCCAATGTGAGACTTTGACCCCAAAGTGACCTTATCCAGGTGACATCAATGACAGCCAGAAAGGAAACATAAATGGAACTCATGAAAGTGAAGAATCAAGGTCATTGTTTCAGCAGTGCCTAGAAATAGGAATCTATGTCTATGACTATGCAGGTTAATGGAACTCCATTAAGCTACCAGGACTGTCCCACAATAATTACCAGTCCCCATGTAAAGGGGACACTTCCATGCTGTATTGATCCTTGATATCCAAAAGTTTGATCCCTTAGAAGCTTATTAGAAGCACTGAATCCAAATCTGCATTCTAACAAGATCCCCAGGTAGTTCACGTGCATGTGGAAGTCTGAGAAGCATGTTTCAGAACATAATCACAGTTCATGGTTTTTCTTCTGAACCTCTCTCTTCAATACATTTCTCCCACCTCATTCTGTTTGGCTTTAGACCCTCCTAGATGCCAACCTTGCCTCTTGTTCTGCCATTTGCCAGCTGATCAGCATAATGCTGCTTATCTAGCTATTGAATTTCTTGCAGTTCCTTCAGCATGCTAAGGTCTTTCTCTCTATTTACTCAGGCTGTCCTTCTGCCTGGAACCCTTTCCACATCCACCCACACTCACTCACTTACTCACCTGATTTGCTTTACTCTTTTTTTTTTTAATTGAGATGGAGTCTGGCTCTGTTGCCCAGGCTGGAGTGCGGTGGTGCGATCTTGGCTCACTGCAACCTCTGCCTCCTAAGTTCAAGTGATTCTCCTGCCTTAGCCTCCCAAGTAGCTGGACTACAGGCATGCCCAGCTAATTCTTTTTTCTTTTTTTTGTATGTTTAGTACAGACAAGGTTTCACCGTGTTAGCCAGGATGGTCTCAAACTCCTGACCTTGTGATCCGCCCGCCTCAGCCTCCCAAAGTGATGGGATTACAAGCATGAGCCACTGTGCTCAGCCTTGTTTTATTCTTTGGAGCTCAGTTTAGACATCTCTTCTGATAAGAAGGCTTTGTAACTTCTCTGGTCTGGGTTGTATCACTCTCATCTGTTTCCATAGCACCCAATACCTTTCCTCCCTAGTAGTCATCACTCTGTACCATGATTTTTGGTTTGCCTGCCTGTATTCATTCTAGACTAGAAGCTTAGTGAAGACAAAATGCTTATCTCTATACCTCAGCACGCAGCATGCTACTTGCAGGTGAGTAGCCTTCTACAGATATTTGGTATATAAATAGGTGAATGAGTGATATACACAACTAAAACTGTACATTTCACTCAGTCAAGAATCAGGCTAAACTCAACTTCAGCTAGGAAAAAAGATTTCTTTAGATGTATCTACAAGAGTTAGCTGAGAATCTGGGCCCCTCTAAAAACTGGACTTTTCTTTCCTTCCCTCCTTTGATTTAGCCCATTTAACACTATCACACTGTCAGTAATTCTTTGTCCAAGCCTACCTCTTTGCAGCCCCTTTACCTAGAGTCCAGCGTTCTCTTACCTTCCCATGCTACATCTTCCTACCCTGGGCATATTTGTGTCATTAATTATGTCACTGTCTCTTCCTTACCAGTACAAGGCCACTAACAAGCTAATAGGGCAGAGGGTCAGAACTTTCTCCATTTGAGAAAATAAACTTCCACCAAGCCCCCATCTCTCCCAGGTGAGGCCCCATGCAGTTTGGAGCAGGCATTAGTGACCAAAGCAATGGGAGTAGGTTTTCTGAGGTCTCCAAACAGGACAGGGTTAACTAGCTTATGCAGGAAATGAGCCACAAATAATGATTTAACAACTGTGTCAAGCAATCACAGGGAAAAGTCATCTTGGATAATGAATAACCACAAGCAGCATTGCTGTGACGAAGCAGACAAGTATAGTAGACCCATATGAATTGCAGATCCCATTAAGTCCTCATCGTTTCCATTGCTAAGAAAAGGTTATGTGATTATGATGAATTCAGAATACCTGAGAAATGGCTTAGAACTGTGGCCTGCCCCATATACTTGTTTTCTCCCATTATTAAGTCCAAGCATTATCATTCCTCACTTAGCTCCAAAATAAATTTACAATAAAAAATACTTGCTCTTGCATTTTTAAACAGCCAATTAGGTTTTGCTATTTGGCACACCACAATATTTTTTAGATAGGAACTACTGTTTTGATCAAGTACAATGAATTCAGGCTTTGAAGCTGGCTTAGCCACCTGGAACTGTGTGATTAATCCTGCCCAAACCTAAGAGCCCTAGGCTGTAAAATGGGGATACTAATACTTACCTTAGATGGTCAATGTTGAAAACCAAAGTAGAATCTATATTTAAAATATGCCTGGCACAGGGACAGCCACCTAGGAGACACTCAAAATGAGAGTTTATTTTACTTTCTTTCTTTCTCTTTTTTTTTTTTTTTTGAGATGGAATCTTGCTTTATTGCCCAGGCTGGAGTGCAGTGCTGTGGTCTCAGCTACTGCAACGTCTGCCTCCTGGGTTCAAGTGATTCTCCTGCCTCAGCCTCCTGAGTATCTGGGACTATAGGCACGCACCACCACACCCAGCTAATTTTTGTATTTTTAGTAGAGATGGCGTTTTACCATCTTGCCCGGGCTGGTCTCGAACTCCTGACCTTGTGATCTGTCCATCTCAGTCTCCCAAAGTGCTGGGATTACAGGTGTGAGCCACTGTGCCCAGCCTCTTTTACTTTCTTTAACCACCAGAGATAACCACCAGAGATGACAGCTTGACTGTCAAATAGCTGCTGAGAACAGTCTGAGGTAATAGCTAAGGACTAGTGACATCCCTGTAGAAGACAAAGGCCCAGGGCTCCTGCTCTCCTCCCTCCATTTAAGGACAGTCGTTGTTATTTTACTTTTAGTTCCAGCAGTGACTTACTCCTGACATTAATACATGAAACAAAACATGTAACTTGAGCCTTGCATGGTGGCTTACGCCTATAATCCCAGCACTTCAAGAGGCTGAGGCAGGCGGATCGCTTGAGGCCAGGAGTTTGTGACCAGCCTGGGCAACATAACAAGACCCCATCTCTACAAAAAAATTTTTTTATAATTAGGCAGGGATGGTGGTGCTCACCTATAGTCCCAGCCACTCAGGAGGCTGAGGTAGGAAGACCGCTTGAGCCCAGGAGTGAGAGACTGCAGTGAGCTGTAATCATACCACCACACTCCAGCCTGGGCAAGAGTGGGACCCTGTCTTTAAAAAAAATAAAATAAAATAAATGTTGTGACTCAAAATACTAGTTGCTATAAGGAAAATATATTGAGCCCCCATCCCTGACAGATTGACACATATAAATTGTCACAATCTACTTAGACATTTATTGAGTGTGGAACAGTAGCAAGATCTTGTGGATAATCAGACCATCCTATGTATTAAGGTGGTGCAGCCAACAGGAACATGCCAGCCCCTGAGAGAACTGATTAATAAAAGGAGACAGTCCAGAATGTGTGTCACCTTTCCATGTGTTCAGGAGGCTTCTGTAAATATTTAAATTTTTAGGATATTCAAAGGGTCACAGATATCACAAATATCTGATAGTTTTAACCAAATTAACATGTCCACAGAGGCAAACAAATGGGCTGCGTTATTTTCCCTGTATACTGCCTGAATTTACTTATTAATTGCTTGTTTGTGTTGGCATTGGGGAGACAAAACCTTAGAAAACTATTAACACAAGCAAACCATGTTTGAAAAGTTAGTCTATCTGTGCCAGGCACAAATCCCTCTAACTCTGCCCTCAGGTTTTGTGGACAGATTTCAAAAGAAGTCAGTAAGATTGACTCAAATAAATTATATGTGCAAATGAGCAAGAAGCAGTTACATTTTAAAATCCCTTATGCTAAGTATCCACCCATGGGGTCATTAAGGAACTTAAGAATTTTCAGCATTAGTTCTGATGTATTGGAGAGGTTCAAATGCTGCTTTGTCAGCCAAGTCCTTGCCAGACTGACCAAGCCTCTGTGAGAGGATCCCAGCCCTGCCTCCCAGCCTCCTGCTGACTCTGCTGGGAAGACTTCTCCAGAAGCACCTTCGAGGACTGGGGGTTCCATGTGAGGGAAAGAGGAGACCCCAGGGCAAGTGTGTGCCCTGCCTGTCACTCACAGGCTTTCCCTCCTTTTACAGGAACCCAGTCACCCTCGCTACCTTTCCTACAGTGGCTCAAACATTTCACTGCACTTTTGTGAAGCTGTTTTAAATTCCACAAGTCAGCGTGAAAACATGTGTATTAACAAGTATTTAAAATGCAGTCCTCCCAGGCAGGATCGTGAGCTGTCCTTCCTCAACAGATTTCTTCCCATTGCCTTCTTCCTGGCACAAAGCTCATTCTGGCTCCCCCAAAAAGATGGAAGTTTCCACTGGAGAGTCAGAAACATATCACTTTAGATTAGGATGGCTTGGGGGAGAACTCGGAGCCAAATGAAGGCCCCAAGTGCCAGTGATGCTGGAGAAAGGGGCAGAGCTAGAGCGAGAGAAAGGCACAGAAAGTTAGGGAGTGGACAAGAGGCTGAACACTCGCTTCGAAACATTGCCTAGGATTGATCTTTTGCCTAGGGAAGCAGAAGGAAATTTTCTTCATCTGTCTTTAGAACTCACATTCTTACTGTGATTTTTAAGTTTTGTCAAAGTTTAGCCAATAGGGATAACCTGGGATAGGTATTCTCCCAGCACCTATTTCCTCAGCTGTTAAAAAATATTCTGTGATTCTACAGAGACACAGAGCATAGGTAGACGTAGAACCATAGGATAATGTAAGCTTCTGTGACACACAGACTCCCAAAATTCAACCGTTTAATCACAGTAGCCATTGCTTTCTAGCTCATGTCACAGGCCAGGGTTGATATTAACATGGAACTGGGTGGGGTCGAGGGATGCCTCTCCTCCAGAAGGTGATTCAGATATACAAGGCTGCTTCCATCTTATGCCTTCACAACTCCCTAAGGCAAGGATTCTAGATGTGTGGGCCATGGAGCAGCAGTCATGGCATCACCTGGCAGCTTGTCAGAAATGCAGCTTCTCAGACCTACCATGAACCGCCTGAGTCAGACACTCTCAGAATAGAGCCCTCAATCTGGGGGTTGAACAAGCCCTCCAGGTGATTCTGATATAGCTCACATTTGGGAACCACTTCATCATGTACCTGCAGCTGGTAGAAGGAGAAACAATGCCAAGGATAGGAAGCTGCTGCTTAAAAGCCTCGAACCAGAAGTAACACACATCATTTCTGCTCTCATTTTACTGGTAAGAACCAGTCACCAGTAAGACTGACTGTACCTAGGTACAGCTGTGGCTGTGTACCTAGCTACAAGAGCTGCTAGAAAATATAGTTATGCAGTTATAACAGCATATCATGATCATATAAGAATAGATTTTGGTGGATACATAGCCAAATTTGCCAAAACAGCCCTCTGCAGGAGGAACATTGTCATCATTTACAATATCATATGGGAAAAAGCAATTCCAGATCCAAGTTGGAAATCTATGCTAGGTTTCCTCAACCCCAGCAACTATTGACATTTGGAACTGATAATTCTTTGTTGTGGAGACTATCTTGTACATTACAGAATGTTTGACAGCATTCCTGGCTTCTACCAACTACATAATGGTAGCACCTTTGCCTCCCCCGCTCCTCTCTGCCACTTTGTGGACAATGAGAAATATCTCCAGACAGTGCCGTATATTCCGTAGGGGTCAAAATCACTCCAGTTAATAAACCGCTGGTCTAAACAGAAAAGTTGTAAATTGGCCTTTGGAACACAAGCTGCTCACAAGTTAGGTACTACTTACAGAATGTTGACTTCCTTCTGATCTGTGTTAGCTTTTCTCTTGAAACTCTCTGTTGAAGATTTCAGCTAGTAATGGGGATTATTCTGATTATTCCACAGTTTACTATCATATCCACCTCACCCACATAAAAATAAACTTCCAAAGCCAGAGGCATCTATGCTTGCTGACTTCAGAGTTGTGACAGAGCTAATCCCATTTACACTTACCCTTTCTGGCTACCCAGGGCTTCCAAAAACAAACTTTACTTTACATAAAAATACACAGAAGCTAGGTCACATTTCTTCTCAGTATCCTTAAGTTTAAATGATTCAAGTTCAGAAAGAGAGGAGAGAAAGCTCTGCTTGTCTAACACAGACTTAGTTTCCAGAAAAACTCAATTTATTTTTGAACGCAGAAGGTTTTCCCACTGAAAACAATCTGCTGGCTTCACTTCCATGTGATAAAATGATGTTGAACTGAAAATGGAACCACATAGCAAGATTGCATTATCCTGGAACATTGTGAAATCAGACTGGAATTTTTGCTGAAAGTAAGTACCCTTTGCAAGGTCACAGGATTTCAGTAAGGGTAAAAATTTAATGTAATTCAATTCTGGACCCACACCAGGGTTTGATTTACCAGATTAATAAGAAGACTGTCTTAAATCTTTTAAATCAACCTCTTCAGAGTATTTGGAGTGAAAAGGAAAAAAGGGGGATTGCAGTGGAGTATATCCCAAATGGAAAGACAAGCAGCAACATAGCGCATCTAAGGGACTTTTCTTTGAAAGGACAGATCAGTTTATCTGGGGCAGTTCTGCATCCCAGTCCATCTAGTGCTCATTTTCTTTTGGGTTCCGATTGTGCTTTTAAACACAAAAGTGACCTCCTGTTATCCATTCTCTTATGCATTCATCTAATGCTTGCAGAGCACCTACCCTATGAGAGGTGCCATCTAGCTCTGGAAATGCCACAGCAGAGGCAGCAAACCAGAGGTCTGCTCTCACCAAGTGTACTTTCCAGCATAGGGAGATAGATCTTAAAGACCGGAATATAAACAAGATCATTTCTGGTGGTGATAAGTGCAGTGAAAAACAAACAAACCTGGGTGAAGGTGAGAGCACTTAGATCCAATGGTCAAGGCAGCCTTTCTGAGGATTGAGATGATGGTCACAGCCAAGGGATGACTCGGGGGGAGTGCGGGCGAGAGAAACTGCACGTACAAAGGCATCAAGGCAAGAACAGACCTGGTTCAAAATAAATTTCATCTTCCTACATTTTTCAAGCTTCCGCTTGTCTTCATATCTTCCCACTCTACCCTTTGCCCTGAACTCCAGACTCATATCTACTCACTCACTCAGCCTCTCTGCTTGGAAGACTAATAAGCAGCTCAGATGTAAAATGGCTGAAACACAACCCTTGATCGCCCTTAGACACCCAAACATGCGCTTCCCATAGGCCTCCCCCATTCTTCCAGTGCTGGGTTCTCTCCTCACATCCCTCATCTGACCCATCAGCAAACATCAGCCGTTGACATACATTCAGCACCTACCATGCTATCATCAGTGGTCTGATCTGCATTCACTTCTTGCCTGGACTAGCAAGGCAGCCTCCTCACTGGCCTCCTATCACCAGCCTCTCTTCCTATCAAAGTTTTTAAGCATAGAACAGATCCTATCACTATCTTGCATTAAAACCTTCCTAAAGTTTTCTATCTCAAAATAAAATTCAAAAGCCTTGCTATTCGAAAGCCCAGTATGATTTGGCTATGTCACCTCTCTGGCATTATCTCCTTCCACTGCCTCCCAGCTCCACCCTGTTTATCCTACTCCTGTGACACCAGCCTCCTTGCCAAGGCTAAGCACACCAGGCATAGGCCTGCCTCGGGACTTTGCACGTACTATTCCCAAAGCCTAGAACAGTTTTCCTCCAGATACCCAGATGGTTTCTCCCTCTATTAGGTTCTCTGCTCAAATGTCACCTAACCAGAGAGGCTTTCCTAACCATGCTAACATCCCACCCCTCACATATAAATACTCTCTATCCCCTTACCCTACTTTAGTTTTCTTCATACCACCTTATATAATTAATCTAGAAGCACCTTTAAATTAAGGACTTGTTTGCTGCTATAACCTGGAGCCTGAATGAATGAATCAATGAATGAATATATGAATATCACCATCTCATATCTAGAGGGCCTGAAGCCACTGTGGTAGTTCAGTTTAAAAGCATTTACTGAGTTTCGCGTTCTGAGTATTATGAAAGACATAAGGACTACGTAAAGAAGACGTAACTCCAAACTTTTAAAAGATTGGGAGTTGGGGGAAAAAGAACAGACCACATTAAAAGTACTGATTCATTTCAGACTACAATTTAATAATACAAGTGGCATGGGCAGTATGTTTCATTAGATTTCTAAGAAAGAGAGAACAAAGTGGACTAGAGTATTCCAGGAAAACTTCATAGGAGTGGGATGAGGAAAGAAAGATGGTTCAAATGGGTGAAGTTTGGAGAAGCCCAAAGGGAAGACAGAATTCCAGCAGTGAAGCCAGGACTTGATGGTGGGGCCATGGCACAAATGTGGGGGTAACAGTTGTTTCTGGGAGGAGAGAAACCTGTTTTGTTTATGGAAGTTCTCAACGGAGAAGAGGAAGTAAATGGGAAAAGTAAAGTGAGGTTCTGAGGAAAAGGTATCTATGGGCCATGGGAAGCTACTGGGTTACGCTTGCTGAGTTGAATCGTGACCTCAGAAAGCTAGGTTTTCAGGAAGCTGTTCTGAGGGACATCAGCAGGATGGACTGGAAGAAAAGGAGAATAGAGGCTTGAGGCCAAGACCAGACAGTGGTTTGGGGCACAGGCAGGGAGTGAGATGGGTCTTGAGCCAAGGTGGTGCAGTGGGAAATGAGAGGAGCTGGGATCTCAAGTACCTCGTCCCCTGCTGTATCTGAATCTCTAGTCAGGACGCTGGCATGAGTGACTACATATATTTTTCAGTTCCACATGATTCTGATGTGCACGTCTACTGAAAAAAAATAAAAGTCTAGTTGTAAACCTCCACTTGGAGATGAGGTAACAGAAATCTAGATGAGGTGACCTGCTAATGGTCGTGAGGCCTATGGGGCAGGCCTGAGGTCAGATATTGGAACTCTTGACTCTCAAAATAAGGTTTTAAAGGTTTACAATAAATAATAAAAAGGCAGAAACTGGACTTGCAGAAATGATTCCAAAACTCTTACATTAATCTAGGAGGTATCAATCACTTTTCCATATATAACCTGACATCATTGAAGAATCGGGAAATTCATCCATTCATTGATTTGTTCGACAAATCTTTACCTGCTATGTGCTTAGTATTGCTTTAGATGTCACAGATAAACAGAACTGGACAATTGCAATGTACGGTAATGAGTGCTCTGATAGGAAAACTATGAATTGTGTTAGGAATATAACCCAGCCTAACCCAGACCCAGATGTCAGAGGAGGCTTTGTGGATAAAGCAGTGTCTCAGTTGAGCTCTGAAGATCAGTTGGAATTCAGTGAAGTTTTGGTGAGACTTATAGGAGAAAGAACTAGAGAAAATTTAGATGAGAGAAAAAAGATTTGGGTATAGAAAATCAAGTATGCAAAGACCTCTTGTCTCACCATTTTTTTCAGTGCCTTAAATCCTGCCCATCAGTTCGTGACAATAGGCACGATTTGGGCCCTCATGAGGTATAGCAATCTTTTTCCTCATCAAACTATCCTTTCAAAGTATCCTCCTTTGCACCTCTAATACACCTTCTTACAGTTTACCTTTTAAAAGAGTCATGTTTGTAGGACCACGAACGCTAAAACAGAACAGCCAAACTCTGTCATTGTTGCACTGTGTCGGGATAAAGCTTAGCACCTAGTGAGTGCTCAGGAAATGCTTTCAGCTTATTGCTTTACACCTTAAATAAAGATGCCCTAAGAGATACTTCTATTGCTGTGATTTAAGTGTAGCTATGTCTGACCTTCACCCATTCAGAACACATTTGCAAATTTGCAATTGATTAAAAGCTTCACTTTTGCCCTTTAAAGATAAACAGGAAGCTACCCATTTTCTGCAGCAGGAGCGCTTGCTAGAAAACTTTCCTTGGTTCAATAGTTTTCTATTGTTATGAATAGAACATCAACATAATTAACATAATCCCTTAGAGGCCAATTTTAAATGAAACCACTTTTAATTACAGGTAATTCCTTTATTCCCCAAGATGATGATAACTTTCCAACTGGGCATATGAAACATGTCAAAATCTCTGCAAAGTAAACCCACTTAAAATGAATTGGTATAGTCTATCAATCCTTAAAAGTATAAAATTATTTTGATTAGTTGGCCAAAACAAAGAGAAAAAGAAAGGTAAACCGAAAGACTCAAACTCAAAGTATCCATGAAACCATACAAAACAGAAGTTTTGACAAGTTCTAGATTTCTTGACTTTTTGAGAGAAATGATTTGTGTGTTTTAGAAATAATGTTTGGCTAAAAAGAAAATCCTAAGTCAATATTCATTTTTCATTTTTAGTATTTTGCTGGTACCCTAATAATCTGTTTCAGTCCTAAAATTCTCTATTGCCCAAAACCATCATGTTAAGAAGATAGGTTCAGTATGTCCAGAGCCTCCACATAGGAGGTAATCAGTATATTATGCATTGAATGAAGCAGTGAATGAAGCATTGAGTTCACATTTACCTAGGCTCCAATGTGTGCTAAGTAACTTCAGAGTCATAAAGCATGAGTAGGACATAGACAGTGGTCCACCTCGTCTGGAGTTCTACATTAGCTTCACTTTGTCCACCCGGCAGCCTCACCATTCTCAGCCCCGTGCTTCCAGTGCCACAGTGCCGACTCACGTGTGACATGTGCTGTATGTTCCACCTGTGACTAGGACTATGGACAGATGATCCCATCTCTAAAAACACCCTGTATCTATGTTTTTTTAGGTAGTTATGACATTGAGAAGGCATCCTCTTTTCAACATCTTGGACTTTGGCCCCGATTAACAATGTTTCTCAACCTGCCACGAGATAGTGGCTGTACTTTTTCATTTGTTTCTGAAAGCTCTACATTGCATCTCCTATAATATAGCGTGTTTTATATATAGATATGGATCTTTTCAGAAGGCATCATAACACATATCTTTGAGTATATTTTTAAAGCAAGAACTGCCCATGTATAGACAATTTAGATTTAAGAGCATACTTACCCTAGTTTAACATAATAACAACACATTATTAAACATTCTTAGTAAGATTAATGATTGCTTACCTCCTTGCCCTTAATATCTGGCATGAAAGGGTTTATAGTAGGCATGTTATTGCAAGTCTTAATTTTTATTCTAGTTTCTCATCTTTGTCACAGACACAAAGTTAAAAAAACTACAAATATTTATATCAATGAAAACTGTTAATACTTAGCAACTCATTGTCTAATACTTCTAACATTACGCTCTTTGCCATGGTGCTGCTTTCTGGACATTTCTATCACTGTGAGCTTGAGGAAAGGAGATATTGGAAAGTTCCCTTCTTTTTCGTAGGGGATGGAGTTTCACTCTTCTTGCCCAGGCTGGAGTGCAGTGGCACAATCTTGGCTCACTTCAACCTCCCGAGTTCAAGGGATTCTCCTGCCTCAGCCTCCCTAGTAGCTGGGATTACAGGCACCCACTACCACACCCAGCTAATTTTAGTAGAGATGGGGTTTCACTGTGTTGGCCAGGCTGGTCTCGAACTCCTGACCTCAGGCGATCCACCCACCTCAGCCTCCCAAAGTGCTGGGATTACAGGCGTGAGCCGCTGTGCCTAGCCAGAAAGTTCACTTTCTATCTCCAATCTTGTACTATAATTAAACACTCCTAGGAGCTTTACCTTGACCTATAAATTCTCTCCTCAGATATAGACATCTATTGCAAGACTGTTTCCTTGAGTTCTCATTCCCTAATAACACCATTGTATTTCCTGGTAAGAACGTTATTAAAATAGTCACCAGTATTAAGGGTTATTAATATCTTCACTCTTATCCCCAGCTGAGTGTGAATGCACAAACACCTCTGGTGGGGCACTTTTCTTGAGCACAGCATCTCAAGTGATATGTAAGAACTTTCTGATATGTAAGAACTTTCTTATTAATATCTACTTCAAATGTTATCTTTCTTATCTATAGGCCATTTCATTAATATCTGCTTCAGATGTTATCTTTCTTATCTATAGGCCATTTCCATGTCTAAATGGAGATTTAGAATAATTTCCTTCCTCCATTACATTTTGTTCCTTGAAGGTATTTTATAATCACAGTGCATGTTCTTCTCTCTTCCGAGATTTCCTTGTTTCAGGCAAAACGTTATTAAGTGTCTCTAGTGGAATCCTGTGGATCTTGCGTTATGCCACTTGTCTCTTGAATAGTCTCAGCATGGAGATAAGAAAGGAGCATTATATTCTAAGTTGAGAACCTAGGAACGAAAACCAGGATGGTTATAGTTTTTCTCATCCTGCCCTGAATCTACTTTTTACAATTCCTTAAATGTACGAATAAAGATTTAGAAATGTAGAAAACTAGATGCTATAATAAATGTTATAAAAAGCGGATCATTGAAATTTTATATGTATGATTTAAACCTTTCCATAACAATAACCAAATCGTTATCTCTTTGGCTTGTACTCACTGTCATTATAAATCTTTATTTGTCCTGTTACACAATATAACAGGCACTATAAATGTCTTGCATGTCATGTGTTACCCAAGAGAGACCTTCCGTTTTATCTCCTTTCCTTTACTAGTTGTGCTTTTATTTACTCTTCTTCCCAGTCCACATTTCTATTTTTATTACTGTCATGACACTTTGATTTCAAGTTCTAGTATTTCACCTTTTTTTTTTTTTTTTGTCTCACATGAAGTCTCACTCTATCTCCCAGGCTAGAGTGCAGTGGCACGCTCTTGGTTCACTGAAACCTCCGCCTCCTGGGTTCAAACGGTTCTCCTGCCTCAACCTCTCCAGTAGCTGGGACCCAGGCGTGTGTCTTCAAGCCCTGCTAATTTTTGTATTTTTAGTAGAAATGGAGTTTTACCATGTTGGCCAGGCTAGTCTTGAACTCCTCACCTCATGATCTGCCCACTTTGGCCTCCCAAAATGCTGGGATTACAGGCGTGAGCCACCGCGCCTGGCCCTTCATCTTTAATACCTCTTGCAAATATATTTAATATGGATTCATAAAAATTCAATTAGCATATTATTACAAAAGAAAAAATAAAATAAGAAAAAACAGATTTTAATATACTAGTATAGATTATAGATTCTGTAAAACTATATAATCAGCCTGGAGTAATTTTAAATGTCGTTTAATTATTTAATTTTCAGTGGCCCATAAGCCTAATTTTCTGTGTTGTCTAACATATTTGATTTTTTAAAAGTAATTGTTCCCAGAAATTTTTTTTTTTTGTATATACAGCCAATAATATTCTAAAATTTTATGGAAAGCCAAAATAACTAGAATAGCTAAAACAATTTTGAAAACAAAAACTAAGGTGGGCAGAATCACTCTACCCAATGTTAAGGCTTATTATATAGCTACAATAATTAAGACAATGTGCTATTGAAGGACAGACACATAGATCAATGGAACAAAGTAGAGAACTGAGAAATAGACCCACACAAATATACTCAGCTGGTTTTTAATGGAGTTCCGAAAGCAATTCAATGAAGCAATTTAATATCCGTAGGTAAAAAAATGAACCTAAAACCTCTCACCTTATACGGAAATTCCATCAAAGTAATCATGGACTTAAATGCAAAACTATAACACTTTTAGAAAAAAATAGGGGAAAATCTTTGGGATCTAGAGCTAGGCAAAGAATTTTCAGACATGACTCCAAAAGCATAATTTATCAAAAGCAAAATCAATAAATTAGACCTCATCAAAATTAAAAATTTTTTCTCTGTGAAATATTTGCAAACCATATATCCAACAAAGGACTATTATGTAGAATTATTGAGAACTCTCAAAACTTGACAATAAAAAATTCAACAATCCCTTTTTTTTTTTTTTTTTTGAGATGGAGTCTTACCCTGTCGCCCAGGGTGGAGTGCAATGGCACAATGTCAGCTCATTGCAGCCTCCGCCTCCCAGGTTCAAGTGATTCTCCTGCCTCAGCCTCCCAAGTAGCTGGGACTACAGATGTGAGCCACCGCGCCCCAGCTAATTTTTGTATTTTTTTTTTTTAGCAGAGATGGGGTTTCACCATATTGGCCAGGCTGATCTCGAACTCCTAACCTCAGGTGATCCATCTGCCTCCACCTCCCAAAGGGCTGGGATTACAGGCTTGAGGCACCGCACCCAGCCAACAATCCAATTTCTAAAAATGAAAAAAAGACATGAAAAGCCCTTTCACCCAAGAGGGCATATAGATAACAAATAAATACATTTAAAAATGCTCGATATCATTTTGCTGTTAGGAAAATGCAAATTAAAACCACAACAAACTACCACCACATACTTATCAGAATGACTAAAATGAAAAATAGTGACAACACCAAATCTGCCAAGGAGGCAGAGAAATTGAATGACTTATATATTGCTGGTAGGAATGTAAATGTTACAGCCACTCTAGAAAACAATTGAGTGATTTTTTAAAAACCTAAATATGCAAATACTATACTACGTAGTGATTATACTCCTGGGCGTATATCTCAGGGAAATGGAAACTTATGTTCACACAATAATCTATATGCAAATCTTAGCATCCTTACTTGTAAGAGCCAAAAACTGAAAACAACTCAGATACCCTTCAATAGACGGGTGGTTAAACAAACTGTGGAATATCCATACTGTGGAATATTACTCAGTAATAAAAAGGAACAAGTATCAGTAATTCAGCAACCTCAATGATTGTCCAGCAAGTTATGCTGGGTTAAAAAAAAAAAGGCAATTCCAAAAGAGTATATACTGCATGGTTCCATTTATATAAAATTCTGGAAATGACAAAATTATCCTAACAGAGAATAGATTATTGGTTGTTAGGAATTAAGGAAGGAGTGTGTGGGAGGGAAGTAGGTGTGGTTATAAAAGGGCAATGTGAAGGATCCTTGTGGTGATGGAAATTCTCTCTCTCTCTCTCTCTGTCTCTCTCTCTCTCTCTCTAGAGCCAGGGTCTTACTCTCTCACCCAGACTGATAGCATAATCCTAACTCACTGCAGCCTTGAACTCCTGGGATCAAGTGATCCTTTCAAGTAGCTGGGACTAAAGACACATGCCACCATGCCGTGCTAATTTTTTAAAAAAATTTTGTAGAGACAGGGTCTTGCCTTGTTGCCCAGGTTGGTCTCGAATGCCTGACTTCATGTGATTGTCCCACTTCAACTTCCCAAAGTACTGACATTACAAGTGTAAGCCACTGCACCCAGCCAGAAATCTTCTTTATCTTGACTGGATCAATGTCAATATTCTGGTTGAGATATTGAGCTATAGTTTTACATGTTACCATTGAGGGGGAAACCCAATGTAGTACACATTGTCTTTCTGTATTATTTCTTACAACTCTTTATGAATCTACAATTAACTCAAAATAAAAAGCTTAATTTAAAAAACTGTGTCAGCAAATTGTAAAGATGGATCCATTGAAATGAAAAAGACACCTTCAAGGTGCTTATTTTCTCCTTTGGTTTTCCTGCAAGGTTTGCGAGGAGCGATTGCATTTGCCTTAGCTATTCGGAACACAGAATCTCAGCCCAAGCAAATGATGTTTACCACCACGCTGCTCCTCGTGTTCTTCACTGTCTGGATATTTGGAGGAGGAACAACCCCCATGCTGACTTGGCTTCAGATCAGGTGAGTGGCACCATCTAGCAAAGGAAATCATTATGACGCATGGCTGTGCTGTTCAATTTCTGGTATTACTGACTTAGTCAATAGCATAATGGCAGGTCTCTACCCTAAGTTTCCCGGCAGTCAAGTTGACCTTCACTAATGAGGTGAAAAAATATAACCTAGTACCAAGTGCACTGACTTTTCCAGGAGGCTTCCAGATCCTAGAATGATGTCTGTTTGTAGTCTGTCCCTTGAGATTGATTTATTCATCTATCAATTCTTCCATTCAACAACCTGTATTCAGTACAATGCGATACACTATGGAGTTCATAAAAATAAGACATAGGTCTTATCCTCAAGATACAATCCAGTAGGATTGATACAAAAAAGCTATAATACCAAGGATAAAGTGAATTTATTTTGTTTTTAATTCCTCACAGCACTTACAACAGAAACAGGGACATAGGAAATGCTTAAACATACTTGCTTAGTGAGCCATATGCTTAGCCAGAGGGATGCTATAGACACAAGTTAGACACTTTCATACAGAAAAGGGGGTAAAGACCAGTCAGTGGCCCTCCAGTAAGCAGTTCTGTACGATGATTGCTGAAGTATGGGAGGAACAGAAGACTTGACAAAAATGGGTAGCTGGTGCCAATTGTGAAAATGGATAAATCTGTTTTAAAGTGTGGCTGTCTTTATTTAATGTTCTTGTGACCTGGGTCCTCGTTTTCATTTCCCAGAAGATAACAACAGTGCTTTAGGTAAATCCCATTTTATTTCTCAAATCTATACATTTTGATGATCATGCAGTCACTTCCTGGTTCCTACTCATTATCTGTAAGACAAATTTATACCTACTGCATTCAACACGTAAAGATCCATCTGACTGGAAAAGGACTTCCAAGAAAATTCTTATTGTCAAAAGTCTGTTACTACAGCGCCTAGTATAGTGCCTGGCACATAGCAGGACTGAGTACATAATTCATGAAAAGTTAAATGGATATGACCACAAATGTAAACACTTTCATTAACCATTTCCTGCAGGTCTCACAAGTTTAGTATAAGAAAGCTTATGCTTAAACCAGGCCAACTGGCTATGCATTAAACCAAATTCAAGAAAAAAAGGACTTCTTGAACTACTATGAATATTGCTAAACACATAAAAAGGCTTTGACTGAAGGTGAATAGAGAGTGTTTTGAAATGCTTCCGGAATTACTTTGTAAGCACGTAAATGTGACTTGCAATTTCTTTCACAGTGGTGGTTACCTGTAGGCTCCCATGGATGAGTACACAGATTCCATTAAACTCTATAGCACTGGGTCTCCTGTGAACTGTTAGTAAGACAGTGGTGTGTTTAGGTTTCTGGAAAATAAAATTCAGTAAGTAGATTGTTGGATGGAAAAATTAGGGCTTGGAAACCAAGTTAGAGGATGTGGTCCCCATAAAATACAAGTACTGAATACCCTACCAGGTAAGTTAAAATATTCAGAACATAAATTAGTGATGTCAGCATTTCCTTAAAGTAATAAAATATAATTTGTTTTCTACTATTTCTTTTTTACTCCCCAAAAAAGTTGTCCCCAAATCAGTAACATTTTATCCTGAAGTATTTACCTAGCTCTCTTATAGTGTTTTCCAAAGGCATCCGCTGACTTCAAATAGGTGTCATAATTTATGCAGCCCCTTGATATCTGGTTCAGCAGGAAAAGGGGAGTATGATAGTGGGACTTTAAACAGATTAGGACAGTTATCCAGGTTATAGGACGAGGCCTAGTAAGAAAGGACGGATACTGATATGAACCACAGTGTCCCAGGGTGAAGCGCCTGGTTGTCAGCCCAGACAGTGTTATTGTGGCCTGCCAGGGAGGACAGCATGGGGCGGCCACATCATAGAGATGCCCCAGTGGAAACTGACTCCAAATGGCCCAGTCAATTCAGTGCCAGACTTGGCCACCAGCCAAGAGGGAGATGGTTAAAGGCAGGACTGTGATATATTTAGGGAATTGAGCTGACAGGGTTCCAGTCTAGTGAGCAAGGTGATCATCGCAGCTGGGAACTAGAGGGTAAATCTGAAGTCAGGGTGGAAACCCAGTCAGAGAGACCAGAGACCCATCCATGAGAAAACTGAAGGGGAAAAACTGAAGTTCATAAATTTGTGGGCACCCAGGACAGATAGATACAGGGCAGAGTAAGTTAAGACCAATGGCTCTCAAACTTGAATGAACATCAGAACTGCATAGAGGGCTCGTTAAAACCCAGATTGCTAAGCCCTAGCCCAAGTTTCTCATCCAGTAGATCTTGGTCAAGGCCTGAGAATTTGTATTTCTACCACATCCAGGAAATGCTTGTGTTGCTGGTCCCAGGGCTACACTTTGAGAACTGCTGGTTTAGACTCCTACCCCCTAGTGGAGATGGGGCTAATATTGATACTGTCAGAGGTGGCTGTGGTTGCCAAGGGCGAGGCACACCTGAGCAGGCAGTGTAGATTCCTTAGCACCTATATTGAAGGGAGGAGGGGCTCACTTAAAGAGGAAGAGTCACTGTGCACGGATCAGTGGGAGGGAAATAGGACATAATAGAATAAACATTAAAGAATAAAACTGTCATTGTTTGTATACAAATACACACTAACTTGTAGTGATACCATCATATGCTCCACTTTCCTATCGTGGTTTATAATGTTGTCAAAGAAATTCTCAATTCCATTATAGCTTTAAACTCACAGTCGCCCATGATTTAGACTCTATTTAGCAAGGCTTTACTTGTTTAGAGTGATGTCTGCTTAACCAACTTTCCTGTCAGACTCTTCCCCAAAAATACCACGAGGTAGGTAAATCGGAGTTTTAATAAAATGACATAAATGGAGAAACCCAAGAGATGGGAAGACAAATGTGGTATTGAATGAACCCAAACACCCTCACTTGGAATGTGATTTGTTTATCTACTTTACATGGCCTTCCCTTCTTGAGTCTACATTTTTTCTCTGAAATTATTTGGCATATACTTGAATTAGTTTTTCTTAATCCCCATAAAATTTGCCATTTCAGCCACAAACTACTACAGTAGGATGCAGAGAAGATGTTTTATATAAGGCACAAATGGATAGTATTAATATAAATTGCACTTTGATGGAACTGGCTTTAAAACAGTAATGATCCTATGTTTAGAGAAACAAATAATGATCTTTATATGTGAAACAAATTTCTCGTTGATTGAATCTTGTCCTAAGCATCGTTTGAATTTCTTGTCCTAAAGTTATTGTATTTTCTTTTTAAAAATAATAATGAAGTATTTGGAATGCAGCATTGGAAATAAATCAGACCTTTCCT
The DNA here is from genome assembly GCA_036589455.1 of Ateles fusciceps. Taxonomy (NCBI): domain Eukaryota; kingdom Metazoa; phylum Chordata; class Mammalia; order Primates; family Atelidae; genus Ateles; species Ateles fusciceps. The sequence goes on from JAZHEH010002014.1 coordinate 6,786,393, forward strand.
TTTTAAAATTCTAGAGAAAAGGAAAAGAGTCCTCCAGCATTATTTTGGACGTTTTCATGTAATCGAAAGTAGAATGGTTTTTTGATTAAAATCTGGATCTCCTCCCTCCTGTGGAATACATTAATACTGGCGGTGAGGAAAACCCAGCTGGAATCTCCAAGGACAAGGTCTGCTGTTAGGAAACAAAAAAGACCAAAGGTGCCAGGCTTTGCCCTACAAAAGCCAGTAAACAAGATAATCGTCCAAATGGTTGCACATGCTTACAGATAAACATTAAAGACCACAGGATAGAGCTCTCTGGCAGTGGCACCAAATAATAACCTTCAAGATAGTAACCCCATGCCTGGCTTAGGGTAGGGTGCCACATGGAGCTAACAAGCTTTCAGCAAATAGCTCATGAGAATGGAGCCCACACCACAGTGCACACCTTTCCTGGGCTCCCCAAATGAGAACATAGGACCCATCACTTCACCATATCTGAACCACAGTGTGGAAGGCCTTGAATGCCAGAGTAACACAGAATTTGTCTCCCAGATGACATTAGAAAAGCGCCCTTAAAAAGATAACCTTTACAGCTTCCAAATTTTGACCTGTGAACACTCTAACAATAACAGCCGACTTGTATTGAGGGCTTACTCTATGCCAGATATTAGGTAATAAAGTGCAAGGCATATAACCTCCCTGTGACTCAGCTTCTAATCTATAAAATGGGGGATGATGATAGTAGCCGCTTCCTAGGTGGTTGATGGCTGCCAACGTGGCCCTTGGTTACACCACCATCAGGGGTGCAAAACCAGGCTCCAATCCAGGCAGGCTAAGCCTAGGACCTGCACACCCAGCTAGTGCATTCTTCTGGAACCCTGAATAAATGAGCTTGTTCTCAATGCCTGTAATCTACCCTGATTAACAAATCCTTTGAAGAAAGAGGTGTACTTTTTAAACCAAGACAGGCCTGTTAAAAACAAACACAGGAAATCTTCATCCATCACAAGTGATTGGGCTAACTGGCTCATACAACACAGAAATTCTTCAGTGCAGGTTTTCTTTTTGACTTGGGACAGTTACAGGTAAATAAAATCTGATTAGTCCAAAGTAGCCAAATGGAGAAGACTGTGTTTCTCAATTACAGGAATTTAGAATTATAGGACTTGCAGAAATGTGTTACCCTCAGGCTCATCTCCCAACCCTGTTCAGGATTCCAAACCATCCTGCTGTCAGCCTCTTCCCCAAATTGACCAACAAATTTGTTTGCATACATTGACTTATGTCCGTTGCAGAGTGAGTAACTTTTAAATAGTGCAATGCTTCTACTATCAATTTTTATTTTTTTGAAAGTATCTTGCTTGGTCACCCAGGCTGGAGTGCAGTGGCACAATCATAGCTCCACCCAGCCTTGATCACCTGGGCTCAAGTGATCCTCCCGCCTCAGCTTCTCAGGTAGCTAAGACTACAGGTATGCACCACCATGCCCAGCTAATCTTTTAAAAATTATTTTCAGCAGAGATGAGGTCTCATTACATTGCCCAAGCTGATCTCAAACTCCTGAGCTCAAGCAATTCTCCCACCTCAGCCTTCCAAGCCTTACAGGCATGAGCCACCATGCCAGCCCACTATCAATATTTTAGTTAAATATTTAAATTCTATTTTTGGTTTATAACAAAAAGCCATCCTCAATGATTTATTTATCACTTGTACCCATTGGCTACAAAGTTTTAAGATAACAGCCGTCACAAATATGTATACAAAGATAAAAAGAGAACTGTCCTTAGTAATGTTTTTAAGTCTTAAATGATAGCAGAGTTGAATATATCTGCTCACATACAGACTTTCTTTCTTATTGAGGTGAAGAAATGTTAATTTAATACAATGGAGGAATATATATAATTAAGTTATCTTAATATTAACTGTGTTCTGTTTGCTTTCCTTTCTGGCATTCAAAGTTTCATGCAGGTTTAACAGTTTGCTTCACTGATATATTAATGTAGTCTGTCAATATATACACATACTCTGGAGTTAGACTGAGCAGGTCCTAACCCTGCCTCCTTCTTTTAAAGCTATAGGACTCTGAGCAATAAATTTAACCTCTTTATGCCTCAATTTTCTTAATCTGTAAAATTGGAATAATGATATCTACCACTTTAGAACATTAAAAGGATTAAGTATTCTGTGTGTACAGAATTTAGGGCACAAAGTAAGAGCTCAACAAATATTGCTGTAACAGTACCCAAAGGATATCTATGAGCCTTTATGAGCCTTTCTTTTCTTACCCAAATACTGTTTTATTGTCCCCCCCCATGATACACATATACATATAAACTATTATTGGTTAATTCTATTTATGAAAGCATGGTATACATGGAAAATATAAATAATCTCTGTAAAGTTTAGTCCATTTTCCATAGTAACTAGACTCACCAATTTTACAGGCAACTCCTATTTCTGCGTTCAAAATTATAAACATCTTAAAGAAACATTCTCACAAAAAGGATTATATCATCCAATAGCTGAAATAGTTTCTTTCTAAAACATGCTTCTATCTCCTTCTTAACATAATAATCTTTGCTTGGGAACTTTTTAGATATTTAATTTATAGCATGTCATCAAGCGGTATTGATTCTATTATATTTTGTAGTGATTTTGTACAAATTTGTATGCTTTGTATCAATTTATATTCATCGACAGACCTGAGAAATATGCTGTCTCATGAAACATGGAGAGCCAGTTTACTCATTTGAATGTAGATTGATAGTGCATATTCCCTACCTAGGACTGCCTTTTAAAATTATGTTCTATTTTCTTTAGGTTCTTCTACATTTTATAAATCTAAATATTTATTGCTTAAATCAATCTAGCTTGACATTAACATTAGAGATACTGCATAACTGTAGTAACCTATTTTTAACCTAAAAATATTCTAGGATTATAACAATTGTTATGAATTAGCAGTTCCTAAATTGGCTTTCAGTGCCAACTGGGTTCTTTAATATGCTTTCTTTCTGCGTGCAAAATTGTCCCAGTTCCAGAGATAACTGTCCTTATCTCCACAACTGCCAGCTGTTCTCCACAAGCCATGATCTTAGTCATCTTCTCTGAAGGTGCTCTTGAGAATATCAGTATCAATAAGCTTCTCTCATTTACTAGGTTTACCAAACAATGGACATTCTGATCTATTAAAGGAGATTTATTAGCCTGTTATCATAAAGCATTATTCAATATGGTATCCTTACTTTAAGTAATAGATGTATTTGTACTTAGGTCACAGCCAACGTCTGAAAAAAAAAATGATTTTGAATGCAGTCTATGGAATTTGTTATTCAAGGTTGTAGAAAAGGGTAGCAGTTCTGGTCAAAATGGAGTAAGCATACTTACTCCACCCACTTCTCTCCCTCTGAATGTAGCTAAAAACACTGAACAGAATGCATGTAACAGTTATAGGAAGATTCTAAAAAGTAAATGGTGGCAGACGTATTGGGGGAATAAACCAGAATTCAGAGTACTATTGAACTAGTGGTGAGTTTTCATTTGGTTTCCTCTCTGTAATCTCTTGGCCTAGACTCAAAGATAGAGATCAGAATTATAAAATAAGAAAGAGAGAAAGAACTACAAGGGAAATTCTTTGTTTCTGGAACAAGGAAAAGAAAAAGGGACATTTGTGGGTCAGAAGAGTGTACATATGCCTTGGATTTGTTGTTGTTCTCTTCATTCTCTGTTACCCCAGTCCCAGCAATCATAAGGCAGCAGTGGTGATGATGGCAGCAACAGGTACACAGCACCTAAAACATCAACCAGAGGAAATTTGGTCCTAAGATCACGGGGAGAGAATTACCATTGTATTTTTTTCCTCTTAATCCTCTCACCAATTCCCTGGAAGCACGTACAGTATTATAGGAAAATCATAAAGAATATGCAGCAGCAGTGTGGGAAAATTAAAACCCTGAGTTTTTAGACAGAGGACCAGGAAAAGGGGCTTTGGGAAGCCAGAAAATGTAGAGAAGATTGTAGAGAGAGGGAGCTTGAGAAAGCAACCCTATAAAGTTGTCTATAAATTTTTGAGCTCAAAATCAGGCAGTATATGCATGTGTCTGAGCCTAAACAGCACACCAAAGACATTGAGAAATGAACTGGAAGTCAGAACATTACCTAGCGCCCCAACTGGACACTGGGTGTCACATATGCAGGAAAAATCTAAAGGCAACTGCAAAGACTTTCAAAGTTAACTGACATTGGAACAACAGGCAACAGAAGGCAGATAAGAACTTGCGTTCTGGACCAAATCTGGTTTGATTGCCTGATAAAACAAAATCTCAACATTCTCCCTAGGGCAATCCTATGTCACTTAACATTCCAGATCCAGAGTCATTTAATGTAATCTCCTCATTTTCAGAATATTTTTAGCATCTGAATACCCAGAAAAATCTTAATATCTTACAAAATCCAGGAAAAATCTGAATATTTCACAAGATGCTAACCCAATATGGACACATATATTGGAATTAATGAATCAAGACTTTATTCTTTTTTTTCCTAAACTCACAACAGATTTCATCAAGACTTTATAGCAGCTATTATAACCATGCCCCAAGAAGTAAGAGCATACACAATGGAAACAAATGGAAAAATAAAAATAAAAAAACTGCAAAGAAATAGAAGATTCATAAATAAATAAAATATTTACAATGGAAAATGCAATGACCAAAACAAAATATTCCCTTAATTAGCTTAAAAACAAAATGAATAAAGGATGACAGATGAAAGATTCAGTGAACTTGAAGATTGTTAGAAATTCTCTAATATGAACAAAAGTATGGCATTTTTCACCAGCAAATCTGCTCTTTTAAAAAAATGCCAAAGGAATGTATTCATTTGGAAGGAAAATGATATTAGAGGGAATCTTGGCACAGCAGGAATGAAGGAGGAGCAATAGAAATAGTAAATATCTATTTAATATATTTTCTAAAGGTTTTAAAAATATATATGATTATTGAAGCAAAAATTTTCACATTGTCTTATGGGATTTTCAAAAAGGAAAATGAGTAGAGGGACCTGTAAGTGGTAAGTTTTCTACATTCCACTTGAAGTGGTAAACTATTAATTCAAAATATATTTAAAAAATTACGTACTTATACTCTAATTTCTAGATCAACTACTAAAACACACAAACAATGAAATATAGTCAAAAGTTCAACAGGTAAATTAAAATGGAAAACAAAAAAATTCAAATAATTCAAGGAAGGCAAGAGAAGAAAATAGGGGGAAAAAATAAAGAAAACAAACAGAAAACAGATAATAAAATGGTAGATCTAAATACAAATATAACAATAATTGCATTAAATCTAAATTGCCTAAAGACATCAGATAAAGGAGATTGTCAAAGCAGGTTAAAAATAACACTCAACTATATGCTGTCTATAAGAAACATACTTAAATTAAATGATATAGGTAAGTTAAGTGCAAAAGAATGAAAAAAGATATACCATGCAAACACCAATCAAAATGAAGCTGGAGTGGCTATATTCAATCAAATAGTCTTGAGTGCAAGAAAATTTTCCCTGGGATAAAGAGGGCATTACATAATGATAAAAAAGTTCATTTACCAAGAAGACAAAACTATATGAAATGTGTATGCACCTAAGAATATAGCCTTAAATTATGTAAAGCAAAAACTGATAAATCTGAAAGGGGGAGAGAGACAAATTAAAGACTTATAGTTGCAAACTTCAGTACTTGTCCCTGAGTAACTAATATAACAAGTAGACAGAAAATCTGCAAGGGTACAGAAGAACTTTTCTAATAACCAATTGCATTTAATTGACATTTATAGAACTCTACCCAACAGCAGCATAGTACACATTCTTTTCAAATGCATACAGTTACAGCAAAATAGGCAGTATCATAGGTCATAAAACCTTTTCTAATTTAAGAGAATTAATAATATACAGTGTGTGTTCTCTGACCATAATGGAATTAAATGAGAAATAAATATAAAAATACCTGAAAAATCTCCAAATATTTGAAAATTAAACAATGCAATTCTAATCCATGAGTCAAAGATAAAATCTCAAGGGAAATTCAAAAATATTTTGAAGTAAATGAAAATATATCAGAATTTTTAGGATACAGATAAAGCAGTACTCAGAAAGAAATGTATAGCACTGAACACCTATATTAGAACAGAAGAAAGTTTTCAAATGAACAATCTAATCTTCCAGGATTAGAACATTGAGAGAGCGAACTAAACCCAAAACAAGTAAGAGGAAAGATCAAATTTGAGCAGAAACCAATAGACATGATAATAGATTAACAATAGAGAAAAATCAATAATCAAAATCTCATTCTTTTAAAAAGGCAATAAAACTGACATACTTCTAGTGACACTGACAAAAAGAAAAACATTCATATCATCAATACTAGAAATGAAAGGAGACGCCAGGCAAGGTGGCTTATGTCTGTTATCCCAGCATTTTGGGAGGCCAAGGCAGGAGAATTGCTTGAGCCCATGAGTTTGAGACCCAGTCTGAGCAATATAGGGAGACCTCCATCTCTGCAAAAAATGAAATTAGCCAGGTGTGGTGGCATATGCCTAAAGTCCCAGCTACTCAGGAGGCTGAGGAGAGAGGATCTTTTGAGCCTAGAATAGGCTACAGTGAGCCATGATCACACCACTGCACTCCAGCCTTGGCAACAGAGCAAGAAAGGAGAATATCATGACAGATTTTACAGCCATTAAAATGGTGATAAGGGAATACTGCAAACAATTTTCTCTGCACATATGTTCAACAAAATAGATAAAATGTAACAATTCTTGACAAACTACCAAAACCCATTCAGGAAGAAATATATAAACGGAATCATCCTATATCTAATAAAGAAATAGAATTTAGAGTTTAAAACCGTCCAAAAAAGAAACTACAGCCCCAGATGGTTTCACTGGTAAATTCTTTGAAAGATGATACAACACTAATTCTAAACAATCTTTTCCAAAAAACGAAAGCAGAAGCAATATCTTCCAACTCATTTTAAGAGGCCACAATTACCCTAATACAAAAGTAAAACATCATCACAATAAAGTAAAACTATAGTCCAATCCCTTTTATAAACATGGATGCAAAAATCTTGCACAAAATACTGGAATATCAAGTCCAGCAGTACTTAAAAAGGCTATACATTACAACTAAGTAGGACTGATTCCAGGAATGCAAGTCTGGCTTAGTAGGTAAATATCAATCACTGAAATGTATCATATTTGCAGATAAAAGAAAAACAGATCATATCAATAGATGCAGAAAAAGCATTTAATAAAAATTAATTTTTATTCATAAATTTAAAAAACTCTTAGCAAACCAGGAATAAGAGAAAACTTCCTTAAACTAATAAAAGACATCTACGAAAACTTATACCTAACATCATATTTAATGGTGAAAGACCAAATGCTTTCTTCCTAATATTAGGAATAAGACAAATATTCTAATTTTAGGAATAAACTCTAAATCAGTATTGACCTGGTAATCCTAGCTAGTGCAATAAAACAAGAAAACTAAATAAGATACATACAGTGTAGAAAGAGAGAAATAAAATTGCCCAATTTTCAGCCTTTATATAATTGTTTATATAGAACAAAGAAATCTACCAAAAAATTTTCTAGAAGTAAGTGATTTTAGGTTGTAGGATACATGGTTAGCACCCAAAATTCAAGTGCATGTCTAACTACTAGAAATGAACAATTGGAAACAGACTAAAAAAGTCAGTACCACTTCTAAGCCAGTATCACTTCTAATAGTTCCAAAAAATGTAAATACTTGGGAATAAACCTAACAAACCACATGCAGGATCTGTATATTGAAACAAAATACCAATAACAAAAACCAAGGAAGAAGTAAATTAATGGAGAGGCATGCTGTGTTCATGTATTATAAAAATATAGTTAAGACATCAATTGTCTGTAAATTGATCCAGAGATTTCATACAATTCTAATAAAAATCCCAGCAGGACATTTTGTAGATACAGGCAAACTGATTTTTAAATTTAGAAAGAAATGCAAAGTAACTAGAATAGCTAAAACAATTTTCAAAAAGAATAAAGTTGGAAGACTCTGATTGTTTGATTTAAGACTCACTTTAACATTTCTGTAACCAAAAAATGTGATATTGGCAAAGGGATAGACATATAGATTAAACAGAAGAAAAAGTCCATACATAGACTCATACAACTATGGTTTATTGATTTTTGTAAAGGTTAACTAACAATTCAATGACATAGGTATAGTACTTTCAGTAAATGGTATGGGAATAAGTGTCTATCTGTGGTAGGCAGAATTCTAAGATGACTCCCAACATTTCCTGCCCCTCCCCACCTTGGTATACATGCCTTGAATAATCCTTGGAACTGCACATATGATGGATTATCTTAATATGGCACAGTAGACTTTGAAATAGGAAGATTACCTTGTGGGGCTGATTTAATCACATGAACCTCTTTATAAGGAGAGAGTTTTCTCTGGCAAGTCTTTGAGGAGGAATTCATGGATTCAGGAGGATTTGATACACCATCATGGCTTGAAGATGGAGACAGCTACCTGGCAAGGAATTTTGGAAGCCTCTGGGAGCTGGGAATAATCCCTGGCTGACAGCCAGAAAGAAAAAGGGAGCCATAGTTTATAATCTCAAGGAAATGAATTCTGCCCACAACAAGAATGAGATTAGAAAGATTTTCCTCCAGAGCCTCCAGACAACAACCTAGCCCAGCCAGTACCTTCATTTCAGCCTTGTGCTATCCTAATCAGAAGATCTAGTCACATTATGCCAGAGATCAGACCTACAGAACTGTGAGCTAATAGGTGTTGTTTTATGCTGCTAAGGTTTGGTAGCTTGTTACACAGCTATAGAAACCTAATACCATATCCACAGGCCAAAAAAAATGAACCTTGACTTAAGCCTCAGAACTTACAAAGAAAGTGGCTCAAAATGGATCATAGATTAAAATATAAAACTATAAAACTTCTAGAAAAGACATAACCTTATGACCTTGAATTAGGTAAAGGATTCTTAGATATTATATGAAGAACATTATCCGTAAAAGAAAAAATAGTGAAAATACTTTACTTTGTCAAAGACACTATTCAGAGAATGAAAATACAAAGCTACACACTTAGAGAGACTATATTGCTAATGGGAATCTAAAATGATACAGCCAATCTGTAAATCCCCTTAGCAGTGTATTATGAAGGTAAACATACAGTTACTATATGACCCGGTGTCTTAGTTTGCTTTGTGTTGCTATAACAGAATACCTAAGACTGGAAAATTTATGAAGAACAGAAATTTATTTTCTCCCAGTTCTAGAAGCTGGGAAGTCCAAGATAAAGGTGCCAGCAGGTTCGGTTGTCTGGTGAGGGTTGCTCTCTGCTTCCAGGATGGCATCTTGATGCTGCCTCCTCTGGAAAGGACAAACACACTGTGTCCTCACATGGCAGAAGGTGGAAGGGCAAGAGGGACAAAATTTCTCCTTCAAACCCTTTCATATGGGCACCCAATCTCATTCACTTTCCAAAGGCTGTGACTTCTAATATCGTTGCATTGGGGATTATATTTCATTGTGAAATTTGGAGGGGACAAAAAACATTCAAACCATAGCACCCAGCATTCTCTCTTCTAGGCATTTACTCTAGAAAGTAGAATGGGGATAATAACAGCATCTATCTCTGAAGATTAAATGTATAAAGATTAAACGGGAAAATATACATTTTAATGTCCTTTGAGCAGTGCTCAGTAATCATAAAATAATTCTATTTTAACTTATAGCTTTTATTAGAAATGTCAGTGAATTATTTATATACGTACCATTTTCAGAATATGTTGAGATAATTGTATAGTTTTTTCTTCTTTAATTTATAGTATGATAAAATATGTTAATAGATGTCTTGATACTGAATTATCCTTACATTCTTAAGATAACTATTTTTTCCTAAAATTTTATATGTATAATAATAACTGAGATTAGTCTTATAGTTTTCTTTTTCCCTTTGTGGGGAGAGAGCTATCTTTATTGGGTTTAGGTATTATTAAGCATATGCTATATTCATAACATGAACTAAAGGTTTTTCCATTTTTTTATGTTCTGAAATAGCATAATATAGAAATAATCTAGTTTTTAAAAGCTATATCAAAGTCAACCATGAAGCCCTCTGGTTCCTTTAGCCATTTTTAATGTTATGTCTTCTATTACCTTTCCAGTGTCTCCTATGGTAATTTGTGTATTCAAGACAAAATTGTCATTTGTAGCTAAAAAATGGTCAAGTATTGGCAATTTCATATGGTTTAGCCTAATAGTAAAATGAATATCTATATGCCCTTAACCTAGTTTCACCCATTATTAATAAACTGCCCATTCTGCTTTCTTGCCTTTCTCTCTATATATGTATATAACATGCATATATATTAAATATAATTATATGTGAATGTTTTTTAATTTGTTGCTTTATTTTTCACTGAACCATTTGAATGTGAGATTAGGCATTATATGCTTCTTATCTAAATATTAAGCATGCATCCTCTAAGAATAAGGATATTCTCTTAGATAACCAAAGTACCATTATTTTACCTAGAAATTTTTTTTAACTATTGACAGTATTAGCAGTACATATTTAAGTTTTTCCAGTTAGTGCAAAAGCTTATATTTTAAAATTCAGGATCCAATCAAGATAATGTGTTGTATTTGCTATTTTTTTAAAAGTCTTTTTAATCAGTTTTTTCTTCTTTTTAATTTTTTTGGAAGAAACCAGGTCAGTTGTTTCATATTCCACACCGTGGACCTGCTTTTTTTCTCATAGCACATATTAATGTATTCTTTTCTGTGCTGTATTTCCCATAAACTGGAAATTAGGTCAAGGCTTGAAATTCAGGTTGAATATTTTTGGCAAGAATATTCATCAATAATGTTTAATAATGGATATTTCATATCAACAGGCACGTGAGATCAGGTTGTTCCACCATTGGAAATGCTAAGTTTGTTCATGTGGTGACAGTGGTAACCTCAGTACAAAGGTATATTTTTACCTTTGTAATTAGTTTTTAATCTGAGGGAGGATACTTAAGGGCAGTATAAATGTCCTGTTTCTGACAATCTTTTACCCACTATTTTCAGTATTCATCAATAAGCATCATCTGATTCAACTCTTATATTTAAGATAATTCAGTTTTGTATTAAATTGAGTTTCTTGATTATGTTACTCAAATTGTCTACATCTTTACCTATGGTTTTACTAGATGTATCAGATTCTGAAAGAAGAACATTAAATTTCCCACTATAATTTTTTGTAGTCATGGCCTTATATTTCTATATTATCAATTATATATATATTATTATTTTGTATGTATTTATTTGGCTATGCATATCATGTTATCATAGGCAGTATTCAAATCTGCCTTTGCATTAGTCTGATATGTCTTACTTATCCCAAAAGTAAAACTTAAAATGGTCACATCCTACATATATGTTCATAGCCCTCTATCATCCTCTAGTCCTGGTAATGTGGAAACCTGTAATGTAGAGTGAAAGTAATATAGAAAAGTCCTTTTTTTTTGATAAGCATCATGCGGTGGGAATTTACTCTTTTTTTTTCTTTTTTTGGTTACTGGGGAGCTAGTATTGCTTCGAAACAGATTTCAGTGTTTTGATCAACATTATTTAATTCCCTGGGATCCTTAACGTCTCCTTTAAAACATAAAGCCTTATTTTTTTAATATATTACAGTCTTTTACTTACTAGTATTTTCAATGTTAATGAAACTGTTTAAAGAAATTACTGTGTAAAATCCAAAGAGTTCAATAAAAGACCCATTTTGAATCTATCCTAAAGATTAATTGTGTAACCAAATACGAGATTTTAACTGAAGTTTTTAAAAATAAGTGCTGGATTCTACCATAAAGGGTCACTTGGAAGAAACTGCTTAAGACAGGGAATTGCCCATTAGAGGCAAAATGTGCTTTAATGCAGATTTCATTGTACTTAGTACAACTAGCTGTTTTGCAAAAACACTACAGGAATGTTTGGACAAAAATTAGCTCTTCATTTCCTTTTTTTTTTTTTTTTTTTTTTTAATAACACTCTTTCTAGTGCTGGATTTGTGGTAGAGATTGCAGTTGGCCAGTAATGAAGCTGCCCCATGTTTGGAGATGATGATTCAAAAGTATCTCCAATAGTTTTCTCCTTGGTGGCACTGTCTGCTTTTCTTTTATTGTCTATAGCATGCAATTTGGACATTAGGGGTCACCTCATGTCCCCTCAGGCCTCCTTTCTCTCTTCTTTTTCAGGCATAGCACCCACACATGAGTCCCCCCTTAGATAAGCCATTCTCTTTGTTGAGAGAGCTCAGCTACAGTGCTGGGAGTGGGTTTGCTGAGCCCACTCTGATGGCCGTCACAGCCTGCTGTGGGTTTCCTCAGCTACCCCTCTGGCTATGCTGCCTCCGCTGCAGCCTGTGTCCATGTGGGTTGCAGTTTATTCTGACCTAGCCATCAAAATAAGCCCACCCTTTTAAAATTCACTGTCACAATGGGTCTATTCAATTGTGTAGCACTTTTGCCATTTCAGTGGGATTCTCAAAGGAAAGGGGGGATGGCATGTGTTTGTTTAAAACAGTAATCTTTATTTTTCATTAACCACTAGGAGGCATTTGAGGAGTGCTTAATTTTTATGAGTGTAAAATAATACAGGCTTGTTAACTAAAATGAGAAAATTAGAAAATTATTTTAAAATATAAAATTCACCTGAAGTCCTTTCACACAGAAATAATTATTCACACTTTAGTACATTTTTCTAAAGCCATTTCTACTGGCAATCAGAGAGATTTTTTTATAAAATTTCAGATATTCTATTTTTTACTTAAAAATAGGATGATCACTTTCTAATCTTATTGGCTATCTTTTGAGTTTATGCTTTTAAGAACTAAGTAACAGAATGATATAAATATATCAAAATTATTTATTTAAATTTGTATTAAAGTATATTAGACTAGAATAATTTTAGACTATTATAAATGATACTATGGTTATTTTATTCATGTAAAAACTTTACATCTCTGATTTCTTTCTTAGGATAGATTCTTAAAAATGGAATTAGGAAGTCAAAGGGTAGGATATCTTTTAAAGTTCAAAATACATTTTGCCAAATTGCTGTCCAGTAAGGTTGAGTTAACTTAAATACCAGCAGTGTAATCTATTTTGTCCTTGGTAGCTTTCCATTTGGTTTCTTATTAGTCCAGGATAATTGCATGCTTTTGAGGATGCCTAACCGTTTTCTAAAACTTTGTCCTGATTCCAGAAGCTCATTTCTTCTGGGTCTGCAGGAAGATGTTCCTGTTTCCTCATTCAGTAAAACATCTTGATAAGCTTTGTGCTAATTTTCTTGTCTTTGCTAGTATTTGACTATAGAGAAATCTTTCCAGACTCAGTATTTGCCAATGGACAGGTGTGTGGATTGCCCCTGGCTCCCCTCAGTGTCCATCTGGTTGTTCATCACATTCTTTTCTTGGAGCCATAGCTAGCAGGTCAATTTGCAACATTTATTACCCAGGCCCCAGGATCTAGCAAACATTCATCTTTCAAGCTATGCCCTATTTGTGTAGCATTTCTGCTGTCCTCACCGTTTAGTTTCCAGGCTGTCTGGCCAATGGAGCACACTCTACTCCTGGCATTTCCACCAATGGCTATCACCTTACTAATGGGACACTTCATCCCGCAGGATATAATGTGTCTTTGCAAATACTGTCCTCCATCCCCCATTCTTTCCTTCATTCATTCACATTTATTTATCAAATATTAATTAAGCTTCCACTGTGTGCCAGCCAATGAATAAAGCATAGAACAAAAGAGACAGAAATCCCTGCCTTTGTATAGCTGACACACATCCCTAATTCACCTTTCACTCCTGCCCTGTGACCTGTTGTCATAGGTTTTTTGGTTGATATAAGCACGTGTTCTTTAAATTGGGGCAGACAGTGGGGCTATGAACAAAGTATGTTCCTGCCATCTCTAGACAGGCAAGAATGCTCTATTCTCCTGGTTGCCTTTCTCAAAATAACATTGTCAGCATTATGAGTATTGAAAACTCCTGTGATATTCTAACACAAGCTTGTCCATTGCATAGGGTTTTCAGTAGTATTGGAGTTGTTTGCCTTTTCTGGGCCTTGAAAAGGATATTAGTAGGAAGTTAGCAGGAACACCATTAGGGAATGCTAACTGGAAACCATTTCAAATAGTGATACAAGCCATTTGCAAAAACAACTTGCCCTGTTTTATTTTTTTCAAGATTAACTTTAAGGCAATGGTTTCCAGAGAGAAAATCATTCTACTGGCAACAAAAGAAACACAAGACTGTAGGAGTAAATGTATTTTGTAAAGTTAATGATATAATAGTATTGTTTTTGATTTTTCATGCTTTACTTCATATTTTTGCTTCCAGTTCCCAACACAAACATTTGGCTAGGATTTTTTTTTCAGTCACTAAGTCAAATTCTCAGTCTGCATAACTCAGTAGGGCACCCAGGTGAAATGAAAACCTGGCTTGTGTTTACATCTTCATAATTAATTTCTCATTGGGTCGTGCAGTGTGTCTCAGCTTCTAATCCATGCTATAAAAATAAATAACATTATAACTTTGACTTTCTCCAAGTGTATTTGCAATAGATGAGACTTAGAGGGGGGACAAGGTGGTAATTTCAAGTATGTGGCACATGTCTCAGGGAAACAGGAAGGCAGAATGTTGATCACGGCTTTCAACACATATGTCTCTGAGAATCACTTTGTCATGCATATAACTCTCTTCTAAACATTCATGCATGTGAGTATATACACATGATTGTGTGTGCACACACACACACATACACATACATACCTTATATCTCAGCCATATTGAAACACTTTAATTTCTCCCAAACATGCCACATTACCTATTTCTTCTTCCATGCCTCACACTAAGAGTCAGTCGTCTCCTCTGAGAACCTTTCACCCGTCAGCAGCCTCCTGCTCCAGCTAAGGTGTTTTCCTGCTTTGTACTCCCACCCCATTCCCACATTTCCCATCCTAACAGATCATACCACCCAGAAGTAACTCATTGTTCACTAATGGATCTGAATGACAACTTTCCACCTTAGACTGTGAGACTCCTGAGGGTGAAGGTGAGGCCTGGACTTCTTCCCTCTGTCTCTTAGCTGTTAGCACAGTGCCTGGCACCCAGTGGGCATTCAGGGCCTTTGGGAGCTGCTCACCAATCATCCTGAGGTGCCCTAGCCCATCTAGCCCATTCACCTTCCCGCTCTGCCAGGCAAGAGTTTCCACTGTCTCTCCTCAAACCCCCATCACCCCTTCCCCAGCCTTCTCTTTCAGCAGATCATCTTCCCAATTCATGAGAGAATAGAAACAGTCAGAAGATAACTTCCTCAAGGTCCCCAGTGTCTCTACCTCCTGCATCAGTGCCCTTAAACTCCACCTTCCACCATATTACAAACAACAAACTGACTTCACTCCAGTTAGGGCTAGCCCTTCTACTTGCTGGTTAATCACATCCTCTCTACTTACGGGAAGACATTACTCCAACATTTGTCTCTTCTCGCTCCCATCATTATTTTGCCCTTTTCACTGGATAATTTGAAAATCCAGTTTAATTACTTTTATTTTATAAAATAAAACATTTCTCTCTAGCTATAGCCCATCATCTGCTGTCCTTTACAGCAAAATCCTTCAAAAGAGTTATACCTCATAGTGTCTACAAATCCTTTCTTCTCACTCTTTCTTAAACCTGCTCTGATCAGTCTGTAGCCCCATCATTCCACCAAAACTGTTCTTGTTAGTCTTGATACTCCCCCTCAGCATTGCTAAGTCCAATGGTCCAGCTTCACTTTGCATTTTTAACATAATTGATCTTACTTGAAACACTTTCTTCACTTGGATTCTAAGATACACTCCACCTAATTTATCTCATACCTCCCTGGCCACTTGGTGGCTAGTATATACACCAGTTTTGCTGCAGGAACTAGTACTAATATCACGATGGTTTACAACCACAAAGATCAGTGTTTCGTGCCAATTCCGTAAATGTATGGGGTCAGCTGCAGATCCGCATGACTATGCTGGGCTCATCTGCAGCTCAGCTTGGCTTGACTCTGTTTGGGGCTCTGAGCCCTCTGTTTTCTCATTCTAAGGCCCAGGCTAAAGGAGCAGCCCCATCTGTAGCACACTATTCTCTTGTGGAAGAGGAAAGACGCAAAAGGGTTGGAAGTTCCAAAGTTTCTAAGAGCTTCTGCTTAGACATGGCATGTATCATGTCTACTGACATTCCATTGGTCAAAGTAAACCTGTGAATTACATCTCCTGTGAGAACGGGTTAATAAGTTGTTTGCCCTCATCTTAAGCCCCTGAGATGTGGCTTTAGTGAGACCATTGACAAGTTTCATGCATGTCCTCAGAGGACTGGGGAGCCCAGTGATATACTCGCTGTCTGACTCACATCTGAGAAATCTAAAGCCTCGAAAGCTGGCTGAAGTGGTCTACAACAGCAGAGTGAGAGCCATAGCTTGTGAAGTTGCTACATTCCTACCAAGAATGTATCTAAAGAGTATGTTTCCTCTTGATTGATGTGTGTGATGTCATGGAGAGAGCCTTTGTGGAGGTGGCTTAGCTTTTGACCTAGAATGTTACCTGGAGGGGGTGAGAGGATCACAGCAGAATAAGACCTGAATTATACAGTTAGATGTTCAGGGGCCAAGGCAGTGGTGGATGGAACATACAGTCCATATCAGGAAACTGCAGATCAGAGGGCCCAGGGGTGGATGGGCCCCTGAAGAGACCTCACAAATGCCCAAATGGGCCAGCTTCCAATATCCACCACAGCCAGATGGAAATATGCTACAGTCATACCAATTGAATGAAACTTTTCTTGCCCATTTACCTCTTCCTTTTCCTCTGTCCCCTCACCTTGGAGAAGTCAAGCTAACAAGTAGGAGTGTGGTAAGGAAGAGAAGGAAAATGAGAAGATTGCCCCTTTGCCCCTGGTAGCAGGCCCAAGCTGATGGGGGAAGACTCACTCCAACTGAAATTTAGAGATTGTTATTATTACATATTACTAAGCTAAGACTATGTGATTAGAAGTAATCAAAGGACTTAAAAATAAACTATCTGAGAGTAATAAAAAGTCAAGGACTCCACTCCTGAGTCTGAAAAAGCAGGTATGTGAGTGTGTGTGTCTGTGTGTGTGTGGGGCGGGGGGGGGGCGGGGGTTGGGAAAAGGGAGGCATGATAATAAAGTCATTTCTTTTGTAGTCCACGAACGACATTGGTTCCAAGTGGCCTAGGCTTCTGTGCCGTTGCCTGGGCTGGTTGCACCTGCCTGGGCTTTATGATAGTAAGAGGTTGCGTTTCAACTTTGTGGAAACCTGGAAACTTAATTGACATCCTTGTCTATGAGAATATGAGAGGCTAGAGTCTGAGTTTGCAATTGGCTGGCCTTACATTTGACCCTGTTTACGTGAAGGAAATCTAGGCATCTGGCCAATTTAGGACCAAACAATTTCGTAGCTGGGGTGTTGAGCTTCATTTCCTTCTTCAGTTATAAATGCAGTTGAAGCTGATTCCAAAGCAGTTTTAGGAAGTCAGTAAAAACATTTAGGCGTCACTACTACTGCTTTATTAAATTTCATCTATTGTTTTGACCTTGCTTGTGTTTAAATATGGAAGTAAAAAAAAACATACGGGTGTGACCATGGGGGAGTGAAGGGGTGTTAAGTCATTACACCACCTTCTTATCCCGTCAGGAAACCCCAAGCCGCTGGTCCATTTCCTGCTTTAGTAAGCCAAGGAATGCAATCCTGCTGTGTATGTGACTCAGGGTAACATGACTCAGGTTAAGAACGGGTCTATGGAATTTGTTTCCTGGCCAGGAAAATGACAATTCAATTGCTACTAAAGTTAAGTGGAAAATGTATACTTTTGCCTTCATTCAAGCTATTGTTACTTTTAAAGAATTGTTGGGAACATAAGATCAAACTTAAACATGATAGCATAAATTCTAGTTATTGGGAATTGGGACAACCCGTGGGAATACTGCCTTTTATTCCCAGCTCTGCGTATGCTTTATTTTGGACCTTAGACATCATACCTCTGTCCTTACATGTGAAAGAGAGACTGTTGCTGGTCAACACTCAATACCAGGCAAATTAAAAATGCTCATTTAAACACAGGGTAGACTAGTATGATCCCTTGCCTGTGCATTTATTTGTTTATCTAGTTCTTCATTTCTTAAAATGGTACCATTCACAGAGGCACCTCAGGGTACAAGCAGCACATTAAAACAGTAATTAAAATAGATAAAACATTACAAAGAAGCAATTAAAGGAGCAGCAAATGAGATTCCGTCTTAAAACACTATTATGCTGAAAACAGTTTAAAAAAAGAAACAACTGTTCACCTTATTAGTATAGCAGGCACGTGGGCCGGGAGTGGGAGAGCCTTTGCTGTGGCTTTGAGAAGTCACAAATGGAAAACGTGGTGAGACAAATGATTTTAAACCTTGCCTCTCAATGTAATTTTGCATCTCAAATGTAATATTCTGGCCTCCAGTCCCCACTCTCCAAGCCCTAATCTGCTCACCCACAGGGGTGGCTTGTTTTATACCATGCCTTAATGTGTCCCTTTAGCCAGAACACGCTGCACAGGATTCAAAAGCCTCTTTCTTTCTCAGAGGCTGTAAATGGAGTCCTTAGTCATACTTTGTGTGACTCGGATGACAGTTGATCATGCTTAAGTACTGGAAACAATCAAAGGACCATAACCTCAGAGAATATTCTTCCAACTTAGTAGGAAAATCCTTGTCATTCATCCCTAGCTCCTACCCCACTGGGCCCCATGGGCTGGCAGTTTTCTTACACAACGTCATGTCCTCTCCCATCTTGTTGTATGCCTAAGCAAGCCTTTGTTAGGCTCTACTAACTGACCTCACCAGTCCCATTTCATTTTCTAGTGCTAATCACGCTTAGTTGCAACATGTGAGTTTATTTTTATTTTTTGAAATAGAGTCTTGCTCTATCACCCAGGCTGGAGTGCAGTAGCACGATCTCAGTTCACTAACCTCCGCCTCCCAGGTTCAAGCAATTCTCCCTGCCTCAGCCTCCCAAGTAGCTGGGATTACAGGCACTCACTGCTATATCCAGCTAATTTTTATATTTCTAGTAGAGATGGGGGTTTCACCATGTCGGCCAGGCTGGTCTCGAACTTCTGACCTCAGGTGATCCTCCTGCCTTGGCCTCCCAAAGTGCTGGGATTACAGTCATGTGCCACCACACCCGGCCCATGTGAGTTTAAAGTTAGAATTTGCATGGGTAGCAAGCAATTTACAAAAGTCAACAATGCTATAACTGTCCAGTTTTTAAACATGTGAGAGCTTGGTGAGCATTCTGAACTAGGGAGCTGAAAATGTATTGTCTGTTTTATTGACATGAGGGGCACATCTCCCCTGCTCCATAGCAGTATATAAGTCCTTTCAGAAACTATTTTGTAGTAAGGCCATCTTGTTTGTATAAAATTGTCACTTTATGCTCATTTTCCTCTACACTGACCTTAAAGGGTGGAGCTCCACTATGCAGGCGCCTTTCTCCGCAACCTGTCTCCCCTCCCATTTCAGCAAGATCAAATCACCCAGAACGGTTGGATCGATGAGTGGGTGGGTAGATGGATGGATAGGTAAGGGATGGGTGGTTGGGTTGATAGATGGGTGGATGGATGAATGGGTAATAAGGGGTATGGGTGGTCAGGTGGGTAGAAGGATGGATGGGTAATTAGGGGATGTGTGGTTAAGTGGGTGGGTGGCTGATGGATGGGTAAGTAGAGGTGGATGGATGAGTAGATGGATAGATGGATGGATGGATAGATGGATAGATGGATGGACAAACAGATGGATGCATGAGTAAATGACACCGCCTAGAGGATATTTTAAAGGACACTTTACATGTGGCCAAATTGAAAGTACTGAGCAGAGGTGGGGAACTCTGGGAGAAGGGCCCACAAGGGGGCTGGCATAGAAAACATAGAAACCACAGTCCATCCAGAGCACACAGTCATCACTTCAATATGACTCTGCATTGAAAGATAACAAGGTTTTCTTCTAGAATAAAAAAAAGTGCAGATACTGGCCCAGGTGAAATTAGCAATCACAGTCTTAAGTTGTCCTAAATGCTTGAAGGATGCATATGTTTACCTGCCAAGATGCCTTTGACTGACTCTTGGATTCTTGATAAAAGTAGAGAGACCAATGGTTAGTAAGAAAGTGACTATAAATACATACTAAGGTATGTGACGCAGTAGGAATATTAGTTTGTGCTAAAAGTATTTCTCTGAGGTGTTCTGTGAGGATCCCACCTTATTCATAAGTACACTTCCCACCCTCCTTGGCATAGCTCCACACCCTTTTTCACGTGGCCTGAAATGCCCTTTAAAGCTCCAAAGAGTACACAGAATATCTGTTAAGCAGATACTCTACCACAAAGTGGAGGAAGGAGTTGGGGGAAAGAGTCAAGAGGAATTCTAGCTCATTGCATTTACTCATGAATACTCATGAGATTCTCAGTTACTGTTTACCACTTGTGCAAACAAAAAGTAGGGCCCTGAGAAAATGCAACTTAGAATGGGTAAGTTTTGATGAAAGGGAGGAAGGACGGAAAGGTGAGAACGATAAAAGAAAAAAACTGGGTTAACAAGACTATATCAGCACAGTAAGATCTTGGAGGAGGGTGCGCCTGTCTGAAAGGACACAGCACAAAAAAAAAAAAATGGACAAACTTCCTGATGTCACAAAATAAAGTTGCCCTCAAGTCAGTAAATAGAATTCTCAAGAATAGCATCTTTAAATCTCTAGTTCTAGACCAAATGATGTAGAATAGCAACCCCCCCAAAGTTATGCCAGGCTTACTTTAAAGCCTCTTGTCCATGAACATATTTAAACGGCTTCAGTTTTGCCAACAAAGCTCCTTTAGGGTGTACACTGTTCAAGTGGCTTTCTACCACCAAGCTGTTATCATTTTGGAATTTCACATCGAAGGGAGTATCACTACATTCAGTAAAGACCCGCGTTGGTAAGCAAAGGCTTGCTGTGGCCCTCGGCTAACACCGACAGATTCCTACAGCTCGTTTCATATACAGCTTCATTTACCCGGTGGGACATCCTGTGGGACATGAAGAGCGTTGTGAACCATGGGGGCTTTGAGAACAGAGACCTGGAGATACCTCACTCTAGGTTACTGCATCTCTTCTCTGCGTTGTGAAGTCATGAAGCCTTCACGTATGTGACTTGTCCCCCTAGTTAGGGGCCAAACTCCTTGAACTATGTTAGTTTCCCTGTATCCCCTACTCTCCTCATTCTCCAGAGCAGTGAATGGGGTGTGTCCCCTTACTCTGCCGATAAACAAAAGGGAAACCTCCCATAACTCAGGCAGCATTAGCATAGTGGAGATGAAAGATATCATTCAAATGCCTTAAAGGAGACTTTCTGGTTTCCCACAGGAAACATTATAAATTGCTGTGTTTTCAGCACTTGTAAAATCCTTAGGTGGGTCTCCCCCTGCGGAAGACAGTGGCAAACAGAAGTCACACACGTTCTCAGCCACCGTCAGCATATGTTCCTGGTGTTTTCTGCACCATTCACTCCTTCTTAACTGTCCCTTTCCTGCTGTAAGCACAGTTTGAATGTGGCTTAAGTGAGCATGAAAACAATGTACTATGCATTGGTTAATTCTGGAAAACCAGCAATGTCAGAGGCAGGCTGATTTCAGCACCAGGGCAGTCTCTGAACTCCTGAAGCAATAAAACTGCTGAGGGCTTTATTTTAAGGCCCAGAGGTTGGTGCCTAAGCTTTAGAAGGGCCACCTCCACCTCTGGCACGACTAACTTCAGCTGTGTCCTCATGGCCACATGTTCCACTGAACCACCTCCTTCCCACCTGCCAGAACCCTTGGGGAGGCTACTCCAGCCTCCTCTCAGAGCCCAGGTCCTTGTGTTCTTTGCATCTGTCTTTATCAATTGGGTGCTCTGGGAGAATGAGAGGAGTTGGGGATACAGGGAAGAATGACATGGTCCTAGGAGTATGGCCTCTAACTAAAGGGACAAGTCACATGTGTGTAGGCTCTGTGACTTCTCAAGCCAGGTGTGACAGGTAACCCACAGCGACTTGCCTCCAGGTCTTTGCTCCCAAAGGCCTCATGGCTCAGGATGCTCTTCTTGTCCCACTTCTTCTTCTTACCCTGCCTTTTGGCTGGCGCTCGGTGTGGTGGCTTTGCCTCCGTGGTCCTTTCCTTATCCGTCTGAGAACTGGGCCCTTCCTCCCTGTGCCCCATTGAACTCTGAAAGTACAATGGGCTGAGCCAGAGGCAGCATAAGCTCAAGGTTAAGAAGATCAGCTCAGAGGCAATCTAACCACCATAGTGCTAATCCTGGGTCTACCCATTCTTAGCTGGGCGACTTCACGCAAGTTACTTCACCTTTCTGCACATCTGCTTCAACATCTTCAAAATGAGGGCAATCGCACATACTGCACAGGGTCACTGAGGAGGATTAACTGAGTCAACCCAGGGGGAAGCCCAGAATGATGCCTAGCATGCTGTAAGTGCCTAGAATTGTGGTATATTATAGGCTGTCACTCCTGGGAAGCTGTATGATTCTCCAGGGTACAGACACTGCTCATTTATCTTTATAACCCCCTCACCTGCAGCTGGGCATGAAGTAGACAAGCATACAAGTTTAATGCTGAAGAATTTTTAAACAATGAATAAATGACCAAATCAACAAATGAGCAGACCTGAGTAAGAACACAGGAAGCAGTATATCATTGCAGCCAAAGCCCTGGGCTCTCGGACCCGTGAAGACCTGAGTCCTCTTGAGCACTGACATTCCTGGAGTTGGTGGGGTGTGGCTCTGGAGACAGCATAGGCAGCCAAGGTCCCTTGGGCCAGTTGCTGGTGACTTGGGTCCACTCCCCACTCAAGAAACATGTGTCTTGAGCAGTCCCCAAACTTGGTTTCCTTTGCTGCCAAAGTAAGCACTGGATGGAGCAGAGGACCCTACACCCTGTGGGTCGTTCCAGACTGAGAGCTTTGCAAAGTAGAATATTCTGACTCTGCCCTGGGACACTCTGATTCCACTGTCTGGGATGGGATAGGGCATCTGTGTTTTTAAAACCCTCCCCAGATGATGATGAATCTCAGGCATAGGTTTGGGAATGACTGGACTAGATTTCCCAGGCTGGAAGGGAGAGACAGCTTCCCACACACTCCTCTTTCAGTTTCCACCACACATACACACGCACACACATGCCAGGGAGATCCTTGATGGAACCTGTCTCCACACTGTTCCTTAAACACAGAACTCTGGGGACTGCCAACTCCCAAACAAGCCGATGCTGCTCTGTGAGGGGAGTGGAGAGTTGAGGCCCCCATTCGGAGACTCAGCTCCCCACCGCCTCCCCCACCAACCGCCCTGGCACACACAACAGGCAATAGGATGGACTACCACCTGCGATTGATCCATACTCCTTATAAACTGTTATGGACCTGGTTAATTGTTTTGCCTGTATAAGCACATTTTGTTTCATCCATTTTTCAAGCTGAGGGAAGGTTGTTTTATAAAAGGGAATTTAATTAAATGTTTTGTCCCAGCCTGGCCTTTCCTTTCCGCATCTGCATTATGCTTGTGTCATATTTTCCCCCGGAGGGCAGGAAAACAATTTAGTGAAAATGAAAGATTCACTGATTTACTCTTGAAAAAGGAAATGCCAAGCTAACGACTCCCCTCTCTAATTTTCTAGTGACCATAAGAGAGAGCCCAGCCATTTAACTTAAAGACAGTGTGTTTCCTGGTGCACCTGGCTCTTTCTATCTTTCTATACCATTCATGCTGTTAGGTTTATAGTCTTGCTCTTGATTGAAATCATTTTGTGAACACTCATAGGCACTATTTTTCTTCTCTGAACAAAATAGATGTTCCTGGGTAACTAAGGTCCTTTAATTGTTTCTACTGCCAGTTAGCCACTAGGGGTGGGGAATTATTCTTTCCCCAAGACCCTAACAGCGGGATCATAACATCTCTCCCATCATTTAACTGTAGCTCTCCCCCTGCGCATAGAATTTAAGTTGACCTACTTTCCTGCCTGTTGAGCGGCCTCGGGCCTCAAATGTTCTTCTAGTAGATATCAGCTGTTTTCTGGGCTAAAGTCTTAGATCTTTCGTGCATCATAGTATTGTGGCTCAAAAGAAGCAGGATGCGGTAATAGTCTGAGGGAGCTGGGTATGACAGGGCCCTTGCCGGGTGCCACTTCCTGCAGCCATCCTGTGTCCACTGACGACTGTCGTGCGATCTGAGCCTGTCTGGCCAAGGACCGGGGCTGTTCTGGGAGCAACCTTCATTCTGAGGGGGAGGGGCTTGCAAGTGAACAGAGGAAAGAATGTGGGACTAGGAATCAAGAAAATACAATTTGCCACAGGAGCACTGTGTCTTTGGGCCAATCATGTCACTTCTGGAAGATTCTGTGTCTCTTCCAGTGCTGTTTGTGATTCATTTAAAATGTATGGAGCCCCTGCTCTGTGGCAGCCACTGTGGCTGAGACAATAGTGGGGAACTCAAGTAGAGCTAGTACTGCTGACATGGAGGGCCAACACTGGTGGGAGAAATAGGTTGAATCAACTCTTCACAAAAATTTAAGATGTTAATACTCTAATAACGGCTTCACATGAATGGTGCACAATGGTTTGAGATGTAACTGGGAAATCTCGCTCAATGTCTGGTTATACATAATCCAGGGAGTGAAAAAAGGCCTTGAGAAGAAAGTGACTTCTGAGTGGACACAGCAAAGAAAAGTAAGAGTTAACTCAGAGGAGGAGGACTTCAGGCAGACCTCACCCAGACAGAGTGGCAGTGCTGACAAAGACACAGCCAGCTCAACCCAGCTGAAGATGCTCATTTCCCCGTGACGAGCCTTTGCCTTCCCTCTTTTTGGTCCATTAGGAAACACATCAGCTGACCTCTAGATTGGAGCTGGCCAGCCAGAATGCATTTATACCTAATTAGCCACAAATTACAGTCCATAACAAGGCAATGTTTTATTTTGCTGTATTATACCAAAATCCAGGACAGCCTCACTTTCACAGTTTCTCCTTCCATCTGTACCAGGAAGAAAGCAAGACTTTGCCTCTGCTCTGATTTTCACAAATCATCTGACAGAACTGGGAGGGACTCGGAACAGAACAGTAACTCATCTATCAGTTTCTGATGGACTGAACAAGATCTGGCTGAGGCTATTTTGCAATTATAGCACTTTCCAGCTGAAGGCCTCAAAATGTTTTGTAAGCAGTGAAGGGCAACAGTTGGGCCTCCTCGTGCTAATACTAAGTGCTCTCATAATACATTTTCACGGGCAACGGTCTGGCTCATTACCCCACTAGGGCGGAGGAGGGGCCATGCCTGTGGGAAGGAGGCTACGTGTTGACCCTGCCAGCAGTAGGACTGGACCACCTCTCAGTGCTCGCAAGACGAGATCCCACATGGAAGTCTCGTCTAGGCTCAAACCCACTTCTCCCTGTGCCAGTGGGCACCCCCAACCCTGGTGTCTGGACAGGTACTGTGAGGGCTGATTTGATGAAACTCTGGGCAAGAGAAGGGCAGAAGGGCAGAAAGGCCTCATCTCAGGATGAGGGAGGGTGGAAAAACATGGGTTGTGCCCATGGGACTGGTTAGTTAGATAGAAAAGCTGGGTAAAGGATTGTGTCTATAATTTTCTTTTCTACACGGTTTCACCTAGTTTTGTCATGACCCAGCCTGCGCCTACAGGGAGGGTAACAATGCTGTTCTGTGTGTAATTGTGTGAACTCTCCAGGTGCATTACTGAGTTGGCAGAGCAGAGTGGAGAGGAGGGCACTTATGTACCATTTCGGACTGTGCGGCACTAAGCTAGGGGGCCTTAGAGACAGATCTCAGTGGGGCTTCATATCACCCCATAAATCCTGCCACTGAACTGGCTGCTTCTGAAACCCACCCCAGCTTACATTCCTCTCATTCCAAAGCCCCATATCACCCCCAAATTTGGTTTATACCTTCCCCCAGGATAATGTATTGAAAGTCTAACGTGTCAGGCAATGTGTTGGATTCAAGGTGAAGACATTTTTTCTTGCTCAGACTTTTCTGCATATCCCAATTTTCTGTAACGGGTCAGTAACTTTTTTTGAAGAGTAAAGTTTGCTATAGAACTATATCTGGAAATGAAAATATATAAGCTACACATTTTAATAGTTTTAAAGAACTAAGTGACTTTTCAGTATTTAAAACTTGTTTACTTTAAAACTTTGACTTTGTTACCTTCTTCACCAAGAAACACAAGGCTGTTGGACGCAAGGTCTCTCACTGTCGACTATGCCTTTCCTCCAACTCAGAGAATCAGGTGAATTGGGTTTATAGTGCAAAAGAAACTTCTTTAAAAATCAAAGACAAACCAGTCATGAGTTCTGACCACAAGATGCTTACGTATACTCAGGTAGGAGAGAAAACACATCTAAAAATACAACTTTTTTGTAATATAAAATATTACAAAATATTTTATAAAATATAAGACAAAATTGAGAAGGATAAATAGTTTAAAAGTGGTCTTGATAACGTCAAGGGATGCCAGCAGAAAGGGTTTTCCCTCAGCTGACGGATGGAAAAGCTCGATGACTGCGGGGCGTGGGAGCCCTGCCTGAAAGAAATCTGGGCCTGGGCTGCAGACAAGGTCCACTTGGGCAACCGGGGGAAGAGGTTAAAATGAGCGGTGGCAGGGAGGTCAAAAGGGGCTCGGAGGGTGGACCACATGAGCTTGGTTAGGATAAAGAGAAGGAGGTGAAGTCATGAAGGATGATGGGGACCAGGCTGGGGAATTTAGTTCTGCAGTCAGGGGAGCTATACCTGACTCAGACTGACCCAGCAGCAGAGGTTAGCATGGACTAGGGTGGAAAGAGACAGGCATTTTTGGGACTGAATCCAGGTGAGATAAGATGACCTAGGGCAGTAGCCGTGAGATGGGGAGGATGGCCATGTGGTGTTTCAGAGGCAGCACAGGCAGATTCTGGAGAAATAAGGAGTGGAAAGGATTCTCTTTTCCAGGCTGTACCCTCAGACTAGCTGGCGTGAAGGGGCTACGGTGGTTAGAGGTTGCAGTCAAAAACTGGAAAGGAAAATTGCAGGTTGCTCTTCCATGAGGACTTCTTCAGCCAGAGGAACGGCAGGAGTTGCCAGCATAATGAAATCTAAGCAGGGAATTTTCAAATAAGCAAAAAGGATAACCATGAGGCTTCTATTTCTCTTTTTTCCTTTCTACTCCTCTTTTAAATTATTCATCACTAAATAGCTATGAAGCAGTTACATTATGTAGGAAACCAAAGAAACACAATTTAACACCTAGTTTCTATCATCGTATGATTTTCAATATATTTGCAGACAGAACTGTATACACCTGTATGCATAACATTGCATACTTTAGCTCGTGATAAGAACCACCTTGAGAAAGGTGTAGGACTTGACCTTTAAACATTGCCTGAAATAAGGGAAATTAAGTGTGTGTGGGGTATTGTACAATGCTACTGTGTGCCATATACTTTACTTTTCATCTTATCATTGTGCACATTTTAAAGATAAGGAAACTGAGACCCAGAGAGATGAAGATTTAAGTGGCAGAGCCAGGAAAGCCTCATCCAAAGCCTATTACGGCACAGCGCCCCCTAGAG
This sequence comes from Ateles fusciceps, assembly GCA_036589455.1. Lineage (NCBI taxonomy): Eukaryota > Metazoa > Chordata > Mammalia > Primates > Atelidae > Ateles > Ateles fusciceps. Next base: position 6,814,175 of record JAZHEH010002014.1, read on the forward strand.
AGGTAGACAGGGAGAGGCAACGCATCCTCAATGAAAACCTGGCATGCAAACACATGGAAGATGTAGGTTTTCTGTACTTCGAAACCATCAGAATTTTAAACGTTTCGTATGCACCTACCTGCTTACTTTCCAGTTGGTTCTAATAGTTTTCTGAGAGGCTGCTTTCTGAGAGACTCTGCTGTTGTCAAGAATCTGCATATTTCCTCAAGATTTGGAGCAGGGTAGGACAAGATGGAAACACGCGTAAATAGAACATAAGTTAATTGCTTTCTGGAGTATGTCTGAGTCAGTGTATTTCCCATGGTGTTCTGTATGCCTCTCTCCTGGGCTTAAAGGGTTAAGAGAACACCCCACCTTTTATAGTATCACCAGATCTTGATTAATCTGGCAAATGCTATAAATCAACGGGCAGTGTGAAATTGAACACTAAATGTATTGGACATTATTATAAAAAGAGAAATTGGATAATTTCTACTCATTCCTATCTGAAAATGAAAAACTGCCAGTGTAATGAATCTCCTTGATCTGCTGAAATGCTTATCAGTTACAAAGTACTTTTCCATCGAAGAGATAAACAGTCAAAACCCAAAAAGTATTCATAGTGTTTTGAATAAAAATACATCTCCATGCTGTTTGTGGGATAAACTCCCCCAAAATGACCAAGCAACCATCTCTCTTAAAAAGCTTCAAAGTCAATAGTAGTGCTTATTGCCCCGAAACATTTCAGTAAAGCAAGAAATCTTTGTTACATGAACTGTCCACCCTTCCATGAAATCAAGAGCAAACTTATCAAGATTGATTCCTGTGATCAAGCACAGTTAGATTTGCGTAAAAGGGTTGGTTGGCCAAAAAGATATATCTAAATAACCTTTCATTGTTAAGGCTAACCTCCCTTTCATTGTTAAGTTCAAAGGAAGGAAAGTTCTTTGAAACACCACCAGGGTTGGTGCTGTTGGTCTAATCAAAGCACGTTTTGAGTCCAGAAGTAAGAAGTGCCTTCAGCTGAAATAAAATGTGGGCAAGATCAGCCAGGTGGCCACCATTGTAGGGGGAAGGGAGACCTTCAAATACCGATTCCAGGGCATCCTGCTGGTTTTAACAACCTCTTCCTCAGTAAAGTTCTCCAAAACCTGGAACTGTTCCAGTTTTCCTTTTCTGCATGAAGTAGGAATGTGATTGTAATGAGATAGTTTTTCAGAAATCAGTGTAGCAGTTCTCGTTCTTCCTGTATTTGATAATACTTACCCTGTGCCTATTAATGAGCCTAGTCCAGTTTGGGTAACTGGAATGGCCAAACAGTACACTGCACTGCGGACCTTTCCAGGGCCTGTTCCCCTACATCCCCAGGAGCTGAGAGAATTTAGCACATCATATGTACTCGGTGCATAGTAGTCTTCTACAAATCGGTTTGTTCACACACTTAACAAATGTGCCAGGCGCTGTTCTAGGCACCTGACATAAATCAACAAAAATGCCTGTGCTCAGGGTATTTTCATTCTGGCAAGAGAAAATAAACCATAAGGAATTAGCATAAGAAATGGGCAAATTATATAGTATATCGGGTGTTAAGTGATACAGACAGAAAATAGAGAGAGAATGGAGGCTGGGTTATAGGGATGGGATTGGGCTGTGATTTGAATTAGGTAGTCCAGGTGGACCTCGATGAGATGTTATCTCTTGAGTAAAGACTTGAAGGAGGGGAAGGAGGAGGAGCATTTTAGCAGTGGCGATAGCTTGTGCCAAGACTGTAAAGTGAGATGTACCTGTCAAATTGGAGGAATATCAAGTGAGCCAGTGTGGCTGAAGGGTGAGCATGTAGGAGAGTAGGAGGGGGCTGAATTTAGAGAAGTAAGAGGGGTGGGAAGATCATACAGGACCTTAAAAGCCATTGTAAGGATTTTACCTTTCACTTTAAGAAAAGTGGGGGGGGCCACTAGAGGATTTTACAAGGAGGGATGTGATCTGACTGGCGATTTGAAGGAACTCCTCTGCTGTCTTGAGAATACGCTATATTCCACAGAGAGGCAAAGTGGAGACTGAGAATTGAATTGAGAGATGCCTGCAGGAATCTGGGAAAATCAACAAATAATCCATGGTTCTATGTGCTATAGTGGTACAAACAAAGCTGGAGGTCAAAGCAGTGTGTGCAACTAGTTCTTCCAGGGAAGGCTTCCCAGGGCTGTGACTTGTGAATTGAAGAAAGGGATTTGGAGATGGCAGGAGGAGAGATGGGAAAGACTGGGGGGCACCAGACTGTGAAAGGCCTTGAGTACCACCGGACTAATGCCTGTTATAAAGCCAAGAAAATGCCCAACTATGTGGCTTAAACAAATAGCTTTTATTTTTCTCATGTACCAAGAACCCCCAAAACTAGTGAATAAAATCAGTGATGAGTCTTTTCGTCATCCTTGTTGTGTTGCCTTGTGCCAATTCTAAAGAGTGCCGCTGCATATCCATGTCATGGGAAGGAGAAAGGAAGGAGAGCAGCGTGCCAGGTGAATCTAGCTCTCCCTTTTTAAAATCAGGAAAGCAAATCTCCTAGAAACCCTACCCAACAGACTTCAGCTGACGTCTGCCTAGCCCAACTGGGTCACATGACAATGCCCACCTGGTAGGTGACTCAGCAGAATGGGTGGTGGACGTGGTATGTCAGCTAACCAACAGTGCCGCCACAAATTCTTAATCTATCCAACGTGAGTGAAGATGATGCTTCCCCAGAGGACCACGTGCAGCTTCATTGGCCTCCCACCTCTCGGAGCTGGGCTCAGCAAAAGGACAGCTGCTGAATCACCCCACTCCCCACTGTGGCTGTCACTGCCCTTCCCTTCCACAGGGCCCCAGGTAGCCTAGCTAAGGCCTGCAAGTCCTGCGTTTCCTGCCTGCCTGTGAACGTCACTGATTCAACACTAAGGACGAGGCCCTATGCCAGCCATGGAATCTGCCTCTTCATAAGAGAAATGTGTGTGTGAGTGTATGCAACCCTCAATTTCCTTGAGACTCTGGCAGTCACTTCTGTTTGTCAGAAGAGGTTTCTGTCCTTTCCTCCCAGGTGATGAAGCATTAAGGCACACAGGCTGGGAGATGGGGCGGAACTTGTGGCTGTGCTTTAATAGGCCACACTGTGAGTCAGTAAAGCTTGATTTTGGTACCCACAACCTGTTTTCCTTGATCCCAGGTGCCTGTTGCCCATCTCTCTTCACCGCCTTCCCAAATCTGTTCTCCAAAAGGTTCTGAAGTCATTAACTTTGAAGTGCAAGCACTGATAAGACTGAAAATGCCCTCTCCCCTAGATGTGTTATGTTAATAGCTGTCAAGCCCCTGTGGTTTGAACCTAAACTTGGGATGGACAGGGCATCAGAGCAGCTGGTTTCAGTTCCTAGCTCTGCCATTCACTACCCAGTGAATGAGTACATCTTTTGGGCTTCAGTTTCTTCATCTGTAAAGTAACAAATTTGGAAGATATGACCTCTAAGGCCCTCCTTGCTCTGCTGGTCTGTTCAGCCAAGTGAGGGAACACGACTGTGTATTGACTTCTGGCGTTACTAACCCGTAGCTGCTGTTGTGGGTGGCATTGATGCAGACGCTCTGAGACCTAAGACTCCACACACACACTCAGCCTCTCACTTTGCAGAAGCGATTGCCATCTGGGTGTGCACTCCCCCTCCTCTCACACCTCTGCAAGCAGGTATCTAATGTACGCAGTGATGGAGAGACGCTGCCTCTTGGTATCATCCTCTAGACTCTGGGCTTGCTGAGGGCAGAGACATGTCTGGTTCACCATGGCACTCCAGGCACAGCAGGAACTCAGTAAGTGTATGTAAAAATGGACTGCCTGAAATGTGGTTAGAAAGGTAGCAGGGATGGACTTCTCTTTCCACTCTTCTCCTTACAAATAGACTCCGCCAGGCTCTGCCTTCTATCTGTTCTACCTTCTCCCCTCCTTTTCTCTTCCTATTGTAAGGTAAAAACTGCTTCACACAGTCATATTATGAAGTCTCAAGTTGGACTCTTACCCCAAACATCCTCACAACCTACCATAGCTGCCTGAGTTACCATTTGATTCAGTTCTTAAAGAAATTCCTCTGTTAAATGTCCCATTTATAATAACAATAAATGTTTGTAACACCTTTTCAAGTGCTCTCATCTTCTCTATCTTACCTCTCTGGGAGGGGTGGTTTCTTTTTTAATTTATAATTGACACATAACTGTACATCTTGGGTACAATGTGACATTTCAAAGCATGTATACATAGTATGAACAAATCAGAATAATTACCATATCACTTTCAACATTTATCATTGTGGTGATGACATTGAAAATCTTCTAGTTATCATGAAATGTACACTTCACTGTTACATGCTGTGATCACCCTACTGTGTAAGAGAGCACTAAAACTTATTCTTCTTAACTCTAACATTTGTACATATTGACCAGCCTCTCCTGATTCCCAGCCCCACCCCTCTGCAGCCTCTGGTGGGCACTGTTCTACTCTCTACTTGTATGAAATCAACTGTTTAGATTCCACATATGAGTGAGATCATACAACGTTTGACTTTCTGTGTCTGGCTTCTTTACCTTAATGTAATGTCCTCCAGATTCATCCATGTTGCCACCAATAACAGGACTTCGTTCTGTTTTATGGCTAATAGTCCCACGTGTGTGTTAGTGACATTGTCTTTATCCATTCATCTGTGAATGGGCATTTAGGTTGATTTCCTAGCTTGACTATTGTGAAGTACACTGAAAACATGAATATGCAGATGTCTCCTGAACATTCTGATTTCATTTCATTTGGATACATACCCTCTAATGGGGTTGCTGGATCATACAGTAGTTCTACTTTTAAGTGTTTTGAGGAACCTTCAGACTATTTTCCATAGTGGCTGTACTAATTTACATTTCTACCAATGGGGTATAAAGAATTCCTTTTTTTTCTGCATTCTTGCCAGCATTTTTCCTTGGGGGGTGGGGCGGGGGTCTTTTAGATAATGGCATTCTAACTGGGGTGAGGTGATACCTCATTGTGGTTTCGATTTGCATTTCTCTGATGATTAGGCATGTTCAGTATTTTTTCATATGTCTGTTGAATATTTGTATATATTCCTCTGAAAAATGTCTATTCAGAATGTCTATTCAGGTCTTTTATCCATTTTTTAATCAGATTATTTACTTTTTGCTATTGAGTGTTCTGAGTTCCCCTGTATACTCTGGATATTAACCCTTGTCTGATGAAGTTTGCAAATACTTCCTCTCAGTCTCTAGGTTGTCTCTTCACTTTGTTCCCTTTGGTGTGCAGAAGCTTTTGGGCTTGATGTAATCCTATTTGTGTAATTTTAGTTTTGTTATCTGTGCTTTCTTATTTTAAAATATCCTCTCTGGTAATTTCATAATTTGGGTCCTGCATTTAAGTCTTTAGTTTGTTTAGAGTTGATTTGTATATATGGAGAGACATAGTCCAGTTTTATTCTGCATGGGGGAGTAGTTTCTTGAGCAGATACTAAGTTGTGGTTTCTGAAAGATGAGCTGACAGTCAAGTAAGAGACCCTGAGGGAAGCAACCCCAGGAGACATGACTGAGAAAAATATCAGCATTAAATGCTAGCAGTCTGGTGCGGAACAAGGATAAAAAATGAAATATCAGAACCTAAGGCACATTTCACCAACATCACACCATTGCCTTGGGCCCCTTAAGTACGCAATGCCAGGCTCAGTTGTAGTATATATGTCTAGTCTTAAGTTTTCTGAACCCATTGTTTTCTATATGCCCCTCATCCCATGATTTTTTTTTTAAATCACATAATGCTTGTCCTTGTTTCAAATCTCTTCTTGTGAGTTGCCTCAAGTCCTACTGTGTAAGAGGATAGGATACAAGTAAGAAGTAGGTTACTTGCTACCTGTTAGAGATCACTTCTTCGCTACGCGAGAGGCCCTGATGGAACAGGAAGATGATTTCAGAATCGTTTTTTAAATATCTGGAAAGTAGCTTAAATATTTATATGTATATAGGTTGAATTATGTGGCAAAAATATAGTGGTGTCATGTCTTGGATTTAGAGTCTGAGACCACATAAGGCAATATGGGCAACTTCAGTGATCTGTCATGTGCGTGAATGCTTTACACAAGCATAAGTTTTGCCGTCATTTCCACGGATATATTCTGGGCATTTTAACCTATGTCATGCTTTAGCCTGGCACAGAGTAAGCAAGTGAAACATTCCTCAGTAATTCCATCAGTGCAGATAGCATACAAAGGAGTTGCTTTCAAACTTTTATTTTCATGAATTGTTTTTTTAAAAACAAACACTGATTGGGCCTTGCTTTAATCACAATAATGGCTTGTAGATACTAGTAGACTGTAGTGGCTGCAAGCTTGGGCTCTGGGGTCAGCTGCCTGGGTTTGAATCCCAGCTCTGCCACTTACAAATAACTAGCCATGGCCTACTCAGCCTCTGGGTGGCTCCATTTCCTCTAATGTAAACTGGGAATTATAACAAAATTATCGCAGAGGATCCTTGTGAGGATTAAATGAGTTAATATGTGAATAGCAAGTATAGTACTTAAAATAGTGCCTGGTGCATAGTAAATGTTCTCATAATTATGAACAGTTGTCTACTATTAACCTAAATTATTCCCATTTCTAGTTCCTTTTACCAACATGGCATTGGTTGATCAAAAAATGCCTACTTGACCCTGAGCAAAAGTGTTTTTTTCTGCATGCTGCATGCATGTCTGTATTTGAAAAACATTAAGAATATGAGCCTACATTGAGATTTTTAAAATTATTTGGAGATGAACAGAAGCAAGGGGGAAAAGGCTAGAAAATTGCTACTACATTTTCCAGAAATGGAGAATCAATAAACTCTGAGCTAGGTACTTTAAGAAAGGAAACAATAGGTTTCCATAAGATGTTTCTTATAAATCCAGATGAGCCTGGAAATTTCCAGTGGTTTAATTGTGAGGGGCCAAAATAGTTCCACACTAGTGACTGAATATAAAAGGGTTGATTAAAATACTTTTTTAGTAGTTCATATCCTTGAAAGTAAAGTCTCTGCTACAACCTGTGCCAATAGAGCCAGTAAACAGCTAATTACATTATAACATGGGTTTTTTAATTGTTAATTATAATAAAAGAAGCAACAACCCAACAATTTCCAGTCCGTACATCTGTGAAGTTTAAATGGGAAAATTGCCTCTTGTCTCAGCAAGGATGTAATTGATTCTTGGGCACTTAATGATGTAATACTAGTTTCTGCCTGTTCTTTTTTCCTTCAAAGAGCTGACACCATTATGTCACTGATATAAATGGAATCTTGAAGGTACATCAAAAATTCTGTCTTTTTAGGAAAAAAAAAGCCATTGTGGCTGTCCTCTAGTGTGGAGCAGGTGCATAGTCAAGAAGGATGTATCCCTGGGTCAAGGTCAGAGTTCAGCTCCTGATGGAGTTTTTCACCCTTTTCTGTGGGGTAGGTGGAGCACATCTTGTCATGTTAGCAACAGTCATTGTGAACCTTCTAAAATGTTTTACAGTCACATTTTAAGACTGTCAAATGAGACAGCAAAGAGGCTTTGTCAGAGGCTATCCGTTCTCATGTCACCCAACGCTAAGTGGAAAAGAACTCTGGGTTCTTGAAACTGAATTTGATTAGTGGAGATGAACCAAAAAAAGTATACATCAAAAAGGACTTGCAAAATATTAGTGTCACTACCCATTCTCAAACTCAAACAGCCACTTATGTTTCATTTTTTTTCAGTTTGGCATTAAGTACCCAAAGAGCAGAAAAGGAATACATTTAGAGTTGACATCAAAGTGCTGTCTATATTTCACTTCCAACCAGTACATTGTTTTAATTGCCGTTTAAAAACGTTCATTTTTAACTGACTTAGCTATTCTTGCTAGTGGAGATACTTTAATTCTTTGTAATAAACCATACATATATATTTTTAAAGCTTAACAGACATCTTGTCAATGTGAATCAATTTTTCTTCATCCTGATGCCCAGATTATTCCAAATACAATATTTTGTCCTGATACAACGATTATGTATAGTTGGAAAAAAAAAAAAAAGCTAAACCTCATTGGTCCCCATGTCAAAACTAGTGTACATCCAAAGTGTACATCTGTTAATTTTAAACTTCCTCCATTTATGAAATCTGTATATAACCCTCTGCCTGAATAATCAGATTGACCACATGGCAAGTGTTTTTAACTGAAGTATATGTTTCTGAACAAGTCAAAAGGAGCACAACAGACTGGTCTTCCTGGCAAATGCCCTGAGGGGGAAAATGGATCACATAGAATTGTATTGTTGCCTCCATCTAATAAAAATAACAAACAGTATTCAGCACCTATTGCAGAACTCATACTATTAAATACTGTGATTGCCAGTTCATTTAAATTCACAAGGACCCTAGGTTGGTGCTATTATTTTCCCTATTTTACAGAATAGGAAATCGAGACACAGATAATGTAGGCTTAGGTTCATATAGCTAGTAAGTGGCAAAGCTAAAATTCAAACCCAGCGCCTGTGTTTTTAACCACTTCTCTACACTCCCTGATTGTAGCATCTGTGCTCACTCTTGTTTTTGTTTTGAGATTTTTTTATTCTTGTGGAAGATAACTTTTTATTGTGAAAAATATCAAACTTTAAAAGATTTCAAGTACAATATGAAGTCCTTTTTTTCTTGAATTTTTCAGAGTAAGTTGTTCACTTGATCCTTCATTGCTTTCAAATACACTAACATCTAGTTATGACAAACCAGAATTTTACATAACCACAGTGCAACCACCAGAATCATCCAAGTTTTACCTGTTCACTCAGCAAGTCCTTTAAATCAAAAGGCTGAAATTCAAAATCATGTGTTACATTTGTGTCCCCTGAGTCCTCTTTAGTCTAGAACGGTTCCTAAATCTTTCATTAACTTTCATGACCTTAATATTTTTGAGGATTACAGGTCAGATAACTTTGTGGAGATCCCTCATTGTGGGTGTGTCTGATACTTCCTCATGATTACATTGAGAGTTTACATTGCTGGCAGGAATAACAGGAGGAGTGCTGCATTCTTCTCATCACAAGTTATCAGTTGGCATGTGATTTGGACATGTCCTGTGACTGGTGACCTGTATTTTGATCACTTAATTAAGATGGCGTCAACCAGGTTTCTCTGCTGTAAAGTTACTCTTTTTACCCCCATAATTAGTAAGTGTTTTGTGGGAAGATACTTTGAAGCTATATAAATATCTCAGTCCTCATCAACTTTCAAGTCATTCATGTATTCATTTACATCAGCATGGACTCATGGTTTTCCATTTTATTCAATAGACTTTCATTTGTAACTGCCATTATTTATTTTGATGTTCAAATTGTCTTAATTTGGCCACCAGGAGTCCCTTCAATCTGTCTGCTCTGCCCTTAACATGTTCTCATCATTTTGGAGACTTTTTGTTGTTGTTAATTGGCGCAATAAGATGTTTTGGGCTCATCTTGTACCTTCCCTGCTCCAGTCCTTGGAATCAAGTATTTTGTTGAAGATCCCTGGTTCCTTTACATAAAGAATTGTATTTAGAAACCAAGATCTGGTGCTACATGTGCTCACTGCTGCTTCAAGGATGGCCTCTTGGTGAAAGAGTCAGGGACTCTCTGTATATGTGTGTACGTGTATGTGTATGTGTCTAGATAAGTAAAGAGATTTACATATATGTTCATTTCTACATGTATATTTGTGTGTGTGTGTGTTCTAATACCTTCCAGTCCAATACCACAGGATTCATTCTAGGCTTTTCCTTTCCATATTTTAAACTCCCTTCTCTGGCAGTGTGAAACCTAACAGCCTGTGTTGTTAACCATTCCACTATATTGCCTGCCACTAGGAGGCTCAAGGAAGAAGCTGATGACTGCCGGGACTGGGTCATGGTTCTCTTCTTCAATATGTCTATGACCTTAAACAAGTCTCGAACCACTCTGGGTTTGCATTTTTCGTCTGTAAATAGCTGTGGCGATAATACCTGTTTCAGAAGGCTGTATAGGATAAGGGACAGAGCACAGGGCCTGGGCCATGCTGGCTCTGATACTCATTGACTGTGTGACCTTGAACAATGACACAACTGCTCTGAGCCTTGTTTCTTTTTCTTTTTTCTTTTTTTTTTTTTTAAATAATGTCAACTTTTATTTTAGATTCAGGGGTTATACAGGGAGGTCTGGTACATGAGTATAGGTGAGGTTTGGGATATGAATGATCCCATCATCATAATGAGCATAGGACCCAATAGGTAGCTTTTCAGCCCTTTCTCCCTCCCTCCCTCCCTCTAGTAGTCTCCAGTGTCTGTTGTTCCCATCTTTATGTTTATGTGTACCCCATATGTAGCTCCCACTTATAAGCGAGAATGTGGTATTTGGTTTTCTGTTCCTATGTTAACTCACTAAGGATTATGGCCTCCAACTGCATCCATGTTGCTGGAAATGATGTGATTTCATTCCTTTTATGGCTGCATATCATAGTGTATATGTACCACATTTTCTTTATCCAATCCACCATTAATAGACACATGGGTTGATTCCATGTCTGCTATTGTGAATAGTGCTGCAATGAACATACAAGTGGATGTGTCTTTTTGGTAGAAAAATTTATTTTCCTTTGGATATATACCCAGTAACAGGATTGCTGGATTAATCATTTGGTAGTTCTGTCTTTAGTTCTTTGAGAAATCTCCAAACTGCTGTCCCCAGTGACTGAACTAGTTTATATTTCCACCCACAGTGTATGAGTTCCCTTTTCTCTGAAGCCGTGCCAGCATCTGGGTTTTTGTTGTTGTTGTTGTTTCGTTTTTGTCTTTTTAATCATAGCCATTCTGACTGATATGAGATGATACCACATAGTGGTTTTGATTTGCATTTCTCTGCTTAGTGATGTTGAGCATTTTTTCATACGTTTATTGTCCACTGGATGTCTTCCCTTGAGAAATTTCTGTTCATGTCTTTTGCTCACTTTTTAATAGGAATATTCTTTTTTTATTTTTATTTTTTGCTTGTTTAAGTTCTTTATAGATTCTGGTATTAGGCCTTTGTTGAATGGATAGTTGGCAAATTTTCTCCCATTCTGTGAGTGGTCTGTTTACTATGTTGATAGCTTCTTTTGCTGTGCAAAAGCTCTTTAGTCTATTAAATCCTGCTTGTCAATTTTTGTTTTTGTTGCACTTGCTTTTAAGGGTTTAGTCATAAATTCTTTACCAAGGCTGATGTCCAGAATAGTATTTTCTAGGTTTTTTTTCTAGAGTTTTTATAGTTTGAGGTTTTACATTTAATTTTTTAATCCACTTTCGGTTAATTTTTGTACGTGGTGAAAAGTATGATCTAGTTTCATTATTTTGCATGTAGCTAGTCAGTTATTCCAGCACCATTTATTAAATAGAGGGTTCTTTCCCCATTGTTTATTTTTGTTGACTTTGGTTGTAGGCGTGTGGCATTATTTCTGAGTTCTCCATTCAGTTGGTCTATGTGTCTGTTTTTGTATGCTATACCATGCTGTTTTGGTACTGTAGCCTTATAGTATAGTTTGGTGTAAGATAATGTGATATCTCCAACTTTGTTCTTTTTGCTTAATATTGCTTTAGCTATTTGGGCTCTTTTTTGGTTCCATGTGAATTTTAGAATAGTTTTTTCTAATTCTATGAAAAATTACATTGGTAGTCTGATTAAAAATAGCATTGAATCTGTAGATTGCTTTGGCCATTTTAATATTCTTCCAATCCATTAGCATGAAATATTTTTACATTTATTTGTGCCACCTCAGATTTCTTTCAGTAGTGTTTGTAGTTCTTGTAGAGATCTCTCACCTCACCTTCTTGGTTAGATGTATTCCTAGGTATTTTATCTTTATATCTAGCTATTGTAAATGGGATTGCATTCTAGATTTGGCTCTTAGCTTAGACATTATTGGTGTATAGAAATGTACTAATTTTTGTACATTGATTTTGTATCCTGAAATTTTACCAAAGTTGTTTATCAGGTCTAGGAGCCTTTTGGCAGAGTCTTTAGGATTTTGTTTGCTGATGATAGGATCATTTCCTCAGTGAAGAGAGATAATCTGACTTTTTCTTTTCATATTTGAATGTCTTTTATTTCTTTCTCTTGCCTGATTTGAGCTTTGTTTCTTGATCTTTAAAATGTGAATAATGCTACCACCAAGCTCCCGGGGCAGCTGTGATATTTAAATGTATGTAAAACCACTTGGCACAGTGCCTGGTAGATAGAAACAATCAAATATTGATTTCCCTTGCCTTTTTTCTCACCAGAATATTAAGTAATAATGATCATAGTAACAATAAACTGTAATCATATAGGTTAACAGAAAGCCTAACACAAGTTAAATGATAATGTCACTTCTAAAGTACAGCTCAGTGATAATCTTCTAAAGATAGCAATTGTGTATATTAAGTTGCATATTGAAGGCACTTTCACCCTTTCTGATATTCCCAAAATGAGGTAGAACTAGGATGGTAGATGACTGCTCTGGCAATAAAGGATCTATTTAAGAAAATTTTGCCATAGAGTTTTAACTGTCATGCTTAAGTGTGATAATAAATATTGGTGGCTTCAGTTGATTAGATGCCTATTGTACTAAGAACTTTACAAACTCACTGTTAATCCTTACTACATCCCTAAAGAAAGATATTACTTTGTTCATTTCGTAAATTGGAACACTGCAATTTAGAATGCTTAAATGTCTTTTCCAAGACCACCACACAGCCAGTAAATGTCTGGGTACAGATGTGCAAGGGACTCCAGAGTCTCCCTTCTTTCTGTTCAGCTCACTGTCACATTGCCCATCACGTCCAGAAACACACCTAGGACATGACCCCATCCAGTTTATTCATGGAACTCTGGCCATGTCCCATTTGGACAAGGAGACAAATCAAAATGCTAAAAGTGACCTCAGAATATCACTTTTAGTTCCCAGCATCCCATACTCTTCATGTTCGGGAAACACAGGAACAAAATGACCACAGTCCTTGGCATCTTGTTGCCACAGTATTTCTCCAACACAATCAGATGAGTTGGCATCTGCTCAGAGACTAAAAAGACTCCCACAGAGGCTGAAATAAATTCAACATCATCAACCTGTTCTTTCCCTTCTTGTATCTTGTTTTTCATAGGGCCTTGTGCCTGTGGGGGTTTATCTACATCCTTTGTTGTAACTTGCCTGTTCATTTGTCTGGATCCCCAGCTAGACTGTGAGTCCTGGAGATATAAGGAGAATGTTTTGGTCATCTTCATCTCACCCATGCAAACACAGGGTAGGCCTTCATAAATACATGCTGGCTTGCTGGCTGGATGTATGATACTGGTAATTTTTATCCTTAGTGACATGGGGAAGAGGGAGATAAACACAAACTGATAGGAACAGAAGGAGATAGCACAGTTAGAGGTAGATGGGCTTATTATATATTTTCTCAGAAAGTTAATATTTTAAAGAAATGCAAATGTTTTACCTTATTTTCAAGAGTAACTTAGAGAAACATAGTGGTACTGAGCATGGACTAGGGCAGGGCTACCTAGGTTGAATTTTAACTTTGATACTCTCTGTGTGACCTCTTGTAGGTAACTTAAGCTCTCTGTGCCCTATCTGCAACATGGAATTGTTGTGAGAAATGAGTGAGATTCTGTATGTGAGGTGCTTAGAGCAGTGCCTGGCACATAGTAAGTGCTTTGTAAGTATCAGCGTTCATTACCATTTTGTGCCTCTGTTGCTCTGGCAGAGATTAAGACCCTAACAGGGTAATGAAAAGAAAATATAGTGCCCAAAGTCACATAAACTAAGAAAATGGGTTCTTAATCCAAAGCATTCCACAAATTAAATTATCATAAACTGGTAATTTACACATGTAGTCTCGAGGGAAAGGGACAAGAAAATGAAAATGAAGCTGCAGCAAGGTGAGAACTCTAGTATATTTCCCTTCATTATTAACATAATGCATTATGAAAAATTGGCACAATCATTGCGTATAAAAGCAGACTTCAGTACATAGTGGGCATACACCCCTGCAAATAAGGACAGTGAATCAGAAAGCAACTCCATGCCTTCTCCCTGCTGGCACCTGGGCTGCTGAATGTTGGAAGAAATTCACACAATCAAGCCTCTGTTTTCACTTTAAATTCATGATCTCAAGACTGAAATTGGCACTCAATATTGCTCAGCACACTTACTAGGTTTCTCTAGAAGGTTCATTTTCCCCCCTCCCTTAGACGTGTAATTTATTCCTTCTCCATCCTTTACGAACAAACCACGGCCCTTTGTCCATGCTCTTCATCAGCTGAGGACATTGTTTCACACTAATTTAAGAAAGCAGAAACCAACAGGCACAACCCGCCTCACCTTCCACCATCAAACCTGCTACCCCAACTTCACTTGTTCCCACCTCCTTCTCCTGTGTCGATCAGGAAGTAATTTATCTTAAAAGCTCATGTTTAGACCTCAGATGTCCTTGCATCTGCTCCAGAAACTGCCTCAGGTCACCTGCGATGAACTTGAGGGAGAGGGCCAGCAAAAAAGAGCCAACACTGTTTACCACGTATACATTAACTTTCTTGATGCTTTACAACAAGCCTAAAAAGATAATATTACTGTCCCCACATTACAAATAAGAAAACTAAGGCACGGAGAGTTTAAGCAATCTGCTTTAAGGTTATGATTCCTTATTTCTTCTTCCCACATCTGCTACCTATTCTTCATGATAAGGCTGTATGGAGTTAAGAATTCAATCTCCGGACCAGATGCCCAGAGTATCACTTACTAGTTTTGTGACTAGTGAGTGATAATCTGCACATCTGGTCCAGAGATTCGTATGTCAACTTTTTGGTGCTCAGAACAGACTCTCTTGCTAGATCTGCTTTCTACATAGAGGGATTGAGTATCCAAGTAGAATGGCATGGCAGCAGACCACAAGAAGTGCATGGAATGAAGCTCTTTGAACTGGAAAGCGGGAATGACAGAATCCTGATACCCTTTTCTCTGAGAGTCTCCCATTGTCTCCGTAGCCATAAGATAAAGGAAGTCTGTGGTTTTCCCAAAGCTAGAGGCTCTGTAACTCTTGAAGGATGCACCTCCATAGTTCCGTGGCCATATGAGGGGAGTTACTGAAGGGCACCTTAGTCTTCTGGGACTGCCAGAACAAAATACCATAGACCAAGTGGCTTAAACAACAGACACTATTTCTTACAGTTCTGGAGTCTGGGAAGACCGATATCAAAGTGCTGCTGGAGTCTCTTCATGGTGTGGGCTCTCCTCCTGGCTTGCTGACAGCCACCTTCTCACTGTCCTCACACGGCCTTTACTTGGTGTCCTACACGGCCTTTACTTGGTCTCCCTCCCCCTGCCCTGTCTCCCTCCCTCCCTCCCCACCCATCCACGTCTCCCTCCCTCCCTCCCCCTTCTTATAAGGACTCCAATCCTACCAAATTAGGACCCTACCATTATGAACTCATTTAACCTTAGCTGTGTCCTAAAAGTTTTATCCCAAAATACAGTCATGTTGGGGGTTAGGAATTCAACATGTAAACTTTGGGGGAGAAGGCCAATTTCAGTCCATAGTAGGGGCATTTCAAAGTCTGCCACTACAGTTGCTACTGTCCTGAGAGCAGTAAAGCATTGTCACCCCACTTGGAAAGAGCTTCCTAACCTAGTAGAAGACTCACCCGTTCTCCTCTTGAAGGCAGACTCCTCCCCTGAGCTCTGGATTCTATCCCCTCTCACTTCCCTTCCTCAGCTACCCCTTCCCTCTCTCCTGTGCCATCAGTGTCTCCTTTAGACTGGTTGGCAATCATCAGCATACCAGTATGTTCTCCTATACCCCATCCCACCAAAATAACTATCTCCTCTTTATCCTTTCCCCATCCTCCTCCAGCAATGCTGTAAGACTCTGGGAATAAACCCAAGCAAGGTGGCATTTAGACTCTTTTCAGTCTAGATGAAATGACTCAATTTCCCACTCATAATGGATATGTGATATGTATATAAATGTAAGTGCATGTAGACATACCCACACACCTACACATACACACATATATATACAGATATACACATATAATAAATGTGTGCACATACACAAATATACATAGATATACAAGCATACCTCAGAGATATTGTGGGTTCAGTTCCAAACCACTCCAATGAAGAGAATATCACAGTAAACCCAGTCACATGACATTTTTCTTTTCCCAGTGCAAATGAAGGTTAGATTTATACAATGCTGTATTTTATTCAGTATGCAATAGTAGTATGTCTAAAATATATATTTCCAGACCTTAATTTGGAAAAAACAACATTGTGGCTAAAAAAATGTTAATGTTCTCATCTTTCTGTGAGTAGTAGTAATCTTTCTGCTGGTGGAGGGTCTTGCCTCAATGTTGATGGCTGCTGACTGATTGAGGTGGTAGTTGCTGAAGGGTAGGGAGGCTGTGGCAATTTCTAAAAACAGGATAATCATGGGGTTGGCCACATCAATTTACTCTTCCTTTCACAAAATGTTTCTCTGTAGTGTGCAATGCTGCTTGATAGAATTTTATCCGTATAGAACTTATTTGCAAATTGGAGCCCTCTCAAGCCCTGCCACTGCTTTTATCAATCAAGTTTATATAATATACTAACCCTTTGTTGTTATTTCAACAATGGTCATGGTATCTTCACCAGGAGTAGATTTCATCTCAGCAAAACATTTTTTCTCATCCATAAGGAGCAACTCTTAATCTATTCAAGTTTTCTCACAGGATTGTAGCAATTTGGTCACATCTTCAGGCTCCATTTCTAATTCTAGTTCTCTTGTTATTTCCACCACATCTGTGCTGCTTCCTCCACTGAAATCTTGAGCCCCATCCCCCACCCCCATCAGGAGTCATCCATGAGGGTTGGAATCAACTCCTTCGAAACGCCTACTAATGTTGACATTTTGACCTTCTTCCATGATTCATGAATGTTCTTAATGGCATCTAGAATGCTGCGTTCTTTCCAGAAGGTCTTCAATTTGCTTTGCCCAGACCCTTCAGAAGAATCACTATCTATGGCAGCTGTAGCCTTATGAAATGTATTTCTTATATAATAAGACTTGAAAGTTGAAATTACTCTTTAATTTATAGGCTGATGTTGTGTTTGCCATGAAAACATTAACCTCCTTTTATATCCCTATCAGAGCTCTTAAGTAATTAGGTGCATTGTCAATGAGCAGCAATGTTTTGAAAGGAATCTTTTTCTGAGCAGTGGGTCTCAATAGTGGGCTTAAAATGTTCAGTAAACCAAGCTGTAAACAGATGTGGCATCATCAGGCTTTGTTGATGCCACATCTGTTTACAGCTTGGTTTACTGAACGTTTTAAATCTACTCCGCCTATGCTATATAAATGACACGTTTATAAACATTTATAAACGTGCCATTTATATAGCATAGGCGGAGTAGATTTAGCGTAACTCTTAATGGCCCTAGGATTTTTAGAATGGCAAATGAATATTGGAATCAACTTAAAGACACTGGCTGCATTGGCCCCTCACAAGGTCAGCCTGTCCTTTAAGCTCCAAATCCAGGCTTTGGCTTCTCTTCTCTAGCTGTGAAAGTCCTATATGGCATCTTTTTCCAACATAAAACCATTTCGTCTACATTGACAACCTGTTGTTTAGTGTAGTCACCTTCATTGATGATTTTAACTAGGTCTTCTGGATAACTTGCTGCTTTACCTTTAACTTTTATGTTATAGAAATAGCTCCTTTCCTTAAACCTTATGAACCAGCTTCTTCTAGCTTCAAACTTTTCTTCTGCAGTTTCCTCACCCCTCTAAGTCTTCACAGAATTGAAGAGAGTTAGGGGCCCCCTCTGGGTTAGGCATTGTCTCAAAGGAATGGTGTAGCTGTTTACATCTTCTATCCAGACAGCTAAAACTTCCTCCCTTTCAGTAATTAGGCTGTTTCACTTTTTTGCCATTGGTGTGTTCCCTGGAGTAGCACCTTTAATTTCCTTCAAGAACTTTTTCTTTGCATTCACAATTTGGCTGTATGGTGTAAGAGGCCTTGCTCTCAGCCTACCTTGGCTTTCAATATGCCTTTCTCGCTAAGCTTAATCATTTCCAGCTTTTGATTTAAAGTGAGAGACGTGATTCTTCCTTTCACTTAAACACTTAGAGGCCTTGGTAGTGATATTAATTGGCTTAATTTCAATACTGCTGTCTCAGGGAATAGGCTAAGGAGGGGAAGAGGGGGAACAGCCAGCAAGTGGAGCAGTCAGAGCACACACACATTTATCAATTAAGTTTGCTGTCTTATATGGGCAACATCCGTGGTGCCCCAGAACAATGAAAAACAGTAACATCAAAGATCACTGGGCACAGATCACCATAACAGATATGATACTGCTGAAATGTTTGAAATATTGCTAAAAGCACCCAAGTGTAACACAGAGGCCTCAAATGAGCACATCCTATTGGAAATAGTGCCAATAGATTTGCTCAACGTACAGTTGCCACAAACTTGCAGACTGTAGAAAATGCATTATCTGCAAAGTGCAAGATAACAAAATACAAGATTTGCTTGTACATACACATGGAACCACACATAATGAAAATATACAGATTTACACACCTAGGTATACAGACATATACACACATATTGACATAGACATATACACATAAAAGATATAGACTTCTATACAGATATACACACGTGTACAAATATACACACAAATGCATGTACATGTACACACATACACGTGACAGGAATTGTAAAAAGGGAAAGAGGAATTGGAATGCAATTGATAAATCATGTGAAAGCTGAAAAGAAAAAGAAAATCAGACTGAATTCCTGCCTTTCCACCAAACACTGACTATTCCATTTTCAACACATTTTCAAGAGCCTGCTATGTGTCTAGCCCTGGGCGAGGCACTGGCCCTTGCCTTTAAATGGTCCATTTGAGGTGACAGTGTGTTCAATGAGATTTTTAAAGGGGGCCACAGGCCCCTCACCAGAAAGAGCCATTATATTTTCACCCAGGGAAGGCTGCTTAGAGCATGCTAACACGCTATTATCATAACACACATGCATGTGCACGCGCGCACGTGCACACACACACACACACACACACACACAAGGTTAATAATACCAGTCTGTGTTTTTGTGCCTGCAATATGGCTTCCAGAGCAAGAGCAAAAAAAAATGGTACAGTGAGAACAACTACTTCATGGGACTCACAAAGAGAACAATGGTGGAGACTAGGACAGGGACAGAGCTAGTAGCCTTTTCTTTGCTCATTCCCAAGTCACATAAAGATCTGGTGACAAGTGAAGGGTTCTCTGGAGTTATTTAGAGTTCTGGTTCCTCTTTCCCCAGCTGCCTCCCCCGTCTCCACGGGGCCACTCTTGTGCAGTGGCCCCCACTGCCCCACCACCGTTTCCAGCATGTCTCTCCAAGGTGGGAGTCTGTAATCAGGAATGAGTGGGTGAGTCTTGTTTTAGTATAACAAGTCTCCTTTGAAAAGTCAACCCCTAACTCTTTCTGAGCTTCCCTCACGACTGTACTTCACAGCACAATGCATCTTTTCAGGTCTGAGGCATTCCCCCACTCAGAGTTCATCTTCCATAGTCCATTGTGACAAGTCTTTGGAAAAGCACACACCTCTGAGCTGGGTCTTTTTCTAAGCCAGCTATCTTCTGTTTTACTGCTCTTCACACTCCCAGGCAACTGAGAAGGAGGCACTCCATGAAATTCAGCAACTGCAGAGGACCATAGTCCCTGTTATTCCACACCCCATTGCTTTCTGTTCAATAATATCACTGTGAGGTGGGAGAAAATACTTGCAAGTTCCTCCTGTGGGATTCAGAGGCCTTTTCCGTAAATGAAAGCCCACAAATCCCTGGATGCTCAGGACCAGTTCCTCTGTTTAAAATTTTAGCTAGAGCTTCCTGGCCCTTTCTCCCATCTAGAATAAGATAAAAATCAGAACTGGTCTACTAATGTCCAGTGTAACTGCTTGCCAAAGTCTATTCTTACTACAAAGACTGGGCACCCATTTCACGTACGACACTGTGGAAAGAAAAATGATCCTGACCTGGAACCTGCCTCCACGTTATTTAGAGTTTAGGGTGGAAGAGGGAGATGGGTGCACAGAAAATCTAAGAAAAGGCAGATGAAGTGCTGCTCTGAGGAGCAAACGAGAACTCGGGGGGACACTGAAGAGAGAGGAATAAATTCCAGCTGAGGCTTCCTGTAAAAGGTGGCACCTGGATTAGACAGCAAAAAGAATTCCAAAAGTCAGAGACAGGGAAAGTGATGGGACTTCCAGACTGGGGAGGACTGTCTACAGAGAGAGTCTGAGTGATGTGCAGTGTGGGTCTGGGGAAAGTGAGCTTGGCGTGATGGCAAACACAGAAAGAGCCTGGTCTGATAACTCCAGCCAGGGGGAGGGCATAGCTCAAAAGCCTTAGTGTCCAGATGCTGTGCTGTAGAAATTGTGGGGCCACTGAGGGTGTTGGGTCATCACACCTCCACTTTAGGACGCTAACATGGATTCTGAGATGACAGCTGCCAGAGACAAAGCACAGCCCTTTCCCCCCTGTCCTTTTCACTTCCTTCTCTGGGGTCAACAAAAGTGAGGTTAGAGAGAGTCCGGAGGACCTGTCGGGAAGAAGCAGGTTCAGGACTTCTGGATCCATGCCACCTTGCAACACCTGGCAGCCAGCAGCAGAGGAGGAGCCTCACCCCCTCTTCAAAGAGAAGGTCTTAGATTTTGTGGTTCCCTGAAAGAGCTCATCTGTCTGTCCTCTTAGTAGGGGACCCTGTCTCTCCTGACTACCGTAACTATGAGGTTGCCAAGTCATACTGACTACTGACCCTCCTAGATTGAGATAGGGTTTCCCTCATAGGCTGTATTGGTCTCAGTGTGGAAGGATTCAGTCAGTGCCTCAGCAGAAGGGCAACAGTTTGCCTGGTTGGGGGCCATGGGCCCACAAGAATAGATACTGGTGTGCCTCCTGCCTCCGGCCCCCTCCCCTGTCTGATAGAATGCCCCAACGGGCAGACCTGTACAGGTATTGAGGGAGCATACCAAAATCAGTAGGCAATAAAATAAATAATTTTAAAATGCAACCAACTTAAGAGAACCCTGTCATCAGGGGAAGAAAGCCCCGGCCAAGCAACCAAGGATGGCAGCTTTATTTATAGTAGAACTAATGGAGAGGAGAAGACATTAATAAAAGTAATTAGAACAAAGATATAATTAGAGCACAGGAAAGCCTTTTAAGAACTAAATGATATTTCTGAATTTTCAAAATTCATTAGACAAATTGAAAAAATGAAGGCTTACTGCTGAGAATAGAGTTCATGTTCTGGAAGGTGGAGTTAAATACCTCAAGACACAGAACTAGCCCTCAAAAGTAGAAATCGTGAGTTTTGAGAGGTCAGACAAGTTGAATTTTGAATATAGGGAGTTAGAGATGCCTGCAGCAGGCAGGGGGCTGTAAGAGCTGTCATACTCACTATAAATTTGATTATGACCCTGCTCACCCCAGATTTTTGTGTCACCAGTCCAGGGCTGCAGTTAACAACTCAAGGGACAAGACGCACAAAACTGTATGTTTGATTTAGGCTGATCATGGAGAAGTCCAGTGTGGGCTCTGGAGTGAGAGAGAAGGCTCTATCCTCTCCAACCCTCTCCTCTACTACAATTTAGAGGGGCTATCCTACGCGATTGGGACGGGGGAGTTAAGGGGTAGGAGAGAGACAAACAAAGTCAACATTTCTTCAAATGGGTTTTATTATTCAACTCAAATGCACTACTTAGGAAACAAGTGAACTTCTCAAGACATATGTCCCTGAAGTATTTAAACACCATCTCAGTTGCTGTTCAATGACTGTTAAATTCAACTGTAGTACTTCAGCTCAATTTATGTTTTTATTGTCCTTCTCCTGCTGTTCCTGCAGCCCAGAATCCCAGCAATACATCAAGAAATTTCAATCTTGGGAATCGAAAGAATTGCTGGTCAAGATCTCTTAATATTAAGATAACTCTTTTAAACAAATCTGGTAACAAACATTATTGGTTCTATCCAAGTTAATCTTCCTGCATAGCTTCTAGGAAAAGCAGCAGTTCAGTAATAATATTCACTTGGAAAAATAGAGCCAGACAAAGAAAGTGCTGGAAAGAATCGCTTTTATCCTGTGCCTCTACTTAGGCCATCTTGACTTTCTCTTTGATGCAGAAGGATAGCTTGAGGCGAAGTATATTTGCTTAATCCTCTACCACTAATTTGTGCCTTGTTAACTTAGCCCTTGGTAAGGTTTAAGCGGAATGAAATGGAAACATTGAATACTGGCAGCAGATTTTAAGCCTTTCTGGTGTACTATTTGGGGCTGCGGAAACAAATGACTGAGCGGCTAAGCCATCCTTCATTGTAGACTCTCAGAAGTGCTTACAATATGGAGACCTCAAGCTAGTCCTTCTTGCTATGTTACCTGTGCCTGAAAATGCCTGTGCATTATCCAAAAGGATTCTCCCGTGTTCAAGCCATGGAAGGTCAGATAACTATTTTCATGCCTGCCTTATTTCAGTCAGAATAAACAGAAGGATATTACATCATTTACAGTTGAAGCCTCCAGAGCTTTACTTTAAGACCAGTAGTGGTAACTGAATATGGGCGCTATGGCCTGACCTCACATCCAAGCAAGCCCAATTCATGCTCCAGGAAAAGAAAGGCACAGACATCCAAAGTAGTTCTGAGAACCACTGACATAATCACTAGAGAACACTGGTATTTCTGAGCCCAGAATTAACTAGCCTCTCTTGCAGGAAATTATCAAAATGTGGTCCCAGCAGGGGTTCTTTTTCTTTTCCTTTTTCTTTTATGTTTATGCAGATCTTTTGTAAAGTCAGTTCCCCTGTTTCCTGGCTGGTGATGTTCATTAGCAGTCAGAATAAAATGATGGCAAAATGGCCTGATTCTTGATTTTTTTTTTTAAGCTGCACATACCTCTTTAGAGTGAATACAAAGTACCAATTTGGAAATTTAGGTGAAGTTTTCTTTTCCTTCTATGTGCTAACATTATTCTCTTGTTACAGTATTCGTGTTTTTGTGTCTTTGCTTTAGCTGAAAACATACTTTTAATAATATTCCAGAGAAGGGGGTTTTGGAACTAGACTTTCAGATTTGGAGGGGTAGAGCATTTAATCTGGAGAATTTTGCATAGCTTAGAAAAGGTCCAGATATCTGAAAGACACCCTGCTAGAGGTAGTTTCATCTAAAGTCATTTATTGAATAATTGGCTACCATTGTGAAATTCCCTTCATGTCTTCCTGCTTTCTTTGGTGACATCTTACATATAAATATTATACAGTGCTAATAGCAGCAGCATTTCTGAACAGGCCTTATGAACATTGCTAGCTGTGAGTTGTCCTGCTCATCATTGAATACCCTAACTCTGTCCTAAAGCAGATCCTAGGGCCTTTGACTTCAGAGCCCCAGTACCCAAACTGTGGTCCAAAGACCACCAGCATCCACATTACCTAAGAGTTTTTTAGAAATGCAGAATGAATCTCAGACCCCAACATTACCTACCACTATGGACTAACTCACATCCTCCAGCCAGATTCTAATGCCCAGTGTAATTATATATAAAGATAGGGCTTATAAGCAGGTAACTAGATTAAATGAAAGCATAAACATTGGGCCCTGATCTGATAGAATTAGTGTCCTTATAAGAGTGCTCTCTCTCTGACTATGTGTGTACCACGAAAAAAAGTCATGAGATACAGAAAAAAGCCATGCAATGAGAAAGCCACCATCTGCAAGCCACGAGGAAAGCCCTCACCAGGAACTTAATTGGCCAGCAATCTTGATCCTGGGCTTCCCAATCCTCAGAACTATGAGAAACAAATTTCTGTTGTTCTAGCCATCCAGTTCCAGTTTATGATATTTTGTTATGGTAGGTCAAGCTACAAATATACCTACTGAATCAAAATCTTTATTCTTATAAGATCCTCAGGTGATGAGTATGCATATTAGAATTTGAGAAGCATATTGCTTTAATTTTGATCATGACATTATTTAAACTCCTTCCCTACCCTGACCATCACTTTTGATGGGAGGAACTTGAGCCATGAAGTGGAATGGACTTTGAAATGAGCTCTAGGATTTTTAGGCCCTGAATCTGATTCTGAAGATCCTTGTCAGCCTCAACTTGCCATTCTCTGAAATGAGAGAACCCAAAGGGCCTGGCTAAGAATGAACAAGTGTACAAAAGTATCATAAAAATGAAAGGATGATGGATATGTTCTTTTAAAAACATGAGATACTACAAAATATTACATAAAGTTTTTGTTCAATAACTAACTGGATAAGAATGGCATATTTCCTTTTTTTTTCCTTAGAATGATATTACATATGCATAGATTCCTGACTTTAGAAAAAAAAAATAATCACCTAGGATAGTGTGAGCTGCAGTATCGTGGCCTAAGGTTTTGCCAGTCAATTTGAGCATCATTTTTAGAGTATAGAGTCATGCTGTTTCTTTACATTCGTCTTTACATATGTATAATAATTGAGAAATTGATTTTTTGTAAATTTTATTTTTGCCATATAGGTAAGAAATCAAAAAATTCTGAATTCTCATTTGTGTCCTGTGAAAGCTAAGAGTAGACTACAAACAGAGTATTTCCTGTTTTCTTTTATCCTTTTGGATAAAAGGACTTTAGGCAACATAATAAAACTGAAGGATAACAAAGATGATTCATTTCACTATTGTATCTAGGTAGTATCATTAATCTTTTTATTTTCATATTAATTTGGTCTCTTCTTTTCTTTTCTTTCTTTTTTTTTTGAGATGGAGTCTCGCTCTTTGTCCAGGCTGGAGTGCAGTGGCATGACCTCAGCTCACTGCAACCTCTGCTCTCCCAAGTTCAAGCAATTCTCCTGCCTGAACCTCCAGAGTAGCTGGGATTACAGGCACATGCCACCTTGACCAACTAATTTTTCTATTTTTAGTAGAGACAGAGTTTTGCCATGTTGACCAGGCTGGTCTTGAACTCCTGACTTTAGGTGATCTGCCCACCTCAGCCCCCCAAAGTGCTGGGATTACAGGCATGAGCCACCACACGTGGTATAATTTGGTCTTTTTTAGCATCACTAGGAATAATGAGTAATGATGAAATTCCTAGAATGATGAAATAGCACACTTTTTAAGATACAGGAAAAAACTTGAGGTCAGGAGTTCGAGACCAGCCTGACCAACATGATGCAACCCCGTCTGTACTAAAAATATAAAACTTAGCCAGGCATGTTGGTGGGTGCCTGTAATACCAGCTACTCGGGAGGCTGAGGAAGGAGACTCGCTTGAACCCGGGAGGCGGAGGTTGCAGTGAGCCAAGATCATGCCATTGCACTCTAGCCTGGCTGACAAGAGCGAGAGTCCATCTCAAAAAAAAAAGAAAAAAACAGGAAAAATAGGATCATTAAGATTTTATAATTTATCTTAGATTTCAAAAACGTCCAATGGATCTATGTGGTAATTACAAAACAAAGTAAGTATTACTCTGTGTTTTAAATAAATAAGCTTTCTCTATGTGCTTTGAAAGATTTATGGGAAATAATTTAAAAAGTCATAAAATATTAATACTTACAAATAGAACTACTCAAAAGAGAAACCCCCAAACTAAAATAGGTCCGATGGATCCTTATAGTAACACTGAGGGTTAAGAGGTATTAACATGTATAGCTAGCAGATCAAACAGTGATTTCATAGATACTATTGCTTTTAAAATAAAACTAAG
This sequence comes from Ateles fusciceps, assembly GCA_036589455.1. Taxonomy (NCBI): domain Eukaryota; kingdom Metazoa; phylum Chordata; class Mammalia; order Primates; family Atelidae; genus Ateles; species Ateles fusciceps. The sequence goes on from JAZHEH010002014.1 coordinate 6,839,961, forward strand.
CTTGTCAAACATCAATTAAGCAAGACTTCCAGAATGCCTCTGAGGAGGTTGGCAGACCTTCTCCTCAACAAAAAGGACATTTCAACTGGTGAAAATTACAAAATAAAACTTTTAAAGTCTCTAGAAATTGATCTAAAGGTATACAGAAAATCCAGAAGCATTTATTCAAGAAAATGTATTCAATTTTAGTTAGAATGTCAAGTTTGTGACATTTGTGCCAGAATATGCTCCTCTCCTTCCACTATTCTTTCAATGTTGTAAAAACATTATTCCTGGTGAAGACAAACCAAGAATACAGGAACTCCTCCAGTTCCCCATCAGAGAGCTCTGATTTCAGCCTGGGATAGGCAGACCACTAGTGTTTCCCATCCCACCCTCAGCTCTGTGTTGTAGAAGCTCTAGTCTGTATGCAGTTTTAAAAATAATGCTCCATTTTCCCACCCATATGAGAGAGGCTCTACCCCACATCCAGCAAGCTGAGAATATTAGGGACCCAATCACCACCTTCTCAGCTTCTACTCATAGGCAGAGGTGCCATTACAGCAGGGGAAAAACTGAAGAATGTGGGGCTATCACCTCCCCAGCTTCTGCTCAGAGGATAGAGTATCCACAAAAGTAGGCCCAAGCCAGGAAGATGGGGCCCACCATCCTCTCCTCTACTGTTTGCTTGTAGGGTAGATGTTATCACTCCAAGAGACATAAAATGTTAGATCTGCAGCTCCACAGCCCTGCCAAGAGAGACTTTACTTGGAATGGAGCAGGGAGGAACTTATGCCTTCAGGTTTATTGAAATGAACAGATATCTCAGTGGCAAGCAATGAAGTGGAGACTAATCACACTGAAAACAACTAACAACAAACAAAAAGGCAGACCAACCAAAGTTCAACAGATAAAACAGGGAAAAAAGACAGATACAAAGGGCCCTTCTAGGATCACATTCATGTCTGGGGGTCCAAAGACTGTACACATGTCCTAGATTACACCCCCTTGGATGCTCCTGAGAGCTACTAGTCCCTGGATGAAAGTGGGGCTGTTTTGAAAGCATTCCCCAAGCCACACAAAGATCCATCAGCAAAGAGGAAAAGATTTTCTGACTTAAGAGGCTTAAGCATAACTTAGGACCAAAATAACATTAACTGAACATTAAGCTACGCTGATCCAGGGGGCAACTTTTAGAAAGACTTAAAGGAGAAAGAAAACTGAACAGTAACATCAGAGGCTGCACAAGGCAGGAAAATAGACTTCAACAATTTGTCTAGGCAAGCCATTAAATAAACTAACAAAACCAATATCAACCTGCCCTGGGTGTGGGGTGGGGGGGCTAATGAGAATCCAAGATCGCTACAGTGTGTTACCTAAAATGTGTACTTTTTGATCAAAAAATATATACATGGAAAGAAGCAGAATAGTATAGCCCTTGTACAGGAATAAAGGAGGAGGAAAAAGTATGTATGGCGTGGGCTAGGGGAATACAAACTGCTTTTGAGGGGGCACAGATGTGGAACTCAGGAAACAAAGACTTCAGCTATTAGAAATATGTTCAAAGAACTAACAAAAATCATGTTTAAAGAAGTAGAAGAAAGTAATGAAAATGCTAATTTATTGAATGGGAGGCCAAGGCAGGCAGATCACCTGACGTCAGGAGATTGAGACCAGCCTTGCCAACAAGGTGAGACCCTATCTCTACTAAAAATACCAAAAATTAGCCAGGCGTGGTGGCACACGCCTATGATCACAGCTAGTCATGAGGCTGAGGCAGGAGAATCACTTGAACCCAAGAGACGGAAGTTGTAGTAAGCCAAGATTGAGCCACTGCGCTTCAGCCTGGGTGACAGAGTGAGACTCTGTCTCAAAGAAATTATTTTAAAAATTTAAAATTCTTCAGGTGAAAGTATAATAACAAAAAATTTCCAAAAGAGCTCAACTATATATTTGAGCTAAAAGAAGAAAGTCAGTGAACTTGATGGCACATCATTAGAAAGTATATAAGAAGAACAACAAATAAAACAAGGAAAAAAATTAGATAATTAGAGACCTTTGAGATACCATTTGGAACACCAACGTGTGTAATGGAAGTTTTAGGAGAAAAGAAAGCGCAGAAAAAAAAATCCAAGAAATAATACTTGAAAACCTCCTAAATATGATTTTTAAAAATCAATCTATACCTTCAAGAAGTTCAATGAATTATAAGTAGGGAAAACAAAAAGCTATATCAAGACACATTATACTCAAAATGTTGAAAGACAAAATGAAAATCTTGAATGCAATAACAAGTTATTCGTCACCCACAAGCCAACTTCAATAATAGAAATATCTGACTTCTTTTCAGAATTAATGAAGTCCACAAAGCAGTGAGATACCATACTTAAAGTGCTTAAAGAAAAAACTATCAGCAAGAACCCAATATCTAGCAAAACTATCTTTCAAAAAGGAAGACAAGGTCATTTTGAGATAAACAAAGACTGAATTTGTTGTTAGCATACCTGCCTGACAATAATTACTAAGGAAGTTTTTTTTAATGAAAGGAAATGACACCAGACTACAGTTTAAATACATGTGAAAAAAAAGTGCTGGCAGAGGTAACTATGTTAACTATAAAAAACAGCATAATTACATATTTTATCTCCTGTCTTTTTAAAATTAAAAACTATATAAAGTTCAATTGTGCCTATAAGATATAAAGATATGTGTTTGACAATAATAGCACAAATGAGGAGAGGGAGAAGAAGCTATAACGGAACAAGGAAGTGGCATGAGACAGTAACTCAAATCTACAGGAAGAAATAGAGTAACAGAAATGGTAAACAAGATTAATAGAAAAACTTTGTAAATAGACTTTTTTTCTATTTACAATTCAGTGTTTATAACATAGATGTACTATATATGACAACAAAGGATGTTATTAAATCTTATTTCTGATTAAGCAAATAAGAGTGGAGCAAATGTTCTGCAAATTGCTGGAATCAAGTTATTATAAATCCAAAGCAGAGTCTAGTAAGTTGAAATGTATATTGTAACTTCTAGAGCAACCACTAAGAAAATAACAAAATATGATTTTAAAAAAATCAACAAATGAATTAAACATATGAAACAGCAAAATGGGAGAAGTAAATCCAACTATATTAATATTAAATGTAAATGAATTAAACAATGTAATCAAAATGCAGAGACTGTCAGACTGAATTTTAAAAAACTAGTTTCACCTAGATCCAAGGATACAAATATCCTGAAGGGAAAAGGGTTGGGAAAAGATATACCATGCAAACAATAACCACAAGAGATCTGGAGTAGTATACTAATATCAGACAAATAGACTTATGCCAAAAAAAAAAAAGTATCAGAGATACAAAGGAACACTTTATAATAATGAAAGGGTTAATTCATTTGGAATATATAGCAATTATAAACATAGATGCATTCAACAAAAAGGTCCCAGGATACATGAAGCAAAAACTGACAAAAAACATTAAAAACATTAAAATGTCTTTCAGTTCTATAAAACAATCACAAAGGTGCTAAGTAAATTACTAGAGTTTGAGAAATGCCACATTCTACCACATTATAATATTGTTTGCAGATTTCAAGTTCACTTTGCATTGTTATATATGGAAGCCTCAAGCAATAAGTATCTTCCAATAATGTCTACACTTAAATCTTCTCATAAAAGTCTATTCACACCAAAGGATTTTTAAATTTTAATTTCTTCATTTTTATTAAGGTAGGCAGCATATCAAAATAATTTAAAAACTCCTGAAGTCTTCTGTTGCTTATTACCTATGTAACTTCTCCCAAATTAGCTAATCTTTATGGCTCTCAGTATCTGTGAAACAACATGGTAGGATGTGATCATCTGAGCTCCCTTCCACTTACAGTTCTGAGACCGATGTTTTCACCATGAAAATGAACTGTTTCACTAAGCTGACCATAAAGAAAGACAGTAGAATCTACATTGCTCCATCTGAGATGGTGAGATGTACCTCACTAGGGTATTGGTTTAGCCAGTACCTCACTATTGGCTAAACCAACCGAAGACCAAAGAGCAAGGTAACCCAATTTATGCCATTGGTAGGGTAGAATTTCAGCTTCTTAGAAAGACTTCTTAGACTTCTTAGACTCTTAACATCTGTATGGAATTCATAGGTTTAAGTTGGAGCACTTAATAAATCACATTTTGATTTGAGGCATCATAAGTGGATTCTGTTCAGGAGCACTTTCGTTCCTCCTCTGTGGGTCCTCCTATGTCTTATGATACAATCTGCACTTCTGATATCTGCTGTTGTCAGATGCCACAACTTGTATGTGAATTCCTTGTGAAAAGCTAATCCAGCCTACGGATGGGAACAGTCTATGTCAAGTTTTACATAAATATTCAGGCACCTTAGAGAAACATTTTAAAACACAATTCTAACATGAAGGCTGGAAACAAAGCTATGTTTAAGATTTGTTTATTACATTTATGGATTTCTTATGAAATTTCAAGTCCCTGAAAACTTAAATTTTCTAGTTTAAGTGAAACATTTTTATTGTTGCATTATATGAATGTGAATAGCTTTCTACATTAGTCTGTTGCCAGGTGGTGGAGAACATACAATGTTTGGTTTTCCATTCCTGAGTTACTTCACTTAGGATAATAGTTTCCAGTGCCATCCAGGTTGCTGTGGATGCCATTAATTCCTTCCTTTTTATGGCTGAGTAGTAGAGAATGAATTATCTTTTAATCTGTAAGCATAAAAAAAATTTTTGTTTGAAAGATTTCAAAATATCTCTCTTGAATTTTTCCCCCAAGGACAGCAAATAACATACTAGCCATACGTGAAATATCCAGAGGCTAGTATGTGTAATGGCTTGACATTGTTATTGAATCCTGGATTTTTATTATTTTGTGTGGGTATCCATTTATTCCAGCTGCAAATTTTTTCACCTTTTAACATTTCTGAAGTCAAGATGTGTCTCATAATCAGCGGTGCCACAAATATAATTAACAGCATTTGTCTTCTTAGATGTATGTAAAGTAATAGTATGCCTTATCGTTAACTACATCTAGGTTTGATGAAACTCACTATACGTACTTTGAAGACATATCTGAGTGTAACACATTTTTCATGTCTACCACAATATCTATCATATGCTAATGGTCTTGATATATCCTCAACCAGTATTTCATGAATGAATCAGTGGGTGAGTTAGTGAAGGAGAGGATGAAAGAGTCTACCTGCCCTGCTTTTAGGATGTGGATAGTGTGGTGTCAGGAAAAATATCAGTTTATACAATAGTTGTTTAAGCTGTCATCATGATCTTCTAGAATGATAGGCTAAAACAGCCTGAATGTTACATTAGCCACAAGCATCCAATTAACTTTCATTATGCATTTTCTGCCAAATTGATGCTAATTCGGTTCCATGCTGTGCACTTTCCATAATCTTCATAATAACTTCAGAACCTGTTTTACAACATATTCTTACTCTTTTTTCTCTTTGCCTTTCTCTTCCACTCTAAGACAACTTCTTCCCGATAGTATTGTCTGTCACCAATTCTCATTCACTTTCCTGGTTTTAAACCACTGATTCCAAAATCAAGGTGCGGTTTCAACATAATTCTAGTGTTAACCACTAATTCTTTCCCTTTTAAAAGTGTAAATATTTAAATTCTTTTTAAGATAATCATGCATGCAAGCATGCACTTCAGCTCAGTGGTTACCAGCAGATTTGACCAAAGAAAAACATTATTTTTCTAGTGATTTACTTTAATCCCTTTCAGCAAAAAAACTAAAATTATTTTCTTCTGTTTTTGTGTGTCATGCAGTGGCAGCTTCCTAGCTTACCAATTATTTCTGTCACCTTTCCTTGTGAAATTAAGATATTTATTCTCTTTAACAAAAACCAAGATTAGGCATTATTAAGGCATGTTTCTGACTTGATGCTCTTCTGGGATTAGGAAAGAAGTTTTCTCACTAAAGTGAAAATAAAAGTGAAATATAGACGTATGTGTGGGGGTATGTACATATATGTATATGTGTGTGTATATACAACAAATCTGTGCATTGATTATTAATAGCATCATAGGTCTAACAGTGTTAACTGCCCCAAGTGAAAATAAGATTTCAGTTATTTGTAGAGACTGTAGATCAACTCTGCTTCCAATTATGGGCTTAAATAAAAGTTTTGGCAACCATTATTTATCCCAAAGCTGTTTTAATTTTAATTTTAGTGATTTATTAGTGTTGGTGAAGCAATCTTCTTTGGCTATTTTTTCATATTTTCAGACCACATGGTTAATAATTCTGTACTGTCTGCAGGACGTTGGTGATGGATAGCCTGAAGCAACAGATTTACTGCTGCAAAATTATTAAAGAACCCAATTGCAAGTGCTTCTTAATGGTTAATGTAAAGAAATGGGTTATAAATCTTTCTCTTTTTTTGCTTTTAATTACTAAAATACATGGTGTTACAATAACTTCACATCCTCCTCCCAAACTCCATGTGTTTTCTATAACACATGAATATTACCTAGTGTGGATTCTACATCTTAGTTTGTTACAATGATAATCTTGTGTCTCCAGCTCCCTTTTCACCAGCTGCCTTCTGTACTTCCAGGTGAGACACCTTTGTTGACCTTAGGCTTTTGTTCTCATCTATTCTCTAGGAATAAGTCCGATTCACTTGTATCTTGTGTAAATACAAGCTCAAATATTACGTCTCCCAAGTCCTTGCCTTTTAAGGCCTAATCTTCAATGAGGAATGAAGAGCTTTATTCTGTGCTAAGGAAGTCTAGGCATCGGCAGTTAGCGAAGGTCATGATCTGGGAAGAAGCCTTCTCAAAACATCTTATAAACCATTTTTTCCTACTAACAGGCAAAGCCAATGTGGTGGTGGTTGGAGGGGGTGTTTGGAATCAACCACCAGAATTTTGTTTTGAATGAGTTGTGTTGTAGGTAAATATCCATGAGTTTTGCTGCGCTTTGTTGTTCCCCTTCTAAGGATCCTTTCCAAGATACCACTCCACAAAAATACTTGCTCTGGCTAGGTTAAATGCTCTTCCGGATTATTGCATAGAGGAGTTTTATGGTTCTTTAAATAAATTAAATATATGTTCCACGCATTCCCCCTTTACTGTCAAAGTATACTTGTGATTTTGTAGATGATGTTCATGGGGAGAATATGCTCCTTGCATCAAGAGAACACATTCCCATTGAGTTTCCTTCCCTTCCAGGTTTCCCGCTGAAGCCTGAGCACATCCTCACTCTGAGATCTCACTGCTGACCCACACTGCACACCAAGCATGGTCTTTAATGGCAAGCTGGGATTAGGCCACAGTTCTACCTGGAGTTCCTCATAGCTTGGGACAGTGAAAAGTGAGGGGAAGGAGATGCACTTCTGGTATTATATCATCCTGTTTATTATTATTATACTTTAAGTTCTGAGGTACATGTGCAGAAGGTGCAGGTTTGTTACGTAGGTATACATGTGCCATGGTGCCCATTCTATTTTTTTTAACTGAAATAACTACAGTGGTTTCCAGGTTTTAGGTTTCCCACTTCTCGCTCAGACCCCTTGACAGTCTAGGATTTATTTTTCAACCATTTTTTGTTTCATAGCAACATATAAAGCTCCTGCAACTACTTCATATTCAGTAATAAAATACCCATCTTTTTCCCCATATAACTTGTTCAGTCTGATACTAAGAAGACGCCCCACCTGGTAACACTAGAATTTTAGAAAGCTAATCTACTTGAAAGGGTGGCTTTTCTGGGGATGTGCATTTGACTCTGATAAATCCCTAATTGCCCAGGCAGAGCACACAGAGTGAAGCTTTAGGGAAGAAAGGCCAGATGTCTTGAGAAGCTATTACATCTGTCTTCCTATCAAAGGGTGTCAGTATGCTTGCAGCTTAGGTCAAAAGAAATTAGTCTGTGTATTCATTTTCGATCTAGTTTCTAATGGACTCTTACCTATAGCCTGAAATTAGCTTACCTCTTGGCAGAACTAAGTATTCCAAACTCAAGGGAAGTTGTGCCAAACGTAAAGCACAGGATGTACATCTGCGGTTGTGTCTGTGACACGTCCTTGCTTATTCATGTTTATTTCAAAGAACATAATGTTTTCAGCATATTTATACACTCCAAAATGTATACCTAAATTGTCAGACACGTGTAAACACTGGCCACACATTTTATCTCTGCAGCCAGATCATCCCCACACTTAGTCTTTACACTCCAAAACCTCCATCATAAATAAGCCTCCACTGGATTTAGAAATTGCAAGGAAAATCACAGGTGAGGAAGGGTAAAACATAACTGTTAGGCTGGAAATCTTCACAGTTAAATCTTTTATTCAGGAGGCCTAAGTAGCAAAGGCAATATCTATTAATCCAACTACCACAACAAGAACAACAGCTACTGCTTCTAAGCATTTTCTAGGCGCCAGGTCCTGTACCCAGCCCCTTACATGTATTATCCCACAATAGCCTATGCTATAGTTATCACTCCTATCTCCGTTTTGTGGAAAATGAAACTGAGGCACAGTTTCCTGCCTGTAGTCACACAAATAAGTGATAGGAACAGCCAGTCAGAATGTCTGACTCCTAATGATCATGCCCAGTGCCTCCTCTTAGCTGTTACCTAGTATTTTCAGTCAACTGTGTCAGCAAAGGGTTAGAGAGACCAGACCCTTCTTTACTCTGGTCAGCTCTATAGAGTTTCATGAAATCCATTCCATCTCCATAATCTCTTGGAGAAAAGTAAATGTTACACAGACAAATTGGAATACCAGGACAAGAATGTCGCATGAATCCTTCATCCAGCTGCTTTCAATTTGGTAATCAGATAAGTCGTAGGAGCAGAAAAATGGACCTAGCAAAGCGTATGAGTACCAATCAATGAGAGTGTGTGCAGTGGTGGAAACCCAGAGGGGCACCACTGCTCTCAGCAGCATCCCAGCTCTGCGTCTTCATCTTCTGTGGGAGGATTACAATCATATCACATACCTCATGTCCCCAAATTATAGAACCCCCCCCCGTTCTTCCTTCTTCCCTCTCTAACCCTTCTTACGTAAGATGTCCAAACTTCTTCTCCAGCTTACACAAATATTTCCAGTCCATTGATCTTGACCTTGAAGAATTCACCCCTACCTTATTCTTAGACTTTACCTTTTGGTCAGAATCTCCACTTCAGACAAGCAACTAGACAAACCTCTGAGGGGGGTGGCATTTTTCTTGAGTTGATAACAATGTAGAGAGCTGACATTGCTTCACTCACAATAGAAATGCTCAGATCTGATCTTACTGACCCTGAATTTCGGTTTTATCTTTCTAATAGGATGTCCCTTGGGGGAAATTCCCATGCACATACTTCTCCTTCTTTAATGTGGCTGATGGTAGGGCAAACCAAAGTGTCTGGAGTAAAAACTCAGAAACACCTCAATACTTTCCTCTTCTCCTTCCCATAGTCAGCCTGTCATGTACAATGCCCCTCACCACCCCTTCATGTATACATCTCTGAAACCTATCTCTTCTTTTCCACCACTACTAACTTAGTTAGACCCTAAAAAACTCTGGGTTGGACCACTGCAGTAGACTACTAAATGACCTCCATGCCTCCATTTTTTTTTTCCTTTTCTATCCCAGCCTGAAGATAATCACCAATTTCTTAATATCACAATGTATACCTCCAGTGATCTTTCTAAAACATAAATGTAATTATTTCACCCTGTAGTGCCTACAGAAAAACAAACAGACAAAAAATGCTTTCCTAAGCATAGCACTCAAGGTCCTTCATAATTTGGCCTTAACTTACTTTCTGGTATCATCCAAAGCAACTCTGTTCACCTAAATGTTCATGACCCTCGCAGTCTAGCCACACAGAGCTATTTACGATGTCCCAATATACTTAGTTCCCCTATGCCTTTGCCCATCCTGTGCCTGGAGCACCCCCCCTAACCTTTTCTCCTACCTTTAAACTCATTCTCACCTTTCAATATCCATCTCCTCTGTGAAACGTACCTAATCACCCCATAGCTCATCTTGGTTGGGCTCTTTGTTGATGTGTTCAAATAATTTATGTACAATACTTATCATACCATACTGTAGTTCTTTGCTTCCAATGTCTGTTTTTCCCATTAGATCTTGGGTCATCGATGGCAGGATCCTATCATTGACCTTTACATCCCAGCATCGGTCATTTATGGAAAAGCCACTTTTGTCTTTAACCTGTATTGTATTTATGAGTCAATGTAGGGTACATCCATTTCTCTAATAATAACAGCACTAAGAAAAGAGCATCAACTAATATTTCATCAGTGCTTCCTAAATGGCAGCCAATATTTTATATACTTTATTAACTCATTTCATTCTTATAATAGCTTATGAAATAGATTACTTGCTTATCCCCCACTTACAGTTGGGAAAACTGAGATTTGCAGAGGTTATTTGTCTCAAAGTTATACAAGTAGTAAATAATAGAAGTGAAATTTGAATCCATGCAACCTAATTCCAGGGTCCAAATTCTTTACTGTGCCACACTTAAATAACAAAGTGAACTAAAGTGAGTTTTTCCATTTACTTTAGTGCATTTTTGTTTCCCAAAATGAAATTAAAATATTTGAATTATTAATTGTATTAGATTAATGTTGGTCTTACACAAACTCCAGGATTGTTTAGTCAAATAATACAGGGTACAGCAGCAGATGTTGGCCCCCAAGTGGTATTCTCATGGCCACACAATAGTTCCCACCCTCAGTGGGTATCTTTCAGACTCCTCCATTGTCAAGCTGTATTTATGTGCTCAATAACCAGTCACTCTTCCCTTACTGAAAATGTCATTTTTTATACTTTGCCTTCAAAAGCAGGTCTTAGAGGAAATAATTTATCTTCCCTACCACCCAGCCCCTGTCAGCAGGGGGCTCAAAAGAATCAAAACAGCACCTAAGACTATTAGAATTCACACAATGAAACTAAGCCCTAGTAATATTTCAGTGCCTTTCTGGAGGTGCTAACTGATAAGAATCAGAATGGAATGTGTTAGCTTTAATGGGAAAAGTGAGGCTTTTGTTAGTTACTTTGCTTTCCCTCTAAGAAAAACCCAACTCTGGAGCATTTTTTTTTCTTTTGTACTATGGTTGGGTTTAAGAGCATCCCGAGATTTTAATATGTCTAATAAAACTCACCAAAGAATGAAAGCGCAATAGGAAGGGAGGGTGCATTATGGTGCGCAAGAGATGTGTTTTGCTCTGAAAATGGAGCTTGATGCTCATTGTAAATGAGGAACCCGGAGTGAGATGTATGAGGGCACAGCTGGGAATATGTGCAAAGCTTGCCTTCATTTCCATTTGAATACCATAGAGGCAGCACTCAACTTGCTTAAAATTAAAAGGTGCATCTAGAATGCAAAACATCATATAAAATTTTAACCAGCCTTTTTAGTTGCTTTCTAATTCTTTCCTGGTTTTTCATTTCTCTATATTTTTTCTATATTTATTTATCTCTGTTTTCTCGGGCTGTGTGGTTATTTATCCCTCCAGCCTTGGCTTACCTTCTCTAAGGCTGCATGCACCTTTACAGTTACGTATCCACCACAGGCACCTCTTTATAATCATGTATGTCTTTCTTTCTCTCTTTAGTATTTCCTTTCACCTTCCTTTTCTTTGCTTACTTTCGCTCTTCTGTCTTCCTTCTTTCCCCTTGCTCTTCAGACACCTTCTTTCCCTTCTTTATTGCCTTATTACCCCAACTAGTCTACCAATAAATTATAAATAATTCCAAACCAGGCAAGGCGCAGTGGCTCACACCTGTAACTCCAGCACTTTGGGAAGCCAAGGTGGATGAGATCATTTGAGCCCAGGAGTTCGACATCAGCCTGGGCAACATGGCAAAACCCCATCTCTACTGAAAGTACAAAAATTAGCTGGGTGTGGTGACACACGTCTGAAATCCCAGCTACTCGGAAATCTAGGGCAAAAGAATCACTTGAACCTGGGAAGTGGGGGTTGCAGTGAACCAAAAATGTACCACTGTACTCCAGCCTGGGTGACAGAGTAAGACTCTATCTCAAAAAAATATAAATTAATTTAAAAAATTCCAAACCTGGGAAGATTGGCCCTCTTTAAATGGAAATGATGTTTTGCTATGAGACCAGAAATCCTTGTTGTGCACTGGCCGCTCCCTATGGCTCAGCTTGTGGTTGTTGCTATATATTCAAAGGTTTTCCAGTGCAGAAACAAGGACTTAGGAGGGTTTATCTCTGGAAGTAATAAGCAGCTGAGCTCTGGCCCCACTGATAAGTACTGAAAAATAATAATATCAATAATAGCTACTAACATTCTTGAAAGCTTACTATATAACAGGTCCTAAGCTATTTTCTCATTTCATCCTCACTGCAACCCTGTGAAGTGGGTTCTATAATTATCCCCATTGTACTGGTGAGGAAACCAAGACGAAGACAGAGTAAGTGACACAGGTCACAGAGCAAGCGAGAGGCAGAGCCACGTTTTTCAACCCAGGCGGCCTGGCACCAAACCACCCTCTTGACAGCTGGGTTTCACTGACCCTTCAACAACCACAGGGTAACCCTAAAGTCCTCAAATTCCAGCTAGGGTCAATGTATACTGTAGAGCTTGCCCTGCATGACTGGGTATAACCAGGCAGGTGAGCAAAGGGTGAGCCAGGGTTGCCACAGACAGAGCAAGGTGATCTCAGGTGCCCAGAAGGGATTCCGTTTGGGAGCAGAGAGCAGAGTTGGAGGAGTACAGCTGCTTCACTCCAAGTCTCTGTAACTTCTAGTGGGAGATCTGAAACCTAGGAAGGGCATTGTGGTGGGTGGGCCATGGTGGTGATCAGACAGAAGGGGAGGGCAGTGCTTAGAAGTTCAGGAAAGAAGACAGGGCATCACAAAAGTTCAGTGGTGGCCAGCATGGCCCAAAATACCAGCCTGGAGTTTGGAGGGAGGGGGTCCAGTCCATGGGAGAGAAACTGGCAGATTATTGTATGGCCAGAGCTCAGGGACTGTAGTTGGTACCAGGGTTCGGAAACAAGGACAAGTCCAGTTACCAGACGCAGGACACTGTCCAGATCAGATGAGCAGAAAGGGTAGCTAGCTTAACGTTGAGGGAGAGGTGCTAAAGACCCTTGGATGTCACCTAAAGAGGCTGGACTTCACACTGTCATCTCACCTGGCGGGCTGCTATATACATGTAATACCACAAACCAGGGCAATATTATGTCTTCCTTCTAATAATCTCTCAAAACTCATTGTGTATAAATGATCTTCTGTGCGTAAAAGTGAGTGGATGCTCGTGCATTAAAAAGAGCTGTAAAAAATTTTTTAAGTGAGTGGGTACATGGTTAGCCCTAAAATAATGTCAGTTTCACATTCTGACTTGCTTCTTGAGCAGGAGAGTAAGAGATACAGACATAGTTGGCATGTTTGCATACCCCTTGGGATGCCGTGTGAAAGTGCCATGCGTGTCTATGTCAGCTTATATATCACAATCAAGAAAAGGCAGAAAATTGCCCTCTAACACCATGGGAGTTGGTCTGAGGGTGACCAAGGGTGAGATAAGAACAATTGTGTGTGAGCCCTTCTGTAATATTTGAATTAAATAGATAGATTAGATAGATTTAGAGACATAAAATGAAAATAAAAATATATTTGACTATCAGGGTTAGTACCATAGTAAATTAAAGGCGTGGGGGTCATAGGGATAATACATCAACATATTGTCACAGCCAGGAAAAATAAAGGCAATCTAACTGGCAGATACAAGAATAAAAAATAAAAAAAAATGACAGTAGCCAGGGACCATTTAATGTGGTCATAAAAAGGTACATACACCTCTCAGAAATCATTATAATGTAGCAAGTGTTAGACTTTATGGGCCCAGTTGCGATGCTGAGTCCTCCAGTTAAGATGAGAGTATCCCCTTTACACCCTATTTAAAGAGGCAGGGAGCCAAGAAACATATATTAGCAAGATTTTCATCAAAAGTAGCTAGTATCACAAGTGAAAGAAGACATTGTTCTCCTGTGCCTTTCCTTCAGGACGCTTAAGCTTTGGTACGTTTTTTATTTTATCCTCATTGAACCTCCCAAACCGTATGCCCTGTGCGGGCAAGGACCACGTTCACCCTGGCTTCACCAGGAGGGAAGCATCTTTCATGGAGGTTCTCTTTCCTTGAGCCATTTGCAGTGTTTGTCCTGTTCTGGACCTGCTCTGAGATGAGATGTGGGAGGAGGTGTGGTCTTCTTCCCAGTCACACCTCTGAGATGTTTTCCACCGAGTCCTGCATCAAACAGAAGAACTTCACCCACTTCCTCCACTCCATCTAGCTGCCTAGGAATGTCTGCTGTGATTGTTGCTGCAAAGCAAAGCTTCCACTTTAGTGAAAAACCTCAGTACTGCCTCAAACGTTAAATGTTGGGCTTCTTATAAAATTCTATTTCTGTCCTCTCCAGGTTTCCAGACAGAGACCTAGAAAAAGGCCCTAAGCAGACACAGTGTTGGGAGCCCCAGGACCCTCAGTTCACTTCACAGCTGACCTGGGTGCCCAGCAGCTTCATCCCTGAGAACTGGGCTTCTCCAGCAAGGAAGCCTCCTCCTAGGGGGCAGCCAGCCCCTGGCGGAGGGCTGGGATCCACCACACAGCTATGAGAGTGCCCTAGCCCCATAAGAGAAGGGGGCTGGGAGCCTCCATACCTGGGTCCCACTGTCAGACTCAGGCCACCCCCACTCCAAGGTCACTGTTTACAGTGGACTCACCTGGGGAGGCCCCACCTGAACTCCCATTCCATTCTCTGCACAACCTCCCTCTCACCCCCCTCTTCCCTTCTACCTACCTTCCCTCCCTTCCCTTCTACCTGCTCTTCCTTCCCTTCTCTTCCTCATCTCCCACTCTTCCTCCTCCTCTTCCTCTCCCTCCCCCTCTCAACACTGCTATTCTCCCCTCATCCCTCCTCCCCTCCTTTCTCCTCCCTCCTTTTTCCCTCTGTCTCCTCCCCTTTCCCTTCTGATTCCTTATCAGATGAAGCAGGTCAAATAGCTAGTTTTTCTACTCCAAGAATCAAAGCTTCCTCCCCTCCAGAGGCTCTTCCCAGTGACCTAATGGCAAAAAATTCAGCACACAATAAATAGCTATTAATTTTTGCCTCCCTTGGTTAGAGAGATGGGGCTGTTCATGCCCAGAAAACACTAATCTGTGAAGAATCAGAGGTATTTTAAACAGACGGGTCTTTACTGTTACTGCTCTCCTTTTAAAGAGCCACACATTTGCTTGACTGGAGGCTTCTCACAAGGCCTTGCTTCCCCCACCCAGACAGCAGGCCTGGAAGATGATTACAGAGGTGTTTATGAGGAACAAGAGTTGAAGAAAAGTCCCTAAATGTTTAGCAAATGTGGACTCACAGGAAGAGCTCTGGTGGAGCTTGGGCCAGACCTCTCCCCAGCCCTCCCACCCTGCGCAACTCCAGATGAAGCAGGCAGAGGGACGTTCTCTGGAAGCAGAGGAAGTTTGAGTTTCAGGGCCCCTCACTTGGTCTGGCCCTCCAAGGCCCTGGGAAGATCCCCAGCACTGTGTTCTCATGGTCTTATATTTTTGTAAGATTTGTAAAAAAAACATCGTTTCAACGGGTTCAACTGCTGTTTCTTTCCCCTACAGCTTTCTTTTCCTTGTACTTCTCCTCTGATCAGATGGTATTGGAATAGCTGTGGGCATTTGGGAGATCCAACTAAGGGGAAGCTGAACTAGAGTGCATTTAGTTTAGATTGAATGGAATACATTCGCGTGGGCTGCAGTCACTTCTGTGTGTGGCTAAGCCACTGCTGTCCACCCCAGAGTAAGAACGGCTTACAGAAATAATGTACAAAGCTGAATTAAATATAAACATGTCCTATGGTACCTGGCATCAGAACTCTGTGGGTAGTGGAGGAAAAACAAGGTTTGAAATGCACTGAGCCAGACTGGAGACTGTTGAAAATTCTTCTAATCATGAGATGTATAAAATACAGTGTTCGATGATGCCTTGTCAAAATTCAGGAAATTCAGGAACGTATTCAGTGACAAAGCATGGACACTGATAAGTACACTGTGCTTTGCTTACGGGAATTGCATAAAATAAAATTTATCAGAAATCTTGCATTTGCAGGGCATTACCCTGTAGCAGTGAACCACATTGCAAGCCTGTCTGTCTGTGAGGAAGCGTGCTTTAATGCCTTCCAACTATCAATAATTTTGATCAGTCTTGCTAGAGGAAAGACTGCCTTATCTTTTTATTCTCTAATATAAAATCATTATCGTAAAGAGAGTAGCAAAGTCAGTAGGCAAAAATTCCAGAAGAAAAAGTTATTTTAGTGCTGTGTCAGGCAACTAATTAGTTAGAACGCTTTGTATTTTTTTCTGGATTTTGAGATGTCTATTGCATTTGCCAGCTTTAAAAACATATGTATTTTTTTTGTAATTTATCCTTCTGAGGAGTCACTTTCACTCCCAATTTTGTATTTATATTTTTGCATTATTTTCCTTAAAGACAGAGCCCACAAATTGTATACGCCTCAGGAACCACAGTCTGAATCCTCCCTGTGGGCAGACTCTAGAAAAACGTTCTGTGTTCTCTGCCTCGAGAAACCCTGCTCCAGGCTGGGCACACAAATTCCCAGGGCATTTTGGTCAATGGGTGGTTACAGAGGTACCAGGTCACCTTCCCTCCAGAATGTGTGTTTTTGGGGACTGTGGAGGTCTTTTTCCTGATGGCTGTTATCCCAGGTTCTCAGGGACACTTACCTTGCTGGGAAAGAAGTAGAGAAGAGCTGCTCTTGATGCTTAAGTTCTCCAGCATGCTGAGGCCCAGCTGTTCAAATTCTCACTTTGGTATAAATCTGAGGCTCTTTTGAATCAAGAAAAGGTAGGATAGTTTTCTGCCAAACCTTTCCTCAGATTCACATTGTGTTTGGGTTGGGTCATCTGACAGACGAGACTGTCACATGCCTTCTACAGCAGGGCACTGACCAAGTTTTGTTTTTCTTTAACAGAGTTGGTGTGGACCTGGATGAAAATTTGAAGGAGGACCCCTCCCCCACAACACCAGGCAAGTCAAAGAAACCAGTGCATAGAATATAGAGATATGATTGGCTGTTCCATGTTTGTCCAGCATGTGGCCAAGGGGCTCATTCTAAATGGAGCTTCCTCTGCTGATAAAACAAATGAGATTACAATATAAAATACATGGGAATTCAGGATGTTGATAACTTTTGGCATATGAATGCTTAGGACTAGCACATACTTGCAAGCCTGTCTGTGGCAGCAGGAAGCCTGGAAACTTTACAAAGTACAGGCAACACCATGATGGCTCTTGGAATGAGGCACTCCATAGTTCAAATCCCTACCAAGCAACTTGTTAGCTAGCTGACTCAGTGAAATTTACACAAAGCATGTCCAATGCATGTTGCACAAACAACAAATTGACTTATTTCTCCTGGATAGCTTCTCATTTATCAGGTCTTAGGACAGAGAAACTGTCTAGGTGATCCATTCCTGATTTAACTGAGCAAGATTATCTGCAGATACCTGAAAATCCTTTGGGGTAATTGTTTACAACAATGAGCTCTTCCCTCATGTATTAGCTCATTTTCACGATGCTGATAAAGACATACCCAAGGCTGGGTAATTTATGCAGGAAAGAGATTTAATGGACAGTTCCACATGGCTGGAGAGGCCTCACAATCATGGCAGACGGCAAGTAGGAGCAAGTCACATCCTACGTGCATGTCTCAGGCAAAAAGAGAGCTTGTGCAGGGAAACTCCTGTTTTTAAAACCATCAGATCTCATGAGACCCACTCACTATCATGAGAAAAGCACGGAAAGACCCACCCCCATAATTCAATCACTTCTCACCAAGTTCCTCCCACAACACATGGGAATTGTGGGAGTTACAATTCAAGATGAGATTTGGGTGGGGACACAGGCAAACCATATCGCCTCAAGTAAGGGAAATGCTTCTCCAAACTGAATTTGAACCTAACGTCAAAGTAGAATCTGTCATTGTCAGTTTTGCACTAGCCATTTTAAACTCAGTACTTAAATAAGCAAATGTAAGGAAATTTTACACCTTTCTCTGAAATTAGAAGTAGGTAAACATAGACATAATAGGAAAATATCATAAGTAAGTGATATTGCTTAATGAATTGTGTTATGAGCATATTTCTATTCAAATGGAATCCCTCTCTCTTTTATTTCATGTTTATTTTTCCTATAATGCCATCAATGAGGCACAGCTGGTGACTTTTCCTGGGCAAGACGCTGCTTTCCTGGCACACACAGATGTGAAAAAGAAAGGAGCCTGTGCTCTGAGGAAAAGGCTGGGAAATTAAGTTGGTGATGATCCTGGCTCTCATGTACTTTGAGGTTTTTTTGTCACATGTATTCCAGAGCCAGGTAGTTTCCCACAGACTCCATTGCCCAGGAAACCC
Source organism: Ateles fusciceps (assembly GCA_036589455.1). Classification (NCBI taxonomy): domain Eukaryota; kingdom Metazoa; phylum Chordata; class Mammalia; order Primates; family Atelidae; genus Ateles; species Ateles fusciceps. The sequence continues at coordinate 6,858,410 of JAZHEH010002014.1, forward strand.
ATCTAACTGCAGGACTAAGCACAGCAGGGGTGCCCAGAGCACTGGGATTAGAGCCAGCCTGGTGACCTTAGAAAGGAGATCAAAGCCCTTCTCCTTACACTGGTGGGCTATAATGAAAAGTCAGTAATGTTTGGTGGTGGTTGATTTTTAAAAAGCATTTTCATCTTGTGTAGGTCAAATAATTCATTCTCTTACCTTCAAACAAAACTTTTATCTAAATTTTGTCCTTGTATACCTTTTTCTTTAGAAGAAAAAAAGACAGAATTATAAAATCATCAAAGAAAATTCTCTATCTTCTTCTAACTGCCTAATATTCTACAATCATATACATTTATTGGTAAAATTTCCAACTAGCCTAAATCCTTCCTTTTATAATTTAAATGTATTTTATCTCATTCATGTGACACTTTAAAAGAAAGTTCATCATTAATTGAGTAATAACTCTTACCTGAAGATACTATACCAATAAAAGTCATTTTTTATTAGAGAAATAGGATAGTATAACATAGAGCAGTGAAAACTCTGTGATATTTGGGTCTTGGGCAAGGCATTTACACCTTTGGGTGTCAGTTTCCCTCTCTGTAAAATGTAAATGATAATAACGTCTGCCTCTTCAGGCTGTTATGACAATCAAGGGAAATTAGCTTTATGAAAATGACCCAACTTAATTAAGCTAAACCCATCTCATTTTATGAAAGATTGGAGGCAGCTTAAACCACCACATATAATAAAATCATAATAAAATATTTTTATAGAATTTTAAAATTCAGTAAAAAATATTAATAAGAGCAGATAGTCAAAACCAGATGGGTAAAAATAGTTATGAATAAGCATATCATAAGGTCTTATATACTTGCTGTATTCACACTATAAGTAAGCTTTCTGATGGCCAAAGGGGAAAAAAATAATTAGTAATATATTAAATTTATATCATTAGAAGGAAAAATCATACCCTCTCCTCAAGTGATACAAAGCGTCGCTATGTTTTTAAAGTAATTTCTCACTTGGGGCCTGCTGTAGAGGACACATAAAGCACTATCTAAATGTTAAGGAAGTAGCATTATCATTGACATGGTTTCTCCTGAACTGCTGCTGCCTACAAGTGATTTTACTTTTAAGAAGTGTCTTGTAAGTGTTTTTATTCATGATGATGTTTGATTACCAAAGTAGTTACATTTTAGACAGAGGTTTTGTCCACACATTGGGATAATTCTTATCTTCAGTATCAAGTACAGGAAACAGTGGGCTCTAAAGGGAGATAACAAGCCGAAGTGTTCACACAGCTGCCCCTCGACCTGGACCATTTTCTGGTACTTTCCAAACTGTGAAGAACCTCTCTGCTCTCATTTCACCTGGCAACACCTCACTTATCATCAGCATCTCTTGCTCTGTTGGATTATAGAACATAACCCCAGTTCTTAGGTGGATTGTATGTTTCCCCTTGATTTGCATTTATTAAACTGGGTTTGCATTAACAAATAGGTTAATCTTTGTAATAGGCAACCTTAATACAGAAACAAAAGATCCTATTCTTACCAAAAGCTAAAAATTTTGCAGGTAGTTATGGCTGTTACTGATTATACACTCTCAAAATCAAGAACAAACTGTGTGTGTGTGTGTGTGTGTGTGTGTGTGTGTGTGTGTGTGTTTAAATTTTTTCTTTGTTCTCTGTTGTGGAAAGGGAAATAACTTTTGGGAATATGAACTTGTAGCTGTGGCTAACTAGTAATGTCACAACTTTCCTTTTTGCCTTATAATACCTTTAGGATGTGAATAGTGTTACACAATTATTTGCACCAGGCACAAAAGCTTTAGAGAGCACGTTCCGTATGTAGATATTATACTCTGATTGCATACTTCATGCAAACATGCTAATTTGAGAACTGGAGGATACTGCAGTTGTGAAATTTATGTGTCTTAAATGTGAAAAACAAAACCCTCAGATACCCTCCCACACAAAAGGAAGTCTCCCTTGTAATTGATTCCTTGAACTTGAAAGCAAGCCTTTCCAGAGTAGGTGAGAGTCACTGGAGCACCACACTTGCCTTCAGTCCTTTAACTCCTGCTACTCAAGGAAGGCTGCCAGTATTGCTTCTCTTTTTCCCTTTGCCATTCAGTTATACTCATTCCCATATTTGTTGGGCACTAGCTATTATTCTTAACACTGCTCTAAGCACCTTATATGTGTTCTCTTAATTTCCAAGATAACCCTGAGTAGGTACTATTATTATCTGCATTTTATAAATAAGGAAATTGTATTCAGAGATAATAACTTGCCCCAAAACATAGTGTGTTAGAAAATGAAATTGTATGATAGAAGAAGGTAGAGGTGGAATTTGAACCCAGACAGTTTGGTTCCAGAGCTTGCACTCTTAACTGGTATGAATGCATGTATTCATTCATTTATTTGTGCAAGTAATTATTGGTACCCATTCCTGCGGCACTAACCTAGATGTGAGGAGGAGTTAGGAGTTACCAATTCAAAGCTGTCTTCCTGCCCCAGAGTGTATACTCTAATGGAGGACACTGATAAGAGAAAGGTAAACTACATTCTGTATGTTCAAAGCATGATTGCAGTAAAGCAGGTCAGAGAATAGAGAACAAGGGAGGAGGCTGCTTGGTCAGGGCAAGCTTCTCTGCGGAAGTGGCATTCGATCGGAGGCCAGATGATATATGAAGGAAACAATCCATGTGAGAAGGGATTGAGTAGAGGTGGTCTGGCAGAGGCTGCAGCAAGTATGAAGCTGCCCCAGATTCACAATGGGTTGTGGTGTGCACAAAAGCAGCAGGAGGGCCAGCGTGGCTGGAGCTGAGTAAGCAAGGTGGGAGCAGATGGAGAAAAAGTGGGAAAAACAGACAGGGGCAGGGGCCAGACCGTTGGCCATGGTGTTAGGTTTGAATTTTTTTCTAATGTGATAGACACCCTTGATGGTTTGGCTTGGAGCCTGGAAGTCATAGAATTAACTTGTTAAAAAAAAAATTCTCCCCATTTGACCCTGCCAGCTGTTATAATGAGGATAATTTTCATCTTCTTTCATACAATTTCATTTTCTAACACACTATGCTTGTGTCTTCATGGTTTGTCGATGTTACCTTCCAATTTTCTTTTGTTTCTAAAAGTCCCTTCATTGAAATTCTGGTTTGGGTTGTCCTTTATTCTTGTGTGTAAGCTGGGTAGATCAGTTCTGGTCACTGCAGCACATGAAAGTCAGCATAGCTGAGAAAGGTCTGGAGAAGGGCAGCTTCAATAACTGATAGGGAGACCTGCTGCCAGAGCAATGGGGAATGAAAGGATTAGGATTTTTCCATCAGAAAGACTAGAACTAAGAAGGGACACAACAAAGTATCTTTTAAAATATGAAAGGTGTAAAGTGAATGAAGACTTGTTTGCTAACTCCCAGTAAACCATAACCTGGAATAGCTTTGAAGCCTGGAAGAGACCATGGGTGAATAATAAAAGTATTTGTTTGTCTGCACAATTGGTAGTTCTTATTCAGGGTCATCCAGAGTTGCAAGAGTTGGAAATATAAGTAGGTTCAAGAAGGAAAGAGATTAATTTAGCAGATAGTGGGGTCATCAGAGTCATTAAACAAAATTTTTCTTTGTGAATATTTTCAAACGTTTCTAATAAACACAAAGAGAATAATGAATCTCAACATACTCATCCCCCAAATTTAACAATTATCAACACTTTTCCATACTGTATTCATTCACTGCTCCTATACTGTTGGAGTTGGTCTCATAGAATGTAAATTTCACAATGCATCCCTGCAAATATTTCAGAAATAAAATACGAGTCTCCAAATTTGATGTGACCCAGGTGAGAGTTTTTGTAATGTTATGTCATTGCAATGTCATTGTAACTAATGGAAGTTTGGGAAAAATAAACATTTCAGATAAAATATATTGGGTTTTTCCTTGGCCAACTTTGAATTTATTTTGGTTGTACTTACTTATGGCTTATAGATTCAAAAGTATGTCCTCTCCCAGCTAACTTTACTGCATAGGATTAAATTCTGTATTTTTATCTTACCAGTAGTTCCCACAAGTACATTGTTTAGAAAGTAGGAATGACAATGAGGAAGAAGAAGTGAGAGGTGGCAGCTGTACTTTAATGAGCACTTTTTATATATTAAGTGATTAATAATTATATACATATATGTATATATACATAATCACATTTAATCTTTACCTTGACCAGTCAAGATACGTATATCACTCCCATTTTACAAATGATGAAATTGGAGTTCAAATAATTAAAAATAATTTTCCGGAGACAACAAATCAGTGATGGGCTGAACCAGAGCTAAAGGCCAGAGCTGTTTCATTCTCACAATTGTGCCACATCCAATCTATAAACTTGTTCTTTCTTCCCAGTAAGATAGCCTGTCAGTCAGCATTTGAGTAATCCTTTCCCCATTAATTCCTGGCCAGCCTCATTTCCCAACCCTATCAAGAGTATCACGCATATTCTCATTTCAAGAGGCTAGAGCATATTCCTCATCCTCAGAATCCTTCCCTTCACCCAAACCCAGTAAGCTGTGAGTGTGCGTCCATTGTCTGGGAAGTCTTTTCCTACTGTAATGTGTATCATCCTTCACTCACAGTGCAGCAGATTCTACTGTATCCGGAGGAGAAGGCCAACCCACATCATTCTCTGTTTGTTACTTCCTCCCAGCAAGGATTGAGTTGCCAAGCAGTCTTTAGCTCTTATTCATGACGCTGTCTAAAGGAAGAACATTCCAGACAAGACAAGGGCCCTGAGGCAGGAACATGCCTACCTGTTAGAGAAATAGCAGAGGTGCAAGTATAGCTACAGTGAGCCGCCAAGAGTATTATAAGCCGTGAATCAGTCAGAGATATAGGCAGGATCAGTTATCTGTTGCCACATAATGCTGCATAAAAAACAAAATCTCAGGCATGAACAATAAATACTTATTCATCTCACAAGTCTGTGGGGTTCAGCTGTTCTACAGTGCAGTTGTTCATATATCTAGGGTCAGCTACAAGTTGCTAGATAACTGCTGATCTTAGCTAGGCTTGCTCACGTTTCTGGGGTTGGATAGCTGTTGGCTGATCTAGGGTAACCTTAATAGGGGTGACAAGTGCCTCAGCTGTGTATCACATGATTCTCATCTCATCTGGAACCAGTGGGCCACCCTGAGTACGTCTTTCTCCTGGCCATGACAGAGGGCGAGAATGTAACAAAAACAGGCAAAGTTTCTGGACGCCTAGCATCAGAAGTGATACATTGGCACTGCTGCTACATTCTGTTGACCAGAAAAAGTTACAAGTTCGTCCTAAAAAACAGGTGTATAAGTTAATAACCCCTCTTTGGTCAAAAGAACTGCAAATTTACGTGGAAAGGCCGTAGATACAGGGATGGAAAAAATGACACCTCTGACGCAGTTAGTCTGCCATATAGGTCGCAGGGACCAACGTAAACGGTTTGGACCTTACAGTAATCTGTACAATTTCAGACTTTTGACATGTACTGATACTTATTTTATGGTTCCAATTAATATATCTTGGTGGGTGTTCCACGTGTACTTGAACGTGTATTTTTGCAGCTGTTTTAATACCATGCCAAACAATTGCAGAATCCAGTAGCATTGCTCAGTAAGTGTAAATCATGTCAAGTTGATTTTTTTTTGTCTACTTATTTTATCAGTTACTAATAAATCCTCCAATTGAACAATTGAACTCATGGATATAGAGAGTAGAAGGATGTTTACAAGAGTCGAGGAAGAGTAGTAGGGATTTCGGGGAGTGGGAAAGGTAGGGATGGTTAATGGGTACAAAAAATAGAAAAGATGAACAAGATCTATTTGATGGCAAAATAAAGCGACTATAGTCAATAATAATTGTGTATTTTAAAATTAAAGAATGTAGCTGGATTGTATGCAGTTCAAAGGATAAATGTGAGAAGATGAATAATCCATTCTCCATAATGTGCTTATTTCACGGTTCATGCCTGTATCAAAACATCTCATGTACCCCATAAATATATATACCTACTATGTATCCACAAACACTGTTTTAAAAAATAATTTAAAAATTTAAAATAAAACCTCCAATTATAATTAGGGATATTCCTGTTTATCTGTTAAGTAGTGCTTCATATGCTTTTCACTGGATGTAAAATTCTGGTTTGATGGTTATCTTCCTTCAACAGTTTGAAAATCTCATTCTGTTGTGTTCTGGCCTCTATTTTCTCTGATGAAAAGTTAGTTGATTTTTTTTTTTAATTTTCTGGAACATAATATGCTCTGTCTTTCCCTGGTAACTGTTAAGATTTTTCTCTTTAGTATTTAGAAGTTTGACTCCTTTGTACAAATGTCCAATGTGAAAAAAAGAAAAAAAAAAAAAAAGAAGTTTGACTCTTATATGCCTCGTTTTCTTAGAATTTATGCTAATTTGGATTCACTGAGTTTCTTGGAACTCTTGTTTAATACTTTTCATCAAATTTGGGAAATATTCAACTATTGCTTTTTGAAACATTTTTGTTCTGCATATTCCTACTGCCCTCTTTCTAGCCGTCCAGTCTTACGTATATTAGGCTACTTAATATTTTTTTCCTCATATCACTTAGTCTATTCTTTTAATCTTGTTTCTCTGTATTCTACAAATTGCAGAATTTTTACTGATTTCTTTTCAGGTTCACTGACACTTTCTTCTTAGTATCCAATCTGCCTTTAAGCCAGTTGAGTACATTTTTAATTCCAAATATAGTACTTTCTGGTTCTAGAAATTTTTAATGGCTTTTTTTTTTCTTTTTTTTTTTTTTTTACTATTTCAGTGGCTTTGGGGGGTACAATGGTTTTTGGTTACATGGATGAATTATATAGCGGTGAAGTCTGAGATTTTAGTGCACCCATCACTGGAGTAGTGTACATGGTACCCAATGTGTAGTTTAATCCTTAGCTCCTCCCAAACTGCCTCTTCTAAGTCTCTCAATTTTATTATATCACTCTGTATGTCTTTACATACCCATAGCTTAGCTCACATGTATAAGTAAGACAAAAGTTACTTGGTTTTCCATTCCTGAGTTACTTCATTTAGAATAATGGCCTCTCACTCCATCCGAGTTGCCGCAAAAGACATTATTTCATTCTTTTTTATGGCTGAAACATGTTCAGTGGTGTATATATACTACATTTTCTTTAGCCACTCATTGGTCAATGGGCACTGAGGTTGGTGCCGTATCTTCACAGTTGTGAACTGTACTGCAATAAATATACATGTGCAGGTGTCTTTTAGATATATTGACTTATTTTCCTTTGAGTAGATACCCAGTAGTGGGATTGCTGAGTCAAATGATAAACCTGCTTTTAGTTCTTTAAGGAACCTCCATACTGTTTTCCATAGAGATGTACTAATTTACATTCCCATCAGTAGTGTACAAGCATTCCCTTTCCATCACATTCATGCCAACAACTATTGTTTTTTGACTTTATAATGGCCATTCTTGCAGGAGTAAAGTAGTTTCTTATTGTGGCTTTAATTTCCATTTCCCTGATAAATAGTGATGTTGAGCATTTTTTCATATTTTTTTGCCATTTGTATTTCTTCTTTTGAGAAATGTCTATTACTGTTATTTGTCCACCTTTTGATGGGATTATTATTTTTCTTGATCTGTTTGAGTTCCTTATAGATTCTGGTTACTAGTTTCTGGTCAGATGTATAGTTTGCAAATATTTTATCCCATTCTGTAGTTGACTCTGTTGATTATTATTTTTTTGCTACACGGAAGCTTTTTAGGTTAATGAGGTCTCATTTATTTATTTTTGTTTTAGTTGCATTTGCTTTTGGGATATTAGTAATGATTCTTTGCCTAGGTCAATGTCCAGAAGAGTTTTTTCTAGGTTATATTCTAGAGTTTTTATGGTTTCGGGTCTTAGATTTATGTCTTTAATCCATCTTAAGTTATTTTTTTATAAGATGAGAGAGAGAGATTCACTTTCATTCTTCTACATTTGGCTATCCAGTGTTCCCAGCACCATTTAGATCAGTTCCATTGGTCTATGTGTCTACTTTTATACCAGTACCATGCTGTTTTGGTAATTATAGCCTTGTAGTATAATTTTGAAGTCCAGTAATGTGATGCCTCCAGATTTGTTCTTTTTGCTTAGGATTGCTTTGACTATTCAGGCTCTTTTGATTCCATATGAATTTTAGAATTGTTTTTTCTAATTCTATGTAAAATGATAGTTATTTTGATAGGAACTACATTGAATCTGTAGACTACTTTAGGCAGTATGGTCACTTTCATTTTATTGATTCTTCTAATCCATGACCATGGGATGTGTTTCCATTTGTTTGGATCTATGATTTCTTTCAGCAGTGTTTTGTAGTTCTACTTGTAGAGATCTTTCACCTCCATGGTTAAGTATATTCCTAGGTATTTTACATTTGATTTGATTCTCAGCTTGGTCGCTGTTGGTGTATAGCAGTGCTACTGATTTGTGTACATTGATTTTGTAACCTGAGACTTTATTGAATTACTTTATCAAATCTAGTTGTCTTTTGGAGGAATCTTCAGGGTTTTCTAGGTGCACAATCGTATCATCAGTGAACATTGACAGCTTGACTTCTTCTTTTCCAATTTGGATGCCCTTTATTTCCTTCTCTTGCCTGGTTCTAGAATTTCCATTTTATTCTTTTATTACAATTTACATTCTCTGAAACCTTCACTTGTGTTTTCATTGTCTCTCTGTCTTTAAATTCCCTAGCATATTTTTGGAGTATTTTAATGCCATTGCCTGTTAATTCCACCATCGGAGTCATTTCAAGTTCTGTTTCTGTAGGTTACCTTTCTTCTGGCTGCAGGTCATGCTTTCCTGCTTCCTCCCGTGTCTGGCAGTTGTTATGATATGCTAGGCATTATGAATATTACATTGAATGGAGTGTGGAGTATTCTATAAAGGTTGCTGAATTTAATTCGGTCAAGCAGTTTAAATCTTGTAAGCCTTAGTTTTATGTTTGCCTTCCTTGATACATTTTCATTTCATCCTCAGTTTTAGGGCGTGGTCATTATTCTAGAACATTGTCCTTACTTACAAAGCGTGCCTTTTCTGAGGTCTCAACAGAATAGCTGACTTTTGGCTTTAGCTGGACCAAACTGCAGTGTTTCCTAGCACTGGGTGATCTTAATCTCTCCATTTATTTCTCAGTTTCATAGAGTTTCTCCCTGCAAGACTTTGTGAACCTCTCAACCTGTGCATGCACAGGTCATTGCTCAGCCAAGGACCTAAGGGAAACATCTCCACAGACTTCCGGGTGTCCTCTCTGTGCAGTTTCCTCCTCTCTATACACAGCTGCTCCAGCGATACCCAAACTCCCATCTCTAGCTCCTCAACTCAGTGAGACTGCTGTTCTCTGCTTGGACCCTTACCTCCTTACACTTCAATTGTGAAGGACTTACAGGCAGAAGTCAAGGAAAATAGAGGGTTCACCTCATTTGTTCCCTTCTTTCAAGGATCACAGTCCTTTGTTGCCTGTTATCCAATGCCTGAATCCCATCATATGTTTACGATCCAGTTATTCTGTCATGGCTAGCCGTTGTGAAAGTGGTGTTGAAGTGGTTTTGTAGGGAGATGCATTGTTTTGCTTGTTTTTAGACACATACAAAATACTAAATAATGGAACCACAAACCTAAATGTGAGACTTTTATCTTTGCTACAGCAGTAGTGACTCTGGGTCCTGTTAATTGCATGAACCAGGATCATCTTGTTCCAGGGAAAATTATTTGTTTGTGTTTGTGTGTGTGGGTGTGTGTGCACATGCATGCATACGTTTGTGTACATGTATATAAAAGAGTTATCACACCAACTGAATTATGATATGTATCAGGCATTAGTTAATACCATGAAGCAGGTACTGTGAGATGCTGTGAACTTCCTCCTCTGTGTAAGTTGGTTCATCATTTTTTGTCTTTGTATTTAATCTTCAGTCTGTAAGATGAGTATATTGGACCCAGGATAGTTTTTGATATACTTTTAAGAGGGAACATACGTCTTCTATACCACAAATGCTACTTTTGTGAAAATACTTCATAAACTGTAAAGAGCTATGCAAATGTAGGCCTCAACATTTTATTATCTCCAATTCCAACTTCAAAACCTTTCACATCTACAATTTATTATTCCCGTATATCATTGTATTAATTTTCTATTGCTGCATAAAAAAGAATCCTAAAATACAGCCTTGAAACAACACACATTTATTGTCTCAAAGTTTCTATGGATCAGGAATTGAACGCAACTTAGCTGAGTGTTTCTGATGCAAGGTCTTTCATGAAGTTGCAGTCAAGATGTCAGCTAAAGTTACAATCATCTGAAGGCTAGACTTGGCCTGGAGGATCCACCTCCATGTTGGCAGAAGCCCTCTGTTCCTTACTGGACATTGGCAGGCATACTTAGTTCCTTTCCACATGGATCTCTCCACTGAGCTTCTTGAGTTTCCTCACAACAAGGCAGCCAACTTTTCTCAGAGCACGTGGTCCAAGAGAGACAGCAAAGAAAGCCACAATGCCTTTTTATGACCTAATCTTGGATATGACACATCATCTCTGCTATATTCTATTCATTAAAAATGAGTCATTAAGTATGACCCACACCCAACAGGAAGAGAAATTAGGGCCCATCTTTTTTTTTTTTTTTTACCTTCCAAGAGATTTTTTTATTTCAAAATTTTTAATTGGCACATGGACACAGGGAGGGGGAGCATCACATACTGGGGTCTGTCAGGGGAAAATAGGGGAGGGACAGCGGGGGGTGGGGAGTTGGGGAGAGATAGCATGGGGAGAAATGCCAGGTATAGGTGATGGGGAGGAAGGCAGCAAATCACACTGCCATGTGTGTACCTATGCAACAATCTTGCATGTTCTTCACATGTACCCCAAAATCTAAAATGCAAGAAAAATAAATAGAAAAAAAAGTTTTAATTGGCATGTAATAATTGTACATACTTATAGGGTACAGAGTGATATTTTGATACATGTATACAATGTTTAATGATCAAGTTAAGGTAATTAGCATAGCCATTACCTCAAACATTTCTCATTTTTTTTGTGCTAGGAATATTTAAAATCCTCCCTTCTAGATAGTTGAAAATATGCAGTGAATTATTGTTAACTATATTCATCCCCACAGTGCTGCAGAACACTAGAACTTACTCTTCCTATCTAGCTGTAATTTTGTACCTATTAACCTCTCTCTATTCTCCCCTCCCAACTACCCTTCCCAGCCTCTGGTAACCATAATTCTACTTTTTACTTCTAGGTAAGTTCCATGTTTGAAAGGAAAAAGTGTCAAAGAATGTGTAGATATACACTTTAAGACCACCACAATATCATATTATATTTTCCTGAACCAAATAATTTATTTTCCTCTGGATTAACTTGGATCTTCTACACAGACAAAGTTACCTGGACCAGGCCCTTTCTTTGTAGCTAAAGCATAAGCCAAGCTCATCTGTTAGTCTATCTGTGATATCTCTGTGTCATCTTGACAGTTTTATCCATTCGTGGCTAGTTGTCTCTTTCAGTTTTTTTTGCTAGGCATGTATTTTCTGGCTGTATCTTCCTGGGAACATTTATGAATTTATCTGGGCATTGGGAAGGTGGGAATATTTATATAAAGTGCTTTTTATGTAGAGGCTAGGAATTAATAATTTACCTTTTAAAATGTAAATTTGAAAAAATATTTCTATTTGCTATCTTCCCTCTTCAGAATCCAGAAATCTTTCTCTTTAGAGGCATGAAATCTGATCCTCTCCTTGGTAGTTAGAAAATCAAGGTGATGCATTTGAAATTGTTACATAAATATACTCCAAGTTGGAAGGAGATAGTAGGGTAAATGTACTGATAATAAATTCCATTCACAGGTACTACTTAAAAAGTGCTTTGGAGCCCATAAAGAGCTCTGCAGATTTCTTAAGATAATTATTTGTCTTTGTTATCATTTGATGCAACTTCTACTGACATTAATATTGAATATGAAATTTTGAGAAATAGGAAAATCTTCCTCCTCTCACTTGATCCACTGAATCCCCCTGAAATGAGGAGCAATCCCACATGATTATTCCAAAGCAGAGTTCATTCAGTTCACTTAGCAAAGTCTTCATATTTGAATATTGACAGAGGAATGTATTTACATTTGCCTAGTTCTTTTTCATCAACGTTAATACAATAAACAGTCCCTTCTTGCTTTGGTGTCTGTGTTTCACAGATATCTTGGCAGAACCTTTTGTTTTCTCTCAGGGGTTCAAATAAGCACAAAAACGGAGTACCATAATAATTTTTTTGTTGCTCCCTCTCTAGTGAGTGTTAAGTGTTAGGGGATCACCTAAAAGAAAACTACCCACTGCCTGCTATTCTCAGCCACTTCTCAACCTCTGGTCTATTGCCTTATTTAACAGAAAAAGAAAGACATCAAATGTCCCAGTCATTTTTTAAACTTTCCCAGAAAAAAAGGAGGTTAATAAAAGAGCCAGAAAATCCCCATGTACCAAGCATTCTGCTTCTTAGAGTATCTAGTCAAATAAACGTTGAGATTCAACATGCTTTACTCACCAGCTCCCACTGACAGCTGTGAAACATGAGGCTTAGAGTTGGCGTTATTAGCAATAGTGTTATTACTAAAGTGTTACTACTAAACTCAAATCTTGGTCTTCAGTTTCTGGGACCTATGCTTGTTCTAACATGCATACCACATCCCCTCTGGAATAAAGGTCCTCGAAAGAGAAGAAGTATTGCTAACGATAAGAAAAATGCCATCAAGTTCCAGATTAGACTTGTGATAACTGCTCACATCTATTGTCCTTGAGGTGTGAGCTGATCTCTACTTCAGAAGAATCCAGATAGATTGATGCTACCTCCTGTCTGCTGCCCATCAGGACCCTCCCATGGGCTGGCTCTCTGTGCTGCCTCATCAGATACCTTTCCTGTTCCAGGGTGATCTTAAAGGCCAGCCTTCCCTTAGCGCATTTATCTTCAACTCCAGTGCACAAGCAGAGCACACACTAGACTAACTCATTTATTTCTACTCATTTATTGATGGCCTTTCATAACCAAGTTATGAACTCATCAATAACTTCAGAGAAATAAACGAATGGATCCAGAACTGGACCAACAGATATTTAAGACATATTCTGAACATTTTATCTAGGATCAGTATAAATGTCAATGCTGGGTCATCAGTGGTATTTCCCCCACCTGGGAAAACATATTTCACAGATGCTTTATTCTAATTAGAACCACGTTTATTCCTCACAAATGAAGGTTTTTCTTAAAGAGATTGCATGTGTTAATATTTTTCTAAAATACTACCTAATGTGTGTTGCTCCCATTAGCTGACCCTAAATATCCCCGGAAGTTTTGCCAAAAATAGAGTATAAGCTCTTTCAGAAGTGCTTATGAGTTCTGATATATTCCCCTCCCCCCGGGAAATAAGAAGGAGAGGAAAAGCAGAAAAAAAAAAAAAAAAAGAGGATTTCTAAGACCTTGGGAAACCCTTGAAACCAGTATCTAGAAGTCTAAAGAAATTCCTAACACTGATGTTAAGTTTCTATGAGGACACTGTCAAAGCCATTGGCAGTTCACCCAGCTGAGGGGAGCCGTGCATTTTCGTTATGTTTCAGAGTACATATACCTGCTGTATCTCAGCCTGCAGGAGGAGCATTCCATTGTTCTGACCTCCCCTTTGCACTAGTTTGCTCTCCACTTGTCTCCTGGGTCCCCAACTAGATGACAGGAATCTTGCCTACTTAGGGGCCACAGTGTTCTTGGAAACCTATATGTATCCCAGTTACATCAATTTCCTCATCTGTAAAATGGGAATAATAATAGACCACACTTCATCAAATAATTACAAGAATCTGAAGTGTTAATATATGAAAGTACTTAGAATGGTATCTGGCACTTGGTAAGCGTTCAAGAAGTATAGCTATTACTGTTGTCATTAATAAAAAGTATTTTCCATATGATTAGGACCTAGAGACCAGTCAGTCCAATTTCTTCAATTCATTTTACAAATAAGGAAACTGCAGCCCAGCGAAGTTACGTAGCCTATTAGTAGAATCTGTTCTTTTGAATTAAAGGCTGAATGAAACACGTGCAGAAAACGTTCTCTTTGGAGTCCAGCAGTCCTAGACTAAATTCCATTTGTTACCTTCTAGTTGTGTGACTTTGAACTCATTTCCTTCCTTCTCTAGGACTCTCTAAAGTTCCTTTGTGCAAAATAGGTACAATGCAGCCTACCTTGATAGATTATTGTGAGAATTGAAAAATAATGACTGAAAAAATTAATGACTGGATAATGTGACTAGCACGCTTCCTGGGAGTTAATGGGCATCAGCAGCTTGGGACCATCATTATTGGGAACATCATTCAGCTGCAGTGCTGCAGACTGGACGCGAGAATCCCAGCCCCTGATTTCCAGTGTAGCTCACGACAACGCTGCCCACGCTTACGTAAAAAACAACAAAAAATGGGAATTTGCTGACATAACTTTTTATCAGCTTTTTAAATGACTGCATAGTCACCAGCAGATATTATCCACTATCAAAAATCACCTATGATTATTGATGGATAAAAATCTATGTGTCCTTATTGCTCTTAACGGAAAGCGTGGAAAAAAGGAAAGTCCCCACCCTTGGCTCTGAGCTTTTGTAACTAGTTTAGCTCAACATGGGCAGTTTTGCTTTGTCAGATGGACCCCAACATGCTGTTGGGAAACAGTGGCTCAGAAACAATTTGCAGATGTTTGAGGATGATGAAGAAAACACAATGCACAGCAGTGATTCTGCAAATCTGATGCCTTTGCTGGGTTAGAAATGCTTAGAGAAAGGTGCAAGGAAGGACAGAAATTGAACCAGACATGCTGGTTTCCTTTCTTGGGGGAAACATGAGTAAATTCTGACTAAAGATAACAAGTCATGGCACTCCCTATCAGAAAACAGACCTGTGGAGCTCTAATGTCCAGGAAAAGATCATCAGTGTCCCACAGTAGGGACTGAGAATGAGAACGGATTCCATGGCCAAGTAACTTTGAGAAGCAGTTTCTGTTGAAGATTTGCAATGCTCATTTATAAATGAAAGACTGAGAAGTCCTACATTTTCTTTTTTTTCTTTTTTAACTTTTAGGTTCACGTGTACATATGCAGGTTTGTTATATAGGTAAACTTGTGTCACAGGAGTTTGTGGTATAGATTGTTTCATCTCCCAGACACTACGCCTAGTACCAATAGTTATTTTCTTCTGACGTCTCCCTCCTCCCACCCTTAACCCTCAAGTAGGCCCCAGTGTGTGTTGTGTCTGTCTCTGTGTCCATGTGTTCTCATCATTGAGCTCCCACTATAAGTGAGAACATGTGGTATTTGGTTTTCGCTTCCTGCATTAGTTTAGTAAGGATAATGGCCTCCAGCTCTGTCCATGTGCCTGCAAAGGACATGATCTCATTCCTTTTTATGACTGCATATTATTCCATGATATATATGTACCACATTTTCTTTACCCAGTCTACCCTTGATGGGAATTTAGGTTAATTCCATGTCTTTGCTATTGTGAATAGTCCTGCAATGAACGAAAAGTCCTTCATTTAAGAAACCTATTTACCACTGTTGACTCCATCCTTTCCTGAATGATTAGCGCAAAATTTGCATCAACGTCATGTGAACAGTGATACACTAGAGGACACTGTTTGGAAAACTGTAAGGTTGAAAAATCAGAGATCTTAAGACAACCAGTGAAAAAGGCAATGAAGAGTTTGGGTTTTAATTTCATTGTGAGTCCCTGCTTAATCCATTTTCAATAAAGGATAAATGGCTAACTAAAAGTGAGGCACACTTTGCTCTCTCGTATTTCCATTTTATTTTTGGGGAATGCAGCAGCAGTGTCTACTGGTACACATACGTTTCGGGGGTAGAACACAGCCTTTTGTGTCCAGCTATTTATCATTAACCATTGATGGAACTGGCTAAGAAAGGGCAAAAATAAAATGAACACAAATCAATTTGGGGTCATCTAAGCACTGAATGTGGAGTGTCCGGTTGACTTCCACGGTCTTCCGTGGGTCATCATTTCCTCAGAAGACTCTTCACATTATGACTGGACTGCAACTCATGACCCAATTTGGGCATGAAAACTGGGAGTCCAGGCATACCAACAAAGCCCACATTAAGATATAAATGCTTTTAATGATTAGGATAATTACAACCAACTGAAATTCTCTTACAAAATGGAATACAGTAAAAATGCCACTGAATACCCTCCTTATGTTTTATTATCTGTCTCTAAAGCTCACAAAAAAATTTTACTTTCTTTCCTTTTTTTCCACATTTCATTCTCTTCTCTCACAAAAACACCCATCAAACACTTTCTCTTCCTCTTTTGTCTTTAATTCCTTATCATCCTCTCCTTCTTTATGGCCCTTGTGGGGGGGGAAAAAAGAGACAGACAAGCACATTCAGTTGTTGCACTCTTCTCATCAGGAGTATCTATTTCAAAACTCTTCATAATCTAAGCAGAAAGATATCAAAAATCAACCCATAGCTTTTGGTAATAATCTATGAAACAAAATGAATAAAATATAGCATAACTCTTATTCGACTATTGTCCTGTCTTTACCCTTGACCTTCTGGTAATCCATAAATAAATATCCAAATTTGACAAAAGTAAACTGTAAAATTCCCACAACAGCAACATGACAGAAATATCATTTTTATTGATGTCAAAATAGCATTTCTTAGCTATTTAATAAAATCGGGATTATTAAGAAAAGTAAATATTGAAATACTCCAGAAGGGTCTCATCCATATAGCAAGATTTATGAGCTAATTTGCCTGGCAACTGCTTCACCATTTAGATGAAAATGCCTATATATAGAAAGGTTTTTTTAAAATATGGTTAAATTTAATTAGGTTTGACATGTATTTTTATATTAAAATGTGTTTGACTATTTACCCAATGCCTTTTTCTATTATCTCTCCCCCAGGAAGCAAATAACTTGGATAAAAACACGACAAAAGCAGAGAGCGCTCGGCTCTTCAGAATGTGGTATGGCTTTGACCACAAGTATCCTTTGCTGATAACGGTCTCGCAGATCCTGCTGCAGGCAGAGAATTACTTTAAGCTCTTAATCATCGAAGTGTGCACTCCTGCTCTTCAAGAAACACCGAAAGGTAAAGTGAATTCACAGCCAAACTTATAAAAAGGAATAATTTCATAAAATAAAAAGCAGGGTAGTCCATACTTAAGTGTTACAGAGAGCTAAAGTGAAACTTCTCAGAGTCAAATGTATCTAGTGTTTTCCTGACAATAATGCTAAATGATAAAATCATACAGTCCTGAAGAACTCATTTTGCTGTTCTTCCCTTTGTAAAGCCCTTACTTGTGGTCAAATTGGTCAAATAGACCTGCTTGATTGAGAGCATTGTATGAACAGTCTCAGCAGCCTCTGGCCAGGGTAACCCAGCCAAAGCTCCTGCACCCCCATCCTAGGAACCCCTTCGTGTGCTTTTGTTTCATGCTGTGAAAAATGAAAGGGTAGAGGCAGGGGACAAAAATAAATGGGCCAAGGAGATGAGTCTGGTTCATCAGAGTTCATCATAAAATAGCACTGCTTTGTTTTCCAGCCAGACTTGAATAAGCTTTTTCCACCGAAGAGCAATTTTAAAATTCTAGCAATCCGTGTAAACACAGTAGCTCAGATATACCTTGCCATGTGATTCATGGGGCTAAGTCAGGCCTGAAGTGCTTTGCCATTGTGAGCTGCAGTAAGCGGTCCGTCTCTAATCCCAGGCAAAAGCTCCAAGGAAGAGAGGAAAGAACTGCACTGTAAATTGAATGTGTTGGGTCTTTGTAGCTAGCTTTCCAGTCACAAATCCCTCTCCTTTCAGTGAGAAAATGTCAGTCACTGGGTGATTTTAAGTGCCTAAGCAATGATTAAAGCCACAACAGGTCAGTGGGAGAGGAGGAAGAATTAAGAATAGGGAAAAAGAAATTCAAAGAATTGGTGAAGAAAAAGAGGTAAAAATGGATAGGGGAGAAGAGACAAGAGAAATACAGGAAATTTACAACAGGCAGGAAAGAAAAGCAGATTAGAAGAATGACTGGAAAATAGCAAACAAAAATTAAGTAAGAAAGAAGTGAAGAGAAGCCAATTGAAGATTGCAGAGATAAGCAAAACAATGTGAGAATTAAAATGTATTTTTGCAAAAGTAGAGCATTCCAAGAATTATGAAATGGCGATGTAGAAGATAGAGGGTTTTTGAGGTTAGAGTTTTCCTTTTTCATAGCTCTTGTTATCTGTGGCCAGATATCCTTTCTTGCTGAGTCGTCAGTTTTATGGACAAATGTAGGTTGCCACCATCTTGAGAGAAGTCCATTTTGGCCATTAATTATTTTTTGAAGATTGTGGTATCTCATTAACTGTCTGAAGACTTTCTGGTCTCTCTCTAAGGGAACCTAGTTCTTACAAAGTTATTGCTGGTTTTTACTCCTAGTTGATTTCTCTTTTGGAAGCAGAATTTGTCCCTGTCATTGCTTGTAAGTATCTCATAACCCAGTTTGTTCAAAATTATAAAAATTTAACTGAAGAGCAAAAACACAATGAGATGTACAGAAAGAAAATGGTAAATCAGAAATGAGATAAAAGATATTTTTGTTCAAATTCTGACAATGCTGTGAGGAAAGATTTACAATGAAGAAAAGTGTAAGAAAAAACTTGAAAACAAGAAAATAAAAGTTGAAGCCCATCAAAATTTTTAGCTTAGAGCAGTGACACTAAATTCAGATGATGTCATAATTTTTGTCTCACTTTTCATCAGGGGTTTATTTCCATATGATTATAGACAGGCTAGCAAAAATAAAAGCAGATTTACACTCTCAGTCATGTCTCTTCTCATGGTAATTTATCTTCCCGCACATTCATTCTAGAAATTGCTATGCTGCCATCACTACACAAATATATATCCACTTAGACAATGACATTTTTGTATCTTAGCTGTGGTCTGAATTTATACCTAGAGAATAGCAGGCCAACCAGTTTCAACTATGTGACTTCTTAATATATCTGATTTTTTTAGAGCAAATTATCCATTTGGCATTTATTTTCATTCTGTTTTCCACCCAGAACCCAGGTAATGTGTCCTGTGAACTTCATAAGTTAGGCTTTGCCAGCCATAAGCAGTGTAGAGATTATCTCCTCACCCTGAGATCGGGTTGCTGGCCTAGACCAAAAAGAAATTGTCATGAGGCTGAAAAAAAATTGGCTGTGTAGTTTGGAGCTGTTCAACTTTCATTTCAGTAAAATTGCATCTGCAGATGAGGTAATGCAAATGATTATTGACAAAAGAAAAGAGGTATATATAACTTCGTACACACCTATATCATTCAGGGTTCTCGAAATAAATAGGAACAGAGTCAGCAGAAGTGCTTTACATATCACATACATATACATATAGATTTGTTTCAAGGAATTGGTTTATACAATTGTGGGGGCTGGCAAGTCCAAAATTTGCAGGGCAGGCTCTTTGTCTGGAAACTCAGGCAAGAGCTAATGCTGCAGTCTTTAGGCAGAATCTTTCTTCCTCAGAAAAGCCTCAGTTTTGCTGTTAAGTCCATGCAACTGATTGGATGAGGCCCACACATGGTATTGAGGATAAACTCCTTTACTTAGCATCAATTGCAGATATTAGTCCCATCTACAAGATACCTTTAGCAATGACACTTAAGTCAGGGCTTAAAAGAATAATGGGGTAGTCTAGCCAGTTGACCCATAAAACTAACAATCACATCACCCAGTTTATATTCAATTCATGCCTCTAATATTCAGTCTCAAAGGTAGAAAACCCCTCTTAACTTACCATTGTTACCAATAAAACAAACCAGTCACTTGCATAATTTTGTTTTTTCTTTTTCATAGCATAATACATATATACCTTCCCCTAAAAGTTTTCCAAAAACTACAGAATAAAAATTATAAAACTTAACATTAAATGAGGATGAACAATGCCAAGCACTGTGTTGAGTGCTTTAAATTTATTACTTCATTTCACCTCCCCCAGTTCCGTAGGAGGCTGGGAGGGTCTGGAGATATAACAACACAAGTGTACTACCGATTGGGTTGGCCTCTGCTGCAACAGGGGGCTCCCCTGTTGGAAGGAAGCCTGTGGTGCCAAAATTGATGATTAATTAAGGTTCATTATGATTCAACGTGGGCAGAAATTCTGAATTATGCAGTACAAAGAAGAAATTGAGAAAGGGGGAGATGAGAAAGGGAACTAATGTTACTGAGCGTCAATGCTTTGCCATCAGGCATGTTATTTCATTTAATCCTCTTCATTTAACTACTCTTTTTGTTTTATTTAATTCTTACATCCACCCTCTTTATAACTTAACTTTGTTTCCATAGCTAGTAAGTGTCACTTTCATGATTCAAGCCCAGATTAGTCTCACTCTAAAGTCCATCAATACACCTGAATAAACTTGATTAACAGGTCTATGTCCATGATATCTCTTACTGTACCTGTAAATCTTCATGTCTCAAATACGTTCATAAAGTCACCATTAAAACAATGAATAATTATGACTCCTTAATGTAGTGCAGAGCTCACATCTCGAACATTTATTGGCAGTATATGGGGGTGATAACAAGGTTATAGGTTCTTGCTGGTCACCCAGAGACCACCACCATGAAGGAGTCCCCAGCTTCTGAATCAGATCCTCAACTTTTTAGGGGCAGAGAGATAAATATTCAAAGATTCCAAGAGTGGTTCAGTCTGATAAGAGATGGACCCAAACTAGCCAAGCTCAAAGGAGGCAGAAGTACAACCAGACACCAAATTCCTAAATTACGATGTCCCCATTGTGGAGAGGGAGGTGTGGGTGGGGGAGATACTCTTCAGCCCTAAGAAGGCTCAAGTCACAGTTTAGAGCCCCCTCCTCTCCTACTCTGTCCCCCTGGCTCACTCTGTCCCAGCTACCCTGTCCTTCCTCGGGCACACCAAACACACTTCTGCACCCAGGCCCTCACACTGGCTCTTCCCTCAGGCGTTTGCTTGCTTCCCTCCTTTACCTCTTTCCTTCAACTTGTCAGTGAGACCTTCCTGTCTCTATATCTAAATGTCTAAACGGAGCTGACTCCCTCACTCCTTCCTGCTTTATTTTTTTCATCATAACACTTCACCACCACTTGATACAGAATGGACTTTAATAGTTTCTTCCAACCAGGATGTGTGCCTTCAGTAGACAGAAATTGGGTCTGTTTTCATTCCCTGGTATGTCCTCAGGGCATAAAACAATGCCTGGCAGGGAGTAGACATACTATAAATATTTGTTGAAGGAAGGAATGAATCAATTAAGCAAGCAAGCAATATTTTCTATCCAGGGCACCTTTGTTTCAGACACTGATGTAGCAGGAAAATCCAATTAATTATCAGAAGACTGTTAAGTGAGTCTGAAAGCAGAGCAAGACAGAGTGGATAATATTAGTGTTTTCATCCAGGCTGCTCTGTGTAGACACCTAGCCTGAGTGTCCCGCTCCCAAGGAAGAAACAGCCACTCACTGCAGACATAAATCCCTGTTGTTTGAGCTGACCTCCTTCCTATGGTTGGTCCATCCTTTGTTAGGTTTTATTAGTGCAACTGATCTGGCACACTGAAGCCTGGCTCTGGCTTAGAAGCCATTCTCTGTCTGAGTGACGTCCAATACATATGTCTTATCTCACCAATCATGTTGATTTTATTAGTAACAAACTCAAAATTGTAAAGCCACCTATCCTCACTAGCAATCTCTCATAATGAGGAAGTAAAAGAAGAAATTGATGCCCCTTTATTCATATTTTAAGACATCAGATAAAATTATTTGCATGGATTCACAGTGTCACAGCTGGTATGAGAATCTCATGGTGCCTTATTCATAGGTGATTAACGATGTTGCTTGACTATTTCCTTTCTAAAATCTCTTTCCATTCTCTCATTTATCATCTCTCCTCTTAAACATGTGTGTAGATTAGCCCTACAAATGTGAATGACACAGCATAAGAATGACCTTTTCCAAAATTTCCAAAAAGGGCAGCCTAACATCATTTTTAGCACTTCCTGTATGCCAACATCGACTGAAAATAAGGACTTATGTGGTTGCCAACATTTTATAAGTGTAAAGAAAGTGCAGAGAACAATGGATTGGCAAGTTGACACAGTAACAGAATTACATAAAGCCACGTGGATGGAGATTTCCTTCCCATCACTGGCTGGAAGGAAGAGTGCACTGAGGTATTGCCAACAAAATGAAAAGCCCACAGCAGGGTGTGTGGATGCTGAACGTTCTTGCATTTCCCATTCTGAAGAGTCTGCCAAGGAAAGTGGCAGGTACCAGACCCCATCCTGTACAGGCTAAGGCAGATTGGGAATCCACTTCAGGAAATGTAAACAAAACTATCGGGCATTCAAAATGATACTTGGAATACAAGTATTTAATAGATTTAAATGCAATGGCATTTTAATCTTAACTAAAAAAAGAGAAGAAAAAAACCTTCCCCTCCTAAAACTTGACAAAATTTGTTATATCCCACACAGTCATGCTTATTTTAAGTCATAGGTATGAATATCATGAACAGCAATTTCCATTTTAAATGATGATCCTGTACTGCAGTTTTTCCCTATCCTGACTAACTGAAACATCCATGAATTATTTATTGGGGTAGTGCTGTGGCCTTGTGAATGACTTGAGTTTACTTCTCAAAAAACTCTCAGAGGAACAAGGAATGCTAGTTCTGTGATCCCAGTTTTATAAATGAGGTAACTGAGCCCAAGAGAGGAAAAGACACATCCAAGGTTACTGACTGACTTAGAGCCAGCGTTCATAATCAACAGAAGAACAGGCTGTGTGCACCTGAACAATCGAAGGATCCCAGTTCAGGTGGTCCATCTGGTGAGTTCTGGTAGCATTAATGTGAGTGTGATACTATTTTAATAAGTGTTCCTAGTGAATACTTGGCTGTTTTAGTCTGATAGCTTCTTTGGTGGTTCAGCAAAAGCCTCACCCATCTGAAGAAGAGGTGTGTGTTACTTTCAGTAGCAAGTGGGAGAGACAGCAGAGGGTGTAAGCAATCTTTTGTCCAATGGATAGTTTATTGATTGCCTACTGTGTGGAGGCAATATACTAGGTCCTGAGGGTAAGCATGATTGAGCCTCACAGAATCTTGCTTTGTACCTCATTGAAATGAGGCGTGGCTGAAAAGTCCTTTGAAATCACAGGCAGTCTCTACCATAGGAAAGGAAGACATTGGCATCATCAGAATTTCATGGGTGGATGGACTCTTTAGGGGGCACCATCAGTTAAAATCATTGGTAATTCACTTGCAAAATGTAAAGATAACTCCATAAGTAGTTTCAGAAAGCAACAAAATTTCAAAATATTTGAAATAAACATAAGCAATCAGTTTCCTAAAGGCTTTTTCTAAACACATCCTCTGATGGTGTCTGCACATGAATATGCATGTGGCATTATAACCACTTCTCCTGGGAAGCTGGCTGTAGGGAAGAGCCCAGCTTTCGCTGGGCTGCAACGCAGCCATCACTCCCATCCCCTGGTTAATAACACTTAGAAGACTATTGTTATTTGGGGGTATTTAGGTTGGCTTTTGGGCATCCATATCCTCACAGGTGCAGCTGTAGAAAGATCTCATAGAAAGTCTTGACTTACTAAGTGGAATTAAAGCTTCCTGAAAGAGGCTGGGTTCAGTGGTTCAACCCTGTAATCCCAGCACTTTGAGGGGTGGAAGCCAGAGGATCAATTGAACCCAAGAATTTGAGACCAGCCTGGGCAACACAGCAAGACTCCATCTCTATTAAAAAAAAAAAAAATTAACTGAGCATAGTAGCATGCATCTGTAGTCCTATCTACTAGGAAGGCTGAAGCGGGAGGATCACTCGAGCCCAGGAGTTCGAGGCTGCAATGAGCTATGATTTTGCCACTGCTCTCCAGCCTGGACAACAAAGTGAGATTCTGTCTCTTAAAATCCTGGGAGAAAACATCAGCTGCTTCCTGGACCCCTGTGTTCTTATGACTTTGGGGTAGAAGTTAACACAGGGGAATTTTAACAGTATCTGGAAACACAAGCGATCTTTTGTTCAGGTAACAACTTGGATCTTCCATAATTTTTTCTTCCACGTAATAGGAATGATACATACTATGCTCTGTTCTGGTTGAATCCATCAGAAAAGTTGACTAGTTGTTAAAACAGCTTCCTACTGATGGCAACTGATCCACTGGCCTCTCAGAACCAACACATTTAGAACAGTTAAATAGTGCAATTTTCTCAAGACCCTATGGCCTAAATACACTGCAGTATTCTGTAGTTGGTATAAACTCTTCTGGAGACCTGACAAGTGACTGCACATATGACTTTATGAATTCTTGCCTAAGCACAATGGCTTCCCCACTGTGATTATGAAATCTTGTAGGTCCCAAGGTGGTAACTGATTTGTGTACAATGATCCTGGGATTCTTTTTTTTTTTTTTTTAATTTCTTTGAAATTTAATTGAAATCAATATTGCAGTAAAAAGGGAATCAAGAGTTTCTTATTCTTTCTGTAGGAGTAAAGCATTGAGCTGTTGTTCTTGGTTTTTGCATTTCTTCCTCTTCTTTAAAAATATTTTTTTTTAAATATTTTTTATTGCATTTTAGGTTTGGGGGTACATGTGAAGAACATGGAAGATTGTTGCATAGGTACACACATGGCAGTGTGATTTGCTGCCTTCCTCCCCATCACCTATATCTGGCATTTCTCCCCATGCTATCCCTCCCCAAATCCCCACCCCCCACCATCCCTCCCCTTTTTCCCCCTCGACAGACCCCAGTGTGTGATACTCCCCTCCCTGTGTCCATGTGTTCGCATTGTTCAACACCCACCTATGAGTGAGAACATGCGGTGTTTGATTTTCTGTTCTTGTGTCAGTTTGCTGAGAATGATGGTTTCCAGGTTCATCCATGTCCCTACAAAGGACACGAACTCATCGTTTTTGATGGCTGCATAATATTCCATGATGTATATGTGCCACATTTTCCTGTCCAGTCTATCATTGATGGGCATTTGGGTTGGTTCCAGGTCTTTGCTATTGTAAACTGTGCTGCAATGAACATTCGTGTGCATGTGTCCTTATAGTAGAACGATTTATAGTCTTTTGGATATATACCCAGTAATGGGATTGCTGGATCAAATGGAATTTCTATTTCTAGGTCCTTGAGGAATCGCCACACTGTCTTCCACAATGGTTGAACTAATTTACACTCCCACCAACAGTGTAAAAGTGTTCCTATTTCTCCACATCCTCTCCAGCATCTGTTGTCTCCAGATTTTTTAATGATCGCCATTCTAACTGGTGTGAGATGGTATCTCAATGTAGTTTTGATTTGCATTTCTCTAATGACCAGTGATGATGAGCATTTTTTCATATGTTTGCTGGCTTCATGTATGTCTTCTTTTGTAAAGTGTCTGTTCATATCCTTCACCCACTTTTGAATGGGCTTGTTTGTTTTTTTCTTGTAAATCTGTTTCAGTTCTTTGTAGATTCTGGTTATCAGCCCTTTGTCAGATGGGTAGACTGCAAAAATTTTTTCCCATTCTGTTGGTTGCCGATTCACTCTAATGACTGTTTCTTTTGCTGTGCAGAAGCTGTGGAGTTTGATTAGGTCCCATTTGTCTATTTTGGCTTTTGTTGCCACTGCTTTTGGTGTTTTGGTCATGAAGTCCTTGCCTACGCCTATGTCCTGGATGGTTTTGCCTAGATTTTCTTCTAGGGTTTTTATGGTGTTAGGTCTTATGTTTAAGTCTTTAATCCATCTGGAGTTAATTTTAGTGTAAGGTGTCAGGAAGGGGTCCAGCTTCTGCTTTCTGCACATGACTAGCCAGTTTTCCCAACACCATTTATTAAACAGGGACTCGCTTCCACATTGTTTGTTTTTGTCAGGTTTGTCAAAGATCGGGTGGTTGTAGAGGTGTTGTGTTGCGTCGGAGGCCTCTGTTCTGTTCCATTGGTCTATATCTCTGTTTTGGTACCAGTACCATGCTGTTTTGATTACTGTAGCTTTGTAGTATAGTTTGAAGTCCGGGAGTGTGATGCCTCCAGCTTTGTTCTTTTTGCTTAGAATTGACTTGGCTATGCGGGCTCTCTTTTGGTTCCATATGAAGTTTAAGGTGGTTTTTTCCAGTTCTTCGAAGAAGGTCATTGGTAGCTTGATAGGGATAGCGTTGAATCTGTAAATTACTTTGGGCAGTATGGCCATTTTGAAAATATTGATTCTTCCTAACCATGAACATGGAATATTTCTCCATCTGTTTGTGTCCTCTCTTATTTCATTGAGCAGTGGTTTGTAGTTCTCCTTGAAGAGGTCCTTTACGTTCCTTGTTAGTTGTATTCCTAGGTATTTTATTCTCTTTGTAGCAATTGTGAATGGCAGTTGGTTCTTGATTTGGCTCTCTTTAAGTCTGTTATTGGTGTAAAGGAATGCTTGTGATTTTTGCACATTGATTTTATATCCTGAGACTTTGCTGAAGTTGCTTATCAGTTTCAGGAGATTTTGGGCTGAGACGATGGTGTCTTCTAGATATACAATCATGTCGTCTGCAAAGAGAGACAATTTGACTTCCTCCTTTCCTATTTGAATACCCTTTATTTCTTTTTCTTGCCTGATTGCTCTGGCTAGAACTTCCAGTACTATATTGAATAGGAGTGGTGAGAGAGGACATCCTTCTCTAGTGCCAGATTTCAAAGGGAATGCTTCTAGTTTTTGCCCATTCAGTATGATATTGGCTGTTGGTTTGTCGTAAATAGCTTTTATCATTTTGAGATACGTTCCGTCAATACCTAGTTTATTGAGAGTTTTTAGCATAAAGGGCTGTTGAATTTTGTCAAAGGCCTTCTCTGCATCAGTTGAGATTATCATGTGGATTTTGTCTTTGGTTCTGTTTATATGGTGGATTATGTTTATAGATTTGCGTATGTTGAACCAGCCTTGCACCCCCGGGATGAAGCCTACTTGATCATGGTGGATAAGCTTTTTGATGTGCTGTTGCAATCGGTTTGCCAGTATTTTATTGAAGATTTTTGCATCTATGTTCATCGTGGATATTGGCCTGAAGTTTTCTTTTCTTGCTGAGTCTCTGCCAGGTTTTGGTATCAGGATGATGTTGGTCTCATAAAATGATTTAGGAAGGATTCCCTCTTTTTGGATTGTTTGGAATAGTTTCAGAAGGAATGGTACCAGCTCCTCTTTGTATGTCTGGTAGAATTCGGCTGTGAACCCATCTGGACCTGGGCTTTTTTGGGTGGTAGGCTCTTAATTGCTGCCTCAACTTCAGACCTTGTTATTGGTCTATTCAGGGTTTCGACTTCTTCCTGGTTTAGGCTTGGGAGGATGCATGTGTCCAGGAATTTATGATCCTGGGATTCTATATAAGCTTTAACATCTCTGCTTTGTTTTGCTTTTTTCCCTGGAAAAGTTTTAACAATATTTCTATTAAATGAAAACGTTCTCATATTTTAACTTCACTTTAAACAAATGTATGAAAATCTAGATTTACACAAATGAGAAATCAGAAGGTCACTCCTCCCCTTGTCGAATGGATTCACAAAATAAGTTCCTTTTAAATCAAATTCAACATATTATTTTCTCCATGCAAAGCACCATATTAGACTTTCCTCATCCATTTATTCACTTATTTATCACATTTATCAAGTCTGCCACATGCCAGGCACCATCTTGGGCACTTGCAATGCACCCATAAAGACATTCCCACAGAGCTATCATTCCAATATGGTTCTGTTTTTAAATTTCTGATTTACAGAGATCTTTTCAGGAACACATCTATGGTATAAAGAAAGACACTGACATGCCACTATTGTTTTTTATTGAATGGAAGAAAGTCTTGTTCTGTGGTCAGAAGTTATTGATTTGCTATTATCTACTCATAGTTATGTAATTTTAGGAAAGTTATTTAACCACACTGTGTCTCCATCGCTTATCTGAAAAATGTGGATAACAGAAGTCTCTACCTCATAGATTTGTTTTAATAATTAAATTAATGCAAAGCAATTAGGACAGTGCTCAATACATGTTAATAGTAATATTTCTACCTATTGATATCCACATCTCTTAAAGAGAGGCATCATGTAATGTGTATAATATTGTCATTTATTATCCGAGTGACTAAAACTTCCATTATTTTGTATGCTTGGAATAACCTTTAGTTGCAACAGCTGTATTTTAATGCCATTTCAAAGTCTTTAGTCTCCCTAAAGGAAAGGTTTCACTTGGACTATAAATCAGACATAATTCTTATTTGATTTCGAGTAAATGGATGTAGCTGGGTGTTAAGCTGTTCTTTTGTGTCCTCTGTTCTACACATGCAGTTGTTTCAATTATGACTTTTCTAACTTAGAGTTCATCATCTCATAGTTATGTTTTGGAAATTATAGATAGCAATTTTGACTTGATAGAGAAGTGCAGCAATTTTTTTCTTCCACAATGAAAGCAATACAAGCCTTTGATGATAATTATTCTTCTTGTACTTTACTGTGATAAAGGAAATCTTTCAATTGCACCTTTCAGGTGAAGCTGTGGTGTTTTGTTATTAGCAGTGTGATATTATGTTGAAGATTTCTAGGTCAGTACTGAATCATTAGGAATAAAAGGAAAAGAGAAGATGATATGGCTTAAAAAAAACATATGTATTACCTTAATGCTGCCAGTATTGAACTTAGTTTTAATATTTCTTTCCCCTGAAAAAAGAGTATAATGTTTTTAATTGTTACTTGGTCACTCCTTCTCAACTGTAGGAGCCAAGACATTTGCAGGCTGCCAACAAGTTCATGAGCTACACACTATCAGCATGGGCCATGGCTGCCAGCTTCACATATCACCACCTGCCAGTAAGACACAGTCCTGGGTCTAGCTCACAGACTGCAGTTATTCAGCACTTGTCTGCATGTGAAGCTGTGATAGACACCACACAGTGCTGGGAAGACATGGCTCTTCCCTAATTAAGGTTCACTTCACAAGGTAGTTGGTGGTGATTCTCAACTTAGGTCATACCAACTTATGAGAAAGAGCAGGCAAAGAGATGATTATGCTGGTGGCTAATAGAGGAAAAGCTGGTTGGATAAATAAATGCTATTCTTCCAGTCATGGGGGAAAGGGTCCATGGAGGAACTGGGATTTCCTAACATGAAATTAACTAATGAGAAGGGAGAAAGAGCTTTCCAAGAACAAGGAGTAACATGGGGAAGGTCCTGTGACAAGTGTGGGGTGAATAGATGAGAGAACCTGAATAAAGCCACCTGAAAAGTACAGGATTACAGGAAGGAGAAAAGAGGTGGTCTCAAGACACAGTGAACAAGCCTTTGAAGTCAAGCGTGAAACTCTTATTCCCAATGCCTAGTATAATCAGCATTCTCTCTTGTTGGTTAATATTTTGTCTTTTTTTGGTTACTCAGATAGCTAAAGGTAGAGTGATACGGTACAGGCTAAAGTATCCTTTAAAGTTTCCTTTCTGTCACAGATCTTTTTTAAAAAATTATTTATTATACTTTAAGTTCTGGGGTACATGTGCAGACCATGCAGGTTACATAGGCATACACGCGCCATGGTGGTGGTTTGCTGCATCCATCACCCCGTCATCTACATTAGGTATTTCTCCTACTGCTATCCCTTCCCAATCCCCCCACCCACCCAGACCCTGGTGTGTGATGTTCCCCTCTCTGTGTCCGTGTGCTCTCATTGTCCAACACCCACTTAAGAGTAAGAACATGCAGATTGCTGCCAGGCTTAGGTTTAGTTTTCCTATTTCTTCCCCCAGAAAGAGATAATTATTCTATTACATTTTATTCAATTATTTTAACTAAACTGAATTTTAATACTTCTTCTCTAGGGGAAAAAAAAGTCTTCTGCCATCTTCTAAGTCACAGAGATAAATAAGAAATGGTGATTGCCCTTAAGATGCCAGCATCCTAATGAGGTAGAGGCACCAACCACCAATGCTGAGAGCTATCACAAAGTTCTGAGCAAAAAGTGTGTTGTTTTAGTTTGTTCAGGCTGCTATCATAAAATACATTAGACCGACAGCTTATAAACAATAGAATTTTATTTCTCACAGTTCTAGAGGCTGAGAAGTCCGATGTGAAGGTGCCAGCCATGTCCATGTGTCTGATGAGGACCCATTTCCTGGTCAGAGAATTCACTTTCTTGCTCTACCTTCAGGTAGTGGAAGGAAGCAAACAAGCTCCCTTAGGCCTCTTTGATAAGGGCATTAATCCCATTCCTGAGGGCAGAACTCTCATTACCTAATCACCTTCCAAAGGCTCCACCTCTTAGTATGATCTCCTTGGGAGTCAGGTTTCAACGTGTGAATTGGGGAAAGAGGAGACACAAACATTCAGACCACAGCAAGTGCTATGGAAGCCAGAGAGGGGGTATAGCCAACAAAACAGCTTTGGAGAAGCTGGGAAGCCACACTGACGTGACTTTGGAAGTAGGTGATAAAAGAGTAAGAATCTATAAGGAGCAGGGCTGAGAATGTGAAGGACCTTGTGGCAAGGAAACAGCTCAGCCAAAAGCCTGAACAGGGTGCAGAGGGTTCGGAAAATGGTGAAAAGTTTGGGGCAACTAGTGAAATCGGGGGAATCATCATGTGCACAGATTGTGTAGAACTGCATGTGTCACAGTTAAGAAAATGGATTTTATGTATTGACAGCAGGAAACCAATGCAACACTTTAAGCACAGAGCCACAGAGCCCTGTTTGTTAGAATGCAGGGAACTGGTGGCCGTATGGAAGCTGATCCGACAGGAAGAAGAATAAACTGAAAATGATCCGTGATCTGGACGGTTGCCCCCAGAAATACCCACCAGTTTTCTATGTGGATAAAAATGTAGACAGAAATGCTTCATTCTATTTTGAAAACTATTTTAGAACATTCAATGTGTGTTCCCAATATAAATGAGTTAATATATAAAAGTATCATTTCATTAAGAGATTGATTCTTAGACTTCCACTACTAAAAATTATCCAGTGGTATAATTGTTAGAGCTGGGGTCTGCTAGCGTGTTCTTTATTATTATTATTATACTTTAAGTTCTGGGGTACATGTGCAGAACATGCAGGTTTATTACATAGGTATACACGTGCTATGGTGGTTTGCTGCATCCATCACCCTGTCATCTACATTAGGCATTTCTCCTAATGCTCTCCCTCCCCAATCCCCCCCACCCCCCAACAGGCCCTGGTGTATGATGTTCCCCTCCCTGTGTCCATGTGTTCTCATTGTTCAACACCCACTTATAAGTGAGAACATGCGGTGTTTGGTTTTCTGTTCTTGTGTCAGTGTGCTGAGAATGATGGTTTCTAGTTTCATCGATGTCCCTGCAAAGGACATGAGCTCATCCTTTTTTATGGATGCATAGTATTCCATTGTGTATATATGCCACATTTTCTTTATCCAGTCTATCGTTGATGGCATTTGGGTTGGTTCCAAGTCTTTGCTCTTGTGAGCAGTGCCACAATAAACATACGTGTGCATGTGTCTTTATAATAGAGTGATTTATAATCCTTTGGGCATATACCCAGTAATGGGATTGCTGGGTCAAATGGTATTTCTAGTTCTAGATCCTAGAGGAATTGCCACACTGTCTTCCACAGTGGTTGAACTAATTTACACTCCCACCAACAGTGTAAAAGCATTCCTGTTTCTCTCCATTCTCTCCGGCATCTGTTGTCTCCTGATTTTTGAGACAGAGTTCACTCATGTTGCCCAGGCTAGAGTGCAATGGCACAATCTTGGCCCACTGCAACCTCCGCCTCCTGGGTTCAAGCAGTTCTCCTGCCTCAGCCTCCCAAATAGCTGGGATTACAGGCATGCACCACCATGCCCAGCTAATTTTGTACTTTGAGTAGAGACAGGGTGTCTCCATGTTGGTCAGGCTGATCTTGAACCCCCAACCTCAGGTGATCCACCTTCGTCAGCTTCCCAAAGTGCTGGGATTATAGGCATGAGCCTCCACACCCGGCCCTGTCTCCTGATTTTTTGATGATCACCATTCTAACTGGCGTGAGATGGTATCTCAATGTGGTTTTGATTTGCATTTCTCTAATGACCAGTGATGATGAGCTTTTTTCATATGTTTGTCGGCTGCATAAATGTCTTCTTTTGAGAAATGTTTGTTCATATCCTTTGCCCACTTTTTGATGTTTTGTTTTTTTCTTGGAAATTTTTTTAAGTTCCTTGTAGATTCTGGATATTAATCCTTTGTCAGATGGGTAGATTGCAAAAATTTTTTCCCATTCTGTTGGTTGCTAGTTCACTCTGATAGTTTCTTTTGCTGTGCAGAAGCTCTTTAGTTTAATTAGATCTCATTTGTCTATTTTGGCTTTTGTTTGCTTTTGGTGTTTTAATCATGAAGTCCTTACCCCTGCCTATGTCTTGAATGGTATTGCCTACGTTTTCTTCTAGGGTTTTTATGGTGTTAGGTTTTAGGTTTAAATCTTTAATCCATTAGCTAAAAAGCCAATCAGTCTCAGCTTGTCTTCTGGTATTTCAGTTTCCTGTCCATAGTCAAAACTGGAGAATTTTAACTAATCTAACAAAAAGTTTTAACTAATCTAACAAAAATAACTGAATTCCAATTCATTTTCAAATAAAAAATTGTTTTTGTTTTTAAACTGATAAACTAGAATGCCACTAGTCCCCAAGCCACGATCAGCTTCCTGGATCAGCTTCTCACCAATAGTAGCTGGTGCTGTGGCCTTTTAAACGTAGGGGAAGAAGCATCAGAGAGCTAACCCTTTTCCAAAGGAAACAGACACATCCTGAAATGATTGCCTTTGACATCCCTTGAAGCCATTTCCTTGGAACTCCTTGAAATCTACCAGTGTATTAGGTTTCACTGACCTGTTGCCTATAAACATGGCCAGAACTGATTTCTAGCTCATGCAGGCTGCTAAACAAATCTTTCCTTAATCCTTAAACGTGTGTTTAATACCTCGAACAGGAAAGACTGTAGCAGCTCTATTTCCTCACTGCCCTTTCCCAGCAACTACAAATACCTCTTCCCACGTCCCCTGCTATGGCCTAGCCCTTGGGTTACAGGTGCCAAGCCCTTTGCCCTTCCTTCTACTAGTTCATGTAGACACAGAATTATGCCTGGAATGCCCAAGAGCAGCGAGTGGGTGTCAGTCATGAGGAGTGGCTGACCAAGGCTGGCTGTATGCACTGCAAGCTCTGAATGCTGAAGGAAAGGGGTCCCCAGAGCACCCCTAGGCAGGTGCCCCACATAGTAAACAGCTCTAGTAGTACAAGCTCAGAAGTCTGGTCTTTAATTGGCTTCACCAACTTTTTTCCTTTCTCCCCCACCCCCCACCCCCCCACTTTTACTTAGTCTCAAATCCTCAGGCCTTCTCTGATCTGAAATATTCAGAAGACGAACATTATGGTAATTGGTAATTGTACAAGCACTTTGCAAACATCAAGTGCTTCATAAAGTTAAAATGATACTAAATTCAGTGACAGGTTTATAGGCCTGAAGGCCTTCAGACTCATTTTGCAGATATAAACAAAGAATTTTATTACATTTTTATTATTTTTAAAATCAAGCTGATTTCCTGCTATATTCAAGGTTATGATGAGCACATAAGTCTCTTCTCAGTCCACAGACATGCCTTATTGAGAAATCTTCCTCTCCCCAGTCTTTGGCCCCTACAAATCCCACTCTGAAAGATAACCCACTGTGAAATGGGTGCTTCCCTCCCCCCATCAACTAGTTCATTAAGAATTTTTGTCCTTGACCTTCCAGCAAACAGTGTTGGTGCTCTCCAGCTGAGGCCCTTCCTTCCTGGCCTAGCCTTTGTAAGAACTGTGTTCCTTTGGGAACTATAGATTAAATCCCTGATGAACGTACCTATCTTTCTTGCTAGCTCAGTCTTTTGCAAACCTTTGAAAATGTTGTCTAGGCCGTTTAGAAGAGACAGACCATATTTAAACCAGGGTTTTTCAAACTGCTGATTATAACTCATTAGTGGTTCTCACAAGCAATTTAGTGGGTTCCTAACAAGCACTTCTTAAAAATAGTAGACTAGAGAAAATATGACAGTGCATTGAAGAATTAGAAGTAAACTTTATTTCATAAAACTTGTTTCAGGGGCGTGTGTGTTCATGTACATTGGGTTATGACATATAACATGTATGTCTTAATGGAGTCACAATCAAAAAGGTTTTAAAACCTTGATCTTTGCTGACCTTGATCTTTGCTGGTGTAAAATTCTTGTGTAGGGACTCTCAGGCCTTTCTCCTAATTGCTTTAAGTGCCCAGCAAGTTGAGCAAGGACCTATAAGAACTCAAAGAAGAGAGAACTCTCAATTCTGGGTTTATTTTGGAAAAGTTAACAGTTGGTGGATTTGAGCTGGACTTTGAGAAAAAGACAGAATTTGACTAATAGCAACCGGAGGGGAGCTGAAGTAAAGGCCAGATTACGGGGAGAGAAAAACAACATGGAGCTGTGGACAGAGCAATGAGTTTGAAGGTCTGGCTGCTAGTCCTGCCTCAGCCCCTCAGCTATGGAGCTTCAGGTTCCAGGCCTGCCCTGAGCCACTATTTTCTAATCTGTAAGATGCATATAATCACATCTGCCCCACAGAGTAACTGTAAATTACAAATGGAAAAAGGTGAGTGAAACCACTTTGAACACTAGGAAGTACCAAACAACACAACATGCGCTTTTTTTTTTCCTAGACAAAGCAAAGGTCACAAGTAAAGGTGCAAATGTGAGAAACTATTATGTGTGCTTGGGATTAAGTGAGGATTGCAGCTTGGCACGTATAAGGTTGGCCAAGGAGGAGAGACTAATAAGATGTGTTTAGGCAAATCTGAAAAGATTTTGAGTATCAGGTGAAGGTGTCTGGATTTGACTCAGTAGACAAAAAGGAATCGGATGATTTGTAGACACAGGAGTGACATAGTCTTGTTTTGGAAACATTGATCTAACAGCAGTGATTAGGGAGAAGTCACGGGGGCCTCGATTATGGTAGTTGCAATAGGAATGTAACCCCGGTGGGGCTGTGTACTCAGCTCCCTCCCCGAGGTTCTTGGCCTCTCTAACCCCAAGAATGGGGAAAGGGGCCCCGGAGGCATGGTGAGCTTACCTTTTGAATAAATACTGTGCACCCAAAGAGTTTAACAGAGAGCGATTTATCAGGCAGAGAGAGAGCAAGAGCTCCCATGCTGCCGCCGTGGGAGGGGGATCCAAGGAAGGAATCTGTATAGGTAAGGAGCACCGGGGTTTTAACCCTGGAGCTATTCCCACCCCATTCATGTTCTCATCCAGTGAGAGGAGTTCTTTCAGACTTCCTCTGGAGTGATTGATCTTTGACTTTGATATCAGATTGGCTGCTTGGTATGCAGCAAAGCCCCTCCTCCCAGAGCTTTCCTGGGCTTTTTGAACAAAGGAGCTCACCTGGATTTTCCACCTGGCCCACCGTGGGAAAGTCAGACAAAGAACTTTGCATTTGAAACCCCTCTGGTTCCCAGATGGAGGCAAAACCACACCCCTGGCGGACCTGGGAAGAGAAGTTTTTTTTTCCTTAACACAGTCCCTCAGGAATAGAAAAGAAAGGTACAGAATCTAGAAAACTCTGGCCCCAAATCCATAGAATCTGATTATGCGCTATTGGGGCATCAGGACTGCAGAGAGAAAGGGCCAGGCAGGTGCCAGTTGTGAGGAAATGGGAGCCCCAGGTGACTGTGGGGTTCCAGCCCTCACATCTGTAAGTCTGCTTATACCAGTCAAAGAAACCGGGAAGGCAGAAAGACTACTCTTGTGAGGAGACAATGTATGTGGTTGGTTGCCCTTCTCCAAGTAGAATCCTATTTATATGAACCTGCTCCATTTCCTACTGAGCCAGGTCTTTGGGATAAAGAAGCCACTTGCCCAGCCTTGCCTCACAGATGGAGTTCTCTAAACCTCTGAATAAGCTTGTTTATCTCTGAGCAGCTCTTTCGTAGGGGGATGCTCTACAATTAATATCCTACTCAAAAATAGGCAGAATGCTTATTTCAGTATTTTGTGCTAATTCGGTCTCATCAACTTGTCTTCTATCTGTAGACTTCACTTAACCCCCAGGTTAAAGTATGTTATGAATACAGCATTGATACACCACATCCTACCAGTCAAGTTCAGACTCAATTGCCTGGAGCAGCAAGAGCATGAGTCAAATAGCTAGGTTCAGATCTTTCCCACCTACTAGCTGTGTGACACTGGGAAAATTACCTGAACTCTCTGAACCTTGATTTTGTCATCTGTAAAATGGGGACAATTATAATAACACCTATCTTGCAGAATGTTTGTGAGATTCACACTATTATACTTACATAGCACAGGGCCTGGAAAAATTAGGTCCTTGATAAAGGGCTGCTCTTGTCATTGTTCTTAAAGGACATTAATTGACAGGCCCCACCCCCCTTCACAACCACACGCCAAAGCTTTTCCCTAGTTCTGTGGGATGAGGCTTGTCCTGGTTCTGTCCAAGGAACAGGGCTGACCTGGCAGGACCTGCCCCTTCAGGAGCAAAAAAGTTATCACTGCTCATCTCCTTTTAGGTAAGTACCTTTAAGCCCAGCTACAGGCTCTTCAGGCAAAATAACTTTGTTCCAGCTCAGTGGGGTCTGAAAATGCTAAGTGTCCATCACAAAGAATAAATAGGCAAAGATGGGACTACTACATGCATGTTCCTCCCGTCGGCCGGTAGCTGGGGGCAGAGAGTTAGAGACTGAGGAGAGAGTAGGTCCCCATGGCTATAGTCAGCAGAGACCTGGGGCAGTTGACTTCCTCCTGCCCCAAGATCAAGGGATTCTTGGGAATCTCAAAGTGCAGTTGAAACCCAGCAGTTGGTCACAAAGCAGCAAGATGAGGAGCCGGAAGTTCTGGTTTTGAGCCCAGGCTTGGTGGCTGCATGAGCTTGAGCCAATCTCTCCAAGCTCCAGTTTTATCTCTAAAGAAATGCCCCTCCTTGATTTTTAACCACAACGGCAACTCACCCCACCTAAAGCGTTCTACACACAATTTCATGAACTCCTAAGACCTTGACAACCCTTGATTCTCATATGTTATTCTCCATGTTTTATAATAGGCTTGGGAAGTAGAGTTTATTTTTTAGTCTTTCCAAGCAAAACTACATTACACAATGGAAATGCTTATAACAAAGTATTCTGTAAGAATTTGGCCTTGTATTGACCAAACGCAAGACACTTTTATAAAAAGGGTATGTATTCACCCATGGTTTTATATGAAAAAAAGATATGCCTAGCCCTCTTTTACACACTTGGAATCTATTTTCTAGAAATATGGTGCACTTGTCATGGTTTTTATCCTTATACATTCAACAAAATGTAATAGCTCTGTTTGATGGCATATAGTAAATAAAGGTGCTTTCTTAGACTCCCAGGAAGTAAATAATTGACAGATTAACTTCGTGTGATTCAATCACAGAACGCTTACATAAAAACAAAATAAATAAATAAAGTCCAACAGACTACCATCAATAGCTGCTTAACTTCGGGCCAGGCTCAGTAGCTCACTCCTGTAATCCCAGCAGTTTGGGAGGCCAAGGCGGGCAGATCACAAGGTCAAGAGATCAAGACCATCCTGGCCAACATGGTGAAACCCTGTCTCTACTAAAAATACAAAAATTAGTCAGGTGTGATGGCGCACACCTATAGTCCCAGCTACTCAGGAGGCTGAGGCAGGAGAATTGCTTAAACCCGGGAGGTGGAGGTTGCCGTGAGCTGAGATAGTGCCACTTCACTCCAGCCTGGTGACAGAGCAAGACTCCATCTCCAAAAAAAAAAAAAAAAAAAAGGCTGCTTAACTTCTTATCCAGCTTTCGGCACGAGCTGCTTTTACCCTATTTCTGATAGAAACAAAGAAGCAAACTTACCTCACTTATAGTATGCCATGAACTCATCTTTTTATGAGATAAATTGATTGTCACCTTACAAATATTTTTTTTCTAATAGCATTCCCTTCATCAACTTGGTTTTGGAATAATCCTTTCAAGACAGAATTAGAAATAACCGCTCACTCATAGATTTTTAAAATACATCTCCAGTATTTGGAAGAGAAGGTTGAAAAGATAGCTCTCCCAAGTCTAACAGAACAACTGTGGATGACAGTGAGCAGGGGACAACGTTGGTGGTATTTTGTTACAGCACACAGATGGAAGCATTTCTCTCTTATAGGTAAGGAAACTGAGGCTCAGCAAAGCTAGGACTAAAATCCAGGGCATAGGATTCCCCTATCTGGGTGCCCTTTCCTTGCCCTGTGCTTTAACTCTGGACCTTAAAGAGATGTAGTACCCATTTGATTTCTGGTTTAGCCAAAAGCACCTGCATTTTCTTATGGCAGATTCTGATGAAGGAAGATTGATTTTCATTTTTATTCCTCCATTTATCTGTTTCCTTTGGATTATCTTCTTGATTTCCCCTTTTATATTTCTCACCATCCATTTGTTAATGCAAACAAACAAAACTATTCCTGCTTCTTTCCCACAACTGCCATCTGATTAAACTCTACATAAGGTCCCTTCTTTATTAAAGCCCTAAATAATTGCTTGTGATGCTTGTGAAGATTACTGGGCCAATACATGGCCACATTCAATGACGAAACGTAGCTAGGGTGTTTCTTCTGAGAAAAAAATTGATATGTCATCTCATAGCCTTACAGATTGGTACATTTTAGAGTTCTAGT
Organism: Ateles fusciceps; assembly: GCA_036589455.1. Lineage (NCBI taxonomy): Eukaryota > Metazoa > Chordata > Mammalia > Primates > Atelidae > Ateles > Ateles fusciceps. Next base: position 6,897,206 of record JAZHEH010002014.1, read on the forward strand.
CACTGCTTCAGTACATGTCTCCTACCAGGTCCAGGTTAAGATCATTGAATTGTCAGATGCTTTTTATTTGAGGCTTCTATGGTAAGGAGAAAATATAAAATTCTGTTTATTTCCTTTCATTTGCTTCTCTGGAATAAGCAGTCATTTTTCTGTCTGAAAAATAGAGAAAGAAAAGTTAGACTTGTTCTTGAGCATAGTATTATTTATTATTTGATAAAGGAAATTGACAAGAGTCATCTGAAATTTGTAGAGTTTCAATATAAAGTTCTTCCTCACTGTTTCTTCTCTTATTTTCTATATAGCTAGTATTTTATTTCTTTCCCTTTTCATTTTAGCTAAAGATTTTTGTTATTTATTTATTGAGATGAAGTTTCACTCTTGTTGCCAAGGCTGGAATGCAATGACACTATCTCAGCTCACTGCAACCTCTGCCTCCCAGGTTCAAGTAATTCTCGTGCCTCAGCCTCCCCGTAGCTGGGATTACAGGTGCCCACCACCACACCCAGCTAGTATTTTGTATTTTTAGCAGAGACAGGGTTTCACCATGTTGGCTGAGCTGGTCTTGAACTCCTGACCTTAAATAATCCACCCACTTCAGCCTCCCAAAGTGCTGAGATTACAGACATGAGCCACTGCACCTGGCCTAACCAAAGGTTTTTATAAAAATAAGACTTTAGAATGATTATTTTTAAGTTTATTTCCTGCAACATCAAGAATTAGTTTTCTCTAGCAGTTAGCTCAGCCTTTATTTCATTGAGAATAATGGAAAAATTAAAGGAGGTTTCCATTTGAGTAAAGTTATGGCTTTCATCTTCCCCGTCCATTTTTTCCTTGTCTGGACTACAGTTCTTTTATACAATGGTCATCTTTTAGCCAAGTGAAAAGGCAAAAGTAATTTTTTCATAAGTTTTTTATGCTGAGAGAGTTTCAACTGGCATACTGGGAGAAATAGATTTCTTATTTCAGATAAGAATATATATATAAGCCTGGGTTTGTCTGAAATTTGTTTTGTCTGTGGTTGGGCCCTCCCACAAAGTTGAGGGAAGAGGGAGATGTTAAAACTGGACCTAGGTCTCTTTGCCCTTTAGCTTAATTTTTAAAAAAATTCTTTGTATTCAGTAGCTTTAAAGAGGATAATTATTTTCCTCCTTTTGTAGACAAGCTGCATTAGGATGGCACATGAATAAATGAGATCCTTCTTTGACCTGATAGGAACTCCAGTTCACTAATACCTGTCCTTTTTCCACCTTCCTACTTATCCAGATTGGAATCCGTTCTCCATTATGTCCATATCACCCTTGCAGTCTGGATTCCATTATCTTTTTTTGTTATACCCATCTGGAAAGACCCCAAGCAAAGATGAAGCCAACATGTTGCTTTTCGGGACACTACATCTGCATAACTGAGAACTGTTGGAGAGATTTACACACCTACAGAGACTGGTTCCCTTATTTATTACTGATCACCAACTTCAAATAGACCCATACTACCCAACTATCTATCCTGCTTTACCTCTCTCATCATTTCTATCCTCAACCGTGTCCAGCCCATTTGTTTTCCTTCTGCTCATTCCTGAACCCACTTATCTGGTTTCCATTTCAACAGCTTTACCAAAGCAGCTTGTTAGATCAGCAATGACCATCATATTGCCAAACCAGAAGGATATTTTCCAGTTCTCCGCTGATGTGTCTTTTTAGCAACATATGATACCATTGATTGTTTCCTCCTTGCAATATTCTACCCCTTATCTCCCCAAACTCAATACTCTGAATTCCCCCCTACCTCTCTGTCCATTTTCAGGGTCATCTTTTCCATCAAATGCTGGAATTAATAAAGGTTTATCCAAGGCCCTCTTCTTTTCTCACTCTGTCTTCTATTGCTAGTGATTCCATCTATATACTTGGATTAAAATAACATGGAAACAAAAACGAATTTATACTCAAATTTATACTTCAGTCACGTAGATGCAACTTATTTGAAACTCCACTTGTATGACTCAAAGACACATCACAGTCATTATATCCAAAACCAAACTCAAGAATTCTCTTCCCAATCTAATCCATGTTCAACGTGCCCTCCATTCTGTTATGCAAGCAAAAAGCTCAAGATTTTTCCCAGGTCCTCCCTCCCTCATCCAGTTGTTACAGAAATCATCTTCTTTACCAGTTTTACTGCTTTCAGAGTTTACATTCACAATAAATACTTCAGAATGTTACAATTGTTTATTATTATTTGGTTGTGTGTTTTTAAAGAACTACATAACACTTTTTATTTTCCCTCCAACACACTAAAACAAGAAAGAATTATAAATGGGGAAATGATGTAAGTGTAAAATACTGCACAGGGTCAAGTCCTTTTTGAAAAAAACAATTACATGCCAGGAAACATTTTGTTTTTTAAAAGAAAAACCACATTAATAGTAGGCACCATTTCTGTTACCTCCTCAAGGTCAGAGTCACTAAACTACACAGAGCTGAAACAGATAAAAGACTGCAAGCAACAGCAAGAATTTCAAAAGGTCTAAATGGACTAGTGCCTCACTTTCTTAGGGACATATATTTCTTACATTTGGAAGAGTTGTAAAGGAGTCTTAAAGTTAATTTTCTCATCATAACATTTTGTAAATGGGCATCATCATGTTGGATTTTTAAGAGATCTGTAACTTGGCCTGTAAAAGAGGTGTCTCTTAATATATTAGAAAATATTATCTTTAGTTCAAAGCAGAGAGTGATACAGAGTTAGAATGAATATTTTGCCCTATTCTCTTTTAGTCTTGACTGCTTATATATACTAGCAAAGATAAATATATTCTTCTGCAAAGCCTCCTGAGAATACAGAGATAAATGCATCAGGATAGTGAATTGTTTGAGAAAATAAGAGCTGAATTTTTGCAAATAAACTCTTGCACCCATATGAAAGCTCAATATTCATAGAAATTTTCCCAAATAATATGCCTGCCTCTGCTAATATACAAGTAACCTTTGTCAGTTAATAATGAGCTAATTGTTAACCTGAACAACAGATGACATCAGAGAAAATTGGCATAAATTATCCCAAAATGAACGATAAATGAATCTGTCCACGTAATGAATCTAATTTACATGATTCTTCTCCCTGCTGTTTCCTTTGTAAATAATCTTTTATTTAAATAATTGCCAGCCCAAAAGCTAGAATCATAATTATTCTGGGAGTTACATGGATTTTATAGGTAAACCATTCTTTCAGCCACAACTTGTAAGCTGGTTAGACCATTGATTACTATACATGGTTGTTAGTGTAGATAGAATATTGCTGAAGTAGTCCACTCAGTATATTGTTGAGTTGTCAAGAGCACAAAGACTCCTGTTGGGAAACTCATGAGACCTAGAACCATGCTTCCAAGGCAGCAGCACTGGGAAAATATCCTAGGTGCATATTCTCTGTCATTTTTAATGTATGAATAGCAGACAGAAATGCTTTTCTTTATACCTAACCAGGAATCATCTTTGACACCATCTGAAGAATCAGCGGTAGACTTGCCACCTTCAGAGTCCTTCAGCTTCCACCAGACCATTTATTTCATTTCGAGGGGACAAAACAGGGACTCCTGCCGTTTTCTCTCTGTAGTATTTTCCTGCTGAATCCAAGACCACATTATGAAACCATGCCATTGATTTTTTTCGACTACTGCTTGTGTCAGTTCTTGCCTAGCTGTTGAAAATTACTTTTTTTTCCTCTTTACATCTTGGTAGAACATCTTATTCTGAAAATTGACTATATCTCACCCTCCATTCCCACGCTTTGCCTAGAAAACAGACTTTTTAAAAGAATGCCCTCCTGTTCTTGCCACTACAAAAGAATCAAGAGAAATTTAACGTTTCCTGTCACACACTCACACACAATTAGTCTCCTTAACAATAAAGAGGAAAAGAAGTGGGGGAAAAGATATCCACAACCTCTATAGGTATTAAGTCTATAGGATGCACTCTGCAGTCAAACCCTCTAGTACGATCAAAACTATTATCTCCTCCTCTGGGTGTCTAAACTGCTCATATGAGTCATTTCAGTGAATAAAAAAATAAAGACTAGAAAATAGGATAGTTGCAGATTTGAGAAACAGTGAAAGTATGGGGCCACAGATAGTAATGATATCACTTGTATTATTACAGTCATTTTTATATTACTAGCATTTGAGGATTATATCATCTAGCATTTGAGATTGTGTTGACAATTTGTTCACATACAGATAAGAAAGAAGGAATGATCTTTGCAAAGAGAGATACATGTTTAAAAGTGTGTTGTGTCTATATTTGCATGCACATGCACCTGAGGTTGAACATGCGCCAGACACACCATACCCCCACCTGAGTGATTAAATAGATCACTCAGTAGGAATTTTGCTGATCATTTTCCATTTTCTCTGTCTTTTGAAATAAGGTGATATTTTATGGTGCCCAAAGAGGTATGTGTCTACAGGAATTGTCTGATTTTAAAAACTTGCTCGAGTTAATCTTGACAAATCTGGCTGTTAGCAGCTGTTTGGCCTTGAAGATTATTTTATTTGTGAGTGCTGCTCTAGTTGCTACACAGATGGTGGCATTGGGTGGGGTGTTTTACATCTAAGATAGTCCAATAATAAACTGAAATACATCAGCAATAAGGTTTGTAAGTGACCTCATGAGGAATCGTCCAGCTTCTTAGATCAGGTCATAAGGGTGGATCACTTGAGGTCAGGAGTTCAAGACCAGCCTGGTCAATATGGTGAAACCCTGTCTCTACTAAAAATACAAAAATTAGCTGGGTGTGGTGGCACACACCTGTAATCCTAGATACTCCGAAGGCTTAGGTAGGAGACTCACCTGAACCCAGGAAGCAGAGACTGTAGTGAGGCGAGATGGTACCACTATACTCTAGCCTAGGCAACAGAGTCAGACACCGTCTCAAAGAAAAAAAAAAGAAGCTCTGTTGTTTGTTTCATTGAGAGATACCCTCAGGGAATGAATAAGCGCTTCTATGATGGTCAGCAAAGTACTCCGATGTGCTAAGTAAAGTATGAACCTTACAATCATAGTTTGCACCTTTGTCTGCTACTGAGGTGGCAGCAGAGCTGGGTACTGCCTGTGATGTGGTTTTCCTGTAACAGAGCTCCACCTCCAGAGGTAGCTTCACCCCGGAATCAATGAAACTCAGCTTTCAGGGCTGTTTATCTGCATGGGTCCTTTGTAAGGGACCAGTGTTTATATTCAAAAGTCTCCATTCCTTTTATTAAGAATGGCCTCCTAAATTAGGTAACCTTCAGACTTTATGAGATCTAGATCTATCCCTGTCTGTGTGAGTAAACACTATAGGATTAATGACCTTACAATATTAAGTATTATAATAAATTATATGATTGTAAAAAAAAAAATTAATCCCTAGCACCTACATAACACTGTGTTCTGTATTTGCATATTGGAGTCATTTTGGTAAATAAATAAAATATTTATTTGAACAGGGTTCAGAAATTCCTCAGGAAGTTTAATTCACAGTTTGGTATCTGAAGCTAATGTTATTCCTCTCCACATTTCTCCCCAAACATTTGGCACAGCTTCTCCTACCATAGCACGCAACTTGTCTCCTTCTGAAAAGTGTATTAAATTCACAGATACCTAATAATGATTATTGCAGGGTGTACTCTAACACATTTCATTCCTTGGTCTAAATTTACATTGTGTGTCTATGACCTGGGATAACTCTCCTTCCCTCCTTTGTAACTCAATCCAGTTATGAATGGATGATTATTTTTATAAAATCCTACTCTGAAATTTCCCAAATTGACCCACCTCGGTTGTATATTCTCAAGACCAAAAGTTTATGGAAGCTAAGCCCCCTTAAGCCTCCACTACCTCAAAGGAACTGCGCAAAGAAGCACATGAACAGTCAAAAAGATCCTAGTTAAAGAAATTCACCTCCCGATCACACCAAATTAATGCTACCCTGAGGTACATCCAGAGAAAGAAATGTATTGTATTCAATTTAAGTGCCAAAAGGCATTTGGACAGACTTTCAGCCTAAAGGATAGCGAGAGGGATAGTCTTAATAACTTTAAGGAATTCTTTAGAACTTTCTTAGAATTAAGTGTCCCTTTCAGCTTTGATGATTCTGCTACCAGTAAAAGTGATAAAGTTCAGGTGATACTAAGTGCAGAAAATATGTGAAAGTGAATAAAGCCTTTTACACTAATGACTAACAAATTTCAATAAATTTCCCATATCTCTTTTTCATATTTCTTGTACCAACTCATTTATATTGTCATTCTAGAAAAAGCACATAAAAGGGTGTCTGGAGATAGATTTCTGGACGTTAAGAGCATCTTTACTGAGTGGAGGTAAGACCTGAGCCAGAGACCTTTTATGAGTATATTCAGAAAGGAATACCGATGAATATGGTAAGGGCAAAAACATAATATGAATTGCATCTAAGAAAGAAGAAGGAGTTAATGCCCCTTTCCAAGAGAAATCTTGAAGAAGGTATAAAAGTGAGCCCCAGGAAAGATCTAAACTGAAACCTCTCTAAGAGTCTTTTCAAAGCCTCCACCAGCTATAGAGTGGTTGCAATGGAGAATCATCTGGTTTTCCATTAAGAATTCCAGCTACTCATTTTTTTTCCCCCACTATAGCCTCCAGCTCGACCACTGTGCCTGGCACAAAGCAGGTTCTCTAGTAAATGTCTAGTTAAGGTAGAATCAGCAGGTAATCAAATAGTCCTTCAGTTAAATGGTAGTAAAATCACAAATGCATTTCTGTGAGAGAGTTGCTTTCTTTCAGGTTGGTGTTGGACATTGTCTTTTGACCTGTACCCACTGTTTTATTTATTTATTTGCTTTTCCTTTAACTTCTGTGGCCTGGTGGGGTTGTGCACAGAATCTGGAACCTAAGACTGTATTAGGCCAGTCAGGCATGAAATTATAGTTTGTTGGCTGACAACAAGGCACAGGGTGCCCAGGAGAGGAAGCATGGTATAATAGTACTGAGGGCTTCTAACATCAGTTTAATCAACCGTGATTCCAAGTCACTTATTATTGTGTTTACAGTGTCACAATGCAAAAAGTTCTCATGTTGTGTTCTTAGTGCTTTTGAGATTTCTCTGTACATTAGCCTTTGACTTGGTTGTTTTTTATGTCCGTTATTACCTTTTTGGAAGCCATAATTGTATGTAGCACACCCCACCATTCAGGCAGCAGCATCCTTTTACAGAAGCAGTTGTCACTCCCAGAGTTGTATTAATAATTATTTTCAAAAACAGTGAATTGAGCAACAGTTGTTAACATGAACCTAATGATCAGAACTGAATACCACTGAGCTCAGTTTTGGAACAGGAAAAGAAATGATCAGAGGAGATGTGATTATTGAGTACTCCAGAGTACAGCTCTCAACGATCTGCTCTTTTAGTCATTAACTATTGTTCACCAGCTACTGCAACATTTTTAAATGATGTGGCAATGCAGTGTGATGGGGAAACCTTCACATCAGGGAAAAGAATCTGAAGAGTAATGTATTTATGTTAAGGAACAACATAGTATGCTACTGTAGAAGGAGAGAATGTAACATAAAGGAGGTAGCAGGGAAAAGGGATGCTGTCCACTGAGTGAGAAATAAGCAGCCTGGGATTCAAGCAGAGAAAATTCTTAACCGAGGCTTGAGCTGGGTAGGGGAACAAGAGAGCCGGAAGCTGCATTTCTTCCCCTCCAGGCACTCACCTCATAGGCAGCTGTGTAAATTGCAATTAATTATGAAAGAAAAAGATGAGAGGCAATACATACTAGCAGGGAGGGAGGCTCAGGGACCCTGTCCAAGGAGCCACACAGTGAACCTCCACACCAGGAGGGGAGCTCTAATGAGAAGATTGTGAGATAGAGCAAGGCAGAATTCCAGGGACTAGCAAATAATTATTGATGATGATTGGGAGTGAAACCCTTGGTGGCAGGTGGTGGCACAGAGAAACCAAAATTCCATCCCTCAAGCTGTCAGATGACACAGTGCCTTGTGTAGGAGACATCAATAAGATTTAAATTATGGCACCTTAAGGATCCCAGCTTTCTCAACCACTCCTTGGCTGTAATTTACTAATTTGCTAATAAGCCAGGAATGCTTATCAGAGAACAGGAGTGGAGAATTTTTCAGTTCACGTAACATTCTTTTATGTTAAAGGTGGTGTGATGTTGAGGAACATGGATTCAAAACACATGGGTTCAAACCCCCAGCTCTTTCACTTAAAAACTGAGTGACTTGGGCAAGTCACTTTTTCAGATCTGTTTTCTCATATTTAAAATGGGAGAAAGTGTCAGGCCCCTTACCCACATACATAACTCTGGTAATACTTTGGAAGCCTGGGTATATGATCCCTAGCCTGCTTTAAGTTGTTTTTAACATAAAGATGATTGATTTGTCCTCTCCATTCTGATTGTTTTCCTCTACCCAGTGGTTGCTGTGAGCGAAAACAAGCACCCATAAGGCCACTGGGGTGCAGTCAGGTGTATCGTTATTTTAAAGAATGCCTTTAAAGTACATGTATTTACGTCCCAAGATCTATACATACAGTTTGGGTTGGGAATGATTTCATCAGAAATAAATGATTAAACTGAGCTGTCTAGCTCTCTTTCTTACTGCTTCTCTTCCTCCCTGTTTCTCCCTCCCTTTCTCTCCATGGGTTTCACGAAGGTGTTTGTTAAATGTAACACTGCCCTGTCTGCTTGTCAGAATTTTTATTCTGACATAGAGAATACCAAGACCAACTCAGACTGAAAATGTTTACGGTGTCCTTCTCTTTGCCACATTCCTTGTGCAAACAAATATTACAGAAAATACAGTTTACTCTTAATTATAATAAAGCCACTTAAAATGTATTGAGGCACAAGTGGGTTTGCGGCCATAACACTTTGACATTGCAATCACAATGAGAGCTCTTTTGTTTCTTGAAACTCCCTGAGACCACTATGATAACAGAGCCAGTCTTTCAGCCTAGTACAAGAAGTACACATTCTATATCTCTCCAAAGACACGTGAGTGCATGTTTTAATAGGGCTTTTAATTTAAAGAGACATACATGTTCATCTCTTATATACAAAAGTTACTTAATTAGCATTTAGGGATCCCTCCTTTCTTCTTTTACCTTTTCCCTCAAGGACAGAATAGCCAAAAGCATGTAACTCTCCATTGTGGGGCCGTGACTGGTGCCACTCCAGCCCTGACAAGAACCCAGGTAGATGCTCCTCTACCAACAAAGGACACAAGTCTAGGAAGAAAGGGATGTGGCACAAAGCCAAAGTCGGCATAGGCTACAGATTCCCCTTCCCTGTATTTCATTCTCCCAAGAGCCTTCATCAAGGTTTGCTATGCTGCCTCTAAAGTGGAAGCAGCTCAAAATCCCCCTGGGACACTTGTTTAGCATTCACTTCATTGGCACTAAAGATTGGGATTCCAGCAGCCTGGGGGATAGGGCCAAGGGAGTTGTATGTTTCTCCAGTGTCCCAGGGGGATTCTGCTACAGCAGGTCAGGAGGAAAGCTCTGGGAAAATCCACAGTACTGTGAAGGAGCTGCCCTGCCAGATTCAAGTATAGCCTGAATGATTCAAGGGGTGTGTGAATGATCAGATCCAATAAAGGAACAAGCAGAGGAGTGAAGGAGTTCTCCTTAACTCTTTAGAAGTAGGCAGTTTCATCACTGATTTCAGCTGACGTTTTCTATCAGGTGACATACAGGTAGAGTACACATGACAAAATACAATTTAGAGAAGGCTGTAAATGCCTCAAAATCCACAGTGGCCAGTTCTGAATGAGGGTGGGGGGTGGAAGGAGGGAAGCTTCTAATCTCTTTGAGGCTGAAAATTCAATTCAAGGGGGAGAAAAGCCAGTTATATCCTTGTTACTGAGTAAGCAGTTTTAGTAGCTTTTTGCTCACGGTAGGGACTAAAGTGTTAATAAAATTATAATATTCCCTCCATATGATCCATAAATAGTTTCCTTTAAAATATGTAGGTTAGCTATAGTTTAGTCATCCAATTTGGAATAATTTGGAGTTTTAAAAATAAAAGGAACTGTGTAGCAAACCATGTCCCTGCCATAACAGTATGTTCCTTGTGTCACTTTTCCAGGTAAGCGAAGCTAATACTTTAAGATTTTCTGTATTATTTTAAACTTTTTAAAAAATTTAATGTAGTAAAAAGCACATAAAAATTACCATCTTGGCATTTTTAAGTATACAGCTCAATAGTGTCAACTATATTCACACTGTTGTATAACCGACCTCTAGAACTTTTTTATCTTGTAAAACTGAAACTCTGTACCCATTGAACAATTTCCCATTTCCCCCTACCTCATACCCTGGCAACCACCATCCTACTTTCTCTTTCAGTTAATTTGACTACTTTAAATATCTCATATAAGTGGGTACTATGCAGTATTTGTCTTTTTGAGATTGGGTGATTTCATTTAGCATAATGTCCTTAAGCTTCGTCTGTGCCGACAGGATTTCTTTCCTTTTAAAGCTGAATATCCTATTGTACATATTATACATACCACATTTTCTTTATCCATTTACTCATTGATGAGCATATGGGCTGCTTCCACCTCTTGGCTATTGTGAATAATGCTGGAATGAACACCAGTGTGCAAATATCTCTTGGAGCTCCTGCTTTCAATTCTTTTGGATATATACCCAGAAGTGGGATTGCGAAATCATATGGTAGCTCTATTTTTAATTTTTTAGGAACATATGTATGGTTTTCCATAGCAGCTGTATCATTTTGCATTCCCACCAACAGTACACAAAGATTCCAATTTCTCCATGTCCTCATCACTTATTTTCTGTTTTCATGATAGTAGCCATCCTAATGGATATGAGGTGATATCTCATGTAGTCTCCTACTCATTAGAGATGTTGAGCATGTTTTCATATGCTTGTTAACTTGCATATCTTCTTTAAAGAAATGTCTATTCAAACCCTTTGCCCATTTTTCAATAAGGTTATTTTATTGTTGTTGAATTGTAGGAGTTTTAACATCGTCTGAATATTGACTCATTATCAGTGACTTCAAATATTTTCTTCCATTCCATTGGTTGCCTTTTCGTTGTCTGTTTCCTTTGATGTGCAGACGTTTTTCAATTTGATGTAGCAGATGTAATACCATTTGTCTATTTTTGCATTTATTGTCTGTGCTTTTGGTGCTATATCCAATAAATCATTTCTGAGTCCAATATCATAAAGGCTTTTCCCTATATTTTCTTCCAGGAGCTTTATAGTTTATAGTTTATAGATCTTATGCTTAGGTCCTTGATTCATTTTGAGTTAATTTTTCTGTATGGCATAAGGTAAAGGTCCAAGTTAGTTCCTTTGCATATGGATATTCAGCTTTCCAACACCATTTGTTAAAGAGACTATCCTTTCCCCATGTGTGATCCTGCCTCATCAAAGATCATTTGATCATACAAAGGCTTATTTCTGGATACTCTATTTTGTTCCATTGGTCTAAATATCTGTTTTTATGCCAGTACCACACAGTTTGGAATACTGTAGCTTTGTAATAAGTTTTGATATCAAGAATTATGAAACCTTTAGCTTTGTTCTTCTTTTTCAAAATGTTTTAACTATTCAGGATTTCTTGAGATTCCACATGAATTTTAGAATCTTTTTCTATTTCTGTAAAAAATGCCACTGGAATTTTGACCAGAATGTTATTTAATCTATACATCATTTTGGGCAGTATAAACACTTTAACAATAGTAAGTCTTCTGATCCATAAACATGGAATGTCTTTCCATTTATTTGTGCCTGCTTTAATTTCTTTCATCAGTGTTTTGTACTCTCCAATGTACAGGTCTCCTCCTTGGTTATGTTTATTTCTAAGTATTTTATTATTTATGATGCTATTGTAAATGGGATTGTTTTCTTAATTTCCTTTTAAGAATGTTCACTGTTAGGATATTGAAATACAACTGATTTTTTTGTGTTGCTCTTGAATCCTGCAGCTTTTCTGAATTCATTTATTCTAATAGATTTTTGTGGAATCTTTAGGGTTTTCTATACATAAGATCATGTCATCTGTGAACAGAGATCATTGTATTTCTTCCTTTCCAATATGGGTGCTATTTTTTTTTTCATGCCAACTCTGGCTAGGACTTCCAGTACTATGTTGAATAGCAGTGGCAAAATGAGCATCCTTGCCTTGTTTCTTTAAAACTTCTTATTTTAAACACAATTTTATTTGGAAAGTTTTATGAAATAGTCTTCTCATTAGGCGTAGTTTGGCATAGCTTTATGATTTGGGACTATCATTATGAGTTAGTTAATATATATATGGTTATAATGCTCTGTTTCCTCAACAGTTTTTGGCTTCTACAAAAAAAATAACTCGGGCCACTTTATAATCAGAACATTATTACTGGGCCTTTATTTTCTCCCAGAAACTGATACGTTCCTTACATGCATGATTTCATTTAATACACACAATAACATTAGGAGGTAGATGTTGCTACTATGCCCATTTTACAGAAGAGAACACTGAGGCTCAAAATCACAAAGCAAGTAAGGGTCCAAATTAGGTCATGAACCAAAATCCGTCAGACTTCAGAGTCCACACTCCTACTCACTATACGATAGTCCCTCCAGTGTAGTGGGTGACTAAGTCTTAACTTGCATCTTTCTGTGGCATCTATCATTTTTCAGCATGTCAGCTTCCAACAGCCCTCTGCTAGTATATGCTGTTTCTTGAAATCTAATGACCAGGATTGAAAAATCAGAAACCTTATCTTTAAAACTCATTTTAATTCCACTGGCCATAAAGGAGCACCTATAGGTGGATCCAGACATCTCTTAAGAGACAGATTCATGGACTTTATGACAACTCTTTTCAGCTACATTCATGCCATTTTTCCAGACATGTACCGGATTAAAATTGGTTTTCAAATTATTAAAAATAAAAAGTCCAATTGATTGGCATATGCAAATGTTTTACCCAGAGATTCCTTATGTCTAGGGCAGTACTCTTTGTACCAATTGTAGCAGATTATTTTTTCAAACATAAAATTAATAAAAGTAAAACAGTCAAAGTTGGGATGGAAATTGTAGAGCCGATTGCAGCTCTCTCCTTCACCTTCACTTCCCCATGACATCCACTGAAGTTTTCCTAATCCACTAAGAAATCCTGGGGCTCCACAGAACACAGCTGGAAGACAAGGTTCTAGAGTCTCCTTCCAATGATAAGTAAAAAAGAAGATGCTAACATAATGCATAAGATTTTGTCAAAAGAGTAAACCATAATACAGTAAATAAAGCACCTCTTACTTTGTTTCGTTTCTAGGAATTAATACAATCTGGTACTTGAAAGTACTGGATTCAAAATTAGGAATTCTTCACTCCTATGCATTCTATTCTTGGCATTCTTTGTTGCTAGGCAAGCCATGCAGCTTACCTGGTTGCAGTAGCATGCCCCTCCTAAAGCCAACATTTGTAGTATACCCCAGGTCAGGAAGCAGCCTGCTGGCTTATAAATGAGACCCCCATTGTTGAATTAAATGCATAGTATGGGTGCTGGCTATCAGAGCTGCCTTGGTTATATAGAGAGACTCTGGAAGTTTCAGACAAAGTAAGAACCTAGTATTTACTGTGAATACTATTACTACTACTAGTTTTCTGCTTACTAGTTCTGAAACAATCCACATAATTAGGTAGCCATGGAGCATTATTTGCTTTCTAAATAACAATTAAGGAAACAAATTCAATTTGTATGGATGTTTTTAAAAGGATATTTAAAGTGAGCCAACATGTCTCTAATTTGGAGGGGGAGGGTTCTTGGTACTGTTTGTTCACAGAAATCACAACCATGAAGGCACACTTAGGCAGGGCATTGTACGATGTGCATGCAGTGAGGATCTGAGCCAATCAGAACATGAAATGCACAGTTCCTGATGGGTAAGGATGACCTTGTTCTGAGACAGGGAGAAACATTCACATTCTCATCAGTCTTCCCCTTAAAAAACCACAGTGGACGGATTGGTGGTTGTAGTTGGCACCAATTACCTTATGATCTTAAGCAAGATACTTAAAGTCTCTGACACGTTGTTACTTTATCTGTAAATTGGGGATAAAAAATACATATTCAGAGGATTGATGTGGTGGATTAAAGGAAATATCTGTAGATAAGTAAGCAGAGATATAGATGACCGTCAAGAAAGCAGCCATTATGAGTGGTACTATATGAGTAAAGGCCCAGTGGAGGCAAATCCTTTCCCATCTTTCTGAAGTAATCCACTCTTTTATCCAGGTATACATTAAAAGAGATAAAACCTCTTCTGTCTAATAAATACATGTTTTCGTGATCAAATTTGCAGACAAGTGGATCTCAACCCTTGGGCACAAATGAATCACTTGGCTTTTGTTTTTAATTCCGGATTAATTGGTCAAGGGTAGAACCTAGATATTAGACATTTGTAACAAGCATCTCAAATGTTTTAATGGGACATCAAGTTGAGAACCAATAACCTGAACTATTAAACAGTTTCCTGTTGATTCTCCTGACTCAAGATCCTCCCCACTCTAATTCATTCTCTAGTGCTCTGGTTCAAATAGTCCTCCCAATAATCAAATCGGGATAGAGAATGGCAGCATACTCTTGTCATCTCCCTATTTAAAAACCTTTGTTTCCTTTGCCTGTAGCCAAGTTGATGAATATACTTCTTGTTTGTACCAATTCCAGTAAGTTGGTTGAGTCTTTTTAGAACCTTGCATAGAGAAAGATTCCAAGGTTCAGCCTGGGCTCAGCAGGAAAGAATATCATTCATGCCAAATTAGGGATATCTGCCGTGAGGATAGAAAGGAGGGGAGCTCTGGGATTTTCCATTCCCAACATTCAGAATAATGCCAAAACATAAAAGATCTTGCATAAGTTATTTCTCTACTGCATTTCCTCCATATGAGCCAAAAGCTAAATCCACAATCAATTTCTTATTTTCCTATTTTTCCTCCCAAGCATGAAACCTTAACTCCATGACTTTGTTCATGCTGTTCCCTTTGTCTGGAATGACCTTGTCCTTCTTTCCTCCCAATAATTTCCTAATCTTATTTCAAGATTCATGTTGAATGTCATCTTTTCTGTGAGGATTCCTGACTGTCCCAAATATAATTTCTCTCTCTCTCCACCTCTAAGCTGCATAGCATTTTTTTCCTCTTTATAACTGATTCTGTCACACCATATGGTAATTTACTCTATGTTTACTTGCTCAACTCCCCTAATATACAATGCACATCATCGATGCTCAGTAAACGTTGGTTAAATGAATGAATGAATAAATGAATGGACTCCTTGGTGGCAGATACTATCACTTACTCATCTTTGTTTCCCAGTGCCCAGCAAGTAACCGACGCATAGCAGGAGTTCAGGAGGAGTCTACTGAGTAATGGAATAGTGTCTACAGGCACCGCTGCCACCCATATGGCACAGTAATCTGGGCTCATTCTGAGTCACAAATCACATTCTGCCAGAAAACTTCCATCTGGAGAGACCGCTCCCCACAGCAGATTTTCCTTTCAGTCTTTAGGCCTGTTTTGTTCCCTATTCAACAGGAAATAATTGAATGCTAGCACTGACCCAAAAATAACTCTGGAAGCTATAAAAATTGTAAAAGGTCTATTAGTAATATTACACAGGATGCTTTAAGGCAGCCCTGCAGAGTAGCATGCATCTAGCTCCCAGAGTTTCTTTATGCATTAATGTTGCACATGTTCTTCTTACCCAGGTGGGCAAGGCAGCCCACTAGCCCCTCACAACCCTCTCATGTGTAGTTCAGCCTTATTGACTGCTCTGTGTGGCGAAACTGATCAGCTGCTATATGTGGAGTACATGAAAAATGCTCAGGGAATGATCAGGATTGTCCCTAATCAGTTAGTGTTATACAGAAGAAATATTCCATCCATCCTCTCTTACCCCATCTCACTTGAATCAGAAATGCTGTACTCTGTTAACTAAAGGTAAGATTCTGCCCCAAGAGACTTCTTTTTTATGCATGATAATGCTGAGAGTCACAAAGAGTTAAGATTTCTCAATTCCTTGTGATTTACTCATTTAAATCAGCGTCACTACAGAGCAGAAACTATTTTGGCTCTATGCATAAATGGAATATCTAATACAGAATTACATTATAATGAAATATGCATTAATGCAAGCCTCATAAAGTGCTTTTCATGTTCTGCGGGCATCCAAAAGTTTAAAATTCATATAATCTTATTTTAGTTGCTGCTCAAATGATGATACATCAGGTTAATACGCTTAATTAAAAGTCACATTTGAAACATTCAAAGGGATACTTAATTTGCTATTGACATTTGTTATAACACAGTTAAGCATTATGGAAACAAGGCCATGGGATATGTCACTTCTGTTAGGAACAGAAGGAGGATATTTTATGATTTTCAAGAAACGGTATGTTTGACACCCAGGAAAATTCAGCTAACCATGCCCTAAAATATTTGCCATTAACAATAAATTTTTGGTTAAAGAGACACTCTCAAAATAACATCCAAACCACTTAGCTGTCTACATTTAAATGAAGATTAATCAGAAACATATTTCAAAGCACCATTTATTCCACAATTCAGATCGGATTAGTTGACTGCTGGGAACATTTCCTTAAAAAGGGACCATGACTGTCCCTTTCAGATTCTGAGCTAGCTGTTCCCAGTGTTGACTGTGAGATTTGATCCTGGTCAAGTCCACTCCCTACCTCTTGGCGCTAAATTTAACATCAAACTACTGGGCAGGGTGCGGTGGCTCACATCTATAAAATCAGCACTTTGGGAGGTTGAGGTGGGCAGATCACAAGGTCAGGAGTTCGAGACCAGCCTGACCAACATGGTGAAAACCCATCTCTAAAAATACGTCTATAAAAGTACAAAAATTACCCAGGTGTGGTGGCGTGCACCTGTAATCCCAGCTACTCAGGAGGCTGAGGCAGGAGAATCGCTTGAACCCCTGAGGCAGAGGTTGTAGTGAGCCGAGATTGTGCCACTGCTTTCCAGCCTGAGGGACAGAGCAAGGCTCTGTCTCAAGAAAAAGTAAAAAATAAAACTACTGAGCTCACTCCATTCAGAAATGTCTTGGCTTCCAATATATAAAGCTTTATCTTTCTACTCTCTGCCCTAAAGTCCATGTTTTTTAAAATGATCTGCTCTTCACTGCTCCTGCCGATTGCTCTGGCCATCAGTGATCGAGTCACACATCTTTCTTCACCTCACCATCTGTCTCCTCCATCAGGGAGTTAAAGCCTGGCGTGGGGGGTCACAGCCAGGCCAAATTCCACTTTCCATGAATAGCGCCGCCAGCATTTTTTTTTTTTTTTTTTTTTTCCAGTATTTTGAAGATTCTTTCTCAGGATTTCCTCCTAATTACCCTCCCTCTTGTATCGTGGAGAAAAAAAATACAGGTCAGCAGCAGGGCACAGTGCCAGAACCTGCAGTTAGGAAAGGTGCTGAACAGAAGCCGGGAGGAAAGTGAGCTGACAGCTGAGCAGACTTGGGGCTGCTGCGCACAGGGGCAAAGGGCTCACGTGGTCCTGCCACCGGGACGCCCCAGCCCTGGAGGAGGAGAGGAACCGCAACCTCCAAAAGGAGGAACTGCTGGGTGCCCAGGGAGATTAATGGAATGGAAGTGAAGCTCCCTCTGCCAGAGAGGTGAGCAACATCTCCGTTATCCCCCCGGGATGATCGGCGACTGCAGCTGCCCCCAAGGAGCAGCATGTGCAGGAGGCAGAGGTAGCCTGTACACCTGCCACATGGGAGGATGGCAGAGACGGGGGAGCCCAGCTTCACCAATGTTATTTGCACCCCCTCCCCAAGAACTCAGTGGGGAAATCAAAATTGTTTTGTTAGCCAGTGATGTCAAATTTCATGTCAATAGGGATCTGATACTGCACATGCAAAGGAGAATTTCCTGTACGGGTTCTACAACTTTTTCATTTTGGCCATGTCGTTCTACTGAGTACCCTGGTTAACCCCTGGTATCAGATTCTCATCTTTTTTCTTTACTCACCCGTCAACTAATGCCTGTACCGCCATCTCCACCCCAAACACATACACACCTTCACCTTCAATGGACAAAAAAAAATTGCCAGAGCTGTAAGGTTGCCCCTTAATGGGAAACATTCTTTATGCAATATACAGGATTTATTGTGAGCATTATGGAACAACGTGTTGTTTGGATTATGGCTGCGCTAAGGCTGGGAAACGTCTCCCTGTTCTTATGTAGTTAGATTCTTAAAAGTTGGTCATTTGACTCTGAGACCCTTTTAGAGCAAGTACTACTTGCAAAGGTCAACTTGAGTGGAAAATTCAGACCACACAGTAGGCAATAAGTTATATGTTCAGGACTCTGGCAAGATCCCTAAATGGGTCAGATATGGTCAAGCAAAACTGACAGCAGAATATGAAACAGCACAAAACATTCAGACTTTCAGATAGGCAAGAACAGTGTTATTAGAGAGGAATTGCCCAGGCATTGTTACCAACCCCTGGGGTCCATAACAAAGTGAATACTGGGGGGGTTGGGGGGACAATCAAGCTAATCAGGGAGAACAATCCCAACATCATCTAGCAGCTAAAGACACCTTGTGGCAGAAACAGGAGAGACCTGTGTACAACATGTGAAGGCTGGGAAAGTTCAAGCAGATTACCTCCAGGGTTCAGGAGTGACAGAAATTGCTTCCAGGTGGAGGGTTGGAGGTTCTGATAAAGGAGATGGCATTGCACTGAGCTTTGATACTGTGTAGGGTTTTGAATCAGGATGATGGAGAAGGGAATGTGTCAAATGTGATTAGGGTTATTCAGGCTTCAGTGTTACGTCAGCATCTCATTAAGATAGTGGATATTTATATGCCTCTTTATGGTTCACTGTTGCTGTGTTTTCAGGCTGTTCACTGAAACAATCTTTGATATCAAATATCTGAAAACCGAAGGGATTATAAACTTTCGTATTTTTTTTAAATTAATAGACCTTACATTTTAGAGCAGTTTTAGATTTACAGAAAAATTGAGCAGAAAGTGCGGAATTGCCATATACTCCATATGTCCCACACGTAGTTTCCTCTGTTATGAACATCAGTATTGACACATTACTGTCAATAATTACAATGTAAACTATTGACACCGAAGTCCATAGTTTACACTGAGGTTGTGTTATGCATTCCGTGGGTTTTGACAAATAATGACACGTATCTACCGTTATAGTATCGTACATAATTGTTTCTTTAAAGAAAGCTCAGAGTCTGACTTATAGAGATCTATCTATTCTTGATCAAAACACATGTAGGCAGAGAAATAGATAGTACTTCTGCATACAGCAGAAGTTTCCATATAGAAAAATGCCCTGTTGCCATGCATTGCAAGCTTTTTCTTAGAAAATCTTATCTAAGTTTGCAACTTCTAGCACAACATGAAAGAGGATTTAGATTATTTAGTGCTCAATGAATTTGGAAGACTTTGTACTGCTCTTCATAAAAATGACCTCAGGTACTTGACATTTTTCCCTTAGCCTGGAAAATCTGCACCTAGTACCACTTTGCTGAACAGTAAGAGAATGTACTCATCAAGATGTTGATGTCAGAATGTCTGTTAATCCTGTTACATTTACAATATTACCCCCCAAGCACGTAGAATAAAAACAATCTTAGGGGTTATTTCTGTATCTCCAGTGGATGGCCATAGATGGAAAATGTTTGTGGGAGAACAAAAAAGAGGAAAGGAGAGAGGGCTAAGAATAGGGGGTAGGTAGAAGAAAATGCTTCTAAGTTCAAGTGATAGGAAACAGGAAAAGCCCTAGGGCACAATAAATGGAATCAATCTACTAGTAGTAAAAGGAGCTGGAAAAATAACACTGACAAAATCTGTCTCCTTTCCCTCTTGAATTAAAACTCATATTGTTCCATATGGTATGTGCTAAGGGATTCCTTTTTGCACTATCTGGTTCAGTGTCTAAGTTTATTTTCCTTTTCTTCTTTCCCAGATTTAAGATGAAAGTTCCCTTACCATTCATTCACCCCAACTCTGCTCCACCTCCACAAGTCTACTTTTATAGATTTTTTTCCTCTAATTGTGGGAGGTAGTGATTTTTTAAGAGAGGAAGTGTAGCCTTAACTTGAATTTATCATTTGCCATTTTTGGAGAATTTAGACTTCCTTCCTCTTTCTTTCCTGTTTGAAAGAGCCTCTGCAAGTTAGTTCTAGCTGAAACTCTAGAGGACTATGTTTCCGTCTCCTGCCTGTACTCTCAGAATACTTGGCAGGGACCATTTATCAACTAGTTCAACTGGAATTATCCTAAGAAGACTTGAATGTATATACTCTGTCTGCTAACAGGTAAAAGGAAATCATTACCGCTGAGGAAAGGATTACTTTATTTCACCTCAAGACATACGCACAGGTCAAGAGAAAGTGGTCTCCTGATAGAGAGATTCCTGTGACCATTAATTTTTAAGTGCACAAAGATACAACACCTCATTGATTTGACAAATATTTTTTTAGTGCCTGCTAAGTGCCAGGCACTGTACTGGATGCTGGGGATGGAAGGCATGACCCTTGTTACCATGCAGCTTACAATCTAACAGTGTACTTGAAGGAGAAGACAAAACTCAAGCAAGTGGAATAATGATCACAGTGTGATCATTATTTGCCATAATGGAGAATAGCCATGGAGGGAGGAACCTACATTAGAGAAGGTAGTTGGGAAGGACTTTCTAAAAGTGAAAATGCAAAGGAGCCACCCCTATGAGCAGCTGAGAGAAGACCGTTTCATGCAGAAGGACCAGCACATGCAAAGGCCTGGTGGGTGGGGGCAGCTTGGGGAGGGGAGCTAAGTGCAGTGAAGAAACAGAAAGAAAGCCAGCGTGGCTAAAGAATGGTGAGAGGGTGAGTGGAGGGAGGGGAGAAGGGCTGAAGAAAGCAATGAGGCGGACAGCTCACACAGGACCAGCAGGCCAGGCTAAAGAGTGGAGATTTTATTCTGAGTGAACAAAGTGTCCATCAAAGAGTTTTAAGCAAGGGAATAATGTGACCTAATTGACTTTTTTACAGATCACTCTGGTTGCCGTGTGGAGAATTGCAGGAAAACAAGTGTAGTGTCTGGAAGACCACTTAGCAGGCTGTTGCATTAGTGTAGGCAAGAGGCAATGGTGACCTAGGTGCCTTAAGGAATCCTGATGCCTTGAGATCTAGTGTGGGTCTGAAAATAGTCAAAATCTCCTTTTACTGCACAACCAAGATTTTTATTTTTTTTCTTTCCATTATTGCTAATAACTTTTTATTGAATTTTCTACAAATATTCACATGCAACTGAATACATAAAGATTTCACAGAGCAGTTGCATGCATGAATAGAAAACCAATACCAAGTCATATTAGAGTTTCAACCATTAAAAAAGCAGATACAAACACTGTAAGAACCAGGACATATTATGATGCCTAATTCTTTATTGAAGGCATGTCTGTACATTCCAGAATATGTGTAAGTGATGTCTGATC
This sequence comes from Ateles fusciceps, assembly GCA_036589455.1. Taxonomy (NCBI): domain Eukaryota; kingdom Metazoa; phylum Chordata; class Mammalia; order Primates; family Atelidae; genus Ateles; species Ateles fusciceps. The sequence goes on from JAZHEH010002014.1 coordinate 6,918,723, forward strand.
CACTCCTCTGTTTGCCCTGAGATAATAAAGGCAGAGACCAGGTCTGAAGGACTCGCTTTAGATAGTAACTGACAAGGCACCAATAGACAGTCCACAGCTATCCCTTTTGAGGCTGCTGCCGATAGTACTGACCAGCATAAGGTCCAGAGATTTGAACCCCATACAGCCCAAAAGGACATGTCCTGTGGAGCTGGCCCTGGCCTTCCAAAAGTGTCTCTGGCCCTCAGTTTCTCCTATGCACAACACCTCACCCTTAACAAAAATCAGAAAACCTTTATGCCTGAATTTGCCTTATGTGGTGTGGAAGATAGTGCCATTGCCTTGGAAGCCTGCAGTCAGAGACAGATGAAAACATGAGGACAGCCAGGCCAACCCTGCCAGAGTAAAACCCAATCTGACAGTGAACTCTGTCTGAACTCAGGCCAAGGGTAAGGTTTTAGGTTACAGAGGGTTAGGAAATGAGAAGTCGTTGATTATGTTCCACTTACCTATTAACAAATACTTAACAAGGCCAGTATTACAAGCACTTCTTGGTACAGAAGCATCCATTTCTTAAGCACTGTGTTAGGTTTTTACATGCATTTTCTCACTCAGTCCTGGTATTAACTGTATTTTACAGGTGTGGAGGATCTGGGATTGAGGGAAAGTAAGTGACGTGGTGACATAGCCAATAAAGACAAATTGGCCAGTGCAGTGGCTCGTGCCTGTAATCCCAGCGCTTTGGGAGGCCGAGGTGGGTGCATCACGAGGTCAGGAGTTCAAGACCAGCCTGACCAACATAGTGAAACCCCATCTCCACTAAAAATGCAAAAATTAGCCAGGCATGATGGCATGAACCTTAATCCTAGCTACTCAGGAGGCTCAGGCAGGAGAATTGCTTGAACCCGGGAGGGGGAGGCTGCAGTGAGCCGAGTTCATGCCACTGCACTCCAGCCTGGGTGACAGAGCAAGACTCTGTCTCAAAAAAAAAAGACAAATTCAAAGAAGTCCACCCAAGAGTGATCTCGGAACTCTTCTCACTACTATGGAAAAAGGAAAAGTGTTAAAGGTTTGTTTTTATTTTTTTCTAGTTAATAAGAAGAGACAGAAACAAGAAAATATTAGGTATCCAAAATCTTACTAGCCAGAGTGAAGGATTTGGGACATTATTACATATTTTTCCATGGGAAACTTTTGTTCAGGGAAGTGACATTACTTTAAAAAGATTAAGTTGACAGTAGTGTACAAGGTGAGAGAGGCAGAAGAGAAAGGAGGCTCTTTAAGAGGCTGCTGTGAGAGTTTTAGTGCAGATTGCTGGGAAATCAGCTATTTTTTTAACAGGGTTTCCTCCATCGCCCAGGCTGGAGTGTAGTGGTGCAATCACAGCTCACTGTAGCCTCATCTTCCCGTGCTCAGGTGATCTTCCTGCCTCAGCCTTCCAAGTAGTTGGAACCACAGGTGCATGCCACCATACTCAGCTAAATTTTTGTATTTTTGTAGATATGGGGTTTTGCCATGTTGCCCAGGCTGGTCTCCAACTCCTGGGCTCAAACAATCTGCCCACCTCAGCCTCCCAAAGTGCTGGGATTACAGGCATGAGTCACTGTGCCCAGACAGCAGCTGCTATTTACTGAGCATCCACACTGCATTGTCACTGCCTTTGGGGTCCTTTGCATTTACTGTCATCCTCACTCAGCCCTAGGCACACACTGCTTCCAGAGACTCAGGAACTTGTCCTAGGTCACACACTAGTAAGAGGAAGGTCCCTGGCTGCAACTGAAAACCAGATTGGTCTGACTCAATAGTGCTTTCCCACTAGTCTTGTGGCTGGAGCCGCAGGACCCAGGATGGGCTGTGGGAATGGAGAAGGAGAGGTTTCTGGACTTAGACCAGGTTCACTCATTGCCTGGGAGCGTTGCAATGACCCCACCTTGCTCCCACTAGTTCAGTGGCTCTTGTTCAAGGAAGGCTGGTGCTGTTACGCCCCCTTCCATTGCCCCCTCCCATTATCCCCTCCCCATAGAGCAGGTACTTTAGGTCAAGCAAAGGAGAGAGGTGATGATTATAGGAGCAAATAGCAGCTGCCTCTTCTCAGGGGGAAGTAACTTCCACCTGGATTGTCACCTCTACCACCAAGAGCAGACTGACAAATAGAGTGGAAAAGAAAATGGATACAATGGGACCAAGTATATGCGACCAACTAAACAGAAGGAAGATTAGGTAACCTTTTTCTTAAACTGACAAACCAAAGACTAACATAAGCCAGTTTCAAGAATCCATTTTTAAAATATCAGTATCCTCAGGGTGCTTATGTATTATAAATGGTGCTATATGTTGAGCGGGTGGAAGCAAACATAACTTATCTTTTTTTAGGTTTTATTTGTACAAATATAGAGTACATTTAAAATTTTTGTTACATGTATATAATGTGTACTGATGAAGTATGTGTAGCTGTTCATCACTTGAGTACAATACATTTTTGTTAAGCATAGTCACCCTACTCTATCAAACACTGAATTTATTCCTTCTGTCTCATTGTACCTCTGTACCCTTTAACTCATTTATCTTCATCTTCCCCCTCCCCACACTCACCCTTCCCAGTGTCTATTATCTATCTTTACATTCTCCACCTCCACGTAATTGATTTTTTTTTAGCTCCAACATATGAGTAAGAATATGCAGTATCTGTCTTTCTGTGCTTGGCTTATTTCACTTAAGATGATGACCTCCAGTTCTATTCATGTTGCTGCAAATGACATGGTTTCATTCTTTTTATGGCTGAATTGTATTCCATTGTGTGTGTGTGTGTCTGTGTGTGTGTGTGTGTGTGTGTGTACACACACACACATACCTACCACATTTTCTTTATCCATTCATTCACTGATGAACACTTAGGTTGATTCCGTATCTGTTATTGTCAATAGTGCTGCAATAAACATTTGTTACTTTTTGTCTACAGCCACTCTGACTGGAATAAGATATCTTATTGTACCTTTGATTTGCATTTCTCTCATGATTAGTGATTGTAAACATTTTCTCATATACCTACTAGCCATTTTTTTTTTGAGAAATGTCTATTCGTGTCCTTTGCCCACCTTTTTATGAATTATTTGTGCTTTTTTCCCATTGAGTTGTTTGAGTCTCTCATATATCTGGATATTAGTCTCCTTTTGGATAGATAGTTTGCAAATATTTTCTTCCAATCTTCACTCATTTCTTTTGCTATGCTGAAACTTTTTAATTAGATGAAGTCCCATTGCTTTTGAGGTCTTTGTTATAAATTCTTTGCCTAGGTTTCCTTCTAGTGTTTGTATAGTTTCAGATCTTATGTTGAAGTCTTTAATCCATTTTGAGTTGACTTTTGTATATGCTAAGAGATAGGGGTTCGGTTTCATTCTTCTGTATGTGGCAATTTCAATTTTCCCAGGACCATTTATTCAAGGGGGTGTCTTTTCCTCAGTGTTAGTTCTTACTGGCTTTATCAAAGATCAGTTGGCTGTAAGTAAAACAAAACCACCTTTTATGATTACAGTTGTGTGAAGACCATATTAGACTCCCTAGTCTGGTAGACTTTTTCTTAAAGTCTGTAAGCATCCTATTTTATACTAGTTAATATACTAAAAACATTCCTAGGAGTTTTGTTTTGAACACACACACACACAAAGAAATACCAAGAACCACTGAGGAAGAACTAGTTCAAAGGTAAAATGAGGTGTACATCCTGTTTCCTCTTTCCCTGGTGGTATTAGTCAAATTTCTCCAGAGAAATAGAACCAATGATATTAGACACATACATACAAACATACGTTTATTATAAGGCATGGGGTCATGAAGTAGTTACGGAGACTGAGAAGTCCCAAGACTTGGTAAGCTGAAGGTCCAGGAGAGCCAATGATGTTGTTCAGTCTGAATCCAAAGTTCTGAAAACCAGGTGAGCCAATAGTATAAGTTCCAGGCCAAGTCCACGGGCAGAAGACTGATGCCCCAATTCTAAGCCAGAAAGATTGAATTCTCTTACTCAGTCTCTGTGTTCTATTCTGGCCTTCAACAGATGAGGTCCACCCACATTATGATGGTCATCTGCTTTGCTCAGTCTACTGATTTAAATGTTAGTTTCACCCAGAAACACCCTCACAGATACACTCAGAAAAATATCTGACCAAATATCTGGGTACCTCATGTCCCTGTCAAGTTAATACATAAGATTAATAATCACACTGGTGAATTACCTAAAGAAAAGAAAGCCAGATGAGAGCAACCAAAAGATTAGGACTCCACTGTCTTCCAACAACTAGCCCTTCTCCTGAGAAGTCATTGGAAGGGCCAAGTGGCTTCCCTTTTTGCCAAGCTGGGATGAAGGAAAAGATGATCCAACTAGGGCAGAACAAGGGTTCCTAACTTGAGACACAAGGCCTCATCCAGCTGGTATGTGGATGTTCACTTACCTGGGAAGAGACTCTTTAATATCCTCCGACTCCCAAAGGGTCTATAGCCTAAACAAGTTTAAGAATCACTACTCTAGAGTGAATAGAGTCTTCCTTAAGGAGCTGAAAATCAGAACCAAGAACCATTAACATTCCCTATATATTTGAATTGAATAAATATTCCTTAGTTAGAGGAAGTATAAGAGCAATGGATGTACCATTTCAGCTGACTCTTTGGACCTTACTGATAATATAACCATTAAGCATGAGAGAAAACACCCTAAAACATAACTGGCACTCAGGCTGTAGAGGTTTCACTAGAAACAAAATACAAACCACGCAAAGTAGGACAGGAAGCCTCAAAATGAAAAGCAGCCAATGAATAGCTGGTAATGTTCATGGGGGTGAATGTGCCAAGTAAAGCTAACCCTGGGAGAAATGCAGGAAGGACTTTAGGTGGCCATACTTGAAGACCAGACAGACCAGCAAGGGTCGGGGGTTCCTCAGCACAAAGGGAAAGCTTCTATAAATTCTACCCGCTTCCCTCCCTTCCTATCCATAATCCGTTACCACTATGACAAATCTGCTGTGATTAAAAACATACTGCCTTGCTCTGCAGTGGAGGTCATAGTAAACTGAGCTTCTAAGCAACGGTGAGCAGAGCTTCCTGTTTCATTACCCAAAGGGTTTCTTGTTAGACTGTGATAACCTTCATGTATTTGTTTCCTAAGGTTGTTATAACAAAGTACCACAAACTGAGTGTCTTAAAACAACAGAACTGTATTCTCTCACGGTTCTAAAGGCTGGCTGTTTGAAACGATAGTGTCAGCAGGGCCATGCTCCCTTCTACAGCTCTCGGGAAGAGTCTTTCCTTGCCTCTTCTAGCCTGTGACGATTGCTGGCAATCCTTAGTATTCCTAGGCTTATAGATGCACCACTCCAATTTCTTCCTTTGTCTTTACGTGGCATTCTCCTCTGTGTGTTTGTGTCTCTATACACAAATTTCGCTCTTCTTTTAAAGGCACCAATTATATTGGAGTTAGGGACCCATGCTATGACCTCATCTCATCTTAATTATATCTGCAAAAGACCCTACTTCCAAATAAAGTCACATTCACAGGTATCAGGGGTTAAGGCTTGAACATATATTTTGGGGGCATATGATTGTTTTTCCTCTCCAAAATCATGTTGAAATGTGATTCCCAATGTTGGAAGTGGGGCCTGATGGGAGGTGATTGGATCATGGGGGTGATCCCTCATGAATGGCTTAGCGCCATCCCATCTGCCTCTGGTAGTTTACATTCGATCTGGTTATTTAAGAATGTGGCACCCCACCCTCTGCCATGTGCCATGCCTGTTCCTACTTCACCTTTTGCCATGAGTAAAAGTTCCCTGAGGCCTCACCAGAAGCTGGCAGTGCCATGCCTCCTGGACAGGCTGCAGAACCATGAGCCAACTAACCCTCTTTTCTTTATAAATCACCCAGTCTCAGGTATTTCTTTAGTGCAACATAAGAACCGACTAACACATAATTCAACCCACAGTGCTTTGGATATGGAAACTCCCTCCTCTTCTAAATAGGAATCTGATGTTATTAGAGTGGTAGTGTACAGAGGACAGGCAGCAATTCACTCAAACAGTATTCACTGAGCAACTACTGTGCACCAGGCCAGTTCCAGGCACTGAGGATATGATAGTGAGTACAATGGACGAAGGGCCTGCCCTCATGGAACCATTGGTGCAGTAGACAGTGGCAGCCTATCAACAAGCAAGCAAACAAAATAACTTTAGGCAGTGATAAAAACTGTCACCTCTGCCACTCTAAAGACACCATCCAGGTCGCGGGGGAACTAAGTGGGATCTATCTCCAATGGAAAAAGAACTCCTGTTTATAGGGCAAGCTGTGGCAAAAATCTTGAAGCAGTGAACACAGGCGACAGCACCAGCCCATACAACATGGCAAGGAAACAAAAAGCTGAGGACTGTCATCCCTGTTTCAGAGTCCAGAAAAATAGAAATGCAAAATGGGAAGGTGTTTACCCCTAGTCTCTCCAGACCTCGGAGAGGTCTTCTGCTACCATTTTGCCCAGATCAGCTTGCAGATGTTTCTTGCGAGGTTTTAAATTTCAATTTCGGCAGACATCCTTAGTGGCTTGTCACCTTCCCCACTTAGCTTTCCCCGCAGTGTGTCTATCCTTTAGGAATTTGTGACTTGCAACAGACTGCAAATGTCAGCAGCAGAAAAGACAAATGATAATAATACACTGGGACTTGCAGCCTCTTTGCTAATTCACAGAGTCTGGTTCCAGAAGAACATTGCCTGCTAATTAAACAAACCCCTTTCTTCTGACAGATGAAAACACGGGGAAGATCTTATCCCCTTCAGATGGAGAGCAGCCACTGTCCTGTGAGGCAGCCTTTTTCTCTCAGGGAATTGATTTCTCATTTTACATTAGGTATAGCTCTGGTCTTCAAAGCAAATGACAGACATTCGCTAATTAATCCACCCCACACCCCGTGGGAAGGTATCACTCATTAGCTACTGTTTGCAGACAGAAAACATGAGGTAGCAGCCAAAGTAGTTTGCCAAGGTCATAAAGGACATTTGTGGGGACTCCCCCAGGAGAAACTCAGGAAGCCTGCGTCCTGGGCTGTTCCTGGCGCACCTCGAGGACCGTAGTCTCTTTTTGGCTTTCATTCTCAAACTGCTTTGAGGGACTTTGTCAAATCAGGTACCAGGAACCAGGTTATGAGACTAGGACCCAGTTATTGATTGGATCTGCAATGATGAGCTCCCATATTTATCTTATTAGCTGCCATTTCCAGAACCCAAATTTGTGGCAATTTCTATTATCTTTAGTGGGTGGTTTGTTTTTGACATTTATTATAAGTCGAAGTTATCTGTTATAAGAAATCAGGGTCAAGATAAGAGACTTGCCCAAAGACCCAGAGCTAGTGGCCTTCTCTGACACCTTTTTTACTTTCCTCTCTACCTTAACAACACATCTTGCATGGCCAAGCTCAAGCCCATCTCTCTCAAGGAATCTTCAGTTAATTTTAGCATCTCTCATCACTAACCCAATATGCCTTGCCTCATGCAACACATCTCCAGGATTCAAGAAACATCTACATTTGTGTAGACAGGGGATCTTATACCTTCAGGCAGGTAGCAGAACTGGGTATTGCAGGTTGAGTAAAGGACCAGGAACGGCCACTGAGACCCCACTCCATGTCAGGGAGAACTGTTGAAGACTGGCAAATTCGTGCCCCACAAATAGCAGCCATTTGTGACAGAAAGGTTGTTCTGTCTAATTTGATCACTTAGGGCTTCTGGACGGTTAGCCATTACATTTACTGGCTAATTGTGAGGTCTGTATGTAGTTACAAGTTTCTGCTTAACTACATTGTGTGTTGTGAACAAGCAAATCACTTTTCTTCTCCATGTTTTTCTCATGAGAAAAACACCCAATATTTCTCTCATATTTATTTCACAGGGTTAATTGACTATTACTTTGAGTTCCTCAAACAAATAACACAAAAACACTTGCTTATGTTTTTTATTTTAAAGATTTTAGGAATGACAGCTTCTTCCTAATAATCATTTTCAGTTGTTTATTTCTCATTTTCCTGTTGAAATATCCTAGCTTTTATGTATTGAAGGAAGGGTGAAATGCATTTAAGAACATTTATTAGTCAATGGTGAAACAACCTGAGGTGTAGTTTTTGAAAGTAGCTTGAGAAATAGTAAAAATAAAGACCACATCAACACCCAGCCACAATGCTGGTGGTAATAAGAATCTACTAGAAATCCCATTGGGATGCAAAGGCCTCTAAAGAGACTGGGATGAGGAGACAATGAAAAAAAAATAGAACACAGAACATTTCAAACCTTAGTAATACATAAGGAAATTTGTAGACACTGCTTTCTTTAAGAAAATAGATGTATGCTTATGCCTGTAGCCAGAGGATCTGCATCTTGGAAAAAAAAAAAAAAAAGGCGGGGGTGGAAAGTGTGATTCACCAAATCTCATCTGTCAGCCCCCCTAAAGACTTCACATCCTCCCGCTGGTATGGGGATCAGGAGGATTTTGACTGAGGAAAAGTCTTTTAATCTCAGTAACATGGAGACATCTAGCCTGCGAGGAAAGCGAGGGGCAATGAGGCAGGAGTTCTCCTTCGCTGTGGGCTCCTGGGAGGGCTGTCGCCGTGTTGTACAGGAGTAGTAGTGCCGCGGGCAGGAGCTTGTCTCTGAGGAGGGCTGCCCTGGCCACAGTGACCATGTTCTCATTTCTCAGTGGACCTGATGCCTAGCTGGACGGAGGGAGCTGGCAAGTTCTTGGCTCATTTTTTTCCTCCTTTTCAGGCAGATAATTAGTGCTTTTCATCACTGAGGGGTTGACATTAGATTGGTTCTTTGAGGGGGAGATCATTTGACTTTCTCTTGGAGGAGGTCTGTGTCAGAGATTTATCTGTGTTAGTAATCACGATTAACGATTATTGAGTGCTGACTGTGTTTCAGGCCCTGATCCTAGCACTTTGCGAGTATTGTTATTTAATCCTCACTGCAACCCTGTAATCCAAACCAAGACTGACTCCTGCGCCCACCACATAGTATCTGTGTGATCATGTCCAAGCTTCTTGACTTCTCTGAACCTCAGTTACCCACCTATAAAATGGAACTTATAATAGCTCCTTCCTCAGTGGCTTGTTGAGAGAATCAAATGCAGTAACACTGGTAAAATGTCTTAAGTGCTCAGTATGAATGTGCTCTTAACATTGTCAATATGTTTTTCCTTCTTCTTCCCTGATTAATTATATCTTACTGATTCCGAGCAGGCCTAGTTTTCCCCACAGTTGTATTTTTGGACCATGTCAGAAGGTCAGAGTTTATCCAATGCCCAGAATGCATTGCTTCATACTTATGTGTCTGATATGGGGCCAAGAAGATATCTTCTTAACATACAACATCATTGCGATACATCATTGTCAGCGCCGTCCTAAAGGCATATCCCCAAGGCAATTCGCTGCATAGAATATCATCTGCTGGTTGTAACCAGCTCTTCTGGGAAGCACCGCAATATAGCAGACATCCTCTTACCACCAAGTTTGTAATAACTGCCAGTCCTATATGCTCCCAGAGATTCCCATCCATTCCCTCTCAGTGCACTGAGCACAAGAAATCAAAGCTGCCTGTTTACTTTGTCATCTTCCCCAAAATAGGAGCAGGTTTGAGGGCAGAAGTTATATCATAATTATAGTTATGTCCTCACTGGTGGCAAACTCCTTGACATATTTTAGATGTTAAATGAATTCATGAAGAAAATGAAAAGAAAACCAGAAACCCCCTTTACCCATGTGGCCAAATGTGTCTCGTGAGTGGCAGGTGGTTTCTAATGGCTGAAGATGTGGAAAATGTTTTTGCCTGGGCCATTTCTTCCACATATCTTAAGCTTCAAGCCCTCCAACTCCCCATCCCTAATGTCCCTCAATTCTGGCTGCGTCAGCCAACTTGTCTGCTCAGAAACCCAGAAATGTATCACAAAACCTTATAGATATAGCTTTGGGCAAGGGGACTTGGGTGTCATCATCTCCCCACTCTGCTTCCTCTTTTCACCAGCTAAAGATCCTTCCCAGCTGACATTTGGAGACTTTTCTCTCCAGGTCAGGCCATGTTTCTTCTCTGCTCTTCACAGCATAGGGCCATGGGATTGTGTTTGTTGCTCCATTCCACAATTAATACACATTTTTAGCTTTACCCCAGGAGAGCATTAAACATTGAGTTTATTTCAACTCTACCCAAGTGGGAGTTCTTCCAATTAAAGAAGATAATGCAAAAACCTAAAATTGGTACAGCCTCTGAGTATCGTTCAATGTCTCTGACCAAAGGACGTGTAACCCCCTGGGTCTTGATTATCTATAGTTCCTGAGCCATGATCTTGACACATGTTTTTAAACTTAGGAAATGACTAAATGGCATCTTCCAGTTCTTGTTGTGAGGGTAGGGATGTTTGGCTGGGACAGCTGTGGACTTACTCTGTGTGGGAAGCAGCAGTGGAAAAATAAGTAGGCCACTGAGTTTTGTTTTGTCATGCCACATAGTAGTACATCACCTCTCCAAGCACAAAGAACACTTTATAAAGCTGAGCTGAACAGACTCTGCCCAGTTGGAACATGTTGCTGTTAGAGGCCCTCAGGATGAGCCAACTCTATCTCTGCAAAGATCTAATTTTAGAGAGATTAGAGCTTGCTAATGTGTGCCCAGTCTAATGGGAATAAAATATGACTTCCATTAGTTAGATGACCAGAAGATATACTACATCTTGTCTTTACTGGGGCTTATAGCTGAGGCACGTGAAATTTATCCTCAAAAACTGATATTCTTTGTTTGATTTACCTCCTGTATCAGATGTTCTAAGACTGCCCAATTGTATGGCCATTAAGGATTCTAAAATTTCCTGAGTATCACACCTTGGGGTTATTTGTTTCCGTGAATTAAGAGTTTTAACTCTCTAATGAGAACATTTCGAAACCAAACAGTATTTTATGTTTAACTTCCCAGGTGTTACAGGGCTAATGGAAACAGCACTGCCCACCAGCCCATCAGTTACTCACTACTGAGTGCAGTGATGGACAAATTCTAAGAGGCTCAAGGGCAGCTCTGAGGTTAATCACCAAGAGTGTAGCTCTTGCCCCAAAGCAGAGCCCGGCTAACCCGGCTGCCTCTGTCTCAGGTGATATTTTACCTCCAGCTTTGCAGACACCACCAGGGTATTTGCTTGGGGGCAGTTAAAATTCGTGACAAGCACCCAGCAGGGAGATCCATCTTTATGGTGTAACCTCAAGGAGGGCTGGCCAGTGGGGGAGAAGCAGGGCCAAAGGAGAAGTTTTTAGTCATCAGCTGGAGAAACTCCTTTCCTTCAGCCAGTTTAGAATGATTTAAAATGATTCGTTTCCATGGAGCTTTGTTTTAAATTCTGAGTTCATTTGTAGCGATACTTGCTAATCAATTTTAAGTGGAAACAGCTGCTCTGTGTCATGCACACAATCCCCTTTCAAGCCCTAGAAAACTATAATTCAAACCATCCTCGCCCCTCCCTTAAACCTACTCAGTATGGCTCTGTCTGCCAGCTTCCTTGCCTCCCTCTGTGGGACAGGTCAGAGGGAGAAGGGTCGGCATAGTGTGGAGGGAGGTTTGTGAGGAGGAAAGAGCACAGGACCCTGACATTTGATGAGATACAGCAGTTTGTGAACCCAGCAGCAAGGAACGTGATCCACATAAGGTATTAATGTTTTTCCTTACACTGATCCAATACACATTTACTGAACAGTTAGTAATGTGCTAGCAAACTGCCATCTGCTAGAGATGGAAAAGAGAAAATGTAGACCCTACTCTCAAGGAGCCCGTAGTCCAATGGGGAAGACAGAGGCTTAAAAATCACAATGCGGAGAGTTAAGTAGGATGGAGGTGGGCACAGGCGCAGTGGGAGCCCAGAGGAAGGTTGCTGAACTCCCTCTCCACCCCACCCACACCCTCACATCCACAGTCCTACAGAGAGGCAGCTATGGGGGGAATGGTTGGCCATGCCTGGGCCTGGCCTGATCGCTTCCTAGAAGTGGGTTCTGCCCCTTGTGAAATTGAGGTGAAATTTACCCCCCATCAGCCTCCCTGCTCTGTGCTGTAGTGCTTCCCATGAGTGACGGGCCCATTTGCAAAGCCAGCACCCTAGTCAAGGCTATTCCCCCAGCAGCATCTAGGAAGAGAGGAAGACGCTGCCTAGCCTCTAGCCAGAATGGTGGAAGACCTGAGTGTTTTCCAAAGCCAAGAGGTCAAAAGGTTGTGAACGTTCAGTCCTCCATGCTCTTGGGACACGGTGTTTCTATATGGAGAATGGGAATAAAACTTGAAATATTCAGGGAGGATTCAGGGAGCAAATAGAACTGCTGATATTCTGGCAAGGGATCATAAATAATTATGACCAAAAGGCTGTGAGGAGGCGATGGGATTGGATGAGGGTAAGGGGTTGTTTCCAGCCATTGTGGGTAGGAAGGAGCAGGGCTGAAGCTTAGATGACTCTACCAATCCCAAAACTGGCCGGTCCTGGGTGTTTTGTGAATTTCATGTGGAGCTATGTTCCTATGGCTATAGAGGGACAAAGTCAGGGACATGATTAAATCTGGAGGATGCAACTCTTCCCCATCACCAGGTCCCTGCCCTCTGTGAGTGCCTGTGTATGTGAGCACAGCTTTAGAATCAGCAAGGCACTGAACTACGGTTCCTCCCCCACAGCAGACTCAGGCTGTGCATTCTCAGCTATGGAAGTGGCAGCAGCCAAACCTACCTTAAAGGAATCCATGCGGGTTAACTTGATGGTATGAGTGGAAGAAGTCCCTGGCATGGTACCTGTTTTCCATAGTAAAGATTAATTATAGATATTTTTGTTTTTTTAAACTTCCTTAGCCTATGTTCTATTGTTGTGTAATATTATAGCTTCAAAGTCACCTAAGAGGAACTAGTTAGCTTTCCTGTCCAGAGAGTGTCCTGAAGGAGGATATTTGAAAGCAAAGAAAATGTCTATCTAAAGAAGAACGTGTTCTTAAGGATGGAGGACTGAAGAATTTATATCGGCAATGTAAAGCAAGGGTTATCAGGGAAGCTGGGATGCCATCTTAGCCTAAGCAACGGTCAGAGGTGTGAGAGACAAACCCTGGGGATGACTCTCGGCCCTCAAATGACTGACATGATTAGAAAATAGTGATCAGGGCTGGGCGCGGTGGCTCACGCCTGTAATTCCAGCACTTTGGAAGGCTGAGGTAGGCAGATCAGGAGATCAAGACCATCCTGGCTAACATGGTAAAACCCCGCCTCTACTAAAAATACAAAAAATTAGCTGGGTGTGGTGGCACGTGCCTGTAATCCCAGCTACCCAGGAGGCTGAGGCAGGAGAACTACTTGAACCCAGGAGGCAGAGGTTGCAGTGAGCCGAGATCATGCCACTGCGCTCCAGCCTGGGTGACAGAGTGACACTCCGTCTCAAAAAAAAAGTGATCAGCTGTACTGAAGGAAGATACGGTGGTGGCCAAACCCTGTGACATGAGGGACTCAGCTTTCAAAATGAGAAGGCTGGGGATGCTACACTAGGAGAGAGTTGCCTGAAGGAAAGTACAGAAAATTACTTCTCTGTCAGCTGTATAAAGCAGGGTAAGTTTTCAGCTACTAGCAAAAAAGGCAGGATGATGGAACAGATGGCTTCACTGGATCCCATCTCACCCTGTGGCCTGGTAAGCCAGAGTTCCACTTGGAAGGGCCATGCCCACTGCTCTGGTGTGTGTCATCAAGCAGCTCACGTGTTTCCCTCCTTTGGGACAAGTTCAGAGATAGTCAGGGATTAATGTTTGAGCAGATCAAGCTCTTTCCATAGAAGTGTTCATGTTTGCATTAATAGCAAGGCCAGACCTTTGGTAGAGGTGCTACTGTGACACTGCAATTGAGGGTCAACCATTTAAAAACCACTTGTTTTTCCACCAAAGTTTATTCCCACTCCTTTTGACTTGCTATTGAATTAAGGCTTGTGGCAATACATTTTTAACCATCCACCACAGACACCAGTTCTTGTTCAGTAAATGACAGAAGTAGGTTATGCCAGATCCTCTGACAGTGTGAGAGGGCAACTGATTATTTTCCAGCAGTGTTTTGAATCCCTGTAACTTAGAAAAGATGTAACAGACAAAATTCTCAGCATCCACTTTTTGTTCTCCATAAAAAATCTGAGTTTAAGGCTTTGTGTCTCCTTCTAGTAAACAAATAGAATGTTTCCAACTCACAGAAAGGTAATTCATTTAATTTTGTCTACACTGGGTAGTGAAGTGTAATGTATTTTCAAGATATTTTCTAAGGCTGACTTTAGGAAGGTCTCAGAGAAACTAACATGTGGAATGACAGTCCTTACTTTTCATTCTCATGATGCTTAGGTTGATCTCAGTACACATGGGAGCAAAGTAGGTAAGAATCACACATAAAGACAAAAGAACACTCAGAACATAGTTCTTCTCCCCACCCTGGTCAGCATAATTAGACATGCATCCTAAGAAAACATGCTTTTACAGAGAGGAGAGACTTTTTCACAGTATTTTTTATTTTAGGTAATGAGACCTGACATATCATCTGCTTCTAATACAGCTGTACTGGGTCCTAACCTCCCCATTACTGCTGTTTTGTTCTGCAAGATAAAAGGTATACTTAGAGGAGAAGCACCCAACCTGCCCACGAAGGAAATCTGCTCTTACCTGGTTCCCAGAGAAGACTTTCTCATATCCTGGAAAACTTGAATTATCATGTGGCAAAAAGAGAATTTTGAAGTAGAATAAGAATTCTGGGTTCAAGCCCTACATCTGCCACTTAATTGTATGCCCTTAAGCAAGTCATTCCCTCCTATGCTTTTAATTTCTTTATCTGTTAAAATGGGAACACACCTCACAAATCAGATGTCTGGGATACATGAGATGATGCGTATGCAAGGTCTGGCCAACTGTGAAATCCTATACAAATCCTTCCTTTGTTGCTAAAGTATAATCACTCCTACCCAATAGAGGGATGCTGGGAAGCTAAGAGGAGGCCTGGCTGTGGTAGACAAGTCAAGAGCCATTGAGCAAGGGCCAACTGCTTGCACAGCGGACTTGCAAGCAGTCCACTGTCGGCAGGTTGGGTGCTTCTACTCTAAGTACACCTTTTATCTTGCAGAACAAAACAGCAGTAATGGGGAGGTTAGGACCCAGTACAGTCGTATTGGAAGCAGGTGATATGTCACATCTCATTATGTAAAATAAAAATAATGTGAAAAAGTCTCTCCTCTCTGTAAAAGCATGTTTTCTTAGGATGCACGTTTAATTATGCTGACATGTCACTACCATCTCCCATTGACTGTGTGGGCTAAGAAGCCAGTTTTTGTCTTGGCTATAGTGAATGGGAAAGGTTTTCTGGAAATCAAGTTGTTTACAGAGTTCTTCCCTTTTACAACCTTGGGCAGCTCATTTGACCTTTCTGGGCACCTGCTTCCTGATCTCCAAAATGAGAGGCCTGAGGACTTCAGATATCCTTCCAAATAATCCAGTTTGACTCAGGACATCTTAGCTCTGAATGATTTTAGACCCAGAACATCTTTCTAGAACTTAAATTTTGCTTCTGATTTTCTTTTCAGAAAAATTATGATCACCTGTGCTTATTAGTGTTAATATAATCTCGTGAGCACGAGAGAGGCCCCATGAACGTGTTCTTGTTCCAGTTACCACAGTTCTCATCACTGCCCTCTCTTGGGCAGGATATCCACACAGGATAATGCCCATGACTTGTCTTAGTCCCTCCAGTGTGTGCTCCATCTATCTACACACCCTATTCAGTGACTGCTCAAAAGTTCAATGAGTGCCTCCCTTGTATCAGGAAAGTGAGCAGGAAGCAGAAAGTCTCCATTTCTAAAATTGGTACAAACTTAGATTCTAAATTGGGGCTTTTTTAAGTATAAGACTTTCTGGTTTTGTTTGGTAAAGGCCATACCACCCCTGCATTTCGCTTCGAGCATTTTAGCTCTCATGTTGGCCTGACACCAGTCGAAAATTCATAGCAGCCCAGATTTTCGTGACTTTCTTCTAGAAAGAAGATTATTAACCCAGTCTATGGAGAAGGAAAAAAGTGTGCACTGGAAACTGTTCTTAGTGTACAAACCTCACTTGCAGGCAGGCTCAAACTGGTTGGAAAATCACAGTCCCTTCAAATGTGAGCCTTCAGTCTTCCTTTCTAAGCTGCATGAAAATGGAGAAAATGGCTATTGCCCTAAATGGCAATGAACGATGAGGGTGGCACCAAAAAATCCCTTCCAGTTGACGCTGATGCCTCTCTCAGTTCAGCAGCACTGCAGCAGGAGAAGGCTGGATTAAACTAAGAGCAAGCCTAAAAATTATAAAATCATAGTCTTACTCCCAAGTAATCATCACATGTTTTGGCTGGTCCTGAGCCAGTTCATGTGAAAAGTACAAACTTAAATTTTAAAAAATCACTTAACAGTGAACCAGATCCATTGCCCAGTCAGGGCTCCATGAGTGAAAAGAGCAGCATAGACAAGGGTGGGCACGATTTTAGGAAGCAACAGGGTTTCAAGGGACAGAGATATTTTTTCCCTTCTCTCACCCTTGGGAAAAGCTCAAAAATTTCCAACCGCCAGGCACATAACCAGATGCCCCACGGAGAAACCTAGTGGGAATTCACGTGGACCAGACCCAGGGAATGGCTGAGAACATTTCTTCCTTCTGTCCAACCTTTTCTTTTAAGGGAATGACTAGATATCCCCCACAAGAGCACTTGAGATAGAGGAAAACAAAAGGTTAAGAAAATGCCGCTTTAAAGGAACATCTGCTAATTCACCCTAGAGTACAGAAACATGAGAAGAAAGGGTCTGAAAATCCTACACTCAACTGGGAAGGGAAGAAACCCTTATCCTTGCTAAATAAAAACTACTGAGAAATCATGAAAACAAGCCTGGGTCAGGTGTCCAGGGTTTGAGAAAAATGAAGACACACTTGGATAAAATCATCTGATGACCCCAAACGAAAAGTAACTTTTTTTTTGCTTTTCTGTTTATGAGAAATTACTCAAAGAATAATTGCAAAGCACAATCATAAAGATACCCTGTGGTGCTTCCTTCCTTAGCCAGGAAAGAAATAATGTAACACTATGGAGGACTAGCTTTGATTCTTACCATCCGTCTCTCCCATTATGTGCCCTAGGCGAGTCATTCCACCTTCCCAAGCCTCAGACTGCTCATGTGTAAAGTGGGTTGACCTTTGAATTAGAAGAGCTTTAGAAATAATCTAAGAATCCTTGATTTATGTATTCAGGATTGGAAGCAGAGACTCTTTGATAGGAATGGAACTTGAAGTCCAAATACAATCTTAGCAAGCCTCAGGAGGAAGAAGCTGCTTTGAAAAGAACATTAAGACCTTGCTCATGTGTATAAATGTCACGGAGTTGGCCAAAATAGATTTAGAGCTGGTAAGCTCTTTAGAGATTTCCTGCAATCCCCATGTTTTATAAGGGGGAAAACTGAGCCTAGAGAGGCTAAAGTAATTTACAAAAGATCACCAGATACATGTCAGTGTCCAGGTAAAAAATCAGGTGTGTGTTCTGGAAGAGGCCAAGCAAGCCAGGAAAAGCCAGGCCAAACCTCAGAAATAATCACCACCACCTACTGAACATTTACCCTGGGCTCAATGCTATTGATGTTCTGGCCATTTAACCCCCAGAACTCAGTCACGGGTTTGATTATCACCAGGCCAGCTTCACAGGCACGAGACTTGTGCAGTTACATAGAGAACCCCATTCAGAAGGGCTCCATGCTTCATTTAATGATCCATGGCCACCATCTTGAAATCTTTAATTTTTAAACAAGGGGTCTCCCATTTTCATTTTTCACTGACCCCTACAAATTATGTAGCTGATTCTCATCTCCATTTTATAGATGCGTCAACAGAGGCCTAGAAAAATTAAATTGCTTACTCTTGGTCTCAGCCACTCACCCGGAGATACAGAAACAGAATCAGCGGCCAGAATGAAGGTGGAGGCAGACACGTAGCTTACCTACCAAAGTGGCTAAGTGGATGCTGCAATTTCAAAACCCCTTTGGGATTTTCCTTCCTGATGGCCTCATGTCTGTGTGCTCATGGGTCACATGGCAAAGCAGTGTGATCATCCAGGTTTTTCCAGGATTGTAGAGAATCCTGGGAATCCCCTTTCAATGATAAAGTCAGGAAAGTTCCTATCAAACTGGGTTGATTTGGATAGCCTACTGCTGACTCACAGGTATGGGGAGGCTTCTCAGTCATATCTGTTTGCTATGTCCTGTGCCTAGAGGGCTGCATCTAGGTCCTCAAAGGCAGGGCCCACCCAGAAGTCAGTCTAGAGACCTTGATCCAAGCAGAGAGTAGGTGAGCAACCAAATAGCTATCATTGCAAGGCTGAGAACCAGGCAACTGAGGCCAGAGGGACCAGTTAGCCTGGGAACAGAGAGGCTGCCAGGCCTGTTCAAAAACCCAAGCCAGGCTAGAGACAATGTGAATGCAGACAGACAAGAGCAGAAGGCAATGGGCTGAGGCAAAGACCCAGCATGCAGGCTCAAGGCAGCTATAGCTTACTCTGTGACCTAGGCAAGTTACTGCACTTTGCCAAGCCTAAATGTACTCATTTGAAAAATAAGAATTGCATTGAGATCATTGTCAAGATAAGAGATCCTATGTGCAGAGTTCAGTATGGCCACAGTGAAAGTTTCAATTTCCTTTTAATTCCATAACATTTACAGAGACCTATTATAAGCCAGTCTCTGTGGGACAGATAGAGATACCGCCTGTTCTCATGGGATTAACCAATGGTGTGCTGATAAGTGTTTAACAACCAGCTATTTGGAGAAAAAGGAAAAACTGCTTTGTAGCATATGCCAGTTTCCATGGTATAAACATTCCCCCCATGGCTAATGTCAATCTGTCAACATAGAGGCATGGAATACAGCATTGGAGTGAGTTGTACATCATCTCTGCAGAGCCTAAACCAGCCAATCACTGAGCTAACCCTCTATTAGAAAGAACAGACAAACGATGGCACCGTAAGTTTCATAGACAAGGACACAAAGAGAAAAACACAGCAATGTGTCTTGGACAGAGAGTGGGGAGGACCTCCCTGAGAAAGTGAAATTTTTGCTGAGACCTGAAGGATGCATATACAAACTACAGTAAGAAAACAGCACGTGTGCAGGTCGGGAGGAAAGAAAGAAGAGAAAAGAATGTTTGAGAAAAGCCTAGAGCAGGGAAAAGCAAATTCCAGAGTGTAGGAGTAAGGTTTATCATGTTCTAGAGTTGCGTTTTCTGCTAAGGAAGCCATAGGCATACTTGTATTTTAGAACCATCGTTCTGACTGAAGTGTGGAGAATGTGTTGAGGGACAAGAGGGCAAGCGGGAGATCAGGTGACGGCAGGACTCCAAGCAGAAGGTGCTGCTGAGCTGGGCCAGGTTTTCGGTATTTGTTTAACAGGCATTTATTGAGCTTGTGCCATGTACCTATCACCATGCTAGGGCCCCGTGATTTGTCAAAAAGAACACTGGCCTAGCCTTCATGGAGCTTACAGGCAAGAAATGTTTTCAAAGATATAAGAATAACCTCAAGTGCTTCCTACATGCCAGGCACAGTACTTAACACTTTGCATACATTATCTCATTTAATTCTCCCAGCAGTTCCAGAGGATAGAGTCAAATGTTACCTTTGGTAGAGACAGTAGGTGGAAAACTGAAAGCAGACAGGTTCTCAGTACAGGCATCTGGCATCTGCCCTGGCTTTCGGTGCTTTCTATGAGGTGAGCCCTCAACCTTCTGCCAACAAACCTCTGCTTTCCCGTCCATTGGCTTCCTTACACTCCCCACAGCCTCCCTGGTGGTGCCTTAGAATTGTACCAGTCCAGGAAGAAGACTGGATTAGAACAATAAGGAGAATAATGTTCATATTTGTCAGTTTCACATTTTAGAGGGTTTTTTTAATAAAAAGAAATTCCATTTTCATTTTTCAGGTCATACAAGGGGGGAAAAAACCAAATGTTCGTATTCTGCTTAACCTGCCAATTAGAATATCCCACAAGGAAATTGTTAGACTGCTTTGTCTATTGGCAAATAAATATAAATTCGATGAATAGCAAGCCTTCTTTTCCCCCACTTGACAGCTGAGAAAGTGAGACAAGCCAGGAAAGAAGCTGAGGGGACAGTTCTGTAACTCAAGCCGTGTTTCCAGCCAGCCCACTTCAGGCCAAAGACACATTCCTTGTTATCTTCAGTCATTTCTTTTTTAATGAGGTGACAGGCAGTTAGTTTTGATGAGGGGCTTTAAATAGAATTGATCTTCATTAAACAGATCTGTCATATCTGCCGGAAGACTTCCTTGAGACCATTCTGCATGATAATATTTGCATTTTCATAGATGGCCTCTTCTCTAGACTTTCTCTTCCTGTCAACTCACTTCCCCCACAGCATCCCTGTATAAAGACATTGAAACCCCAGTGGTTGTGAATTTTTATCAAGGCAACAATATTGCCTTTGGGACTTTAAGGTCAAAGAGACCTAGTTCAAATCCTCAAGTCCTGGTTGCCACCACTTATGAACTGTGTGACTCCAGGACATTTCCTTCTCTGTGCCTGTTTCTCAGCTGTGAAATGGTATCATCCACCTTCTATCATTGTCAAGAAGAATGGATGAGGTAATGAACATAAAGGGCTTAGCACTCATCATGTCTATTCCCAGCAGCAGCAGCCGCCTAACCAAGTGACTGATTCAGTGAGGGGGTTAAGAGGAAGAAACCCCTGCTAGAACATAGAGTGACAGAGAAACGCCTCCTAATATGGCTTCTTGAAAAGTTGCCCTCAACTCTCCCTTTCTCAGCCGATCCAAATGCTTCGTATCAGTTGGCCTTTAAGATTCTTGAACAAACAGATATTGATATAGTGATTTTGCCTTATTCCTCTTAGTAGATGAAAGGGAATCATTCATTCTCTCAATACCAAAAATTAATAATATTGACAACTGGTTAAGGATCAGATATCAGAATATACAAGTACTCTCCAAAGTTATTATTCATAGACCCAAGTTGATTGTTGACCCTGAGTTATAAACACCAGCAGGAGGAGACAGACTGCAGAAAAGCGTATGGGAGTGCTGAGCCCTAAGGGCAGTGGTGCTCTTCACCTGGGCTTGCAGGTAAACAGTATCTTTTAGAAAGAGCCATGTGTCAAGACTGAGGCATTTAATACCACTGGACTTAAGTTATAATAGGAATGGGAGGATGTTAAACCAGTCTTGAGAAAAACTGCTAATATAAGATGGATTTTGAATGTCTGAGGGAACATTTTTGGAAGAGTCATTATTAAACTCCAAACCCAGCCTTATCAGCAGTGATAACAGAAATTTATTGCCTTTTCTGAAGATAGACCTGGGGTGTCTCGTTTATGAGCCAGCCGTGGCTGGACTTTTATCAATGCTGTCAACTTGAAACCAAGTTCTTAACCCAAGGCCTGAATGCTGCCAAGATGAAGCCATGTCTAAACAATGCAATAAAATCCCCCCTCTTATTCCAAAGTGCCTCTCTTGTAAAACTCAAAATGATCAAGAGGCTTTGGGTTCCTCTCAGTTCCTTGTCTTAACAGGTGAAGACATCCCACATCTAACCAGATTGTGTGTTGCTTCTGGAGTCAAACATATGCGCCTCCTAGGCACAGCCGTTTAGGTGGGTGTTTCTTAGATAGCTCAGACAACCAACAATTCAGAAGATTATCCCCAGAATTTGGATTTTCATAGCTTTTTTCACCCTCTCTAGGAGTAATCTCACCTATGGATGAGAGGCAGAAAAAGGAGGAAAACATTGAAATAATTCCACTTTTTATCATAAGCAGACCCATTATGAAATTATGCGGCAGGAACAGACCCAAAACAATGGATACAATTTGACTTATCCACCATTCCAGTGGGTGACTAAGAAGTGACTCTAGTTGCCATCTTCCCACAAAGGTCTAAGACCTCTTCATGTCTTTCCCCCCATTCAGCTGACACTCAGTATAAATGTTTTCTGAAAATCCATGCCAGTAAATGTCCAGTGGAATATTTTGGTTTAGCTTTCTAAGGACTAATCTGGAAGGAATAAAGTTCCTATGTTAAGAAATGGAGAAAACAGATGTTTTAAGTCATCTTTTTAGCGGAGGAAGGGCAGTATCTGCTGGCCTGAAGCTAAGTCTTTTTTGGCTTTTGGAAGTAGTCAAATGGGTCTGACAAGTCCTGCAAGGGAAATCTCAGAGGTCATCCAGACCTGAAATGTAGGTAAGGAGACCCCAGTTTAGCACAAGGTGGAGTCAAGTTCTAGTTCTGCTATTAACTGTGTGACACGAAACAGGTCACTTATAAATACCTTTGAGGTTTAGTATGCTCATATGTAAAAAACAAATAATGCCTTTCCAAAGTAACCATCCTCAAATGCAAGTCTCACTGTGTCTTGCCCCTGCTTAAAACCAGACACCTGGCCCTTCCTACCTAGTCTAACCTCATCCCTATCACTTGGTCCTCCTCTTGCTGCCTCTCATGCAGGAACACATCAGCAATATTGAATATCATGCTGTTTCACACCTCCACTCCTTTGCACATGCCGTTCCAGCTTCCTAGAAGGCCTCACCCTCATTCCCTCCCTCCCCTCAAAAAATAACCCACCTGGAAAAGGAAAAACATTTGCTCATCTTTGGAAACTCAGTTCAGATGAGCAAATGTTTTTCTTTTCCAGGTGGGTTATTTTTTTGAGGGAAACTTTCTAAAAGTTTGAAACTTTCCCTGAACACTCCTCTCCATACCCCTCCCCCTGCCCCAACATACACACGGCTACTTCTGTGAGTCTCAGACTCTGTGCCTCATTCTCTCATTCATCTGCCCGTGGTCCCGGTGGGCCTCTTGAATTTGTACAAAGGCTGTGACTAGGCTGGCAGTGGCCCCAGAGGAGTAAGAGTCTATGGGGACAGGAAAGCGGCCAGAATGTGTGTGTCACACTGGAAGTCCGGGAGGGAAATGCCTGGAGAGCCAGTTGTCCCTCTGCGGGGGAAGGGCAGGATGTGGAGAGGGCGGGCAGGGAAGGTTGCCGAGAAGTCCTCCGTGCTATTAGAAGTGCATGTCTGGGGCTTAACTGAGATGAATTTGTAACGTGGGAGGGACTCCACACTCTTGTGGAGGATAATTGAGAACAAGGAGGATTATACAATTTGAAAACATCCAATTCCAGAAAACGTGATGATTCTTGACAGTGACCCACTTCACTTGTACCCACATGGCTTTTTCTCCATTTCTGTCTGTCTTGAGCCTGAGTCACTCCTTGTCAAACGTCGTCACCCAGTAAGGAATAAGACCAACCCTGCTGGCTGGTTGGAGGGTCTGTCCTTTCTGCCAGCTCCCCCTCTCTCCATCTTCCTGGCTCTTTACTGCTTTCTTCTGTCCCTCATCACTGCTCTTACTTCCTTCCCTCCTGCCATTTTTCACTTCTTATCTGGCTATTTCAGGGGCCCCCTCTCCTCCTCCCCATGCCACACAAACCGCACTCAGGACTCCCAGCCTTTCCTGTATCTTCTTTCTTGGGCTTTTTCAGCCCTTTAATTCATTCTTAATATTTATTAATACGAACACCTTATTTTCACCTACTTTTCCCCTTCAATGTTTTTTTCTTTCTGTTTTCTGGCATCTTTTGACTCCTCTGCTACCCGATTTTCCATCTTTTATTCATTCCTTAGACAAACATTAATTCAGCACCTACTGTATTCAGCGCAATATGCTGAGTGTTAGTGAAGAAATGATGTAAGAGCCTATTGCCTGCGCATGCTGGAGCACAGGCAGTCATCCAGAGGAAATGTGGACTGACACCTCCAGTATCCCCAACCCACCATAGCTTTATCGCTCAAGGCAGCGTGCTCCTCATCCTCTCCATCACAATCCAGAATTTCAAAAGGTTCTTGGCCCACTGTGACAAAGGTGGGACAACACTGTCTTAAAGCCCCTAGAAGAGGGACCAGGTGAGATATACCAGGCCAGGAGCTAGCAGCACCTCTGTCCCCAGCCCTCTCACTCTTCCTAGGGTGAAGGAGGCCAAGTTTAGACAATGAGGATTCTGAACCTCTTTTATTTCCACCCTGCAGTTCTATGGGGGTTGGCCCCTTTGGTTTTATAAAAGTACCTCCACTGATACTATGAGTGGCTTGAAAATTAACATATACAACTAGCATTTTGCATACCAGAAAAAGAAGGCTTTTCAGCTTTGGGTGGGTTTAGGAATGTGATTGGGAAGACACTAAATGAAAATCACCAAGAGTAAGCAGAACACCCTGGGACAGTGGTTCTCACACTTTGGTCAGTGTCAGAATCACTAGAGGAACTTGCAAGAACACAGGGACCGGGCGGATCCTGTGCTGCTTCAAAGGCCTGAATATCTGTGGGCTCCACTAGATCCCCAGGTGATTCTGATACATACCAAAGTTTAAGAATTGCTGCTGGAGAATGCCTCTGTCTTACCTCCTGCAGAGGATGGCCCTAATACCCAGCTATTCCATTCGACGCTACCTACTCAACCCTTTTTGTCCGCATGACCTCCAGCCTCAAGTGTAGATAGACTTTTTCACTAGAGGGCCAAGAAAAGGCTAATCCTGCAAGACCAGTCTTCATGCAACAGCTTTTAAAAAATCATTTCCGCCCTCTTGCTGATTTCTCTGCAGCTCTGGGGTGCATTAAGCCTAAACTTTGTGAGAATAGAAGAGGAAGAAATTGGTACTATTAAAAGAGGGAGATAGAAGACTATAGTTTAAATATGACCGATTTCCAAGACTCACAAAGTATGCACTTTGCACAAATGTCAACATTTAGTCAGCAAATCAGAAAAACCTGGGAGGTGGGCAGCAGGAGTGTTTTTGAAGCTGCATCTGACCATATACACATCCTGTGGTCGCTCTGTAGGATTAGCCAGGTTTTGCAAATGAGAAAATATGGAAACATAAACATGAAAAGATTTCCCAAGGTCACGGAGAAGGTGGTAGTGGGGAGGGTTAGGGGCTGAAAGCTCTTTCTCTTGGGCCCATTTCAGAGCTACTGGACAACACAGCTTCCTGACTGCAGATGTTAAACAGGCTCTTGCCTTTAAAATAAGGATTTTAAAAGTTCTTATTAGAGCCGCAGTGGCTCGGGCCAGTTGTCCTGGCGCCTGAGGAGGCTAGGCTATGTGTTCAAGGCCAACCTGGGCAACATAAGAACCTCTCATTCATTTAATAAAAAAAAAAAGTTCTTATTTTGGCCACATTTCAGTGCAGATCTCCTAGGGAAAAGGGGCCCTGTTTGAAGGGAAATTAATTACTTCCAGCTTCTGGAACACAGTTCAACTTTTCCACATGTTTTACTAAAGAGTGCTTTAAAGAATGGTTCTCCAACTTGGCTGCTGAGAAACTTTTTAAAACCCTGATGCTCAGGCCTCACCCTGTACCAGATCAGACTCGGGAGCTGAGATGAAAGCATTGTTATTTTTTAAAACTTCACTATTCAGCCAAACTGTACACATTGGAATCATCTGGGAAGCTGCAACTATAATGCTTATATCTCACCCCAGAGATTGTGATTTAGTTCTGAGTATGGCCTGGGCTATTAAAAGTTCCCCTCCAAAGATTCTAATGTACAACTGAGTTTAACAGCCATTGCTCAAAGCATAGCCTTACTCAAAGCATAGCTTTGTGGATTAGGACATAGGCATCACCTGAGAGCTGCTTAGAAATGCAGAATCTCAGGCCCGACCCCAGACCTACTGAATCAGAATCTGCATTTCATTATAACAACTTCCCAGGCATCTGAATGCATATTAAACATTGAGAAGCACTCTTATAAGGCACTCCTCCCCTTTAAAAAGTTTATACATTTCCGAACACTGAAGAGGTTTATCATCTCCTTCCAGTTAGGTGCAGAATGGGCACGAGTGCAAATCACAGAATTTTAGAAGTAGAAATAAACACAGCTAATAAGAAGTAATATTCATGTCAAGTGCTCTATATGCATTATCACTGGATATTTACCACAACCCTATAATATAGGTCCAAAAACTCTGCCCCTTTTCACAGATGACCAAACTGAGGCTCAGACCTAGGTAAAACAGCTAAAAGACCACCTGGAGAGGCAAAATGAGGACTTACCCTAACGTTTCCGGGACTTAAAATCACATGCTTTCAACCACTCAGTCAGACCTTCCCAACCTGTGTGCCAAACAGTCCAAATGGGTTACAGATGTGCCAAGATATTGGTTCCCCTCAGCCCTCCATCAGTCTAACAGAGCCGGGGGATGGCCACCCACTATAGAAAAAGGATGCGGGAGCTCTGCTCTAAATTATGCTTTTTCCAAATCATACTTTTTGCCAATTGTTAGACAAAAGAGAAATTCTGTCTTCTAAGGTATAAGTGACCTGCCTGAGGTCATCCAGCTCTTTAAAGCCAGGATAAGGCTCAGAACCCAGGGGTCCCAACTGCCTGCATGCCTCCTTCCACTAAGCAGTAGTTCCAAAGTATGGGCCCATAACCAGGAGCATTGTATCATCTGGAAACTTGCAAGAAATAAAAATGTGTAGGTCCCCACAACAAGCTTTCTACAAGCCCTCCAAGTGATTCTTATGGTTGCTAGTTTGAGAACCAGTCCACTAAGGCAAGCAGCCCCAGATGGCCCTGCGTGTGTGCTTGCTCAGAGCTCCTATACAGAGCTGCTCTGCAAATAAAGGTTTCTTAAGGGGCTTAGCTTTGAACTAAGCTGAAATTTACCTGCTGATTTTAATTTTCTTAGGGCCTTTTTTTTTTTCCTTTTAGGACAGAGCTATAATGCTCTGAGGAGAAAGTAATGATGACTAACAGATAGAATGTTAAATGCTCTTTCCATGCTCTCAACCCACTTTCTGCTTGGGCAGTAAAAATGTGAGCATCAGAAAGAGAAAAGGGAACTGACATTTCTTGAACACCTACTGTATGCCAGGAACCAAGCATACAATAATATAGGCATACATACCTTGCTCACCCATCATTGCATTTAATACAATGATCTCTGAGAAATGAGGAAACTCAGACCCAGGGAGGTGAAGTGACTTGAATAAGATCACAAAGTGGCAATAGTGACCTCAGGATTTGTTCCATAGCCTGTACACCTACATTCTTTGCCCTCCAGCAGAAAAGGTAAAAAGTTTAAGACACATACTGTCTAGAATGATTGGATTCCAGAAATCCCAGAGCAAGCTTTCATAACAGATCTGCCTACGCAAAGCCCCAGGGATGCCTAACTCAATAATCTTCTGTGTCTTTGGGAAAGGTCCTGTGCTGTTATGTTCTGTGTTCTCACTGCACTGTGGAAGCTGCTCTCAAAGTATAAGAATAGACCAGCCATGAAAAGTGAAATAGTTCAGCTATACTTGAGCATCCTGAAACACTTAGCAATCTATTCTTAACCAGCAGCATCTGTTCCAAGGCAGCAGGTCTAGCATTGCCAATGCCCAACTGAGCAGCCTTGAGCTTTGCTTTTTAGAATAGAGAATGTCTTTGCCACACCTTGGACTTGGGAAATGAAGTACTAAGAGAAAGAAACACATGAAGATAGTGCTAGTGACCCACATCCTCCACAGTAAGAGCTTGCGTTCATGCCACTAAATGCATCAATGCTCTGGGCAATGATCCAACAAGGAGAACAAAAAGGTCACTGGCTCACTCAGTCACAGGCAGAGATAGACACCTGGTTGAGGGTCTACATGGGCTAGGTTGTAGATCTATATGGGCTTCCTTCCCTGGCTGTTTGCTTCAGCACAGCCTCTAAACACCCAATTCCCAATCACCATCTTCATCCACAGAATGGACACACAGTGGCTAACCTGAACATCAACATGTGGGGAAGCCCTTCCAGCACTTGGTGCAAATGGCTAAACCTAATATAGAACTCAACAGGGAAAGTAAAAATCTTGTCTTAGCCTTTCTCATTCATGCAAGAAAAGAGCCATTCTTTGCACTGACAAAATGCCAGTCAGTTTTTCTGTAAGGGCCTCCATGGGTGATTTTTCCCTCTTGAGATTAAGTCAGGCCTGAGATTCCTTGCAAACCTGCATCCAATCCAAGGTTACCATTTACTTGTCACTACTAGGATTCCAAGGTCTACTCCCACTGCCTCTTCCAGGCACATACATCACAAGCATGGCTGACTCTTATATTAAAGACAAGAATGAATTCAGTAAAGTTAGAGGATATAAAAATCAGTTGTGTTTCTATACAATAAACTAGTCAAAAAGAAAATTAAGAAGACAATTTCATTTATAATAGCATCAAAAAAATAGGAATAAACTTAAGGAGGCAAAAGACTTGTACATTGAAAAGTACAAAACTGATGAAAGAAATTAAACAAATGGAAACACATGCTATGTTCATGAATTACAAGACTAAATATTGCTAATCTGTCTATACTAGCAAAGTAAAATTCCAATGGCATTTTTTACAAAAATAGAAAAGGCAATCCCAAAATTTATATGGAACCACAAAAGACCAAGAATAGCCAAAGCTATCTTGAGAAGAGAAAAAAACTGGAGACATTCACACTTCCTGATTTCAACTTATACTATAAAGCTAGAATAATTAAGACAGTGTGATGCTGGCATAAAAATAGACAAATGGACCAAAATAGAGCGCTTCTGGTCCATTGGTCTGTATGTGTCACGCAATAAGACCATGCAGATACAGTCGACTAATCTCTGACAATTGTGCCAAAACCCACAATGGGGAAAGAAGACACTCTTTAATGAATAGTGCTGGGAAAACTCGATATCCATATGCAAAACAATGAAGTCAGATTCCTACACCATACACACACACACATATCAACTCAAAATAGATTAAAGATTTAAAC
Source organism: Ateles fusciceps (assembly GCA_036589455.1). NCBI lineage: Eukaryota > Metazoa > Chordata > Mammalia > Primates > Atelidae > Ateles > Ateles fusciceps. The sequence goes on from JAZHEH010002014.1 coordinate 6,947,616, forward strand.
GTAAGACCTGAAGCTGTAAAACTCCTAGAAAAAAACATAGGGAGATATTTTCATGACATTTATTTAGAGACTCTTTTCTTGGATATGACACCAAAACTACAAGCAACAAAAGTAAAAATAGACAAGTGGGACTACATCATAGTCAAAGGCTTCTGCACGTAAAGGAAACAATCAGAGGGAAAAAAAACATGTAGAATGGAAGGAAATATTTGCAAACTATATCTGATAAAGGGCTAATATGCAAAATATGTAAGGAGCTCCTAAACCTCAATAGCAAAAAACACCCAATTTAAAAATGGACAAAGGACTTGATTTTTTAAAATGGGCAAAAGACTGGATATTTCTTTGAAGAAGACATACAGATGACCAACAGGTATATAAAAAATGCTCAAGATCACTAATAATCAGGGAAAGTCATATCAAAACTACAATTAGATATCACCTTACAGCAGTTAGGATGCTATTATAAAAAAAAAGAGAAAGACAACCAGTGTTGGTGAGAATTTGGAAAAACTGGAAGCCTTATACAGTGTTGGTGAGAATGTAAAATGGTGCAGCTGCTATGGAACACAGTACGAGGGTCCTCAAAAAATTAAAAATAGAACCACAATATGATCTGGCAATCCCACTTCTGGGTATGTACCCAAAAGAATTGAAAGCAGAAACTCCAAAAGATATTTGCATCCCATGTTCATCGCAGTGTTATTCACAATAGTCAAAGCATGAAATCAACCTGTGTCCATCAATGGATGAATGGATAAAGAAAATGCAGCATATACATACAACGCAATATTATTCAGCCTTTAAAAAGAAGAAAATCTTCCCATATGAGACAACGAGAATGAACCTGGGAGAACACTATGCTAAATGAAATAAGCCACTCACAGAACGACAAATACTGCATGGTAGCACTTATATGAGGTATCCAAAACAATTAAACTCACAGAACAAGAGAGAATAGTGGTTTCCAGAGGCTGGGGGAGGGAAAAATGGGAAGTTGCTGTTTAATTGGTATAGTTTCAGTTATACAAGATGAATAGTGTCTAGGAAATCTCATCATTCATCATTGTGTCTATAGTTAACAATACTATTATTACGCACTTAAGACTTGTGCAGAGGGTAGATCTCCTGTTAAGAATTCTTACCAAAATAATTAATTCAAGAAAAAGTTATCCAGCTCTGATGGGCAATGCCACGTTATTACCAAACTACCAAATAGTTATTACTTAACTATTGCAGGCCCTTTAAACAGGAGTGATAAGGAACCAGGAAAGAACCACAATACCAGAAAGTATGGGGGCCTCATTTCTGAAAGGGAGGGGTGCCGTGAGCAGCTGTGTGAAAGGGTGTTAAGGGGGAGGGCAGAAACCTTTGCACACTTCTGCTCACTTGTTCTATTTTGTATTATGAAAAGATGTTGCTATGTAATTACAGAAATATTGGAAATGGTCTGCAAGCACAATTAAAAGTCACTCAGCCAAGTGAATGAGAGGAAAGGAAAGAAGGAAGAAATGACCTGCAAGAGGCTATAGGTGATTATAAAGGTTAGCTGTGAGGATGGATATGAGAGGTTTTAGGCTGGTCATGTATGACATCCTCTGAAGGTTGGTGATAGAGGCAATCCGTCTTTAATAAATGTCTAAGAATGTCTTAGAGTCAGTTAACATCTACTGAGTATAACCTCATGAACTATTTTATTTCATCTTCTCCAACCCTTCCTTGTTCCCATGTATTAATAACAAAAGAGGAATCTGAGGTTCAGAGTGGTTAATGCGCTAGCCAGGAGATCATACACCTGATTAGTGGCATGGCAGGTTATTGAATGCAAGTCTCTTCTAGCTTTTACTGCTGTCTGCACCAGGAAAGCCACCTCAAAATGCCTACAGAGCATGGCAGGCATGCAAATAACTTTGAGAAAGTGAAAAGAAACAAGTAACAGGGTATAGTAAGGATTGATGGGAACTATGACACAGGAGACATCTAAAGTGAATTACTGCTACTCAGAACTCACTTTCACCTGTTACGAGTGCAGTTTTAGTTGATCTGTCAGGAAAAACGGGAAATCAGATTTTTACATAAACTCTCCTGTTTATTTTAACTTTGGGTCAAAACAATCTTAAACATCAGGCAGGAAAACAAAACTAATTTGAAAACCAGATTCAGCTCATGGGCTGCCAGAGATAACCTCAGCTTTTTCTAAACCAGTAGTGCCAAATCATTAAATAAGATCATCTAGGACCCTCAGTGTTCTTCTCATCAGGCTCTTCATTTTGCAGATAAAAATTTTATGTCATAAACGAACTGAAATTATAAATATTAATCCTCATGATGTTATTTTACACATAATTCTATTTATCAACTGGGCTATGTGTAGAAAGAATGTGCGTGTTGATACACCAAGGTTGGAATCCCAGTCCTGAGCTGTGTGACCTTAAGTAAGTGACTTAACCACTCAGTTCTTTCATCTGCAAAATGGCGATGCTGACATGGGAATTTCAGTGGAGGTAAGATTTAAAAGGGGCAATTATTAGAAGTTATCATACACAGACCCATCAGAGGGAGCTTGATCAAAGTCCTAGGGGTTGCCACTGCCCGCCCTCTACCCCTCCAGGCCCTCCTTTGTCTGTGAATTTATTTTCTTGCATTATTTGGATAGCTCATTTAGGATCCAGGTGATTTCCTCACAAAGTTAATATAAAATACAAACTGGAACTTCTTATTTTGTCTGAAGTAGGCTCTTTTACTAGATTTCTATGCTGCCTTGTTGCATACATATTGGGTACCTTGCCTTGTCAAGATTTGAAAATGCACAGTAAGGATTTCAGCCTTGCCCTACTATAGGTATTTTGTAAGTTGAAAGCAGACAGTAACCAAGCCTCCTAAATCACTCCCCCTTCCTCCCTCAGTTGCCTAAATTCAGTGTGGCCTTTCATGCTATAAACAACAATTGCAAAAAGAGTAGGCAATTTGTGCTTAGTTTTATTTGAGGTTAAGTGAATCCCACAACAATAAAAAAATCAATACCACATTTGGCCAGATAGGCATTATTAAAGCACCTAGATTAAATAGAACATAAATAGTAGTCCATTGATTTTTTTTTTATCCAACTTTTTGTAATTTGGTTTATAAGAAACAGAATTATTCTCATTGCACCAAGTGCTTGACTTAGGCTCAGTATATTCTACGACATTTTACGTGAATTTATTATCTCATTGTATTCTATTTGTTTTATAGATGTGTAAGAGATTTTTTTTTTTAACTCTGGTTCCTAATTAAATGTTTGGTTTTAACAATGAATACTTTCTGCAAGGGTTACAGAGACATTCAAAACACTGACTTTTGCTAAAAGATGAGATTCTTCAGTATTAGTAAACACTGTAGCAATCTTATTTTAAAATCTGGTCGTAGTGATTAAACTAGCTTTCGACTCTGAGACTATCCAATGCTTGAGTGTCACATTATTCAGGAATTTCCACTTCCAGGCCAAATAAGACCCAGATAAGCTCCTGTGATTGACAGTAACATACTAAAATTCAGTTGCCAAACTCAATCTCGGATCATATTCAACAACAGAAAGTGAACTTCCACAGTAATACCCAGTCCTCAGGTGTATTTCATTACGAAAGTCCTCTCTTCTGTAAGTACTGGCAATACTGAGGGTAATTACAGGGAAAATGCCAATTATGACAATATCAAAAAAGCCATGGAATGATAAACAGTATGAATTAGTCTCCCCTGCCCAGCCATTTCCAAAAATTTCTGTTTATATCAAGTTTCATATAAAAAGGTATGATTGCAAAGCTAACTTTATGCACATAGTATTGATTTTTGGCAGAAGGAAGCTATATAATACTGAAATAAAGTAAGAACGAAGAATACGTGCAGATCCACATATCTGCCAGGCCACTTGTTAAGCCCTGCCTGAACCAATGCATACAAGTAGGTCATTGAAAGTCAATGGAAACCAGGGCAGCTCCCCCTGGCAGGAGACATTAACCTGCAGGAGGAATCTTGCAGACAAGTGATACATTTTAGCTAGGCAGCTGTATATTTTATTTATGAATTGATATAAGCATAGAGGTATATAGGGAGAGGAATGCATATAATACATATCCTTAAACACACTCCAAAATAAAGACAGATGGGAGAGAAACTTGTATCTACACATGCTCTAATTTAAAGGACAACCCTCTCTCCTTACTGCCCTGCCCCAACTCCCCAGTAAAAGAGAAATCCGAGCCTTTATGTGATTAGTAGCTTCCTGATTTCCCCCAGCAGTGGTAGCATTAACTAGTCCCAGGCTTGTGTCTCAGTTAAGACCACCTATGCTGCAGCCAGAACAGTGTCATCCAGATACAGAGGGGATCAGGGATCACATATGCCACTTGGTCCAAAAGGCACCAGGGTCCTGCATTTTGCAAGAGATCCTTAAAGGGTGAAATCTCTCTTCCTAGGTGTCCACACAGCTGTGACCCCATCTTAGAGAGTAGAATATGGGTTTGCATAGCATGGAATATGAGGTTGAGAAGGGACCTCATATTATGAGGGGACGTTCCTATTATCATAGAAAGAGATTATCTAATCTACGCACCTCATTTCTAGGACAACCCCCAGCTACAGGGGCTGCTCAGCACACACAGGGTAGAGGACCTCAATGTGGTCAAGAGGTAACAGGATATAGGACATGGTAAAAAAAATAAAATGAAATACCACATGGGCTCTGAAACTAGGCCAAGTTGGGTTCAGATATCAGCTATATGAACCAAGGCAAATTCTCTAACTCTTCTGATACTCAGTTTATTTATCTGTGCAATGGAAATAGTAGTGTAAGTCTACAAGCTGTTATCAGTAGTTCAGAAATCCAAATAGTCCTGAAAAACAAAAGTGTTTCATAATTCATTTCATGCCAAATCTGACTGGAACTGGAATTACTTGGAGGCAAAACCTGATCTGAAGTAATATGAGGCTACACACATTATTTTTATCCCATGGTAGCCAAGCACCATGCCAGCACCCAGAGAGGGGCTTCTATGCCAAATATATGGCCCCTGGCTCATGGCCACTTGTCCATGGAGTAGCAGGTTAGACCAGGACAAGCCCAGAGAATGGCTCTTCTTTTTTGGAGCACAAGGGGATTCCTCCCGGGCCCATACTCACTGGCTTAGAGTAGAGGTGTGGGGTGAGAGCCCCTCCAGCTGGACTCATTTAAAACTCATATTGGCTCAGCTGCAAAATCTCACTGTGGCATTTCCTGACTTTTCCCCTCTTTTTAAAACAGAAAGGCGACATTGGAAAAAGAAGATTCAGCTTGTACCTTTATGGAATTTTGTCATTCTGTAACATATAATTAATTTGGATAAAGGAATGGTACCTCAGATAGAAAAAATAAAAGTGATGTGGCAAAAACTCTTTCGAGACAGACCTTTAAACCTGCTCCATGGGAGCTGGATTTAACTTCTGACTGTCATCTTTTTTTCCCCTCCATTACTTGGTATTTGAAGTTGGGTTTGTCCTTTCCTGGTGTCTCCAGCCCTTAGCCTTTCTTACTCCTTTCTGAGCACTGACCTAAGAGGCGCCCTGACTGTCCCGTTCGGGTGGAGAGAGAGAACCCATGGTTTTGGCATATGATCAAGGCCAGCCTCACAAGTGGGTGGAGGGAGAGAGATGATGGGCAGGCTCCTGTTCAGAATAAACCCTGCCTCCTGGCCTCCCACCACCTGAGCTCTTCTCCTTTGAGGCCAGAAAGGTTTTAGTCAGCAGGTACCATCTCAGGGAAGCGTGGCTGGATGAGGCTAAGTCTCGTGAGTTTAGCACTTTGGTGAGCAGAGACTGACAGCCAAATGAGCTGGGAGTGAACACAGCAAAGGTGGGGGACAAAACAGGCGATGATGACAAGAAAGGCGCTGCTCAAAGGGGAGAGTGACGGTGTGTGAAAGATGAGCTTCATCGCCCTCCCTATTCCCCATGTTATTTTCAGGCAAGTCAGAATCCTCCCTTTCCTAAGTCACCTACAGTGCTGGCCTGGCAGAGTTGCGTGGCTTCACCCAATCCCAAGCACTTCTGCCCTCAGTTAAACACACGACATTCCAGGCCACACGCAACAAACATTTTTGAGCGTCAACTGTGTGTCAGGTCCCAGTGCTAGGCACTGGGAAGACATAAAGCATGGCCCTGCCTTTGAAAGACTCAAAGCTTTCACCTACATAGAGGTGTCTGGGCAAAATGATTTTACCAATTCTCAAGGTAGGTTCCATAGTACATGAAGTCTGGGAGATACAGCGGATCAGTGCTGTATGTAAAGTTGAGGAACAGTGTTTATTTCAGTGTTTAGAAAGGTCTTAGCAATAGGCCGGGTGCAGTGGTTCACACCTGTAATCCCATCACTTTGGGAGGCTGAGGCCGGCGGATCATTTGAGGTTGGGAGTTTGAAACCAGCCTGACCAACATGAAGAAACCCTGTCTCTATAAAAAATACAAAATTAGCCGGGTGAGGTGGTGCATGCCTGTAATCCCAACTACTTAGGAGGCTGAGGCAGGAGAATCACTTGAACCCAGGAGGCAGAGGTTGCGGTGAGTCAAGACTGAGCCATTGCACTCCAGCCTGGGCAACAAGAGCAAAACTCTGTCTCAAAAAAAAAAAAAAAAAACAAAGAAAGGTCTTAGCAACAGTGAAAGTTCTAATTTCTTTAACTTATTTGGGCCCAGAACCCATTTATCATTTAACATCTATTAACATCCTAAGATACTTGTCTGCCATAAACACACTTTGGGACCCACTCTTCTGCTTCATTTCAGCCAGATGTGCTTTGGAATTCAGAATTCGGGGGGGTGTTAGCAAGGCAATCTGATGCATCCCTTTTCTATGCTATGTGTGTGGCTGACATCTTATCAGAGAAAAAACAGAAAGGGCCTAGCTCTATGAAATACGGAGGCCTGCAGGCAGGATTTCCAGACAGATAGCTTCTCATCAGACTCTGGAGTCTGGGAATGCGTGACCAGATTCCTATTTTTCAGCCACATTCATCCCTGTGCTCACTTACTAGAAAATTTGTATTGAACACATACTATGGGACCAACTATATTGAAAACTGTGCATTCCCTTTCACTAAGGAACTTGCAGTCTGCCAAGTAGGTTAGGTAGGCCTGGCAGGTGTGACAAATGCTGTGATTAGGGAGTGACCACACATCCTGGTTTGTCTTGGACCGTCCTACTTTTTGCCTATTGTTTATGTACAGTATGTACAGGTGCTCCCGTTAACTCTGTCCTGGTTTTGACAACAGATTACATGCTTTCCCTCCTCCCCCAAGTTATGACAGGTGCAGGCTGTAGAAGACCAGAGGAGAGAGGGTCAGGGAAAGTTTCTCAGAGCATCTGACCCTTGAGTTCTGAATTACTGAGGACAAGATAGCTAAGGACAATGGGGAAGACCACACTCAGGTGGAAGAAATAGCAAGAACAAATGAGCAGAGGGAGGGCTCAACACATGCAGTTACAAAGGAGAAAGGTCTCGGGGTCCAGTGGTCTCAGGGTAAGGAGTTTAGACTCCTTCTAAGGGCCACAGGAAGCTTTTGATGGGATTGTAAACCAGTAGAACCATGACCCAGTCAACATTGAAGAAGAACATCTCTGGCTACGAATGGGAGGGTAGGGGAGGAGGAGCCATGAGCTGGTCCAGCAGCAGAGCCCCTAGCCCAGTGAGAAGGAGGGGTGCTGGCAGCAGCTGTGGGATGAAGAGAGTAGATGGAGGGGATGGACAGATGGGTAGATGGATGGGGAGGTCTTTGGCAGGTGGAGTAGACAGAATTTGTTGATTGATGGATTGGCTGTCGTGGGGGAAGGGGAGAGGAAAGAGTTGGAGGTAGCGCCCATGCTTGAGAATGAAAGTGGATGATGACATTTTCCATGAGACAGGGTGCATGAGAGGGAGAAACAGATGAAACAGATCTGGGGGAAAGCAATACAGTGAGCTCAGTTTTGGTCAGGACAAATACAAAGTTCCCTGGCTACATCTCTGAGAGTCCTTGGCCTTTTCCAGAGCTTCAGGGCTGGAAGGGTAAAGACAAAGGGACATTTAAAAAAAAATAATGATTCAGAAACATTCTTGAAACTAAATGAAACAAAAAGCCAAGTCAAACTGTACCAGAGCAGCCTTGTTACTGGCACGATGAATCACTGGCTGCTGTTGTTTGGGAGGCAGTGAATTGAGCCTCCAATGCTAAGCTCCTCTGTTTAGCCCCACAACAGAGTTGGTGTAGACAAGAGCCCTGTAAGCATCCCTCCCACCCACCCTCATCACAGAGCCCTTGGCCTCCCGTCAGCCTTACCACTGATGGCTCAGCTGTCATCAGGTGGTCTCAGTCCCGCCTCAGGCTGAAATGGGTTCAAAGTCTGACAGTGGATGCTCTCAGTCATTCACCAGCCCCCTAAGTCACCCACCAGTCATGTCTGTTCATTTGCCACTGCTTCCCTGTGCACCAGGCATCCCAGGGGGCATTTTACAGGCTGGTCTGGGATTTGTTTTGTCTTAGGTAAGAGAGGATTAGAGCTTTAAGTTGCTTTGATAGTCCTTGGATCTTCCAATGTTATTTGAAGTCCTCTAGTCTTCTAACTAGCTGTATGTTCTTGGCCTCAAGTTTTATTAATATTATTCATCTTGATCATGGTCTGAGAAATTAAAGTGACCACATTTCTATAATGATCCTACTCTTTCCAAGCAAAGAAGAAAATGTCTTTCTGGACCATCACTGCCAATAGGGCTCTGCTTGGTAGATGGTGCTGTAGCAGGAGGCATCTCCTCTCTATAGCAATCATGAAATCATCACACCTACAACCAGCTGGGTCAGTGACCAGAATGAGCCCAATGTCTAGAACCTGAGCCAGCTGAAGATGTATTATTTGCCCCCCCAAAACTCTTCCTTTTCTAATTCAGAGGACCAGCCTTTGTACACAAAGCAAGAAAATTCAGGTTTCCTTTCTAAGTTGTTAAAGTGACCCAGGGCCAAGGTCAGCGTTTTAAAGAGATCCTAAAAGAAATCTTGGGCCCCAGAAATGCAAACAAGTAGAGCTGTCTATTTATACTTAGCAGTCCCGAGAAACCTACGGGCATTTGGATTTTAATATGTGATGTGTTCTTTGGTTTTTGTTGTAACAAGAGCCCAGGCTTAGCTTTTTTCCCCCCTCATATTCTATCTATCTTTGTGTAGCTGGAATTACAATCATCATAATCAAGCATTTAAGCAAACAAAAATAATCATTTGAAGTCTATTTTCCATAAGCTCTTTAGTTCTTGATTCACTGCAATTCCGTTCAGAAGAAAATGTTCCATTTTTTCCTATTGTAGTATTGTCAGCAGTAGAAGAAATGACCAGTTCTCCGTATTCACAATTAATTCCACTTCAGCTTTTCTGAATCAAAACAAATTGATCAAAAGCCTAATTTTTTTTCCCCCCAGGAAGACTTTTTCTCTACAGACCAGAATCTGCTGGAGAATACCATCCTAGTTATACTTGAAAGTAAGCACTTGGTATAATTTTGAGCCCTTTCTGAAAAATAGTTTATCTCTGGGAAATTTTTAAATCTCTAAAATCCCCTTTGCAGTTCACTTCATGTGAATGCTCCTCTTCACCCAGGCCATTCCTAATTACAGTGAGAAGGGCTGTAGGTGTAACAATTCTATGAACTCACTGTTATTCCATTAGCACTGAAGGACAAGGTGCTGAGCAGAAAATGGGAAAGTGATTGTACTGGACTTCATGAATAGCAGCATTGGGAATTTTTCCAAACCCTAAGGGAACAGCTATACAGTCAGCTCCTTCATTGTGTGGGCAAAGAAACAGAATTTGCTAGAATAACTCAGAACAATGGATAGTCTGCTCCAGGTTCTTCTTTCAGCTTCAGTAACCTGTGACTCATACAAATGAGACAGAATCACAAGCGAAGCTAGCAAAGGCAAGCAGTGGAATGGAGACTTCCAGAGTATAAAGACAGTATAAAAGAATTTGGGGTGTTTTTCTCCCTTCTGGTCTATAGATAGCACATTTTGATGTCTGCCCCTTAATAGGCTATTTTGAGTCATCAAATAAATCAGTTTGCTTTATTAGCAAGTTTCTAAACTGGCAAAGCAAAACCTTTACCCAGGATGTGAACTTAACAAGCCAACAGTCAAGCACAAAAGAGGAAATTATAGTAGCTTTTGCCACCTCCTGTGGTCAGCACAGATCTCGAGCTGTCTTGCTAAGCATTCTCGGGCCTTCCACACTCACCAGGAGTTATCCTGCATCCCCCTCCCCACACACACACACACACACACACCAGAGGGACCAGGAGGAGAGAAGAGGGAAAGTTTCTCATAGAATCCAACCCTTGAGTTCTGAATTACTGAGGAAGAAGTAGGTAGGGACAGTGGTGACCAAGGTACCGAGACATGGATCTGAGACATGGAGAGCTTTGCTGGCACACTCCTCGTGAGGTCCAGACCTAGAGGAGCCTCATTTTACTTTCAGATTCCTAATGACATGGGCTATCATGACTGAAAGGTGACCTGCACTGGCACCAGGTTCACAGCCTGTCAGACCCTAGAAAGTATTATGCTAAAGAGTTTGGTGTTAATCTGAGTTATTTGCTTCCTGGAGAAACACAGAAGATGCCATTCTGATGGTGATCTGCAGGCATTGAAATCTGGTGTGATTGCTTTCCAGCTCCACTTAGACCCACAGCCACATCCCTTAACTGGGAAGAATCAATAGGAGAAAAAAACATAGTTCCACAGCACAAAACAATGGCAGCTTCGTCTGAGCAAGAACATTCTGTGAGGCCCCAGCTGAAAGGTGGGTTGGGAGTTGGAAGGAATGTCACCAGGCAGTAAACAAGAATGATCTGAGAGACCCTGGGCTCTGCCTGTACTGAGAATGCACAGGACTCTTTTCAAAATGTCAGATTTATTCCAAGGGCTCTGAACGGTATCAGGCTCCTGTGACCCTGCAAAGCCAACAGAAGGAGCTGGAATGCTTCACTTGGCCTTCTCCAAAGCTGCAGGAAGGTCACAGCCTGTGTGTCCATCAGCGTTGTGTGCACCAGCCCAAGGCTTTAAAGCTCTCAAGTAGGTCCTGGGAAGGTTTATTGAAACCCTCACCCCTTCTCACCACTACTGCCTCCAGAACACACATATACCCTCCTTTGAAAGCACTCCTAAAATCAGCAATGGAAAAGGAAGCTCAATTAGGAGAAAATAAGAAGCATTCAGTCAGCAGACAGCAATGGAATATGAAAATTTCCCACCCTCTAAAACCATCACCTTTTCCATGACCTTGACCTCCCTTTTGTTTGTTGGTTGAAAGAGAAGAGACTCTCTCAGCTCTGGGCGTATTACTAACCCTGATAGTCCAGCCTTCCTGGGCTCTGGTTTATCAGCCCATCTCATACTTCCTCAACTGTGTTTGAATTACTAAAATGCTCAAAACACCCAGATCATGAATAGAACCTCCTCAAAACGTTAATAGAAAGCGGGAAGAATGAGAGATCTCGGCTCCTGTTCCATGGTCTTCTCCCACTCTTCTTTTTCCTCAAAGAGCCTGGACACATGTGGCAAAAATATTAACACTGTCACCAATGCAAATGGAAGTCTCCAATAACCACTACCCCCTCATAGAAAATCTTTACTACCAAATTGCAGCTAGTTTTGCTCCCAACCAATCCGAGCCCCATGAATCATGCCACAAAACTTCAAGGTTACCGTCAACTGGCTTGACAGCTTCAGGTATGATGCTGCTGAAGCATCCTCAGAGAATGCAGAAAAGTGGATGTCTTTTCTCAGAGGAGCCTCTCTTGACTCTTTTCAAGCCTAGGGAAGAGATCATGCTGCACTGAGCTCCAGAGTCAAGAGGGAGCCTGTTAGACTGCACTGCAGCAGCCTATGCTCACGTCCTGGCTTCACCATGGTTGGCTCCTTTGCTTCCCCATGCCTCAGTTTCCAGACCCATAAAATGGGGATAATGATAAAACTATCTCCTAGGATTAAAGGAGATTTTTCATGTACTTAGCACAGAGCTTCCAGTATAAATGCTAGACACAATTAATAGTGTAGTTCTGAGCCAGAATGTCAGAGAGTTGAACAGACTTTGGAGACAAGAATAGCAGGACCTCATCCATAGTGTGGATGAATACTATGGAAAGGACCATTGGATATCAGCACGTCTTTACCTTCCCTAGCCCTATCTGTGCTATATCAATGGGAATATCAAAGGTATTTGAAACCTCACATAGATCCAAAGGATGCAGCTGTCTGTATCATTCATCTTGTCTTCAGTAAGAATTGCTGGACTTGGACTATTACCCATAAATGACCACTTCATTGTGGGGGAGGGGGAAGCCCCTAAACACATGGCTGAATAGCAGAGACACTCCCAGCATTGCAGGCTGGTTCCCATATGACTTCAAGTTTTTCGAAAAAGTGGCTAAATGGTTAGGAGATCGTCTAGACACTGAGGTCCTATTAGGTTGAAGTGGAAATCTCATAAGATCCAGTTTCCTTTCCAAATTCCAGTTTCCCAAGACTCAGGTTGAGTTGGAAACGTCTACAAAGAAATTAGATTTGAGAAACTGCCAATACTTCCCACCCATGACCACTGCAGTAGTAGTGGGATGTAAATAAGGGAAAATTCTCCATTCTGCTAAAATACTTAAAGATGAATTCTGGCTGAAGGTTACAATAAATTCAGCCTTCCCAATTCCTGAGGATGATTTCAAACTGGGTTTCAAAAAAAATAGAAAGGGCCAAATCCCACAGAAATTTCTGGAGCTGGCATTAAACGAATCTTCTTTCACAGAACTAACAGCAGTTGGATATTAACAAGGAGAAAAGAACAATTATCGTTTGGGACTCCAAGTGCCACTTTATGTCACTTTAAAGAATGAATAGACTTCCAGCTCCACTCAGCTGTCTGTTCACAATTACAAAGCAGTGGCAAATAATCGTGGTAAATGGAAGGTTTGATTTAGGAGAGTGAAATTGTATAACGACTCGGTGCCTTCTCTTGCTTTTCAGTGGCAAGGCAAGCAGAACGGCTCCTGCCATGGGTATGGCTTACATCCAGATCTGTGCCTTACCAAATTAAAGGGAAAAAAAAGGTCCTGGAACTGTTTATTAAAGTGGACACACAACAGACTATGAAAACATTTTATTATTTTTACAAGGAGAGAATAATCATATCATGAGTAATGGTTTCACTTGCTCTCTAGTGGCTTTATTTAGTCAAAGGATCATACTTGTTCATGCCAATAAAACTGGAGTGGTTTTCATAGAAAGCACATCTTTCCATTTTCTCAACATCCCAGTTTTCAAGTAGCCATCTGAGCTTTCCTCCTGAGAAGATGTGTTGATATGGTAGATATGGGCAGGACTTTCTGTTTGCACCCATAATTCACCCCAAAGGGAGGTTTCATAATCACGCTGAAAGGGGTCTAGACCTCGGGCAGTGAAGACTTTGATCTTGGGCCTGAAAGCATCTTATCCAAAACACACATTCATTTAATCTTGCAACTCAAGAGTGACGGACCCTTTCAAAGTGGTTTGAAAGGAGGACCAAGGGGACAGGGTTGGGGCTTGCAGGAAAGACTCACAGGTATGCTCGAGGAGCCAGTTATCTGCAATACCCAGTCTCAGGAGAGCAGCTTTGCCTCTCAGTGAGGCTGGAGGGCAATGTAAAACATTTCTAATGCAGGCAGTCTCCTCTAAGGCTATCCAGGGGGAGTGAGATTGTGTATACAGGAAAATATAAGGGCAAACAAGAACTGCCCTAGGGAAATCCAGACAGGCTGAGATCCACGGCTGCTGTGTTTCCCACCTTTCCTTCCAGTGTCCAGCCCAGTGCCCACCCGTCTCCTATACCCCTGTCCCTAAGGCCACTGTCTCGTGCCATTTCCTGACTATATTACTACCAAGTAAGTCCAAAATAAGATGCAGGTTTCAGGTGCAGGTGGAAACCACAGTGAAAAAAATCCTGTGGTTGGGGTGTAAGAATAGTGACAAAGAAGAGGTACTATTGGAGTTGGGTCATATATCCAGTATCCATCAGGACTACATCTGACTACTTATAACAGAAAACGCCAAATAACCATGGATTAATGAAAATAGCGGTGTTTAACCTCAGTAAAAGAAGTCTGGTATTAGACAATCTTTGGCTGGTAACTGAGCTCCATAATGTCACCACAGTCCTATCTTTCTTCTTTATCTTGTTATATAGTTTCTATCTTCAAGTTTGCTTCTTGGCCCTAAAAAGGCTGCTGGAGCTTCAGACAGTCCATTTCAGTTCCAGACGGGGAAGACAGAAAGGGCAAAATTGATGCTTTAAGAGGCTTCTCTAGAAATTCCACTCGAGAACTTTATTTTCTCGGCCACCCACTCAGAGGAAGTAGAATATAGATTCAGGCTTATATTGTAAGGAGGAGAAAGACTGGATATTGAGTAGGTAAGTAGCAATCTATGCAACAGTTTTCAAGAATAAAGAGGGCTTCCCAGAAAGACAAAGTAAAGAAGGACATTTCTGGTAATAGAAACAAAACATGCAAAGATAAAAGTCTGTCAAGTATTTGGTGGGTATGGGAAACTCAATAGTCTAAAAAGGCCTTCCAGGTCAACCTTAGTAAATCAATCTTATTTTTTCTGAGTGGGCTGTAGGTTTGGGGGTATGTGTCATGATTATTGCTGATGTGGAACCCCGTGATGAATAAAGGTAAGGGAAGCAGCTCTGGTTCAAGGTGCCATAGGAAGAGAACTGTACTTGAATAATTAGAATGTAAGAGAGAGTGACAAGTCCTAGGAGAGTGGTAACTAAAAGATCAATGGGACTTCACAGGCAACGACAGTAGAGCTATATTGAATGGGTTGAGGATTTCCGAGAGCCGAGGTGAAAAGAAAAGCTGTCCAAATGGAGGGGAACAGTATTTGCAAAGGCCCAGAGGAATGGTGAAACATAAGTGACATTGAGCCCAATTCCCCTTTATCAGAAATTAAGGTTTGTGAAAGGGTGTGGGGAATAAGATAGGAAGGGTAGTGGGACAGGATCAATGGAGGGCACTGTATTCTAGTATCTAGCCAAGGACGTAACCACGATGGAGGCCTCTGATCTCAACCACTTGAGCACAGTAATAGCAATCATGCATTTGTACTGCAGTTTCTTTTAGTAAAAAGTAGGATACACTTGTAGTCTGCATTCGCAATGCACGTAGGCCTATTGACAAAAACACAGGATCCCTGAGGCCTGAATCTTGTTCTACAGAAAAAGTCCACCGCTCAGTTTTGGAACTAGTTCCTGGTACCTCCCCTGCCAAAGCATTTGCAGTCTAATTCTCTGTAGTCACCATGTAGTCCTCAAGTCAACTCATCCCAGAGAGTTGGGCCCCCGAGGGAAGGCAGTGCTGGTGTGTGCTCTCCTTCCTCTGTGGCGTACTCTGTCTCCATTTTGGGGCTACGGATGTGCCTGATTCTGTGGGAAAATGATTTTTAAACTGTATGTGACTATCCATAATGGGTCATGGAATCATTTCAGTAACTCAGTACCAGCATTTTTTTTTAATGAAATAGAATACTGTATGAGAATAGGTTAGACTACACTATAGTAACAAACACTTCCAAACTCTTAGTGGCTCATCAAGCAGTTTCATTTTCTCTCAAAGGCTGCTAAGGATGTGGACAATTCTCTAAGGCAAATGTCCCTCATGTAGCAACTCAGTGATCCAGACAGCTCTGATCTGTGGCTTCGCCACCTTCACCTGAATCACTGTAAGAGGGAAAGGGTCAGCCTGCTGGCTTCCTGTGTTTTAGTGTAGAAGTGATGCTAGCCATGTATAACCATAGCACGTTGGCCAGAATTAGTGCTAGAGCAACACCTACTTCAGGTACCTGAAAGAACAAAGTTGGATATTGGTGGATACTAGCTACCAATGTCCAGTATAAACAGAGTAGAAGACAAATGGAATGGAATAGAACAGAAGCTATCTAAGTACATCACAGAAGTATTTGAGTGTTACATGTGTGTAGGTGAGGGGATGTTGGGGCATGTACTAAATAGCAGTTGTAAAATGTATTTCTGGCCAGTCACAGCGGCTCACGCCTGTAATTCTAGCACTTTGGGAGGGCCGATCACCTGAGGTCAGGAGTTCGAGACCAGCCTGGCCAACATAGCGAAACCCTGTCTCTACTAAAAAAAACTACAAAAATTAGCCAGGTGTGGCGGTAAGCACCTGTAATCCCAGCTACGCAGGAGGCTAAGGCAGAAGAATCACTTGAACCGGGGCAGAGGTTGCAGTTAGTCGAGATTGCGTCACTGAACTCTAGCGCAGAAATTGAGTGAAACTCCGTCTGAAAAAAAAAATGTAGTTCTAGGTAGAGGTGGAGGCTGGATGTTTAAAAAAGGTTTGAAAGGGACTCTGCGAAAAAAAATGTATCTTAAAGGAGAAGAGATTATTTGTGACACATGACCCTATAAAAATAAAGGGTTCTCCTTTGTGTCTGCTCAAAGAAAATAGTTTCTGAAGCCTCCTGAACAGTCTTCATTCCATAGCTCAAAAACAACTCAGTGTTACATACCCGGATTCCTGTAACAAACTCCATGGGTTACAGTCAACAATGCTGGGGTGGGAAGTGTGTCTGCTAGTTTTGTTTCCTAACAGAGCTGCAAGGCATGCATTCTAATAATGAATTTGCTAAATGGCCAGGAAGACAAGAGTCCATAAGGTTTAGGAAAGTTAGAAGGTGACTTCAAGAACACCCAGGGTCCGGAGAAACGAACAGGATAAGAAAGAGTAGTTCTAGGCAGAGCCCAGTGGCTCGTGCCTTAACCCCAGCACCTTTGGAGGCCAAGGCGGGAGAATTGCTTGAGCTCAGGAGTTTGAGACCAGCCTGGGTAACATGACAAAACTCTGTCCCTACAAAAAATTTAAACATTAGCTGGCTGTGCCTGTAGTCCCAGCTACTCAGGAGGCTGAGTGGGGAGGATTGCGTGAGCCCAGGAGGTCAAGGCTGCAGTGACCCATGATTGTGCCACTGGACTCCAGCCTAGTGACAGAGCAAGACCCTGTTTTTTATTTTTGTTTTTAAAAAAAGGCTGCTCTAAGGTGACATTAAAAATCTGATGCCCAACATGAAGACACCCACCTTCTAAGTAAGCACCTCACTTCTGTGGAAACATGGGTCATTCCTGTGGCAGGACCGTAACTGTGTAAGTTCTCAATTGAAATCCTGCTGTGACACTAGTCATGAAACAATGAGCAGTGCCTCCCTTGTACCTCCATGCGAGGCACTGCTCCAGGAAGAGAAGCAAATCTTCAGGGAGAAACTTGGCAATGTCTTTCCTAGGGCTCCAGAAGCCAGAAGAAGAAATGTTATAAACTCTGCAGGGCATGTGGAAGGTGTTACAATAGAAAATTGACTTTGGGATGGTTCAAAGAGGTCTCTGAATCAAGGGACAGAATGAAAAAATGTTAGCTAACACTTTCAGAATGCTTATTATGTGCCTAGAACTGTGCTAGAACGTATATCTACTTTTATCTCACTTATATCTTCTCCTGTATGAGGACACCACTGTTAGTTATGTCCATTTTATGAGGGTCAAAGAAATAGGAAGTTTGCCTACTTGTAGATAATAAGTGCACAGCTATGATTCAAACTCAGCTTGTCCTGTTTTTAACTGCTACATAAAAAAAATAATAGAAAACTTGGGATTACTTAGAAGTAGCAAGGTGTTATGAGCTGAATTGTTTCTTCCAACAAAGGCATGTTGAAGTCGTAACCCCCAGTACCTCAAATGCAACCTTAATTGCAAATAGGTTCACTTATAGATGTAATTATAAGACGAGGTCGTACTGGAATAGGGTGAGCCCCTAAGCTGATATCACCGGTTTGCATATTAGAAGGTGATCATGTGAAGACGTAAGAACACCCTGTGAAAACGGAAGTAGAGATTGGAGTGATGCATCTACCACCTAGGGAACACCAAGGATTGCTGGCCTCAGAGCCTTCAGAAATCTTGGATCTAACCTCTAGAACTAAGACAATTTCCACTGTCTTTTTTTGGAGGGGGGCGGGGGAAGGTGTTGGGCAGGTTGTGGTTTTGGTTTTTTTTTTTTTTTGAGACAGAGTCTCTGTCACCAGGCTGGAGTGCAGTGGCACAATCTTAGGTCACTGCAACCTCCACCTCCTGGGTTCAAGCGATTCTCCTGCCTCAGCCTCCAGAGTAGCTGGGATTACAGACACGCACCACCACACCCAGCTAATTTTTGTATTTTTAGTAGAGATGGGGTTTCACCATGTTGATCAGGCTGGTCTCGAACTCCTGACCTTGTGATCCTCCCGCCTTGGCCTCCCAAAGTGCTGGGATTACAGGCATGCACCACTGTGCCTGGCCTATTTCCACTGTTTTAAGCCACTCAGTTTGTGAACTTTGTTATGGCAGCCCTATGAAACTAATATACAAGGTAGTTACGATCTCCAAATAATTGCCAGACCAGATCTAACATGGCATCTAGCATCTCCTTAGCAATGAGAAAAATCTAGGCATAAAGATTTGGGGACTTTTGCTCAAACTGAGCAGCGTCACAGCAGCCAGACCCTCAGCCCTCTGCGTTTTGTGTTTGCCATCTTCCTCCCCCATGTAAGCTCCGAAGGTAGTTTCCTCTTGGACTTAGTTGCTCTGAGAATCCTCACCTGAGGGGCCTACACTGCCCTTGCTGGTGCAGACCTAATGGTTTCTATCTTTTCAGAGGTGGGAGATGATTATGCATCTCCCTGGGATCCTTTCCCATGTAGGGGATCAGTCCTTTCTTAAGCACATGCTCCATTTTTGGGGAATACCCCACGGCATATGGGATGAGCTGCCACCCGTATCTTAAATGTGAGCTCTTGGGTAGCTAAAACTCCAGTGATTATAAAACCACATCCAATCAGTGTTGGGGACAGAAATCAGGTGGAAATTTCTCCCCCACCCAGAGAGAAGACTTGGAACGGAGGAGCACAGTTGCTTCTCTGAGTCCATTTCTCCAACACACTGTCAGGGAAGTGACCGTCAAAGTTACCACAAGCTAACTAGAGGGCATCTAGGTCTGGTGGCACTTCCTTTAACCAGAAAGCCACCAAAAGCCAAGGCTCATTCTATGCAAGTGGCAGCAGCATTCTTCTCCAGAAATGTTTCCTTTCAAAACAACTTCAGCCAAATGTAACACTACTCCATATGGCACAAATAGATTTCCATCTGTATCTGGTAGGTGGCAAAGATCCCTGGAAATCTGTTGATCTGTGTGTCCAAAGGGAAAAGTTTTAAAGACGCAATAGTAGTAGAAATAATAGTAGCAAAATGTATATTGTTATCATGGCACTATGCAGCTCATAGTTGCAATAGTTCCAAACTCAGAGCCCTTCAAGAGATCAGATACCATTCTGCTCCAGTGGTTTTCAGAGCATTGTTGAAATGCAGATTACTAGGCCCTACCCAAAGAGATCAGCTTCAAGGTCCCAGGAATGGTATTTTAACGAGCAGGAGAGGAAATTCTGATGCAGATAGTCAGGTGACCACACTTAGGGAAACACTGGGTTTCGACTTTCTTCTGTGTATTAAGACCCAAGGATGTGGATCAGATGAACTCTCGGGTTTCCTCCAGCCTCATGATTCCAGTGTGGCCCCTTGTTTAATCTTGCATCCATTTGCCCTACCTAAGCTGGTTGCTTTGGTATCCTAGAACCGCCTTCTTTCCTTTAACTTTTCCAACCAACTCTACTGCCCTTTCTCTGTCCCTGGATTGTCTGTCTGGCTCTGAGGAGCCAAATAGAATTATCTTAACATTTGATAGGTAGATCCTATAGATATCATGGCTAAAACCAACTCCCAATACAACCAAGATAGATAGTAAGCATACCACTTTATCCGCCTTTAATCTGTTCTCATTCTTAATACTTAATCACCCCTGACCAGAGTTTCCTAACTCAGGCCTCTAAGGGGTTATGGATGAGTTTCAAGGCATCTGAAAAGTCCCTGAAATTTCATGGTATCATATGTCATAATATGCATGTAGGCAGTCTTTTGGAGGTTTTGTTGTTTTTTAGACAAAAGTTCACAGCCAGGGAAGGTTAAGAACCATGGCTTCAGACATCATCTGACTCACCTGGTTGTGATACAGGAAGCTCGTTTTGATAATTCTAAGCTACACTGTTTGATTCATGGACAGTTCCTAGTCAGTTTAAGCAGGCTCTACAGAAAACAATATAAAAATCTAACTAGACCGTGTTTCTCCTATTCATTGGTAATATGTTAGACACTTTACTAATCAACAAAGATAGAAGATCAGATAAAAGGCAGTTCCTGGAAGATTCTGGGAAGATGGCACTGACATCACCAACATAGTCTTTCAATCCCTCCAAATCCCTACATAGAAACAGGCAGAACAATTAAATAACCAAAAACCCATAGACACATTTACAACAAAACTAGGGGCAAGTTTTCTCACAAATCTGAAATTACAAGTGGTGGAGACAAACCATGAATAGCACAAGTATCTGCAGCAGGAGAAAGGAAGCCACCGAGTAGCATCGGATGGACCCAAAGATGGGAGAACCTCTAATTAATCAACAGTATTCCCTGAAAAGTGTAGTGAATGTTTTTGAAAACATCCTCAAAGTTGGAGTTGGGGCAGGGAGTGGGGGGCTATCACATTCTCTAACAGTAGTAACTGGAGGGTCTCGGTAAGGAAGATGATGGGGCTGGAGTCATCAAGGCCCCTGAGTGCTTTCAAAAATG
This sequence comes from Ateles fusciceps, assembly GCA_036589455.1. Classification (NCBI taxonomy): domain Eukaryota; kingdom Metazoa; phylum Chordata; class Mammalia; order Primates; family Atelidae; genus Ateles; species Ateles fusciceps. The sequence goes on from JAZHEH010002014.1 coordinate 6,968,400, forward strand.
GACCTACGTGGGCTCCATCCTAGGACAGGGCCATATACTGGGAAGAAACTGCCTGGAGGAATCAGAATTGAATAGGATATGGTCAGTAGAGAGACAGACAAGGTCCAGATCAGCTTGGGAGGGAAACGGCAGGAAAGCTCATAATGCAAACCGCTATACTTCACACTGGGAAAAAAAAAAAAAAACAATAGAAGAGAGAACTCTGAAACTTAGAAAGTTTTCTGAATCTTGACTCATTCTCTAAGTTCAGGAAAACTAATTTCACATAAAAGTGAATAATGGAATAGAGGTCAATTAATAACACAGCTATTAAAAGAAAAACAAGGGTGTGGAATGAAATAATATTCCTAACAATGAAAACATGCCAGAAGACAGGCTCATAAAATAGATCAAAACTGTAACATATTACATCAAACAAGAGACTAAGAAAATAATACAAGACATGAAAGAATTAGAGAAACAAACTCCAGAAATAGGAAAAAATCATTTAATAAATCAAGGCTACATTAGAAGGAATACAAAAGTGAATAAACACAATGGATAATACCTTAAGAGAAATATCAGGTAAAGAGGAAGAAAAATTTTTAATCAGAAATGAAAAGTAATTCAAGAGAAAGTGACACATATTGAAGATGAAGGCACTGAACATCTAGAAAACAGGAGTCCCTAAAGAAGAAATGCAAAGCAAGGAAACAGAATACTCCTAAAAATGATCTTGAAATAACACGCTTGGAATTGTACATTGAAAGAGCAGACAATGTACCTGAGACATCAACCTAGAACAACCAATATTACAAACATTTTAACAAAATTAATGAAGTTTAAAGAAAAAGTTCTTTGGGCATCTAGAGGGGGAAGAAAGCATGTGATTTATGGTAGAAAAAAGTTTCCACAATAGTTGCATTAGACTTTTCAGGAACAACTTTGTATATCAAAAGAAAATTTATTTAATGTGCTCAAAGTGTAAGCCAATGCTTTTATTTCCAGCAAAATTACTTTCAAAATAGGCATGAACTATTATCAACATACAAGGCCTCAGAATATTGTTCTCATGAGCACTTGCTGAGAACTACACTGAAGAACAAGCTTCAGACAATCAAGATGACTAGAAAGACATTGACAAAAGGCCTAGAGGTAGACATGAGATCAGTAGTCACCTGATCATTTAGCTAGGACTAAATGATATTAAGAGGGAAACAGTATAGTCTGTAATGGCTGTATGTCCAGACAATATAAAAATATGACAACTATCTACAGTTATACTGTAGGAGTTTTGTAAATGGGAGGTCAGAATGGAAGGAAATGCAAAAAGTATGTTTTAGGTAATTATTGTGATGGTATTATCAGTATTCTGAGATTGCTGTGTCTATGACCTAGGAAAAAGCAAATGAATCATTGTGGAATATTCTCATTTTATTCTTTGTGTCCTTGAAAATCAAATACTTCAATTGGAAATATTCCTAAGAACTCATGAGATCTATAACCAGTGGCATGGTGAAGCCAGTTTACACCAACAGTTTGTACAGTGTTTTCAATTCCATGATCAGTAACTTGGAATCAGCCATGGTGGGAGTATTTATACATCATGGAAATTGAGAAATGCTACAAATCCAGCCTTTTTTTTCTAATAGAGTCATTGTTAAATCATTTGCCAGTACCCCACCATACTAGCACCCCACTGTATATAGCAATCTTTAGTGTCCAGATTGTAGTTTTGAAGTACCATTTCTCTCTCTGTCTTATATATATATATATATATATATATATATATGTATGTGTGTGTATATATATATGTGTGTATATATATATGTATATATATATGTGTGTATATATATATGTATATATATGTATATATATGTGTGTGTATATGTGTATATACACGTATATATATATATACGTGTATATATACGTGTATATATATATGTATATATATATGTGTGTGTATATATATGTGTATATATATATATATGTGTATATATATATATATATACACACACACACACACACATACACACAGGAAATTTTGGAGAAATAGTTGGCTTAAGGTCTGAGACAAGAAATACATAAAAGAAGCCTAGAACAACTTGTCACACAGATGATAAAGAAGTTATAAAGATACATTCAGGCTTGGTGGCTCATGCCTGTAATTCCGGCACTTGGGGAGGCAAACACAAGAGAATCGCTTTGGTACTAGGAGTTTAAGACCAGCCTAGCCAATACAGCAAGACCCTATCTCTACCAAAAAAAAAAAAAAAGCTGGGCATGGTGGTACATGCGTTTAGTCTCGTCTTAGCTATCAGGGAGGCTGAGGTGGGAGGATTGCGTGAGCCCAGGAGTTCAAGGCTGCAGGTTGCAGTGAGCTATGAGAGAGCCACTGCACTCCAGCCTGGGCAACCAAGCAAGATCCTGTCTCTAATAAATAGAAAACATTTTTTTAAGTTGTAAAGATACTGGCATCATGTCAACAGGACTGAAGCCAATTTTAAAAAAACTCCCACTGACCAAAAAGGGTCAGTTTGACCATCAACGATGATAATAACTGCAATGAAATACGTTGAAATTCATTACAATGATGTTCAAACAGAGTCAAAGAATGAATCATCTTCAGAGAATGATAGGGAACAAATCATTATCTTGAAAGCTGATAAATACATGGAATGAAGCAAGCATTTATCTTGCCTTTCCTATATCAACTGTTCCACTGAATATCCTAATAGGGTAAATGAAAAGCTTCTCTTTACTGAAGTATTCTACCTAAGAAAATAATAGCTAATTACAATTTCACTATTTTGCAATTCCCAGTGAGCAAATATAAACATTACATATTAACAGCTGCTCAGATCACACAAAGAGACTGCCAGATAATATTTCCTTCTTTAGTCTTGCTAAAGGGATAGAATAGAAGCTGAATCTGATCTCTGGATCCAGCTGGAAATTTGCAGGAAATACCAAGGATGGAGGAACATGCTGAGCTGCACATGAATCTGCAATCAGCAAAATCCAGACTATGGAAAATTCCACAGGTCACACAGCCCAGGTTCTTCAGATAAATTGTAAAGAAAGTAAAAGGTAAAGGAAGAGCTTATAAATTAAAAGACAAAATATTTTTTATGGGTAAGACCAAAGTATAGTGCATAGGTATACATATTTGGGTGATAAAATTGTAAACTCAAGGAAGTAATTTGTATAAAATCAGGATAGTAGTTTCTTGTGGGACTAGGGGAGGGCTGTGATTAGAATAAGACAGGTGGAAGGGACTTTGGAGTGAGTGACAAAGTTCTGTTTCCTGGTCTGGGTAGTTTCCTTACCTTAATCATTAGGCTGTACATTGGATTTGTGAGGTTTGCTATATCTCGGAGGTGGGGGGAGGTTTGAGACATGAAAGGGGGAAGCTTGCTCTGTCACCCAGGCTGGAATATAGTGGTGCAATATATAGCTCACCATAGCCTCAGACTCTTGGGCTCAAGTGATCCTCCCAGCTCAGCCTCCCAAATAGCTAGGACTTTATGTGCATGCCCCCATGCTGTTGGTTTTGGAGTGGGGGAGGGGTTTGTTTTACAGCAATGGGGTCTTGCTGTGTTGCCCAAGCTGGTCTCAAACTCCTGGCCTCAAGCATTCCTCCCACGTTGGCTTCCCAAAGTGCCAGGATTACAGGAATGAGCCACCATGCCCTGCCTCCCTGTTTTATTTTACAATAAAACTTTTTTAAAAATATGATCACGTTCTTGTCCTCAAGGAGCCTAGTCTAAAGAGTAGATGGAGAGGTGAACAATTAGTTTCAAGACAGTGTGATCAATGCTGTCAGATAGGCATGTACATGTTACTTTGGAACCTGTGAGGCACTGAAACAGTTGAGCAGGTCCAAGGAGGCTCCTGGGAGGAAGAGACACGCCAGCCTGGCTTTGAAGAGAGAGCCAGTCTCCAAATGACATGGGAGTAGTGAAGCCCAGCCCAGGCTACAGGGGTCACATCACAGTTACTCCTTGCGGGCTTACTCCAGGCAGCCCTCTGTACCCATCACTGTTTATTACAGCATTGGTTGCTTCCTTTCTGCCCCTAAAGTTGTCTAGAGCAATTTCCTTTAAGTTGACAAAGGTAACAATTATCAGCCAAAGGAGTAAATGTTCACATATTTATATGAATAAACTAGTGTCTCTGCCTTTTCCTTGTTTTTAAACCAGAACTTCATGGATAATCTAGGACAAGGTGCCATCTTGATAGCTTTTTCTTGAAATAGAGTGGCTGCAGCAAAGACAGATTCCTACACCCAGCCACATTCTCTCTACAGGCACTCAAAGCAGAATTGGAATTCCTCCCTGAATTATCTCTCCAAGCGGAGAGAACAGAGGAATAGAAGAGCTTAAGGAAGGCTTCTTGGTTGAACTCTTAAAGCCTTCCTGACCTGACCCCTGAACACCAGAATAGCTCCTCACATCCTTAACCAAGAAGGCAAGACAGTCAATGTCCATTTACAGAAGCTGACATATTCTACAAGAAGATGGAGAGCACAATTTTTTAGGCCACATTTCCTGAGAAACAAAAGGGAAGGGGTGCAATTTGCATATTGGAATCAAAGAGCAATGGGATGTGGACGATTTGAGGTGTTCTCTGCTCGCTCCGTTCCTGGGTGCTGTGTAAATAACAGTGTGGAGGCACAGCAAGTGGGACCTGGTTATTCTGCAGGAATGTACAGACTTGGAAAGCAAGACTGGCATCTACTCCAGGATGCACTTATCCTTCCCACCCACCTGGCACTGATCCCTGACCATCTCTGGTAGCAAGCTGGCATTAGAAGCTAAAAAACACTTTAGAAATGAAGGTAAGAATAGAAGGGAATGGAAAAGCCATCTGTTTACACATTTCTTGATCTGTAAAATGGGACTATAGTACCCACCTACAAGTGTAAAGAGAAACTAAGACATATGGAAATGCTATATAAATGAAAAGGTATAAGAGAGTATTCCTGAAAATCCGACAAAGATGAATGTGCTTTCCTTCTTTACACAGCTGTGTGCTGACAAGCATTTTATCCTTATAACAAGACCATGTATCAAGTCTATAAATACAGACACTTGCAGATGCTCCCAATAGGTACAAAGTATTCTTCCTCAAGCTGAGATGTGATCATTTGTTAATCCACTCCCAAGTATAACATTGAGTATTCATTTTGTTGAGTCAAGTATCTATCCCATCCCTCAGACAAGATGCAATGACTGGCAGAGACCACTATATAGGTCTGGGTTCAGAGACAAATGGGATTGTGGCTTACCTTATACTTGTCCTCACCCTAAAAATGATGGCTTGTGGACATAAGGAGACAAAAAGAACATGGTCTACCATTTAAGATTTGAATCTCATATGGAGGGCAATACTCCAGAGACACCACTGTGTTCCAAACTTACCTGATCAGTCACCTGGGGTGCTTGCTGAAAATGCGGTGTCTTAGTTTACTTCCCAGATCTGCTGTATCAGAATCTCCAAGAGCGATCTTTAAAATCTAAATTTTTTAAAAATGTTCTAAATGTTTTCATGTTGAGGCAAATTCAGAGAAAAATAGAACACAGCTCCACAGGTTCTCAAAGTAAAGATATTTAAAGAGGGCTCAAGAAAAGTGATGTCTTAGTCTACTTGGACTGCCTTAAGAAAATACCATAGTTTGGGTGAGTTAAATTTATTTTCTCCGTTTTGGAGACCGGAAGAATAGAGTGGTCAGGCCTTGGTGATGGCAGCCTTCTTACTATGGTTTCATATGACCTCTTCTTTGTGGAAGGTGGGAAGAGGGAGAGAAACAGAACAAACTCGCTGGCATTTCTTCTTATAAGGGCACTAATTCCATCACAAGGGCCACACCGTGATTAGCTCCCAACAGCTCCATCTCCAAATATCATCACACTGAGGACGAGGGGCTTCAACATAGCCCTAGCTATGTTGGAGGGTGGGGGAGATGCAAACATTCAGTCCACATAGGTGCAATAGTTTAGTCCTTCAAAGGAGCAGGTGCTCATTTGTAGAGCTGGATCTTTGCTGTTTTTGCTTCTCACCAACCTATGCAAAGCCACGTCATACAAGCCATAGGCTTAAGCAAGCTGTGCACCCATTGGTTTCAGCAACACACAATGGACAAAACATGATTTAAAGTAAACAACAAAAGAGAGAAATCAATGTTACCACGTATTTGGGATGTTATTCAGTTAAACACCAAATTTAGCTCTGGACCTGCTGTTAGCCCAGACCAAAGGAGACAATGCACTTGCTAACTGTCTTTCCTATTTCACACAAGTTAAATTCTGGGTAGAGTTCCAGCTTTTACTTACATCTCCTGAACCATTCTGCTATTCTCAAACTTATGCCCTTTAAAGATGAGAAAAGTCATTGTTTTTCCCCCATAGCTGAACATTTTTTGTCTCAATGCATTTCTAACTTATTAGAGAAGCAAAATTAGTCATATTAAAAATACCCTATGGGCAACCTCCCTCCCCATTCTGGAAGCTGATGAGAAAAATAACACATTTTGCAAAATCTGCAGTTGGGTTTTTTTTAATAGATCAAAAGAGTTTTCTTACTTTTTAATAATTCAGGTATCCCTAGAGATCCAGCCACTTTCCAGACATTGCTCAGCAATGAAGAACTCAGGAAGTCCCTGATTCCAAATCGGTTATCCAATTAGGCAAGTCCCATTACTCACTGTCTTTGTAACAGAAGGAGGATGGCACAGTGTGGTAGAAGAGTCCCTGAATTCAGGCCCAGCTCTGCTGTAAACTAATCAGCAGTTTCCATTGAACAATTTATTTGCCCTCACTGAGCCTGTTGTCTTCATTAATTCAACTACCTTTTTTTTTTTTTTTTTTGAGATGGAGTCTGGCTGTAGTGCAGTGAGTGACACAGTCTCGGCTCACGGCATCCTCCGCCACCTGGGTTCAAGCAATTCTCCTGCCTCAACCTCCTGAGTAGCTTGACTGCAGGCACCGCCTCCACGCCTGGCTAATTTTTTTGTATTTTAGTAGAGACGGGGTTTCACCATGTTGGCCAGGATGGTCTCAATCTCCTGACCTCATGATCTGCCCGCCTCGGCCTCCTAAACTGCTGGGATTACAGGCATGAGCCACCACGCCTGTCATCAACTACTATTTCTTAAGTATCTAAGAAGCGCCACTGTATCAGGTGAAGGGGACAGCCTTCAGGAGACCACAGTCTGGAGAAAAGGGAATTTTCCATTCTGTAATGTCATGGTTCCTTTCCTTGTATGAGTGCCTTGTCTCTGTGCCTCACTAGCTTGACGCATGAAACAAAAACCTGTGAGTATATGAAGGAACAAATGAATGAGGGAAAGAAAAGAGGTTTTTTAAATCACCTTATTTTATGTCACTACCACTCTTCCTAAGGTCCCGTTTGCCGAATAACTCAGGCCGAAGTAGTCCAACTTTGATTTCACCTTTCTTAGCTTTCTATCCCTCAGAACACTCATTTGTTCGCTATAACCTGCCCCCTTCATTCTTCTCTGGCACAGTTCCTTGGAATCTACTTCCATCCCTCATACAGCCCTGAATATTTTCCTGTATTCTAAATCCAAACATCCATTGAGCACATAATATATAGCAAGCACTGGCCAAACCAAGATGCTGGAGAACAGACTCTGCTCTACGTTTTCTGTGGCTGTGGATGATGCTTTTGTATATCCCATTCATGGCCACAGAGGGTATGCCTCATTTGACTCACAGCTACTGAGATACCAGGACAGGCAAAATGATGCCACGTGATTCCCAGGAGAGTCCTACATCAACAAATTCTACCCACCTCTCACTCACCACCTCATGCTAGCCCCCCGTACAATAATTTTTAACAAAAATTGCTATGGTGGGGGGGGGGTAGACCATCTTAAATTTTCCATCCACTTAGTTCACGAATCTGGGTGCTACACCAAAATGACTGGAGCACAAAGCTCTTATCTCTACCCGCAGTATCGTTTCCCCATCATTATTGAACAACGAGACACCAGTTTCTCGAGAAAGCATTACTCAAAGTTTTTTACGTAAGTAAATTTGAATAGCATATCACCATTTCCAAATATGCTATTTCAGTCAATATCCACAACAGAGCCTGAGGCTCAGAGGATAAATAAGTAGACCACAGACCATGTGGTAAGTAAAGTGGCAGGGCTGGCACTTATGCCTGGGTCTGAGTCAAAATCCTGGAGCCTGCCCAGAGGGGACCAAGTGGTCCTGTTCAGTTTAGTCCTCACAGTCACTAAAAGCTGCACATTTACCCTTAAGCATTTACTCCAATAGCATTATATAGTAGTCCCCCCTTATCTGCAGGGCATACATTCCCAGACCCCCCACGGATGCCTGAAACCTTGCACATACTAAACTCTATATACACTATGCTTTTTCGATCTGGAAACCACAATGGCTACTAAGTGACTAGCGGGTGGGCAGGCAGTGTAGACAGTATGGGTACACTGGACATAGGGATGATTCATGTCCCATGCAGGATGGAATGGACAGTGCGAGATATTATCACTCAACTCAGAATGGTACAGAATTTAAAACTTTTGCATTGTTTATTTCTGGATTTTCCATTTATTTATTTTTTGACTGTGGTTGATCATGGGTAACTAAAACTATGAAAACTGAAACCATAAATAAATGAGCACTACTATACATAGATTTAAAGAGATACCTAATCAGAAATTTTTAAGGGTGTTCATTACACAATCCTAAACTTATATTTTACTTTTGTAATATTATTTTGGCTTTTCCAGTATACTGAGACTCTTAGTAGAAGTTGCCCAGGCCTCTTTCAAGCTCATAGCCTTGAGAAACTTTTTTTTTTTTTTTTTTTACATGACATCACTAAAAATGTCGTTTACTTGCTGTCACTTTTCCATCTTTCCACCTGGAAATAAAATCGGCTGGATTGTTTAAAATTTATACTCCAGTTGTACATATATCTTGTCCACCTCATCTCTGTAAATAAGACATTTTTATTGACCCATGCATGCTGTAAACCCTAGCAAGATCACGTACCCCAGCCTGAGTCTGCAGCTCCCCAGTAGGGGCAAGATCTTGTGCTTTGCTCTCCAGAGAACCCAGCTGGTTGCAAACCATGACCCTGCCCTGAGAATCGTCTCCTGGGGTGACATTGGTGGATTCAAATAGCAGAGGGAGCCTTTGGATTATTTAAAATTATATCTCTAGGCCTCAATTCTTTCATACGTAAAATGAAGGAAATAACACTAATGAAAATTAAATGCACATCAAGAGCTTTTCAGATTTGTAGATATATTTGTAAGATGTTACAGCAAATACCAGGCTCTGAACTTTAATATCTTCACTGATCCTTTTTTTTTTTTTTTTTTTTTTGGAGAGTCTCTCTGTCACCCAGGCTGGAGTACAGTGGCACAATCTCAACTCACTGCCACCTCTGCCTCCCAGCTTAAGCGATTCTCCTACCTCAGCCTCCTGAGTAGCTGGGATTACAGGTGCCCACCACCACGCCCGGCTAATTTTTGTATATATATATATATATATATATTTTTTTTTTTTTTTTTTTCAGTAGAGACGGGGTTTCACCATCTTGGTCAGGCTGGTCTTGAACTCCTAACCTCAGGAGATCCGCCTGCCTCAGCCTCCCAAAGTGCTTGGATTACAGGCATGAGCTACCGAAATGATCCCTAACTGGGCACAACAGCTGCCCATCTGAAAGGAGGGATCAACTTTTCTATTTGCAGTTGGAATTGCAGGCCCTCCTAACATCTTCCCATTCACTCTCCTCACATCATAACAAGGCTTCATTAAGTCACATCCCCTGCTTTGGTGGCAAATGCATCTAGCCAGAAGCAACCAGATTCTTTGGCCTCCACTGGGCTGCATCTTCCCTCTATGCCCACATGCTCAGGCATCATGAGAATGGCATGGGGACTGTTCAGCTATGGATGGACTCCAGTAGAGGCATCTCCAAGATAGTCTCATGCCCTGAGTGCCTGAGCACAACTGCGGATCTTCACGAGCCAACCAATGATAACTCCTCCCCATTTTTTCCTTTTCCCTATTTATTATAGCTTTTTGGAAAGTTGATGAAGTGAAATATTCTCCAGCAGAGGAAATAATATAAAGCTTAAAAGTCATTTCTGAAAGAATGGTGAAATAATTCCACTGCTTTCCTTTGAGCAAAAGAACTCAAATAAGGCAACCTGAGGCAGTCTCTGGGGATTTCATTATTGATAGATTGGAGGGAAACAATGGCTTTACATGAACAAGTTTTTCTCTTAAGTTGTGAGAGCTCTTTGGGATGAAGAGATAAGAAAGACAGGTGCTAGACAATAGAATAAGCCCCACACCAGCTTATTTACATAGTTCTGTGTAGAAATGCATTGATGTATGAAGTATAAAGTGACTGTGTTGAATAGTGAAAATTAAGCATTTTGGAAAACAATCTAAATTCACTACCTAGTTCTAAAATAACTGAACATTTTATGAAATACCTCTTGCATCTTTGTAAAATTACTGGCAGTTTCAGCTATGTGTGTGTGCAGTTTTAAGAAAATACAATCTTTTATGTTATCGTTTAAGGTAATTCTTAAGAATGCATTCTCTAAGCAGATGAGACATTGTGTGGGGGATAGGACGGGAAGAGGACATTTACGCTTCTGACACAGCATGGTCCATTCAGCATTTCTTCATGACTAAAGGCTATCAGGAAGGCTGAAAAAGTGTGTAGCAAAGATCATAAACAGCAATTTTTGCAGGGCAAATTGCTTCCTAAGTGAGCGAGTAGGGAATTTAAAGGCAAACGTAGCTATCTCAGCATACACAGGTTTGTGCCGTGTGAGATTCCTAAATCCTAACTCCCTTTTGACAAGTATTCCTTAACAGACCTCCCAGATATCTGAAGCCAATTTTAACCCACTCTGGTCCTCCACTGACTACAACATTACCTGAATGGTGTGGTCCAATTTCCAGGCTGCTTACCAGTCCTCAAGCCTATGGGGTAAGTAAATCTCAGGCCTCTGGGGTGAGGGAATATCTATCCCTTGTGGGACAGACGTGGTGAATATTGATGAGCCCAGTAACCTCAGAAAGCCTGCTACTTGCAGGATTAAGGAGGAAGCATTTTTAAAATTCACTGCACCAGGAAGCATTTCTCTTGTCAATTGTTGCTGATGTTGGCTTATTCTTTTTTAAATGTAATTTTTTATTGTTACCAATATTTTTATCCATAAAATGACCTTAGACAATGTAAAAGAAGCATCCTCACAAACTGCTGGGTTTTGAGGTTTTGATATTAGGCCTGTACTTTATGGCTCAAGGGAGTGGAATGAAAAATGCTGAGAGGCACTTAGAATCATTACCAACAAAATCAGAGGTCAGAGAATTGGAGAAGCGTGCAGTCTTAGGTTTGCAGGTGCCCTTAGTAGCGTCCAACTGGCTTCCCCTGTACACAAACACAAACTCATCTCAGGTGTGTTGAAGACGGAGATGCGTAAGGCAGTGGTTCTCAAAGAGTAGTCTCCAAACCAGCAGCCTCATTTGGGAACTTGCTAGAAATGCACATTCTCAGGCCCCGCCTCAGAAACTCTGAGCTTGAACAATGATCTGTATTTTAACAAGCCTTCCATGTGGTCCTGAGACAGGCTAAAGTTGGAAACCACTGCCCTAAAGCCCCCCTGCGAGGGCCCATTCTACAAGTAATTTCATATGGCCTTCCCAAAGCCAGTGGGAGAAGAGTGGGATCTTAATTCTTTCAAGGGAACCTCCGTATGGAGAAAATTATTAGCCTGATCCAGTTAGCTTCTGGCATTATCCACTATGGTGACTTCCAGCCATTTCTAGCCTTGTGATACTCATGCCAAGAAATATGCTGAGAAGATACACTTTTAAGGTAAAATGTAACAGGAGGCCAAGCACGGTGGCTCACACCTGTAATCCCAGCACTTTGGGAGACCAAAGTGGATGGATCACCTGCAGTCAGGAGTTCAAGACCAGCCTGGCCAACATGGCAAAACCCCATCTCTACTAAAAATACAAAAATTAGCCAGATGTGGTGGCACACACCTGTAATCCCAGCTACTTGCAAGGCTGAGGCAGGAGAATCACTCGAAACCCAGAAGCAGAGGTTGAAGTAACCTGAGATCGTGACACTGCACTCCAGCCTAGACGACAGAGTGAGACCATCTCAAAAAAAAAAAAAAAAAAAAAAGTAGCAATAACTCTGTTTCAAGGATTTTTTGATAGGTAGGAATGTTACAAAACCGACATGAGAATCTCCCTCTACTCTGAGATCAGAGGATTCTGCTAACTCCTAATTCCTGTCAACCCTCGTTAATACCAGTGGTGGAAATATCCTTAACCCAAGGAGGAATGTAAACTCTCCATTAGGGAGAGTTTTAACATGCATGCTCTTTAACACCCCTTACCCTCAGGCCTAGAGACCCCTTATGGCTACATAGCATCAGGTACTCAATGCTGACTCAGAAAAATACTGCACCATACCTGCAGCGGAAACATCAGCCAAGGCCAGACAGGGCAGTTACAGAAAGGAAAGCATAATCCTATTTTTTTAAAAGACATATTGTAGGACTGCTATTGTTTTCTGCCTTCATCATGAAGTGACCTCTCTCTCTCTTTCCCCAACCAGCAACAGCTAAAAGAGGATGATGTGGAATGCATTGTAAACCAGGATGAACTAGCCATGAATTACCAGGAGCAAGCCTCACCGTGCAGTCCTCCTGCAAGGCTGGGTCTGGACCAGAAAGCTTCACCCCAGACGCCAGGCAAGGAAAACATTTATGAGGGAGACCTCGGCCTGGGAGGCTATGAACTCAAGCTTGAGCAAACTTCGGGTCAATCCCACTTGAATTAATTGGTACGAAGAAGACAGAGGTAATCACAAGTAATGCAAGGCTCACTGAGGAATACAAGCCAAGCTGATGAGGCAGTCTAGGGAAGAGGCTGGAAAATGTATTAAGAGCATAAATTAGAGAGAATCAAGGCCTTGTCACATGGATCCTCTGATGCCTGAAGAAATGAGAATTTATTATCATCCCTCTCTATTATGCAACTGAATTTACTTTTTTGACAGCAGCCATTTTGATTACTGGATTGACTGGGGTGGGGACGGGGGTGTCAGGAGTCCAGCTGCTGGAGGCTGGGACAGATGTGCCAGGTCTGCAGGGCATTTCTGCTGCATATGCAGCTCTCCAGGCCCTTCACTTGTCTTCTGGATTTTATTCCCTCCATTAGGGAAGAGTTTAAAAATAAGAAAGTTTCTGAAGGTAAACATTTTGCTCCTAAGCTGAAGGGAATGTACAGCTATTTAGTAAGTGGTAAGTTTCATATTTTGAGGACTTGACTCCCATTTGCTCTCAGTGACCCCAGGGCAGAGCCCACTGCTGACAGTTTCCCGTGGCCACACCGAGTTGGAGACCCTATTGTTCTTGTTGGCATCCTTCTTATGCTACTTCTCCCATTGCTCAAAGGGGTTGCCTGTGGCTGGATGTGCCCTGCACTAAATGCAGCACCACTTTCAAGCTTGGTAGGACTCTTCCAAAAGAGCAGGTTTCTTCTCCCATACCACAGCGTTCCTGAAGAACAAGCCTTCCTATCTTTGCCTGCATGCAAGTCACTTCCTGGCTGTGCAGCAGGTCCCCTCCATATGCTGGAAGGTAGGATTCTGCAGCCCATGCTGCTCTCTACCTGGCAGCAGACTGTGCAGGAGCCCTAACCTGTCCTCCAATTCCAGCATTCACAGCTGAGAAGCAGTGCAGAAACAGAGCAAGAGGGGGTAGAGTCAATGATGTGTGAGTTACCCTGAGGAGCCAGTCAGGGCCTCAGGACTCCCCCTTACAAGGCGTGGCTCATGGTTTACATTCCAGAGACCAACAGGATACCTTTTAAGTCAGCTGCATGACCTGTGCCTTTTAAGCCATAAAGATACCTCAAGCCTAGCACCTCTTGAAATCCAGATGTTCATATTAGACTTTTAAAAAGTAGGCTCCAGGCCTAGGTGCCCAGGCTATGATGAGTCTGCTTTTGAAGGAAGTAGGACATGATATCTTCCTTGGACCCAAAGCTTAAGAGTAATGTATGCTTTGCTGAACACAGTTAGGCCTTAAACATTCACTGTGGTGGCGTCAGGCACACTGCTATGTGCATCCATTTTTTTGCTTTCCAAACTGAATCTCTGGGGCACAAGTTATTTTATACTCGAGCTAAGTATAATTTTGTCATTTCAGGTGAATATGACAAGTGGTAGAACATGAAGTTTTCTAATTTGACTTAATCCTAATAAATTTTTGTTATAAAGTATGATTGTGTTTGGCTAATATTTTGTTTAAACTCATTTTCTCTTTCCAGGTGACTTGGTGGTTCTAAGCTCTTGTACTCAGAGTGCTGGCTGAAGCGGGCACTGAAAGCTAATATGTGGGAGATGCAGGGATCCTGTGGACCAGAAGCAGCCAAGGGGCTAGCAGGACAAGTCACTGAAGGAATGAAGAGAGCAGGGATGGGCTGGGGAGGTGTCCCAGAGAAGAGAAGCCTGAGTCAAGCAGAGGGGCACAGACGCCGCCTTTCCCACTAGGGATGCCCAGGGTTCACGAATAGCTGTAAAAATTGGAGAAGGAGATACTAGAAAGCCAAAAAGATACAAGGTTCATCTTTTTTCTGTCCCTATCATGCTAAAAAGCAAGGGAGACAAACTTAGCATTTTCTTTCTCTTTGGAGAAAGACACACCAAGGAAAGAAAAGATCCACCCAAAAAACGCAAACATTAGTAGGGGCAGGAGTGGAGAGAAGGGAGAAAAATATGACATACCAGATGGAAATGAGATCAAGTGGGGGAGGGGAGGGTACACAATCTAAAACTAGCACCAACTTGCTAAGATGTTGTAGCAAAAATAGCTTCGTGCCCCACAGACAAAGCCCTCTTCCTACTTAGAAACAAAAATCTCTTTCCCTCTGAACATCACGGGCTGTTGCTAATGGGGACGATGAAGGGCTATTTAGTCTGGGCTGGTGCAGGTAATCCCAGCCGACTTCAGGTAGGAACGATATTGTAAGATCGAGTAACCTGTGCCTCACCCAACCTGTAAGACAGTGTTCCAGTTTCACGATGTGATTACCAGCCTTCTTCCCTCTATATCAGTCCAAGACCCAAACAGAGGCTAGTGTCCCAGTTAGCAATTCATAAAACCAAATTCCCTTTATGCTCCTGTTGTAAGGATAATAATTTATGATGTTAAGAAATGCTCTGTGCTTTGATTAGCATAAGGACTGTGAAATTCAAACCTATTATTTACTGCCAGTTCTAATGAGGCAAAAGAGCCTTATGCAAACCACTAAAGCTACTACTCATTACTAGAGCTTTAAGCAGAACTCTAATTCATTGACCTACAGGTCTTCCCTGAACTTCCTACTATGTACATCACACACACATTCATAGGTGCACGCACATATACTTCCACTCACTTCCTTTACTGGGGTCCCAGCTGCAGCCTCTATGGTGTTCCCCGTGGTACTTAGGCATGTCTGAGCAAGTCTGAAGCCTGGTGGCAAGTGACGTCAGGGTCTTCATTCATGACATTTCAAGGAATTTCTTAGAGGGCAATTTAACAATATAAATCAAAGCTGAAATTTTAAATACCCTTGACCCACCAATTTCATGTGCAGGACTTTTATTCTAGATATGCGAGAAAGTATACATATGAAAGGTATCTACTAAAACAAGTGAATTGCCATCAGGTTAAGTAAATCGTAGCATAGCCATTTTATAAAACAGCATATGTGCTGATATGGAATGATTTCCAAGATGTTGCTGTTAAATGAAAACACCAAGGTGCAGAACAGGATGAATGATGTGCGACCATTCTGGCAGGTTAAATAAGAAACTGGTAGTATCATTGCCTTTTAAGGACTAGGGGACATGACTGTTCCCTTTTGTATCTTTTGAGCTTTGCATATTACATATGCATTATTTAATTTGGTTTTGAATAAATAAGATTCTTATGAAATAACTCATTCCAAGTACTAAGCTGTCAAAGGAGTAAAAACCTGAAAAGCTGTTATTTTTATCATAAAAACTCTGAAAATACAAAGGGCAGTACCAATAGCTTCTGGGTTTATTTATTTATATCATCTAACACAGATGCAAACTATATAAAAGTTCTTGAAATTCAGACAAATGACTCAGTCCCATCCATTAAACATCTAATAGAAGACAGCTAAAAAAATGAATAATTTATTAGATAGCAAAATATATGATAAGGCTCGAATAACTAGAACAGTGTGGTACTGACCCAGAACTAAGCAACAAGATCAAGAAAACCCTAATACGAGGTACAGAAACAGACCCATGAATTTTTATATTTAGAAACTTAGTTAATAAAAATGGCATTTCAATTTGAGGTAGGAATTAAGGGGCCGATTGCCTATCAATTTGGAAAAATAAAGAAAATTAGGTAATAACTTCTAACATATGCAAAACTAAATTCCAAGTAATAAAAACAGCTAAACAAAACAACAAAACCACAGAACAAAAAGAAAGAGAAAATACATAAATCTTGGCATATGGACAATCTTCCTAAGACAAATGCAAACCATAAACAATAAACTGTACTACACAAAAATATGAAACAGGACAAAAGACACAAAGCAAATTTTAAGGCAAGATGGGAAATATATATATGTGTGTGTATATCTATATATATATATATAGATATACACACACACACTTTGTGTTGTATATCAGACTGATTATTCCTCAGAATATACAAAGAACTCTTACCAACAGATGAGAAGAGAAAACTATCAAGTACAAAAGTGTGCCAAGGATATGTAGAATTAAATATGTACATCTTCTATCCCGAATTTCTACTTTTAGGTATTTCCAAAAAAATAAGTCCTTGGCATTTGTATATAAGAAGGTGTGCAAAACAATATTCATTGTGGCACTGTTTGCTACTGCAAAACACTAGGACAGAAGGGAGAGAATTATGATATACCAGATGGAAATGAGATGATGCTCCTGTTAAATAACTAGAAGGAAAAACAAAATACTAATTAGAAGAAGAGTTAAGTAAATGACAGAGCACCGATACTAGGGAATACTCTGTGGCAATTATACTCTGTACAGAAATGGGTCTATATGCTTGCACTTACATGGCAATATTTCCAAGATGTGTTAGTGAAAAAAAACAGCCTGGAATAACAGTCTAATTAGGAAACATTGTATATAAGAGTATATACTAGTATATCTAGTACATATAATTAGAATAGTCTAATTCGCAAAAATAGGATTAGGAAAACTAGATCAGGAATGCCTTTTGGTTTATCTGTATTACTTCAATTTTCTACAACAGTACTATATGAATGTGTTCTCTGTTTATTAAAATAAATTTAAAGAAAAATGTAAATGATTAATATGAACACTGTTGCTGAATTCTGTCTAAATAAGGAGGAGCTGTGAAAGAAGATGTGGTCTATTCTGAGGGCCATCCTGCCTTCAAGGTAGGAGAAGGAAAAGGGGGAAGAAGGCATGGTCAAGAAATTCCAAGTAGTCACATTTGAGTGAGGTCTTATAAGAGCTTTTGAAAGATAAGGAGACATGATTGGTGCTGGTCTGTGGGGCAGGAGCTGGAGCTGGATCATTACAGTACAATGAAAGCCTTCCAGTTGAAGGAAGCAGCCTGGCATCTTAGACGACCTATAAGCTATTCCACATGAGTCTGGGCCATAATCCTGTAAGAATGGGGAGCTATTGAAATATTTTATGCAGGGGAAAGTAACTGCATGGGTTGTGAGGAGAAGGGGTGCTAGTAACCAGCAGCAGTGCAATATCCCAAGAGAGAGGTGACAAGAGGTATAACTAAGTTAGTATCAGGTAGGACAGAGAAGACAGGTTCTAGATAAGCTTCAGAGTTAAATCTACAAAGTTGATAACTGATTGCATATGAAAGTTAAGGAAGCTGGAGGGGCCCAGAATTACCCCAAGTTTAAGGTCTAGATGATGACTGATTATTTCATTCACTGAACAGGAACTGAGAAAAAGAACAGATTGGAGGAAATCAGAAATATTGATTTCTGCTATTGTTGTGCTTGCGGCCTTACACACCTGCCCTGTTACTAGTGGAAAAGATCTGAGTTACCCCAAGTTACTGGTGGCCTATCTGTAAGGGGCCATCAAAATTTCAGTCCTTGCCTCCTCAGAAGAATGGATTTAACTGAGGGGCATAAAGCAGAAAAAGAGACTGAGGCAAGTTCCAGAGCAGGAATGGAAGATTTATTTAAAAAGGTCTTAGAATGGGAGAGAAAGGAAGGTGCACTTGGAAGAGACACAAGTGGTCACCTGAAGGTTAAAGAGAAGGAAGTGCCCCATTGAATCCTGATCCTAGGACTTTTATAAGCTCACCTCTTTCTCGTGATTCTTCCCTTAGGGTGGGCTGCCCACTCCTTACTCTTGGGAAGTGAACATGTGCAGTGTGTTTAGGGAGTTAGATGCATGCCCATCTGAGTGAGGCTTTCTTGGTTTTTCAGGTGGATTGAGTCCCTGGAAGATCATACTTCACCCATTTTTGTCTCTTAACACACATGCCCAGGAAGTTGTGTCTCCCTGGAGCCTGCATTCAATTAACACTTTTAATGTTAACAGGTGTGGACCATCAGGAGCTTATCTCTCCCTGGCTGCAAAATTATCATTTTTAGAAAGGCAATGCGATAAATGTCACATCATCACCCGACATTTCTAGTGGGTGGGGGAAGAGCCCTCTCCTGCCCACTCACGCCTCTCTAACTACCTGTAACACTACTTCCCAGCTGCAGTGGCCAGCTTGAGCAAATTATCATATCCTCTGGTACCTGGCATGCAGCTATTAATCTGGCAAATGCATTTTCCCTCAATATATGTTGGTAAAAACCACCCAAACACAGTTTGCTTTCAGCTGGCGAAACTAGCAATACACTTTCACTCTCCTACTGCAAAGGTATATATCAACTTTCCAGCCGTAGGTCATCGTTTAGTTCTTAGGGACCTTGATCACTTTTCCTTTCAAATCATCATGCCTGGTCCATTACATTGATGTAACTTGGACCTCACGAGAAGCAAGAGCAATTAGTCGACATACCGGTAAGATATTTACTTGCATGTCAGAGGCTGGGAAATAATTCTGACAAAAATGAAGGGGCCTTCAACCCCAGTGAAATTGCCAGTGGTATAGGCCTGTTGAGATGTCCCCCTCTAAGGTGAAGAATAAGCTGTAGCATCTGCCCTCCTACAACCAGAAAAGGCATGATTCATAGTGGCTTTAAATCTGAGGCAACATATTCTTCATTTGCTACTCCAGCTCATTTACCAAAGCTGTGGGTTAAATTGCGTCCCCCCACCCCCAGCAAAAAAAAAAACATGGTACCTATGAATGTGACATTACTTGTAAATAAAGGTTTTAAAGACAGAATCAAGTTAAGATGAGGTTATACTGGATTAGAATGGGCCCTAAATCAAATGACTGGTATTCTTATAAGGAGACACACACACACACACACACACACACACACACACACACAGGAAAGGCCGTGTGACAATGGAGGAAGAGATTGGAATAATGCAGCTATAAGCCCATGAACACCAAGGATTGCTGCAACCCACCAGAAGCTTGGAGAGAGGTATGGAACAGATTTTCCCTCAAAGCCTTCAGAAGGAACCAACCTTGCAAACACCTTGATTTCAGACTTGTGGCCTCTAGAACAATGAGAGATTAATTTTCAATTGTTTTAAGCTACCTAGTTCATGGTAATTTTTTACAACAGTCCTAGAAAACTAATACACCAAGTGACCCAAAAACTTCCTAGTTTTGAGTGGGGCCCAGAACAAGAGAAGGCTCTGCAACAGATCCAGCATGTAGTACAAACTGCTTTGACATTTGGACATGGTCCAGCAGATTGGATGGCACTTGAAATTGGAGTAGAAACTGAGATGCTGTATAGAGTCTGTGGTAGGTCACATTTTTTTTTTTTTTTTTTTTTGAGATACTCTTGCTCTGCCACCCTGGCTGGAGTACAATGGCACAATCTTGGCTCACTGCAACCTCCGCCTCCCAGGTCCAAGTGATTCTCCTGCCTCAGCCTCCTGAGTAGCTGGGATTACAGGTGCCTGCTACCATGCCCGGCTAATTTTTGTATTTTTAGTAAAGATGGGGTTTCACCATGTTGGCCAGGCTGGTCTCGAACTCATGAACTCAAGTGATCCGCCTGTCTTGACCTACCAAAGTGCTGGGATTACAGGCATGAGCCACTGCACCCAGCACTAGGTGACTTTAGATGAACCATAGTACAGAGCCTTAGGATGTAGGAGCAAAGCCCTGCCAACCTTTACAGATAACTATTCCCCTTTTGACAAGCAACTCATGGCCTGCTATTTGGCCTTAGTGGAGACTGAATACTTAACCAAGAACCACAGAGTTGCCATGTGATCTGAACTGTCCATAATGAACAGGATTTTATCTGACCCACCAAGACATAAAGTTGAGCAGTACTCTATAATTAAACAGAAATGATATATACAAAAGATCAGGCTTTTGCAGGCATGTGTAATTTACATGAAAGCATGTCTAATTTACATGAGGAAGTGGCCCAAATGTCCATAGTCTTTCTATTATTTTACCTTTTCCCTCCCAGCCTGCACCTATAGCCTCATGGGGTGTTCCACATGAGCAGTCATCTGAGGAAGAGAAAACTCAGATCAGACCTACAAACGGTTCTGCATATTCAGGTACCACCCAAAAGTGGAAAACCACAGCACTACAGTCTTTCTGGAACATCCCTAAAGGACAGCGCTCAAGGGAAATCCCAGTGCACAGTGCACCTGGTTGTTCATTTTGTTTGGAAGCAGAAATAGCCAGAATTAAGAGTCTATACTAATTTATGAGCTGTGGCCAGTGCTTTGGCTGGTCAAGAGTTAGAAAGATCATGACTGAAAAATGGAGACGAGGTTTGAGAAAAAGTATGTGAATAGACCTCTCTGAATGTACAGAGACTGTAAAGATATTTGTGTCCCATGTAAATGCCCATGAAATAATGACGTGGGCAGAGCTGGATTTTAATCGTCAAGCAAAAAGAGTGACCCCTTCTGTGGATACCATTCAGCCTCTTTCCTCAGTCACTGGGCTGCCGAATGATCTCATGAACAAAGTAGCTGTGGTGGTAGAGGGATGGAGGTCCTGCATGGGTTCAGCAACATGGACTTTCACTCACCAACGCCAACCTGGCCACAACCACTGCTGAGTGCCCATTCCGCCAGTAGCAGAGACCAACACCAAATCCCTAGTATGGCATCATTCACCAAAGTGATCAACCAGGTATCTGGTGTACACTGATTACACTGGACCACTTTTATCATGGAAAAGGACAGTACTGTGTTCTTATTGGAACATTTACTTGCTTGGATATTGATTTGCCTTCCCTTGAAAGTAATGCTTTGGCCAAAACTGCCATCCATGGACTTATGGAATGTCTTATCCACCATCATGGTATTCCACACAGCATTGCTTCTGATCAAGGAACTCACTTCACAGCAAATCAAATACAAAAATAGGCTCAGGTTCAAGGAATTCACTGGTCTTCTGTTCCCCATTATCTGGAAGCTGTTGGCTTGAGAGATCAGTGAAATGGCCTTTTGAAGACTCAGTTACAACCTTAGCTTTGTGGAAAAACCTTGCAGGACTGGAGCAGCATCCTCCAGGAGACTGTATATGCTCTAAATCAACATCCAATCTTTAGTCTTTCTCCCACAGCTAGGATTCGTAGGTCCAGGAATCATGAGATGAAAACGGTAGTATTATCACTATTATCCCGCGTGATCTACTAGCAAAAGGCTTGCTTCCTGTTCCCTCACCCTGAAGTTATGTTGGTCTAGAGTATGGAGTCCTGATAAGAAAATAACCATGAAGAAGGGGCCCCAGGTTGGGGGAGGGCCCCAGGTGGGAAAGAACAACAAACAGTTATTATGACAGATGGCTAATCAAACAACCCCAACAACCTCTGCATGTACAGTGTGACCTCCTGTGGTGGCCCCAGCAGCATAACGGAACACATGTGGCTCCCTCCACCATGGCTCTATAAAACGTCCATCCAGCCCCTGCCTCTTTGCACATGGCCCCTTACCTGCTGTGCTACCTATTGCAACCTTGCAACACATTTTCATACTTTCTCTAATAAATCTGCCTTTCTTTACTTATGACTGTCTTGGTAAATATCTTTATTGTCTGTGCACAGGTCCTAGCTAGTCCCTACCAGCAACATAGAAGTCAGTTCTAAAGGGAAGAATACTTCCACCAGGAGATGCAATGATTCTACTGAACTGGAAGCTGAGACTGCACCACACCAATCTAGAATCCTCATGCATCTGAATCGACAAAGAAGGGAGTTATTGTACTGACTGGAATTATTGATCCTGATTGCTAAGGATTTAGGTTCCTACTCCACAATGAAGGTAACAAGGAATATGTTTAAAATAATGAAGATCCCTTAGGGTATCTATTAATACTACCATGTGCTGTGATTAAAGTTAATGGAAAATTACAACAATCCAATTCAGGCAAAACTGCTAAGGGCCCAGACTCTTCAGGAATGAAGTTTTGGGTGAGTCTGTGAGCCTAAGAACCACAACTAGCTGAGTGCAACTATCTATGGAAGAGATAGATAGTGGGAAAAGGTAGTCATAAATACCAGCTACAGCAACATGACCAGTTGCAGAAATGAGGACTTTAATAGTTATTTCTTATTTTGTTATGAATACGATGTAAATGTTATGCAAACATTTTTGTTTTCTCCCCTCTCTTATGCCATTATCTAATGTAAGATATATTAATAGTTTTATCACAGTAATAAGTTAGAGAAAATCCAAAGAAATTAAAAATTATACAAGAACTTTGATTCTCCTCTGGAGAAGAGGTTAATGTGTTTTCAGCTGTATGCAGGATACTTGTAGCATTAAGAGGAAGTATGACCTTGCTATTGTCTTTATCTGGCGATTAAATGTGATTTTATGAGATGCGTATGGGTGCCAAGTTGACAAGGGTGGCCTATCATGGCCATTTTTATGTGTCGATTTCACTGTGATAGTCTCCAGCTATTCAATCAAACACTCACCTGGGTGTTGCTGTGGAAGTATACTTTGTAGATAAGATTAATGTTCATAAATAGTTGACTTTAAGAAGATTATGCCAGATAATCTGAGTGGACCTGATTGAATCAGTTGAAAGGCTGTGAGAACAGAATGGAGATTTCTGAGAAGAGAAATTCCACCTCTGGACAGCAGCTTCAGCTCATGCCAGAGCCCTTTCTGATGACCTGCCCTACAGATACCAAACTTGCTTCATCAGCCCTCACCATCACATAAGCCACCAATTCCTTGCAATAAATCTCTACCTCTCCCACCCTTCAGATGAGAGCAGGATGAAGGCTGTAAAAAGAATGTTCACAAAAATAAAGCAAGTAGATTTGATGAATTCAAATGTTTTCCAAAGGAACATTCCAGGACTTTGTTTCTTAAAAACACATTCCATGCCGTGTCTTGATTTACTTATAGTTTGATCCAATCTCCTGCCCCTTCTCTATCAATAGCACAGTTCAAGGAGAACTGGTGTTCATAAGGATGGCCCTGAAGCAAAATCTTGGAGTACTTGAAGCATTTGAAGCATTCAGATACATTCATTATTCATGTCAGGTCAGCTGTTAGGCTAGGTGTACAGGCAGTTCAAGGAAGAAGTTTACCTGTTTAATTTGGAAGGTTCCAGATGCCTCTCAAATATTGTCATCAGGCTGTCATTCATTCTGTTCAACAAACATTTATTAAACTTTTAAAATGCACTGCTGATAACCAAGGTTAGGAATTGCTGATGCTGGCATCATTAATGGGATAAGTGAAGATGGGACAGAGGAGCAATGAGAGTCCAGAAAGTACATTAATTTACAGACATAATGACCCAACTCATCACACAGATTAATTAGTTTTAGCAATTAGTGGGAAGGAAAGGGGGCTCCAACAATCAAGCCTATAGGTAAAGGAGGGACTAGACTACCTGAAGGCAACACTCAATGTCTCTGCCTAGCAGCATCCTCCTGCGTGCCCCACTCCCCCACCGGGAGCTGGTCAGTGGGAAAGAGGATCCTAACATAAGGAATCAGATTCAAATCCTCCCTACTTCATAATGTGTCCAAAAGCTATAGAGTCATACTGTAAAACCCATCAATCCCATGCTTGGTCTACAGGCAGCGCTCAGTTAAGCAAAATTATCAAGTCACCCTCCCTGACACCCCATTGTCCAGTCATCTAGCAGATGGCAAGCATTCAGAATATGCGGATTAAGCAGAATTGAATTAAATTAAATCCTGGCTAGGTAGTGTGCAGCTACTATCTCTAGAAGGGAAAATGAAAAATGACAAAATGAGAAAAAAATATTAGTTGAGCCTTTGATATGGGCCTCACTTTTCCACATATGATGTCTCATTTCATCCTCACAACCACCCTGGGAACATCAGATTACAAGCCCTTCTTTGTGTACACAACCTGGGAGAAACATATTAAGCACTTGGCCTAAAATCACAGTTGATTAATGACACAGGAGGTTTTATACCCAGGACTGTATAGCTCCAAAGACCACAATTTTTCCCCCATTATAAGAGGCTGCAGGAAAATTTAGCACAAGTCTGTCAATATGCACTAAGAACCCTTAATGCCGCAGCATTGGAGCAGGGAACTAGGTAGATGCACCCTAGGTTTATGGAGTTCACAGTGGTCAGACCACAGACTGGAGAATGGCCACACTCAGAACGGAGGACAGTGGCCCAGAGTGAGCTAGGAGGCCCCAGACCTCCATGCCTGGGTTAGCCAAGACTCATCTGATACTAAGAGGCAGAAATCTAAATCAGTCTAACTAAAGAAATTCCTTGCTTGCATAAGTTAGAAGTTCAGGAAGTTAGCTTTGGTATAGCTGAATATAAAGACCCAAACCAGGTTATTAAGATGCTGTGCCTCTCTCTGTTCTCCATTTTGGCTTCATTCTCAAAAAGTTCAATGCAATGGCAAAGATGTCCACCAGAAGCTCCAAGCTTTCATTATTATTTTTTTTTTTTGAGACGGAGTCTCATGCTATCACCTGGGCTGGAGTGCAATGGTGCGATCTCGGCTCGCTGCAACCTCCGCCTCCTGGATTCAAATGATTCTCGTGCCTCAGCCTCCTGAGTAGCTGGGATTACAGGCACGTGCCACCGGGCCCAGCTAATTTTCTGTATTTTTAGTGGAGATGGGGTTTCACTATGTTGGCCAGGCTGGTCTCAACTCCTGATCTCAAAATTATAAAACACATTTCAGCCTCCGCCTTGCTGTCTTGAATCTTAACTCTGGGAGAACTCACTCAAGCAGTCACCTGGAGCTCATGTGGCAGGAAATTGAGGCCTCTCGCCAACAGCCAGCAGCAATTTGTCAGCCATGTGAGTGAGCCGCCTCCGAAATGAGACCACAAATTTCCTGGAAGCGTTGGGCTCTCCAGCATACCTACCTCTGTCTTCGCTCACCCCTAATCCCTGAATCCAGAAATGGAGGTGATGGGAGCAACAAGAACCACACAGCCCCTGATCAGGGTCAGCAGTAACCCAAGGGTTCCACAGTGGAGTGAATGATCAGAAGGAGAAGCAGTGTGCAAGTGCAGTGAGCCACGTGGAAGACGCTGCAGAGGACTCAGGGGAGAAAGATCTACTCCTGACCTCTGGGAGTTCAGTGTGGGCATAGGGATCAAGTAAAAATGATGTAAATCATAGCAAGTTAGGCTTACTAGGTAGCTCAAAAGGAAAAGGATTATGGTACTGCTTCACCACCCTGGTTGTGACAGAGGCAGAAGACAGCCAAATGCCTTGGAAGATAGGGGAAGGACTCTGGAGAACCTCCTACCTGCCCAGGTCATTGTGCTGGGAAGCGAGGGAAGGGGAATTGCCTAAACCTGCCCATGGTGAAAAATTCCATCCCTTAACACATGCATAGTAATGGAAATAAATCAATGTGGAGTGGCTCAAACTAAGGGTCCACATGCACACTGGAGGATGGTGTGGAGCCACCAGGAATTTGTGCCTTATGCAACGGAGGAGACTGGTCTCCAGCTCGTGTGTGGGAGGCCTGGTATTCAATTGTGAGGGGGAAACCTGCTTGGAGAACTCTTTTTGCTGAGTTTTCCTTTCCCTTAATAAATCTACTCTCCTCACCCTTCAGTGTGTCTGCCTGCCTAATTTTTCCTGGTCGAGAGACAAGACCCCAGATTTAGCTGAACTAATGAGCAAAAAATCCTGCCTCAGTTGTACATTGGACTCACCTGAAGAGCTTTAGAAACCACTCATGCTTGGGCCCCACACTCAGAGACTGACTTAACTGGCCTGGGCTGTGGCCTAAATTTTTTTTAAGCTTCCCAGGCGATTTTAAAATGTGCAGCCAAGTTTGAGAGCCACTAAATTAGAGAGACTTTTCAGAAAGGAGGGATATCAGTTCTAGAAAATCAAAGGCTTCCTAGAGGAACCAGTAGTTGTGATGGGCTATAAAGATTTCAAAAGCTAGGTAGGATGGGTAGGAGAAAGGAAAAGCATGAGCAAGCTGTGACCACAGAGGTTTCCTCATGTTTGCTGGGACAATAAGGAGCATATAGGCTAAAAAGTAGCTGCAAAGTGATGGAGATGCTGCTATCATTTATATTCTAATTCTGAACCCTCAGGCTGTAACTACATGCATTGCCGAGACCACTGTCTGGCTATAAAAGCACCCACTCACAAAACCTGTGAATCATCAAGTTCTAAATCCCTGGCATGGAACACATTTGGGATATCATTTTAGGGAGCCACAGCTGCTGCCTGAACAAAAGAGGGAAAAAAAATAACTGCTCCCTTCAAGCCCCCGTGACCATGCAACGTCATCCGCCACATTACTTCCAATTGTCTCCTTTTCATTAACACCAAATCCAAAGATGAGGACAGCATCAGAATTTGGCTCAATCTGGCTCAGTTATCCTTGGCTATAGGTCTTCAAAGAGCACCCTTTTCCTGGTGAAATCTTGACCAGCAACCCCCTTCTGTCCCCTAATCTCACCCCATAGTCTGCACCGGCTAGAAATGAAGAGATGATTGATTCAATTAGGATTTACCAATTAAGTTGGTGTTTACTGCTGTCCTTAAAGACCTGCTGCTTTTCTTTATTAAGAGAATAAGTCAGCCCTCCTGTTATCCATCATAATCAGAAATTTGTCTAGAGCAGCACTTCTCAATCTTTATTAAGTCTCTGAATGCCCTGAGGTTCCTGTTAAAATGCAGATTCAGAAAGCCGGGGTGGGACTAGAGGGTGTGCATTTGTAGCCAGCTCCCAGGTGATGCTGATCTGCGGGTCCCTGGACTATACTTCCAGTATCCTGAGGCCGGAGCAGTATTTATCAGGCTTGGAACTCGTTAACTGTCAAGGGTCTACAGGCAATTTGGCAGTCTCAGAGAAAAAGCAACAGAACTATTTTATTCAGTCATGTCATTCATTTGAAATGTGATATTAACTGTGATTTTATATTTTAAGAGAAGGGAGTCTCACTCTGTCACCCAGGCTGGAATACAGTGGGATGATCAGAGCTCACTGAAGCCCCGAACTCCTGGCGATCCTCCCACCTTAGCCTCCCTGTAGCTGGGATGACAGATACACACCATTACACCCAGCAACCTTAATTTTTTGTAGAGATGGGGTGGGGGGGGGGTCTTGCTATGTTACCCAGGCTGGTCTTGAACTCCTGGCCTCAAGCAATCCTCTTGCCTGACCCTGCAAAGTGCTGGGATTACCTTGCCCAGCCAGTCTTTCTATGTTTAAAGTTTGTCCATGTATTATCAGGGTGGTGTTGGTCAGTTTGTCCCAGCTACTCTTTCAGTTAACAGGGCACAGCTCATCTTGATCAATGTACTTTCACCTTATTTTCATATCATTATTTACATTTGTCAAATATGCATTTCGTTGTTAGTACTGACCACAATAAAAATGGGTCCATGACACAAATGTAGTTCACCGGGGCATAAAAGTAAAGATGGCAATAGTAGCGTAAATATTACAAGTCAGAATGTTAGACGTGTATAGCAAGCAAGACTCCAGTGAGAGCACAGGCTGTGATTCTGGTGACCAGGCAGGAGAATGCACAAGGATGCGAACTGCATGTAAGCAAGCACAAAAGTATCTGGAACTCCACAGTTGTCAGTACACCCCTCTCCCCTGCCGGACATTCTTCTGTTATGAAACTTGCCAGAAGTGGGCATGAAGTTAGTAAAGCTTTCCTTTCATCTTTAGAACACAGAGGGAATCTTCTCTTACCTACTCTGGTAAGACTCTAGAATTTTTCTAGAGCAAGCACAAAATAATACTGTGTCCCCACCCAAATCTCATGTAGAATTGTATTATAATCCTCAGTGTTGGAAGCTGGGCCTGGTGGGAGGTGATTGGATCATGGAGGCAGATTTCCCCCTTTGGTGCTGTTCTCATGATAGAGTTCTCATGAGATCTGGCTGTTTAAAAGCATGTGACACCTGCCCCCTTTCTCTTTCTCCCTCCTACTCTTGTCATGTAAGAAATGCCTGCTTCTCCTTTGCCTTCCGCCATGACTGAAAGTTTCCTGAGACCAGACCAGATGGATTCACAGCCGAATTATACCAGAGGTACAAAGAGGAGTTGGTGCTATTTCTTCGGAAACTATTCCAAACAATAGAAAAGAGGGAATCCTCCCTGACTCGTTTTATGAGGCCAGCATCATCCTGATACCAAAACCTGGCAGAGACACAACAACAAAAGAAAATTCCAGGCCAATATCCCTGACGAACGTTGACGCAAAAATCCTCAATAAAATACTGGCAACTGAATCCAGCAGCACATCAAAAAGCTTATCCACCACGATCAAGTTGGCTTCATCCCTGGGATGCAGGGCTGGTTCAACATACACAAATCAATAAACATAATCCATCACATAAACAGAACCAATGACAAAAACCACATGATTATCTCAATAGATGCAGAAAAGGCCTTTGATAAAATTAAACACCCTTTCATGCTAAAAATTCTCAAGAAACTAGATATTGTTGGAACATATCTCAAAATAAGAGCTATTTATGACAAACCCACAGCCAATATCATACTGAATGGGCAAAAGCTGGAAGCATTCCCTTTGAAATCTGGCACTAGACAAGGATGCCCTCTGTCACCACTCCTATTCAAAATAGTATTGGAAGTTCTTGCCAGGGCAATGAGGCAAGAGAAAGAAATAAGGGGTATTCAAATAGGAAGAAAGGAAGCCAAATTGTCTCTGTTTACAGATGACAAGATTGTATATTTAGAAAACCTCATCACATCAGCCCAAAATCTCCTTAAGTAACTTCAGCAAAGTCTCAGGATACAAAATCAATGTGCAGAAATCACAAGCATTCCTATAAACCAATAATAGACAGAGAGCCAAATCATGAGTGAACTCCCATTCACAACTGTTACAAAGAGAATAAAATACCTAGGAATACAACTTACAAGGGATGTGAAGGACCTCTTCAGGAAGAGCTACAAACCACTGCTCAAGGAAATAAGAGAGGAAACAAACAGAAAAGCATTCCGTGCTCATGGATAGAAAGAATCAGTATCGTGAAAATGGTCATACTGCCCAAAGTAATTTATAGGTTCAATGCTATCCCTATCAAGCTACCATTGACTTTCTTCACAGAATTTGAAAATAACTACTTTAAATTTCATATGGAACCAAAGAAAGCCCTATAGCCAAGGCAATCCTAAGCAAAAAGAAAGCTGAAGGCATCATGCTACCTGACTTCAAACTATACTACAAGTGTACAGTAACCAAAACAGTATGGTACTCGTATCAAAACAGATAATATAGACCAATGAAACAGAACAGAGTCCTCAGAAATAACACCACATATCTACAACCATCTGATCTTTGACAAACCTAACAAAAACAAGCAATGGGGAAAGGATTTCCTATTTAATAAATGGTGTTGAAAAAGCTGGCTAGCCATATGCAGGAAACTGTAACTGAACCCCTTCCTGATACCTTTTGCAAAAATTAACTCAAGATGGATTAAAGACTTAAATGTAAGACCTAAAACCATAAAAACCCTAGAAGAAAACCTAGGCAATACCATTCAGGACATAGGCATGGGCAAGGACTTCATGACTAAAATAGCAAAAGCAATTGCAACAAAAGCCAAAATTGATAAATGGGACCTATTAAACTAAAGAGCTTCTGTATAGCAAAAGAAACTATCATCAGAGTGAACAGGCAACCTACAGAATGGGAGAAAATTTTTACCAATCTATCCATCTGACAAAGGGCTAATATCCAAGATCTACAAAGAACTTAAATTTGCAAGAGAAAAACAATCCCATCAAAAAGTTGGCAAAGGATATGAACAGACACTTCTCAAAAGAAGACATGTATGCAGCCAACAAACATGAAAAAAAGCTCATCATCACTGGTCGTTAGAGAAATGCAAATCAAAACCACAATGAGATACCATCTCATGCCAGTTAGAATGGCAATCATTAAAAAGTCAGGAAACAACAGATGCTGGAGAGGAAGTGGAGAAACAGGAACACTTTTACACTGTTGGTGGGAGAGTAAATTAGTTCAACTATTATAGAAGACAATGTGGCAATTCCTTAAGGATCTGGAACCAGAAATACAATTTGACCCAGCAATCCCATTACTGGGTATATACCTAAAGAATTATAAATCATTTTACCATAGAGATTCATGCACACACATTTGTTGCAGGACTGTTCACAATAGCAAAGACTTGGAACCAACCCAAATGCCCATCAATAATAGACTGGATAAAGAAAATGTGCACATATAAACCATGGAATACCATGCAGCCATAAAAAACGGATGAGTTCATCTCCTTTACAGGGACACAGATGAAGCTGGAAACCACCATTCTCAGCAAACTGACACAAGAACAGAAAACCAAACAATGCATGTTCTTACTCATAAGTGGGAGTTGAACGATAAGAACACATAAGGAGGGGAACATCACCCACTAGTGTCTGTCGTGGGGATGGGAGGCTAGGGGAGGGATAGCGTTAGGAGAAATACCTAATGTAGATGACGGGTTGATGGATGCAGCAAACCATCATAGCACGTGCATACCTACGCAACAAACCTGAACTCCCAGAACTTAAAGTATAATTTAAAAAAAAGAAAAAAAAAAGAAAGTTTCCTGAGGCCTCCTCAGAAACCATCATACCTCCTGTACAGCCTGCAGAACTAGGAGCCAATTAAATCTCTTTATAAATTACCCAATCTCAGATATTCTTTATAGCAGTGCAAGGATGAACTAATATACTTTCCAATATAAATTGACTAATTTGGTGCAAAGTTGAAGAGCCCTAAGCCATAAGAACATTATTCAAAGTTGTATAACAGCAAAAATGGGCCAAGCTAGAATTTTGCCAAAAAGTCGGTTGAGCCAGTTTAATTTTAAAGATTATGCTTAGATGGTGAACTCCAGGATACAATTTTCAAGCTGAAAAGCCTTTTTGATCATGTGTGTTTGCAAGTCAGTATTTCACTTTTCAGTTGGACAAAACCACCAATGAGTATAAATCAGCTCTTAGCTTACGTGAGATAAATAAATGGAGTAAAAATGCACAATAACATTTTGTTCTTTGTTACTGAAAGCCCTTGTGTATTAGTCCATTTTTATGCTGCTGACAAAGACATACCCAAGACTGGGAAGAAAAAAGAGGTTTAATTGGACTTACAGTTCCACATGGCTGGGGAGGCCTCAGAATCATGACAGAGGTGAAAGGCATTTCTTACATGGTAGCAGCAAGAGAGAATGAGGAAGAATCAAAAGGAGAAACCCCTGATAAACCCATCAGATCTCCTAAGACTTATTCACTATCACAAAATAGCATGGGAAAGGCCAACCCCCATGATTCAATTCCTCCCCCTGGTTCCCTCCCACAACACGTGGGAATTACGGGAGATAAATTCAAGTTGAGATTTGGGTGGGGACACAGCCAAACCATATCACCTTGCTACAGAAAAGGCTTTCCATTTTGAAGATGATTGTTCTGTGCTGGTGAGACAGACCAGGAAAGATGTATTGGGATTATCCTGACAAAATACTATTAGAGTGGCCACGAAGGTCTTTGCTGGGCAAATGAAAATGTGTTTCCACACCCTGCTTTAGTCAGAGAGAACCTCAGTGGTCACCAATATTTGTTGACTAAATAAAGGTCAAGAGGTATATTTAATAACTGCCTACAATATGCCAGGCACTGTTCCTACCACATAAAGCCTACGTTCTAGAAGAAGACAACAGACTTTAACAATGATGTAGGTAAGTGATATGGTTTGGCTCTGTGTCCCCATCCAAATCTCATCTCAAATTGTAATGCCCATGTGCTAAGGGAAGGACCTGGTCGGAGGTGACTGAATCCTGGGGGCAGTTTTCCCCATGCTGGTTTCATGATAGTGAGTTCTCAGGAGATCTGATGGTTTAAAAGTGTGTGTGTGGGAGGGGTCTCACCCCACCCCCTGTCATTCCTGCCACCATGGCAAGACATGCTTGCTTCACCTTCCCCTTCCTCCATGATTGTAAGTTTCCTGCAGCCCCCTAGTTATGTAAGAAAATACAGGGTGGGAAGTAGTATGGAGATTGGAATTTGAAATAGGACAATCAGTTTAGATCTCTATGAGAAGATGCCATTTGAGCAAAGACTTGACAAAGATGAGAGAGTGAGCCATGGAGATGCGTCTGGATTTGTCTAGAATATTCAAGGGCAGCAAGGAACAGCATGGCCAGAGCAGAGTGTACAGTGAGGAGAGCTGTAGAGGATGAGGTCAGAGTGGAAGGCAGTAGGGGGAAGGGGCAGTTCTGGTAGTTTCTGGTCAAGTCCTTGCTTTCATTCATAGTGAAATCAGAACCAATTTCAGCCAATCACAGGGGCAATAGGTAACTGACAAAATATGACTAAAAGGATCACTCTGGCTGCTGCATGAAAATAGACTCCAGAGTTAGTGATAGAAATAAGATATCTGGGTCAGCTATGTAACAATTACAAAATCTCAGCAACACGAACAGTAAGAATTTATTTAGCTCCTGTGTCTGTGTGTCACTTGGAGTTCTGTGATCTAGGCTGGGTCCCCTGAGGCCATCTCACTGGGGATGAATGCTCCTTCTCCCTGCTCCACCTCCCAGTCTCCTTGAGACCAGAAGGCTACAAGTGGAATTTTCTTTTCAGGGGAATCATTGGCTTGTAGATGTCACCTTAAGCCATGATCTTGATTTAACATTAAAGTTGCTAATCACATAAAATCGTGGACCCTGAGTGTAGAGTTTTTCAGCATGCCATGTGAAGAATAGACAGTAGATCTTCTGGCCATTGACTCACTAAAATAAATGTCAAAGGGGAAAGGGCTCACAGTTTAAGTGGGTGATAAGATATAACTCTTTACTTCATGACACTGGATGCCAAGAGATCAATTTTTTTAAGCTAATTATTTCAACTGGTTGCTCACATTGCATACAACACTTTTCATTCAGTGTCCTGAACCTATCGCTTCAAGAGCTGAGATATCATATTTTTAACATTGGGGATAAGACATCTGAAGTTTTAAAAAAAACAAATTGCAGACAACTCCATTCCTGGAAGTGGCTATTCTCCAAAACTATTCTCGTCTTCTGAGAGAGAAATACATGGTTTATTAATGAGCATATTTCAAAGCCACATCTAAACATTATGATAGAACTGGAAGAAAAGTTATAAATACAGCCAGAGAATAAATGAGGAATACATTCACCATCATCTTCCTCGATGAAACATCCAGATTTCTACAGTAGGATATTCAGGGCTGGTGAGCACCAAGACTACAAAGAGAACGTCCTCTGGAATTTGGAGGTCATGCACTTTTCAGATACTCAGAACAATCTGACAGAGCCACCCTCTATGTCGCTTCATTACCAAAGATGTAATTACAACTTAAGATTTTCGAATGTAGAAGAACTACAAACTAGGAATAGCAATGGACCAGAGAGAAAACTCATCTGTGGCCCTCACTTTCCACCAAACAGGGCATGGACATACCAGTGAAAGATCATCAACCATATCATGTTTCTTACTGGGACAACACTATTATGTTTACATTTTAAATGCAGTTTCAAGTTTACTATGAAGACATAGTGAATCCTTTTTTCTTTGATCAGTGGTCTACAAGTACCAAATTCCTGGTAGGTAGCTCATATAGTGTTAACATTGAGAAATACATGCCAAGAAGTTGCAAGCAAATCCAATTCCTTCTCTCACCTACCACAAGTTATGTTATACTAAGTATCTTTGACAGATAGCCTAGGAAGTAGTACAGGCAACTTTCCACTTGAAGGTAAAAAAAATATACTCCTAATAATTTTCAGTCCACAACACTCAGCTGTGCCAATAAGCCACGCCAGTTATAAGATGAAACAAGTACAGCCATAAAAACAATGACCCTTCCACATTAAAAAGGAAAAAAATATACACACAACTCCACTTAGCAGCTCAATTAAGATGACCTCTAGTCATCACACTTGTTACAATGACAGCTCCTCCCTCTAACACCAGCTAGACTTGGCTTTCTCTGGTGGCCTGGAAATGACAGGGGAATTATTAGCTCTTTCTCTCCAGGCATCAGTATTTCACAAGCACTTCTGGTGGCTTTAACCTCAAAAGAGTTCCTGCTCTGCGGGGTAAACTTTCCTCCATGGTATGTAATTAGCCCATTGACACATGTCCCATGCTGGGCTGATCTTCTGGAGGGCAGCATTAGCAGGTCAAGTTCAAGTGCTGAAGGCAGGTAGTACAGCTGCATAAGATTGCAGAAAGCTCTCTGTGGGGGAGAGGCATAGGCCTGAGTGTCTCTGAGCAAATATTGATTCCTAGGAGACAGGACAACAGTTTAAACCGTATGTAACCAAGGTGTGCATGCAAGCATGTACACACACACACATACGAGAGGTGTGTGCCAGCCTAACTGTTCCTCCTCTGGGACACAGGTGGCTCCTCTGCCACCATTCACAGGAATTCTGAACTAGGTAAGGGAAGGGTTGGTCATGGGCAGAGGGAATAAGGAGCAAAGAGGGGAGACCAGAAGCTGTTATACATGGACAGCCACTGAGTGACACTTGGCAGAAAGAAAATTATTGCTTCAACATCATTTTCCATTAAACACAATTACAAGAAAGAAGTCACAACCAATCATAGCTGAAATAGCAACTGATTGGAGTAAGGAATGTGGATATGAAGTTAAGCAGAGCTGAGTTAGTGCAATTGCAGGAAAGATAGACGCTGGCACTCATTGTCAATTGAGTTGTACCAGAGCGTTAGATTGTTTTTCTTATTTAGGCTTGTAAGAAATGTGAGGACTTTGCACTATGGCAGAACAAAGAGAATCACATCTTGAGTGTCTCCAGTTTTGAAGCTGAGTTTGCTTCTCAAACTATCTAATTTCAACACTTAGAATCCCTCCTCATTC
The DNA here is from genome assembly GCA_036589455.1 of Ateles fusciceps. Classification (NCBI taxonomy): domain Eukaryota; kingdom Metazoa; phylum Chordata; class Mammalia; order Primates; family Atelidae; genus Ateles; species Ateles fusciceps. Next base: position 7,003,960 of record JAZHEH010002014.1, read on the forward strand.
AGGAATTTGGGGAAAATATGAAACCATGTTTTCTCTCTCCACCCCCGCCCCGTTTTTGCTAGGCTGATGGGTGGGTTTCCCGTGAGGAGAGTAGGCATCCCCCCCAATGGGGACCATCACCACACGTGTGCATAAAACATGGCAGTGACTATGGTACCCAGAAGACACTCAGAAATGAATTTTCTCTCTGAGACACCACCAGCAACACCCATGCATAATGCATGAGTTCAGCCATCTGTGGAAATAAACCAAAAGATTGTAAACGTGTGACTGAAAATATTGGGAATGTTGAAAACTCCAATCAAGGGGGCCAGTGTGTAATTTCAGAGAAACAAAACTCAAATGTGATTGTAATTTAGCAAAATAAATCTGAATCAACTGCATTGTACCCAGTTTAAGAACAGACTCTGGAACACAAGGGGGAGTAGGTGGCGTGGAGCACAGACAAGGGAGCCCACAGCACCCACGGTGGCCAGGGCCTGTCCAGCTCCATAACATCAAGGACGTCCATTCTGCCACGGTGCCGGACTGAACCCTCTGGCCACTCAGAGGCCACTGCATACGAGGAGGAGGAACCCATGGCTGTTCTGGAACTCCCACCCCTACAGCAACCAGAGCAGCTCTCCCTTGATAACTCCCACATACTGGTCTTCACTGAACATTTCAGTTTTTAAAAAAAGAATGCCTCTATCTGAAAACAGCTGACCTGAGTTAAATACCTCCAAGACTCTCATATATTAATACTTCCCTTTGCCCTGACTTCATGGCTACTAAGCAATCTTCCAGTAATTCTTCCTCCCCTACTAAAGGGAAGACGGCTCCCAAACAGCTACTCATGTTAGTCACTCGCATTAAATACATCCAATTGCAGACATAAAACGCAGCATCATCAGTCTCTTCTGAGTTTAGCTGGTTCCAATATCCAAGCACATTCCAAGTCAAGTCACCCACCTGTCTGGCTGAGGCCAGCCCTCTGATGAATTCATCCCCCCCTTCAAGGTACTCAGTAGTAACTCATCGGCTGTCCTTCTACTATCTTCACATTCCAACATGTAATGTGAATTAAATGGTTAACGTTGAATTCATCAACTGACAAGAACCCTTCTATCACAGTAAAACCCAGTGAACAAGCAAGCCGACAGCTTTCACCTGCATCTGCTGTGGTTGGGGGAATAGTGACTAGCACAACTCAAACAGTAAAAGGAGAGTAACTGTCTTGTAAGCAAAAGGGAGGATTTTTGAGGATTCACACAAACCAAAGTTATTATTTCCCTCCTTAGAGCCAGAGGGAAGCATCAGGCCCATCCACATGGAACAAGGGAAGTCATTGTGTGTCTTCACAAATGTGTAATTAAAACACCCATGTGGCAGGTGGTGGCAGAAGGCATTTGCTGAAGGAAAAAAATTCCTCCAGCACCTAAGCTTTGACCGGAAGCATTGTTTTAGTTTCCTATGGCTACTGTAACAAATTACTACAAGGGAATAAACTTGTGTTGTGTACTAAACAACACAAGTTTATTACCTTACAGTGCTAGGAGTCAGAAGTACAAAATCAGTCTCACTGACCTAAAGCCCAGGTGTAGGCAGAGCTGGTTCCTTCCCGTGGATCTGAGAGAAGAGTCTGTTTTCTTGCATTTGTCTGCTCCTGGAGGCTAGCTGCACTCCTTCGCTCAGAACCTTTTCTTCGCATCTCTCCAATCTCCGTCAGCACGTTTCCTACTACTAACTGTGATCACCTGATCCCTGCTTTATAAGGACACTGTGGCTCCATTGGGCCCACCTGATGCTCCAGCCCCATCTTCCCATCTCAATAGCCTTAATCACACTTGCAAAGTGCCCTTCAGTGTGTAAGGTAACATATTCACAGGCTTCAGGGATTTAGATGTGGCCGTCTTTACGAGCCATTATTGAGCCCACCACAAGTGTCATGGTCATGGGTGGGAACAGGAGTAAATCTCACAACTGAAGTACAATTGATAATCCTTAAAGGCTGAGCTCTGGGTGGTTGCATTCTCAAAGACATGCAACAAAGAGAAGTCTTTGTAATTTAGATGCCAACTCTACCTCAGGAAGAAGATACACATGTGAAGTGGGCTGGGCTGGGTTACTGTGGCACTCAGGTCACCACAGGACATTCACATGAACCTACACAATGCCCAGGACTGGCACAATATAAGGAGAGAATAGTAATAGGGCCCAACAGATACCTCCCAATCCCAGCCAACTTGACATTTTTTAATGAGTAATTGACACCAGATTCTCAAGTATAAAGAGCACCTAGCATACTTAGGATCTGTGTGGCTTTTTTTTTTTTTTTTTTTTTTGAGACAGAGTCTCACTCTGTCGCCAGGCTAGAGTGCAGTGGCACGATCTCGGCTCACTGCAATCTCTGCCTCCCTGGTTCAAGTGATTCCCCTGCCTCAGCCTCTCAAGTAGCTGGGATTACAGGCACACATCACAATCCCTGGCTAATTTTTTGTATTTTTAGCAGAGATGGGGTTTCACCATGTTAGCCAGGATGATCTTGATCTCCTGACCTCATGATCCGCTTAACCTTAGCCTCTCAAAGTGCTGGGATTACAGGCATGAGCCACCACATTTGCCCTGTGTGGCTTTATTTTACAATATATAAACTAGAATGAAAGCTGTGTTCTACAAGGTGTTCTTAATTATTTCTTGTTTTTATAGAGTCGTGGGTAGAAAATTCCTTTAGATCTTGTTAAGCAAGTAACCTGACTAAAGGTCCTAACTAAAGCTGGTTGTCACCATACTGAGATCCAAGGTGGTACTGAGGGTCAACACCATACATGACAGTCCTGTTGACTGTGCCTCCCGTTCCGAGGTCAGGCATGCTGAGAGGCCCTCATTAGCCTGAATAGCTCTCTAGCCACACCTGTCACAAGACTGTAAGTCAAAATCTGTTTCCTATCAGGCTTGATATGAAACATATCTATTAAAATATATCTATATATTATAGATTATTATGACTGTAATGGATAAAGTAGAACTATAATGGATAAAGTAGAGCTATAAATAATGTTGGAGCATAGCATTCAGTGAGTAGTAGCTACTGTTATTGATATGATTGATATGTTTTTCTGATCTGTGAAACTGGGATAATGGTATACACAAGATTGTTGTAAGAACTGAGTGAGGTACCTTATGTTAAGCACCTGATGCAGTATCTGACACCTGGAAGATGCTCAGTAAAGATTCATTCCCAATCCCCTCTTTCCCAGCATTCCTCACAATTACTCTATTGAGGTAACTAAAAACGGAGAACCATCGGCTCCAGGAAACTGCTGTCAAAATCAACCTTTCACCTGAGACAGCCCTCTACCCCACCCTATCCCTCTCCTGGCAGCTCAGAGGCACAGACTCACTTTTCAGATTATCTCAAGGTGTACCCTTGCCCTTAGCCTGTCCCTAAGGAGACAAGAAAAACTGGTTCCAATGGGACAGGACACTAAGGTGTGCAAGAAAGTATCTACTTGGGGCCTCTTATTGAAAGATCCTATGAGTGACAGAAACTCAGCTTTAACAAGCTTAACAAGAAAAACGTGGCGTGAGAGATTTGTTGACTCATAAAACAGAAAAGTTTTATAAGTCATGTATTGATAAATACGACTGGATCCAGGTATTTAAACGATGTCGAGAATTGCGTCTTGATCCATCTCTTGAATTTGCTTTCCTCTGTTGTCTTTTTGTCAAGAAGCTATCCCCCATCAGGGCGGTCCCTAGTCACCAGCCTAACATAGAGGGAGCCTCTTTCTCAACAGTTCCAGCAAAATCCCTGGGCCAAAATTCACTGAATATTTTGGGTCAGGTAACCATCCCTAGATCAGTCCCTTAGCAAAGGAATGTAGTATGCTTTGGCCAGGCCAAGGAACATGCCCACCCTTGGAGCTCAGATATATAGGTTGAAGGGAAGAGGAGGTAGTTATCAGTTCCCACCTGAATTCCATGGATTGAGAGCTAGGGGATGAGGAGTTTGCCAAAACAACAGTGCTAGGATGAAAAGAAGTAGAAACAGATGCTGGAGAAGCAAAATCTTCCAGAAGACCTAAGATATAGAGGGCCTGGATCAGCTAAGCAACATGAGGTTTCCAGGCCAATGTAGCAGGCCCTGGAGGTGGAAGGAGAGACATGTAATTTCTAAGCAGCTTCTCAGGTTACAGTTCTTGCTTTGTCTGCCTGTCCTTAAGTGGATTACCACAACCCCTCAGCCTTTCAAAACAGTTCCTGCAATGCCCATGGTTCATTTCAAAAGGAACAAAGTGCTATAAAGAGCACTTTAGAAGAGCTTACATTCTCAGAGTCTGAATCAAGGTCTGGGGTTAAACCAGACAAACAGCTACTTGACCTTGCTGCTCTGTCATGGACAAGCAGGGGTGAAGGAAAGGATATCAGCTGAGACAGGTGGTCAGGAGGAGGTCAGAGAGCTGATAACCCCTGTGATTGAGTCATCTTGTTTCTCAAAGGATGCTCTGGAAATGGATAATAAAAACAAGAAAAGAATTTAAAAATCAGTTTGTTAGTCAGATTATTGTGTGGGTCCCCACCAAACTTGACCACATTGAAAATGACCATCCTATCTCCTAATCAGCCCTTACTCCCCCAGCAGTTCTCCAGTTCCTTCCATCATTACTGAATCCCCCCTTCTTTTGAACAACCACGGGCCTCAGGAAAGACTAAATAAATTATAACCATTAGTTCCTTTTATCTATTGCTTTATTTCAAGGACTTCTGACAGGTTCCAGAAGCATAATTTTACTCACTCCCAAGGCATGCCAGCTTGTTCTGTTCAAAGTCCACCCAGCCCCTTGCTTTAGAAAACTTTTGAGTGATTCTGTTTGCATTGTCTGTCTCCTTACAGAGAAGTTATATCATCAGTCTGTAATTCCCAAGGATAAGCCAAGGATTCTGCTTTGGCATTCGCAGTGTGAAATAAATGTGACTTAAATTAAAAACAGAGCAAAGTTCTGACCTGTTCAGCCATGGCGCTACACAGCCTGATTTTCAGGATGAAGTGGTTTTGCACCAAATTGGCAAGATAGCCAAGAATATGCTTAACCCTGGCCACAGATAAAAAATCATTCAAGGAAGTTTCCTAAATTAACCATGCCTGGGCTTCGCCCCAAACCAATTAAACACACATCTTTGGATTTGGGGCCTATGTTCTGAAATTTTCTTTCAAGTGTTCAGAGGAGTTGAGAACTATTGGGAGAAGATAGGGATCTCGGGACATTGAGTCCAAGTCGCCATTTATGATTCATCTTCAGGCTGGTGTCACCTGGGAAAAAAATCCTAGGAACTGTGAGTCCCATTCATCGTGTCTTGAGTACACAAGTTTATGAATTAAAGGATCTTGAGTCAGCTTTAAAGGAGGTCAAATTTCCATGCTTATGAGGAAAAAAAAAAACAAATAACCAAAAACCTCTGTCCAGTCGTAAGAGGATAATGACCGACAGAGGAAGTTTGTCACCAAAACTATAAAAGATCAGACCATCTGGGTATAGTTAGCAAAATCTTACAGTGACAGCATGTCAACATGTTCTCTCTTACCAGACTTGGATGCTCATCTGCTATATGCCCTTGGATATATCTGGTACCCTCCCTTGCCAAGTTTACTGACTTAAGGAATGGGCATGGCCTTTGTGGTACTTAAGAGATCCTTTAAAGAAACAAAAGGCACTCACCATTGTCTAAAACTAACTTTTCGACCTATAATAACTGAATGAAAAAACAGTCAGCAGAAGTTAATGAAAGAGAGGGGCAAGTCCTCCTAATAAATGCTACCTTTATCTCCCTCCCCATTGCTTTCTGTTACTTAAAGAAACAAGGGAAAAAAAATTCTGGAAATGCAACACACTAGATAGAGCATATAAGGCTCCCTCAGTGTTCTGAAGATAAATGCTTTGAAAAGTAAGCTAATCAGAGATACTCAACTGAATTACTTTGGGGTGAACTGGAGATTCAGAAGTCTTAACAATCTGTTAAAAAGTATAAAAACCCACAAGTTTTCAAAGAGCACCCCAGATCTACAGATGTATTTGTGTGTTGTCAAAATTTCTTTTTGTTACAGAGAAACAGGAAATAATAAAAGTAAAGTGGAGGATTAACCATCGGTATTAACCGTTCCAAAGCCACTTGACAATGAAAATCAGCACATAAAAACTAAACAGTATATCCAGTGGGAAAGACTAGAGTCAAGGGTGACATACCTATGCACCTTGGCATTTATTCTTTCAGAGTTTTCAGTACTCCTAAGACAAGTAGCTGAGAAGGTGGACTTAAACTCTTTTTTCTTTTTTTCTGTGAGATGGAGTCTCATCTTGTCACCCAGGCTGGAGTGCAGTAGCGTAATCCTAGCTCACTGCAACCTCTGCCTCCCAGGTTCAAGTGATTCTCCTGCCTCAGCCTCCCAAGTAGCTGGGATTACAGGAGCCTGCCATCATGCCTGACTAATTTTTTTTTTTTTTTAGAAGAGACAGGGTTTCACCATGTTGGCCATGTTGGTCTTGAACTCCTGACCTCAAGTGATCCACCCACCTCAGCCTCCCAAAGTTCGGGGAGTGCTCGGATTATAGGCATGAGCCACTGCACCTGGCCAACTTAAACTCTTTATGTGAGCTCCATTGTCAAAAGGACAGAACCTGGGAAGCAAGCTGGTTAATTCCTTCTAGGCCTAGGAACCTGGCAATGTTATTTTGATTCTAATGAGTACAGTGAGCAACTGGGGTGCTCTCCATGTGCAGGTAACTGAGATGGAGCACAGGCAATTCATTTCATAATTTAAAGACCCTGTGGCAACTATCAATGTATAGACATTGTACCTTAGAAGACAATTTAAGTCTTAGACTTATTCCCATCAAAACAATGGTTAACATCTTATCCCCTCCTTCCCTCCTTCTTCCATTCACTCTTTCAGGAAACAAATATTTCTTTTCTATTGTGTGCCAGACTGAAGCAAAGTTTGATGGATACAGAGCTTAAAAAAACCCAACAAATTCCCTTCATTCCAGGAGTATGTTAAGAGTTGTGATTAAAGAATGTCTACAATGCAATGAGAAGGAAACCTAACACAGATTTCAGGGTCTGGAAAGGCTGTATACAAATAATATCAACTGAGCTGAACACTGAAGAAATGAATACCCACTCTCCCCAAAAATTGGGAGTGCATTCTAAAAGGAAGCATTTATACAATACTAAGGGATGTCAATTGATCGGGAAGAGCTTCCAAGCATTCCAATATGGCTGCAGTATGAAGAACATAAAGATAAAGGGAGAGAGACAGGTGAAGCTAAAGGGGCAGACCAAATCAGGAAGGGTTTTGCAGGCCTATTACAGAATTCAGATTTTTACACTGAAGGTGATGTGGAGCCACTGGAGGTTTGAAGCAGCGTGTGATGAATAGAGCCACAGAGTGAGGGATGGATTGGAAGATGGAGAAAATGGAAATAAGAGGCCAGTTAAAATGTTCATTACAGCAAAACTTAATCAAAGAAATTGAGGGTCTCTAAGACAGGAGTCAAGAGGGTGGAGCAGAGGGGCAGAGGACACTCAGCAGGACACGGCACATGGAGACTCAGTGAAAGGGGGACTGGGTGAGCCCCAAGTTCTGCCTCAAATGACTGGTAAGTGATGGAAAGAGAGAGAACTTCAGAGGAAAAGCACATTTGGGGAAACATCAGTGAGTTCACTTTTAGTATTAGTTGTAAGCTGGGTTTCATCAGCAAGTGAATTTGTCAATCTGGGGCTGGGAAGAGAAGCTTGACTAGCAGTACAAGCACAAAACTAGTGATACAGGCTGGAGGTAGATGCAGTTGCCCCTGGAAGGCATGTTTGCGGGATGAAAACACGGTCAAGGCCAGAATCCTCTTTCTGGGAATAAATGGGTGATGAAATATCTAAAGCCTAATAAGGAGCTTAAATCCCAGCAAACATTTCAATGTACCAGCGCTGCCTAGCATTTATTAAACATTTCTCAGATGCCAGGGAGTACATGGCTATGCATGAGTGCTCCTTACTTAATCCTCAAAACAAGATCGGGGAGGGTTTCTCCATTTTTATCCCCATTTTTCAGATAAGTAAAACTGAGATTTATAGAGCTTAACAAACTGGACCAAAGTGATACATTAACTGGCACAAAGTGAAGGAGTCAGGTTTTGGGCTTCATTTTATCACTCAGCAGAGCACAAAATCTTAACTAATGTGTGATGATTCAATACCATATACTACTTGCAAAAAGAATTTTTCTTTTTCTCTACTCTTTGCCAAGAAAAGAGGTATAATTTTAAAATTCGAACTTTAAAATAATAAACTTAATGATTTGAGAGCTAAGGGAAACAAGGAAAAAGACATGGTTCACGAAGCTCATATCAGAAACTGCCTTGGCCACAGCCTGCCTGTGTTGCGGGGGGGGGAAGGACAACTTGGAGAATAGATGTCAGTCAGTACAATTCTTCATTTCTAGATTGTGACAAGCGCAAGATGATATTTTAGTCTAGTTCATGCCACATGGGAAAGACTCATGCAGGATGGGTGGTCCAGGGACCAAGATGCCAAAGAACAACAAACTGTAAAGGCAGGGTGGAACTGTGCCAAAAGGGCTTATTTTCTTCAGCGAATCATCAAAAAAGAAAGTGCCTTTTCAATTCCTTGACATCAGACAAGACGGTTCTCACATGTTTTTCCCTTTTTTTTTCTTTTCCTGGAAATCTGTATCTCAGCAGGGAGGTCTGGGCTTGGGCCTGGTTTTGTTTTCCACAGCTTGCGGTGTTCAGACGCAGGCTCGGCAGGAGCCTGACCTCATCTCAGAAAGGGGGTCCTGGAGGGCAACCGTGCTGAGGCACCTTCCACGGAATCCCACAAAGGGTTTGTGTTTTCTTCCTTGATTTCACATGGGTGACTGGAGCCAACCAGCTCAGGAACTGGGTTGTTTTTTTTAAGGTGAGTGTTTTTTTTCTCTTCACTAAACACAAGACTAATATTTCTCTCTGTTTGTGTGTATCTCATTTTCTCATTCTCTGTGTATATGTGTGCCTCATTTCTCTCTCTCTCTCTCACACACACACACACACACACACGCACACACTCCTTCCTTTCTAGCACAATCTTATTGCCTTGATGAAGAGTGCAATGAAGCTGAAAACAAATGCAGGAAGTGACAGACGACACAAGCATTTATCCAATTAGCAATAGGAAAATTATAAGCACTGGTGGTGACCACTCAAGTTGAACAACCAGCTCAGCAAAGAGCCTTGCTCCACGTCTCGCTGATCTAATTGGAACCACTCATGCCACGAGCGAGCTGCCTTCTCCTGCATTTTCAGCATGCTGCAGTGCTCATGCTCTCTCAGGCGTTAATGAGGGACATGGAGCCATCAATAGTTTTCATTAAGCCACAGACTCGCAAGCTTGTCAGATGTCCCGTATTCATCAATTCTACAATGAACTTTTCCGCCCACATTTTAACATATTTAAAATCATATTATGCCTCAGAATCAAGGCAATCATGGTACGGTTGTCATTGCCTCTGAGTGGCAAACTTGGTCACCACTGTTCATATTGTCATGGTTTCAACTGAGTTAAATATGTGGTTGCAAAATGGGTGTTGGGGTTCAGTGATGTTTAAAAGTTCCTCAAAATGTTATCCTACATATTGGCATTCAAACCATGAGCTATTGGGTATGCAGAAAGACAAATAGGACTGGGATGTAAATTTTACATTTGTGAGGCAAATACTTGTTATAGGAACAAATGCAATTTCATACTTTCCCACAAAGCAGCAACAAATGGTTTCATAATACCTAATAAAACAAAAAATCCACAAAAAACGAGGCAGTTACATTTGCTCCACATCAAGCAATGCAACAGAAAGTAAGAGTAATTGCCAAGTGTCTCAGAAGAAAGGAAATAAATTTCCAAGCAGTAAGGGGCCAGTATTACAGACTCAAGAGTCATGAAGAGCTACTGTTAAGACATTATGTCAGAATTTAAAATAACTTTTTTTTTTTTGAGATGGATTCTTGTTTCCTGGGCTGGAGTACAGTGGCATGATCTCAGCTCACTGCAACCTCCACCTCCCAGGTTCAAGTGATTCTCCTGTCTCTGCCTCCCAGAGTAGCTGGGATTACAGGTGTGCACCACCACGTCCAGCTAATTTCTGTATTTTTTTTTTAATTTTTTTTTTTTTAGTAGAGATGAGGTTTCACCATGTTGGCCAGGATGGTCACTCTCTTGACCTCGTGATCTGCCCACCTCTGCCTCCCAAAGTGCTGGGATTACAGGTGTGAGCCACTACACCTGGCCCTAAAATAACTTTTTAATCTCACAGGTTCATAAAACAGTAGTACATCTAGATAGTTTCTTAGGTTTGATGAAATATAGTACAACCACAACAACTTTTACACCCAGGAAAACACATAACTCCCTTTAAAGTGCTTGAGAACTTGTAAAAGGCAACTCTCATTTCATGAGATTGTAGACACTTGCTAACTTTGAGAGAAAGCTAGGTTCTGAGCACCCAAAGGCATCACCACTCTGTAGCAGATGTGATTGGTTGCCATCCCCTACCCTGTCTTTCTTGCTAACAGAACTCTGAATTGATTCAAAGTTTAGGGGTCTTCTGTTTTGGAGGAGACTTGGCCTTTCTCTACCCCAGACAATCTTCATGAATTGATCCCAACATGGTGACCTCTTCTCTTTTCCACTGGTTTTTTTAGAAGTGGGCCTGTGACCTAGTTCTGAGCAATAAGATGAGAAGGGATGAGAGTGGATGAGAAGGGATGAAGATTTCCGGGATCTTCAAAAAAAAGAAAAAAGAAAAAAAAGATGCATGAGAAGAAACCTCTTTTACCTCTGGGCTTGGTGATGCCTAGAGCTACCATAGCCAGCTTGAAACTATGAGGGAGGCTACCTGAAGAACCAAGTCACACACTGAAGATAGCAGAGAAGGAAAAGAGGGGAACTGGGTCCTTGATGACATCATGAGCCACTTTCTTCACCAAGCCTAAAGCTTTGCTTCTGCTTATGTGAGATACTAAGCATCTTCACTGTTAGCCAATTGTTAGTAATTGAGTTTTTGTTGCTTGCACCCAAAGACACATAATTGATATAGTCCCATGTCCCCCACTACTGCCATGAAGCCACCTTGTCCTCTAGACTTTGTGAAACTCCCACTTGGGATGTATGAATAAAAGTACGGACTTTAAAATAAATAATATGAAAGCCTGATCAACTCTGAATGAGCTAGTCTGTCAGCATCTACTAGAGTTTGTTCCACTCTGTGGACCTCCCATTTCTTGAGGGGTGAGGGAGTGTTACATATTAAGAAGAACACTGAAAAACTACAACTGGAACCTGTCCAAAAGAACAATCTGGTATTTGTAATTTTATTGAATACATTTGTTGACGAAATTGCCAGAATGATAAAGTGACATCAAAATCATATGAGAAAGAAAGAGTTGAAAATATTTTATCTTGTTGGAAAAAGAACTTTTGTTTGGGATAGGGGAGAAGAGTCTCCTCCAGGAATTGAAGGAGCAGCCTGTATAAGGGGGATGACATTGTTCCTGGATGGCTCCAAAGTATAAAACTAGAATACAGTCTTGTATTAAAGTAATGGCAAAAACCACAATTACTTTTGCACCAATGTAATAATTCATACATTCTATCAACAAAGTTTTATTGACCTGACAGAACCTGCCCTCATGAAACCTGTAGTCTGGTGGGGCAGATGGAAGACAAGCAAATAAATTCTTACAAAGTGTAATGTGTACAGGAAATAAAATAAGCTAAGAGAGAAGAAGGGAGGAATTCTAAAGTAAATCACACAATAAGAAATGACATTTCTAGGCTGGGCACAGTGGCTCATGCCTGTAATCCTAGCACTTTGGGAGTCTGAGGTGGGTGGATCACCTGAGGTCAGGAGTTCCAGACAAGCCTGGCCAACATGGTGAAACCCTGTCTCTCTAAAAATATAAAAATTAGCTAGGTGTGGTGACGGGCACCCATAATCCCAGTTACTCAGGAGGCTGAGATAGGAGAATCACTTGAACTCAGGAGGTGGAGGTTGCAGTGAGCCAAGATCCCACTACTGCACTCCAGCCTGGGCGACAACAGCAAGACTATGTCTCAAGAAAAAAAAAAGACATTTTTGAGACAGCTATATTTCAACTGAGACTCAAACAACGAAAAGACACTATTCAGAGAGCAGGGAGAAGGACGCTTCAGGGACGTAACAGCATTTAAAAAGGCCCTGAGGTAGAAAGAACCTGGCCTTAGAATCAAGACAATTGCGGTATGGTTGTCACTGCCTCTGAGTGGCAAACTTGGTCACTGCTGTTTATATTGTCATCCTTCCAACTGAGTTAAGTATGTGTTTGCAACAATAGGTATTGAGGTTCAATGACATTTGTAAGGTCCTAAAAATATTGTCCTATATATTGGCAATCAAACAATGAACTATTGTGTATGTGGAAAGATATAGAAAAGCAGGACTGGAGTGGAAATTTGACATTTTGGCCACACTACAGCAGCCAGAGTACATGGCTGAATGAGGACATGGAGGAAAGGAAAGGACAGGAAAATGGTGAGGGGCCCCACATGGTAGAGAGCTTTAAGCCATCTAAAAGTTTGAATTTTATTTTAAACACAAAGGAAAGCCATGCCATTAAAAGTCTTTAAAAAGTTGAGTAACATAATTCAAATTAAATTTTTCAAAGATCACTGGCTGTGTTCTGAAAATTAGTTCTTAGGAGGATGTCATCACTTTTCCAGGAATTGCAGTGGTGGCAGTAAAGATGGAGAAAAATGGACACATTCAAGACATACTTTTTAGTTATAGGACTTGCCTACAGGGGCAGGGAGAATGAGTGAAAGCAAGAAATCAAGGGTGATTCCCTAATTTCTGGTTGAAACAAATTGGGAGATGGTGGTACCATTTATCAAGACGAAGAAGAAGGCTGAATGAAAAGGTCTGGGAATGTGGAGAATGGAGTATTCCGTTTTAGATATGTTAATTTAAGATGTTTGTGAAATAGCCAAATGGAGGAGTCCAGATGGCAGTTGGATGTATGAGTCTAGAGCTCAGAAGAGCGTACTGAAAAGGACCTACAAACTTGGGATCCATCAACTTATGGATGCTATTTAAACACATGGCTTTTAAAAATGGATGAACTCATATAAAACAAGAGTATGTAAGGAAAAGATGGCTTAACAAGCCCTGTGGAACCAAGAGACTGGGTAGAGGTGGGATGTTAGCCAAAGACAGTTAAAAAAAAAGAAGAAGAAAAAAAGAAAAAAAAAAAAACAGCAAAGAGAAAAATTAGAAGTGCATGCTACCATGGAAGTCAACCAAATGTTTCTAGGAGTGATCAGTCAGCTACAGCAAAATCATTTGAAAGATAAGTAAATTGATGACAGAGTAAAGTAACATTGGATTTATAAACTAGAGGTTGCTGGGAGCCTTGACAAGAGCTGTTTCAATGTAGAGGTGCAGACAAGACTAGATGGGAGAAGGCTGACCGTGACTGAGTGGCAAGAAAGTGGAGATGGCTTATGGAGACAACTCTTTCATGGCGTTGGCTATGAAGAGGCTCAGGGGATGCAAGGAGAAAATAACAATAACAACAAGCAGAAAAGCTACCATTTATTTTCTGTCATCAGCCACCAAATTTTCTCCAATCCTTACAACAACTCTAGGTGATAGATATTATCATCTCTGGTTTACAGAAAGTCAGTGAAGTCAAGAACCATGCCTAAAATTAAACAATGTATTCATTTTCTCTTCTGTGTAACAAATTATACAAATTCAGCAGCTTAAAACAATACACATATATGACTGCACAGTTTCTGTGGGTCAAAAGGCCAGAAATGGTTTAAGTGGATCCTCTGCAAAGCAGCAATCAAGGTGTCAGTCAGAGATGGTTTTCATCTGGAGGCTTGACTGGGGAAGGGACTATTTCTAAGCTCTCTCAGGGTGATGGCGAAATTTATTCCCTGTGGCTGTAAAAGTTATGACAGCTTGCTTCTTTAAAGCCACCACTAGAGATAACAAGACAGTCTACTAGGGACATGGAGACTTATGTAATGTAACATAATTATGGGAATGGCATCATCTTTGCCATGTAATGTAATCAGAAGATAATGGATTAATAATCTATTGCCTTTGCCATATTCTATGGGTTAGAAGTAAGTCATAGGACTTACCTAAACTCAAAGGAAAAGGATTATATAATACAAAGGCATGAAAACCAGGGCCAAAAGCCCTAGGGTCACCTTAGTGTCTGCCCCACTCACACTTAGTAAGTGGCTCTTGTGGGATTTTATTCTATTTTTATTTCAACATTCATTCCTTACAATGTAGCCTCACAAGTACAGGAACACATTTCTAAAAAGGTAGAGCCTTCTGAAAATTGAATATGCTGGCTACAAAGGTATTAAGTTCTCTATCACTAGGATGTCCAAGCTTAAGTTGGACAATCATTTGATGGATGTGGATGTGGCCAAAGGCCTTACACTTTAATGAGGGAACTGTGGGGGCAAGACAGGGGTGGAGGAAGGTGTTGAGTTGGGTGACTTCCAAGGTGCTTCTTAACCTTAAAGTTCTGATTTTTTTAGGTACCCTACAGAATCATAGAATTTAAGATTGGAAGGGGTCTTTGAGATGAAGCCCAGCCTACTTAAATAGGAAAACTGAGGTCTAGAGAGGCAAAAACTTATTTCAGGCTCAGTGCAAACCACTGGTGACAGGAAATTAATGGACATAATTTCTGTCTTCAAGAGGTTTATAATCAAATCGGGAGAAACCAGTAAAAGCGTAACATAACATACAAAAAACAAGTTCTATGATAAAATTATGTTTAAGGCACCCCAGGGATTTGGAAAAGAGAGGAAGCTCAGGATGAGAGACAAGTTGTGGGGGCAGATGATTGGGTCAGATTCAGACCAGTAGATGTTTGAAGTGCCTAAGGTACAGCCAGGTGATGTTGTCTAGTTCAGGGCTTCTCCACCCTAAATGTGCACACAAATTCACCTGGAAATCTTGTTAAAATGCAGCTTTCAACTTGGCAGCTCTGGGGCACGGCCTGAGATTCTGCTTTTCTAACAAGCTTCCAAGTGGAAGGTACCCTTCCAGGTACAGGGGCTCTTTTAGCCTCAGACCATAGTCTGAGAAGCAAAAATCTAATAAGGAAGTTAGTAAACAGGTCGCAAATATCTGCCCTTCGACCACTCCTTTCCCACCTCATTCTACCATCTGCTCTCTGAACTGGAAAGATGAGAGGCCAGCGCCAGATGAGAAGGAGAGACACTGAGGGGATTTCCAGACAAAAGCATGTTTACCAGAGGCCACGTGGGACAGCCAGGTTACCTGGGAAGGGAAGATGTCCTGGAGTGATGCAAAGAATTCATCCACTATTTCTGACCTTCAGCTCACATTCACTAACCTCCTTTCTTAAAGGAATAAAAAAATCAATGACTTCGTAATGCAGATGGGTATGTCTGATTAAGCAAGAACTGTAGCTTTGATGTATTAGACAGTTTCAATATAGAGGGTGAAAAGCAAAAAGAAAGGTAAGCGAGGGTAGGACATAAAAGGAGAATCAGGACTCAATGGAGAAGAGGCACCAGAGCTAGGAGGAGTGTCCTCAAATGTCCTTAACACCTAGAACCACTCTAGGTAAGAATAAATGATGACTATGCTACATTCACAATCCTATGAGACCATTTTATCCATCAAGTCACTCTAGGTACAATGCCCATGTCATGTAAGTTCTTGACAGAGGGAGACAGGGTCTCCCTCTGTCACCCAGGCTGGAGTGCGGTAGCACTATCTTGGCTCACTGCAACCTCTGCCTCCCGAGTTCAAGCAATTTTCCTGCCTCAGCCTCCCAAGTAGCTAGGATTACAAGCATGCACCATCATGCTCAGCTAATGTTTGTATTTTTAGTAGAGACAGGGTTTCACCATGCGGCTAGGCCACAGTATAAAACCATTGGCTTCCAAATGTGAAAATAAACTAGCAAAATATAAATCAATAAATGTTCATTGTCAAAACATAATATTATGTAACCTCATTCATTGTTCGGTTTAGTTTTTATAAAAATTTCATTACATCTGAAAACCATTTTAAAGTTAGATTTGTTCACCTTGCCAAAACTCCCGAGCAAGTGATGACGATTGTCAAGAAATACTAACAAACGGTCAATTAAGTAAATTTTCAGTAGCCAGTCATTTCTAAAGAATCATACAGAACTTTTGTGTTAATTTACATCTAAGTATACATCTTTTTGATCCAGGCTTTATATATGTGTTAGTGCATACATAAGGTGATAATACATATATAGGGTGATGTGAGGTCTGAAGCCTGGCACTGGCTTTAGAATGTGGCAGTTCTTTGTAAAAACTATAAGCTCAAAAAAGGAGATGACTGCCTAGGTGACAATATCTGTTCAAGTGAATATTATAGATTTTTTAGGGTTTTACTCAAAGTAGTCTAAAGATAAAAGCAACTAATGAAATCATTCAGTCAGCAATACTGATTGAGCACCTACTATGTGCCAGGCACTATTCTAGGCAAAGGAATACAGCAGTAAAAAAGTTAAAGTAGCACATACCAGTGTAATGAAAGTAATTTCAAAGAGAGCTCACCAAGCCATACTCACCCACTAGCCTGAGGTGGGGTCAGGTGAGCCTGAAATGGACCACACGGGCTCGTAGGAGCCACCCTTGCTTCCTCAGAGAACTAAGAAAATTCACATGGATACAGGCCTACTTTGTGCCAAACTCTGTGCCCAGGCCATTTCTTTTTTTTTTTTTTTTTTTTTTGATGGAGTCTCACTCCGTCACCCAGGCTGGAATGCAGTGGTTCAATCTCAAGTTACTGAAGCCTCCACCTCCCAGGCTCGAGGAATCCTCCCACCTTAGCCTCACAAATAGCTGAGATTACAGGCATGCACCACCATGCCCGGCTAATTTTTGAATTTTTAGTAGAGACAGGGTTTCGCCATGTTGGACAGGTTGGTCTCAAACTCCTGACCTCAAGTGATTTGCCTACCTCAGCTCTCAAAATGCTGGGATTACAGGCCTGAGCCACTGTGCCCAGCCCATTTCCTTATTTTATGTAACCCTTCATCAGCTTTCTGAGGGCTTATCATTTCTATACTGACAACAAGAAAACTGAAGCTCAAGTGCTTGGCCACCTGCCTGAGGTCAGGGAGCTCGTGCTTGAGTGGGCCAGTTAGAATTCAAGCCCAGGGCTGTCTGACCCCAAAGCCACACTTCTTCCTTCAGACACCCTTCCTGAGGGACAGCCACCGTGAGGATGTCATGCTGGGAGAGTTCAGCCAACGGGAGTGGCTGGTGAGAGCCAGAGAGATGGGGCTGTGCCCTTAGTGCCATGCCTCTGTCACCACCCAGGGACACAGCCCCACTCAGCCTTGGCTCTGTCAGAGAACTCCGGACAGTGGCCTTGAAGGGTCTAGATATGCTTTGTCTTTGTCCTCACTTACCTCACCTTTAAATAAATGTCTTGCCAAGTGCAGTGGCTCACACCTGCAATCCCAGCACTTTGGGAGGCGGAGGCAGATGAATCGCCTGAAGTTGAGGGTTCAAGACCAGCCTGACCAACATGGAGAAACCCTGTCTCTATTAAAAATACAAAAAAGTAGCCAGGCGTGGTGGTGCATGCCTGTAATCCCAGCTACTCGGGAAACTGAGGCAGGAGAATCACTTGAACCCAGGAGACAGAGGTTGCAGTGAGTCGAAAGTGCGCTACTGCACTTCGGCCTGGACAATAAGAGCAAAACTCCATCCAAAAAAAAAAAAAAATTTCTGGCCTGGGGCAGGGTAATCTGGCTTCTAAGGCAAGTGTTCCCATGGTTGCCCCTTCTCCCCAGCACCTCTCAGTCCTTCCGATGGGTATCGTGACTGCACTGACGCCTTTCGTGGGAGCTCCCACGTCCCCCACCTCCCTAACCTGCTTGGAAAAGTGCCGCTTCCTCCCTCAGGGCCACAGCTCAGGCCAGCTGCTCTCTCAGCAGCCCCAGCCAGCACCAGGCCAGAGGAGCAGTGAATAGGCCTCCCAGGCCCTGCCGTGTAGCCATCCTCTCACCAGGTGAGAGAAGTACCTGGTGCTTCTCTCAGATGACACCTGGGCCTGACTGTCCCGCAGGGCCAGACACCAGAAGCATAGGGAATAGGATGTATCTCAGGCCTTCCCCGGCCTCAGCTTCTCCCTTCTCAGCACTCCATTCCTGAGTGTCCTCCTCCACAGGCTGCTGGGAAATGCATCAGAACTCCCACACCTGTCTCTGGTAACAGGGCTAAGGTCCCTTAAAAGTAGGTGAAGAAAGCAGTTGGCCTTTCTGTTTCGTTTTCAAGCTTTCATCTCTTTTTTGAAAATTACTGAAGTATAAAGAGGAAGCTGTAATTATGGTTTTTTCTTTCCTGTCAAAGAACTGTACTTAGAAAGTTGGGGAGATTCCTAGACAATATATTTGGATGTTTTTCCCCCGCTGTCCCTAAGATAGAAGTTTGTGTTCCTGTCGTTCCAGGGGAAGCTGCAGGCACCGCAGTAAAGGGCCGAACAGGAGCCAAAGCAAATTGCAGCAAGCGTAAGCCACGCTGTCTCACAGTAACAGCAATTGATCCCGGCCCATGCCCAAAATATCCCAATAGCAACTTTGTTTCTCTCTCTCTCCAACTGGCTTTCTTTAGCAGACACTGCCAGTCGCCTACTCAGTCTCCATTCTCCTGTCTCTTTCATGTTGAAGCCCTTCACTTCCAAGCTCCTCACAGCAAAGCAGCTCTGACCGGCCACACCTGTTGCCCTGCCAGCTTCCCTTCTGCCTGCCTGTGAGGATTTGGGGACAGGATAACCTGAGACATGGGAGTCAAAGCCGACTTTCAAGATCTGATGTCCACCAGGTTAAACAGACCCTGCAAGTCTCATTCATTTCATCTATTTGGAATTTATTTTTATAAATGATACTAGACATGAGTCATTTTTAATTTTCCTCCAGATGAATAGCCTGTTGCACTCACATTATTTATTAAACCATTCTTCCTCTACTAAATTGAAACAGCACATTTTCATATAAGTTTGAGATCTGTAATAAAGTTATATTATAGATATTTGGGGGCTTAAAAAATAAGGAAGACATTAATATCCCAGGTAAAATCAGGATTTTGGATATTCGGGTTCCCTTTGTTCAAGCAGAAGGCTGAATATCTCGGAGAACTCTTATCATGGGCAGTCTGGTGCTGTTTTATTACTATACTATAACAGTTTGGGATCTATTTCTAAATTGTCCATCTGTGTTCTAATCTATAGAGCTATCAATGTGACTATATCACACTAATTTATTATGGTGGCTCTTAGTGTTTTAATACTTAGTAAAGCAGGTGGTGCCTGTACAACATGCTTCCTTCTGCACTTTTACTGGCTGTTCACAGGCATTTTTCTTCCATGATGAAAAATTTCTTAATATGAAGTTTAAGATCATCATAATCAATTACCCACCCCCATAGCATTTCTATATTAATATTGACATAATTGATTTTATATGGTATTAACTCTTCCCATCTAAGAACATGATAGTTTTTGTATTTATTCAGATGTTACTTTACATCCTTCCATTTTGATGTTACCATTTATGTCACACAGGTTCTGAACTTTCTTATCCAGAATTTAGAATGCCGTGTTTGTTGGCATTATAAGTGAAATGTTTTCCCCTTTCTATATCTAGGTTCTTATTTCTAGAATAAAGAAAAGCTTGTATCCAACAGTCTCAAATTCTCCTAATTGTTCTAGAAACGTTTAGAACTAGAGTTTCTTTATTTTTCTAGGTATAGAACCATACGATCATCTTAGCTCTTTTTCCACCATGCTTGTATGTATTATTTATTTTATCTTAGTATATTCACTAGGATCTCCAAAACAATATTGAACAATACAGGTACAGTTGGCACCACTGTCTCATTTTTGAATTTAATTGATTGGCTTTTAGCATCTCAGTACTTAGAATGTTATTTTCTATTATGTTTTCAAAAATAGTCTTTATCATATTTAAGTTGTTTTTCTTTATTGCCATTTAGAGTTTCTTGGTATAAATAACTGCTGGCGGGCGAGGGGGGTGTTATTGTTGCTTTTGTTGATCAAATGCCTTTCAGCACTGATTGCTCTGGTCATATGGTTTTTCTCAATTTGTTAATGTGATAAATTACTGATATCCAATCACTCTTGCCTTTCCTTCTTGGTTATAATGTACCACCCATTTGATACTTTGCTGTATTCTTTTTGCTAATATTTCATTTGTACTTTTTTCAGCTATATCCATAAGTAACATTGGTCTATATATTTTGTGTGCTATTAATGCAACAACTCGTTTGATATAATGTTAATTTAATGGCCTCATTAAATAAGCTTGGGAGATTTTCATCTTTTTTTTCTACGATCTTTAATAGCTTTCTATGATCTGGAATAATACTGGTATTATTTTTTCTTTAAAGATTAGATATTATTCAGCCGTAAAGTCATCCAATCCTGGTATGTTTTTACTAGGCAATCTTTAAGTGCCTTTCTGATTTTTTCCACAGTAATTGTTCTATTCAAATTTTCCACCTCTTCTTCAGTTATTTTTGGAAATGGCAATTATCTGGAAATCATTGTTTTTCTCTGGATCAAGTTAGCAAACAGTGGCCCATGGCCCAAGCCTAGGCCTGCCACCTGCTTTTCTACAGCCACTAAGAATGATTAATTGTTTAATAATTAAATTTTAAATGGTTATTTAAATGCCTACATAATAGCTTTGATTTTACCTCTTGGGTCACAAATGCTAATATATTTACTACTTGACCCTCCAACAGAAAAAAATGTGCCAGCCTATATTCTTGATTTTCAGATAGACTTCCAAAGAGTGGCATATTATATGCTCTTACAGTTTTTGTGGGTTTTTTTGTTTTGTTTTGTTTTTGTTTTTGAGACAGAGTCTCACTCTGTCACCCAGGCTAGAGTGCAGTAGTACGATCTCAGCTTACTGCAACCTCTACCTCCCGGATTCAAGCAATTCTCTGCCTCAGCCTCCCGAGTATCTGGGACTACAGGCGCACGCCACCACACCTGGCTACTTTTGTGTGTGTGTTTTTAGTAGAGGTGGGGTTTCACCATCTTGGCCAGGCTGGTCTTGAACTCCTGAGCTCGTGATCCACTCACCTCGGCCTCCCAGAGTGCTGGGATTACAGGCGTGAGCCACCATGCCCAGCTGCTCCTACACTTTTAATCTTGCCTTATCTGTAGCTCTCTCTTCTTACTCCTAGTCTTGTCTGTTTTTGCTCTCACATTTTTTTCTTAACCAGGCTCATGAAGAGCCTGACTTTTTCAAAAATCTAGTTTTCACATTTATTTATACATCCCACTCTTTTGGTGTTCTATTTCTTTAACTGTGGCTTTTGGCTGTATTATCACATTCCATCATTATTTTGGACACTGCTTAGAAACACAAATGCTTTCACATAATCTAGAACATAAGGCCTTCTTATCATTTAAAATGTTTATTTGTACTTATTAGAAGAACTCTTTTACATGTATTTAGGCATGAATTTTAATCATTTCTTCTGTGCATCCATAAAAGGGAAAAATAATTTTGCTTAAGGTATTTCCAAAATGTCTTCTCCTTGGGAGTCCAGCTCTGTTAAATCACTGTGGACTCAATCTTCAGTGTTCATATTTTCCACACAATATTGTCCTCTGTGCTGGTGATGTAGTACTTCTTAAGAGTGTTCTGCTGTTGCATCCAAGATTTATTCTAAACTGTTGATACTTATTCTGTAAGTTTCAATGCTAGTTATCTCCTTCTGGAAGTGTCATTCAAAATATTGCAGACATCAACCAGTACTCATACTCCCTCCCCAAACGGTGCTTAAATGGCTTTTTGAATGACATGCCAAGGGATTTAAATTGTGTCACCAGGAAAGACAGCCAGGTTCTTACAAGCATAGGCAATAACAACAAGGTCGCACTGCTACGTGGTGAAGAGAAACTGAAGACACATCCTGATTTCAAAAATGTCAGAATAAAAAATAAAACAAGCCTTGAATTGATGAGATATGATAATCCTTACTTCTTGGTTTACTTTATATTTTTTGTTATTTTTTAAGATAGGGAATATGTTTAATTGTAGTCTTTCTTCTATAATAATAAAGATATCTAAGGCTATAAATTTTTTATGAGTCTAGCTTTTACAGTGATCATTAAAGTTTTTGTGTAAAGTATTATTTTTACTGCTTTTAAATAGATTGTAAATTCCATTTTTATTTTCAATGGGACCAAGTATTATCTATTTATTTTTATTCTCTGTGTAGTGGTATTTTGGTTACATTCCAGTATTTGTTAGTTTATATTTGTATTGGATTATGACTATACAATTTGCCTCATAAAATCTCTAACTTTAAATGTGATACAAGATCTTTTGTGGAAATATGTATAACTAATTTTGTAAATTCCTATGGACACAAAAAAAATGAAAACAAACTAAAACAGAATTTACTAAGAATCAATTTCAGCGTGATCATTGTTTCATTTAATTCCTCTTTGTCTTTACTTGTTTCTTTACTAATAATTTTTTTTAAAAACTAGAAAAATTAAGAAATTTCAAGAAGTTCGGTTCCTGGGTAATACAGAAACTTAAGTGGAGCTGGGGAGTGACATTCTTTTTCACCACATGGTCAAGCAAAGGTCAACCTGCAGCCATAGCAGTTAGAGATCAGGATGGTGGGTGTTCCTTTGGGGCTGTGACTGAAAGGGGCCATGAAGGGAGCTTCTGAGATCCTGATAAGACCATAGCTTTTTGACTCATGTGCTAGTTACATGACACGTTGAGCTTGTGAAAATTCTATGTGTATGTGTGTGTGTGTGTGTGTGTGTATATACATACAATGTTTTTCTTCCTTAAACGTTTTTTTTTAATACAACCACAAAGTAGAGTTATTTTACGTCACTTTTTCTCTTTCCCTATTCCCTTTCCTCTCCATCAAGTATTAATCTAAAAGAAATATTGATTCTGCCTCTAGACTTGTGTTTGTGAAAACTGTTTCATGTTCTCCTTTTCTTCATTGTTCTTTTCCCGTGAATGAGTCAGGATAGTTTAACCCAACATTTCTGTGACTTAACGTGCTCTTGCAAAGCCCTATAGAGATCAGAACTTCCTGTGTCTTGTAGCTACTCCATGTAAAAGCATGACCTTCAAAAGTCTCAGTGGCAGAGAAAGAGGCCTCTGGAGGGTCCACCCAGCAGTGTTTTAAAAGCCAAGGTCTGTGGCTCACACCACTTCTGCCTGCATCTGATGGAGCCAGAACCCAGTCACATAGTCCCAAACTAATTGCGAAGGAGCTGGAAAAAAGTAGCTGACATTTTGCTTCTGGTCGCCTACCTTAATGGCCTAGAAGAGCATATTTCAGGGCTCAACCCTGGATCTTCTCAGCTGAGCAAGATGTCTCTTAATCCTGCAAATCAGCTCTTAAGCTCAAGAAACCTGTACCTTAATCCCTTGTCCTTCACCATAAGACCAAATGATGTACATAAACATTTTGCTTTATTAGGAAAGCAAAAAGATTCCATTGCTTGTTTATAGTTAGGTTTGGGAGTAGGAAGGGGCGAGTTTTAGTTATCTATCTATTTACTTATTTGTTTTTAAAATCTCTAATTTTGCTTGAACATTCCTTAACACTGCTCCAATTTTATCTTCAGTATATCTTATAAACAATATATTAAAAGAATAAAACTCGTGATATAATCAACAAACAGCTTGATCAAATATTTTCTCCTTCTACCATTCAAACCCATTTTATCAGGCTAATTTTTCCCCTGCCCACTAGATGAAATTTAAGGCAAGTCTCATAGTTTTATGGTCATTCATCAGTAATTTTTTAAGTTTCCAGCTACTAGTGATCATAAAATCAATCCCAGTTTAGTTAAAAAAAAAAAAAGTATTATTTCTTGCCCTATGCAATAGTCATAAGATTTAACTTCATTTAGAATTAATTAAATCCCTCTACCCCCCAAATCAAATGTGCTTTGAGAAAAAAAAAGGTGTGGTGACCTCTTTTCTCTTTCTCCATCTGGAGTTTCTATTCTCCTTCTCTATTCCCTGGGCTACTTCCACCTCATTTTGGCATAGAGAGCAGGGGAGAAGTAAAGCACCGACATGTTCTTACTAGACAGATACTGTCATAAGTTAGTATATTATGAAGGTTAACCCCAGCAAACCCGAAGTAAGCCTGACCTGTGATGTTTTACTCAAAAGAACTGTACCAGCATGGCACAATTCCGGTCAAGATCTGATTAATAAAGTCACTTTATAACCACAAGTCCAAGGAGCTTTGGGGGTGCTTTTTATCAGCTTGTCAGCATTATTTATTGACAGCAGTAAGACTGATTATTTGAATCTGGTCTTAGTAAGACTCCCCACCACCACCCCAAAGCCTCTGCCATTGCAACTGGTTGCATAGCAAAAATATACCTATATCATCAGCAGGGTCTAAGAAACCCCAGCTGAAACTCCATTTTGGGCTCCCTGGTTCCCAAGTATTCTGTGAACACATCAGTGGTTCCTGATCTAAGAGAGCAAGTGCAGCCTGCCATGGCCTTACAGAGGGAAGACAGTTGGAGCTTGCACCTGGTGTCTCCAGACCCCTTGCTGGGAGGTAGCCTTTGCCTGAGATGTACATCCTTGCTTTAATGATGATGCTGTATTTTATCCTTACCCTATAATAAAATATAGATCCATAGGTATTGTCATTTGGGGTCCTACGAGTCTTCTTTAGTAGTAAGCCCCAAAAGCCACATTAGTGTGATTGACATCAGTGCTTTCTAGGATTAATAGCTATACACAACTGACTCTTTGTTTTGAGGGGCGTTTTCTGAGTTCCTCAGAGACCCCCCAGTAGTAGGTTTCTCCATGAGACTGGATCCAGCAGTACCCAACAGCACTCTCTGCTGGGTTCAACTTCCCCTTCCAGGCAGTTTTGCTATTAGACACTGGTTGCTATTTAAGATAAGCCCTCATCAGTTTCTCGCACTCCTGTGCAACATCTGGTCAAAAGGAAGCATATCAGTAGAACATTTTCTTTCATGAATTAAAAAGGAAACATATATTCTCTGCCCCAGTCAATGTGGGGAGTGAAGTCATCCCCTTTGCAAAAACATCTTTTCACTTCTCTCTCGGAAAAGCAGAGCAAGAATAGTCTCTGACCTTTCTGATGTCTCAAACATGACTCAAATGTCTGTCCACTGGGCCACACGTCAAGCCCACTGGTTGCCCCACTGCAGGCCTTCTCCCCAGGCTGGAGTTAAAAGAAAAATGCTTCAGCTTTCCCAACAAAAATCTTCTAATCTCTATTTAACCCTTTTTATAACCTTGATGGCTTCAGAGGACAGGAAATCCAAAACTGGTTTTGAACAACTCTTTTTTCAAGTCCTGCCTGGCAGTCTCATATCTCACTTTGTAATGTAAATTATATCATGGTCTAGAGAGTCTAGCCAAAACTAATAGCAAAAACAACAAAAGTTTTATTTCTACATCCTATTACACTAATGTAACTTGGAAATTAACTATTTGGACCCAGATCTACCTGATCCTAAAATCCATATTCTTTTTATTATGCCAGACAACCTCTACCAATGTAAAATTAAGAATGCCAGTTACAATTCGTTTAACACTTTTTTGATAGTCTTCCATTTGTCCTAAAAGAGATACCTCTCCAAATGTGTATGAGCCACAACCTTCCATTCTTAGTGTTTTATTCTACTTTATGAAGAAAAGAGAAACCAAGGGGTTTTATTTTTACTACTTTATGAAAGAACCAAAAGCCAAATGAAGCCATTGGTTTCCTTTTCCTTGATAAAGTGGGGGGGGAAATTAATTAGCTCCTATGCTCCTATAATGCAGTTTTAACCATTGTCAAAATATAGTCCTCACTAGAAATTAAAACTATGTTTTTCTTAAAGACCCTCAGATTGAAGCTAGACAACTTGAACTTCAGGAAAAATAACAGCAACTTATACATAAACAACTTTCTTATCTACTAATATATGGACTTCTCAGAAAGTTCACTTGAATGCCTAATTCCAAACTATATTCCAAAAAATCTGTTAGATTGCCACTGTAATCTGAAGATGCTTCAGAGACTCTAGAAAAACTAGTCTGTAGACTTCTCCAGACATTAACCTTTGTTTTTCTTCTGTTTCTACAGAAATGTCTCTTATTAAAGATCTGTTTGCCTGTATCATGTACAGAGGCCTCACCCATCTGCAATGCCACCTCCTAGAACAGGGCACAGCTATCTAACTGAAGTGATCCATTCTCAGGACTAGGACACCAGCTAAGAAGATGTGGGATGATATATTAAAATTTGCTCTTTTGCCCAAGTGTGGTGGCTCATGTCTGTAATCCCAGGTGAGGGTTTACACTTTGAGAGGCTGAGGCAGGTGGATCACCTGAGGTCAGGAGTTCAAGACCAGGCTGGCCAACATACGTAAAGCTCCGTCTCTGCTAAAAATACAAAAACCAGCCAAGCGTGGTGATGGGTGCCTGTAATCCCAGCTACTCGGGAGGCTGAGGCAGGAGAATCGCTTGAAATGGGAGGTGGAGGTTGAAGTGAGCCGAGATCGTGCCACTGCACTGCAGCCTGAGCAACAGAGCAAGACTCTGTCTCAAAAAAAAAAATTTTTTTGTTCTTTTTTGTCTATCTCAATTTGTCTTTCCATTTCTTTGTCTCTATCTAACAACCTCTAACCCAAATTTCTCCAAAGCTATCAGGTTGGCATTTAATATGTGAAACTTCTTTAAGTTCAAAGTGGGAACTGAAATAAATCAAAATACTTTACTCCAAAACAATTTCTTTGACATATTTTGAAATGGCTGCCAGCAGACTGAAGTTGTCCTGCAAAACTGTCTTTTGTGGGGGGAAATTTGCGTCTGTAGAGAATCTCCATTAACGCAGCCAGGCCTTCCCTTTCTGGGCCTTTCTGGGATCCAGGAGAGATTAACTGAGCCTGACACTCTAAAAGTCTGAAATATAATCTTTTCCCTTTCTCTTCTCTCTCTCCCCCCACCACACACACACACACACACACACACACACATACACACACACACGCACACACACACAATTCTAACAATGCTTGGAAAAGGCATTTGAAAGCTTTTATTGCTGGTTACTGACCTTGAAGATGCCTATAATTTCCAAATTTTCATTTCCAACTGAAGCCATATCAACAAATGTGTAACTGTCTCTGCACACTGTAGGTGACGTTGTTGTATTCATCATGGGCAGTACATGCAGGGCTGTGTGACACACCCTGAGCTTGGGCCATGTGGCCAGCTAGTCAGGAATCACTAGAAAGATGGCTTCCTGCAGCTTAATCATTCCCCCTCACTCATTCTGTCCACCTATTCCCATAATCGCTCCACCTTGGAAGCAAATCTAGAGACAATTTTGTGGAAAACACAATAGTTCCTCTTTTTAGATGCAAAATAATCAGTCTTCCCCCCAATAGCACTTATCCAACCACATGAAAGAGCCAGAAAGACCTCTATCTAGAAGCAAATTTGAGAGAAGAAACCCACAGACAGAAATCTCTAGGACAGATGTAGCTCCCTACCATAGCAGACCATGCCAGGCTTCTCCACCTCGAAAGCCTTCAACTGCTTGGTTTAAATAAGCAACTTCATGTTAGCTGCTCCTATTTCAGGAAGACTTGAAATCATGTTTTTCTGTAAATTAAAAAGAGATTTTATTGTTATAACAAGTCAAACAACAATAAGAAAAGATGTTAAAGAAAAATGAGAACACCTTCTTCCCTCCCCACCCCTTAGGGCATCAAAGTTAGAAACTTGGCCATATACTTTCCCCACCATTTTCATGATAATTTCAATGTTTACAGGAATATATGCACATGTACAAGGTAGGGTCTTTATTTCACAGATATTTTTAAAGATACTATGCTATGCACATTACCCTATAACTAAATCACTATTTCTACTTTGATAAGGTATTAATTAGACTCTGGCTTTGGTTCCAGGTAACAGAGATTCAAATTAACAATTAACAAGACAGAAATTTTTTCTAAAACATAAAATTAGAAATTAAAATTAATTTTTTTTAAAAAAAGGAGTCTATTTCTGCCTGACTTAATAGAAGTCCAGGGGCTTTCAGGAACTCTGTGCCATATATTGAGGAATCCAAGCTCTTTCTGTTTTATTGCTCACCGTCTCCAAGCAGTACCCCTCATCTACGTGGGCTAAGTTAGTTTTCCATCACAGCCATGTTCCCAGATATAAGATGGAGGAGGAAAGGGGAAAAAGGGTATCCCACCCCCACTCTCCACCTCTTTTTAAAAACACAGCAGAGAAGTTGTTCATCTCACTTTCCCTCATATCTCATTAACCAGGACCTGATCACATGGCTATACCTGGCTGCAAAGGAAACTGGGAAATGTAGTCTTTCTTCCTGGCAGCTATGAGCCCAGTGAAAAATCACTGAAAGGGGTAGACTTATGAGGAGCTAGAAGAGGAGATGTAACTAGCAGGCTTTGCCCCAGATAGAGCTCTTTCTATAATACATGTTGCTGTAAATCACTCTTTTTAATAACTGCTCAGCTTTCTAAAGTACAGCTACATCACAATGTGTCCAGCCGTTCACCTATTTCCAAAAATCTGGGTTATTTCCCAGTTGTTTTTTTTTGTTTGTTTGTTTTGTTTTGTTTTGTTTTCCCTTTGCTACAGCAAGCAAGAGTATTTAAATTGAATGGGAATTTATCAAATACATTTAAACAAACCCAGTGCACTTTAACTCTTCTTGACTAACAGGTGGAGGGACTGTCAAGTCTCTCTTCTTCTATACTAAAGACTCTTGAGGAAGGATGAAGAAACACATATAAAAGGTCACAATCCTGTCTTGTTTTCTCTCATCCTTATTTCCTTCTGAGTGAAACGTGCTGCTGAAGCTCACATAAATAGAACTAGACATATTTACTTAACTAAGAGGAGGCTGCCTTTAAGGAAGAACAATGATTTTGCTTATTTTCTTCAGACAACAGATTGTGAGCTACATTCTGGGAGATAACTTTTCAGTTTCACTTTCTCTCTGAAGCTGAGGGTTTGTTGCTCTGGGATTCCTCGCAAGAAAATGGCTTTGGGTTAGAACAGGGATTCTCTATAATCTGAATGCACAATTATAATGTAGTCTTGGGGAAAAAAAAAGAGGAAAGGGGAAGTAAAGAAAGGAGAAATGATGAAGGAAGGGAGGAGGGGAGAGGGGGGAGAAAAGGTTGTGCAGCAACATTTGAACACCAGAAATATGACCAGACAAGAGGACTTCTGTCTTTGTTAAGTCTCATTGGCTGTAAGTAACAAAAAGTAACTCAAATCAGCTTCAGTGTGGGGGAAAAAAAGTTTAGGAAGATACAGGAGTATCTCGGGAGTCAAAAGGAAGGTGGTATGAGGGAGGGATGGAAGTCAAAAGAGGATATCTATCTGGCAATCTGCTTCTCTTTTTCTGTCTGCAGGCCAGCCTTCTCTGTACATGTATGAGCAGAAGGTAACAATATTAACTCCCAAGACTCCGTCCCCCTCTCTTCAAAAGACCAGGTTGACTAGGTCATATTCTTAATTCTGAGTTTCTGGTAGAAAAAAAAATCTAGTTAGTCCAGCTTGGGTCAGGTGTCCATTCTTGGTTCAATCAACTCTGGCCAGAGAGGCAGGGTCTGGAAGTAGAAACCTGCTTTCTGGGATGTCAGCCCTGTGAACAAAAGTATAGTCCTACAAGAAGCTATGTTAGTGTGCACCGGGAGGACAACGAAACAAAGTAGCTCCTCAAGTCTCAATAAAAGAAAGATAAGATATTCTACCTCAAATAATATAAATATATTTGTGACCCTGGCCATCTTTGAACAAGTTTCATAGATTAAAGATTCAGATCATGCAGGTAACGATTAATAACAATGGATTCAGCAGCTTTTGTCAACAACATGAGGCAAACCTTAATATTAACACCAATAGATCAAGAAAAGGTCAGTAGTTATTTTACAATCTGAATACTACCCAAGGCCACAGAAAGAAAGGCTGGGGGTTTATCCTCACATTCAGCCAAACTACCACAAAAGTCATTTCAACCCTAGGCATATAAAGGCCTACCTGCTTCTAGGAAGGAATAAGCCAGGACAAAAACCGGCTCAGGGCCAGGTGCGGCGGCTCACGCCTGTAATCCCAGCACTTTGGGAGGCCAAGGTGGGCAGATCACCTGAGGTCAGGAGTTCAAGACCAGCCTGGTCAACATGGTGAAACCCCATGTCTACTAATAATACAAAAATTAGCTGGGTGTAGTGATGTGCACCTGTAATTCCAGCTATTCGGAAGGCTGAGCCATGAGAATAGCTTGAACCTAAGAGGCAGAGGCTGCAGTGAGCTGATACGGCACCACTGCACTCCAGCCTGGGCGACAGAGCAAGACTCTGTCTACACAATAAATAAATTCATTAATAAAAATAATTTTTAGAAAATCAGCTCAGGAAATAAAAAGAAAACTGAATTTATCCATGACACTTCCCATGTCCAGCATGGAGGCAGGCTGGTTAGAACAAATAAATAGAATGTAATCCAGCACCCACACCATGAATTTCAAAAGAAGAGGTCATTTCTTAGTGTCAAGTGTTATGAATTCTAACACCTGCCACTGGAGAATGCTATAAGCCAGTAGATACAGTATGACTGGAAAAGCTAGGATTCAGTTCTGCTCAGTAACTTGTTCCTCTGGCCTTAGACAAGTGACTTAAACTTACAGGGCTCATTTTCCTCATCTTTAAATAGGATAACAATGCCTACCTCAGAGAGTTGTCATAAAAATTAAATAGGGCTATAAATATGGTAGAAAGTCTTAATGATCAATGGAACCATGGGAAAGAAGGTAAAACAATATGAACTGTCAAACTGATAACATCAAGTTAAGGTCACAAATTTATCTTCTCCAATGTTGTCATTTCTGAAAGTGGCCCAAGAGCAGCGGCTGCATCTTACCAATCAGCAACTCAGATATTACTCCTAGCGCTCAAATCTTGTCTATAAGAAAAATCAGGATCCTTTGGGGGTAGAAGATTCCATATCTTGTGAAAAGAAAAATTCAGATGAGTCTGGAATAAATAAGGATGCTTTAAAGAGTGTTATGGTCAGTATTAAAAGTAAACAGAATCTGTGTGAAGAGACTCTGACTGGTGAAGCTGTGACAATTTGAGCACAGATTGATGTCACACTTTACAGTTAATTTAAGTAAGTTTTTGTGTGTATATGAAAGACCATGAATTCTCAGTAACACTCTAAACAAAAATGCTAAGATAAATTATTCAAAATTGTAATTGTAAAGAAAAGAAATGTGAACATGATAAATCATGCTTAAATTGTATGGATTTATTTCAAGTATATAACCAAGTATTGTTTTGAGTGTTTTTATGTGTTTTGGAGATTATAAGGCAACAATATATGCATTTTTTTCTTAATGTGGGTTGGCAGGAAATAGGGAACATTTTAAAAAGTTGTGAGTAAGCCAAAAAATGATGGAAAAATTAGAAACTAGATGAGGAAGAGGAAGGATGGAGCAGCACCAGTGGCCACGTATCATAACCAGAGACATGGAGAGAATCGCATCTGTTAACTGTGGTGGTTACATACAATGACCCATTGCAAAGGGTCCAACCAGGTGCAACCAGATTATGAAATGACACACTGCAGACCAGCTTTCCAAGAAATGAACTCTGAGGTGGAGATGGCAGGTAGGAGGTTTACTATGGAGTGTTCTTGGGAACAATTCCCATAAGAGAGGGAAAGAAACAGGACAGCGGAAGAAGCTGAAATGAGATACAGTTGCAAGAAAGGCCATAGGCAATCCCATGAGGAATCATAAAGTTGGGATGGCCCTCTAAGTGGCCCAAGGTGAAGCAATAGGCCAGGCTTTCCCTGCATTGACCAGTTACTAAATCAGGCTTTATCCTAGATCATGACCTTGGGCGAGGCAGCTTCCCTTTGACTGAGGGAAATTCTTGAGGAGGGACTCAGCTATGAGCCATAAGCAGGCCACATTTCTGGGGCATGAGTTCCTTGACAGCGAAGGAGGGATCTGGGTGCACTACAGCATTCCCTACATTCCACTCCTTGTACCATTCAAATCCACTCCCTTCGTATTTGTAAGTCTATCCCACATAGAAGTAACTCCTCCAGTATTCCAGCTGGTCTCTTTTCCTGAGGAAGCTTGGAAAGAAACAGCGGGGCAAACTTAACAGGTCCTACCACTGTAGCTGGTCTCCAGTCAGCAACTAGAACATAGCGGTTTCCTGAGATGCAAGATTTTCAGTCATAAAACCCGGACAGTCCAGTGCAAACTGGGAGGGCTGTTACCTTGGCAGAAACAGATACTGAACATTTCAACTGATGCTTCAACTTCCTATTCTGGATGTCCCACACCATCAGCTAGCAACACTGCCAATCTTGAGTTCCCTCTTCCTGACAGATCTAAATTCCTGGGTTACCATGCTCTTCTTAGGCCATCAAGCTGCACCTGACCACCTACCCTCAAAATTAGCCAGATGAGAGTCACCCAACTCGATTTATTGGGTGCCAAACATATACTTTCCTGCCCTATTGTGAAAAACTAGTCCTTCCTCCTGCTTATATTATGATAAATTATCTCTGAAA
Source organism: Ateles fusciceps (assembly GCA_036589455.1). Lineage (NCBI taxonomy): Eukaryota > Metazoa > Chordata > Mammalia > Primates > Atelidae > Ateles > Ateles fusciceps. The sequence goes on from JAZHEH010002014.1 coordinate 7,036,707, forward strand.
AAATGGTGATTCTTTTTCCTTACTTGCTGGTTGCCGGGTGTAAGGATTCCAAAGCGACGAGATGCCACTGATAAAGCTTAATGGGACTCGTGCAGTGTTGCCTAGTGGATGAATCCAGGACCTGTAGACCTAGAGTAGGTATGGAGGCAAAAATTCTCCAAATGGGCCATTGGAAGTGACAGTAAACTGAGCCACCACTATGTGCACCCTGACTTCTCCGACTCAGGTAACTCTACCTATTGGGGGAAATAGCATCATATAATGACTATTGATTTAGGGCATGTACTCTACCCTTGAGGATGTCACCCTATCTTTTAGGGTATCTGCTCTAAGCTAGCACCTCAGTAGTACCTTCAAAAGGCTATTTTGTTGTTCTATCAGGCTAAAAGCTTCTGGAGGATGCAGTACATAACGGGACTAGTAGGTCCCATGGTCATGTGCCCACTCTCATAATTCCTTTGCTATAAAGTAAGCTCCTCAGGCCAGTGAATTGTTAGGTCAGATCCCATGTCAGTGAACAAAACACTCAGTAAGCTCTTGGATAGTGAAGCTGGCTGAGCCCCGTGGGAAAGGGAAAACCTATACCTGGAATACATGCAGATCCTAGTTACTTCCACCTCTTCTAGAGTGAAAGCAGCCCAGTGTAGTCAACTTACCATCAAGGGATGGAGCAATATTGGAACTCAGTGTCGGGCTCTGTTGCGGGAGGGTAGCACATGCAGCAGTGACAGTAGCTAGATCAGCCATGTTAACTGGGAATGTCCATCATTGGGCCCATATGTAAGCCTCTGTTTCAATGACCACAGCTACTCCATCCTTGTGGATGTACCCACTGTGACAGCATCACGTCAGAACTAAGGTAAATAATAAAGAAGGTGGCCAATGACAACCGACCACATCTTTCTGTCTTCGTGGTTGCTTAGTGCTTCTCCATGGGATATCCTCTGGTTGGCATCAACACGCATTACAGAGATGCTCACAGTTTGTGAACCATTCCTGTAGGTCCATTTACATGCCTTTTTCCCGGACCTCCTTATCCCCAGTCTTCTAATAGTTCCTCTTTCAGACCTCTGACCAACAAGCCAAACCATTTACCACTGCCTATCAATGCATTCGTAGTCTCACCTTGAACTACTTCTCCTTCCATCAAAGTTTACAATCATATGCGCCACTCCATGTTCTGCCCTTTGAGAGGACTGGGATCTTTAGCAGTTATGTCTGCCATTCTCCCCAGAATGCTAGATTGTTTTTTGCTTATAATTGTTTAAGTTATCTGGAGCTGAATACCAAATCACTCTAAAATGTGGTGACTTAAAACAGCAGCTATTTTGTTATTTAACATAATTCTAGAATTTAATAGGAACTTAACTGGATCAGTCTTCTGTTGATCTTGCTTGGAGTCTCCCATGCAGATGTAATTGGTGGTCCAGCTTCAAAATCCTAGTTTGGATTTTGCTTCCTACAGTTACACCTGGCACCAACCTTCATAGGTGGGTTCCCTCAAAGCAAACTCTGAGAAGGGGGTTTCCCCGTGTTCCTCCTGGGAATAGCTCCTGTAAGCCAGTGATGGAGCAGAGAGGAAAGCTGAACAGTGATGCAGTGAGAACAGACCCCTGAGCTGATCCCATGTGGAGCTCTGAAATTGAAATGGCTCTTCAGGGATGTCCATATTGAAGCCAGGAGACTGGCATTTATAGCTCCACTTCAACTTGTCACTGGGGCAAGGCAGCTCCCTTTATCCTAGGACAATTTCAGGAAAAGGACTGTGCTATGAGCAATTAGCAGGCAATGGGCCTGGCCACTGCGGGAATACGTGCCTCGGTCCTGAGAGCAAAGCTGAAAGGTACATGTAGCATCCACTGTATAGCCCAGATAATTTACTACACAAGCCTAATCCTCTCAGTGGACTTATTAATAATAATGAGATACTAGAAAGCATAACTGTGTTTCCAATAATATTTAGAGAACCGGCCAACATACAGCAATTCAGGACAGTGAGAAAGTCAAGTATCAAAAGCCTAAAAGCCTCAAAAACCTAAAATATCATGACTAGCAAAAGAAAGACATTTTTTAAAAAGTGGACCCAGCCAGGGCCACTAACCAGGGCTGAAGTTTAAATCATTTTGAACTTAAAAACCAAAAGTTCCTATGTCCAGACCAAGAATCAGCTGGTGCATCCTGAAATGTGCCATCTAAGTTAGTCTGGTAAAATTACTGCTACTCTGAGAAAGTATGAGAATAAAAGTGAAAATAAGGACACAAGATAGAAATAATAAAACATTTAAGTCCATGGTGTAAGCATAAGAATAAGATCTGCAATCACTGTGTGTTTTATCTCCTTCATAAGGGTGTTTAGAGTGTTTGACAGAATGGGATACATTGGACTTGTGAAAATTAACTGTTGAAAGGGGTTTAATTAAATAAATTGCTCATCTACATTTAAATATTTGGGAAGAAACATCTTCTCAAACTCCTAAGTTTTGGCTGATTAGTTGTTAAGTAGTATGCTTATTTAGAGGAATATTAGTTATTTAATAATTAAAGAAATGCTTATTGTTTCATTAAAATCCAAAAAGTTAATAAATTGAGCATCAAAGGAAAGCTAATGATAAAGTTTGGATGTTTGCCCCATCCAAATTTCAATGTTGGAGGTGACACCTAGGGACAGGTATTGGATCATGGGGCAAATCCCTCGGGGAATAGGTTAGCGTCCTCCCGGCAGTAATGAGTAAGTTCTTGCTCTGGGTTTGGGCAAGTACTAGTTGATTAAAGAATGTGATGCCTTCCCCCTCTGCCTGCCTCTTGCTCCTGGTCTTGCCAGGTGATGTGCCTGCTCCTTTCTCCTTCTGCCATGAGTGGAAGCTTCCTGAGGTCCTCCCCAGAAGCAGATGGCAGCACCATGCCTGCAGAACTGTGAGCCAATTAAATCTCTTCTCTTCATAAATTACCCAGCCTCAGGTAATCCTTTACAGCAATGCTAAAACAGACCGACACAGCTAGGTAGTGGTAAGTGATTCCCTCCAAACAAAAAAGCCCCTCAGATAGTAAGAGAATCAATAGAGATAATATCCCCAGTGTGAAGCTCCCTGACACAGGCTTGGCATGGAATGCATGGAATCTACTTGATATATGTTGGTATTATTTTAACCACAGATTGAAAAGACAGTACCAAATACAAGACAGTTCAAAACTAAACATATGCAATTGGGTATTGTCCACGGCTTTTACTTTTCTAAGTCTATTATGTCCCATTCACCAGACAATTGTGAATCTAGGTGAAGGTATGTATGAAATTCTCTTGGCTGGCCATGGTAAAGGAAGAGCTCTATCTGGTTCTCAGTCAACTCCTTCCATCCTTGTTCTTCCTGGAAGGCAGTGGATAGAGTGGGTTCCAGCGTTCCAGTGACTGCCAGCTGGAACCAGCAATTAATTATTTGAGACTCTATCCAAAGTCATTTTCACTGAGAAATTCTATCTAACTATATTTTTGTACCCATGGCTCTACTTCCAGGGTAGAAGAAAATCAGGAAAATCAAAACAAATCCAGATTTATTTTGGTGTGCTACAATAAACAGAAAACGCTAACCTACCGACACTTCAGAGAAGCCAAGAGCCAGGCAAAGATCTGGGTTTTAAAACCTATTCCTTCCCAAGTGTGTTTTTAAGCAGTAGGGCTTCCAAAATGCACGCTGTACACTCAAAACGACTCTCCCGGAAGGATCAAAACAAACTCCAATGAGTTATTTCTTTTTCTTTGTAAAGCATTTAAGCTCTGCTCCTGCAATGAGAGACCTTCTGTCCCCGGACTAATAACCTCTCTTGGAGGTTTTTAATTCTCAAGCAAAATGTAGGTGTGGGAGCTTCCTGGCTCGATTCAAAGCCATGTTAATGTCAAAAGAAGTGAGTGCACAATGCCCACTCTGTTCTCACAGGTTTGTTTTTCGTTCTGGTTTTGGTTTTTTTCAGACTCTTGACTTCCTTTTCATTTTATGTTGAGTTAGTATTTAAGTTTCAAGTCACTTTTCTGAGCCACCTTGTCAGCAATATCAGTGAAGTTGGCCCAAGGCTGCCTATTAAGAGAGAGACCCTGGTGGCTGCTCTATGCCGGACCATCATCCTTCAGCACTTTCTCCTTCTCAGCAGATTCACAAAACATGGCAACCAGCCCCCCTTGAGAAACAGTCTTATCTTCCCAGTGGTCTTCCATGAGGTGCTGTGGAAGAGAGGGTAAATCTCTGGTCTCCAGAGGCCTGGATTCCAGTGCTAGTACAGCACTAGCTAGCTGTGGGACCTTGGGCAAGTCACATCCCCCTCTCTGTTTCTGAGTCCTCATGGATAAAATGAAGGCACGGGGTTAGATAATATAGTAAGACTTATTTATTATCAGTCCTCGAAACTGACAGCTTTTAAGTCTCCCCCCTCCCTCTTCCCTTTCTGCCCCACATCTAAGAAAGCTGATAAGAAAGCCCAAGTGCTCCCTGGGAGTTTCATGTAATGCAAGCCCCGGCTAGCATGTCAGAACCCTCGCCCTGGCCTCATCCCCTAATCACCATAAAAACCCAAGCTAGTCTTCTTTGCCTGCTCTCAAGCCATTTGGGACCTGCTTGGGATCTATCCTGCTCTCTCCAGGAAGCCTCATTATATAAGAAACTAACCTTTTCTTACACCATTGATATGTGTGCAGCATATCAGCCTCGACATCTAAACCAAATTTTGAGTGGGCATCCAACCAGATTCTACATAGTGACTGCAGGTAATCTTTGACATCTGTGTTCTAAAGCTGCACCATTCAGAGAAAAGTAATGTGAGTCGCACATGAAACATTAATAGAAGCCACCATAAAAATGTAAAAAAATGTTTTAAAGACAGGTAAATGTTAATATCGTTTATTTAATCCAATATATCCAAAATATTATCATTTCAACATGTAATCAATGAAAGAAGTATTAATGAAATAGATCAACATTATTTTTCCCATAGTAAGTCTTCCGAAGCTGGTGAGCATATTGCACCACAGCACATCACTGAAGTAGCCACAATGCAAGTGCTCGAAACACATGTGTGGCCGGAGGCTAGACAGTGCAGTTCTAAGGAATCCCAATGAAGGCCCCAGATTCCTGAAACTATTGTTGTTTAAAGTATCACCATATTCATGAAAACGAAGATGCCATCAATTAAAAGATGTATTCTTATTTCACATACCATTTAAAAATTTTAATTATGAATGCCATAAATTCAAAGATTTTAAATTGAAAAAAGTATGTACCTTAGAACTCTTAAATATATGTATTTACTTAAATATATAAATAGCAGTTTCCTCTAAAGGGTTTGACCCCCAGGGAAAGGTGTAAGGTGAGAAAATTGATGTTTTGATACCATCACCAATTTGATGCTCTCGCCCTGCAAGATCCGGTTTCTCCCCTTGGACCCTAACTCTACCTAATTAGGAATTCTACCTAATTCCTATCAATCCTTGTTTTAATTATCATTAGATGACAAAAGAGCATCATATGTCTCCCTAAAATGTATATGTTGAGCCGGGCACGGTGGCTCATGCCTGTAATCCCAGCACTTTGGGAGGCCAAGGCGGGCAGATCATGAGGTCAGGAGATCGATACCATCCTGGCTAACACAGTGAAACCCCATCTCTACTAAAAATACAAAAAATTAGCTGGGTGTGGTGGCACACAACTGTAGTCCCAGGTACTCAGAAGGCTGAGGCAGGAGAATTGCTTGAACCCGGGAGGCAGAAGTTGCAGTGAGCAGAGATCATGCCACTGCACTCCAGCCTGGGCAACAGAGAGAGACTCCATCTCAAAAAAAAAAAATATATATATATATATGTTGAAATCCTAACCGCCAAGGTGATGGTATTAGGAGGTTGGGCCTTTAAAAGGTGATTAGGTCATGAAGATGGAGCTCACATGAATGGGATTAGTGCCCTTATTTAAAAAAAAAAAAAAGGCCCTTGCTCCTTCCACCATGTGAGGACACAGCAAGAAGTCAGTAGTCTGCAACCTGGAAGGGGACCCTCACCAGAACCTAACCATGCTGGTACCCCAATCTCAGAGTTCTGGCCTCCATAACTCTCTTGATATGAATTTCAGTTTTTTATAGGTCACCCATAGTACTTTATTATAGCAACCCATACAAACTAAGGGAGTACTCACTGATAAGCACTCATTGTGTTAAGGGAATCTTTAATGTGACACTTGCATTTTCAAAGAAGACATCTAAAATGAGGCATTTATTGAGCACTGTGCCATGCAGTGAGCTCATCTAATCCTCCAACAATCTCATAAGTATTATTTCCATTAAGAAAAAGAAAGCAAACTCAGAGAGGTTAAGCAACTTTTCCAAGGTCAAACAGTATCTAAGTGGCAAATTCAGCTTAAATCTCTCTGATTCATGAGCCCATTTATTGTATTGAAAACCAAAAGAGGGAAGTGATAAAGATGGGTTGAAAGACAGGGTCCCAGAAGGCAACTAGTTACCTACAGCTCTTTAAGAAGATCCCACCCACTCCTTCTCAAAGGCCTTAACCATTGAACTATATAGGTGGCCTCCTCCATCAGAACCACCATCAAATGTCAGCTCTGACCACAGTATTTGGACACCCCCTGGTGACTAAGCAAGTTTTCTTTGCAACACTGCAAGGAGCACTTGGAATAGGCAATCCCGCTTTAAAAAAAAAAAAAATGCACCATCTTGAGCTCCAAGGAAATGCCTCAGTGAGCAGAAGCAAGAGCACACGCCAAAAAAAAAAAAAAAAAAAAGGTTGTGTTTGCATTTTTGGAGGTAAGACTTTGCACAGTTCAGTGCCCATGGCCCACCCCCTCCTGACATGATGGCCACACAGCTGCAGTTCTTAACAGCCTGGCAGACAGGGCTGGGTAGACATTACTTGTTTTTTGTGGTGTTTTTTGGTTTTTTTGGTTTTTTTTGTTTTTTGTTTTTTGTTTTTTGATCCATAGCTTGAAGCAGCCTGAAGACCTCAGCCCGGCTTAAAGGGCTGCCCAGCAAGCCAGCCAGATTCAATTCCAACCCAGCTCAGACAGCTGAAATGTGAGAAGGAGCTATTCTTCAGCATAACCAGCACACGGTATAGGCAACGCTTCAAAACACACAGGCAAAGAAACCCCTCAACTAAGTCTCTCAGATGGAGGTATGTGGGTATCAAAATTGTTCTTAAGCACTATTTATCACTGACGAGCTGAGAATATCAAGGGAAAAGAGTAAACATGAAAAGAGTTGTTGTGGACTGTACTAGAGAAATAAGTGCAAAAAAAAAAAAAAGGAAAGAAAAAAAGGTGGTCCAGGCTCTGTCATTGATGAGGATTAGAAGTGGACCATTTTATAAAAGAATTTTCTCCACCACTTTGAGCTGGGAGTCGAGGCATTTCATACATTAACCTTTCCCTGGACATCACTACAATTTAAAGATACTTTATAAATGCCTGGCTCATGCCTTCCTATAAAAATCCACACTGAGTTATTTTTGTCATTATTTTCCAATTTCTAGGTATTTGGAATATTTAGAAATAGTGCTGCTGCAAAGGCTAAAACAGTCTCAGAACAAGCCAAGCCCTCACACGCTTAGAATCATGAATTAGCTCCTTTCTTGGCTCTGCCTCACCCAGTGACAGCCACACACCTCTCCCCAGCCTATTTGCGGTGGAACAGAACCAAGGAAAGAGCCCGTTCCATGATCCTAAGCAGTAAAAATTCAGACCAGTGCATTGCAGAGGACAGGCCTCAACTAATTAATCCTAATGGGTAGAAATAGGGGAGAACATGCTTCATTTTTCTACCACCCTTTTTGTAGAAAAAGGTGCACCCTTTTTGCATTTTCTTTGAAAATGCAAAGTCAAACTTCTTTGTCACTCCCTTTCCATAATGGTGATCTGAAGAGTATTAACTTTAGTAATAAAAATAATAGACCCCATTGCATCTTAAAACCCAAGCCCTGGAGAGCCAGGGGGCCTGTAATTGCCCTCCCAACCCCAATGAGGGATAGCCATGGATGCAGGACCACCACCCTATGAGTCCAGAAGATTGAACATGGCACCAGAGAGGATTATTCTCAAGCCCTCAGGTTTCATGTTGTTTTCCCTGTCAGGTTACATGGGACCTATTATCACTTTGTTCCTTCCAGTTTCTCCCTTTAGGAATGGAATATCCTACCTAGGTTCCACCATTGTATTTGGGAATCACATAATTGGTCTGGTTTTACAGGTTTGGAACTGGAGAGGAATTTTGCCTCAGGATGAGTTGTACTTTGAGTCTCACCTATATGTGATTTAAATACTATTTAGATGAGACTTTGGACTTTAGACTTTAGACCTGACTCTGGAATGAGTTAAGATTTTTGGAGCTGTTGAGATGTAATGAATGTATTTTGCATGCAAGAAGAACATGAATTTGGGGGGCTAGGGACAGTATGCTATAGGTTGTTTGTGTTCCCTCAAAGTTCATATGTTGAAATCCTAACCTCCTATGTGATAGTATTAGGAGATAGGACTTTGTGTGGTGATTAGACCATGAGGGTGAAGATCTTATGAATGGGATTAGTGTCTTTGTAAGAGACACCAGAGAGCTCTCTCACCATGTTTCCACTGTGTGAGGGCACAACAAGAAAATAGCCATCTATAAACCAGGAAGCAAGCCCTCAACAAACACCAAATCTGCCAGTGCCTTGATCTTGGACTTTCCAGCCTCCAGAACTGGGGGGAAATAAATGCATTTGTTGTTTAAGCTACTCAGTCCATGGCATTTTGTTATAGCAGCCCCAACTAAGTTACATTACTGATTGCTTGCTGTGTGCCAGGCCCATGCTAAGCATTTTGCATACTTCATTTCACTTAACCTTCATAGCACTGGCCACTATCTAAGATTATCTTGTTCACTTCCTCATTTACTATATCTCCCTAACACAAATGGAGGCACCAGGAGGGTTGGAAGCTTGTCTCACTGAAAGCTATTTCTCCCACTGCCAAGAATGATGCCTGGCACATTGCAGGCACTGAATAAGTACTTACTAAATGAATTTTTTTATCTTTATAAGAATTTAGTAATGAAAACATTTTTATCCTAATTTTGTAGGTGAAGAAACAGAGACAGAGCAACTCAAAATTTCATAGCTACTAAGTGGCAGAACCAAAATTTAAACCTACATCTCTGGAATCAGAACCTATTCTCTGAAACATCTATGGTCAGTTATGAAGCTTTGGCTGAATCTCTTAAAAGCCTCTGCAAAAAGGATTAAACAATTAGAATATTATATTATGTAGCAAGAAGCTCAAAGGTGGAGGTAGTTCCAGGATTGAGCATCCTCAGGTCTGAACATCATCAAGGACATAGCTTTTCCATCCTTCTCTTCAACCTGTCTTCCAGACTGGTGGCTCCCCTGACAGCCCTAAGACAGGTACCACAGGTATAAACATTATCTGCAAACAATAACATTCAAAGGTAGCAATGAAATCTAACCTGCCTTGCAAATCTTATTGAGACTAAGGGGAATTTTCCCAAAGCAGCCCAAGCCATCTTCTCCATTCATCTTATTGATCAGAATTATATCACCTAGTGATACCGAATATAAATACATAATAAAAGAAATGAAAAGACCATATTACCTTAGACAAATAAACATTCCCCCCTCAGGATTTGAGAAAAGGTCACAGCCCCTCATCCAGGACATAAATATGCAGAGAAAAGTGAATAATTGGGATTTTGTGGGTGTTCCAGTTGTTACTGTTGCTTAAGAAAATTCCTTAAATTTAGCAGCACAAAACAACAACGATTTAATTGTGCTCATAGGTCATTTGGCAAGGCCATAGCAGGGATGGCTGGTATCTGTTTTATGACATCTGGGGCTTCAGAGCAGAATATTAAAATGGCTAAGGGAGTGCCGAATAATTATCTGGAGGCTTTTTCACTCACGTGTCTGGTACCTGAGTGGGAATTACTCAAAGTCTGAGCTCAGCTGGGATGGTTAACCGGAGCACCCCACACGTGCCCTCACTGTGTGGCTTGAACTTCCAAACAGAAAGGTAGCTAGCCTCATGATAATTGGACTTTTTATCTGGCTTCCCTATGCTTCAAATATGAGTGTTCCACTGAACAAGAAAGAAGCTGGATTCCCTATTATAATTCAGCCTAGGAAGCTATATGGCATCACTTCTATTAGATGAGTCAGTCCTAAGCTGTTGGATGAATCAGTCCTAAGCCTACCCAGACTCAAGGAGAGAGTATAAAGACCCTATCCCTCAATGGAAAGAGTATCAAGAAATTTGTGATCATTTCTTAAAACCACCACTGTTATCAAAGGAGTAGACAAACAACAGTATCTGCCTTTAGATCAGAATTTAGTTACATTTTCAGAAAACAATCACAGAATAATCACACATTTAGAAAATTAGTAATGTCTTGCCAATTTCTATAGCTGATTCCCCTGTTCAGTAGCCAGGCTGTAAGATAGACCACCTACCCACTAAATTCATCTATAATTTAACAATCAGTACGGTTAGTACTTCTCAAAATAGGTGAAGAACACAGTCTCTGCGCCCTAGAGTTGTAAAGTTTAATGAGAAAAAAATGGGTTGGCTTACAGCAATTTTTCTTTAGTTTTTTTCTAGTAGTTAGAAGTTCTTTCTGTATACTTTCTCGCTAATTCTGCTCATGTCGGATAGCCCCCTGTGACCTGTTTGCTTCCGTTTACCTGTCTGTATAATGGAGTTAGCCAGCCCTAGAGGAGCAGGTTCTTGTGATTTATTTCCTCTATTCACAACTGACTTTAAGGTTTTTGGAAACTGTGCTGATCAAATGCAAAATATTCTGCTTATCATTTCATTATTTGAAAGCTGAACAGCACGAGGATGCTTTTGTTGTCACGTTGCTAGGTTTCTGACAGACCTCCCCTGCCTGCCCTGATATGCTGAGACTTGCTGCAGCTTTGCACCAGGGCAGCCTTTCTTGGGCTGAGATGTAGATGGAGAGAGAGTTGACCTACAGCCAAATAGCTATGGATATCACTGGGAAGAGAGGGTATTTAGTTTCCAGGTACCATGACTGTGTTTGCTTGCTCTGTGAATCCAACAACTCAGCTTCTAATATCATGCTAGCCAGCTGATGAGCTTAACCCTGAAATGATCAGATTGCTTATCTGGAAGAGCCAAATCCACATGTACTTCATTTTCCAGAGAATAAGGATGGAGATAATCAAACACAGCAAAAAGGCAATAATACCTGGAACACCTTTCTTATGCTTAAGGCATGACACTGCCCTTCTGACACATTTGCACACATTTTTTTAAAGGGAAGAGGAGGCCGGGCACAGTGGCTCAAGCCTGTAATCCCAGTACTTTGGGAGGCCAAGGCAGGTGGATCACCTGAGGTCAGGAGTTCAAGACCACCCTGACGAACATGGAGAAAAAATACAAAATTAGCCAGTGTGGTAGCACGTGCCTGTAATCCCAGCTACTCAGGAGGCTGAGACAGGAGAATCACTTGAACTGGGAGGCAGAGGTTGTGGTGAGCCAAGATATGCCATTGCACTGTAGCCTGGGTAACAAGAGCAAAACTCCATCTCAAAAAAAAAAAAATTAATTAATTAATTAATTTTGAAAAATAAAGGGAAGAGGGGGAAAATTTCATGCTATTAACATTGCACTATTAAAAAGTATTTCCCAGGTCAAGCAATCTGTTGGCAGTCCCATAGTAGATGCTATTGTAAATGTCTGAAGAAAGATAAGCTCTCCCAGATATGACATTTAGATAAAGTGACAAGTAATTACACACACACACAAAAGAAGGAGCTCTCACCCCACATTCCTCCAGGTAAGGACTATTTATTGAATGTACTCTACTGCTAGAGAAAACTTTCCAGCAGTTTTAGCCTGGTGAGCTTTTGTCTCTTTAATAATGATTTAAGCCAGGCAGCAGGATCCCAACTCTCAAAAACCCAGGAATATTTTCTCCCTAGCCATGTGACCGTGAAGAATAATTTTAGAAAATTCTGAAATGATCTCATCAATGGGGATGTGATATTCAGTATTCATCTGAAAGCCTCCACCCATCTGTTTTCTTCTAGAGCAACATGGGAGAAAAAACAAGGAAACCAATAAAGTTGTTACAAATGAACATGGGAAAGAAAAGAAATGCAGAGAAAAGAAAAGAGAAAGTCAAAAGGAGACAGATGGAAATCAAGCTGCTGGCAAAATCTGCCTGGACAAGGCAGGGAGATGGAGACCAGTCTTCCTTGAAAAACCACGAAGTTTACTTATTTGTTCCCAAGGATTTACTGGGCACCTTTTCTGTGGCAGACTGATCCCAGGTGCTGGAGAGGCATCAGTGAACCCTGACTGTGATGTACAGCCTGGCCAGAGAAGCCAGTTAGGCATACAAATAAATGCACATTTACAGACAGGGGTAGGAGCTAAAAAAGGAAACACCCACAAAATGTCATGAGCGTATACAACTGGTACATCTCATTTACATGGCCAGGTCGTGAAAGGTCTCCCTGTGGAGGTAACATTTGCTCTTGAGAAACACTAGGAACCCTTAGAGGGTGGCTGGAAAAGTGACCAGCACAGCAGAGGCTGGTGGGCACATGCAGCATTAGGGCACAGCCACAAAAGTGACTGGAAGAGAAAGCGTACCTCGTCCACTGCCACCATTGCATTAACAATGAGAAGTATGAGATGAGCTGTAACCTGTGGAGCTCTCTCTGCCCCTCCTTCTCTTTCCCAAGACCCCTAGAGAGAACAATTGTTCTGTTTACAGGAAGGTTGGTTCACACTCCATCTTTCTTAGATTGGAATTAAGTCAAAGAAAATTATCTGTTTGGTTTTATAATTTGGCAAATGAACCTCTTTCAATCCTTATTGCTTTTCATAGGCTCTTCGTCACTCTTACCCACATAAACCCTCACTTCATCCCTTGGCATATAATTAAATGCTTTCCTAGAATCTGGCTGTAAATGAGGCTTTGCAGTAAGCTATTTTTTACAATAAGATGGGAGAAGATCTTAATGTATACAAAGAGTGAATTTATGATATACCATCTTTTTTTAAAAAAAATAAAGGTTTCTGGAGCTGGAAGAAAACCAAACATTTCTCTTGATGTTGAAAGAGTTCCTCAAGGGGGCTCATCTCACAGAAACCTCCAGCATTGGTACATCAATTTGCTGCAAATTAAATTAAAATTATATAAATTTTGCGAGGAAGACCTAATACTGTTTCTCAATCCCTTGAATCATTTTTTTTTAATGCAGCATGGCCACATCCTCCAGATGCCAGTAGCCTGGACAGAGATGGGAGGCAAAATTCAGAACTAGCTCCACCTATTCAAAGTCACATCTGCCATCCTGCAATAAATATTCTATATGCAAATTGCCTCAAGAGACTCCAGAAATTGACTAGTTTGTTATACCGTAACTTAACACCAAAAGAAATTGAAAACATCGTTATGGCTTACATCCATAATACATTCCATCAGTGTGTCCTGTGTTTCTATCTGCCAATATATTAAACCCTTCTTTGAGTATTTGCTTATGCATCACCAGCTCATTTTTTACAAGAGAAAAAAAGAGCTTCCAAAAATATTTATCCAAATGAGAGCTATTAATGGCCACAACCAAGCTCAGTTCAAGCCTCCATTGTTCCTGAAATTGAATTGTTTCAAAAAGCAGTAGGAAAAGTTTTGCAGATTAAAATCATTTATGATGTAGAAATTAAACCCCATTTTTCTAGGAATGAAAAGTCCTGGGTGGACCTGAAGCTCTGCTTTGAGTTATTCTGTCCTGGCCATAAAGTTTAGGCCACTTCATTGCAAAAAAATTTCTAGCTTAGCTTTATAATCCAATTAAAGAGATCAAGCAAAGCCACTGTGCTTCATGTTTTCTTTTTTAACCATGAGATGAAGATGACTATATTCTTGTTTTGTAGGCTCCAAGGGGGAGTATTAAATTCTTGGTTATGTTCTTAGAAGCTTCATTTTCCTCCCAATTCTATTGCTCTTAAAGAGAGTTTGGCAGAGACCTTCAAAGCCGTTGCATTTCTTTTATTTTGCCTCCCCCGGAGCTTTGCAAAATGGTAACAGCTCACGTCTCCTACATGAGGCCCACCTCCTCCCATTGAGAGCTCACATCTCACCCTAGCTTTGGAACTGCAACAATGGCATTGCGGAGTGGTTTTAAATTTGTTTTCATTACAGCACTGAAAGCTGAATATATGAAATACAATTATTTCCATCATATATACAGTTCTGTTTCTTGGTGAATTTCACCTAAGGAGTAAATATGTCCAGTCAAGTTTCTGCAGATGCCTGTGACGTTGGTGCAGTGAGCTATGGTAACATTACTGCTCCTTTGGGGGACACGTGCTATACAAATTTTGCATCATGATTCATAGAAGTTGCTATACAAATTTTGCTATCGTGATTCATAGACTGTTGTTACTGGAAGAAATCTTAGAGAACTTAAGTCTTTCTCATATTACAGGTTGAAAACACAAAAGCCCAACAATACCTACTGTCCAAGTTCACACAGCCTGTTGGTGGTAACGTGGGGGCAAAATTTCAGGTTTTCTGATTTCTAGTGTAGACTGCTTAGGCCAAACCACATTGCTGTATGATTCTATGGGTTTAAGATATTATATTGCAGATATTTTACTAATTATATAAAAACAAGTTAACTGTCTGAATAAATGAAAAGATAGACCATGTTGGAAAGAGAAGCCTGGGTAGTATATAGAAGTTAGTTTTCTTCAAATTAATTTACAGGCTTAAAAAGTACAGTTAAATTATTCTGAAGTTTATACAAAAGAATAAGTAATCACCACTTGCTTTCAAATTTTTGGAAAAGGCAAGTCTACCACATACAAGAATAAAAATATAAAAGTACGTTAATTAGAATAGTATGGTACTGCTTTAGGAGGAAGCAGGTGCATAGGTTAGAAAACATTGATATTATTGAAGCAGATCTTAATGCAGGTAAGAATTCAGATATATTTCAAAAATAACATTTCAATTTGGTGGGTAAATAAGATATAATTCAGTGAATGATGTTGGTACAACTGGCCATTTGTTAATAAAGTTAAGTCTATGCACCACATTTGCACAAAGGTAAGTTACAGATGTTTTAAAGATTTAACCATCAAAAATTCAAAGCAAATAAATTCATAATACAAAGTATTTAGGCAAAAAACGTTAAACTGATCAGTTTTCTAAAATTCTAAACGAAATCATAGACTTGAAAATTGTTTATTTTATACTTATTAATACATTTATTCTATAGCTATTTGTATATAAAAGAAGAGTCAATATTATTCATCTGTAAAAGCCTTCCAAATAAATAGTAAAGGAAAAGCACACTAACAGAAAAATGGGCAAAAGATCTGAACAGGAAAAAATCACAAAAGAAGAAATGCAAATAAAATAGATGTTTAGTCTCACTAAGAATAAAAAATACATAAGGAAAAACATTAAAAATATTTCCTCCTGGGCCAGGTGCGGTGGCTCACGCCTATAATCCCAGCACTTTGGGAGGCCGAGACGGGTGGATCACGAGGTCAAGAGATCGAGACCATCCTGGTCAACATGGTGAAACCCCATCTCTACTAAAAATACAAAAATTAGCTAGGCATGGTGGTACGCACCTGTAGTCCCAGCTACTCGGGAGGCTGAGGCAGGAGAATTGCTTGAACCCAGGAGGCGGAGGTTGCAGTGAGCCGAGATCGCTCCATTGCACTCCAGCCTGGGTAACGAGCAAAATTCCATCTCAAAATATATATATATATATTTCCTCCTATTATGCTGACAGAATATCTTTTTTCCCAGCCTCTTTCTTTTAAGATAACAAAGTTTAGATGTTAGATCAGGCAAAGGGGGATTCTTACACACTAACAAAAAGAGTATCCAGTGATACACTCCAAGAGACCGGCAATTTGCCATTATGTATCAAAAGCTCCAGAATGTATTGAAACACTTTAGCATGTATCTGCCATTTTAAGAATCAATCCAATGAACTAATAAATGTACCAAAAAAGCTTTATGAATAAGACATTCCTCAGAGTATTATTCATAACAGAAAAACTTCAGGAATATTTCAAACATCAAAAGTAGAGAATAGTTAAATAAACTATAACTAGCCATGTGATAAATATCATGTAACCATCAAGGATCATGTTTTTGAAGAATATTTAAAAACAGCTACAAAGCCAAGCACGTATGTTCTCACTCATAGGTGGGTGTTGAACAACGAGAACACGTGGACTCAGGGGAGAGGAGCATCACACACAGGGGACAGTTGGGGGGGGGGTAGGGGAGAGACGATGGGGAGGGAGCAGGGGTGGGGAGCGATAACATGGGAAGAAATGCCAGATATAGTATGTACCTAAAGTAAAATAAATAAATTATTTAAAAAAAAGAAGAAGAAGAAAAAGAGGAAGAGAGACCAGTACTCTCTTTCTCTCTGCCATGAGAACACAGTGAGAAGGCAATCATCTGCAAGCCAGGAGGAAGGCCCTCATCAGAAACACAGATATCTTGGCATCTTGATCTTGGACTTCCAAGACTTCGATAAATAAATTGAGAAATAAATTTCTGTTGTTTAACAACAACAACAACAACAAACCAGCTACAAATTTTTTAGTGAAATAAACTATATAATGTATGCTACCTATTTCTCCTCAAAAAATCAGAAAGACGGGCACTGAAATGTTAATCTTTTCTGAGTAGAGAAATATTGAATGATATTTAATATTTTAGCTCTTCTGAATTTTTCAAATTTTCACAATAATCCAATGTTTACAGGAGAAAAAATATGTTACTAGTAAAATAAACACAGAATACCAAGTTAGAAAGATGCCAGAGCTGGTCCACACGTAGCATGTCCAGCCCCTTCTCTAGTCAATATAGATACAAACAATTGTTTATGCTGTGAGTCCTGGAGGTCCACTGGACTGCTAACAGTTGTGGCTGGGGAATAACTCTGTGAGATATTCAGCAGCTGGAGGAGATTGATCATGCTGCTGGTGTTTGAGGGGGAAAAATAAAATTTATCACCATTAAAACCCCTCTAGGGCAGGGCTGTCCACTCTTTTGGTTTCCCTGGGCCACATTGGAAGAAGAACAACTGTTTTGGGCCACACACAAAATACTCCAACACTAATGATAGCTGATGAGCTAAAAAAAGAAATCACAAAAATAAAAAATCCCATAACGTTTTAAGAAAGTTTATGAATTTGTGTTGGGCTGCAATCAAAGCCCCATGGGCTGCGAGTTGGACAAACTTACTCTAGGGTATAAAACGTATACAATCGTTACAATCAGCCTCATTAACCCATGGAAGAACTATCATCTTTAAGACATGCTCCCCTTCACATCTTCTCCTCAAGCCACATGTTGACTTTCCACAATGTCTTTTCCCTAAAGTCTTCCCAGGATACTCACTTTATTCTGATTTCACTTAGATAAAATGTGAAACTGGTCCCCAAATACATATAGCCCAGAGACTTTAATGAAATCGTATAAGCCAAAAGGACATGTGACTCTGTTAGGGAATAAGCTAATGGTGCACAGAAAACTGAATCTCAGAATGCACAGAAAATAAGGCTCAGCTGGGCGCAGTGGCTCATGCTTGTAATCCCAGCCAGCACTTTGGGAGGCCAAGGCAGGCAGATCACGTGATCAGGAGAGCAAGACCATCCTGGCTAACATGGTGAAACCCTGTCTCTACTAAAAACACAAAAAATTAGCCGGGCATGGTGGTGGTCGCCTGTGGTCCCAGCTACTTGGGAGGCTGAGGTAGGAGAATCGCTGGAACCCGGGAGGCGGAGGTTGCACCATTGAGCCGAGATCGCACCATTGCACTCCAGCGTGGGTGACACAGTGAGACTCCGTCAGAAAGAAAGAAGAAAAGAGAGAGAGAGAGAAAGAGGGAGGGAGGGAGGGAGGAAGAAAATGAGGCTCAAACAGAAGTTGGAACCATTTTTCCTGGAGGAGATGCAGAGAACCTCCAACCTCAGAGTGAAAAGGAGCAAAAACTGTATCTGGGGGCTGTAATCAGAGTGATTAATTAAAGGGCAGAATACAAAACAGCCAAGCCAGAGCTCCTACATCACTCACTTCCACTTTTATTAGTGAACATGTCAGCCACGTGATTGGCCTCCACATAAAGCTAGAGCTCTGTCCTATAAAGATGTTGAATATTTGCCTTGTGTCTTAGTCTGTTTGTACTGCTATAACTACTGGGTAATTTGTAAATTGAGACTCAGACTGAGTAACTTATAAAGAACAGATTTATTTCTCCCAGCTCTGGGGGGTGGGATATCTAAGAGCAAGGAGGCAGGTTTGATGTTCACTGAGGATCCTGTCTCTGCTTCCAAGATGAGTCTTGAATGCTGTGGTCTCCAGAGGCGAGGAATGCTGTGTCCTCACATGGCAGAAGGCAGCAGGGTGAAAAGGGACCAACTCCCTCCATCAATCCCTTTTATAAAGGTACCCTTCACCAGAAGGTAGCCCTTATGGCCTAATCACCTCTTAAAGGCCACAATTCCTTGAAACTGTTGCAATTGAGGATTAAATTTCCCCATGAATTTTGGAGGGGGCAATAATACTCAAACCATAGTGCCTTGAGAATATTGACTTTTTCACATAATTGGTGGTGTTGCATAATAACATCCATCCTATTCTGGCATTTTTTAAGAAGGGAAATATGGTGAGACTTGTGGAAATGGATCAACTCATCTACAGAAGAAAACTTAAAAACTGCCTTAGCAGTCCACATTAATCAACCTAATCCTTTTATTACAAATAGGAACAAGCCGTCAAGCCTTAACACATATTTAAGGGAAATCAACAGCTTGAAAGTGAATCTCTAAGGCAAAAAGGAAGACTGATTACCAAGGACGTGTGTACAGACTGAAAAGAGACTGCAACCATCAAAACAGAACCAAAACTTCAACACAGGACACAGAACAAACACAATGTTTTGGAAATTAAAAAATAACTGTCAAAATAAAAACCATGGGTACAAAAATATAGTTAGATAGAATGAATAAAATCTAGCATTGATAGCACAACAGGGTGACTACAGTCAACAATAGTTTATCATACATTTTAAAATAACTAAAAGAATATAACTGGATTGTCTGTAACACAAAGAAGGGATAAATTCTTGACCTGATAGATATCCCGTTTACCCTGATGTGATTATTACACATTGTATGTCTGTATCAAAATAGCTTATATACCCCATAAATATATCACCTTTGTACCCACAAACATATATAAATAAATATATCACCATAAATATATCACCTCTGTACCCACAAAAATTAAAAAATAAAAAAATCTATATGAGAGCTAGAAGACAAAGTCAAAGAAAGATTACAGATTAAAAATAAAGAAAAAAACAAAGGAAGAAGTAATTTTTTTAAGGAAGAGAAAAACTTAAATGATATGATAGACTGTGCAAGACCATTATTGCGTTGCTATAAAGAAATACCTGAGACTGCATAATTTATAAAGAAAACAAATTTAATTGGCTCACAGTTCTGTAGGCTGTAAGGAATGATGCCTGCCTTTGCTCAGCTTCTAGGGAAGCCTCAGGAGCTTTCACTCACAGCTGAAGGCAAAGTGGGAGCAGACATGTCAGATGGTGAAAGCAGGAACAAGAGAAAGTGGGAGAGGTGCCACATATTTTGAACAATCCAAGTCACAGCACCAAGAAAAAAATATGTATTAAAAAACGAATCTGGCCAGGCATGGTGGCTCACACCTGTAATCCCAGCACTTTGGGAGGCCGAGGCAGGTGGATCACGAGGTCAAGAGATCGAGACAATGGTGAAACCCCGTCTCTACTAAAAAATACAAAAATTAGCTGGGCGTGGTGGTGCGCACCTGTGGTCCCAGCTACGCGGGAGGCTGAGGCAGGTGAATTGCTTGAACCAGGAGGCGGAGGTTGCAGTGAGCCAAGATTGCGCCACTGCACTCCAGCCTGGCACCTGGCAACAGAGCAAGACTCTGTCTCAAAAAAAAAAGAATCTTCTGACAACTCACTCACTGCTGGGACAATAGCACCAAGCCATGAGGAATCCACCCCCCATGACCCAAACACTTCCCATCAGGACCCACCTCCAACATTGGAAAATTACAATTCAACATGAGATTTGGGTGGGAACAAATATCCGAACCGTATCATAGCTCTAACTTCAATCCAGGAATTCTAATACCAACCTAACAGAAGTTCCAAAGACGAGAAAAAAAGGAGTTGGAAGAAAGGAAATAATCAAAACACCCATAGAAAAAAAATTTCCTAGAGCAGAAGCAAGCCTGTCTTGGATGCTGCAATTACTGAACACAAGGGCCTACACCTAAATATATTCTCACGAGATTTTGAAACATCAAGGATAAACAGAAGACGTAAAGTTTCCAGAGAGGGGTGTGTGTGTGTGTGTGTGTGTGTGTGTGTGTGTGTATATATATATATATATGGATATATGGATATATACATATATATCCCTCTGGAAACCATATATATATACATCCCTCTGGATATATATATATTTTTTCGTATATATGTGTATGTGTGTGTATTTATATATGTGTGTGTATGTGTGTATTTATATATGTGTGTGTATGTGTATGCATTTGTGTGTGTGTGTGTGTGTGTGTGTGTGTGCAAAATAACTGGCATCAGACTTTTCATCAATCATCCTGGATGCTAGAAGAAGGTGAAGCAATGCTGATTGAGCTCTGATAGAAGTTCATTTTCAACCTAAATTCTATCATTAGCCATATCATCTATCAAGTGTGAGAATAGTACAATGACTTTTTAAACATGCAAGCACTCAGAAATTTTACCTCCTAGTTACCCTTTCTGAAAAACCTATTTGTCATTTGATGTCAGTAAAAAGTTAAATAAAATGGAAGAAAGAGAAATACATGGACCCAATCAGAAGTGTTATAAAATAAAATCTCACAATGACAGCCATGCATCAGTATCAAAACTAGAAGTACAAATTTAAACAGGAAGTCAGATGCCTCCCCCAAAAAGGTCTTCAATAATAGTATATTTACCATACTATTATTGACGTAAAAATAGTTTATTTACTTCAATAATGGAAGCTTAATAAGCTTACTAATCTTACTTAATTACTAAGAAGCTTCATAAGCTTACTAATCAGGTAAAGCTATCCCAGTGTGGTGAGAATCTCAGACTCCAGGATCATACTGCCTGATTCAAATCACAAACTACATATGTGACCTTAGGCAATTAAATTTTCTGTGGCTCTATTTCCTTATATTAAAAATATGTATAAAATAATTTATACTTTGGGGCCAGGTACAGTAGTTCATGCCTGTAATTCCCAATACTTTGGGAGGCAGAGGCTGGTGGATCACCTGAGACCAGGAGTTCGAGACCAGCCTCGCCAACATGGTGAAACCCCATCTCTACTATAAATACAAAAAAAAATTAGCCAGGCATGGTGCTGCATGCCTGTAGTCCCAGCTACCAAAAAAAAATTAGCCAAGCGTGGTACCACACGCCTGTAGTCCCAGCTACTCAGGAGGCTGAGGCAGGAGAATCACTTGAATCCGGGAGGTTACAGTGAGCCAAGATCTTGCCACTGCACTCCAGCCCAGGCAACAGAGTGAGACTCCATCTCAAAAATAATAACAATAATAATTTATACTTCATAATGTCATTGTGGCTATCAAATGAAATAATGCATGTAAAATATTTAGTGTCTGGCTCTCAGTAACTTCTCTAAAAAGGTTGTTTTTTATTATTGTATTTTTTTCTATCAACAAGAGAAGAGAGACAATTCAAGATTTTGAAAGGCAAAACAAAGCTGTCAAGAAATATCATATGTCAAGTCAAAGCAAATTAAAATGCAGTATAATTTTGAGCAAATGAAGAAGGAATCTGAAGCTGAAAACAGAAAATCCGTTTGACCTTGAAGATTGAAGTTTTTGCCTTTGAGTGCCATGGGTTTGGTGATTTAGGATTATTTTTCCTTTTCTACAAGTCTAATCAAACTACTTGGTTCTCCACTGAATAATATTTACATAATCATAATTTCCAATTGCTATTTAACGGTATTCAATTTTAAGAGACTAACCTATCGTCAAAGCACAGAAGACTTAATTATAGTTACAGATCGGAATGTAAATGTAATAAACCTTGATCATGTAAAAGTAACGATCAAAGCTAAGGGAGAGAGGCCAGAGAAGAGTGAAAGGAAGTGTAGGAGGCATACATGTTGTCTTCTTACATGATAGGTATCCAAGAAATAGTGGTTTAAGCATGCTGTTTATGATTATAAAAGTAACACAAAGAAGACATTTTAAACAATAGCATAAGGTTTTTAATATAAGGAGAAAAGAAGGGTGATATAAAGTGCTAAATTCTGTAACTTCCAAGCCCAACTTAGTTCTAGGGAGTAGGACCTGGTAAAGGAGGTCCTGAAAGCCCACAAAAGTATAATTTTACTTTTCATTTCATGCCTTGATGCTATTTGAGGTTTTTCTCATGCTCTTGAATTGACACATACGGTATTCAAAAAAATCAAAACGCACTGGTTCAGTCACTCAATAAATACATGTGGAGTACCTACCATGTATACAGTCTTGACTAGGTTCTGGGAATTAACAAAATTCAGTCTTTAGTTTCAAAAAGGTAACATTCCAGTTAGTGAGACTAACAGCAAACATGGAAACGATCTGATGAATGTATTTGTCTGTTTTCACGCTGCTGATATATACCCAAGACTGAATAATTTATAAAGAAAAAGAGGTTTAACGGACTCACAGTTCCACATGGCTGGGGAGGCCTCACAATGATAGCAGAAGGTGAAAGGCACATCTTACATGGTGGCAGACAAAGAGAAATGAGAGCCAAATGAAAGGGGGTTCCCCTTATAAAACCATCAGATGTCGTGAGACTTACTACCATGAGGACAGTATGGGGGAAACAGGCCCCATGATTCAATTATCTCCCACCAGGTCCCTCCCACAACATGTAGGAATTATGGGAACTACCATTCAAGATGAGATTTGGGTGGGGACACAGTCAAACCATATCAATGAGTAAACTAATTTCAGACAGTCATTGCTATGAAGAATATTGGGTAATGTTATATAGAGTGTCTATAAAAGGGGGCATGTGGAATTTAGTTTATCTAGAGTGACCAAAAAAGGACTCTGGGAGAAGGTGTCATTTGAACTGAGATGTGCATGAAGAGAAAGTAGCTACTCAAGAATTTGGGAAAGTGTCACTTTCAAAGTCCTGAGACCAGAAGGAGCTTGGCATGTTTACAGGCTCAAAAGAAAGCCAGCAGCTGGACTGGAGTGGGTAAGGGGGAGGTAACAGTAGAATACAGAAAGTTTGGCAGGAAGCCAGATGTTATTTAGTCCTTAAAGCCATGATTAATAATTTTATTTTGTTCAATTAAAATGCAAAGTCAATAAAGGGTTTTAAGTAGAGAGTGCTATGAAGTGATATTCACTTCAATAAGTTAACTCTCAGTTTGTCGTTTGAACCAGGTAGTCTTATGCCATATGCTGTGATTTTAACATCTTTCTAATGCCTTTCCCAGTTAGTAACAGAGTTAAGTTGTAACCAGTGAAAGTGAAGGTAGGGTGGCCAGCTAGGTATTGTGGTGGTTTGGACTACGGCAGTAGCAGTGGAGATGGAAAAACAATCAAATTTGAATATATTTGGAGGTAGAAGAAAACGACTTGAGAGTGGATGGATGGATGTAGAGTGTTGCGAACAGCAAGGAATAGACTGTGGCTGCTACTACATGAATGGTGGGGCCCTCTGCTCAAGCAGAAAGGTGAGAAGCAGCAGTTTAGGGTACAAGTAGGAGCTAAAACCCATTGTTCTGTTTCAGCCATGTTGAATTTGAAATGCCTGTTAGACATTCAAAAGGAGACATGAAATGGACAGCAGAATATACAAGTCTGGGATTCAGGAGAAAAGCTCTAACTACAGATATAATTTAGGAATCATCAGAGGAAGGATTTTATTTAAGGCCGTGGGATTAGATGTGATCACCAAGGTGAGAGTGCAGAGACAAGAAGACATGCCCAGAGAAAAACCAGGGGAGACTCCAACATTCAGAGACCCAGCAGACGACAGGAAATCAGCAAAGACTACGACAGAGTGGCCGATGAGGTAGGGAGTCAACCAGGTAACTTGCTGTGCTACTGAAAACAAGAGGACATGCTTCAAGAAGCTCAGCTTTGTTGGACACTGCTGAAAGGTCAGGTAACATGAACACACAGAGCTGACCATAGGCTTCAGTAAGATAAGAGCAGTTTCCATAGTGGTGGGTACAGAAGCTCAATTGGAAAGCCTTGAAAAGGGAACAGGAAGTGAGGAATTAGAATCAGGAAGTATAGACAATTCTTTGGAGGAGTTAAAGAGAAGCAGAGAAATGTCTTGGTAGCTGAGGAGGGACACAGAGTCCAAAGAGGGTTTTTTTTTGACTCATTTTTGTCATTTAAGGTGGTTATATTAAGCCTGTTTGTATGCCAATGAGAATGATCCATTAAACAGAGACAAATTGATGATATTTGGAGAGAGGAGAGATATTTGTAGGAATGAAATTTTGGATAAGATGAGAAAAGATGAAGGATACCATGTTCAAGTGGGAGGGTTTGCTTTGGATGGTATCAGAAATTATTTTTCCACTTCATTCAGAAAAGACGGCAAAGTTTGCAAATGCAGTCATGTAAATTGGTGGATATAATGGTACAAAAGTGAGGTACTTCTAATCTGACTGTATCTATTTCTCTACAAATAGTGAGACAAAGTTAACCCCAGTGTAGGCTCAACTAGAGGAGCGGGTTAGTTACCTAGTTAACTACTGTAGGCTAGAGGAGTGGAGTACTATTTGGGATTTAAGGAGGGGGACGAGATGTAAAATGGAAAGCGAACATCCAGAAAACTGGTAAGATTGTCCAGCAGTCTTCAGAGACTATTTGGTAATAATATAAAAGTCAGAATACTTAGGAAGTTGTGTGATTTTTCTCCAGAAACATTCAGCTTCTCAGTTGCAGGCACGGAGCCTATTAATAGTTGGGATTGATGAGGTCAGGAATATTGCCAGGTAAGTAGGAAAGGGAAGAGTTATAGGGAGGTACAGTGCCTGCAAGGAGAGATCACAGTGCTGTGTCACTATTAAATTATGTTTCCAAAGATGGTTCCGACGATCCTCATCATTCCACATGCTCTTTTGCAGTACAGTTGTTGGGTGGAGTATATTTCACCTCTCTTCAGACCGGGGGCTCACCATGTAATCTTGTTTTGACAAACAGAATGCAGCGGAAGTGATGCTGGGTTACGTCTGGAGCAGGACCTTAAGCAATCTACAACTTCTACCTTTGCTAATTAGAATGCTCACTCTTGAGGTCCAGCAGCCACGTAATGAAGCCCAGGCTAGGCACCTGGAGGCAGCCCTGTAGGAGAAGAGTGACAGAGAGAGACATATCCCAGCCATCGCCACCGAGGTTCCAGACAAGTAAGTGAAACCATCTTAGATGCTTCAACCTCAGTCACCATCTGACTACAACCTCGTAAAACACCACAGCTGATGCCATGTAGAGAAAAAAATGTTTGTTTTTTTTTTAAGCAGCCAAACCCTGCTCAAATTTCTGACCCACAGAGTTGTGAGCAAATAAAATCATTGTTGTTTTGAATCACCCTCAGGGCGATTTGCTACATAGTGATATATGACTGGATCAGGAAATACTCCCTCCGCTCAGATGCCATCATCTACTAAAAGGAAATGAAGAGTTCCAGGGCTGTTGATATAAGTTAAATAGAGGCGGCGTCAATGGAATTTTTGGGTTTGAGATTTTCAGCAAGGCCAAAGAATTTCTAAAGTGGGAGGACTACAATTGAAGAGTTATAAAGACAAGAGCTGACACCAAAGAGGAGAAAACATGAAATTGGTATTTTGAGATGGTGCTGTTGTAACTGATGAAAACATCATGGGTATGGCCACAGGATGGCTGGCTACAATAGGGCAGAGAAACTAGGAGATCAAGGAACAGAGAGGCCAGGGTGTCAACTGCATAGATGTTAATGTTGCCAGGAGCATCGACAAGGAAGCAGCTTAACGTAGTGTTTCAGTACCCATGCCATGGGGTCAGATTGTTTCCAGTCCTTACCCTGTCACTAACTGTGTGTGCTGTTAGGCAGATTACACCCCTACACCTCAGTTTACACATCTATAAAATGAGGATGATAGCACCTATCTCATGGCATTGTAGGAATTAAATAAAATAATGCTTTCAGAGTGCTTAGAAGAGTTCCAGGAGAAGAGAAAGCACTTGGTCAATGCCAGCTGTCATTATCATTGGCAGTAGAGATAAAGGAAGCAAGCAAGTGCCAGAGGCACCAAGGACTAAGGTCAGTGAATGACAGCAACGTGGGGTAGCAGGTGGTAACATCTGATGATGTGCTTCAAAGGGGCTGAGGTCTTTGAAGTTGAAAGTAAGAGAAATGATTAATTAGAAGCAGCAAAGGACAGTAAGGAAGAGACTTGCCCTTTTTCCAGGCTTTAAGGTCCATGAGGCATAAAATCAAAGGTGTCTACCTGAAAGGGTTGCGGGGAAGCAGTGTCCTTGGGGAGACAGAGGTTCCAGTTCAAGTGAGAAGGTAAAGGGGACATTCAGGGAAAGAGATTAGATTTTTGCATCAGCTGGTGACAGACCATGAGCTCCAAAGGACATAGTGGAGGGGTTTGGACAGATGAAAAGGAACGGAAGAAGGTCAGACTTTAGGATGTGCAGGGCAGTGTGATGATAGGGGAACATGCAGTGTTGGGTTATCTAATGGGTATTAAGGATTAAGGCAAAAATCTTAATGACCCACATGGGGTTGATCTAGAAAATCTCCCAAGGGGAAATGTGGGAGGATCTGAGACCAGCTGTGTCCATTCTTGTGACAAAACTTGGTATGTGGGTCAGGAGGATGGGCAGGAGCCTCTTCAGGGCTATTCTGCTGGACAACTCACTTCCCTGGGTAGGCTTTAAAAGGTACCTGGGAGGTGATGATAGTGAAGGTGTATTTCCCCTATGTAAAGGTGAAGAATTGGAGCATTCATCAGTGATCCTTTTATGGAATCCCAAAGAGTAAGTATTCTCTTCCAGGGGCATAGAAGCTGGGTCACCTGGCCCTGAGCAATTAAAGAGTACCAGGTGTCGACATCTTCCACAGCAAGAAAAAGGACCATTACTAGCCTTTACGATGCTTTAATGCAAATCAGGAAAAGATACTTCTTTCCGGCGGATGCAGCCTCCCAGGTGCATGGCTTGACCAGCACACAGTATATTGTGGGAATAAAAAGGCTTTACTTCCCCTTAGTACACATAGCCCATAGCAAGGATACCATAGCTGGCTATGAACTCAACCAGGAGCCCATATCCCATGGGTGGGTCTGACTAACTGCTGGCCTTTTGTTTGGCTGAACATATATGCAAGACTGGACCAATGTAGAATTATTCAGGATAATAGAGAAAGGCTGAAAACACTGTCCTCATGTCCTCCATCTCCTCACTCAGATTTCTTCCAAATAAATCTGGTACAAAACCTTTAATTTTTTTTCCTTTGGGGACCCTCCTACACTCTCAATCATATAAACTAACTCCAAAAATGAGGATCTACATGGAAAACTGCAACCCCATAACTTCTTGGCCAGAGTGATTGAGTCAGCAATGGGTACACGAACCAAACCATGCCAGAGAGAGGAGCTCACGGTATCTTGCTGGAGATTCATTGGGAAAGGGTTTATTTCTTAAGAGGTGGTTATGCGAATGAAGATAAGGCTGGAACTGCTAGGTCCATAATCATGGTATGGAGAGAATCTGCCTGAAAATGAAGACAACTTAAAGGGAAGCAGAGTCAACAAATGAATGAGAGATAGTGTCCGGATGAGATTTTTTTTTAGGGGGTAATGGTTCTTTTACTCTGTTGCCCAGGCAGGAGTAAAGGCAACCATGGCTCACTGCAGCCTCCACCTCCCAGGCTCAAGCAGTCCTCCCACCTCAGCCTCCTGAGTACCTGGAACTATAGACATGTACCCCCATTCTCAGCTACTTTTTAAAAATTTTTTGAATGTCCTGTCCAGGTCAGCCACATATGACAGTCCAGGTCAGCCACATATGACAGTCCAGGTCACCCACATATGATGGTCTAGTCTCACCACAGAGTGAGGCAGAAGCCCACTCACCCAGCTTGTCTTCCTAGGGCAAGGCACAAAGTCTGGCTCCTAGTTCATCTCCTCCATTTGCAGGAATGAAAAGGAAGTCAGCAGCTTCATATCTCCCCACCTTCACTGACAGGAGACAAGTGGGGGCCCCAGAGCCCTGAGTATTCCAGGAAAGATCCCACACACCTTTCCTTCCCACACAAACCCCAACACTCTCAGCCTTAACATCATTATCTGCCTCAGAGGCCAGCTGGATTAATCCCTTACACCTCTCATCCCTGTCTGTATTCATACGACACATGACTCCAGGTCATTCCTTACATCCCAGCTCTCTTTCCAGACATCCCCTAATCTGATTCTCTCTCCCACTCCTCTCCAAACTCCTGGAACTCTCGCACTGTGTCCTCTGTGACTCACTGCACATCAACAAAGTTCTGAATCTCAGTTTCTTTTCTGAGCATTCCTGTCACCTCCCTACTCCAACCAGAACTGGCTCTCTTCTGAGGACACATTTTCTCTTCCAGCCCTCACAATTGATGACTTTTTTCTCTCACACAATTTTCATATCATGAGGCCCAGAGGTTGCTCTTTGAATGGCATGCCATCAGCTATACCATCCACTACCTCTCCTGGTAGTGGCTGGAGAAACACACAACCATGCCGTGGGTCTCACTTTAAAGTCAAGACCATTATGTACAGCCCTTGGTGCCACGCCAGCCCTGCTGCTTTTCCCGAGGCCACTCACTCTCCCACTCTCCTGCGTTTCTCCCTCTCTTCTCTCTCCCTACATCCAGCACCTCCTCCCCCATTCTCCTTCTCCGATGGCCTGGCTTACAATCTCCTTGAGGAAGTAGAATCAATCACCGAATTTCCACATACTCATACCTTCCAATCATACCCACCTCAAACTCATATTTTCTGCCTTCCTTCTGCTGCAGTGGATGAGCCATCCAGATTTCCAAGACCAGCTTCTCCTTTGGAACACACGATTGCCTCCTCCTTTCCTGCCTACTCAAGCGTATCAATCCAACACTTACCCCATATTTTCTGCATTGAGTGTATTTACTGGTTGTTGAATGAATAAATCCCACGGTCAGTTCCCAGTCCTCATCTGACTGGACCTATTAACAGCATTTTACACAGAAGATCCCACCCTCCTCTTCAATACACCTTTGCAGTTGGTTGCCAGGACACCACCCTTCCTTAGTTCTTCTCCCGCTGGCTCCTCTCCTTTGTCTTCTGAGTTCATGTCCATCTCATGTCCCCAGCTTGGGAGCCCTCACCTTGGAGCTCTCACCTTGGACCTCTTCTCTATTTCCACTCACTCCCTTGTGATCTCATCTGGCTTGTGGTTTAAAATACATTGCAGATCTTGCATTTGTTATCTCCAGCCCAGACCTCTTCCCTGAACTCCAGACTCGTACATACACCTGCCTACTCAGTCCTACCACTTGGGTGTCTAGCAGGCATCTCCAGCTTAATTTGTCCAACCAGACTCCTTATCTGCCATTCCCAGGCTCTCTCCACCAAAACCTGTTCCTCTATAGTCTTTCCTACCTCACTCAATACATGACAGTGGAGGGTTCCTCCAGTTTCCGAGGCCAAACACCTTGGCATCATTCTCAGCTCCTCTCCTTTCCCATTCATCAGTAAACCCTGCAGCCTCTGCCTTCGTACGCTTCCCTTCACATTGAATGCCACCACCTTGGTCTCTGGCCACCACCATCATCTCTTGCTT
Organism: Ateles fusciceps; assembly: GCA_036589455.1. NCBI lineage: Eukaryota > Metazoa > Chordata > Mammalia > Primates > Atelidae > Ateles > Ateles fusciceps. The sequence continues at coordinate 7,066,668 of JAZHEH010002014.1, forward strand.
CATAGTAGGTCTTTTAGCTTCTGCCCTGCATTCTAACAGCCTACACTCAACCACATCAGCTTTTTACAATATAAGGTAAATCAATACTAGGCCTCTGCTAGAACTTTCCAGTGGCTTCAATATCACTCAGAGTAAGTACCAAAGTCCTCACAATGCCCTATAAGTTCTTGCATGAGCTGGCCACCTAGCTCCTCATCTCCTATTCCTTTTCTTTCATCCTCTCTGCTCCAGTTACACTCAACTCCTGACGTCCCTGACCATGACAAGCACCCTCCTACCACAGGGCTCTGGTACCTACTATTTCCTTATCTCTGGAATATGCACACAGCTTCCTATACACTCGCTTTATCTCGATACTTAAATGTCACCTTGTTAGAGAAAATTTACCTTGCCCATTCCACATAAAATAGAAGTGTCATCCACACTGATGCTTTCTACCTCCTTACCTTGCTTTATTTTTCTCCATTACACTTCCCATCACCAGATACAATGGACTCCTTTTTTTAACGTTTTGTTCCCTACTCTATCCCCAGCATCTAGAACTCTATCTAGAACATAAGTATTTGTTGAATAATGAATAAATTTAAAAGCTCATTTCATCATTTTGTCTTCATTTATTCAGACTGCTCTAACAGAATGCCTTACGCTGGGTATTTATTTCCCACAGTTCTGGAGACTGCAGGCCCAGTAGATCTGGTGTCTGGTGAGGGCCCTCTTCCTGGTTTGAAGATGGCCATCTTCTTTTTGTGCCTTCCCATGGTGCAGAGCAGGGAGAGAGCAAGCAAGCTCCACATCTCTTCTTGTGAAGGCACCAGTCCCATTCATCAGGGCCCTGCCTTTGTGACCTACTTACCTCCCAAAGTCTCTACCTCCTAATATCATCTCTTTGGGGGTACACAAAGATTCAATCCATAGTAGAGGTCTATGTGTATTACCTTAAACATGGAACTTGAACTCTCTAAAGTCACATTTCTTCATTAATAAAATGGTGACATTAAAAAAAAAAAACTGTCTCATTCTGTTGTTGCTAAATTAAGCAACATGATATGTGTGAACTATCTTCCATTGTGCCAGAACGTGATAGGAGCTAAATAAACAGTTGTTGTTATCATTAATTGATGTTAATGATAGCAACCGTAGCAAACTGTGGTCAGGAATTCAGTGTTACAGTCCCCCTAGAACTCTCCTGATCCCTTTCTATAACCTCCAGGGAAAGAACACAACCCCAATACAAGCAGCATATCTCAGGCAGGCTTGCCCTGTCCCAGCAGACCCTGAGCCACACCTCCCTCAGTCTACCCACCCACATGGACTGGGCTCTGCTGACACGCCAGAGCCCTTTGTATAAGAACACTTTTCTCAGGGAGAAAATAGCTCACCCGTGTGACACCAATTCCGTCTTCCAGGACACCAGGGTAGTATTCTGTGCAATGAAAGTAATTTACTAAATGGTCCTCTGGTGCCGTGGAAGAGTGAATTCATTTTGCACAGGTCACAAGTTGACTTCCAGAGAGCAATTTCCTCCCCCACCAGAACAGGCCAAGTCTAATAGAAAAATTGAAGCATAGCACTGAGGGTCCATGCAACAGTGGTTTCTGTTAGACCTGAGCCTCAGGAGCCCAGCTGAGGGAGAGAGAAACATGAGCAATAACTGGATACGAGAAGCCAAAGCTGTTCTCTCTTGTTGCTCTTGGGACTGTTAACTTGTCCAGCAGAGACCAAAGGACTGGGAGTGAAGGGGAGAGGAGGGCCACCTTAGAAGGTATGGGAAGAGAGAACAGAGCCAGAGCCCAATACCAGAGCCACAACCAGGTGTCCAGAAAGACAGCCAAACAAATCTGACTGGTGCTGAAAGAGAGACAGTGGTATGATGGGAAAGAAGAAATGCAATATTCATAGAAGGTGGTTGGGAACCCCAGCCCAGATATAGATAAATTAGCACATGGAGTGATGACGATGACTACAAAGCCTTCAATAAATAACAACCCCCCATGTCACCCTTCAACTCCTCTCTCTCTTCTCCCATCTCTCCGTCTCTATCTCTCCCTCATTCTGTCTCTCCCTCTTGTCTCTGTGTCTTTCTGTCTCTCTCCCTTTCTGTTTCTCTGTCTCCCCCACTTCCTCTCTGTCTCTCAATCTCTCTCTCTCTCTGTTTCCTCCCTCCCTCACCCCTTCCCTCACATATTTCTGTGTCTTTGAAAGATCTCCTTTTCATATATATGTGTACACCCCATGGCTGTTCTTCTCAGATAAGTAACAGCATTTCTTACCAGATCTGGATTTAGAATCTGCCCTTTTTGAGCATTCCGAAATCAGTCTAAAATGTCAAACAAAGTGGGGGATATATGAGGAGACATTCACAGCGCACACCGCGAGGGCAAGTGATGCTCAACACTGTATTTCTAAACTCACTTTTCAAGTTGCCTAAGATCAGAAGGAAATCCAACAAAGACAACGGAATTCAATGGTGTGAAATATGCATTGAGTAGATTCCTATAAAACTTAAAAGGTGAATTTAGACAGCATAGACAAAAAAAAAAAACAATCTATAGCCTTGTTTGCCTTGTTGGCTGGTTTTTGTTTTTTTGTTTTGTTTTGTTTTGTTTTGTTTTGTTTTGTTTTGTTTTCAGCCCTGTCCACTTTCCACTTGCCTTCTAGAAATCTCAGAGCCTAGAATTTCACTTTAAGGAACCAGGTCAAAATTGTACAACACTGGTCTACAGGATGTTAACAAGTGCTTCGTGAAAAAATAATTCTTTGGAATTATTTTTAGAGTTTAACTTAACTTGATGAAATCTAGGTTAAAAAAATGCTAAACATGTATCTTCACTGAAGTACTTTCCTGTACTTTTTTTTTTTTGAACAAGATCTTACTCTGTCACCCACGCTGGAGTACAGTGATGCAACCCAGTGATCACAGCTCACTGCAGACTTGGCCTTCCCAGGCTCAAGTGATCCTCCCATATTAGCCCTCTGAGTAGCTAAGACTACAGGCACACACCAGCAGGCCTGGTTAATTTTTGTGCATGTGTATTTTTTGTAGAGACAAGGTTTGACCATATTGCCTAGAATGGTCTCTAACTCCTGGGCTCAAGCAATCCTCCTACCTCAACCTCCCAAAGTGCTAGGATTATAGGTTCTTTAAATATATGTGTTATGACTCTCAAATATATAGATATAGCATGTGATATTCTCCAAAGTTATTGATGATGGAAACCTTTTTTTACGGGGAATATCCTGCAGGGCCAGTTTTTCAGGGAACATATTCTGAGAAAGGTTAGATTAGATCATTCCCTTTTATTGACCCCAAAAAAGAGTAATAGACTCTCTTATGGTACCATTCACAGTATTGAAAAATATTTTTAAGCTGAAGACTTGTATCATGGGCACTTTTGAAAATGTTAGCTGGAGACAAAACTGCATGATTATCTCAGTAGACGCAGAAAAAGTCTTTGATAAAATCCAAAATTTCTTCATACTAAAAACTCTCAATAAACTAGGTGTTGAAGGAACATACCTCAAAATAATAAAACCCATATAAGACAAACCCACAGCCAATAACATACTGAATGGGCAAAAGCTGGAAGCATTTCCCTTGAAAACCAGCACAAGACAAAAATGCCCTCCCTTACCACTCCCATTCAACATAATATTGGAAGTTCTAGCCAGGGCAATCAGGCAAAAGAAAGAAATAAAGGATATTCAAATAGGAAAAGAGGAAGTCAAATTATCCTTGTTTGCAGATGACATGATCCTATATCTAGAAAACCCCATCATCTCAGCCCAAAAGTTTCTCGAGCTGATAAGCAATTTCAGCAACGTCTCAGGATATAAAATCAATGTGCAAAAATTGCTAGCATTTTACACCAACAACAGGCAAGCACAGAGCCAAATCATGAATGAATTCACATTCACAATTGCTACAAAAAGAATAAAATATCTAGGAATACAGCTAACAAAGGAAGTTAGGGACTTCTTTAAGGAGAACTACAAACCACTGCTCAAAGAAATCAGAGTGGACACAAATGGAAAACATTTCATGCTCATGGATAAGTAGAATCAATATGTGAAAATGGCCAGACTGCCCAAAGTAACTTATAGATTCAATGCTATTGCCATTAAACTACCATTGACATTCTTTACAGAATTAGAAAAAACTATTTTCAAATTCATATGGAAACAAAAAAGAGCCCAAATAGCCAAGATAATCCTAGGTAAAAATAACAAAGCTGGAGGCATCACGCTACTGACTTCAAACTACACTACAAGGCTATGATAACAAGAACAGCATAATACTGGTCCAAGAACAGACACACAGACCAATGGAACAGAATAGAGAATTCAGAAATAAGACTGCACACCTATAACCATCTGATCTTCAACAAACTTGAGAAAAACAAGCAATGGGAAAAGACTCTATATTTAAGAAATGGTGCTGGGAGTACTGGCTAGCCATATGCAGAAAATTAAAACTGGACCACTTCCTTACACTATATATAAAAATTAACTCAAGATGGATTAAAGACTTAAATGTAAAACTCAGAACTATAAAAACTCTAGAAGAAAATCTAGGCAATACCATTCAGGACACGGACACAGATTTTATGACAAATGCAATGCCAAAAGCAGTTACAACAAAAGCAAAAATTGACAAATGGGATCTAATTAAACTAAAGAGTTTCTGTACAGCAAAAGAAACTAGCATCAGAGTGAACAGGCAACCTACAGAATGAGAGAAAATTTTACAATATATTCATCTGACAAAGGTCTAATATCCAGAGTCCACATGGAACTTAAGTTTACAAGAAATAAATAAACAACCCCATTAAAAAATGGGCAAAGGACAGGAACAGACACTTCTCAAAAGAAGACATACATACAGCCAACAAACACAAAAAAAACCTCAACATCACTGATCATTAGAGAAATGAAAATCAAACCCACAATGAAATGTTATCTCACACCAGCTGGAATGACTATTAATATTTATATATATATATAATTTTTATATTGTTCTTTAGGTTCTGAGGTACATGTGCAGATGGTGCAGGATTGTTGCATAGGTACACACATGGCAATGTGGTTTGCTGCCTCCATCCCCGTCACCTCTATCTGGCACTTCTACCCGTTATCCCTCTACAACCTCCCTACCCCCCCGCTGTCCCTCCCCTAATCCCCTCCTCAACTGACCCCAGTGTGTGATGCTCCCCTCCCTGTGTCCATGTGTTCTCATTGTTCAACACCCGCCTATGAGTGAGAACAGGCAGTGTCTGATTTTCTGTTCTTGTGTCAGTTTGCTAAGAATGACCATTTTCCAGATTCATCCGTCTCCCTACAATGGACACAAACTCATCTTTTTTAAGGCTGCATAGTATTCCATGGTGTATATGTGCCACATTTTCCTTGTCCAGTCTATCATTGATGGGCATTTGGGTTGGCTCCAGGTCTTTGCTATTGTAAACAGTACCACAATAAACATACATATACATGTGTCTTAATAATAGAACTATTTTTAATCATTTGGATATATACCCAGTAATGGGATTGCTGGGTCAAATAGAATTTCTATTTCTAGAGCCTTGAGGAATCGTCACACTGTCTTCCACAATGGTTGAACTAATTTACACTCCCACCAACAGTGTAAAAGTGTTCCTATTTCTCCACATCCTCTCCAGCATCTGTTGTCTCCAGATTTTCTGATGATCACCATTCTAACTGGCGTGAGATGGTATCTCAATGTAGTTTTGACTTGCATTTCTCTAATGACCAGTGATGATGAGCATTTTTCATGTTTGTTGGCATCATATATGTCTTCCTTTGAAAAGTGTCTTTTCATGTGCTTTGCCCACTTTTGAATGGGTTTATTTGCTTTTTTCTTGTAAATCTGTTTTAGTTCTTTGTAGATGCTGGATATTAGCCCTTTGTCAGATGGGTAGATAGCAAAATTTTTTTCCCATTCTGTTGTTTGCTGGTTCACTCTAATGATTGTTTCTTTTGCTGTACAGAAGCTCTGGAGATTAATGAGGTCCCATTTGTCTATTTTGGCTTTTGTTGCCAATGCTTCTGGTGTTTTGGTCATGAAGTCCTTGCCTATGCCTATGTCCTGAATGGTTTTGCCAAGGTTTTCTTCTAGGGTTTTTATGGTGTTGGGTTTTTATGTTGTTAGGTCTTATCTTTAAGTCTTTAATCCATCTGGAGTTACTTTTAGTATAAGGTGTCAGGAAGGGGTCCAGTTTCTGCTTTCCGCACATGGCTAGCCAGTTTTCCCAACACCATTTATTGAACAGGGAACTCTTTCCCCATTGCTTGTTTTTATCAGGTTGGTCAAAGACCAGATGGTTGTAGATGTGTAGCATTGCCTCCAAGGCCTCTCTTCTGTTCCACTAGTCTATATCTCTGTTTTGGTACCAGTACCATGCTGTTTTGATTACTGTAGCTTTGTAGTATAGTTGGAAATCAGGTAGCGTGATGCATCCGGCTTTGTTGTTTTTGCTTAGGATTGTCTTGGCTATGCAGGCTCTCTTTTGGTTCCATTTGAAGTTTAAAGTGGTTTTTTCCAGTTCTGTGAAGAAGGTCATTGGTAGCTTGATGGGGATAGCATTGAATCTATAAATTACTTTGGGCAGTATGACCATTTTCATGATATTGATTCTTCCTAACCATGAGCATGGAATGTTTTTCCAACTGCTTGTGTTCTCTCTTATTTCCTTGAGCAGTGGTTTGTAGTTCTCCTTGAAGAGGTCCTTTACATCCTTTGTTAGCTCTATTTCTAGGTATTTTAATATCTTTGTAGCAATTGTGAATGGGAGTTCACTCTTGATTTGGCTCTCTTTTAGTCTGTTATTGGTTTATAGGAATGCTTGTGATTTCTGCACATTGATTTTGTATCCTGAGACTTTGCTGAAGTTGCTGATCAGTTTAAGATTTGGGGCTGAGATGATGGGGTTTTCTGAATATACAATCATGTCATCTGCAAATAGAGACAATTTGACTTCCTCCTTTCCTAACTGAATACCCTTTATTTCTTTTTCTTGGCTGATTGCTCTGGCTAGAACTTCCAATACTATATTGAATAGGAGTGGTAAGAGAGGGCATCCTTGTCCAGTGCCAGATTTCAAAGGGAAGCTTCCAGTTTTTCCCATTCAGTATGATATTGGCTGTGGGTTTGTCATAAATAGCTTTTATTATTTTGAGATATGTTCCATGGATACCTAGTTTATTGAGAGTTTTTAGCATAAAGAGCTGTTGAATTTTGTCAAAGGCCTTCTCTGTATCTATTTAGATAATCATGTGGTTTTTTTCTTTCTTCTGTTTATGTGGTGGATTACATTTATATACTTGCATATGTTGAACAACCCTTGTATCCCCGGGATGAAGCCTACTTGATCATGATGGATAAGCTTTTTGATGTGCTGTTGCAATCGGTTTGCCAGTACTTTATTGAAGATTATTGCATCTATGTTCATCATGGATACTAGTCTGAGGTTTTCTTTTTTGTTGAGTCTCTGCCGGGTTTTGGTATCAGAATGGTATCAGTCTCATAAAATGATTTGTGAGGGATTCCCTCTTTTTGGATTGCTTGGAATAGTTTCAGAAGGAATGGTACCAGCTCCTCTTTGTAATGTCTGGTAGAATTTGGCTCTGAACCCATCTGGACCTGGGTTTTTTTGGTTGGCAGGCTATTAATTGCTGCCTCAACTTGAGTCCTTGTTATTGGTCTCTTCAGCATTTCAGCTTCTTTCTGGTTTAGGCTTGGGAGGGTGCAAGTGTCCAGGAATTTATCCATTTCTTCCAGGTTTACTGGTTTATGTGCATAGAGTTGTTCGTAGTATTCTCTGATGGTAGTTTGTATTTCTGTGGAATTGGTGGTGATATATCCATTACCATTTTTTATTGCATCTATTTGATTCTTCTCTCTTTTCTTTTTTATTAATCTGGCTAGTGGTCTGTCTATTTTGTTGATCTTTTTGAAAAACCAGCTCCTGGATTTATTGATTTTTTGAACGGTTTTTTGTGTCCCTATCTCCTTCATTTCTGCTCTGATCTTAGTTATTTCTTGTCTTCTGCTAGCTTTTGAGTTTTTTTGATCTTGCTCCTCTAGCGCTTTCAATTTTGATGATAGGGTGTCAGTTTTAGATCTTTCCTTGCTTCTCATGTGGGCATTTATTGCTATATATTTCCCCTCTAGACACTGCTTTAAATGTGTCCAGAGATTCTGGTACATTGTGTATTTGTTCTCGTTGGTTTCGAAGAACATCTTTATTTCTGCCTTCATTTCATTGTTTATCCAGTCAACATTCAAGAGCCAGTTGTTCAGTTTCCATGAAGTTGTGTGGTTCTGAGTGAGTTTCTTAATCCTGAGTTCTAATTTGATTGCACTGTAGTCTGAGAGACTGTTTGTTATGATTTTCATTCTTTTGCATTTGCTGAGGAATGATTTACTTCCAGTTATGTGGTCAATTTTAGAGTAGGTGTGATGTGATGTGATGCTGAGAAGAATGTATATTCTGTGGATTTGGGTGGACAGTTCTGTAGATGTCTATTAAGTTTTCTTGGTCCAGATCTGAGTTCAAATCCTGGATATCCTTGTTAATTTTCTGTCTCATTGATCTAATATTGACAGTGGAATGTTAAAGTCTTCTACTATTATTGTGTGGGAGTCTAAGTCTCTTTGTAGGTCATTAAGAACTGCTTTATGTATCTGGGTGCTCCTATATTGGGTGCGTATATATTTAGGATCATTAGCTCTTGTTGCATTGATCCTTTTACCATTATGTAATGCCCTTCTTTATCTCTTTTGATCTTTGTTGGTTTAAAGTCTATTTTATCAGAGACTAGGATTGCAACTCCTGCTTTTTTTTTGCTCTCCATTTGCTGGGTAGATCTTCCTCCATCCCTTTATTTTGAGCCTATGTGTATCCTTGCATGTGAGATGGGTTTCCTGGATACAGCACACCGATGGGTTTTGACTTTTTATCCAATTTGCCAGTCTGTGTCTTTTGATTGGGGCATTTAGCCCATTTACATTTAAGGTTAATATTGTTGTGTGTGAATTTGATCCTGCCATTTTGATGCTAGCTGGTTGTTTTGCCCATTAGTTGATACAATTTATTTATTGTGTCGATGCTCTTTACCATTTGGTATGTTTTTGGAGTGGCTGGTACTGGTTGTTCCTTTCCTTGTTTAGTGCTTCTTTCAGGAGCTCTTATAAGACAGGCCTGGTGGTGATGAAATCTCTCAGCAATTGCTTGTCCATAAAGGATTTTCTTTCTCCTTCGCTTATGAAGCTTAGTTTGGCTGGATATGAAATTCTAGGTTGAAAGTTCTTTTCTTTAAGGATGTTGAATATTGGCCCCCACTCTCTTCTGGCTTGTAGGGTTTCTGCTGAGAGATCTGCTGTGAGTCTGATGGGCTTCCCTTTGTGGGTAACCCGATCTTTCTCTCTGGCTGCCCTTAGCATTTTTTCCTTCATTTCAATCCTGGTGAATCTGATGATTATGTGCCTTGGGATTGCTCTTCTTGAGGAATATCTTTGTGGTGTTCTCTGTATTTCCTGGACTTGAATGTTGGCCTGCCTTGCTAGGTTGGGGAAGTTCTCCTGGATAATATCCTGAAGAGTGTTTTCCAGCTTGGATTCATTCTCTCCGTCACATTCAGGTACACCTATCAAATGTAGATTAGGTCTTTTCACATAATCCCATATTTCTTGGAGGTGTTGTTCATTTCTTTTCACTTTTTTCTCTGATCTTGCCTTCTCATTTTATTTCATTGAGTTGGTCTTCAGTCTCTGATATCCTTTCTTCTGCTTGGTAGATTCAGCTATTGAAACCTGTGTATGCTTCACGAAGTTCTCGTGCTGTATTTTTCAGCTCCATCATTTCATTTATATTCATTTCTAAGCTGTTTATTCTCATTAGCATTTCATCTAACCTTTTTTCAAGGTTCTTAATTTCTTTGCATTGGGTTAGAACATGTTCTTTTAGCTTGGAGAAATTTGTTATTACCCACCTTCTGAAGCCTGTTTCTGTCAATTCATCAGATAATTCTCCAACCAGCTTTGTTCCCTTGCTGGTGAGGAGTTGTGATCCCTTGGAGGAGGAGAGGCATTCTGGTTTTTGGTGTTTTCATTCTTTTTGTGCTGGTTTCTTCCCATCTTCATGGATTTATCTACCTGTGGTCTTTGTCATTGGTGACTTTCAGTTGAGGTCTCTGAGTGGATGTCCTTTTGGTTGATGTTAGGGTTATTTCTTTCTGTTTTTTAGTTTTCCTTCTAACAGTCAGGCCCCTCTGCAGCAGGACTGCTGGAGGTCCACTCCAGTCCTTGCTTGCCTGGGGATCACCCGTGGGGGCTGCAGAACAGTCAGGGTTGCTGCTGGTTTCTTCTCCTGTTATCTTCCTCCTAGAAGGGTACCCGCCAGATGCCAGCCTGAGCTCTCCTTTATGAGGTGTCTCTTTGGATATATGGGGGTCGGGGGAGCTGCTTGAGGAGACAGTTTGTCCCTTATAGGAGCTCAAGTGCTGAGCTGTGAGCTCCATTGTTCTGTTCAGAGCTGCTGGGCAGGCAGAACTCATAATTGCCTTTTTTCCCAGGTGCTCTGTCCTGGGAAGGTGAGGCTTTATTATTAAGTTCCTGACATGCTGCTGCCTTTTTTTCAGAGATCCCCTGCCCAGCAAGGAGGTAGTCTAGTCACAGTCTGCCAGCCAAGGCATTGCTGAGCTGCCGTGGGCTCTGCCCAGCTGCTATGTGAACTTCCTTGTGGTTTTGTTTACAGAGGTACAGTCAGAACTGCCTCAGTAATGGCAGTCTATCTTAGTAATGGTGGACTCCCTCAGTAAGCGGATTGCCTTAGTAATGGTGGACTGCCTCGGTAATGGTGGACTGCCTCGGTTATGGCGGACTGCCTCGGTAGTGGTGGACTGCCTCAGTAATGGCTCATGCCCTTCCCCCCCACCGAGCTGGACCATCCCAGGTCTAGCTGCACTTGCTGTGAAACTCTCAATGCAGAGCATTTCAGATTACTGGTCTTTGTGGGAGGTGGGACCCACTGAGCCAGATCACCTGGCTCCCTGTTCCAGCTCCCTTTTTTTCAGTTGAATGGGCCTCTCCGTATCCCAGGCGTTCCAGGTGCCAGTTGAAATGGCCACCCAGATTTGTGTGAGTTTTTGTGCGGAGACCCCTGGTGCTGGCTGAAACAGTCGTGCTGGAAACTTGTAGTGCTTTTCAGCTGGGGAATCTCCTGGTCTGTGGACAGTAAAAACTCATTTGAAAATGCAGTGATCACTCAACCTCTCTGTTGTTCTTGCTGGGAACTGCACTCCAGAGCTACTCCTATTTGGCCATCTTGGATCCCCCATCAGAATGACTATTATTAAAAAACAAAAAACAACAGATGCTGGAGAGGTTTCAGAGAAAAAGGAATGTTTTCACACTGTAGGTAGAGGTGTAAATTAGTTCCACCATTGTGGAAGACAGTGTGGCAATCCCTCAAAGACCTAGAGGGAGAAATACCATTTGACCCAGCAATCCCATTACTGAATATATGCCCAAAGGAATATAAATCATTATATTATAAAGATACATGCATGTGTGTGTTCATTATATCACTATCCACAATAGCAAAGACATGAAATCAACCTGAATGCCCATCAATGATAGACTGGATAAAGAAAATGTGGTACATATACACCATGCAATACTATGCAGCTATAAAAAAGAAAGAGATTGTGTCCTTTGCAGGGACATGGATGAGTTGGAGGCCATTATCTTTAGCAAACTAACACAGGAACAGAAAACCAAACCAAGCACTGCATATTCTCACTTATAAGTGGGAGCAGAATGATGAGAAGACATGGACACATGGGGGAGGGGAACAAACAACACACACTAGGGCCTGTCAGGGAGCAAATGGGGGAGAGAGAGCATCAGGAAGAATAGCTAATGGATGCTGGACTTAATACCTAGGTGATGGGATGATCTATGCAGCAAACCACCATGGCACACATTTACCTATGTCACAAACCTGCATATTCGACACATGTACCCCTCAGTTCAAAATAAATGTTGAAGGAAAAAAAAGAAAAAAGAAAATGTTGGCTGAAACATTTATAAACATTTCAATTTATAATATCCAAATCTGAACATATTTTGAATTGCAGCAAGATTATCATAAACTCGTCTCCATTGAATGCTAACTGCTAGGCATAGTGGTTTAGCCCACAGACTCTGGAGCCAGGCTTCCTCGATTTAAATCCTGGCTTCCTCACTTGTCAACTGTATGACTTTGTGCTGGTTATTTCACCTCTCTGTGCCACAGCTCTCAGCTTCCCCATGCGTATAATGACAATAATAACATTAGTACCTGCTTCACATTGTTGCTGTGAGACTTAATGAGTTGAAAATGTATAAAGTTCTTAAAATGGTAAATACTAACGAGGCTTTTGAGAAGAATAATATGCCATATAAGTCATTTCAAGTTTTCATTAATAAAATAGTGCATATATCCTTTGAACCATAGATTTATCCTGTTATCTTTCCCCATCTAAGAACTGTCCTATTTTCCATATGAAAAAGAAACAATGGAAATTTAGAGAGTAAGGAAAAAAATATTAATATTCACTGGCAAGTTATACAATATTCAAATGCAGAAATGAGAGACTGTTCAGTTTGTAATATTTTAGAGGAAAATATTAGATAGGAACTAAATGTAATTTAGCCTAATCACACATGTCCTCCAGGCCTGGGGACACACTGACACTTTGTGTGGGTGGCTGTGCAGACAAGTATGTATGAGTACTGTTGCATATACTGAGCAATAAAATTTCAAGATTTTGCTATTTTAAATTGCTGAATTGAAAAAAATAGCTATTTCTGGGTCATTTACCATATTTGCATGAATATCACGAACCCTTTGTTAGCAGACAGATTTTCAGTATCTGGCTAGATTTAAAGGACTCTTTTTAGGTGTCAATGAATTTACACTGAAGATTCCATGTTCCACTGCAGGCACCTTCTTCTCTGACCTGTCTCTGACTTAAATCTTTGTCCCAGTCTCTCTCTAGGTCTGTCTCTTCCTCCTACTAGCACAAACGGTAGACTCCGCCTTAAAGCTTTCCTACAAAACTCCATATATTCTCATGTCCTCATAGTCTCCCAAGCTAATTGCAAGTTTCCTCAAAATAATTTTCTGTCCTTAAAGACATAATGAACGACTGAAAACCCTTCAGACCCCCTATTCTCAGTGTAGCAGAGGCCCTTTATATCATGTAAGTCCTAGTGAGGCTGAAGCTGCAAAAGAAGCCTATAAACTTTCCAAATTCATCACTGCTTGTCATCTCAAAAACGCGGTGGAGAGTGTGGTTGGTTTGTGCCTCTGCCCAGGCGCATTCTTGCCCCTCTCTGTGCAGCCTTGGAGACTGCCTCCACTGGACCCCATCAACCTGGCTCCACTGCCAGCTGGCTCTTGGTTGGGTTTGGCAAGGAAGACCCCTCAGAGTGAGGCAGGAGGAAAGAAAAGATAAGATGTTGCCTTCCTGCTCCCACCCTGCCCTGCATCATGTTTTCTGGTAGCGACTACATCCCTTCCTGACTTCAGCTCCCACCAGACTGGAGTAAAGCACTTTGCAATGTTCTTCATCTCTTCAGGCCTGGGGCAGTAATGATTCCCACTGTTGCTAGTCTCTGGGTGCCTCAGCAACCCTGATTGTTCTCTTAACCCTGTCTACGCCCTTTAAGGACCCTCTTCTTTGCAGTCTCTTGAACTATGTGAATTGGATTGGTTTTTGCTAAGACCTTAACTGATAAAAGAGCTCTGATAAAAATAATAATTTTACGTAAATCCTATTATCATTCTTAAACAAAATAGCATATTTGCATATACATATACAGTCTCAGAGGTTAAAAAGGCTTATGCTAAAATTGTTAATTTAGAATCCCACAAATTTAATCCATGTTAGCAAACTCCCTGGTCCCTCACCCTTGCTCCTCTGCCTGGAAATTCCCTAGATCTCTTCATGGCTGACTTTTTCTCGTCATTCAGACCTCAACTTAATGATTACCCACTTAGAAAAGGCTTTAGGTAGCCACCCACCTTCTCCCTCAGCATTTGAATTTAATCCTGTATATAACACCTTTTACTATTTGATATTCTTGCTATTTGCTTGTTTGTGTGCCCTCTCCCATGCTGGGACATGTGCTCTATGACAGCTGAAACTTTGTCTATCTTCTTCACTGCTCTATCCTCAGCACTTGGCACATAGTAGGTGCTCCAAACCTATGTTGAATGAATTAATGAATGAGTTGGCATTTTACAAGAGATAAATGGAATAAATTACTGTCCTTGCTCTAATGGAACTCACAAATGGGAGAAAGAGACACACCTGTAAATTTATAGTAGAAGAAAGTATAGAAGAACACAGACTCCCACATCCAGCCATGGCAAACTACTTTATTACAGTGCAACTGCCATAAAGGTATGATAAAATGGTGGAAAAAAAAAAACTGTTTTGAAGATGTTGGAAACTCAAGGAAGCAAGGATTTTCAGGTCCAGGAGTCCAGAGTAAAGAGAAACTCACTGAGGTGAGACCAACTCACTCCACTTTTCTTCTCAGAGCATTTTCTGATTCATGTGCAGCATGTGTGGAAGGATTGAGAAGCCAAGTAGAAAGCAGCTGCTAAGAAGCAAAAAAAAAAAAAAAAAAAAAAAACAGCTGAACCAAACTTTCATCACCTAACAAGGCTAGAAGTTCAGGACAAGCAAGACAATCAGGACTTAAGAGGCCAAGATACAGGAGAGAAAGGAAGCAGAAAGAAATGAGTCCAACAATGTGGGCAAACATTTTTCCCCTTGAGGCATTTACTGATTCCTAAGAAGCACCTATAGAGAGGCAGACAGTGGCTTCTGAGACTGTAAGAAACTGGGCAGGACTATCAGTAGTGTTTCAATGCTGAAATAGTTTTTAAATCCTCCCTGGAAGAAGAAAATATCATTCATAATCTCTGCTATTTTTATACACATATGGCATTCAATAAAATGTTAACAGACATACCAAGAGACATGACCAATAATTTTTTTTAAAGATTATAGAAACATACTCTCTAAAAATCCAAGGAATTACATAAATACCTTAAAATGCCTATGATTGATAAGCTGATAAAAATAGGAGTGAAAATGGCACCAGATAATTAGAATCTATATAAAAAGGGAATCAAATGAAAAATCTAAACTAATATTATAAAGCAGTAACTCAATAAATAAATTTAACAGAAGATTAGACATTAGCTGGAAAAGGGACTAGCAATTTGGAAGATAAAACAATGGAAATTAGTCAGAATGAAGCATAGAGGAAAAAGGATAGGAAAAAATATAGGAGACCTATGAGGCCTAGCAGAAAAATTTAACATATATGGAATTAGAGTCCCAAAAGAGGAAGGAGAGAAAGGAGGCAAAGCAATATGTGATAATGACCAAGAATTTTTCAAAGCTGACAAACATACATCAAGCCACAGATTGAAGAAGCCCTTCAATCTCCATGAAGATAAACACAAAGAAAAAAAGACACCAATACACATCATGGAAATCTGCTGGAAACCAAATACAAAGACAAAAAACTTGAAGATAAATATAAAATAATTTTTGCTTCAGAGAATTGGATAAAGATGCACAAAGAAAGCAACAATTCATTTATTCAACAAGAATTCATTGGGTACTTAATATGTATCTATCACTAACTTGAGTCTTTTTTTTTATTGTACTTTAGGTTCTGGGGTACATGTGCAGATCATGCAGGAATGTTGCATATGTATATACATGGCAAGGTGGTTTGCTGCCTCCATCCCCCCCGTCACCCACATCTGGCATTTCTCCCCATGTTATCCCTCCCCAGCCTCCCCCACCCCCCCACTGTCCCTCCCCTAGTACCCCCCCAACAGACCCCTGTGTGTGATGCTCCCCCCTTCCTGTGCCCATGTGTTCTCATTGTTCAACACCCGCCTATGAGTGAGAACATGCAGTGTCTGATTTTCTGTTCTTGTGTCAGTTTGCTGAGAATGATGCTTTCCAGATTCATCCATTTCCCTACAAACACATGAACTCATCGTTTTTTATGGCTACACAGTATTCCATGGTTATGTGTGCCACATTTTCCTTGTCCAGTCTATCATCGATGGGCATTTGGGTTGGTTCCAGGTCTTTGCTATTGTAAATGGTGCCTCAATGAACATACATGTGCATGTCTCTTTATAATAGAACGATTTATAATCCTTTGGGTATATACCCAGTAATGGGATTGCTGGGTCTAATGGAATCTCTATTTATAGGTCCTTGAGGAATCGCCAAACTGTCTTCCACAATGGTTGAACTAATTTATACTTCTACCAACAGTGTGAAAGTGTTCCTATTTCTCCACATCCTCTCCAGCATCTGTTGTCTCCAGATTTTTTGATGATCACCATTCTAACTGGCGTGAAATGGTATCTCAATGTAGTTTTGACTTGCATTTCTCTAATGACCAGTGATGATAAGCATTTTTCATATGTTTGTTGGCATCATATATGTCTTCTTTTGAAAAGTGTCTTTTCATGTGCTTTGCCCACTTTCGAATGGGTTTATTTGCTTTTTTCTTGTAAATCTGTTTTAGTTCTTTGTAGATGCTGGATATTAGCCCTTTGTCAGATGGGTGGATTGCAAAATTTTTTTCCCATTCTGTTGTTTGCTGGTTCACTCTCATGATTGTTTCTTTTGCCGTACAGAAGCTCTGGAGTTTAATGAGGTCCCATTTGTCTATTTTGGCTTTTGTTGCCATTGCTTTTGGTGTTTTAGCCATGAAGTCCTTGCCTATGCCTATATCCTGAATGGTTTTGCCAAGGTTTTATTCTAGGATTTTAATGGTGTTAGATCTTATGTTTAAGTCTTTAATCCGTCTGGGGTTACTTTTAGTGTAAGGTGTCAGGAACGGGTCCAGTTTCTGCTTTCTGCACATGGCTAGCCAGTTTTCCCAACACCATTTATTGAACAAGGAATCCTTTCCCCATTGCTTGTTTTTGTCAGGTCTGTCAAAGATCACACGGTTGTAGATGTGTAGCACTGCCACCAAGGCCTCTCTTCTGTTCCATTGGTCTATGTCTCTGTTTTGGTACCAGTACCATTGCTGTTTTGATTACTGTAGCCTTGTAGTATAGTTTGAAGTCAGGTAGCATGATGCCTCCAGTTTTGTTCTTTTTGCTTAGGATTGTCTTGGCTTGCGGGCTCTCTTTCAGTTCCATATGAAGTTTAAAGTAGTTTTTTCAGTTCTGTGAGGAAGGTCATTGGTAGTTTGATGGGGATAGCATTGAATCTATAAATTACTTTGGGCAGTATGGCCATTTTCATGATATTGATTCTTCTTAACCATGAGCATGGAATGTTTTTTCCATCTGTTTGTGTTCTCTCTTATTTTCTTGAGCAGTGGTTTGTAGTTCTCCTTGAAGAGGTCCTTTACATCCTTTGTTAGTTCTATTCCTAGATATTTTATTCTCTTCGTAGCAATTGTGAGTGGAAGTTCACTCTTGATTTGGCTCTCTGTTAGTCTGTTATTGGTGTGTAGGAATGCCTGTGATTTCTGCACATTGATTTTGTATCCTGAGACTTTGCTGAAGTTGCTTATCAGTTTAAGGAGATTTGGGGCTGAGGAGTCTTTAAAGAAACAAAGATAAAAATGGCATTATCTCTGTTTTCTAGGAATTCAAGTTTGATGTGTAAGAGAGACAGAAATGTAAACAAATTCTGCATAAAGCCTACTAAAAAGGGATTTTTTTTTTAACCGCTAAGGAAGAATGATGCTTGGGGCAGGCAGGTGTGAGGGGGCACAGAGAAGCTGCAGAACATTTGCATGTTGTCTTGCTAGAGTTTCTAGGCATGGAGCAATCCAAGCAACAGCACAAAGGAATGAAACTGGACAGTTCATCGAGCAACAGTGAGTTGTCTCTTGGGGTTCAGTGTAGGGAGATGGCAGGGAGTTGCAGAAAATGAGGCTGAAGAATAAGGTTGGAAACCGATTCAGTAGGCAGTTGGGACTCATCACAAGTTTTTTCAGCAGGAAAGGGACATCACCAACTCATTCTTTAGGAAGAGCACTCTGGGGACAACTTGAAGTGCACTCTTGAGAAGAAATCAATAGCAGCCCATGAGACCAACTAGACAGCTACTTGTCATGGTCCAGGCAAGCAAGAGAGAGTGTGGCCTGGACTAGGGCAACAGAAATAGATGTGAATACATGAGAGGGTATTCTCTAGACATTTCAAAGCCAGAATCAACAGGACTTAGCACCCACTGATTGTAGGAGACAGAAAAATAAGTCCAAGTTGACTTGGGTGTGTGGAGGATGTCACAATGATGTTAACACAAGGATAATATCATGAGGCTTGTTGATTTAGAAATATCAATAGAACATTTCTGAAATGTCCATCAGGGAGCTGGAAAGTCCAGTTTAGAACCCAGATGCAAAATTAGGAGCTGACACCATGCTGTGAGGGCAAAGGAGAGAATGAGGTAGCCTGTGGCCTGGCAGAGCAAGAACTGAATAGAGACCAGTGACCCTGAAGTTAACACATCTCAGGAAACACAGATCATCCCAACAAAATGGTCATGGGTTACTCATTCTGAGACCTGTGAAAATATTTTAATTAGAAAAAAAATCATTAGGATGCTCATTACACAGGAAAACTGAGAAACAGATCTATTACCCTTTGTATTTTATGTTTTCCTGAAGCCTTTTGCTAAGCTGCATCCCAATTTTTTTTTTTTTTTTTTTTTGCTTATACAGCAGAAACCCTAATAATATGAGTTGTAGTTTAAAAGCACTTTCCAAGTCCGCCAGTTGAAAATTTTAGTATGAATAATGTCAGAAGCATGGGGGAGGTAGTTAAACGCTATGTCTCTCCTGTGTTTTAAAATAGTGCACATCAAATAAAAGAGAAACACACTTAAAACTGAGATTAAATTTCCACTATATTAAACGATTACTTTGATTTAAACATATATATACATGTATACACACACACACACATACATACACTGTCTATATATGCCAAGTGGGGGAATTCTTTCTGTTATCAGTCAATTCCTCTCATTTCACTTATGATATATGGATAAAAATGTAACTTTGTCAGAGATTAGGAGCTTTTTGCAGCCCCACGTTATTGCAGAATGCTAAAGTTCAGGTCAAGAATAACAGACTTCCTTCTGCTGCAGAAATTTTCTCACAGAGTTACACCGGATGCAATTTGAACTTTTGTGTTTCTTAGCTACTTGTGGTTTGTTTCTTTAAAAGTCAGTTGATCTTGCTTCATATCCCTGAGGTCACTAGAGAGAGGCAACTCTGTTAAGATTTGTGCATTTGATCTTTGAAGATGACTCCCCCAGATTCTTTTCCTATACCCTAAAAACCAGTACCCAATAGTAGCTACTCTGTAGCGGGCCTAATTAGAAAGTAAAACAATTAAGTTACTGAGTTCTTCCTCTGCATTCAGCACTGCTTCATGTAACAAGAAGCAAAGAAGCTGTGGAAAAGATTTAAGTAAGTGGAAGACAGAAGTTATATTTTTAAAGAAAACCAAACATTGCAAGACACTATCATCAAGGGCTAAATGGAGCAGCATCTGTAGGATCTTCTAAAAAGGAGAGATTTGAGTGGACTTTGTGAATCTGGAAGGCTCCGTGGAGGAGGGAGAATTTAACCCTGGAAACACTAGTGTGTCTCTTTTATCCTCTTTGCTCTGGGCGTAGCATTTATGTTACATTTTGCCACCCAGCCAAGGAAGAATGTCATGCCATAGACCTGGTTTTAGATACAGTTGAATCCTTTGAAAATTCAAGCCTTCTTCATCACACTTTGTAGTAAGAGGTCAAAGCTACAGTTTCCCTCACTGCCAAACCCACATCTGTGCTGCTGCCTGTTCCAGTATTACACACACACACACACACACACGGACACACACACAGACACACACATACACACAGACACACACACACACACACACACCTGACTGAACATGTATAGAGGTAAAACAGGGAGAAGGATTCTCTTTCCCCAAAGTCTGTAGCCTTATGTGAGGGCTGGTGCTACAGCTGATTCCAGGCCAATCTCAGGCCAAATCTCGGCATCATGGAAGCTGGTCTGCAGAGCCTCTAGTTCCTCACCTCTGCCAACAGCCTCCTTTGTCACTTACTCTCTCTGGAACGTTTTCTCTGTAGGTTCACATCTCATGAGTTATCATTCACCAAACATTTATTAAGCACCTACAAAGCACAAAGTACTCTGCGTAGAGTAGAATGTGTGAACCCAATGAATGAATGAAAGAACTGCCAAGAAGTACACCATCTATGGGGAGACCCGACTGAAAATTCTAAGCTGGTAGTATGCTAGAACTGTACACAGACAAAGCTACAAGATGGTGTAAAGCTTAAAACTACAGGTATCAGATTTTTTTTAAGCCTTGTAGTTTATGAAGGCCTGCAGGGCAGGAAGAAGGAGGCAAGTCCTCATCAGCCAGTTCCTGAACACACAAGCCTTGACAGAGAGGACCTATAAGGGTCAGCAGCAGGCACACGGTCACAACACTCTGGGAAGATCTCATGAGACTCAATATGAGAGGGAAAGGCGAATGTAGGAACTGAAAAAAAAATAGGAGTGGAGAATGCTGATAACATATATTTTAAAGAAGTCCCAGAGTTTGTCCAAGTAAAGCCTTCCTGAGCTGTCATTTTGTTAAATTCCACCTCTCTTTCTCTGACTCCTGATATGTAATGTCATCTTATCAAGACAGGGGCTGATTTCTGCATTAAGGATATTAAGCGAGAAGAAAATTGGTTGGAAGGCTCAAGGAAGACTTTCGGTAGGAGGTGGCCTCAGAACCCAGCCCAGCGAGTAGACTCTTCTAAGGTGGCACTGGGGAGAACAGCATGGTAGCAATAGATGGGGAGAGTGAGCTGCACACTCCAGAGAGCATATGGACTCCAGAAGAGCTGGAACGTCGACATCTGGGGCAGGGTGAAGAAGTTAGAAGGACGGCAGTGAGAAGACAGTGGGGCCAGTTGCCAGAGGGCCCTGCCTGCCAGGCTAGATGGCACAGAGTAAATTACATAGGCACCAGAGAGCCAGCAATGTTTCTGAGCAGGAGTAGAGAATAGATCCCATCAAACAACCCCACAAAGTCGCTGACTGATACGGCCTCAGCAACTATTTCAATATAAATGGAAATATATATTTCAAATAAAAACTTCCTAAAAGCAAAATGTCTCTGCTAATCCAGAGAGAGAGGTGTCAAATGAGAGAATAAGGGATATTTCTAGGGACAGGGGCTTCCATCCACTCCTCAGACCACTCCTTGAACACCAAGTTGGCATTTGTTGAGGCTTATTGAGGGGGACATGAAAAAGGTGTAGCCCAAAGGTTCCCAGCCCATTTTCTTCTAGCACATCCAGCACAGATGAAGGGCCCTGAGAGAATGTACTCCACAGTGCACCCACAGTCAGTAGAGGACCGCCAGCTTATCAGATGGTCTGAATCAATCAAGGTTCATCATTTTCTCCCAGTCACTGCCTTCAGACCTGCCCTGTAAGATTTCCCTTCTCTGCCCCTGGAACACAACTTCACAGATTACAAAACATTCCAGTCATGGTCAGTTCAACAAACAAGCTTCATTCTGGTCATCAAGACTCACTCTCAGGCCCAGTCCAGTCTCAATCAAAATATCCATCCCATGGAATTCAATGTTCAGCCTCCTCACCCTCAACACCCAACTCATCCCACCCAGCCTTGCTCTGACCTGCATGGAGATGGAGAGTGGTTTGCACTTCCACTGTCTCTTTGCAGCACCTCCACCTTCAGCCATCCCTCCTCCAGGTTGGAGCAGGGGGAAAGGATGATGGTGCAAAGTGGGCACACAAGCTTCCTGACTGGTGCTCTTATGACCCAGTGTTGGTGGCCTTGGGAACCCCCCATCCTAGGCTCGGGAGGAAGAACCAAAGCCTTATCTCCCAGAGTGTGTGATTCATTTCCTTGATCACGCCCCTTGAATCTTTACCTTCTCTTTGTACAGGTTGGAGGTAGGTGATGTGCTAAAGATCACAAGACTGGTTTAGTCACCTCTTAGATGTTACAGGGACCAGTCAAGCAGCAATTCCCTAGGAGCTTCTTATCTAATCATTATTGGTTTGGGGGCTTTAATTGAATTTTTCAAGATAGCAAAAGTGTCATTCAACATCTGATGTATACACAGATTACCACCCACTGCTTGTAATAAACCCTTTCTCTCCCTCTCATTCATAAAATCATATCAAATGCAAGTCAAAGAGAATGAAATTATTTTACAAAAATCTGAATCTGCTCTCATTTATGTTTTAAAATATATTATTCACAAACTTGGATGCTTGAAGCATGACTAATAACAAGTTTCTTTTTACACACCTCACAAGTGATGCTTGGCAACATATACGGAGCCCTTCTTTGCTCAGGCAATTATAATCATATGCCAACATGACTAACTCAATAGAGAGAGGTCCATTTATAGGGATATATAAGTTCTAGGATGTCAGTATTAAGCATTACTATGTGTTACTAAATCTCATATGATGTGGGCAGGGAAGAATCTGTCTTATTGCATGTGGCATCCCTGATTCCCTTCTCTGACTGAGGAAGGAAAACGATGGAGAACAAGAGAGTGAGAAAAGGCAACAGCAAAGAGCATGTGGCATGGGGGTGGTACCAGTGGCTTCACACGTGCAACCCCACAGTACACTTTGTGGCATTTTCCAGCCACAGTCCTTGGGTTGTGAATACCTTTGGTCTCCATGGCCCCATGTGTGGTGACCAACATTACGGGCATTGTCTGAAAGTTTGCCTCAAGTTCACTAGTGCTTGAACACAAATGCCCATCTTCACCTCTTGGTCTCTTGAAGATTAGGACCTTAATCTTCACAGCCAAGTATTAGAAGATGGGGCAGCTGCGGTATGTATCAACCTGTGCTTCTGCAAGCGGGGGAGGTTGATGGAGGGTCACCAATTTTTGTCAATTTCCTGGACTCCTCACAATTACAGTCATGTGTTGCTTAATGATGGGGATATATTCTGAGAAGTGCAGCATTAAGCTATTTCATCACTGTGCAAACATCATAGAGTGTACTTACACATGCCTAGATGGTGAGCCTACTGCACACCTAGGCTATACGATATAGCCTATTGCTCCTGAGCTACAAACCTGCACAGCATGTTACTGTGGTGAATACTGTAGGCAGCTGTAACACAATGGTATTTGTGTATCTAACCATATCTAAACATAGAAAAGACATAGTAAGAATACAGTGTAAAAGATTAAATATGGCGCACACCTGCCTAGGACATGAGTGAAGCTTGCAGGACTGACAGTTGCTCTGGGTGAACCAGTGAGTGGTGAGTGAATGTGAAGACCTAGGACATTGCTGTACACTACTATAGCGTTCAGAAACACTGTACACTTGGGCTACATGAAATTTATAAAAAATATTTTTCCATCTTCAATAACAAATTAACCTTAGCTTACTGTACTTTTTTGTTTTATAAACTTTTCCATTTCTTTCAACTTCTTTACTCTTTTGTAATAACATTTAGCTTAAAACACAAACACATTGTACAGCTGTACAAAGACGTTTTCTTTCTTTATATCCTGATTTTATAGGTGTTTTTCTACTTCCTTTTTATTTTTTATTTTTTTACTTTTTAATTTTTTTTTGTTAAAAACTAAGATGAACATACACGTGAGCCTCAGCCTACAGAGGGTCAGGCTCTTCCATGTCACTGCCTTCCACCTCCACGTCTTGTCCCACTGGAAGGTCTTCATGGGCAATAACACGCATGGAGCTGTCATCTCCTGTGATAACGATGCCTTCCAGAATTCTTTGTGAAAAGGACCTGCCTGAGGCTGTTTTACAGTTAACTTTTCTTTTATAAGTAAAAGTACACTCTAAAACAACTATTACAAGTATCACATAGTAAATACAGAAACCAGTAATATAGTTATCATCACTGTCAGGTATTATGTATTGGGCATAATTGTATAGGCTATAGTTTTATAGGACTGGTAGTGCAGCAGGTTTGTTTACACAAGCTTCATCACAAATGTGTGAGTAACACATTGCACTGTGGCTCTAGGATGGCCACAACATCACTAGGCGATAGAATTTTTCAGCTCCATTATAATCTTATGAGAACACTGTTATATATATGGTCCATCATTGACTGAAATACTGTTTTGCAGTACATGACTGTATCTAAAACATTTAGAGTCACAAGCCTAGCAATCAGTCATAACCATCCAAGAAGCACCCAACAGGTGCAAGGCCTTGTGAGACCCCCCCCAGGTCTATAAGAAAGTACAAGCCAGTCGACCTCTAAGACTAGGGAGATTGGACTCCTATCTAATGATACTAAAGCTCACAGCATATCCTCTTTGGGAATGGGCTTCACAATATGGTGTGGGTCTGGAGAAGAAAGAAAGGATGAAGCTCATCAAGAGGTAGAAGAGATAATGAATTTTTAGCAGAAAATGCTTGGAAGATAGTTAGAAATTAGGAACTATGAAGAATGAAACTTTTTAAGAGAAGGCAGATCCACTGACATGGCCACTTCCGACATTGGGAAGTATGACTCCTGAACAAGTCGGATTCTTCCATTCAACAGATTGAGCTGAGTGACTTCTAAGTGCTTGCTACTCAAAGCATGGGCCACAGACCAGCAGCATCAGCATCACCTGGGAACTTGTTACAAATGCAGATTCTCAGGCCCCACTCCAGAAATAATGAATCAGAGTCTGCATTTTAACAAGATCCCCAGGTGATTTACATGCATTTCAAAGTTTTAGAAGTACTTGTCTCGGTGCCAAGCATTTACTATACACGTTTACAAATAGAGACAAGGAAATCTGCTTGAGCAGACCATTCCGAGCTGCTAGTAAGGAACTGGCCCAAATTTGTCCTTCTCTACAAATCTAGAGAATTTTCAAGTGCCCGCTGCCTCCCACCTGGCCCCCGATTCCTTCAGTGGGAGCCACTGATTGCTACAGCTGCCTTAGAATTCAAAAGAGCTCTTTTCTCAGCCACTGAGGCAAGAAGAGTAATGTTGAATTAGAACTCATTTTGCCCACAGGACAATGTTTGTGATGTACTGGTATGTGCTGACATTTATTTATACTTCCAAGTTAATGTATATAAAGTATTTATTTTCCCAAAAAGATCTTCAACAACTTGTACCAAGAGATATATGCAATAAGGCTATTCAAATGCAAAACCAACAATTAAAAAAATCAGAAGGATCCGGAAAAGAAGATGCAAAAAGGAAATACTTCAAGCATCTTGGGTATCATGGTTATTTAGGGTAAGCAACAGATATAGCTCTGAGGTTGCTGTTAGCCAACGCAAAGAAGGAAACATGAGTTGTGAAACTCTCATTATGTGAAGCATATCACTCAAGGGAGGTAAGATAAAAGACAGTTTTGAAATGCCCTGATATCAATGTCAACAGGAAGAAGTTCAGTATTTAGAGAAAGAAAGATTAAAGGAACAATTTTGGCCCCAAAACCTTCACACACACACACACACACACACACACACACACACGCATGCACACGCACACTTATTTCATAGATCCAGAGTAAATGTTTTGAGTTTTTACTATAAATTCAATGCTGGTGCTCAAATTTAGAAAACATTTCTTTCTTGTCTTCTCCCTTACATACTTACAATTTAAAGCCCTGGGATTTTCAAAGCACCATCAAGCATTATATCTTGCTGGGCCTTCACATTGATCTTCTGAAATTACCTCCTCCATTGCACTATGAGGAAAGCAGGCCCAGAAAGATTCTCTTGCTGCCTGACATCCAGAAGTTAGTCTGGAATCCATCTCCCCCAAAACCCAGTCTCATCCTCAGTGTACTTAATACTACAAGCTGCCCCTTCTTGGAAGTCAAGATTTAATTCCACTGAACATTCTTCAAATCTCCTTTCCAGCTACCAAATAACAGACTCTTAAGGGAAGTGACTCTTTAAGGCAAGCAGAAGATGGATCTATAATATTCTGCAAGACCAGCAACCACCTACACTTAGGAAGCTCACTCGTAAAAGGATCACTAGGAGAGGGCTCTCTATCTAAAATGTGCCTGCATCCATGTGCTTGATAGCTCCAGCTAAAACCCTAAAAGGAGGTTTCAAAGTCTAACACAACTCTGAGAAGGGGAAGGGAATAAGTACGTCCACTGTAATCAAAGAAAAACAGCCAAGAAAAATGAAAAAGATCTCTGCTGGGGCTGGTCATTCAGTGACAAGCTTGTCTTGCCAGAATATAACTCAAGAACAGGTGTCAACATCAAAACTGAGATCTCAGAAAAAACAGCATGAGGATGAACTGTGCAGTGAGGTAGCTAATCCACACAGGGAATGACAACGGAGGCTCAGAATACAAATAATGCCGTCTCTGCTGGAAGGAGAATCCCAGCGCCAATCACTTCCAGAAGGAAACTCAGTGTGTCCCTGCCAGGAAAACTGAGCCAAGCACAAAAAAAATCTGCAGTTTCTTCTCTCCTTACCACTAATCTACCATTCAGGCAAACAAATTGGAAACCTGGAGCTCTGAATAAGAGATACCAGCTCAAGATGCTGCTTTGGGATAAAGCAAATCGGCTCTGTGATCTGTTTCACAACTAATCATATTTCCCCTTTTTGTAGCTGTGGCTAGGAAGCTGAGACAAATCCCTTGCCTGCCTATAGCAAAGGTTCAGGACAAAGTGGTGTCTCTTTCTTTGTGGTTTTGGTTTTATATTTGTTTCCTATACTAATTTGTATAAAGGGTGGCATATTTTTATAAGCCACAATAACTGGCTTTGGAATAAGGTAGGATAAAGATGATAGATAAACAGGAAGAAGTGAGGGAGAGAAGGAAGGAAGGAAGGAAGGAAGGAAGAAGGGAAGGAAAGAAGGGAAGGGAAGGGGAAGGGGAAGGGGAAGGGAGGTCTATCCATGATTATGTGCATTTATATCTATATGAGAGAGAGTTTTGATTCCTGAACAATTATCCAGAAAGACTGTCTGGGCAAAGTACATCATTGGGATTAAGAGAATGAGAACATCACAGCATCTGGCAAGAGTCCTGTGTGAGTCCCATAGGACCCGGACAGGCAAAAGAGATGGCTGATGGAGCCACTGGCTTAATGGGGTAGGAGGTCAAAAGTAAAACGCCTAGCATTGCTATTTATTCATGCCTGTATTACCCACAGCCACCATTAATGAGGAGGTACCATGTACTATGTTTTCCCATGCTGTCTTTTATTATTTAGGAATAATTTACACACAATAAAATGCACAGCACCATTTGTTGAAAAGACTGTATTTTCTCCCATTGAATTAACTTGGCACCTCTATCAATCCATGCTTTCCTATTTAATCTTTACAGCAACCCTGTAATGTCTTTTCCCTGTTTTAGATACTGAGAAACTGAAGCTCAGAAAGATGAAGTGACCTACAAATGTCACACAACTTCTAAAATGAGGTATGTGATTCATATTCAAATCTTACTGTATATCAAGGCCATCTTTTTAGACACCATACTGTATACCCTTCAGCCTTCAAAGACCCAGAAGGACTTCCCCAACATATCTCATCTTCTTCTATCTCACTTTTCTAAATTCCAATTGCACTTAGACTTTGCATTTAGCTACAGGTGAGGGTGGTCATTGCATCAACTTGCATCATTTTCTAATTGATTCCTATGTCAACTCCCAAAACTTGTTCTTCCCTTTTCAACAATATTTTTTAAACTTAGGAAAGCCAGGTTTTAAATTTATGTCTTCCATAACACCAAGCACAGTGCTGGGTATACAGTCGGTGCTCAGTAAATTATTTTTCTGAATGGGAAAGTGCGTGTTCATTTGAACAGCGAGTCTTGTGCACCTCCTACCCTGTTCTTGGCACTTTAACTTTTAGGTTACATCTCACTGGATCCTGACTCAGTTTGCCCAGAAATGAACACAGCTGCTGCCCTCTCAAGCAGAGATGCAGAAAAGGATGTCCAAAGACAAGAGGATAGCCCCCTCATTGCCCCATCCTCAATTATTCAAATGGGCTTATGCCCCCAGCTGTTTGGGTAACCAGGCGATGCTACAGATTAGCAGAAGAATGGTGAATTTTTGAAACCCAAGGGAATGAATTTCAAGAAGCTTTTAGACTGCCGATTAGTTCATAAGCAAAACTAAAGTTATTTATATTTTGACAAATACAATGACTTTCCTTCCACAACACAACATTTTCTAAAGCTTATAGACAGTTTACTATTTAGAGGCATTCAGGACAGAACTCTAACACTGGACTTATCTTGAAAAAATCGCAGCATTTTATTTATTTATTTATTTATTTATTTATTTATTTATTTTTCTTTTTGAGACAGAATTTTGCTCTTGTTGACCAGGCTGGAGTGCAATGGCACAATCTTGGCTCACCACAACCTCCACCTCCTGGGTTCAAGTGATTCTCTTGCCTCAGCCTCCAGAGTAGCTGGGATTACAGGTGTGCGCCACTATGCTCAGCTAATTTTGTATTTTTAGTAGAGATGAGGTTACTCCATGTTGGTCAGGCTGGTCTTGAACTCCCGACCTCAGGTGATCTACCCACCTCAGCCTCCCAACGTGCTGGGATTACAGGCGTGAGCCACTGCGCCTAGCCTTGCAGCATTTAAGTGGGAGAATTTCCCTATGTAAAACATGGAAAGTAATGGACAATTAATGGTTAGGTAAAGGGAATGTTTGAAAGTAATAGTTAAATCCCCTTCAGCCACAGTGAGGCAGCAAGAGAAGTAAAAAAGAACACCAAGATCAGAATCAGAAGGCATGAGTTCAAGGTCCCACTCCACACTGCAAAGCTGTGCACTGGTCCCTTAACCCATTGACACTCCAGGTTCCTCCTTCATAAAGGGGTTGTTACCTAGGAGAGGCACATTGTGCCTTCTTAGACACTTCTAACTACATGGGTTAAGCAGTAATAATAATTTTTTAAAATTAAAATGCTATAAATTTATATTCTACATATGAACTTTGATTCTCTCCTACATTTAACAATATACGGCCAGGCACAGTGGTTCACGCCTATAATCCCAGCACTTTGGGAGGCTGAGGCAGCAGATCCAAAGATCAGGAGTTCGAGACCAGCCTGGCCAACATAGTGAAAACCCGTCTCTACTAAAAATACAAAAAATTAGCCAGGCATGTTGGTGGGTGCCTGTAATCCCAACTACAGGAGACTGAGGCAGGACAATCCCTTGAGCCCAGGAGGCAGAGACTGCAGTGAGCTGAGATCGCGCCACTGCACTCCAGCCTGGGCAACAGTGGAAGACCCCGTCTCTAAATAAATAAATAAGCCAGGTGTAGTGGTGGGCACCTGTAATCCCAGCTACCTGGGAGGCTGAGGCAGGAGAATTGCTTGAATCCAATTCAAGCAATTGAGGCAGAGGTTGCAGTGAGCCAAGATCATGCCATTACACTCTAGCCTGGGCAACAAGAGCAAAACTCTGTCTTAAAAAAAAAAAAATATATATATATATATATATATATATATACACACACACACACACACACATACATATATATACATACACACATGTATATATATACCATTATATATACATATGACCACAAAGAGTTGTATACCCTAACCAAGGATACTACATTAGAGATGATTTCAGTATTTTCCAAGGTAATTCTGGCCATGTACCACTTTCACTTCATGCACTATATTTAGAATCTGAACCCTCACCTAAGACACAGCTATGCTCGGCCTGTTTCACACCTGCCTTATGAAGGTCTGTGGAGACAGTGTGTATGAGCTGCTTTGTAAACTAAAAGTTGCCAGAAAACCATAGCTTTGTCATAAATATAAAATGTGTATGAGCTACTAGACACACAGGAATTACAAAAGAAACTGAGGAGTGAATCATGAAGCACTGTCAGACAAGGCAGCTTCTAAGGAGTCCTAAAGATGCCGTTCTGAAGAGTTAAAAAGGCAAATCTCTCCAGAAGATGTAAGGTTATATAGCTGAGCTGTGGGCAGGGAGGTCCACACTGGAAGCTCACAGCGCCCCAGGAAATGCAGCTGAGAAGTAGTACCCTTGGAGGACAGGAATGTCTGGGAGTCTGGAAAGCCACAGGCCTGGGGCCCAGCAAGAAGGTAACACAGTGACTGAGAGGTTAAAGGAATTCCGCAAAACAGCTTGTCCCTTAGAGCAGTTTCCATCCCAAGGACACTATCAGCAGGAAATCATGGGATGGTGGTGACTGAGACCGAAGTCCCCCAGGGAGAGGTTGGGTATCCTCTAGAGAAACACAGGGGTGAGGACAGACAGCAGCATCCGGCAACTCAGAAGGAATTAAAAAGCTGAATGGCAGAGCATGTGACGTAGATATGAAATCCAGGTCATATGAAGAGAAACCCTCCTGATTCCGCAGCCAATGAGAAGGTGAGCTTCCAAATCCTGTTTGTGGGATCTGGGGTGACCTCTAGTATCAGGACACAGTCAAGAATTTCTGTTTCCACAAGCAAAGTTAAGTGGAGAATTCAGCAAATCTGTTGGGAAACAGGGACAAAGAACTTGAACTTTTTCGAAAAAGGACTGTCTGATTGTTGTTTCCTTTATCTAAATTATGAGAATACATTCTCAGCTCTACCTTGTAAAAACAAAAATAGCCTTGCAGAGAAGGATAAGTCTCACATTTCAGAAACTCAAGAAGCAGTTCAATTGTCAAATCAAACCAGTCTATAAACATTTTTCTAAAAGTCTCCTCAGGTCTTTGTAATCTTTTAGAATTATCTGAAGAAAATAACAGCAACGGGGAATCTCCTACCAGATATGGAGCAATTTGCTTAAAATATATGTACATACAGAGCAACTCAATTACCCAGACCAATGTAATGAAAAACAGGTAACTCACAAACAGCCATGAAGCCACACAGTATCAGTGGCCTACTCAAGAAGCAGTTAAATTGTCAAATCGAACCAGTCTATAAACATTTCTCTAAGTCTCCTCATTGGCCACCATTTACCATTTACCATTTCCAAGCAACAAAGGACCCACACCAAGCACCTCACATACAGGAGCTCATGTACTCCTCCAGAAAACTCAGTGTTAACTACAACACTGGCAACTTACGTACATTATTTTATTTAGTTCTCGGATCAAATCTTGGAAGGAGGTACTACCTTTATCCCATTTTACTGATAAGGAAAAGATGAAAAGACACTAAGTAACTTGCCCACGATGATATAGCTAATGAGTGTGCACCAGAGAATCAACCCAAGCATCTGAACCCATTGCTCTTGCCTCTGACTCTGCTAGACTCTCTCTATATTTTATGGATTAGGCAACTGAGCCCTAGAGAAGTTAAATAACATCGAAGAACATACAGCTGGTGTGTGGCCGCATCAGGATTTGAACTCCAGTCATTCTACTTGCAAAGCTCATGCTCTTAAGCTTGGTATTGGATTAAATTGACTCTCATACCCAACCTACTTTCTAGTTGGATGTTATTTGAGGTTTTCATAAAACGTCAAACTGGGGAAATCCTAGTGCTTCAAACCAACACCCAAGCCCTATGACAAAGGGCTGGCTGAAAGAGGTGGGATAGATGTCTGAGGAACCTGTCCTGACCATAAGTTTGGTGCTGCCCTCAAGGATGGCCCAGAGCACCAATCAGACAACAGCAAAGCCAACCCCACCTGCTCACACCGGCCCTGGCAGTAAGGATTGGAATTTAATACTTGTAGGAAGCATGGAAAAGGGGGAGTCTATTGCTTTGTTTTATTGGTACATTAACTTATTTCT
The DNA here is from genome assembly GCA_036589455.1 of Ateles fusciceps. NCBI lineage: Eukaryota > Metazoa > Chordata > Mammalia > Primates > Atelidae > Ateles > Ateles fusciceps. The sequence continues at coordinate 7,098,536 of JAZHEH010002014.1, forward strand.
CACATTAAATGGGAGGAAGATGAATACCTTATGGAGTGTAGTGAACATCTGCTGTTTGGGGTTTACCACCTGCCCCCCACTGGTGGCTCTCTATCCAAGGTGTTCTGCCTTGTCACCACACGAAGATGGGCATGCCACCCAGGCTATGGCCAAGGGACACACTCAAGAATTGAATCTTGAGGGGTGAGACACATAAAGAAGTTTCTGGACTTGACTCATCCTGGCAGCCGTGCCCTGGATACAGGGATGGCTGGTCCTGCACTGTGCTTCCTGGGGTTTCCCCAGTCTGTTGTTCTGAAACAAGATCCATCAGCTGCTCCTTCAATTCTGTGAGCTACCTCATAGCCTCTAGCACATTCCTTTTCCTCTTAGTTTAGCTACGATTGGTCAGTGTTGCCTGCAACCAAGAAAATCTTAACTGATTGTCAAGTGACCAGGAAGACGCATCATCTGGCACTGGTGAACTGCAACAGAATCCACTACAGAAATCAGGAGGGGACTAATGTGGAAGAGCTAGCGTGTGGAGAAATGTGGGCTATTTCAGGAGACAAGAACTTGAGGGAATAAGCTCTGATTGCATTGGGTTTCTGTAGAGTTTTACACCCCTGAAATCTTCTGTCCCTTGCATGATTCACATCTTTCACTGTTATTCACCATTTAAACCTCCAGATTTGTTGTCCTGTGATAAGTGGCTCAGCTGTTTAGAACATAATGCTAATGAGGGCAGCACTTCTGACTTGATCCTTGTGGGCCAGTTACCTTAGTTCTGAGTCACAGACACTCGAAACCTGGTCAAAGCTCCTTTGGCATTTCATGGAGCCAAAGTAATGAAGCTGATGGACAGCACTAATCAGTGTCGTAAATTCAGGTTCAGCTCATATTTCTTAAGGCCTTGTTCCATGCCAGGTAGTGCATTAGGCACTCTGAATGCATGATCTCATTGGCTGTCAAGCAGGCATGGTGACAAATGAACTTAACTGAATTACAAATGAATGGCATAACTACATTGAAGAAGGCGAGGAAGAAAGGATCTGAGCTAAGTCACTTTGGAAAACAGTATCTGGACTGGACAAAATAAGGATAAATACAAAAAGAATGTACATAAATACTGTACTCTGGTTGGTAAATTTGTTTCTCACAGGGGTGCTAGGTTAGCAATTCTGAAACTACTTTATGTGTGTGCTAGTGTTGAACATTTTAAGTAAATATATTATAGATAATGAGAACCAAGTGTCTTACTGTTAGAGAAAGAAATTACCAATAAAGAAAGGGAGATGGCTAGAATAAACCCCGTGGTGCTGGATTGGCGCCAGAGGTAGCACTGTGAACTTATGGCTATTTTTCTTTTATTCTGGTGAAATATACATAAAACTTACCATCTTAATTCTTTTTAGGTGAGCAATTCAGTGATATTAAGTGCATTCACATTGCTATGCAACCATCACCATCTGCCTCCAGAATTTTTCTGGTCTTCCAAACTGAAATTCTCATGCCCTTTCAACAACTCCTCATTGTCCCCTTGGTCCAGCTCCCACTAACCACCAGTCTACTTTCTTTCTCTATGAACTTGACTATTGTAGATACTTTATATAAGTGGGATCATATAACACTTGTCCTTTTGTGTCTGGTTTATTTCACCTTGCATAATGTTTTCAAGGTTCATCCATGTTGCAGCATGCAGCATATGATTTGCAAAAATTTTCTCCCATTTTGCAGATTGCCTTTTCCTTCTCGATAGTGTCCTTTGATGAACAAAAAATTAATTTTGATGAAGTCCAATTTTTCTATTTTTTTGTTGCCTGTGATTTTGGTGTAATATCCAAGAAATCATTGCTAAATTCAGTCACTAAGCTTTTCTTCTGTGTTTTCTTCTAAGAGTTTTATAGTTTTAGCTCTTAAGTCTTCAATCCATTTTGAGTTAATTTTTGTGCATGAGGTAAGGTAGAGATCCAATCTTTTTTGCATAAGTACATTCAGTTTTCCTAGCACCATTTGTTGAAATAACTGTCCTTTTCCCATTGAATGCTCTTGGCACACTTTTTTTTAAAAAAACAATTGTCCCTTTCCTATTGAGCATATATGTGAGGGTTTATTTCTAGGTTCTCTATTCCATTGATGTATATGTCTGTCTTTATGCCAGTAACATACTGTTTTGATTGCTGTAGCTTTGTAATATATTTTGAAATCAGGACGTGTGATACCTCCAGCTTTTTTGTTCTTTCTCAAGATTGATTTGCAACTCATGGTCCTTTGTGGTTCTATATAAATTTTGGAATTGTTTTTCTATTTCCATAAAGAAAGTGCCATCGTTATTTTGATAGGGATTGTTTTGAATCCACAGGTCACTTTGGGTAGTATGGACATCTTAACAATATTAAGTCTTCCAATTCATTAACATGGGATATCTTTCCATTTATTTACATCATCTTTAATTTCTTTCAGCAGTGTTTTTTAGTTTTTAGTGTTCAAATCTTTTACTTCCTTGGTTAAATGTATTCCTAGTATTTTATTCTCTTTGATGCTAATGTAAATGGCCCTTTCAGATCGTTCATTGCTAGTCCATAAAAATGCAGCTGTTTTCTTGGTGTGCTGATTTTGTAACCTGCAACTTTGCAGAATTCATTTATTACTTAACAGTTTGTTTGGGTAATCTTTAGAATTTTCTACAAGTAAGTTTATGTCATCTGTGAACAGAGATAATTTTACTTCTTCCTTTCCAATTTGAATGCCTTTCATTTCTTTTTCTTGCCTAATTGTTCTAGCTTGCCTAATTGCTCTAGGACTTCCAGTACTGTGTTAAATAGAAGTGGTGAGAGTGATTGAGTATGGTGCATTGGATTTTGAAACAGAAAAACCGGGAAAATTCTAATATAGTCTATAGTTTAGTTAATAGTATTGTACCAGCATTCATTTCTTAGTTTTCATAATTATACTGTAGTTATATACAATTTTAATGCTAGAGAAGCTTGGTAAAGAGTATATGAGAATGCTGCACTATTTTTGTAATTCCTCTGTAAATCAAAAATGATCTCAAAATAAAAGTTCTTTTTTAATATCTGAAGGAAATAAAAGCATACAGAACAAGTACATTGGGAGTCCTGAAATATCTTTCTAAGCAAATAAGGCATATTTTCACTTTTCATCACTTACCTATAGTAAAGTGTCCACCACTTCTGCCACTCTGGTATATAAAGGCCTGGAGGGTAATTGGCCAGTCAGCACATTTCAGAAGCACTATAGCACTGGACTGAGTCAATTCTGAATTTCAATTTTGGGGATTTCTCAGGGGAAAGTTGTTTAATATCTCTGAAACATGAAAATATCTTTCCAGGATTGTTGTGAATAATAAATGAGGTCATGGTTAAAAGCACTTAATCCATGGCAGGTATTCAATAAATATCGCTTCTTTTCTCTTGTTTTAAATATTTAAGAGTACAAGGGGAAAACAAGATATGGTACCTTTCACATAAGGGCCTTACAATCAAAATTAGGATAAAATGTACATATATGTGAAATAATTATCAAATAATAGTTTCACATTTTATTTCAAGCAAATGCACAGATCCGGTAGTGAGTGGGACAGTGTGCAGCAGAGCACAGCACACACAAAAGTAGAGAAATGTGAGCTGGCATTCCCGGGGCAGCCTTCAAAGGAATGGGACTGTACTGAGCTTTGTATGCACAAATAAGAAAAGGTTGGGGCTGGCCAGGTGCAGTGGCTCACGCCTGTAGTCCCAGCATTTTGGGAGGCTGAGGTAAATGGATCACCTGAGGTCAGGCATTCGAGACCAACCTGGCCAACATGGCAAAACCCCATCTCTACTAAAAAATACAAAAAATTAGCTTGGCCTGGTGGCAGGCACCTCTAATCCTAGCTACTGGGGAGGCTGAGGCAGGAGAATCACTTGAACCCGGGAGGTGGAGACTATAGTGAGCCTAAATCACACCACTGTACTCTAGCCTGGGCAACAGAGTGGGACTCCATCTCAAAAAAAAAGAAAAGAAAGAAAGAAAAAAATGAAAAGGTTGGGGCTGAGAGAGGCAATTAAGCCTAAGAAAGGAAGAAGCGGAGACCTGAAGATAAAAGTATATCTGGGTAAGTACAAGATAGTTCCACATTGCAGATACAGCAGACCAGTGGGAGACACATTCATTTGGAGCATGGAATAGATATGAGGAAGCAGGGGAACCATATTGACTAACGGGGAATGGAGCCAAATTCTGGAAAACCTGAAAGGCAGGCTGAATCATTCTTTTTTTCTTTTTTTCTTTTTTTTTAAACTGGATCTCGCTCCATCACCCAGGCTGGAATGCAGCAGCACCGTCATGGCTCACTGCAGCTTTGACCTCCCAGGCTCAAGCAATCCTCCTGCCTCAGCCTCCTAACTAGCTGGGACTATAGGTGTGTGCCACCCATGCCCAACTAATTGTATTTTTGTAGAGACAAGGTTTTGCCATGTTGCCCAGTCTTGAACTCCTGGGCTCAAGTGATCCGCCTGCCTCAACCTCCCAAAGTGCTGAGATTGCAGGCGTGAACCCCTATACCTGTAGGCAAGCTGAGTCATTTTTGACAGCAGAGGCAAGAACAGCTGTAGTGTATCTTTAAGTAAAGATGGGGCTCAAGGTAAGCATAAAATGCTTTAGTTTGAACTATGTTTGGTAGTCACAGAAGTGTTTTAAGCAAAGGAATCGTGATCATAGCACATTATCTTGGGCAGAGTTCTGTTGCAGGAAATCAAAACCACTTTGCCAATTTTAAGCAGAAATGTTAGATGCCTATAAAGTCATTGAAAGGGCTGCAGGAGTGAACTCTAGGCCATTCTGTTAGAGGGATTGTAAATTGGTGAAGACTTTTTGGAAAGCTGTTGGATGACATCTATCAAAACTGTAAACATGTATCATACTTGATTCAGTAATTCCATTCTAGAAAAAGCTCAATTTTAGAAAAACGTATTCTAGAAAAAAATTGACATATGAACATAAATATACAAGGTGTTCATGGGAATACTTTTTCTACTAATGAAAAATTAGGAATTCCCAAATGGAAGAGGTTAAATAAAATACAGTATAAAAATATCATGCAGTCATTAGAAGAATATATTGAACTTTTACGGAAAACTATCCCAAATTGTTCACTGAAAAAACAAGTCACAGAGAAAAATTCATAGTATTCCCATTTATGTGTTTTAAACATGACTGGACTAAACAAATGCAAAGCAGTATTCACGGTGCTTGTCCCTTGGAGTGAAGCAAGAGTGACGGGGCTTTCATTGGAGGAGTCTATCATGCTTTCCCTCGAATATTCCTGCCTTGTTTGAAGCTTTCATGAGCAGCATGCATTTGTGTATTACTTGTGTGGTGAAAACATCAGCAACTGGTCAGCTCCTTCAAACTCCTCCCTCAAACACGTTAAAGAAAACAAACCTGCGCTTAACGCAGATCATGATGGGGCTGGGGGAGTAGTGACATTCCGATCACGTGAGGAATGAACTGTTGTCCATCTCAGGTAAGATGATGGCTGAAATGGAACAGCAAGCCAGTTTCTCATGATTTTGCTCTACAGGACTGGGGCAGTAGGGAGAAGGGAATTTAATTTTTCTTCGGTGTGCCAGATAAGGTTGTATGCTGTACCAAAGTCCATATATTGAAAGGATGTGCACACTCTTGCAATTGGTTGCAAGACTGAAGATGTAGGCTTTGAAAACAGGCAGGGAATGGGAGGCTAGGCAGCCAGGAGCACAGCCAAGTTCCCAAGCAGGGTGTTATGAGATCATCACCAGCACGGCCAACGCCATGCAGCTCTGCCTGCTGCAGCTAATCTCCAGCGGACCCTGCGTCCTTGCAAGACTCCCTCAAAATTCCAGATCTTAATACAAGCATCTTATTTTCCAAGCAAATAAAGAGTAAGGAATAAGATGTGTCTGCCCCCTCTCTGGTTTTATCGACGGTCTCTGGGACCTGCTGCTCTCTAATACCTCACAGCAATGAAACATTTCCATCAAATAAGAAGAGTGCTCTAATGCTGCGAAGGCCAACAGTGACAAATGGCAACCAATTTGGATGGTTCAAGTCCGTATTTTGCCTGATTCATAAACAAGAGCCCCAACCTGCCTGTCCATTTGCCTGGGTCTAGCAAATGGATTTGCTTCTGATTTTTGAGCGCTTTGAGTTAGCTTAGCACTTTGCAAAGTGTGTAAGGGAGGGATGCTCCACAGAGAAGAGGCTGCCTGACTTCTGAAAAAGGAGTGAGCAGTAGCATTCATGAGCTGAGAGGCAGAGGAGACAACAGAGGCCCTCTTCCGCTCCCCTCAGCTGAAGCAGGGTGCCCAATTTCAGGTGCCCCCTCGCATCAGGAAATGAAGTAAATAAATGACTGAGAAGGCTCTAGGCTGGCTGGCTGGAGGACTGGGGTTTCATATTCACTGCCTTCAGCAGGCTGATGGGTTCTATTCCAGAAAGGAGTTATTCAGCCTAGACTGGGCAGACAAAAAAGCAAATTCAATTGAGGTTCATAAAACTTACGAAGCATATGCAGAAAAGTACCTCAGCAACTCACTCCTGGGCCTTGTCCCATAAATAACACAAGGACAAAGGGATGAGGAAAATGAAATTGGAGACTAGGAGGGGGAAAGATCTCTTTTTTACAACAAGGAGTTTAGATGAGGATCTCTCCGGCAGCAGGCAGTGGTTGCCAGAGCACACAGTATAGCAGTGGGACTTCCGAGAGGTCCATTTCATTTTAACATTTTTACCACTTTTGGCATTTGTAGGTTTGCAGTATTGACACTGCTTGATTTAGGATGTAATATATGTTTATTGGAAAAGGAAGGACTCAGAGGGAGATTATTTCCCAGGTGTAAGAGCAGTTCATGACTCCCATGTTCACTTCTCCATTTCACTCACGCTGTCTCCACAAGACCACCACTACTTTGGGAGAAGAAATATCTAAATTTCTTTTCTCTGGGACATCCCTAGCAGAGTGAACACAGCAAAGAGGAGCTTGAAGGCCCCATCACATCTTGGCAGACATAGAGTCCTTGTTTGTGGATGGCTAAAGGATGTGCGTGTGCTGTTTCCATTGCTCTTGCCAAGCCACACCGAGGGATGGGTAGGGGAGCATCCAACTCCAGGCTGCAACTGCCTAAAACCCTGCCCCTTTTCTTCCTCCAGTAAACTGAGGACTGAAGCCAGGGGAGCTGGGGTGAGAAAATACAATTACCTTGGGATGCACTGATCAAGAATTTTTTTCTAAAGGGCCGAGAACAAGCAAATAAGACTGTGGCTGGTCTCTCTCTGGTCGTTTTCACAGCTTTAGGTCAAGTCACTTTTGGCCGAAATCATGGGGTAAGAACTGCTCTGAAATCACAGTTGCAGAGAGAGTAGTGTTTGATTTGTATGACAAACAGAGCCAGAAAGAAACTGGAGGGTGTGACCAGGAAAGAAAAAAGCAAGGACAAGAAATCAGGCCAAGTCAGAGCAGAACTAAGCCCTGCCAGATCCAGAGACACACGTGGCCCATCTGCTTCCTCACAATAGATTGCTTCAATTTAAATCTTTTAAGAAACAAAAGACATAGGAGACTAGACGGCATAATTTAAGACAAAACTGTGGCTAGAAAAGCCAGTTCTACAGAGAACTACACTATATAATGTTTTCATTATCTGCTCATACATCCTCTGTTTTCACGTAATATCTAGCACTCATTTCAAAGAGGGGAAATTTAAATGCATTCTCTAGCCCATTGTTATGCAAGCCATTTGTATCAGTTAGAAATGTATTCTGCTACAAACAGAAAACCTGACTTCCAGGGCCTTCAATAGATAAGCACGTATTGGTCTTATGCAAGCAGCAGTCTGGGGTTCAGCAGTCTTAGCAACAGCTCAGAGACTCAACACCGGTATCAGGGCTCCAGCTCTGCTCTTCTTTGTGCACCACAAGCCTTGTATTTTAGGCCTCCATTCTCATGCTTATTGCTTCATGTTTCCAAAATAGCTGCTGCACCTTCAGTCATCACATCTACATCCAGGCAAGAAGAAAAGAAAGAAACTGAAAGCCATCACATTTGTATGCAGAAAGCAAATAATTTTCCAAAAATTCCTTAGAAGCATTCTACTTTCAATTCAGTGATCAGAATGGTGTCATATGATTACTCTTAGCTGTGAAAGAGTCTGAGAGGTGTACCTTTTTAGCTGGACATACTGCCAACCCCTAACAAAATCATCATTCTATTACTCAAATGAAAATATATATTGGAGGGACAACTGGCGAGACCACAACAGCTGAGCTGACCACACACAACCACAAGCAGCAACCAGGACAGTGAGTCTGTCTGCCATTCAGCGCAAGTGTTGCCGTCTACAGGACAGCTGCCTGAAGAACACCGGCGCTTTACATTAATGTAGTATACACATGTATAATGCTCATAAGTTTGTATATGGATTAGATGTGTCAGTAGTTCCGTTTTTCAGATCTATAAAATGGATCTAAGCAGAGTTGGAATTATTTGGTGCAGAGAACAGGCAAATAACACTCCTAAAAATGTGGGACGTGCAGTTAATTTAAGTTTTATCCTCAGCTGCCCATAGCCTACCATTTGTGATTATTTGTTCCCATAATTACCCAATTTCCAGTTCCATTCAAAGGAATGGTTATGGAACAACATAATGACTCTTGGAGTTCCTGGCTACAGGACTGTGTCACAGGTCTGAAATGCTACGCAAGTTAGTCTTTCTCTACCTCCAACTGTTGATGTAGGCTCTAAGATCACCCAGCATTTATCATACATCAAGTTAAATGTCAGCAAAAGCCATCCCTGGCCACCTTCCCTAACACATTCGATGCTTCCTTGACCTCCTTCATGTTCCTTCATGGTGCTTCCAAGCGTGTATTTCTTACGTATCTAAAAACTCAATGATGGCAGTGTGCTGCCAGTACTCTCCTGTGCCCTGAGCAGTGCCTGGCATACAGAAGATGCTAAATGAATGTCAGTTCAATGATTTCTAAGCAAACATTTATTGAGTTATTACTAGGCATGATTCAAAATGCTTTGAACATTTTAATTCATTTAAACCTTACAGCAACCATGTAAGGCAAATGCTGTCATCCTATTTTTCAGATGAGAAAACTGAAGCTCAAAGAGGTTAAAATTGCACAGGAAATCACAGAGCTGGGGTTCAAATTCAGACAGTAGCTCCAGAGCCATGATGTTAGCCACTATGGTATTCGGCATCCACATTGTGGAAGTTTCCACAACACAGCAGGTTGGACTGTAGCAGTTTCTGCTCTTCCTGACACATTAACATAGGAACTTATTTTGGTTCTCCAGTTCTGCAGTTATCTTTACCTATTAATCTTTTTCTCCTTTCTCTGACCTCACTTTCCTGACCTCAGAACTCCTTCAATGCTTCATTAATTGGGCACAAAACAGGCACTGATAAAGGTTTATTTTTAAATGCATTAAAGTCCTTAATTTCTAGGGAAAGTTAGTTTGTTGGAAATAACATACGTTGTAAAGCCAGCTGTGAAAAATGGTTATCTTTTTTGCTCAAGGAATTTCAATAACAACAGATGTAATTTGGTCAGGTCCCATTAGTTACTGTTTATTGAGTACCTACTTCCTGCCAGCAGTGTGCTGAATGCTTTTCATACATCATTTTTAATCCTTTACCCTGTGAGGAAGGTAACATTTTTCCCATTTGTGAAATGAGAAGAAAAGCATCAAGAATTTCAATGAACTAAGGCTGTGCCACAAGGGGTAAGTGGGGGTGAGTGTTCCCATTCACCAAGTTTCACCATATTGTAGATAAATTAAGTACCTATCCAGTGCTAAGTTCCTCATAAAGAGAAGAAAACTTAAGAGACAATAAACGTTCAACTACGGTCTTAAAGAAAAGGAAGATCCTCAGCCTTCCAAGTAGCTGGGATTATAGGTACCTGCTACCACACCCGGCTAATTTTTGTATTTTTATTAGAGACGGGTTTTCACCATGTTGGCTAGGCTGGTATCAAATTCCTGACCTCAAGTGATCTGGCCACCTTGGCCTCCCAAAGTGCTGGAATAACAGCCAATAGAGCCACTGTGCCCAGCCTTGTGTGTGTGTGTGTGTGTGTGTGTGTGTGTGTGTGTGTGTGTTTTGAGACAGGGTCTCACTGTGTCACCCAGACTGGAGTGCAGTGGTGCAAACATGGCTCACTGCAGTCCCAACCTCTCAGGCTCAAACAATCCTCCCACCTCACCCTCCCAAGTAGCTGGAACTACAGACACGGGCCACCATGCCTGGTTAACTTTTTTTAATTTTTTGTAGAGACTAGGTCTCGCTATGTTGCCCAGGCTGCTCTCAAACTCCTGGCCTCAAGCAATTCTTCTACCTTAGCCTCCAAAGTACTGAAATTACAAAGTCACTTCACAAATCTCAAGAGGAAAGGAACATCGTGACTCAGTAGTCACATCTTATCTGCCCAACTTCTCACAGATAGATCTCTCACCTTATTCAACAGCTCTTTTCTGCAAAGGATTTTTAGCTGTCTTCCAAAACATCAAACCCACCCTCAAAGGATTAAGACTGGGCCATCATTGGAGACGAAGACAAGAGTATAATCATCTCCAATTTAGAGGAACAAAGACTCAGAGTTTAAATTGCCTGAGGTCACTGATTGAGTCATCTGTGGAGCCCATGTTTGACCCATCATCTTATGACACCAAGCCTGTACTCTTTCCTCCATTTCTAAGAGAAGCTCCATGGTCCAGCAACAGGACATGAAACAGGAAGAGAAAATATGCAGTGGGCATCGGCAGCGCCATTGGAATAAGCCCATTGGCTCAGGTGTGACTTTGGGGGGATGCCACAGCAACAGGTGTTAAAAAAAAATACAGCTGATTTACTACATAGTCACAACTCATGAGATTTCATTGTGTGATACCTTGGTGGTTCTTATCTCCAGGGAGAAAACGTCAGATTCTCTTTGTAGAATTTATTCCTCTGGACATAAGGGACTTAGAGATTTCTAGAATTTCTGCTCATTTCCTCAATCAAAGAGATGGTGGGATTGAAGGACCTTCTGGGTGCCTTAGATGACAGACTGCCTGTCACAATGGCAGAGCCTGCTGTGGGCTCTGGGTCAGACAGACCTGGGACCAACTCCCACCTCTGCTAACCACCAGGTGAATGCCTTCAGTTTCCCCATCAGTAAAATGAAGGTAACTGGTCTTGCCTCAGGGGTGGGAATCAGGGCCTGAGGAGCTGATGGAGAAAAAGCCTTGAGCACGGTGGTGGCACTGAGCAAGCTCAGCCATTATTTCTGTCCCTTCCAGCTGGGGGGTCCCAGAGGAGCAACTTCCTCCCAGCTGTGGGGAGTTAACAAAGCAGAGAAGCCAAAAATTGCTCTTCCTTCAAAGGTCAGCAAGACATTGCCTAAAGGGACTCTGACTTCAGACCTAACAAACCACACTGGCTCCCTAAATGAATCATACAGAGTGTGAGAGCTGGGACGCGTCCTTGCACCCCGCTGCGGCAGCCGTGGGCAGTATTTGCTAAGGAACACGATCACTCACGCGGAGGAAAGCCAGGCCAAGGAAAATACCCAGGAGCAGCTTGTTTGCAAAGCCATCCAGAATCTACAGTTTTTCAATAAAAATGCATGAAAATACTGTTTTTCTTTGTTTATGCCATTTCTAGCATCAAAACGTTGTCTAAGAGACATATTACCATAACTGCGGTCACCCTCTGTGCACATAACCTGCTTCTTTCACAAAATATAATTATTGCCACTCTCCATGCTTTTAGTCAAAGATTAACTTGTAGCAATTTAAAAGGTCAAAGCTGAGATCAAACTGTGTGTATTTTAATCTCCAAAAAATGCAAATTGGCCCAAAATTTCAAAAACAACAAGCCTTGTGGGTAGACTCTATGTTCATGAAAAGTTTCCCATGACATATGAACGAGTCTTTGGATAACCAGCCTTGCATCCGGGCAGCAGATGTAACCTCTGATGAGGCACTTGCCATGGTACAGTAAATGCTGATGCTTTATTGAAAAGGAACAAGTAAATAGAATAGAAATATCACAGGCTCCAAAACGTTCCATGGTTGAAATGAAGGTTGTCTCTGGCATGGTGGCCACAATGATTTATTCAGCCAAATGTCTAAAATAAATGCCTTGGTATGTTTGTATTGATCGTACTTATTTTTGTTGTCAGAAATTGTATCTGCTAACTCCATCTCTGGGTAAAGGGGTTGAGTTGGGGACTATAAATTCTACCAATGGGCACTGTAAACTGTCCTGAAAAACGAGTCCCACTTGCATGGAAACAAAATGCATTCCTTTCCACATGGTTGTTCTTCAACAAGAAATAATGAAGGAAAACAGTGCTGTGCAATTCTTAATGGCATTTTAATAGTTTAAACTAGGAGCAAAAGGCCTCTCGGTATGTGATTTTGCATAAACATGGCCCTTTCATGATATTAATTAGGGTGGGGAGAGAGAGATGTCAGATGGCAGGCCTCAGTCCAGCTTGCATGGTGAGGCAGAGTGGCACAGACTCCCCTTGTCTCCTCAGAAGCAGCAGCCAACCCTGGAATTTCATAGTAAGGCAAACCCTATCTGTACTCCTGCCTTATGGAATAACTTACAAGACGCATATGACTCTTCTCTCACCACCAAAATCCATCTTTTCTAACCTCTAGAGAAAGCGATCATGATAATGAGATTCCACAAGACAGACAGCTATGGGAATGTGCAGATTTACCATTTGGAGACATATACGAAGCCACGGCATGTCAGTAAAGAAGCACCTACGGATTTTTTTGTTGTTTGTTTTTTGAGACAGATTCTGACTGCGTAACCCAGGCTGGAGTGCAGGGGTACCATCACAGCTCACTGCAGCAGCCTCCACCGCCTGGGTTTAAGCAATCCTCTCACCTTAGCCTCCAGGGTAACTGGGACTACAGGCACAGCCTCCACCTCCTGGGCTTAAGCAATCCTCTCACCTCAGCCTCCAGGGTAACTGGGACTACAGGCACAGCCTCCACCTCCCGGGCTTAAGCAATCCTCTCACCTCAGCCTCCAAGGTAACTGGGACTACAGGCCCATGCCTCTAATTTTTTTTTTTTTTTTTTTTTGAGGGGCTGGAGGTCTCACTATGTTGCCCAGGTTGGTCTCGAACTCCTGGCCTCAAGCACTTCTGCTTTGGCCTCCCCAGGCGCTGGGATTATAGGTGTGAGCCACCTCACCCAGACTAGACTTGTTTCTTCTAGGTAAAGGTGATAGTTTCATATATTAATTGACACAGGCATTGCAGACTTGTAAGACAGATTTGTTATTCCTGCACTGACCCTGGGGATGGTCATGACCAAAACGGGCAAGGTCCCTGCTCTAAAGGGGCTCCCATTCTAGCTCCATGTGTCAAATAAACAAATGAAGAAACAAAGTATCAGACAGTGAAGAAAATAAAACTGGGAGATGGGAAAAAAGAGTACCCATGTAGTCAGAGAAGGCTCTGAGAGGAGAGGATGTTTAAGCTGAGAAATGTGTGGCAAAAGGGAAACAGCCATGCAGAGATCTCAGTAAAAAGCATTCCAGGCAGAGGGCGCTGCAGGTGCAAAGGCCCTGAAGTGAGGCTGTGCCATGCTCCTTTCCTTCATCACTGAAGTAGGTCCAAGCACATCAGATCTTCTCACGGCAGCATTTCTCCAACAGATGGTCTAGTACTCCAGGGCAGAACACGGGCATGTTTCTCCTACAGAAAATGGCCACCTTACTGAAGAAATGGATGTCCTGCTAGAGGATCATATGGGCACAGAAATCCAAGAAAAGAGGGAAAGTACTGGTTTTCTAGGTGCAAGAACTGATCTACAGAACTCCCTTTTGAATTCTCCAGGACAATTACAAGGGGCAACCACACACGGAATCGAAGTGGAAGCATACGTGGGGACGGGGGCAGTAAGGAGTTCTCAGAAGGTGTTTGGCAAACATCAGGTTGTTTGTTCAGTTTTTAAGAAATACTGAGGAATCATACACCCTGTTGCCAAGTAGGCTTATCTGGATCAATCACAAGTTTTTCCCTGCCCCATACCTCCTATGCTGGCAACAGTACCTTCCCTTGAGGGTAATCCACAAAGGGGAATTGGAGCTGAGGCTACCAGTTTGGGCAGCAGGAGCCAATAGGAAGATGAGTCTCCATAGACTGGGATGAGGGAAGTTGACTTCCTCTACATCCGGGGCTTTGGTGAAGACATGATGCTCCCAAGTGGCTTCCAGATGGTATCATGTTGTGTCTTGAGAGGCTAGAGAGGAAGACTTGAATGGGTCTTATTTTTTCAGAACACAATTATAAGGATAGAACTACATAAGAAGCATGGTTCTGTTGAAGGAGCCATTCAAAATGCACAAGAAGTAAGAGATATATCTGAGTGTCTTTTCCAAGCCTGTTGTAGATGTCCTTCCCTTTGGAAGGGCAGTGCCATCGTAAAGTCTGGTATACATCTAGTTCAGATGTATCTCCCGAACAATAACTATTTTTATTATAACAACCAAAGTTTGATCATTTCAGAAACTACTCGTCTTTTGAAGAACTAGCTGGAAGCAATAGCAACTCCAAAAAAAATACATTGTTATGAAAATATGTAGAATTCCTCCTAAAGTCTCTCTTGAAATCTTGCATTTTGCCTTCTTAATCTATCACTTGTACCAACTACATCAAACACAACGTAGAAAAGTCTTTGACATTCTAGATAAGAAGAATTAGGTGTTTTGATTTATATGATTACTCTAACTGCATGAGCCCTGGGGAAGTTGTTGACTAAATCAACATGATTGAATCATGTTCCAAGGATATCTCACTGCACTCCTGTTTGATGTATGGAGTGATTTTGAGGAGGAATCCATAGAAAATGAAATAGGGACATCCTTCACCAAAACAGAACAGATTAGCTTTTGCACTGAAAGATGTGGCCTTAGAGTTCATAAATTACCTGTTGACTATGCATATAACTCCATGATATCCCTCAGGGAAATGGGTGTTCCAGCATATCAGCTCTGCTGAGATTTGGTATGATTCAACCATCTTAGCAGATGTATTACCAACTGGGAAACTGAATTTTTAACTAAAGTTGTATGTACACAATAGCACAATAGTTTTAAAAAAAATGAAAAAGTGTAGTTTATTAAGATCTAACAATGCCAAACAACTAGCCAAGCTGATTTTTGCTCCACTAAACTGACCAGTGGCTTGAGAAAATGGACAGAGCTAACCAGTTGATAAGGAACTGAATAGATACATTCACACCAAAACACACAAGTATATAATCAGAGTTGTATTATCCATAATCTGTTCTATTTTCAGCTGTGGCAGCAATAAATATTGGTACTTATGAGTAAATAAATTGTTAGAACAATAAATATTCAATAGACATTTGCTAAAAAACAGTAAAAATATATAGACACACACACTGAAATTTCCATTAGAATAGTAGTTTATGTCTTAATACTTTACAGGCCATAAAAACGAGTTGATAATAAAGAGATAACTGAGAGGAAAGAATGAAAAATAAAAAATGGCAACAACTAACAAAACTCTCTTGTATAGAGATAATTGTTATGGTTGAATGACCAGATACAGCATCCAGATGTTAATTTCTAAATACCATTCTCCAATAAAAAGGAATTCAGGCTCTTTAGAATAATGGCTGATTCCAAGACAAAGAAAGGAAAGTAAAAGATAACTTTGGGCCATATTACGCTCCTAAAAATAAGAAATGGTCAAAAAATGATGAGGTATGTCAAAATGCACAGGAACTAACCGGCCAAATCTGGGACAATTTTAACAATAAAAGAAATAATCATAGTAATTGGTCACTATATTACATAGAATAGATAGAATAAAATACAGTAATCCGTCCACACTATTTTAAACACGTATTTTAAATAGTATGGATGGATTTTTAAATACATATTTTTAATAGCATTTTAATGTATTTAAAAATAGTACTCTTAAATACATATTTATTTATACAAATAAATAATTGAATAAACAAATAAATGAGAGAGAAAGGAAAACTATTCCTTGTGGAATTTTAATTAATAAGTGTAGAAAGAATGATGGAAATACAAAATTATCATTTGACAATTACCACAATAATTGTTCCAGGCAAGAATGATCAGTGGATGCTAAAATTAATGGGCACAAGCATGAAAAACAAGATATTTACATGGTCTCAAAGTGTCTCCCCATAAAATACTTATTAAAGGGGAAAACAGTTGTCAGAGTTAATATTGCCGGTTATAGAACAAATCAATCTCATGTGCCTCCTCATGTGTTGCACAAAGAAGGACACAGCATCACTTCTGTGATGTTCTTGTCAAAATGCATAACCTGAATTTAATAATTATGAAGCATTAGACAAACCCTAATTAAGGGATATTCCACAAAATAACTGGCCAGTACTTTCAAAAGTGTCAAGGTCATGAAAGGCAAAAACTGAGGAGTAAGCTGTCACATATTAAAAGAAACTAAGGAGACATAACAAATAAATGTGACATGTTATCCTGAATTGAATTCTGGACCAGAAAAAGGATATTAGAGGGACAACTGGAGAAATGTGAATAAAGTCTCCAGATTTACACAATAGTATTACATCAATTTTTTATTTTAGTTTTACTGTGATTGTATGAAATGTTAATATTTGGAGGATCTTGGTTGAACGGGGTATGGGAATTCTTTTAACCATTCTTACAATTTTTTGTAACTCTGAAATTATTTTAAAATCAAGCATTAAAAAATAAAGTGTTTTTAGTGGTTCTGGCTGAGGTTATGCTTGGAGTTTTCAACTGGGGCAGAGTGTTATTGGAATCAGCTGTGCAGAGATCAGACCATATGGTACATTATAGAGCAAGGAAGTCAGCTACAAATAGGGGACAGTGGTGACTGGAGGGCTCGAGGGTTCCGATAAAACCTAGTCCCTGCATTAACCTGACAATCTTACCCCATACCTTTGATCACTAGTCAGTTTTCACACTGCTATAAGGACTACCGCTTGCGACTGGATAATTGATAAACAAAAGAGGCTTAATTGACTCACAGTTCGCCACGGCTCGGGAGGCCTCGAGAAACTTTCAATCACGGCTGAAGGCAAAGGCGAAGCAAGGCATGTGTTACATGGTGGCAGGGGAGACAGAGTGAGAGCAGGGAACGCTAACTGACATTTTTAAAGCCCTCAGATCTCGTGAGAACTGGCTCACTTATCACGAGAACAGCATGGAGGAAACCAACCCCATGATCCAATCACCTCCCTCCAGGCCCCTCCTCCGCACCTGGGAATTATAGTTGGAGGTGGGATTTGGGTGGTAATACAGAGCCAAACCGTATCACCCACAGGTGCTTCAACTCCACCCTATTTGCAACTGCTCTCAAAATAGAGAATAGCCTTGGGGCTTTGGACAAGTTCCTTAACGTCTTCATTCTGCATTTATAAACCAGGGCAAATAATACCAGTTAAGTCATAAGGCTATTGTGAGGATTACCTGAAATCATGTATAAGGCACTTTTCTGGCACAGAGAAAACTCTTGATAAACGTTGGCTACTCTAATCGTCATCTTCTTCATCATCACCTTTTTTTTTCCTTACAAAGCCTCACTAGAGGCACTCTGCCCACCGCGGTCACCACTGTAACCCCATCCCCTCACACAATACCTTCACAGAGTGGGCACTCAACAAGCACATTATTCAAATGGAAGGAAAAAATATCCGGCCCCAGCTGACCTTGTGAATTATTTAGGACAGAGATCTAACTGCTATAACAGAGATCCAAATTACCAGTAACTTAAGGCAGAAGTTTATTTTTCTCTCACAGAACCATCGGAACATAAGCAGTCCATGACTGTAAGATGCCTTTAGTATCAGGACCCAGCTCCTGTCTTGAGGTGGGGCCGTTCCTGGAGGCTCCTGACCTCATCCACATTCCAGTCAGCAGGAAGCAGAAAAGGCAAAGAGGAAGGACGCACCCTTAAGGACACAGCCCTGAGAATATACACATAACTGCTGTTTTCTTCTCACTGGCCAGAACTTGGACATGGACCACATCCAGTTGCAAGGGGGGCTGGGAAATGTAGTCTTTATTCTGGGCAGACACATGCCTCTCTAAAACTTGGTGGTCTTATGACTATAGATGAAGGGGAGAATGCAATTCAGAAGCCACCAGGAATCCTGCCAATCTCTCCAGCTTAATCACTTACATTCTGTATGCCAGCCCTACTGGACTTCTGCCAGGCCTTTGCACTCACTGTTCCTGACTGGTACCCTAACCTGGGCCCCAACCCCACCACTTAAGGGAATTCTGGTTTCATTTTTCAGGTCCCAGGAGAGATGTTACTTTCTCTGTGAAGCCTCCTTGAGTATCCCTTCCCTACCATCCAGTAGAGATTAGCTCCCTCCCTCCTTGAATTTATATTACAGTGGCATTTGTCACACTGCCCCTGAACTGTTAGTCTCTCTCCTACTGCAACATACATTCCAAGAGGGCAGAGAATATGTCTGTGTCCCTTGTACATTACAGCTCTTTAAATTTCTGCTGAATTATCAAGTACATACTTTAGAGAATCTGTATTTGAATTTCCAAGCTACTGAAGCTTTGCCCAATAGAAGAATATTCTCAACATAAATATGACCACTCCACCCCAGACCCAGGCAGGTAATAGAGAAGGTACCAGTGGAATCAAACCATCTGCCTATGAGAGAAAGGACTTCAGATGTGGTGGGCCTGGGAATGCTTTTCCTGCTCGTGACTTATGTTTCTGCCTGGCTGAGCGGGAGGACGACAGGGACCCATCACTGACACCTCCTTGCAAGGAAATCGGCCAGACCAGGAGCTATCTCTGGACTCAGGATGGCACCTGTGCACTTCCTGAGCAAGGAGAGTTGGTGTGGCAGCATCAGGACTCTGCTGGTTGAAGTCACAGCACAGATGGCTTATGAACATGAAAAGCCCATTTAAGTTAAAAGGCTTTGATTTTTTTTTCCACATTAATTTATCCTTTGGTGCCCCATGAGCCTTAGGCAAAACTGTGTGAGCTAAGAAGAAAGAGCATTTCAACCAAAACAGTAATTTTTTTTTCTTAATACCATTTCCTTTAGTTCCAAATCAAAGTCTTAAATTTATGTTTGTGGATTTGAGGTTTGTTTTTGTTTGAGTAAGGAGAGTGAAGGATATGGTTTTTGGTTGTTTTCCTTGCCCAAGATTCCACAAAGAGGAAGAGAGAGAAAAATATCAAGCTCATATGGAAGAATAGAGAGAAGTAATCATGTGCTAAGTATACTCTATTAAAAGTAATCTAATCTGAAATCTAATCCTAACTCTGGTACTGGGCTTAGAGTTTCTGTTTCACCTTCGTTTCTTTGCTTAATGCTGTTTTCCTCACTTTCAAAACAGAATTTTAAACAAAAGTTAATGGATTGAGGGTTTGCTCTTGTTTGTGTGAAGAAGGTAGAGTTCTTTCAATATTAGTATACCAAGCATTCTAGGTGTTGGGAAATGCCAGGAGTTTCCTCTCATTTAATTTAATTTAATTTTCTTGCCAACTACATAAACATTACAAAACAGGGTTCAGCGTGGTCTCTAGCTGGTACGTGACAGTGTTTTCTCATCAGAGAGCACCATCTGGAAAGAGAGGCCATTGAAAAAAAAATACAATGTTTTCTCTGAATACTTAGGGAAAGTTAAGGGGTACCAAGAACTCTTTCATAAGGATGTTAAAAAGCCCACAGATCGTTCTAGGTCCTTGGCCCATACTAGACTGCAATGTCACCAGCTGGTAACACCTCTATTCATCAATACTTCCCTCACTTCTTGTCTCTTACTGGCTGTTCAACAGGACAGTGAGACTCAGTGTACTTTCTGGGAGAGGCATAACCTCTGTGTCCTGTGGCTGTCCCCTTGCACAGTGAGCACAGAGTTATCACATGAAATACTAATAGTTGTCACACAAGCACATAAGCAATGTCCTTATCCTTATTTTAAGTACATAATACTGTGGAAGGTAACAGGTTTGGAGTTTTTTGGGGGGGGTTTTCCCCAACCTACTCTGAACATCACAGGATGTCTTCACAGTGCCTTGAGGACCTGATCTCTAAAAAATGATATCCATGTTTGACTAACTTAACAATGGGGTCACTGAGGTCCTATGGTTGTACTTCTGATTAAGAAAATAAGTACATAGTCTTCCTAATCATTCCATGTAACTGATTCTAAATTGCACCAGAATGGAAATAGTTCCTTTCCCCATGCCCCTAGACAGGACATTTCTGTTCACATTGCTCACTGGTTTCAAAATATAGATGATACATGATAATGATTCAAATCAAAAATTATTATCCACATATGAGTAGGAGTTTTGTGATGTTTTCTTCTTGGCAAATAACCAGACCTATTATAGGTTTTTAACTTGACAGTAGGCAGTGTAGCCATGTCAATCTAAAATGAGAAGAACTATAAACTCTTTTTCTTTTTCTTTTTTGAATCAGGGTCTCACTGTGTCACCCAGGCTGGAGTGCAGCAGTGATGTGATCATAGCTCACTGCAGCATCAAACTCCTAGTGATCCTCCCACCTCAGCCTCCCAAGTAGCTGAAACCACAGGCACATGCCACCATGGCCAACTAATTTTTCTTTTCTTTTCTTTTCTTTTTTTTTTTTTTTTTTTTTTTTTTGTAGAGATGAGGGCTCACTATGTTGGCCAGGCTGGTCTTGAACTCCTGACCTCAAGTGACCCTCCTGCCTTGGCCTCCCAAAGTGCTGGTATAAACCACTGTGCCTGGCCTAACCTCTTTAACTGGGAAATAAAGTTGAATAGTAAGAGCATGGGCTCTGGAATGAAATGGACTTGCTGTACCAATTACTGGCTGTGTGGCCTGAAGCAGGTGACTCCTCCTCTCTGTGCCTCGTCAGTAGACAAGGATATGAGCAGTGGCTATGTTAGAGGGTCACTGTGAGGACTAAGTATATTCATAGCACAGTAGCTAGAGCAGGGCCCTACATCAAGATTGCAAACAATCATCCTCTGGATGTCAAAGGTAGGAAAATATTTTCTACTCATTCATTGCACATAGAAAGTTGCTTTTTAAAAGTGAACAAACAGCCAGGCACGGTGGCTCATGCCTGTAATCCCAGCACTTTGGGAGGCCAAGGCAGGCGGATCACTTGAGGTTGGGAGTTCAAGACCAGCCTGGCCAACATGGTGAAATCCTGTCTCTACTAAAAATACAAAATTTGCCAGGCCTGGTGGTAGGCACCTGTAATCCCAGCTATTCAGGAGGCTGAGGCAGGAAAATCACTTGAACCGGGAGGCAGAGGATGCAGTGAGCCGAGATCACACCATTGTACTCCAGCGTGGGTGCGAAGAGCAAGACTCCATCTCAATAAAAGGAGTGAACAAACCATCAATCTTAGCCAATCTAAAAGGACTGGTACCTCTCCCTGAGCAAAAACGCATTCATTTGCACCAGCTGGCCATTAAGTGCACTCAAGCCTTGTTTAGCCTCACCTTGCACAGCTCTGATATGTTAAAATGCTATTTATTTGTGAGATAACCTCCTTATAAACACACACACATGCATGTTTGTGTGAGCATGAGTGTGTGTGTATCTAGACAGCTAGATATAATGGATAGCTAACCATCTATTGCCATGCTCTGTGAATGTTTCCCCCACGCTCAGTGGTGAAAGCCAGGGTGGCCAGCTGTAGAAATTACTCTTGCCCAATGCATGCTCCTCCAGGATACCCCAAGTCTAGTGTGGTCCTGTTTAGTATGTGGTAGTTTTGTTCTCTGCCATTTGTTGGAGTTATAGACCATGCTGGCTGTCAAAAATTATATAAATGAAGGTACTTAACCCTGCCACAAAGAAACAAAGAGTAACGTGTTGGATATTAAAATGCAAGTTACCACAAGTGGAATATTTTCATCAGAGTGGTGAGGTAACCATCTATAAGCAATTAACACCTCCTGGAAGTCCTCTGATAATTTTTTGGGGGAAGGGGAATCATAACATTACTGTAACTCAGAAAACTCATCCACAGTCTGTAGACTGGGGACTGGAAGAAATGATGACCAGAAGACAGAAGTTACTGCAGATGGCTTGAAAAGCCTGGAAGGGCAACTGCCAGTGGCAACGCCAGGACCATATCCCCATAGAGACAATGCTGTTAGTCATCACTCCCACTCCAGAAGAGCAAACCGCAGCTACAAGGGATAGGAATGTGTTCCTCTCCTGCCCCCAGCTTGAAGCTTCCTACCATGCATTTTTAAGCAAATTCTTAAGTTACGAAAAGAAATGACTCATTCTTTCTGCCTCACATTATTAAAAGTTGTGCAAATCATTTAGTCAATATGCATATGTATGGAAACATGCATGTCTGTTCTTTACATAAGACCCTGTTTTTCACTCAAAATTAATTCAAATTCACTCAAAATTAATGTGTTATAGCTGGGTGTAAAACCCTTAGGGTAGAAATATATTCTTACTAAAGGGGATGACCGGAAATCAGAAAAGAATAGATTTACATTGTCATTATAGCTAACATAATTTGTAGGAGATCTGACAATCCAAACTTTCTCATCACCCAAAAACAAGCTTAGAAATGGAAATATTAGTCTTTTTCTATGTGCTTAATATGCTTGTTTGCCTGCATCCCTCCTAATATTATATGCTCGAAAAGACTCCAAAAATCGAATTCTGCACTCAGCCACATGGCTAACATGCTGCAGGACGGAAGCCCAGAATTCATTTTAACATGTATTATTCCCTAGACTGTGACAGAATTCAGGTTTCACTTGGCCTTCTCCAGGCTCCCAAAACCAAGAATCTAGTGGGTTGTTAACATATTCATAAGTAAATGAATGCTCAGTCCCTTGGCAGGCTGACAGGACATGGTGCCAGGAAGGGATCCAGGCAACCACGGTGAAGCTGTGGGGGTCTTTCACCTCCCGCCCTCTGGGGGACTGGACTACTGCAGATGCCACACCTGGCTTTCTGAGTATCTTTATCTGTACATTTATGGAATCCTGTAGGCAAGATGTCTACCAGTAAGACTCTTAAAATGCAGCCAGAATACTGAACTGAGGTGGCGCTCTTTATGCCAGCACAACCACTCCAGGCCAGATGTTTGCAAAATGAAATTGACTATAAGTCTGTAGAGCAATCCTTTCCAAAAGCACAGGAATCACCTGAGCATCTTATTGAAATGTATATGGAAGGATCGCTTGAGCCCAGGGCTTCGAGGCTGCAGTGAGCTATGATCATGCCACTGCACCCCAGCCTGGGTGACAGAGTGAGACTCCATCTCCAAAAATAAATAAATAAATGCAGATTACGATCTGGCAGTCTAGAGAGGGGCTGATACTGCTGGTCTGAGGACTCTACTTTGAAGAGCAATGCTGTAAAGTGAGACCATTCCATATACAATGAAATAAACATGGTTTGGAGGCATCCCACATTCCAGACACTGTGCCTTCTGCTGGAGGCACAGATAAGACAAGAACCCTGCCTTACTGGAGCTTGTCCTGTAATAGGTGAAACAGCTTATAATGCACTGGGTAAATTCTGCATTTGTTGAGATTCTTTGCATTTTAAGGAAGAAAATATCCCATCTATAGTGGCTCAAACAAAAAGGAAAGGTAACTCACTCCTCTAATTGCAAACCAGGGGTAAGTCTGACTTCAAGCCCATTTTAGCAGGGCTAGAATGACTTCACCAGAACCTAGCTTCCCTTCGTCCACCAGTACGTGGTTTCTCTCTCCGTATCTTTTGGCTCTGTTTCTTGCAATTCGACTCTCTTCTAGAGGCAACACGGATACCAGTCCGTAAGTCTTCTCCTCCTTAAATAAGAATGCCTGCCTATCCCCTAAATCTAAGCAAAAATCTCAAGGTATCTTATTGGCCCTAATTGGGACACGTGTTCAGTCCTTAGCTGATCACTTTGGTCTTGGGAAAGTCAGCATGGCAAACACTAGAGTTGTGTGTGGAGTTAGCTCTAACAGAACCACATACACAAAGAAGCAGGAGACATGGATTCCCAAAAGAAAATCAAGGCTTGGATGCTGGGCAACTAGAATCCCACAGTCAGCACTAAGAGGTGTTTTAGAAGCATGAGCAGGGGGCAATGAGGGCATGGAGAAAGACACTGGTACCTGATAAACACTATCAGTGTGTGCGTATGTGTGCGCGCGCACGTGTGCGTGTGTGTGTGCGTGTGTGTGTGTGCGTGTGCGTGTGTCTCCCCAGATACAGGGCAAAGTGGCAAAGTGCACACAGTGCCAGTCTGGAAAGGACTGCTGATTGGTTTCTTGGGGGCTTTTAAAACAACTCTCCTCCACCCTTACCTCCGCTATCGTGTAAATCAGTCACTTCAGAAATAGTTCATTCACTACTTCCTGTGCAGCAGATAAGAAGTGAAATGTGTGGTTTAGTTGCTCCCAAGGAGATTAAATTGGCATATAGACCAGACTGACACACATCAAATAATTTGAGGCCAGTACAAAAGACTGTGCAGCTGAGTGCTAATTTGTGCTCAGAGAAAGGAGACATTGGTGTGGGCTAGAATAGAAGCTTCCACAAGCATTGAACAAACAGATGCAATAATGAGCTGGTTTATGCATTGGAACAAGAAAGACCAAACAAGTTGTAGGACAGGACAGTGCCATCTTCAAAACCAAGGACAACTGCAAGATTTGAGTGCTCAGATCAATGATTTCCTCTCCACCGTGACCCTTACTACCATTACTCATGACTTTGATATCCATTTTAGGAACCCATTTGACATGCTGGACTTTCAGCTTCTTATAATCTTCATGCTCTGATTCAACACAGCTACTCTTGTTCTTGATCAGTGACAACCTCACCACTCGGGAAATGTAGGTTTCAAGAATTCTTACCCACTAAATTTCTGCATTCTATCATACCAGAACCATATATATATTTCAAACATCTGATTTCATAGAGAGTTCTAGTCCAATAGTTCCCCTACTTTTTCCCCATCCATAACCCATTATCCAACTATCCATCTTCTCCACACCTGAACAAAAGCAGCAGAATGTAGCTAGAAAAAAAAAATCATGCAACCTTTAAATTCATTATAGCCACAAATGTCCAAAATAGCAATGATGGTTCTGATGACAACCTTGGTGATATCATTTATTAACATTTATTAAGTATCATTATGCGGCAGCCCTATTCTGAGTTCTGAGTCAGTATGTAATTTTCTTTGGCTTAATTTAGCTCAGTATTTCTCAAGGGGACCACTATTAACATTTGGAGCAGGACAATTCTTCATTATGTGGGACTGTCCTGAGCATGGCAGAACATTCAGCATTATTACTTCCAGCCCACTAAATGCCAGTCCCATTCCCTAGTCACGGGGAAAAAAAAATTCCAAAGGCTGTCTCCCAATCTTCCCCCAAACCAGATTGCAGAGACAGTCCCACACCCAGTTAAGAACCACTGGCTGAGTAGAAAGAACACTAAATTGGGCATTGAATCTGATATGTACCAAATTTGTGACCTTGAGCAAGTCACTTAGCTTCTCTGAGTTTCAGTTTCTTCTATAAAAGATCATAATCCTACTTCTACCAGTAATCATAAGTTTCAAATGATCTATAAAATATTAATGTGAATATTTATTATATTCATTAGGACTGTATTTGGCTGTGAGTAACAAAGTTGGCAGCAACAGCTTAAACAAGTAGGTGTTTACTGTTCCCACATCATAGGTATTCTGGAGACCAGTGGTCCACGCTGATGAGGTGGCTTCATGATGTCATCAATATCCCTGGCTCCTCTGTCTTTCTGCAAGCAGCTTTTACCCCTGGCTCCCTCTCAGTCACAAAGTATAGGCCCCACTTCCATACTCAATCTGCAGAGCAGCCAGAAAAAAAACAAAGAAAAAGGACAAAACAGGCAAGAAAAAGCTCTGTCTATATCAGATATAGAAAACGTACCCAGGTATCCCCAGCAGACTTCCATTTACATTTCATTGGCTGTCACATGATCATTCCTACCTACAAGGGAAACTGGGAAATATTTTTAGCTGAGCATATTGCCTCCCTAACAAAATCAAGGTTCTGTGAATAAGAAGGAAGCGGGGAATGGACAGTGGGTGGGGAAATCAACAATATCTGCTGTACTTGGTAAACTGACAAAGCATTATAAAAGTGTAAGGTGGCATGATCATTAAAACCTGAAAAAAAGCACATCACAAAATACAGTATCTGCATGAATTTCACTACATGAATTCCATCTGGTGTCCCATTTATCTGCATTACTTAAGACTAAGTAAGTGAATGGTCTTATTTATATCCAACAAGCATGGTGGCCCAATTAACCATTGAGGCATATCTCTGCCCCTATTTTAACATAGCAATGCAGAGTGAAAAACCTTATATGTAGTGGACTCTAAAGAAAATAACCCCCAATTAGTCAAGGTAGCGGGGAGAATAATAATAAAATATATTAATGAATACAGAAGACATTTATTGGTTAAGACCACCTGGCATCCATTTCCCCCAACTTTTGATAATCGCAGCCTGATTTTCTTGTGGAAAATCACTTGCCCACATTGTGTGCAGATTGGTGGGACTATTAGTCAAAGTATCTTGCTCAGGTGCCAAGGCACAAACAGCTGACTCAGCCTCAGCTGATCCAACTCTCTCTTCCAGGACTTTGAATTCTAAATGTGTGAAGCACAGCAAATAAAGAGAGGGAAGGAGGAAGGGGGAAGAAAGATGGAAGGAAGAGGGAAGGAAGGGACAGAAGGATTGGGGGAGGGAGGGAGGAAACCAGAGAATCCCACCTGGTTCCTCAGCTGTTCTTCTGTTCTGTGGGCTTTCCCATCTTTTCCAGTTAATTTCCTGATTTTCTCAATCTAGTTGAGTCCATTGTGCACCAAAACCTGAACTGACACTCTCAGACCACCCTATTCAGCTGTCTGCTTTGGTTTCAACCTCATCTCCTACTAAAGCTTGATGAGGATCCCAAAGGGCACTTCTTCTCTGATCCCCAGAGATTCCATAAAGACATTGATAAATACTGGAATTACCAAAAGATGGGCAGGAACCAAGGAAATAAAAAGTCTCAGAGTGACAGCATGTCAGAGAGCTCTGCACTGGGAATCAGAGGCTGTAATTTCTAGTTTGTGCTCTTTCTCTAACTAGGAATGGGATGCTGAGTACATCCTTCAGCCTGTCTGCACCTCGGTTTCCACACTTGTAAATGACAGCTGACACTATCACAACAGCTTTTATGGCATGCCAACATTTCCTAACTTTGCTACGTCTCCACCTGCTCACTGAGTCCTGCCTGTGTAGCCTTTAGAATTACAAGCAGTATATTAGCCTCCTAGACATCCCCTGCTCCTTAAGCTTTGATGAGGCCACCTTGCCCTGTAAAATTTAAACAAGATTGCCTAGAATCATCATCTCACAGGGGAGAAACTTCCCTTCCTCCCAGACACCTCTTGGGGTAAACCAACACTCCCATGGAGCAACTCTACCTCCAGAGTTCCTTTTGGTGAGTTTGCATTCGCCTCTCTACCTTTCACCTCCTTGTAGGAACTGGCATGTTTTTGCCCCATGTCATCCCATTCGGCAATGGGGTAAAAACATGCCAGTTCCCTACTACCTTGATCCCTTCGACTTTCAAAGCACCACTCACTCAAGGCTAGGTGGGCACCTTTACTGGAGGTTTGGGGCAACCAAGCTGGCTATATGACAGCACAGTTGAACAAACAACTCCACCCTGGGTCCTGGCTCTTCCAGTCACTGGCCATTCTCTTCTCTTCTGGAGAGAGCTGCTGTGATCTCCCCTCTTAGGCTCCAGCATCCCGTCTTGTTTGTTCCCTGTTACTCAACCCTTTTCCTCTTCCCCACTCCTTTCAAGCTCTCTTCCCCAACCCCCAAATTTCATGTTTGGGTTCTTTACAGAGCTTCTTTCCACCACTAAAACAGCCTATTACAGTGTTTTGCTAAACAAAAGTCATTCTAAGAGAAATTTGGCCAAAGGAACTTAAACTAACAATTACTTTTTTTTCTGCAGCACAAAAATGCATCTCTAAAGATACCAATAACACCTCTTCCCTGGCTGAAGGCATAATGCTGCAGGCATTCAGGACGTTTCTCAGAAAGCATTGACTGGGACAAAAAGGGTTTGCTATTTTGTTAGTATCCCTTAAATGGAAACAGGGTAGTCTCCGATGTATCAAGCAAAAGAGAGAGAGTTTGCCATACACTAGCTGTGTCTAGCTGTGTGACCTTAGGAAAACTACCTGTCTGAACCTTCTGTATTCCCTTCTGTAAAATGGGGACAATAATGATACCTATTTCATAGAATAGTGATGAGAACCCAACGGAATCACACTTATAAAATGCTTTGCACAGTGGCTGGCACATCCTCATTCCTGCTATTTAGGGCATTTGAAAGTGAAATGAAAATGGTAATAGAAAGTTATAAAGAGCACAGCACATGAAGAAGTCACTTGGGAAATGTGAAACTATAAATGAGAAGTGAAGACTTAACCTAAATAATGTGAACTCAGAACCCACATCTTGGGAGAATACTGGTCTCACCAGCAAGTAGGTCTGGCTAAATAACATGACTAAAAACTATTGATATGAATGTTATTATCTCAGAAAGAAGATGTGTTTTCATTCCTATTTTCCTTTAGAAAGGAATAATGTAATATCATCCTTCATGTAAAAATACTGAGCACCAGTAGGAGAAATGAGAGATTTTAATTCCTCCCAGGAGCTAGTTCATTCATAGAAAGACTGGGAGTTTGCCAGAGCAACTGGGACATCTGAAAATGGAAATGTAATATTTAGACCTCTACATTGTTTCTTAAAATTTTTTTCAGTTCCTGAAATGGTTAAAAGATGATCATACTGGCCATGACCTCTACATATAAAAAACATATACAGCCTCAGCCTACATAACAGTAATACATTTTCCAAGTCAACTCTTAAAAAATTAGTTGGAGGCCAGGCACAGTGGCTCACACCTGTAATCCCAGCACTTTGGGGAACCAAGGCAGGCAGATCACAAGGTCAGGAGATCGAGACCATCCTGGCCGACATGGTGAAACCCTGTCTCTACTAAAATACAAACAATTAGCTGGGCATGGTGGCACATGCCTGTAGTCCCAGCTACTCGGGAAGCTGAGGCAGGGGAATCTCTTGAATTCAGGAGGCGGAGGTTGCAGTGAGCCACGATCACACCACTGCACTCCAGCCTGGTGACAGAGACTCCATCTCAATAAATAAATAAATAAATAAATAAATGTGTTGGACTGTAATTCAGTTGCTACCTTTCATTTAGGGGCTTCCATTTGTTTCTCTTTTTCAAATATGAATGTGGAAAGACATTGGAGGCCTTCCATTGGCATTATTTGGTATTCCTTTTTGTCTACACTAATTTGCCTTGCTTTTCCAGCTTCTGTCTGCACCATACACATGAAGTCCAGGACATGGTGGAAATTAGTTGTACTAACTCTAAAGCCTCTCTAAGTATCTATCCCTCAATCCCTTCTGTTCTGCCTTCTGGGGCTACATCTTTCATTTAGCTCTTACTTATGAAAGGTCTACCTTTCATAGACGATGCTACAGTATTGATCACATACACGCACAAATAAGACCTAGTCATTTCTCTCCTGAGAGATCTAGCTTAGGAGAGGAAATGGGCCTATAAACAAATAATTCCAATCTGTAGCAGCACACACTGACAGATCTATGCAGGAGGCATCAGGGGGATTAGGAGGACAGAAAAGCACTTCTGCATCTTGGAGTGGGGCTGATGAATAAAAGTTTCAAAAAGATCCAGGGTCTTCAATTATGAGATTCACAAAGTGGAGAAGAAATGTGAGGCAGAGAGTACAGTAGAAAGAGTGGAGAAGTTACGTGGAGGAAACTGGGACATATCAAGCCTATGATAAAAAAAAAAAAAAAAGTCTTAGCTGAATATACTTAACATAAAAAGAGGTATATCGGTTTGCTTAGCACATCTTGTACATTTACTCCTTGAGCTTATTGTGACTTGACCTTTTGCTCTTCCATGCACAGACTTTCTGTCTCTAATACAAACTACTCAAATCAAGGGAGAGCCCTACAAAAGTTACAGAAGGAAGGGAATGGCTGGAGGACAAGGACACCATGTTCTTCTTCCTTCTGCAAGACATCTGACCTGTTCTTGTGAGAAGAATCCCAGGAACAGCGCATGCTCTCTCAGTCTCCAGCTGGATCAATTCTGCATGTTCTCAAGCCCAACCAATGATTGAGGGGGCATTGTCAATCTCTTGCTGCAATCATCAAGGATTATTTGTCATGTGTACACTGACCTCTTTGGAATCTCATCATGCAAAGTGCACTTGCTTGTCTTTGCTTTCATTGTAGTGACACACGATAACTCACACTTTTGCACTCATTTTCCAAAAATTTGTAGGACACCACTATTTGCTGTCTCCTATAGCTAGGCATTTCATCCTCTGCATCTGGAGACAAGACCAGCTTCAGGGCCATACAACCTGCACAGTTACACAGGGCCCCACACTCAGAAGGACCCCACACTTGGTTTCATCCTCTGCTGCTGCCATCTTGAAAGGCTTAACAGTTTTTTCAACAAGGGCACTGCATTTTCATCTTGCACTGAGCCCTGCAAATTATGTAGTTGATCCTGTCTAGAAGACTGCTTCAAGGTGAATTTCCGTCAAGCCCTTTCTTTACACCTGAGATGGGAGCCATTCCAAACTGGTTCTGAGTACAGCTTTTAGTCCCAGTGATCATTTTCATTGCCATTCACTTGGCAGGGTAACTATTACAAACCTAAAAGTTCACGAAGCTCAAAAATACTTTTGACATTTGATTACAGATAACTGCTTTGACCAAAAGTTAGGGTTTATCCTTGGCCATCCTTTATCATCCTGTTACCACATGTACAGACAGGCTCCTGCTCCTTCAAAGCTCCTTCATTTGTAAACAATACCACCCACCTCCTATCCCAAACACTGGTTCATACAGTTTCCAATTCCATGAACTTAATGTGCTACACAAAGTTTAACATTTTCTTAGCATAATTTGATTAAGGATGTGCAGAACTGCATCAGATGTAATAAAAGTCAAGCCCTGTAATTTCAGTTATTAAATGCTTGTACCAAAGCCTGGACCTGAGCAGCTCAGTGGCTCATACTTGAATCGCAAAAGTAGCAACTGAATGTCCAGAAAGCAGGGAAAGTATCTGAGCAAACTGTTTTCTTAGCTGTGACAGATTTGAAAAGGGTCTCCTCAAGGTGAGGGACAAAAGGGGTCTGTAAACTATGCATATACCTTGGGACATCCCATCACACACCTCAAGTCATTCCTCAAATTGTGATTGTCATTTTCTACCTATCCCCATTGGATCCTGACACAGAACTGTCACACGTCCTAACATAACAATTGGCCACTCACTTTCCAGAAGCCTGAGATCAAAAGTGTGCCTCACCACGTATCTGTTGGCTGGGATTAGAACATTCTCTCATCCAGATCTCTTCAAGACAATGCAGAAACTCAATTGTATGTGTGTGCGCATGTGTGTTGTGTGCAGGGGAAGAAAGTTGGGGGAAGACGGTAAAGTGACAACTTGTCCTTATTTACCATGTCTACATGATGAGACATGACTTTTCATTTCCCTCTTGCTCTTCCTAGAGTCATCTCTAGAGCCTGGGTTTCAAGACCTAAAGAATATTAATTTAATAGCCTCCCCCAGATTCACATTAATTTCAAATCAATCACGTAATCCAACTGCAACTGTACTGTGTGCAACAGAAATCCTGGACAGAACTGACTGTGGCCAAGCAGAAATGCATGGGAACAGGCAGTCATTGTCTCATTCAGCATCCACAATAGGACAAACTTCCTGAAAGTAACCATTCCTACACCTGCAGAAAATCTATTAGGTGGGTGCAAATGTAACTGCAGGTTTCACTGCAGTTTTTGCCATTACTTTCAATGACAAAACAGCAATCACGCTTGCACCAACCTAATATATCACAGTTCATCAAAGTATACATTCACAGCATTCAAAACAATAAGTGCCATGTGACTTCTGTAAAAATAAACAACTTTTTAGCCCTCCCTTAGACACCTGAACAACATTTTCTCTGCAGGTATGTTCTGATCCCTGCCCTTATGGTGTTCATGCAACTGGGAAAACAACAACAAATTCCTTACTTCAAAACATTTACCGCTCCACATTCAGAAATTCTGCATTTTTTTCTAATTCATCGGTGGGATATATTAGTCTACAAACTGTTGCCCTGGAAATCCTGAAGATATTCCTATTGCTCACTCTCCCCATCTAAATAAAGCCTATGACTTATTTCCTTCAGCAAACTTCACTGAACAGGCTGGCATTTTCCAGACGGGTAATACATTCTTCCACTCTCTCCCTCCCATTTTCAAAATTTGATAGTTGCATATTTCATTCACTTATTTAATAAATATTTATCGTGCACTATCTGGTGGACACTAAAGGGTATAGATTTGCTCTGGTCCCTGCTGCAAGGTATCTACCGTCTGTCTGAATGAGGTCTTTGAGTGGCTCTGAGCTCCTTGAAACTTAAGCCCCCAGCCTGTGCCTCTGCCTTGTTCCAAACTCAAATTTGTTGATTAAATGCACTGGGCAAACTTTGTTTAATAAATATAGCTTCCTGATTAACTAACGCATTCCAAAGTCAGGCATGCTATCAATTGAGCAGAATTTGAAAATGAAAACCACTCTGACGACCTGCTCTAAAGAATATTTTCTCCTGCTGATGGACATATTGCCAGCTTGGGAAATGTGAAAAGATCTCTTTCATATTTGCTGCCTCAAAAATGGTCACAGGCTCTGTTGCAATTTGTCATAGCAGAGGTCTGCTTGCACTAGGGGCTGACAGGAGCTTGTTAACGCCAAAATGCGTCTCTCTCCTTCTCAAACCTTTGGAAGCTGAATGTCACTGATATGACTAGCTCAGCCCTTAGTGGGAACAACACCTGTCTCACTTTCCTAGAAGGCAGCTAGGCACAAATCTCCAGGAGAAACAATTCACCTTTTCAAATTACAGAGCACAGGAGTGGCAGGGTGGAGAGAACGCAGCCGCTACAAAACAAGTGGATTATGAGCGGAAACCCTGTTCAAACAGAGCAAGCGGAGGATCTATTGGTGTTTAGCTTAAAATTTCATGTGAGCAGAGGCCACAAATGCTCTGGCAGCTGCAAAGGCTCTATCTAGCATCTAATATTGTTTTAAATACAAGATCCAAAAACATCATCATTCTACTTTAACACAGTCCAAGTCCTTAGATATGCTGAAAGAAGAATGAATTCAACTGCTTAAAAATCCTTCACTCAACAACTAGGCATGAATTTCACTGTGATTGATAAGAGCTGATTCTAATGCCACACAAAATTTGTTTATAAATGGTTATTCAGGAGGTTGCTTTCAATGCTGCTCTCCTAATTTCCTGTTAAATCTGTTTCATCAATAGTCATCCAACATTAATATTTGTTTTGTTCATTTAATTTTAAAGTATTCTTAAATTAAAGCTATTACAAATATTGGACTGCTGTTGAAGAAAATTCAGCATAGGCACTACCACAAAAATATGGAAAATATGATCAACGTAGTATAGCTGTAGTCTGGCTTCAGAAACATAATACCAAAAACTATTTTAGTAAATTAAGAAATAACCATTCTAGATTCTG
This sequence comes from Ateles fusciceps, assembly GCA_036589455.1. Classification (NCBI taxonomy): domain Eukaryota; kingdom Metazoa; phylum Chordata; class Mammalia; order Primates; family Atelidae; genus Ateles; species Ateles fusciceps. Next base: position 7,132,285 of record JAZHEH010002014.1, read on the forward strand.
TTGTAAAATCCATTTCTAAATACACTCCTTTTTAAACCTCTATGCTTCTTTATCTTAGAATTCTTACCAATGTAGTTAGATTTCACATTGCAATGGTAACTTAGAATCATATGTTAAAATATTCCCCAGGTACATACTATTTTTATTATATTTTCCCTAAAATTCTCAGCATTAACCTATACATGTTGGCTTTCAAAAATCTCATAACAAATTATAGTAAAACCATGAATTTGTACTGTATTCACTGTAATATACAACCACACGTCTGTTGTTGCCATTTGGGTTTTATAATTTCTTCTCATAGTACAACATTCTGCAGAATGTTTCAGTACCAGATGGGTTCAGGACACACCATAACCCCTACTGGAAAATTTAATGGTTTCCTCCTTGGAAAATACCAAATTTCAAAATCCTACATACTAGTTCATTTTCATTTCCTCTTTACCACAATTCATTTTCATATCTAAAAGAAGCTCTTGGCTGAAGCCTTATACTGTCTGCAGCATGTTACTTTCTTTGCAAATTTACTTTTAGGAAACATGATAAAGAAAAGCAACATATTCCACAGGCATCCCAAGTAAAGCGTTATAAATTCATATTCTCTCCTGCATTCATTTAAATGGGAAGCAAGGAAGAAGAGGGAAAGCCCTTACAGTTCTCAGATGAAACTTCGCTGCCTTCATCCACCTCCACATACTGTGTCAGAGTCAGAAAAACACTCCAGATACTTCTATCACTTTGCTAACCAAAGAAGCTGCTACCACTGCCAGCAATATGTTCACACTACTTCCTGAGGTCTGTGTTCTAATCATCAGAACTTTTATAAATTACATGCTTTTTTAAAAAAATGCTTTTTCTGAACCAACCTCAGGACCAAAACATTGGTCTCTGCTTCAAGGTTCCCCATCTTAAGAGGAATGAAAACCAAATGCCTTCAAGCCCTGAGGCTATCGCTTCTTCCTTTCTGTGTTCGAAGTTGAAGAAATTAGTATGTGCTTTTTCTTTCCACTGCCCTGTTTGGTTTCTGCCTTTAGAATTCAAAGATTTGTTTCATTCCTGGGCACCTACGGGCTGAGATTTACATGTGAGAAAACATCCCCCAGATTATTACCAAGGAGGCAAAAATTCCCCCCCACTCAGTTTAGCTGCCTTTCAGGAAAGAGACTGGAAAAGAGAAATAAGAGAGGGGGAAGGAGATTCTAGCTGAAGCTGAGGACAAATTATACAGATGAATCCAAAGTAATGGAGGCAAATATAAAAAAGAATATTATTTATTATCTTCTTTATTAATATTCACACGTAACCTCTGCTTTTTACACAAAAGTCTACTTTAGAAGAATGCCTCCTCCACTTATCATGCCCAGTGGGGCTTTTTGTTCCTGGACCACTTCCCCTTTCTCCACCCCCCACCCCCCACATCCACATCCAAATTACTCTTACATGTTCACAGATACCACGAAAATTTTGTAAACAAGATTTGGGTTACTGGAACTTGATTTCATGAACATCCCACTTCAAAATGGAAGGCAGGTAGAGGACAGGGTAAGAAACAGGAGAAACGGGATGGGAGAAGGCAAAGGAAAGAAGAGGGGCACCTGGTCAGAACATTCAAGTCTTGCCTTTTCTGAGAGGGGTGTGTGTGTGTGTGTGTGTGTGTGTGTGTGTGTGTGTGTGTGTTTTGTGGCTGTTCCTTGAAATGCACTGACTCAAAACATTGACAGCAAGTGTCTGTGTGGTTATTTATGTATCTATAATAGAATATGTGGGTTTCCTCCATTTGAGTCTGGATTGTTTGTTTAAACACACTACAATCCTCTTTATAGGTATTACCACAGGGCATCAGGTCTCCCAGGAACCCCTTTCAGAGACGGGGCTTCCGAAGCAGGGTCTTGCTGAGGTCTTTGACCTCCTCAGGACTGTTAACCCGCTCATAGCCCAGGACGGCCATGGGCTGGTAGCAAAACTCCTCCACCTGTTTGATCTGCTGGAAGGTGAGGGCGGTCCGCCAGGCGTTGGCGGCCTGCGTGGCATTGCGTGCAGATACCACGAAAGGCTTGGAGGAGGAGCCCGAGCCACTGGTCATGTTGAGGGCAAACTGCTCCATTTCGGGGCTCACCAACAGTCCCACAAAATCGTACACTCTCCGTAATGTCTTGACGGGGTCTCCCACCAGGTCCTCGTACCGCACCACCAAGTAGTGGCCCTGCAGCCAGTCGGGGGGCTGCAGGGCCGTCTGCAGCGTCTTAGCCATGCTATTGCAGATGACCTCCATAGCGCCCAGAGCATGGTAGTCCGCCGGGCCGCCCACACCCTCCTTCTTGGCGCCAAGCTTGTGGCCCGCGGCCTCCAGGAAAGGCATGCGGTGAGCTCGTGGGTCTCGGCTGCGCACCACCTGTAGACTCTCACGGATGAGGCCATGACGCGAGCGGATGCGTGAGCTCGCCACCGCACGAGGATCACGCACCAAGTGGATGACCTTGAGATCCAGGGCCGGGTCTCGTAGTAGTGGCGCCAACACCGCCACATCAAAGACGCGCACGCCCTTGATAACTAGTGTGCGGTACTTGCGGCACTCCTCTTCGAACGCGCCAAGCGCTGCGGCGGGCACTTCTTGCACACGCGGTCGTCCACCAACCCCACGACCTCCTTACGGTAGGCGGGGCAGAGTGGCGACGAGCACACCACCTTGTTGGTGGCTGCGCCAAAGATGCCCAGCGTGGTGAGGTTGCGCCCCCCGCTGCCCGCGGGGCTATACAGCTGGAAGACAGAGAGGTCGCAGCGGTACAGAGCGCTCAGCATGTCCCGCGCTGCCCCCTGCAGGGAAACAGCGTCCCCCTGGATATAGTTTTTGCCATACATGCCACACTGGCTCGTAGAGAAAGAACACCTCGGGATTCTGGTTGAATAGCTCGCCGAAGAACGACGAACCCGAGCGCCACGTGGTGAACACATACACCAGCTGCCGCTTGTCCCCGACGCCCCCGGTGCCCCAGTGCCATTGCCCGGAGGAGCTGCAACCCTCGCTATCCCCTCCCGCGGCTGCAGGAGCCGCCCCGACGGCGGCAGCAGGAGGGCGGTAAGGAGTGCGGAGGTCCAAGCGAGTGTGAGCGCGGGGCGGGACCACCGGAGGCGGCCCCGGGCGCCCCCCAGCTGCCTCCGGCTGCCCCCGCTGCGGCACCCAGCGGCCCGTCGGGGTTGCACTGCTGCAGCGGCTCCTTGTGCCACTTGTAGTCCAGGAGGTTGAGCATGGTGAGCACCAGCAGCAGTGCATAGCCCGCACACAGCACCAGCGCCTTCCTGCGGAACACCTTCATTCCGAGAGGGGACGCGGGCCAGCGGCGTCCTGGGCGCCGGGGCCACTGCGGGAGCAGGGCACGCGGCGCGGCTACAGGCGCAGCCTGGAGCAGCCGGGGAAGCGCGCCTGGGGGCAGAGCTTGCGGCGGGCTGCGGCTCATCACAGGCACAATCCGGGCCGGCAGCGCGGCGGAGGCAGCCCCGCTGCCCGGGAAGGGGACGCAGCGGGCTGGCTGCGGGCGCCGGACTCGGGCCGCGACTCCGAGGCGGGCGCGGCGGCTGGTTCCCGGAGCCCAAGGCTGACTCTCCCATGGCAGCGGCTCCGGGAAGGACCTGCGAGGGGGAAGCGGAGTGAGCGAGTGCGCCCCCAATCTCCCTCCCAGCCTCCTCCTAAGTAACGCCCACCCTCGGTTCAGCCCGGCTCCTCCGCTCACCTGGAGCCAGGGGGCGCGCCCGAGAGCGGCACTGGATCACCGCCCGGCGGACTGTCAGGCTGTCACTCGTTCCTCGATTTCGCCCTCTCTCGCTTCCGCTGGGGGTCCCCGCGCCTTTGAGGGGCCGGGGACTCAGCCGACTTATCCCTGGACAGAGTTTCCGGGCAGCGGGTGCCCTGCGGCTCGGGAAGAAAAGCCTTCCCCCGGCCGGGAGCCCCGCACCGCGCTCCGCCGAACCTGGCACGACCCGGCTCCAGCGACGTCTCCTCAGCTCTCTCGGGACCGCAGCTTCCTGCCTCGCTCAGGGGAACGAAGCCGTCTGGTGGCGGCTTATAGGGGACCCATCTCCCGGCATAGCGGCGCAACCCTTCTCGCTTTTGGCCTCCGTGCGGCGAATTTTCCCATCTCTCTGGCGGCGGTGGACAGGGCACAGCGCGACTCCGCAGCGGCGGCCGCAGCGGCTGCTTCCATCAGCCGGAGGATGCCCGGGCAGGCAGCACAGGCAACCCCCGCCGCTCCGCAGCCTCCGACTGGCCCAAAGGACTCTGAACACACAGCTCTAGGTAAGGGAACCCAGGTCTGCAGCGCGGGCTCGCCCCGCCCCGCCCCCGATAGCAGCCGCTCCTGGCCAACGAGGTATGTAAGCAGAGAAAGACCCCGCCGCCGCCGCCGCCGCCGCCGCGCGAAAGCGGCGCCCAGGAGGATGCTGCTACCCGACTCCCCCTACGCCGGGCGCCCGCAACGCTTCTCGGGCCAGCCTCTGTGCAGCTCCTGCCAGCCGGCGCGCGGTTGGTGCGCGCCGCCGTCTATCGCCGTGGCTCCTCCCCTCCGCCGCGCAGCCCTCCCCCCTTCGCCGGCCCCGCCCCCGCCCCCAACGCCGCTCCGGCTCCCCACCGCCGCCCCTCGTGGGCTGGAAATGCGACCCGCTTTACCGCGACGCGCTGGGGTCGCGGTCCACGGGTCCGAGGGCGTAGCTCTCTGCGCGCAAAGCGCTGGGATGCGAACGCGGGATTCGGAGCGCGTCGGTGCCGAGAGCTGCCAGAGACTCGGATTCTACGTGCAGCTGCCGGACTCGGCCTCCTGTTTTTGCTCAGAAAGAGTTGGTGATAAAGTTTGGGCAGAAATCCCCCGTGGGCCGTCAGCTCCACGCTTCCCTCGGGACCAAAACTGCCAGCCTCTCCGGGCACTGAGGACACCCCCGCGCCCCGGAGCGGTGGGAAGAAGCGGAGCGCCGTTCCCTGGCTTCCGACACCCCCACCCTGCCTCTCTAGCGGGTCTGTGGCTGCTCTCTCTCGGAGGAAGATAATAAATCTTTCTGACCTTGGGGGTCAGAGGAGACGCTTCAGTTTTCCAGAAGGGTATGCCGGCGGGGCGTCTTCCCGCTTTACTGGACATCTGGCTGGGGCCGCTCTCGTTTCACTGCGCCCCCCCGCAGATGCTCCGCATTTCCGCTCGAGGTGCTGCGTCCACTGTGATTGACGTCCTCTGGAATTGGGGTGATGGGGGAGGGGAACGCCCCGTTCTAATTTACAGTAAAATTCTTGTCCCGCTTCTAGGTTTTGTAGATGAGATCAAAGAACTTGACCCCAAAGGAAACACCATTGTTGAAAGAAAATCATTTTTCAGTTGCTTTGGGTTTAGGTATTTTTGTTTAAGGTTATGAGGAAAAGCTTCTCTCTCTCCTCCCCCACCCCCCCACATCCCTCTCCAAGAACACTAAGCTGTAGCCTCAACTTCATCTGTAGAATGGGGACAGTTATAACAGCCTCCGGAGATTGAATGGTGGTTGAGTATCAGAGCGCGCACACGGAAGACAAGACTTGCGTTCAGGCCTCCAAGTGCCGAAAAGGGAATCGCTGCGGGTCCTGAGGCTGAGCGAACCGCGGATAAACAGCGCTCGCTGATCTGGAAGAGTTTTGTTGTCTCCTGTCTCGATAGAGTTTTTAGAAGTTTATCAAAGTTAATGCACAATTATCTTCGTACCATTTTGGGCAGACTTTCTGCCAGAGGACTGTTCTGAAATTAAAATATTGCTGTTTGCGCCATTATTCTTCCCTGAGTCTTACAGAATCCCTTGAGTACAAAGACTTGAAAAGTGACTTCGCTCGTTTTCCATGGGTTTTTAACTCTCTTTTTACGGATTTAGTTTCAGGGAGAGAAAAATGTTCAAAGAATTTGATTTATCCTTGTTTTCCAGAAAAAAAATAATCATAATGTCACGAGTAAAGTTCAGCTAATTTTTTCTCCCGGGGAGGGGGGATTGGGACAGGGACAGTAGAGCTCAAATTTTATATCCAGCTTTCTCAAATAGGTTATGAGGAATAGGTTATGAGGAAAAGCTTCTCTCTCCACCTCTCTTCACTCCCTCTCTCCCTCCCCAAGAACGCTAAGCCGTAGCTTCAACTTCGTCTGTATAATGGGGACAGCTGTAACAGTCTCCAGAGATTGAGTAGTTGAGTATCAGAGGGGCGCACACAGCATTACCTTTGGGAGCGGGGTCGAGACAGAGGCAACAATCTCTGTTAACAGATGAAGGTGGGCCGGGCACGGTGGCTCACGTCTGTAATCCCAGTATTTTGGGAGGCCGAGGCGGGCAGATCACCTGAGGTCAGGAGTTCGAGACCAGCCTGACCAATATGAGGAAACCTAGTCTCTACTAAAAATACAAAAATTAGCCAGGCGTGGTGGCATGTGCCTGTAATCCCAGCTACTCGGGAGGCTGAGACAGGAGAATGGCTTGAAGCCGGGAGGCAAAGGTTGCAGTGAACCGAGATGCCCCATTGCACTCCAACCTGGGCAACAAGAGCAAAACTGTTTCAACAACAACAACAACAAAGATGAAAGTGGCAGAGTTTAACTGAACGACGCCCGTCTTTCCTTTTCTGGATCCCCAGCCTCCCTTCGCCTGCTCTCTCAAATGCCCCTGCCCCTTCTTCACTCACCTCTTTTCCCAAGAAAACTAAAGTTACACTGATACATGAAAGGACTGATGGGAGAGAGAGAGGTTTGGGGAGGAAAGTAAATCTCAAATCTTAATATTCAACATGATTCCAAGAAAAATAATTTCTAATATTTTTCATTAATCTCTGGCTTTGTGCTTACCCAGAAAAAAAAAACTGAATTGCATTAGTAGATGTAGGGGACCCTTTTTAAAAACAATTGTTTGCATAGAAACAGTTTTGTTACAATTTTGTAACACTTTACTGGTGTTGGCAAAGTAGTAAATCCAATTGCCAGACGCCCCGCCAGTGAGTGCTCAACTGGCATAAATTTACAGGTTCTGGCATCTCCACCCCTCTCCTTGTTTGCAAGTATTTTCCCATTTTGGGTGGTGTAGTGATTAATCCTTAACTTGGTTATAGCTAATGACATCTGAAAATTTGATCATGCCTTCCTTCCAGCATTTGTTTGGAAATTCCTTTCATTTTAATCTACTTATTTTAGCATAGTAATAATCCAGACATATAATATGTCACATAATAATGTCACTTGCACAACAGCCAGTCATGCCATAGGGCTAGCCTTGATTTCAGCTCACTGTTTAGTTTGTCACAACTCCACCTCCCATAGGATGTTCCTTCAGTCTCTGTCTTCTCTGCTGCCTATTAGGTGCTATTGGAAACTTGCTGTGGCTTTTGCGTAATACTGGACAAATTGGGGGCCTAACTTTCTGGGGTGCTGTAGGCCCAGTACCCAGGCTGTGGAAAATGACAAGAGATCTTCAAGGACCTTCTTCCAGAGTCTGAACTGGGGAGAGATGCAAGGCTGAGTGACCTGAGCAGTTCCCATTTGGGCCTATCTGTGTGAGTCCTAGAAGATTCACCTTGGAAAATGTTTGCCCCGAGGCACCAAGATAGATTCATTCCCTCGTATTTTGAACAAATACGCGTTTTCAATAGAACTTGAGGTTATACATTCAGGTTTCTCATAATCCTTGATTTCAGGTATGCTGCCATCATTAGTCCGAGGGTGACCCTTTGAAATGTCCTATGTTTTAATATAATGAATATGTATGAACCCATTACACAGCCCAAAAACCTCCAACAGTAACCACTGTACTTAATTTAGTTTAGAAACTTAGATGAAATGATAAAGTTCTAAGAGGAAGAAAAAAAAACTTGCTTTAACAATTTCAAAAAGAAATAAAACTACTTATGGCCAGGCATGGTGGCTCAGGCCTGTAATCCCAACACTTTGGGAGGCCAAGGTGGGCATATCACTTGAGCCCAGGAGTTTGAGACCAACCTGGGCAACACAACAAAACCCTATCTCTACAAAAGCTACAAAAACATCAGCCTCGTGTGGCAGTGCATACCTGTAGTCCCAGCAACTCAGGAGACTGAGGTGGGAGAATCACCTGAGCCCAGGAGGTCAAGGCTGCAGTAAACCATGATGGTGCCACTGCACTCCAACCTGAACAACAGAGTGAGACCCAGTCTCAAAAAAAAAAAAAAAAAAAAAGAGGCTGAGCTCACACCTGTAATCCTGGTAATTTGGGAGGTCGAGGCGGGCAAATGACCTGAGGTCAGGAGTTCGAGACCAGCCTGAAACCCTGTCTCTACTAAAAACAAAAATACAAAAATTAGCCTGGCACGGTGGTGCACACCTGTAGTCCCAGCCACTCGGGAGCCTGAGGCAGGAGAATCGCTTGAACCCAGGAGGCAGAGGTTGCAGTGAGCTGAGATTGCACCACTACACTCCAGCCTGGGTGACAGAATGAGACTCTTTCTAAAAAAAAAAGGAGAGGAAAAAAAAAGTACTTATAAATTATAATAACAACACTATTACCTGAATATTCTTGTGATAATAAACTGATGTCATTTAAAATCTTCCCATGAGAAACACAAGCCCAGAGGGATTTAAAGGAGAGTCCACCAAACTTTAAAGAACTAGATTGTGTCAGTCTCATCTCTATCAGAGAACAAGAGGGAATATTTCCCTCATTTAAAGGGGATAATAACTACAGAGTAATTTCAGAGAAGAAATTTGGTCCTGTTCTCTGATTAATATATACATAAAACTTTTTTTTTTTTTTTTTTTTTTTTTGAGGTGCAGCCTCCCGAGTAGCTGGGACTACAGACACACACCACCATGCCCAGCTAATTTTTGTATTTTTTTAGTAGAGATGGGTTTTTGCCATGTTGGCCAGACTGGTCTCGAAATCCTGACCTCAGGTGATACATCCGCCTTGGCCCCCCCAAAGTGCTGGGATTACAGGCATGAGCCACTGCACCTGGACGATACATACATAAAACTCTTAAATAAAATATCAGCAAAACAAATGACAAAAAATGAGAACCAATTTGGGTTTATCCCAGAAATATAAGGATGACAATAAATATTTAGTAAGCACCTACAATGTGTCAGGTGCTCATCTAGCTATGTGGGATTCAGGAGTGAAAGTGACAGGTCTGGACCCTACCCTCATGCAGTTTACACCCTAGAGTGGGAGATATTCAGTGCACACACATTTAAACAAATAAGATTCTTTTAGAGAATGTTAAGTACTATAGAGGAAATAAAATAGATTAATGTGATGGAGAATGACTGGAAGTAGCTACTTTAAATTAAGAAAGTGAGGTTTGCAAAGGGGAGGTGACCCTTGAAAAGAATGATGACACAGCCAGATGAAAACTAAGGGATGAGAATTGCATGCAGACCATACTGCAAGTGCAGGAGCCCTGAGTGCAGATGAGGTCCAGCCCAGTGAACGTGATTATGCTGTCTACCTGATTGGGATGTGCCTGGTTTACAAAACCTGAAGGGGTTTCCTTAACATAGACTTTAAAAAGCAATTTGTTAAGAAACACAGATTGGGCACAGTGGCCCATCCCTGTAATCCCAGCACTTTGAGAGACCAAGGCAAGAGGATCGCTTGAGCCCAGGAGTTTGAGACCAGACTGAACAACATAGTGAGACCCGCCCCCCAATACCCTCCTGCCACCACTTACCCCCATCTCTATAAAAAAATACTAAAAATTAGCTGGGCATAGTGGCACACGCCTGTAGTCCTAGGTACTCTGGAGGCTGAGGTGGTAGGCTCACTTCAGCCCGGGAATTCAAGGCTGAAGTAAGCTATGTAGGTGCCACTGCACTCCAGCCTGATAGAGCAAGACTCTGTCTCAAAAACGGAGAAGGCGGCGGCGGCAGGGGGCAGGAAGGGGGAATAAGAAAAAGAAAACAAAGGAGAAGCACAAAAAGAATGTTATGGGAGAAGGGAACACAGGTTTGCTTCTCTAAGAACGTATGCAGCTAATTTCTAAATGTGTCGCTCTGGTGTTATCTTTGTTCAAGCATCACTCTCTCCTCCCCAGACTCCACCTCGACTTCTTCAACCTTTCTGCATCTTCACCTTTGAGACCTAGCCCAGCTGTTTACTTCCAAGGTCTCACCCCAGCCTTGAAGGTTGATAACAAAGCCTGTGGCTTCTTCTTGCAGTTTTTTCCTTCCAGATATTAGAGAACAGGAGCTAGCTAGCTGGACCAGGAGATGCTCCGCCACCACAGCTGTAACCACTGACTTCTCTAGTCTGCCATCCATCGCTCTGTTCCCTGGGGTAGGCATCCTATTGGGTTCTGCCTGCCCCATATCCATTCTTCTTTTCTGTAGGAAAAGTGTCTGAACCAATGCACCCCATTGTACATGGATTTGGTGGGACCTTCAGCCAAAGTGCTCCTCCCCCACTCTCAAGGAGCAGGTACATGACCCAAGCTAAACCAATTAGATGTTCTCTTCATGAAAGTTGCATTCATTCATTCACTCAGTCACTCATTCGGTCATCCTATATGTATTGAGCTCCTGCCATGTGTCAGGCAATCTGAATCTTTAGCAGAGAGATTAATTAAGAAGGAAAATGGTTGCTGCCCTCTCATGCCAACAGCAGAGCACTAAAGCAATGGCTCATTATTCTCTCAGATGGGACCCTACCCCTTTTAAGACTATTGTTTGTTCTTTCTTTAAAGTCTGTGAGCTACCCCAAATGCTTCCCCAAATCCCTTTCTCCTCCTGCTTATGTTCCTCACATCAATTTCTGTTATTTACAATCAAAACTTCCTGGCTAGGCACCATGGCTCACGCCTATAATCTCAGCACTTTGGGAGGCCAGTGTGGGTGGATCACTTGAGGTCAAGAGTTTGAGACCAGCCTGACCAACATTGAGAAACCCCTTCTCTCCTAAAAACACAAAAATATTAGCCAGGTATGGTGGCACACACCTGTAATCCCAGTTATTTGGGAGGCTGAGGCAGGAGAATCGCTTGAACCTGGGAGACGAAGGTTGCAGTGAAGTCGAGATTGTGCCACCGTACCCCAGCCTGGGTGACAGAGAAAGACTCCATCTCAAGAAAAAAAAATTCTAATTGGCAGGCTGGCTCACTGCCTAATTACAGATTTGGTTTCATTCATGCTTTTATCCCTGTGCCTTGTTCTCCATCTGTCCTTACAACAGGGCTTTCTCTTTGAATCCCCACTTTTAAATTCTGGTTTCTAGAGAGCCAATCATCCTAAGGCCTCCGTCTCAGCCCCACATCAACATCAGTGACCTCACCATTCACGCCTTTCCTTGGGCTTGATCATCACTGTCACTGTCTGGGCTGCTCCCTTGTGACCCCTGACAGCCAGGATTGCCTTTACAATACCAAGTATATGCTTCTCATTGGATTTACTTCCAGAAACCGCATCTCATCATCATTATCTCCTGATTTCTGTCCCAAGGACTTTCTGAGTTCTTTTGCTATTATTTAGTTATAGCCCCCATATATATATATTTTTAAGATACTAGGTATGTGAGGTGGTTCACAAAGAAAAAACACAAAACAAAATTATTAAAGGGAAAATAACATAAATCCAGGGGTATGGTCTGTATAACAGTTCATTCCATAAGGTTTTGCACTTGCTAGAGGTGAACAACAACAAAACAGCTTTGAGTTTCCCAGTAATCATAGTAAAAAAAGGAAAATTGGCTGGACATGATGGCTCACACCTGTAATCCCAACATTTTGGGAGGCCAAGGCAGGCAGATCACTTGAGGTCAGGAATTTGAGACCAGCCTGGCCAACATGGTGAAACCCTGTCTCTACCAAAAAATACAAAAATTAGCCAGGCATGGTGGCGCATGCCTGTAACCCCAGCTACTTGGGAGACTGAGGTGGGAGAATTGCTTGAACCACTTGAAGTGCGAGGCAGAGGTTGCAGTGAGCCAAGATCTCACCAGTGCACTCCAGCCTGGGTGACAGAGTGAGACCCTGTCTCAAAAAAAAAAAAGAAGAAAAATTGGAAAATTGCTTAAGAGATTCACAGCTTTGCCTGACACAGGGACTCAAGAAAAAAATCATATTCCTTCAATAATGTGAGCTTCACTCATGTGATTTCTTTATTAACTGCTTTATCCCCAATAAAGGGAATAGCACAGTGTCTGGCATATAAGTGCTCAATACATATTTATTGAATGACTTACTCTAGTCCCTTATAAAATAATTATGTGCTATAGAAAGTAAACTATGTTCTTAAATATATCTCTACAATAAAAACAACTGTAGAGTCAGCTAGGGATGTGCTGGTTCCTATAAACCAAATCGATGCAATCAAATGGCATAACATCAATGCTCAGTTCACTAAAGGCAATTTAGTGTGAACTATATGCACCACTCTGAAGGTCTGGCCCGCTGACTCATCTGAGCATGCTTTGCAAAGCTATTTTCATGCCAAAGTAAGTAGAGATGACTAGCTTCTAAGAAGAGGCTTCTTGGAGAAACTCCTGCAGAGAAACAAGAGCCTTAGTTTCTGTCACCTCTTTCCACAGCTTCATACCAAACCTTCCCAACAGCAGTAGAAGCTGCATCTTGTTTTATCCTCAACTAGAAAGTGGTCGTAAAGCATTTTGATAATTATTTCAATTTTCCCCTGGGCTCTCCCCTCTGTTTCCCGTGATTCATGAGTTATAACCCACCAGATAGGATTGAAACTGGCCCTGTCCAGTGTGCTTGCTCTGACCACTGACCTTCACCTCTGTCTGGAGCTCAGGCTTGTGGGAATTCCTCCCTGGAGCAAGCCTGTTCTCTCCATGGGGACCTGTTCCTGATGACTGGGTGCTTAGAGCCAGACCTTCTTGTACCCACTCACAGAGATGGCCATCCCCCTGCACTGTGAACATTTCAGGCTGCTCTCCAACCTGGTCCTAATGGCTCAGGAGAGATGAGCCTCACTGTATTCTGAAATACAACATTTGAAAGCCTCGAGAAGCTTCAACACTGAGGTTTTAGTAGATGATCAGAAATGCTTTAAAAGTAAGTAACCAGCCCCAGTGCAGTGGCTCACATCTGTAATCCCAGCACTTTGGGAGGCGGAGGCGGGCAGATTACCTGAGGTCAAGACTACCTGGCCAACATTGTGAAACCCCTTCTCTACTAAAAATACAAAAATTAGCCGAGTGTGGTGGCAGGAACCTGTAGTCCCAGCTACCCAGGAGGCTGAGGCAGGAGAATCGCTTAAGGCGCCAGAGGTTACAGTGAGCCAAGATCATGCCAGTGCACTCCAGCCCGGGTGAGAGAACAAGATTCCATCTCAAAAAAATAAATAAATAAGTAACCAGTCACCAAAATAAACTGTCATGAGGAAGCAGAGAAAATGTCACATTAGTAGAAACTCCAAGAGACATTCCTATGGCTCTGCAGTAATAGAATTCTGTTTAAAACAATAAAGCAATGTTTACTGTAATACCCCCCATGTCTTCAATGTCACTTCTACATCAGGTACTGCAGAATCAGATTAAAAAGGTTGCCAACTGAAAAATCTCTTTATTGACAAAAAAAAAAATTAAGTTCCTTGAAATTTAGAAACAAGATCGGCTCAGGTACAGAATTTGGAATCAACCCTAGATTTAATTCCCAACAGGTTTACTTTCTGGTTCTATGTTCTTGGAAAAGATACATAATCTCTTCAGGCCTCAGTTTTCCCCATCTGTAATACAGAGCTAATACCTGTCTCATAGAATGGCGAGGAAACCTGGAGAGAACTAGAGATAAAGCACATGTCATGGCACGGCACTGAGTGGTTAGGAAATAATAATTCCTGCCCCAACCCCCAGGGAAAGCACAGGGCTAAGAGCCTCTTTTCCTGGAGAAGAGACAAAACCAGTTAAAAGGAGAATTCAGGATCTACAAGAAACAGGACGCTAATCACTTTCTTTACCCCTTTCTTGATAAAGACACTGGGGACTTGGTTTGGTGAGGTCCTTTTGAGGGGCAGGGAGGAATCTGGTTGAGGGTTGTAAGGGCAGAAAGATGGAGAGATTTCAGTGATCAGTAGAGAGGAAGGGGCCCTTCACAGCCAGTTTACCTGTGAGTTTCATTGTCCTTGACATCCACTTGGCCTTGCTATCCAAAGTGTGGTGAGTGGATCAGCTGAATTGGAGTCGCCCGAGAGCTTGCTAGAACTGCAGAATCTTAGGGGCCTAGCCCTCATGTGTCAGAATCTGCATTTTAACAAGATCTCTGAGTGATCGGTCCACATTCAAGTTTGGAAGCATGGTAGCAGCCACATTAGTATTTAATGTGGAGTAAACCTCCACAATGAATAACTCAGTGTTGTCCAGGTGGGTGAACTGAGCCCCCCTGCCTTTTCTGTCGTATGAGTTTATCAGGTGGATAGTAGAGGCTTCTTCTGGAGCAGCTGCTAGCCCATGCAATGTACTTGTGAAAATTAGAGAGAAGGGTCCAGAATGGCTATTATTAAAAAGTCAAAAAATAACAGATACTGGCAAGGCTCCAGAGAAAAGGAAACGTTTATATACTGTTGGTAGTGATGTAGGATTTTTCTTCTTGGTCATTTTGCAAGCCAGGGATCTCCAGCCAGCGACACCCCTCCCAGGCCCCACTTGGTCATGCTGGCATGCCCCAGTTCACCTGTGTTGTAGCTTGTATCTATATTCGGCCATTCCTGAGCTCTTATACCACACCCTATTTACTCCTATCACCTGACAGGATTTGCAAGATAATTGCCCAGAACTAGAATATTGACCCAAATTTTTACATTACCCATGGGCATGGTGGCTCACATCTGTAATCCCAGCACTTTGGGAGTCTGAGGCGAGTGGATCACCTTGAGGTCAGGAGTCCAAGACCAGCCTGACCAACATGGTGAAACCCTGTCTCTACTAAAAATACCAAAAAAATAGGTGGGTGTGGTGGTGGGCACCTGTAATCGCTGCTACAAGGGAGGCTGAGGCAGAAGAACTGCTTGAACCCAGGAGGTGGAGGTTGCAGTGAGCTGAGATCATGCCACTACACTCCAGCTTGGGCAACAGAGCAAGATTCTGTATTTAAAAAAACAAAACAAAACAAAAAAAACTGGCTTTGATGGAACTTTGTTCATGAATCTCAGATAAGACCTTTTAAAGCTGAGCCCAGCCATGGGTTTGTACCCTCAAATATCTATGAGTTGGGTAAATTCCTCTCTCCCTTTTTTTTGAGTTGGAGTCTCGCTCTGTTGCCCAGGCTAGGGTGTAGCGATATGATCTTGGCTTACTGTAATCTCTGCCTCCTGAGTTCAAGCGATTCTCCTACCTCAGACTCCTGAGTAGCTGGGACTACAGGCGTGTGCCACCATGCCCAGCTAACTTTTTCTTATTTTTAGTAGAGACGGGGCTTCACCATTTGGGCCAGGCTTGTCTTAAACTCCTAACCTCAAGTGATCCACCCATTTTGGCCTCCCAAAGTGCTGGGATTACAAGCATGAGCCACCATGCCCAGCCTAAATTCCTCTCTTCTTGAGGTCTCAAGATAATATGGGGCTCCTGGGCCTGCTAGAAAGTGACATTCTTTATTCACCACAGGTTAGGAACCATGTATAGGGACTAGGTAGACAAGGTATGAGGCCAGTTTTCCCAAGAGGCTTTTATTGGCTCTTCAAGTCAGGCTTGATTTTTTTTAAAGGGAAGCATGCCCTTTCCAGTCAAACCCTTGGCAAAACAACCAGTTTCTCCAATTGCATCCTACTGCAAAACAAAATGGATTCTTACTGATTGTACTGATGCAAATAGCTATGTTGCCATAGTTAAGAATACCCAACAAATAGTTTCCAAATTCTAGAGAAACTAGGCACAGAGAAACAAATATTCCTCAAATTTTGTTCATAGGAGTATACCTTACTCAATTGTTAAAAGCTGTAGATACTTCAAAAGAAAAGTTTCCTTGGCTCTTAAAACAAAACAAAGATCAACAATGTTTCAAGCAAAAAGTTTAAAAAGACTTCTTAGGTTTTATATTATTTCAGTCCTTTCAGTTACTCTTGTTGGCTTGATATTCACAAACATTTCAGCTCTTCATGAGTCCGGTATGTTTTCCTCTATTTCAAAGTTATAATCTCCAAAGCTATCAAAAACCTGCATTTGAAATCACCTATCAAAGTCTTATAGCTGATAATAAACCATAGTTTGAAGAGGAACAAAACAAGGCAACAATTGTCTGTGAATGACAAATTATCTTTGGGTAGTCACAGTCAAATATATGATTGACAAAGGAATTTGCTTATTTATGGGGTTTACAATAACGTAACATAATAACCTTAATTATGATTGATAGCATATACTCAGACATTATAATTTTAGAAATCCCATACAATTTTGGAACATATGTTAATATTATTCACTAAAATATAACCTGAAGAAGGTTAAACCTTATTTGTATTTTGGCAATCCCACATAAATAAACAAGTCAAATAATCCTATTTACCTCTCTTTTGGATGCCCTAGGGGCCCTGGGTAGCATTCAAAATTAGGTATTAGAAAAGACAATTTTGAAGCTGAAATTTTATTTGGGGAAGCCTACCAAACATGCTAAAAATTCAAAACACTTGATAGCGTGAAATAAAATTGCAGGTTACCACAGGTCATTTAGCCAAAATGACTCAAGAATTTTTTAAAAGGCAAAACCTTTCATTAATTTTACTATTACATGAAAGTCTTGTTCAGAAGAAAGTCTAATTTCACCCTTGCATTAGTCTGCTATTAATGTCAACCACAATTTTGTACTAAAACGTTATAAATAATTCTATCCTAACTTAGTTAGTTTGGCCATGAGGTGAGATTCTTATAGATCTTTTATAACTCTTTATAAATTTTTGTTAAAGAGCTGATTAGTGCCTTAAGAAAATCTTGTTGTGCTTTTATTTCAATGCTCCATTTATTGAAAAACCATATAGTATCCTTTTGAATTTAGTCAATATGTTCACACACACAGAGTTTCTCTTACAAGATTAAATTTTACAAACCTTCCACAACTTGGTTAAGCCTTTAGCTTTATCTTATTTAATTTAAAACAATCTTTTGGCTTGGTGTGGTGGCTCCTGCCTGTAATCCCAGCACTTTGGGAGGCTGAGGCAGGTGGATCACAAGCTCAAGAGATCACGACCATCTTGGCCATGGTAACACCCCGTCTCTACTAAAATACAAAAATTAGCAGGGCATGGTGGCACACACCTGTAGTCCCAGGTACTTGGGAGGCTGAAGCAGAAGAATTGCTTGAACCCAGGAGGCAGAGGTTGCAGTGAGCTGAGATCATGTCACAACACACTGCAGCCTGGCAACAGAGCAAGACTCTATCTCGAAAAAACTTTTAACCCTCTAACCTAGGCAAAAATCTATATTTTCATGTCTTCTTATACTCTTTACTAACATGTTTTACTTTTCTTACACACCTTGCATGTAAATCTATTTTCAGCAGTCTCAATTACATGTTATAATGGTAACTCTTGGCAATTTTTAATTTTAATATAAAACCTGGTAAGTTATTTTAATTATGTGCTAGGTGCAGCTTAAGTCTGATGCTTCCCAGCATAGTTAGGGGTGTGGTTAACTCCATGTCCCCAGGCCTTACGAAACTGTAAATCAGGCAAGTTGAACAAATTTTCAAAAGCCAAAGAAGCAGTTTATAACCTTAAACTTTTAGGACCTAGTGTCTGACCTCCATAATTTACACCACATATTTACATTTTGAAGACATTTGTATTTTACCAATTATCTTTAAAGCTGTTTTTATTTTTCAAGGATTAAAGTCACATGAATTAAAAGGCATTATAGCTTTTATTTGGATTCTTCAAAAAAAATTTGATCTAAGTGCTTATTTTTCTTTAGGCCAATCAATTAGAGATTTTTTTTTTTTTTTTTGAGAAGCCTGTAATCTCAGCACTTGAGCTTTTTTTTTATAGACATCAAGCATACAACACATAATTACATAGAAGAAGATCCAGTAGTTATAAGATTTTTCATTTGCCATTCTCCTGATTGGATTACTGGCTTCAGGGTGAAGCCCTTAAAGAAACAGGGCTAGGAAACCATGCAGTTTCTAGGGCCTAACAAACAGGCATAGCTGGAAGGCAAAAACAGATTTTGAGAGGGACATGTCTGCTTTTAATTCCTGGGGTGTCATGAGGAAAACAAAGGTATTTTTTCCTAAACAGAGTCTGTGGTATCTTCTCTGTTTTTCCCAAGTAGTCCCATGCTCTGAGAAGTCACCTTAGAGCCTCTCATGTGTGCACTGAGTGGCAAGATGAAATGGAGAAAAATAATTCAGTCAACTGAAGAGAAAAACCATTTTCCAGCAACACAAGATCCAAGAAGAGAAAAAAACATAAAGATCTTTTAAATACACCTATAGCTTGGATATCTACTGCTAGTTAAGCTGATGTTTAACCATAACACTCTTTTTTTTTAATTTCATTTTGGGTTTTGGGGTACATGTGAAGAACATGCAAAATTGTTGCATAGGTACACACATAGCAGTGTGATTTGCTGCCTTCCTCCCCCGTCACCTGTATCTGGCAATTCTCCCCATGCTATCTCTCCCCAACTCCCAACCCCCTGCTGTCCCTCCCTTATTTCCCCCGACAGACCCCAGTGTGTGATGCTTCCCTCCCTGTGTCCATGTGTTCTCCTTGTTCAACACCCACCTATGAGTGAGAACATGCGGTGTTTGATTTTCTGTTCTTGTGTCAGTTTGCTGAGAATGATGGTTTCCAGGTTCATCCGTGTCCCTACAAAGGACACAAACTCATCGTTTTTGATGGCTGCATAATATTCCATGGTGTATATGTGCTACATTTTCCCTGTCCAGTCTATCATCAATGGGCATTTGGGTCGGTTCCAGGTTTTTGCTATTGTAAACTGTGCTGCAATGAACATTCATGTGCATGTGTCCTTACAGTAGAACGATTTATAATCCTCTGGATATATACCCAGTAATGGGATTGCTGAGTCAAATGGAATTTCTATTTCCAGGTCCTTGAGGAATCGCCACACTGTCTTCCACAATGGTTGAACTAATTTACACTCCCACCAAGAGCGTAAAAGTGTTCCTATTTCTCCACATCCTCTCCAGCATCTGTTGTCTCCAGATTTTTTAATGATCGCCATTCTAACTGGCATGAGATGGTATCTCAATGTAGTTTTGATTTGCATTTCTCTAATGACCAGTGATGATGAGCATTTTTTCATATGTTTGTTGGCCTCATGTATGTCTTCTTTTGAAAAGTGTCTGTTCATATCCTTTGCACACTTTTGAATGGGCTTGTTTGTTTTTCTCTTATAAATCTGTTTTAGTTCTTTGTAGATTCTGGATATCAGCCCTTTGTCAGATGGGTAGACTGCAAAAATTTTTTCCCATTCTGTTGGTTGCCGATTCACTCTAATGACTGTTTCTTTTGCTGTGCAGAAGCTGTGGAGTTTGATTAGGTCCCATTTGTCTATTTTGGCTTTTGTTGCCAATGCTTTTGGTGTTTTGGTCATGAAGTCCTTGCCTACACCTATGTCCTGAATGGTTTTGCCTAGATTTTCTTCTAGGGTTTTTATGGTGTTAGGTCTTATGTTTAAGTCTTTAATCCATCTGAAGTTAATTTTAGTGCAAGGTGTCAGGAAGGGGTCCAGTTTCTGCTTTCGGCACATGACTAGCCAGTTTTCCCAACACCTTTTATTAAACAGGGACTCCTTTCCCCATTGCTTGTTTTTGTCAGGTTTGTCAAAGATTGGATGATTGTAGATGTGTCGTGTTGCCTCCAAGGCCTCTGTTCTGTTCCATTGGTCTATATGTCTGTTTTGGTACCAGTACCATGTTGTTCTGATTACTGTAGCCTTGTAGTATAGTTTGAAGTCCAGGAGTGTGATGCCTCCAGCTTTGTTCTTTTTGCTTAGAATTGACTTGGCTATGAGGGCTCTCTTTTGGTTCCATATGAAGTTTAAGGTGTTTTTTTTCCAGTTCTGTGAAGAAGGTCATTGGTAGCTTGATGGGGATAGCATTGAATCTGTAAATTACTTTGGGCAGTATGGCCATTTTCACAATATTGATTCTTCCTAACTATGAACATGGAATATTTCTCCATCTGTTTGTGTCCTCTTATTTCATTGAACAGTGGTTTGTAGTTCTCCTTGAAGAGATCCTTTACATTCCTTGTTAGTTGTATTCCTAGGTATTTTATTCTCTTTGTAGCAATTGTGAATGGCAGTTTGTTTTTGATTTGGCTCCCTTTAAGTCTGTTATTGGTGTATAGGAATGCTTGTGATGTTTGCACATTGATTTTGTATCCTGAGACTTTGCTGAAGTTGCTTATCAGTTTCAGGAGATTTTGGGCTGAAACGATGGGGTCGTCTAGATATACAATCATGTCGTCTGCAAATAGAGACAATTTGACTTCCTCCTTTGCTATTTGAATACCCTTTATTTCTTTTTCTTGCCTGATTGCTCTGGCTAGAACTTCCAGTACTATATTGAATAGGAGAACCATAACATTCTTTAAGAAAATCCTTCTAAATCCCTTTTTACTCAACTTTAGCCAAGTGGCCAATATTTCTAGCTTTTGAACTTTACCAGAAGTAACCTCACAGGTGAAACCAACAAGCCTCAACTAAGGTTATGACTTAACCACGAGCGTACAAGGTAATTTCAAATAGGTGGTAAGCAGTTTTTACAAAATCTAGAATCTTTAAATGTAGCTCAAAGAAAGGAAGACTTAAGAAAGGAAGCTAGAAGCTGTTCATGGAGGGGAGATATTATCCAGAAAGTACTCATTCTCTAAGCCAGGATTGAACTTGGATTGCCATTGTAAAATGGCAGAGACCAAAAGAAAATACTGCCACAGAGTTACAAGGTCAAGCTCCCAAGGATGCAAAACAAGATGGAGACCTCATGCAGTTTTTTTCAAAACTTTACAGTGATCTTTACCATTCCTTTACCAGTTTGCACAGGGAGAGAGAGGTCAGAAGTCCTGTTACCAGGGGGAGTACCCAGCTTATGGTTTCTTAGCCTCTCTAACCCCAAAGAATGGGGAAAGGGACCCCAGAGGCACAGTGAGTTTACCAACTGAAAAAAATCATGGACCCAAAGAGTTTCGCAGAAGAGTGATTTATTAGAGAGAGAGAGAGAGAGAGAGAGAGAGAAGAGAGAGAGAGAGCTCCCATGCTGTTGTGGGAGGGAAACCCAAACAGGGAAATCCATTCATGTAGGAGCAGCTGAAGTTTTAATCCTTGAGTTATTCCCTCCCCATTCATGTTCTTGTCCAGTGAGAGGAGTTCTTTCAAACTTCCTCTGGTATGATAGATCTTTGACTCTGATACCGGATTGGCTATTTGTTCTACAACCCTAAGTTACAGAGCCTCCTCCTCCCAGAGCTTTTGGCAGGAATTTGGGACAAAAGAGCCCCACCTGGCTTTCCCACATGCAGGAAGATCAGACAAAGAATGTTACCTGGCCTGCATGGAAGACGTGCTCAGAGAGCCCCAGCCGCCTGAGGCAAGGAGCTGGGAAATTCCTGCACCTGAATCCCCTCCCCTAGCAGACCTGGGGGAGAGAAGGTTTTTTAACATGGTCCCTCAGTCCCCCCTCTGAACAGGAAAGTCCAACTGCTGTTGAGACATGAGCACTGATCGCTCTCTAACTACTTCCTGCTGAATTGGGGAGTAGAAGGGGCCTTGCAGTTGAGGTTTCCTCCAGAGGGGAGCCTTCCAGGAGTGCAGGTCGATTCAGAGGTCCAGGATAGAACTCACGAGCCAAGGACATCCAGGGTTCCATTTGCCGGACCATTTATAGCCTTATGGCCTCAATTCTAGAAGAAACCAATTTGACAAGAAGGTTAAAGATGAGAGGCCTGAAGGCTAGCAATAATGTAAGGGTTATAAATGGGCCTAGCAGAGGGTACAGCCAGGACAGCCAGTTGTTAAACAAGCGCCACGATCCTGTTTCTTGAAGGTCTTTAGCTCTGCATTTGATTGGTCCCTGAGTTCTTTGTTTAAGACAATACCTGATTGGTTTACAAAGTAGCAGCATTCTTCTCCTAAAAAGAGACAGGTTCCTCCTTGCTCTCCTGTTAGCAGATTCAGGGCCTTTCTATTTTGAAGAGCCACGGCAGCTAAAGAGTTAAGCTGCTTCTGCTGAGTTACCAGAGAATCAGCAAACTTTTCCATGTCATCATTTAACTCCTGAGGTAGCTCATAGTAAAACTGAGCAGAGGTAGTAATTCCTCCAATACCAGTTCCAAGTCCTCCTGTTATTCTGGCCCCCACTATGAAAGGGATAATTGGGGTTTGAGTATGGTGTGGCCTTGGCAAGAGAAGACTCTGCACCTGAGAGTTGGTGTAGATTGTCATGGGGGGGCACTAGGAAGGAGAGGAGGCATATTTCCCGAGGGGTATTATTCAGGCAGCAGTAAGCTGAGGTGCCACAAAGAATAAGCCTGGTGCCAGGTAGTTGAGGCCTGGCAGTAAGGCAACCCAGTTTTGGCATAGGAGAGCATTGGAGTTATTAGTAGAATTCACACAAGTGAAGTTTGAGGTAGATGGAATTTGTAGATTGGTGACCAAGGGGCCTATAAGCCTCATATGATTTGAGAGAGAGTTAGTTATGTTCCATGAGTATGGAACTGGAACGGGGACATACGGTTTGAAGCATAGTGGAAGGCACATCCAACAGGCAGGGTTGTTGGAGGCAGCCTCATGTATTCCTGTGAGGGTGGTGTTAAATAAGCTGAGTATACGAGAGTGTGTACGAAGGGTCTCATGTAACTTAGAAAGATCCAGGCCCTTGTAGGGACTGGTGGTACTTTGCAGTTTGCTTAGACTAGAGACTACTTCCTGACGATGCTGTTCCTATGCCTGATCTTGAACTCCACCCCCATCTGACATTCCGACGTGGGTGAAATATGTCCAGCAGGTGGTGGTTCCCTTAGCAGCTGGACAATTAGGCCCAGTTATTGTTCCCATCCAGTAGGTGTGTGAGTTGTTTGTGCACAGGGAAGCAGAGGTATAGCAATTTTTATGCATATACGTGTATGACACGAAAGAAGGAGGTGGTTGACGGTACCTCTGGAACCCGTCTTGGAGTGAGAAATCATGAGCACTTCTTCCAGGAAGGCTCTAGCTAGTACTATGAGCTTTACGGTTACCTGTAGGGTGTGCACAAGTTGACAGGAGGAGTGGGGCTAAAAAGAAGATAATGAGAACCACAAGAGAGGTCATGGTGAGGGAGTGATAATATCAGAGGGAGAAGAGGAGAGCTATTGAAATTTAATTAGTCAGTAAGCCACGGATAAGGAGAGTTTATGAGATGTAGGCCAATCCGTAGGGGCGACCACATAGAGTTTGGTAGCAAATTGTAAAGTTAAGAGTGATAGTCCTGTTAATGCCAGGATGTAAGTTAGAATCATGAGTAGTTACTTTCCTGGGGATTTCGTTGGAAGAACAAACGTAGATCCTCTAAAGGCTCGCAGGTATATGAAGGGTTGTCTCCTGGAACTTCAGGCTGCAGAGTGGAGGGCCTATGATTTTCTTCAGGAGGTGTCCAAGGCTTCAGCCGAGTGTGATGAATCCACAAGTCAGTTCCCACCACCTTAACTGCCATTGGGGTAGACAGAATAACCAAAACGGTCCTTCCCAAGATGGGCCTAGAGAAGGAGAGACTGAGGGGGAGAGACTTAACAAGCACTAAGTCTCCAGGACAGAACAACTCTTTCCCTTTTTCCCTAGGGTGTCCTTCAGGTAAGGTCCTAAGAGCCTGTTCACTTAGCCAAGGAGGTTATATTTTATTAGATCTGCTGTTTCTTTGTCTAATACAAGATCATTAGTAAGAAAGGGCCGTCCATAAAGCATCTCACAGGGGCTGAGTCCTATTTTCTCAGGAGAGTTTTAAGCCCTTAAGAGTGCTATTGATAATAGAGAAGGCCACAAGAGGTGGGTTTCCTGTGCCAGTTTCTTTAAGTGTTTTTTGAGAATTTCGTTCATCTTCTCCACTTTCCCTGAGGACTAAGGCCTCCAATCACAATGGAAATGATACTGTATTCCTAACACTTTGGAAATTCCTTGGGTCACCGCCGCTTTGAAGGCAGGGCTGTTAATGTTTTGAAGACAGTGAGGAAGTCCAAATCTAGGGATTATTTTATTAATCAGGACCCTTATTACTTTAGTGGCCCTGTACTGGCACATCCTTGAAGAACTAGGCCAGTGAGGCTTGGGTGATGGGTGCCAACATTCCCCAGCAAGAGTTTAATTAACATAGGCCTGACCATAAAACTGTCACAGGAGAAAAATCTGCTTGAGAAGGGCCTCCAAGCACAACAATCTTAAAGAAGGTAATGGCTGCGGGCATGGCTGAGGCCAGAACAATGCCGTCGGACTGGGGCCTTCTCCCCCACCCCACTCTCCATCATAGGAATATGCCCTAGGGTTGTGGGGCCTATAATTAACTATTTGAGCCTCAGACCAGGTCTGACTGTGGTATTCTAGATGGAGAAGTTCTGCCATACAGAGAGCCAATCCTAGGCAAGACAAATTGTACTTTATCAGATTCTAGCACCTTTCATTTGGAATGGGAAATTGCAGGTGACAAAAATCAAAATGTCCTATAGCCTTCACTACCCACTGATAGACTCTGGTTCTATTAGGACATAACCTAGCACAATGGACTAAGGGAACTGGCCCTGTGTATTTAGACTGTAGGAGGTCCTAGACTGAGGGCACCATGGGCAAGAATCCCTGGACTGCCACCCCAAGAACCTCAGAGTCCTAGCAAGAAGAGTAATAGCTTCATGTACAGGAAATATCTTAGAGGAAAGAGCCGGGAAAAAGTTTGCCTCATGGATATCTAGACCCAGGAAGTTGGGGTCTGAAAGGCTGGGCATGGCTCACATAGGCAGCTTTTTCTTAGGAGGTCTAAGCAAGGCCACAACCTCAACTGGACTGAACTGGGAGTTCGGGACCGCTGCCCTTTCCTCCTACCAACCCTTGGCTTGGCATAGAGAAAGAAAGAACAAAAAGAAAGGGAAGCTGGTTCTGGGCTAACCAACGCTCCCATTTCTGAAGAGCCGGGGGTTGTTAGAAAGCCCTTTCCCAGAAAACCTGACACCCACACGTGTCTTTAAGTCCAGCGGCTGCACTAGTCACTCTTAAATGGCCAACAGATGCCCAGTTTTTACCTCCTTAACAAACTTAAAAGAAAGGAAATGACAGATTAGCAAGTGAAAGGGGTCCAGTATCACTCACTGCTCTGAAGTCCAACGTCTCCTTGCTGGCTCACCACAGATGTTACTGGGGGGAATACCCAGAGCCTGTAGGTTCTTGGCCTAACCCCAAAGAATGGGGAAAGGGGCCCCAGAGGAGCAGTGAGTTTACCATCTGAATAAAATTGTGGAGCCAAAGAGTTTTGTGGAAGAGTGATTTATTAGAGAGAGAGAGAGAGGTCCCTCCTGCCACTCTCAGTGGGAGTATAAATTAGTTCAGCCACTGTGGAAAGCAGTTTGGAGCTTTCTCAGGTAACTTAAAACAGAACTACCATTTGACCCAGCAATCCCATTTCTTGGTATATATCCTAAGGAAAATAAACCATTCCACCAAAAAGACACATGTACTCATATGTTCATCAAAGCACAAGCAAAGACAAGGAATCTACGTAGGAACCTATCAACAGTGGATTGGTTAAAGAAAATGTGGTGGGTATACACAGTGGAATACTACACAGCCACAAAAAGAACACAATCATGTCTTTTGCAGCAATATGGAAGCAGCTAGAGGCCATTATCTTAAGTGATTAATATAAGAACAGAAAACCAAATACTGCATGTTCTCACATGTGAAAGCTAAATACTGGGCACAAATGGACATAAAGATGGCAACAGTAAATACTGGGGATTACTACTATGCGGGGGAGAGAAGAGGGAGACAAGGGCTGAAAAACTACCTATCAGTTACTACGTTCACTACCTGGGTCATGTGATCATTCATACCCCAAAACTCAGCACCACACAATGTACCCATGTAACAAACCTACACGTACTCCCTGAATCTAAAATAAAACTTGAAATTAAAGAATGGACTGGGCGTGGTGGCTCACACCTGTAATCTCAGCACTTTGGGAGGCTGAGTCAGGCAGATCACTTGAGGTCAAGAGTTTGAGACCAGCCTGGCCAACATGGTGAAACCCTGTCTCTACTAAAAATACAAAAAAATTAGCCAGGTGTGGTGGCAGGCACCTGTAGTCCCAGCTACTCAGGTGGCTGAGATGGAAAAATCATTTGGACCTAGGAGGCGGAGGTTGCACCATTGCACTCCAGCCTGGACAACAGAGTGAGATTCCATCTCAAAAAAAAAAAAAACTAAACAAACAAAGAATAATGACATAATAATACAAAATAATAAATTACTTCATAATACGTTTTTAAAAAGAGAGAGATGTGTCTCCCTCCTCTCTCCTATGCAGCCCCACACCAGGGTACACAACCAGAGGGCAGATGCAGGCTGGATTTCAGCGGCATTCACTGCACCACTGGAGATTTGGTGCAGGATATAACCTGTACAACTGTATGAGGGCCTGTAAAAATAAGTAAAACAATGCTTAAAAATTCCCCAAATTAGCCCATCACCTTTATACCTCCACATTTACCAAAAGCAACAGAAATAGCTGCTTTATTTGCATTAACCAGAAACAAAAAGAAATCATAGCCATACTTCATTACAGCAGTAACACATTGTGACACTGGTTCTGTACGAAGAAAGACAAGTGCTCTGGGCACGTCATGAGTCTCACAGTGCATGCTGCCACACATGGAAGCAAATTCTATCCTAGGCAATGTTATCTCTTATCCTTGTAACTTACAAACTATTATGCAGAGACATGGAATTTTCCACAGGTGATCTCTATGCTTATGCGTGTAATTTCTATGGTGTACTGGTGAATGAAGTGGAACCTACAATTTCATACAGACATCATTTGGCATCACAAGATATAAAAATCCAACAGGGCAAACACTGAATAAAGCACTCAGTATAGTTGGTTTCATTCTGCATCTCCTCAGTTTTATTATTAGTCTCTTTCCCTTTCATCTTCTATCACAGTTGCTGAGTTCCGAATTCCCAAAGTTTTTTTTTCCTTTTTTTTTTTTTTTTTTTTTTTTGAGACAGTCTTGCTCTGTCACCCAGGCTGGAGTGCAGTGGCATAATGCCAGCTGACTACAACCTCTGCCTCCCAGGTTCAAGAGAATCTCCTGCCTCACCTTCCTGAGTAGTTGGGATTACAGGTACCCACCACCATGCCCAGCTCATTTTCGTTTTTTTAGTAGAGGTGGGGTTTCACCATGTTGGTTAGGCTGACATCAGGTGATCCGCCCACCTTGGCGTCCCAAAGTGTTGGGATTACAGGCGTAAGCCACCGCACCCGGCCATATTCACAAAGTTTTAGGTCAACTCTTTATATTTTGACTCTGTTCTTGCCTAGTTACATGCTAAAAAGTTGGATGTAATTTTTGTTCAAAATGTAACATCTCATTAGTTTTTGATATATCTTCATCCTTCTACAGGTCTCTCTTTCTCAGTCACCACATTACATGTAGTTCTACCTACTTCAAAGGAACAACCTTTCAGCTCAAGTACAGTTTCTGTCACATCCATTTCTAGAGCACAAAATGTTTTGTTGATTTGGGGAACTGTTTCTTTGCCTTTGCCTTGTTAGCTGTTGATTTTTATGCAAGATTTTATTGTTAGGACACAACTTATTACGCAGAAAAGTCTCTCCTGCAAATCCATGCCCCACTTACAGTTTTGGAGACAA
Source organism: Ateles fusciceps (assembly GCA_036589455.1). NCBI lineage: Eukaryota > Metazoa > Chordata > Mammalia > Primates > Atelidae > Ateles > Ateles fusciceps. The sequence continues at coordinate 7,160,087 of JAZHEH010002014.1, forward strand.
TCTGCATTGTAATGCCACAGGTCAAATTTCAATTCAACAAATACCTAAACCCCCAGCCTTTCTATGAAAATATGTTGTTTTCTCAATCTCCAGCCAATGTCCCAGTTTGTTATTTCAGGATCTAATTGGTTTGATGAAATTTTTATGCAACATAAAAAATTATGAATTTACTGTAGTGAGATATTGTTTTGATTTTTATGACAAGCACCTGGGTTCATCTAGATTTATTTTCCCATCATTATTTTAATGATGGATGTTTTGTTTCTTTTTTCCCCAGTATCTCATCTGCCTAGAACAGGAGACTGGTGTGATTTTGACCTGTCATTGTAGACATCACTGTATACTCATTATAGTGAGCCATGCACATGTACAGCCATTGCCAGTGCCTGGACTCTGTGCCCAGAGAATGCAGATCTGCTGTGCGACATCATGACACACGGTGCTGTGCTTGGCAGAATGGCAGCAGCAACAAAGTAGGAATAGTAGTCACTGACGACAGAAGGAAGCGCTCTCCTGCTGTTGAAAATTGATTCTTCTCTGTTAATATGCACGGCACCGCTCTGGAAGCTTTTGGATCCTGGATCCCTGGCTTGTTTAGCTCTGTCCGCAATGAAGTGGAAGCCACAACATCTTTACATATTTGGAGCATTTTTGCTGATGTCATCACATCACGGCTCTTGGGTATCCACTTCTCAAATGTGGCCCTTCTGCGTAGAGTGCTATGTAGAGGAACCTAAGAGAGATGGTGGCAGTTGGTATGTTTTGGCTGAATGGCATTTTTTCTTAAACAGCTGGATTTGGCCCCCATCATGGCCATCAGCTTGGTGTTTACGAACCTTATGAAGCTCCCATTTCACCCAGGCAGGCAATCGTTTACTTACATTCTGCTGGAAACCCTTAGAAATATGTGCTCAATAGTTGCAGATGTGCCCACAGTTTGCCCATGGTCCCAGCCTGGGTCAGCAATCTTTTACATCCTTTTAAATTGCCCACACTGTAATCCCCCAGTAGAACATTATCCATCTGGTTATTTGCGGCAAAGTGCTGAATATGCACTGTATTTATTTGGGCTCACATTTATTCTAATCCCATGGTTCCTCCTGATTCAAAGTCTTGATTTACCCACAAGACCCCCCCACATTACTGATTCTTGCTGTCAAAGGAAGGCAGATAATGTCATCAGCTTGCATTGCTTACTTTCAAAGCAGATACTAGTCCTTATATCTCCCATGAGAGAAGGATGGAAATTTTAAGAAGACTAAACATATTGTACTAAATTTGCCTATAAATAACTAGGTCCAGCAGAATTTTAGCATCTTTATTTCACTGTCTCCCAGGGACCACTGAATGCCTAACCAATGCTCATACAGAGAGCCTGAACAGATAACTACGAAAGATCTCTCTATCCTCCCACATCAAGCATTCTCCTCCCCATTTCTCCCACAGAAATGCACCTAGTTCATAGCAAATAAGCAGGTAAGCCTCATGGGTAACATGAGAGATATACAAACATGCCACATATGATACATAAGCAACTGAGATACATAAACTGAGCTAGCCCAATGGTACTGCAAGCCAATGATGGCAAAAGGAATGCTGAGTACACACTCAGGAGCTTCTTTCTACTTTCGAGTTCTGTCTTTATTCTCCAGAGTCATAGTCTCTTTGAAGTGATCCAAAGACCTTCTCAAAATAGTGTTTAAAACACTCCCCCTCCTCCCATAAATGATTATGGCCAAGGCTGGGTACTGGGAGCCTGTTGGAAACACCATCCAGCTGATTCTTGTCCACACTTAAGTTAAGGAACCACCGTCCATGGCAGCAGCACACACCTTGACTCGTCAGCCTTTCATGGTCTTTTCCCCCCATTTGGAAAGTCCCTTAGTCCCAGGCCAATCTCCATCCAAAGAAACCCTCCTCCAGGGAGACTTACAGGATTACTACAGGAAAAAGAAGTAGCTAATGCCCAGAGCTCCTTCCGTAGCTCATGTTTGAACCACTGAGTTAGTGTTATAGAGATGCATGTGCTTGTCTTATTTCTTTTTGTATGAGTTCCTAAACCTCATTCATTCCTCTACCACTTTCATTCTCTTTCGCCATGAGCAGACTCCACTTGTCCTATTGTTTAATATTTTCTTTCATCTGACTCACTGTTCAAGAGCTAATTTATGTTTATTTTAAATAAAAATTATATACCACCACCACAAAGTGAAACTGTTATCATGTTCCAGAAATGAAAAGTAACCAGAAAATAAAACAAAAACAAAAAAGTTACATGATTCTAGTTTGATTATGGCCTATAAAAGGCTCAGACATGTTCCTTGTTTTATTTTAAGGAGGGGAAATTAGCTAGAGAAAGCATTAAAGACAGAATGCCCCAAACTAAAATTGAAAATCATTTCTCATTCTCCTAAAAACTATCCCATGAGTAAGTAGTAGGGTTCCTAGTCTTTAAGAAACTCTGCCTCAGATATTAAAAGTTTCTCAAAGACAAGGGTGATATATTGTGGGAGCTATTATGATTCAAAGGTAGACATATTGCTGCATGACAAATTAATGAGAACATTTTCTAGTACCATCACGTACATCTTTAAAACCACTTCAGGACTGAGCACAAGTGCTTTGCATATGGAGTGTGCTGAACAAATATTTGTTGAGGGAATGAATGAAGGAATGTACAAACATCCTGGCTGTAAAATTGATTTTGTACCTTTTCTCAGTTTAACTGCTCCATTAACCTCTAGCGGTTCAGTTCAGTGTCTCCCTAGCACAATACAAATTCTACCTTATGATTTCCTTCTCCCATGTGCTGCGTTCCAATTACACAATTTAAGTAGACAGCACCTGATTTGTATGTGATTTGACTGCAGTCAGTTTGGTCACTTATGGAGGCTAAAGTGGATGTTTTTTATTTGTGTATTACGCTTCCCATCTTGCATGCCAGATCATCCTTTTGGTTTACACTAGGTCATGAACCACACTGTTTATTGGAACCACTGGTTGGCTTTTAAGTTTGGGTTTTAGTTGAGGGTTGTATGCCTAATATTAATCCTGCACTCGCTAGCTTCTCTGTACCTAAAGGTTTGTGTTTACAGCTATGAAACCTAAAGCAGTCTCACTCAACCTGGAGCTCTGACTCCAGCTCACTAAACAACTTTTTCATGTTATTTTCTTATTAACTTAATGTTAAATACTTCCATTCTTGGCTCATGAGCATTGCAAAATATGATAGCAATCTCTATGCACCCAAAACCAGAGAATTCTTTTGAAATGCTTGTGTAAACTACATATGCATACAATTTGCTTCTGTTAAGACTTTTAAAAACTCTTACTTTGTTTTGCTTTTAAGTGTATCTAGACCTTCTTTTTCGGAAGAATTTATAATCAATTATTTTCTAAATTTAGAGTCACGTGGGTACAATATTAGTCTGCTTGAGCTGCTCTAACAAAATACCAGAAGCTAGGTGGCTTCAACAATAGGCACTTATTTCTCAGAGTTCTGAAGGTTATGAAGTCCAAGCTGAAGCTGCTTGCTGATTCACTTCCTGGTAAGAGTTCCTCTTCGTGGCTTGCAGGTAGCCACCTTCTCTGTCCTCAGGTGGTAAAGAGACTACTCTCTCTCTTTCTCTCCTTATAAAGCCACTAATTCCCTCTTCAAGGAGAAATAAAACCCACTGCTCAGCAAAATAAGAGAGGACACAAACAGATGGAGAACCATTCTATGTTCATGGTTAGGAAGAATCAATATCGTGAAAATGCCCATACTGCCCAAAGTAATTTACAGATTCAACACTATCCCCATCAAGCTACCAATGACCTTCTTCACAGAACTGGAAAAAAACACCTTAAACTTCATATGGAACCAAAAGAGAGCCCTCATAGCCAAGTCAATTCTAAGCAAAAAGAACAAAGCTGGAGGCATCACACTCCTGGACTTCAAACTATACTACAAGGCTACAGTAATCAAAACAACATGGTAAACAGATATAGACCAATGGAACAGAACAGAGGCCTCAGAGGCAACACAACACATCTACAACCAACCAATCTTTGACAAACCTGACGAAAACAAGCAATGGGGAAAGGAGTCCCTGTTTAATAAAAGGTGTTGGGAAAACTGGCTAGCCATGTGCAGAAAGCAGAAACTGGACCCCTTCCTGACACCTTACACTAAAATTAACTCCAGATAGATTAAAGACTTAAACATAAGACCTAACACCATAAAAACCCTAGAAGAAAATCTAGGCAAAACCATTCAGGACATAGGTGTAGGCAAGGACTTCATGACCAAAACACCAAAAGCAATGGCAACAAAAGCCAAAATAGACAAATGGGACCTAATCAAACTCCACAGCTTCTGCACAGCAAAAGAAACAGTCATTAGAGTGAATCGGCAACCAACAGAATGGGAGAAAATTTTTGCAGTCTACCCATCTGACAAAGGGCTGATATCCAGAATCTACAAAGAACTAAAGCAGATTTACAAGAAAAAAAACAAACAAACCCATTCAAAAATGGGTGAAGGATATGAACAGACACTTTACAAAAGAAGACATACATGAGGCCAACAAACATATGAAAACATGCTCATCATCACTGGTCATTAGAGAAATGCAAATCAAAACTACATTGAGATACCATCTCACACCAGTTAGAATGGCGATCATTAAAAAATCTGGAGACAACAGATGCTGGAGAGGATGTGGAGAAATAGGAACAATTTTACGCTCTTGGTGGGAGTGTAAATTAGTTCAACCAGTGTGGGAGACAGTGTGGTGATTCCTCGAGGACCTAGAAATAGAAATTCCATTTGACTCAGCAACCCCATTACTGGGTATATATCCAAAGGATTATAAATCGTTCTACTGTAAGGACACATGCACACGAATGTTCATTGCAGCACTGTTTACAATAGCAAAAACCTGGAACCGACCCAAATGCCCATTGATGATAGACTGGACAGGGAAAATGTGGCACATATACACCATGGAATATTATGCAGCCATCAAAAACGATGAGTTCATGTCCTTTGTAGGGACATGCATGAACCTGGAAACCATCATTCTCAGCAAACTGACACAAGAACAGAAAATCAAACACCGCATGTTCTCACTCCTAGGTGGGTGTTGAACAATGAGAACACATGGACACAGGGAGGGGAGCATCACACACTGGGCTCTGTCGGGGAAAATAGGGGAGGGACAGCAGGGGGTTGGGAGTTGGGGAAAGAAAGCATGGGGAGAAATGCCAGATATAGGTGATGGGGGAGGAAGGCAGCAAATCACACTGCCATGTGTGTACCTATGCAACAATCTTGCATGTTCTTCACACATATGTACCCCAAAACCTAAAATGCAATTTTAAAAAAGCCACTAATTCCATCATGCGGGCCCACCCTCATGATCTTAGCTAACCCTAATTACCTCCCAGAGGCCCTATCTCTGAATACTACCACATTGGAGGTTAGCGCTTCAACATATGAATTTGGAGGGGACAAAAGTCAATCCATAGCAGGTATTGTACATGCAGTTACAATAAAGAGAAAATACATTCTGCTTGTCATGAGGCTTGGCATTTTTACCCACCAAACAGACAAAGCCTAATAAGACTCACATTCAACGTATGTTTTTGAGAAATACTAGAGGCATGAAGTAGACATTTTTCCCCAAATTAAACCACAAAATACACATATAGTCTGATATAGTCATTTTCCATTTCAAATCTTGTTACAACTTGCTTATGGAGTACACATTGGTATCACCTCTTTCAGAGGACCATTTGCTATGACAATCAAAATCTTTAAAAGTTTTTTACTAAGAATGTTCTGCTTCCACTAATGACAAACTTGCCTATTTAGATCAACACACTATTGACTAAAAGAGTTAGTGGATATATAATGTGAAGGGCCAAGGAAAGCCAAGAGAACCTCAAAAGAAAAAAGCAGGAGGACTCGCTTTTTCAGATATCAAAACTTGATGTAAAGCTCTCATAATTAAGACAATATGACATTACCACAGAAACAAAAAAATTGACCACGGACTACACTAGACCGGGCAGCTCCATCACAGACTCATGTATATGTCTCAGAATCCTTGTGGTGTCACTTTGGTAGCTGGAAACTTCTGTGGCTGGTAGCACCTTTGTCTGAGTTTTCCTTGGTCCCAATGGGCTGATTCCACCCACTTGGGCTGGGGCTGTGCTCAGCTCGCACTACCAGCCCAGAGCCCATACCTGTCAAGGGCAAGCCAGGCACAGGACAGCAATGGGTGCTTGAGTGAGCGAGTATGGGTCTGGTTACTGCACACAGCCAGGCATGACAGCTGTGGTGGGGTGGGCAGCTCCAGGCACTAGCCTGGGTACTGATTCCCTGCAGGGCTGCAGCTGAACCAGGTGTACCACAAGCAGTTTCCACTGTGGGAACTGGGTAACATGGTGGCACCAAGAAGCTTGGAGACACCAGGAACCGCAGAGCCCCAAAGAGGGTGTCACAGCCCTGGCTTAGGGAGCTCCTAGGTCTGGGCTCCCCAAAGGGCCGCAACTCTTCTCTGCATCTTCTCTTTTTCCCATTGCCCACAACATGGCAAGCAGGGGCTCATGTTTCAGCCCTGTTTGTGTTACAGCTCTTTCAAGCCTGCCATTTGGTGGGTCCCAAGCTCTTGTCCCATGTCCAGGAAGAATGAGACATACAGAAAACTGGAGGGTGAGCAAGGTGAAGAGGTGCTTTACTGAGCAACAGTACAACTCTCAAGAGACTCAAAGTGGGTAGCTCCCATCTGCAGGCAGTCCATTCCAACATCTCTGCAGCCCTCAGAAGAGGGGGAGACGTGGAGTAGGCAGCTCCTATCTGCAGGCAGGTCATCCTGTTGTCTCTGCAGCCCTCAGTGGAGAGGACACCCACAGTGAGTAGCTCTTCTCTACAGGCAGATTGTCCTGTTATCTGCTCAAGCCTGGCTGAGTCTGGGGTTGTTTGTTAAAGATTTCAAAGAGAAGGAAGTGTATGCTGATCAGTCCATGGGTGGCCATGGACAGGCCCAGAAAAAGAACCATTAGTTCTCATTCCAGTCCACAGAATTGGCAGCCTGGTCCCCAGGCTTCAGGTCATCCCTGGCTTAAAAGTGAGGTTTCACTGGGGACCTACCCCTTTCCACTCAGGAGCCTGTCTGCTTCCTGCCACTGTTCATAGCACCCAGGCTGTTCATGCTGAGGGGCACCTGCAGGCCTGTGCCAGACTACCATCAGGCCTACCTCAGCCTCCCTTTTATACTCGTCAGCACCCAATGTCCAGAGGGGGCCAAGGCAGCAGGAGGCTGGCATGTCGGTGCCACCCCAAGCACCCGCACGCCCGGCCAGGTCATGACAGCACCCAGGCTTGGCCACAAGTTTGCTCCAAAACTGGAGCAGGCGCCAGGCACAGGGAGAGGCCAAGCAGTGGGAGCAGACACTTCCAAGCCTGCAGAAGCAGCAGGGGTCTTCCCAGAACCCCGAGAGCACAGGGATACCTGAGTCTGTAGCCATGGCTGGATGGCTGCATTTGTACCCAGGAGTGCAGGGCTCCTGCCTCACCAACTTAAAAGGGGCAGGGCTCCCATTGGCTCTGCTAAGCAAGCAGCCCCAGCTGTGTCTCCACCACTGCAGCCGGAGTCTTTGCAGCAGCTGCTCCAGACGGGCCACTGCTGCCATTATATATATAGACTCTGAGTTGTGGCAAAGTAGGCACTGAAAAAAGGTAGGACAGAGACAGCCTGAGTAGGACAGAGTTCAAGACCTGTCTGCCCAATGTAGTGAGACTCCATCTTTACAAAAAAAAAAAAAGAACTAGTGGAAAGATAAACCATGAAATGAGAGAAGATATTGCAATATATGTAAGTGACAAAGGACTTCTATCCACATTACACAAAGAATTCCACAGATCAATAAGAAAATGGCAGGTAACATAATAGGAAAATATTTAAAAGATTTGAAGATCTTCACAAAGGAAGACGATGAAATCACCAATAGACATGAAAATGTTCTCCATCATATTAGTAATCAGGCAGGTACAATTATACCTATGCAACAATCTTCCATGTTCTTCCAATGTACCCCAAAACCTAAAATGCAATAAAAAAAAATATTAAAAAAAAAAAAAAAAAACGAAGAGGGCTGGGTGTGGTGGCTCACGCCTGTAATCCCAGCACTTTGGGAGGCCAAGGCGGGCAGATCGTCTGAGGTTCAAGAGTTTGAGACCAGCCTGGACAATGTGGTGAAACCCCATCTCTACTAAAAATACAAAACTTAGCTGGGTATGGTGGCCAGTGCCTGTAATCCGAGCTCCTCAGGAGATTGAAGCAGGAGAATTACTTGGACCCAGGAAGTGGAGGTTGTAGTCAGCCGAGATCGCACCATTGCACTCCAGCCTGGGCGACAAGAGCGAAACTTTATCCCTCAAAAAAAAAAAAAAAAAAAAAAAAAACCACAGAGAGATACTACACACACCACCAAATTGCCAAAAACGTAAAAAATTCTGGCAGTGCCAACTGTTAGTGAGAATAAGAACTCTTATACACTGCTAGTGGAAATCATAAATTATTGCTATTTTGGAAAAAATGGTTTTGGCATTTCCTAGCAAACTTGAGAATTTTGATAGCCTAAAACCCAGCAATTCTGGCTCATTCACTATTCCTCATTCATTGGGCATATTCACTAGAGAATCTGTGGACATTTGCACCAGAAGGCTTAGACCAGAACCTTTAAAACTACATTGTTTATAAAACCCAAACAGCAAAAATAAATACATTGTAGAGTCAAATGATGGAAAATAAAATGGAAAAGAATTAACTAGAGCAGCAGTCCCCAACCTTTTCGGCACCAGGGACTGGTTTCATGGAAGACAGTTTTTCCACAGCTGGGGATGAGTGTTGGTTTCGAAACTGTTTCATCACAGATCATCAGGCATTAGTTAGATTCTCATAAGGAGTGTGCAGCCTAGATCCCTCACATGCACAGCTCACAATAGGGTTTGTACTCCTATGAGAATCTAATGCCGCCGACAGGAGGCAGAGCTCAGGCAGTACCATCACTGGCCCACTGCTCACCTCCTGCTGTGCAGCCTAGTTCCTAACAGGCCTCAGACCAGTACCAATCTACAGCCCAGAGGCTGGGACCCCTGAACTAGTGGATAAACAAATACATGAATAAATTTTGCCATTCCAGTGTTGAGTAAAAGGAGCAAACCATAGAGTGTTATCTCATTCATATAAAGTTCAAAAACAGGTAATAGTAAACCATATTGCTTGGGGGATATATACATAGATGACAAAATTGTATTTTTAAAAAAGCAAGGAAACATTTTCCACAAAAATCAGACAGTGGTTTCCTCTGACATGGAGGAGAAAAAGTGTATGATTGAGAAAGTCATATGGGGGTGCTTTAGGGAAACTCACAATATTGTATTTGTTGACTTAGATGGTGGTACATGATTATTTATCAGTATTAATTAGAATGTACATTGTACACACTTATGTGTATTTTATTAAACAAAATGAAATAAAAGAGAAGGAAAAAATCTATGACAAGGAAAGAATAAAGGAAGGGGAAGAGGGAGTGAGAAGAACGAAGGGAAGGAGAAAGGAAGAAAGGAAAGAAGAAAGGAGTGAAGGGGGAATAGGGAGGGGAAAAAAGAAATTGGATGCAAAAAAACTGATACTCTGCCCAACATTCTACTTCAGAAATATATGCAACAGGCTGGGCACATATTACCCAGTGGCTCACTCCTGTAATCCCAGCTCTTTGGGAGGCTGAGGCAGGCAGACTACCTGAGGTCAGGAGTTCCAGACCAGCCTGGCCAACATGGTAAAACCCCGTCCCTACTAAAAATACAAAAATTAGCCAGATGTGGTGGCAGGTGCCTGTAGTCCCAGCTGCTCAGGAGGCCGAGGCATGAGAATTGCTTGAACCTGGGAAGCGGAGGCTGCAGTCATTCGAGATTGCACCATTGCACTCCAGACTAGGCAACAGAGCCAGACTCCACCTCAAAAAAAAAAAGAGAGCGAGAGAGAGAGAGAAACATACGCAACAAAAATAATAGGGATGTGTTCGAAGTTTTAGTCAAGACTGTTCATTACAATGTTGCTTCTAATAACAAGGGGAATGATCTATAAGTTCAAAAACAAGGCAGCAGATGATTATATACATATGACCAAAGTCTATGTAACTACCATAAATGATAGTATAGAAACAGAGTTGTTGACATGATGGATCATTTAGTATAGCAGACACAGAAGTGTACTGCCTAGATACCCCTTCAAGGAAGGCCATGCTGCCCAGCTGCAGAGTGTGGTTGGCAGGCCTCCATTAGCTGTCAGCTCCTTCAGGGTTGGCCTCAGCTCAAGAGAGCCATGGGAACACAGACAGCCTGTGACCCAGATTTAATCATGTACATGAGGACAATGCCCTATGGCAGAGCAACAAATGGAGGAGCCATGGTCCCTGAATGACCATGTGGAGCACAGCTACCCTCCCAGCCTGGGATACTGCTTTTATCTTCTTACAGCCTCTGTATTTTGAGGCATATGTGTTATAGCAGCTTTATCTTAACTAATACAGTTGTCTACATTGCAAGTCAGGAAATTTAATGTAAAAATTCAGATCTCTGGCTCATGTTGAAAGACCTGCAGATCTAGCAACTGAGGACCTGTATTTTCATAAGATAATCTTTTAGAGCTGAATAGTGGTAGTGGTTGCCCCACAGAGGGGCCATGTGGTATGTAACTCACCATCGCCCCTACCAGGCCCACTTCACCCTTTCGTGGTTACCTACCTGGTCTCTGAGGCATTGCATCTCCAGAATTAAATGCACTTTTATAAATCCATTCTCTTGATCTAAATATTTCATTATTTCTTCACTGCCAGCAATATTTTCCTCAACTTCCTGCACCCAGCATGGGAAGCACTGAGCATTCTTACCCTGCCTGTGAGTTACCTCTCCACTCCTGAGCAGTTGGAGTCCCCTCTCCATGCCTTTGCTGGTGCTGGTCCCTCTGCCCAGAAAAACCAGCTTCCTCCTCTCCACTCAGGGAAAAGCACCCTGCAAAGCTTCCCGGTGCCCAATGACTGTGTCATTCTCTACCCTGCCAGAACACAAATTAATTGTCTGTGTTTCTCAAAGGGTACATAGAATTTTAGAACAAGAAGGAACCAAAAGGAAAAGAGACTGAGAGATGTAAAGAGGGTATTTGAAACGACAAAACTTAAAAAAAAAAAAAAAAAAAAAAGGCCAACTTCTGCAGGGGAAATACCCAAACACCCCACACATTGCCCTTTTCATTCCATCTCATTCATTAACTTCTCCAGACTAGAGTTTTGCAAACTCCATAATAAAGGAAAATGTTTATGACCACCCACAGTAAGAAGCTGATTTTATGTCACAACACACAACAAAATTTCACAAAATATTACGTATTACATAGGATGCACTCTGATATTTTCCATTCTACTCTTTTAAATGCTATTCTTAAGCCCTGAATTATTTTCATGGTGTATTAATGGATTATAACCCATATTTTGAAAAACCGTCTGCTCTATGATGCGTCTTTGGCCAGATGGCAAGCAACTCTGTTTGCATCAATCCTGGCTCAGCCACTTAGAAGCTCTGAGGCCTTGGGAAAATCACTTAGCCTATCTGAGTCTGTGTTCTCCTCTATAATATGGGATCATTATGTTTACTAGCTATCATAAGGATTTAAGAAATGTATATATAAGGAATTAGCACAGTGCCTGACACATAATGAGTGGTCAATAGCCAGTGGCTTTGTTATCAGTTTATCTATTTTTGAATTATATTCTTCAACTGCATGACTTCTCTAGAATGCTATGGCTCACAGAAAACAGTGAGGGACAGTGTCCTGTCACCTCCCAGATTCCTGCCTTGGGGACACAACCTTAGAAGTCAGCTGATAGATTCCAGTGGGGGAGCAGGAGATGAGGAAGTGTGGGAAGAAGGAAGGAAGAGAAGCAGTTTTCTATCTTCCAAAGTCTGTGAGCACAGACCATTCCATCCTCCTAAGCACAGATTCAGAGGCTGCCAGAGCTACAAAGAGTCTTTAAAGGTAATCAAAACAAAATTCCTAATGTGAGATCGGAAGGGAGCGTTTACCAGCTTACATCAGGAAGAATGGCTTAGACAGTGGTACTCAATTTAGGGACGGACAATTTTGTTTGGAGGGAAGCTTTTAAAAGTTACAAGCGGGTCCGGGCGCGGTGGCTCACGCCTGTAATCCCAGCACTTTGGGAGGCCGAGGCGGGTCGGATCACGAGGTCAAGAGATCGAGACCGTCCTGGTCAACATGGTGAAACCCCGTCTCTACTAAAAATACAAAAAAATTAGCTGGGCGTGGTGGCGCGTGCCTGTAGTCCCAGCTACTCGGGAGGCTGAGGCAGGAGAATGCTTGAACCCGGGCAGCGGAGGTTGCAGTGAGCCAAGGTCGCGCCACTGCACTCCAGCCTGGCGCCTGGTGACTGAGTGAGACTCTGTCTCAAAAAAAAAAAGAAAAGAAAAAAAAAAAAAAAAGTTACAAGCATACACACACTCACGTAGGCATCACCATGCATGCACACATGTGCACACACATGCACACACACAGAGTTGGCTGGTAACAGGCCCATTTTACAGATGAGAAACCTAAAGTCCACAGAATGACTAGCTGAAGGTCACAAGATCCACACCAGGAACAGCGTTCTCTTCTCAGCCAGTGCCTTTCTCCCTTTGCAGCTGCCAGCTGCATATTTCCAAAGCCTGCCCTGGATGCCCACCGTGCCTCACTCCCCTGCATACATGGGGTTACATATTGGTTTTGGAAAACCATGGACACTTAAACTTCTCTTCCTATTTTTTTTAACAGGAACCAAAATTGTTCTGTTCATTTGTATGGTTTTTGTTTTTTATTATTTGTGGTGGAGTTTCACTCTGTCACCCAGGCTGGGGTGCGGTGCTGCAATCTTGTGTCACTGCAGCCTCAAACTCCTGGACTCAAGCGATGCTCCCACCTTAGCCTCCTGGATAGCTGGAACCACAGGTGTGTACCACCAAACCCGAGTCATTTTTAAATTTTTCTGTAGAAATGGGATACACTCCCATTGCCCACACTGGTCTTGAACTCCTGGCCTCAAGCAATCCTCCTGCCTCAGTCTCTCAAGGTGCTGGGGCTACAGGTGTGAACCACCCCACAAGTTTTTTGTTTTTTAAATCTGTGCGCAAAGTCACATTGATTCCATGCAATGCTAGAAGTATAACCACTCTACCGGCCCGTTTATTGGTATTCCCAAATCATCAATTTCTCCTTCCATGATCTTTTCTGAAGGCACTACAGTGGCATGTGAAAACTGTCTGTCTTCCATTTTTTCTTTTCTTTTGAGACAGAGTCTCGCTCTGTCACCCAGGCTGGAGTACAATGGTACAATCTCAGCTCACTGAAATCTCCGCCTCCCAGGTTCAAGCGATTCTGCTGCCTCAGCCTCCCAAGTAGCTGGAATTACAGGCACCTGCCACCACGCCTGGCTAATTTTTTGTATTTTTTAGTAGAGACAAGGTTTCACTATGTTGGCCAGCCTGGTCTCAAACTCCTGACCTCGAGATCTGCCCACCTCGGCCTCCCAAAGTGCTGGGATTACAAGCATGAGCCACTGCGCCCGGCTCTCTTCTTATCTTTTCATTTACCTCATTTGATTCTGAAAATCAGAAAATCATCACTGACCCATTAAAATATAGTTGAATCACTGCTTTATGAGAAACCAAGTCATTTTATTGACAGCTGGCACTGCTAGCTCCCATTTAAGCCGAGGGAAACAGAACATTTAAGCCATAAACTCTGGACTGGCCTGATCCACTCAGTCTGCAAAAGGCAGGAATTTCCCATATCTAGGAAGCCAAACAACAACTCAGGCTCTATGTTTCTAAGCTTTTGTCAGTTTAAGTAGTGCTTTAATGCAATTTTAATAGGTAGTGATTTTATTTTGTATCTAATGAAACCAGCGGAGCCTGAAAACAGACATCAGACTTTGGAAGATAATGAGTCTGTTAGCTCTGGTGCCAATGTAGCTGAGTAAGGTACAGTACTTAAGGTACAAAGAATAGACGGCTCCAGAAGAGGCTTTTATTAGATTCATTAGGATGGTCATCAAATGAATGATTTCACAGCAGATCTAATTAACCAAAAAATGTGCAGGAGCTGCATCGTCTTCCTGCTAATTGGGCACCTAGACGCCAAGGCGTATTGGCTACCTTAGAGATATAGCACGCAGGTAAATTTGATAGACTCCTTGTGAGAAAGTTTTTCATGAGGGAGGATTTAGTAGCAGAGTTTTGAACAACACAAGATAAAAACTTTCCAGCCTTCTGCCTCCTCATGGAGGACCAAGGATAGCTGCGGACTTCATCCCCTTTCCCAGCCATGAGGAAAGCCAGCAGCTGCTGCAACAGCAGACATGAAACTTTGAGGGCTCCCTAAAAAATGGTGTGACCCAGAGAAAGGAGAGAGAAAAGGCAGTACCAGACAGCAGAGTGAGGTGTAAGGTGTAGATGTGCTCTGCCAGGTACACAAGGCTGCTCCGGAGCAAATCATCAGAATGCAGAGAAGGCATTTGGGACAAGCAGAGGGCAGCTGGCAACACTGGAGCTCTCCACGGAGGAGTGAGGCTCCATACTGGCAAGGGGGCTCCTGGCCACCTGCCTGGCTTTTCTTATCAATATACCAGAAGGCTGGCCTTCCACATGCTCCACCCACTCACAAGAAAAGCACAAGCCTCCGATTTCAGGAAAACTGAGACCTCCACATCCAAAAGGCAAACTCATGTCAGCTACTGGGTGTGTGGAAAATGATAAATCAGAAAAAAAAAAAAAGACGGCATAACAATTTGAAAACATGACCACCAAAGTAATTTTTTAAAAGGGAATCATGGGAAATATTAAAGACCCAGTTGTTGATTTTAAAAACAGAGTTAAAGTCTCCCAAATATGGAGAAGAAAGAAAGCAAGAGAGAAAGAAAATAAAGAAAAGAAAAGAGAGAGAGACAGAGAAAAAGAGAAAGGAAAGAAAGGAAGAAAAAAATGTCAAGCACGGTCATATGTGCCTATTATCCCAGCTACTCAGGAAGCTGAGGTAGGAAAATTGCTTGAACCCAGGAGTTCGAGTACAGCCTGGGCAACATAGCAAGACCCCAGTCTCTAAGAAAAATAAAATAAAGAAAAAATATGGCAGAAAATTGGAGTCACAGAAAATATACTCAGAAAGTTTGACATCTATCTAATAGTAACTCTAGTAAAAGTGTACAATTATACCTGAAGAAATAATCAAAATAATAAAAGAAGTGCTGCTGAACTTTCATGTGAAGAAATACGTGAATTTTCAGATTGAAAGCGTTCATCAAGTTCCAAACAAGATTTTTTTAAAATACCCACATCTAGACACATCCTGCTAATATTTCCTGACTCCAAGGATAAAAAGAAAATCATAAAAGCTTCCAGAAAAAAAAATCAGATTATCAAAATGGAACAAAAATCTGCTTTTTTAAAGCAGCACTGGGCTCTGGAAGACCATCATGTGATGTATTTAATCATCCAATGAAAAATCATTTCCTACATTTTTATGCCCAAATATTAGAGTAAAATAGGGATATTTCCAGGCAAACAAGTACCAAAGGATTTATCACCTACATACTCCATATGAAAGAATTAAGCAAGCAAAATTAAATGAAATAAAATATATATTATATAAACCAAAGAGTGGCCATTGAATATGATCTCATAGAAGTAAAGGAAACTGGGAGACTTTAAGGGAAAATGCATTAGGCTGTCATGCTTGAAAAATTTCTCTTTAACAAGTAAAAACTTTTTTTAAAAAAGACGACATCTCTACTACAAGGCTCAAATCATAATTGGCTGTACAGTGGCCATCCCCCACGCCTGTAATCCCAGCACTTTGGGAGGCTGAGGCGGGTGGATCAGTAGGTCAGAAGTTCAAGACCAGCCTGGCCAAGATGGTGAAACCCCATCTCTACTCTAAAATACAAAAATTAGCCAGTCGTCGTGGTGGGCACCTGTAATCCCAGCTACTTGGGAAGCTGAGGCAGAGAATCGCTTGAACCCATGAGGCAGAAGTTGCAGTGAGCTGAGATCGCACCACTGTACTCCAGCCTGGGCGACAGAGCGAGACTCCATCTCCAAAAAAAAAAAAAAAAGTTTTTAAAAAATTATCCAGGAGTGGTGGTGCATGTCTGTGGTGCCAGCTACTCAGGAGGCAGAGGTGGGAGGATTGCCTGAGCCCAGGAGGTCAAGGCTGCAGTGAACCGTGATTGCATCACTGCACTCCAGCCTGGGCAACAGAACAAGACCCTGTCTCAAAAAATGCAATGAGCTGTCTTGCTATTTGTAGTGAGTTCCTATAATTTTGTGTTGGTTCTGCGTCCATTTTGAACACAGTTTTAAGCACATACCAGCAGCAGGGCTTAGTCACCCTCAACAGTTTCCAGTTCTCTGACTCCTCCCATTTCCTCAATGTGGTCAATTCAGATATCTGGCTCATACAACCGCCTCCTGGTGACCACTTCCCCATGGGACCACTAGATACAACCTACTTGATTCGCCCCACTGACCAGACACAACACATGCACTGTGGAGATACACCCCAATGGCCACCTCTCAGGCACAGCGGGACTCCAGGGAATTTGTGCCTGCCTGCTCTGAACCCACCAATTGGAACTCCCACCTCGGTAATGCCCTGGACCCCCAAAAAAGACATGGGCCTGCAGGTCACCCATGCTCTCTCATTCCCCGCCCACTGGTGGGCCTCCCATGTCCCCACAGCTCCCCACTTCCTATCAATCAGTCCTGAGAGGTGTGCCACCCTCTTCCCTGGGCTGTGGAATGCGCTGCTTCTGTTAGCTCACGTGTTTTGTTGAGTGGCCTGTGTGTCTCCCTGTGGGACACACCTGAACCTAACTTCTTTCTTGGTCGAGGCTCTCCTAGAGAGTGGCTGTCTTGGTAGGAATGAACAGGACACAGATGGGACAAGAACGATGAAGGTGTCTGCCAGGATATACACGTTTTCTGTGCGTGGGACACCTGGTCACGGTCGAACACTTAAGCATTAGGCTGTCAGACTGGATAAAAAAGGATTTGGATTCCATGAAAGGCACCCCATCAACACCCACGGAAGCCCCATGGGGCAGGGCCAAGGTTTGCAGCCACTCTCATGTCTATCACAGGGTGTAACTCACCTCTCCACTCTGTGTCTGGGCCGGCCTTGTCTGCTGCTTTCACCAAGAGAATGCAGCGGAAGTGAGATTGCGCAGCCTCAGAGCTTGGACCTTCACCCGCCTTGCAGCTTCCAACCTCATCTTCTCGGAACACCTGTGGCCACCGTGGGCTGAAGAAGCCCAGTATGAAAGACCACGTGGAGGGAGAGAGCCCCAGGTGTCCTAGATGAGCCCACCCCCCAGCTGACCCACCTGTTGAGTGCACACAGGCAAGACCTGCTAGCAGCAGCCCAGTCAACCCACAGGATTGTGAAATCACAAGCCAGTGTTGCTTTAAGCCAGTAAGGTGTGGGGTGGTTTGTTATCTGGCACAGAGCTCAGATAACACAGCTCACTAATTGTATAGCTCAGGAACTAGAGGTAAAGTGATTTATTAGGTCCTTAAAGGCAGAATTAAGATAGAACCCCACAGGCCAGGCACAGTGGCTCACGCCTATAATCCCAGCACTTTGGGAGGCCAAGGCAAGTTGATCACCTGAGGTCAGGAGTTCGAGACCAGTCTGGTCAACAGGCTGAAACCCTGTCTTGACTAAAAATACAAAAAATTAGCTGGGTATGGTGGCAGGCACCTGTAATCCCAGCTACTCCGGAGGCTGAGGCAGGAGAACACTTGAACCTGGAAGGCAGAGGTTGCAGTGAGCCAAGATGGCACCACTGCATTCCAGCCTGGGTGACAGAGTGAGACTCAGTCTCAAAAAAAAAAAAAAAGATAAAGCCCCACAATAAAACCAGTGGCTTCTTTAGCACAGATTCTGCATCTTGGTATAGACAGAACAATGTCCAAGCTAAAAAAGCCACTGGGAATTGTGGGGTCGGCACCCACTGTGCCCTGAAAGGATGGGTAGCCAGCAGGGACCAGAGCCAGGTAGGTGGGGGAGAGTGTTCCAGCTCGAAGCTGCAGGGTCAGACCCTACCCATTCCCTGACTTAGCAAAGTACCCAGGCGACCTCCAGGTTAGTGTATGGCGGGGGGCATTGAGGGGGTGACAGGGAAGAGCCTGCCTAAACGTGTTAGGGGCTCCTCCACCTTACCTGTGGCCTGAGCTTAGAGGTTAACAAATGGAAGGAACATCAGCGAGCAGCCTGAGGGCCTCCTGATGGCCTGAGCTTCCGTTGAGAGGCTGCAGAACTGGAGTGGTGCTCCACAGCTGTCCCCCTTGTTGAGGGCAGGGCGGCCTCCCAAAGCCCCACACCTGCCATAGCCACCACCCTGGGCTGCTCAGCCAGCGAAGCCAGACAGGCCTCAGGTGGAGGAAGGGGGGATGGATAGGGACACTCAATGATAAAGGAAGGAAAAGGGGAAGGAAGAAAAGAAGGGAAAACGGAGAAAGAAAAAAAACCCAGGGAGGGCTCCCAAAGCGTCCCTCCTCCCTCAGACCTCGGTGGATCTGCTTGATGCCCGCCAGACCAGGAGGAGGAGGATGAAGGGTCGTGTGTGGGGCTCGGAGCAGCCAGCCCTTCCTCTCCAGTCCATGCCTGGTCCTTTTCTCTGGGCCATGGCAGAGGTTCTCCCCCAGCTCTGACCACCCCAACCACTCGTCTCTCACTGTGTCCCAGGACTTGTCCCAGGCAAGTCCTCAAAACTCAGATCCAGCGCTCCCTCTCTTACAAAATCTGTCGTCCTCTTGGCCTCTGCAAGCTATTTGCACAGCACATTTGAGATCATTTTTCCCCCAGAATTAGGGATACCTGTACTATCACGTAGTGTTTTTCTTTTAAATGACTCATTTTTGACTTAAATAAATGTATTGAAGTCATTCTAAGCAATAATACCCATGACATCGTGGGTTTGATGTGCTGTTTATAGTTTTTCCCAATGTGCATTAAAATAATTACATAACTGAGAAATGTAAATGTTCCTTGTGTGCCACCTAAAACCATCCCAGTGACTGTACTTCACTCTGAAACCATATTGAGAGCACACCAGTCAGAATACTTGAGTTGCAAGAAACAGGAACTGAGTCTCTGATTATCGTAAGTAAAAAGAGAGATTATAGAAAGCTGAGGGGGTGGGGAAGCCGTAGTCTCACAGGAGAGGGAAGAAGGCAGAAGGTCCAAGCTCACAAAGGACAGGGCCAGTAGGTCTGGCCAGGGGTGGAGGGGGCCTCAGAGACTGGACTGCAGCCCACTGGGGTGCAGAAACTAGATGAATGATAGCTGGGCATTTTCTGTCTCTACATCACTCTGCAATTCAAATTCCAGTGAGGGAATTCCCATCAGCCTGCTTGGATCCCGTGCCCACCCCTTGGGTGTGATTATGGAATGGATTCTGCACCATCAAAAAACTGCTGTTCGAAAATCAAACACTGCATGTTCTCACTCACAGGCGGGTGTTGAACAATGAGAACACATGGACACAGGGAGGGGAACATCACATACTGGGGGAACTAGGGGAGGGACAGTGGGGGGGTGGGGAGTTGGGGGAGGGATAATACGGGGAGAAATGCCAGATATAGGTGGTGGGGGAGGAGAGCAGCAAATCACATTGCCATGTATGTATCTGTGCAACAATCTTGCATGTTCTTCACATGTACCCCAAAATGTAAAACGTGATAAAATATATATTAAATAAATAAAAATAAAAAATAAAAAAAAAAACAACTTTTTCACATGGGTGACTCCTGGAAGAGATGGTCTCACTGAACTCCATCACACATTTAAGGAAGAAATAACACTAATCTTATAGAATCTCTCCCATGAAAAAAGAGGAAACATTTCCCAATTTAATTTATGAACTGTGTTACTCCATTCTCACACTGTTATAAAGAAATACCTGAGACTGGATAATTTATAAAGGAAGGAGGTGTCATTGAGTCACAGTTCCACATGGCTTGGGAGGCCTCAGGAAACTTACAAAAAAAAAAAACAAAAAAAAATAACAACCAAAAAAAAACTGCTGTTCACCACAAGAGGACTCTTGTTTCCTCTCGACTGAAAACAGCCTCTGCAACAATGTTCATGGGTAGAGTAGTTCACAACTTTGCATGGAAGATGGAAATAATTTTGTGTCTATTGGGCAGATTTGGTCCTTTTAGGGGATTTTCATGTTCATTTATTTCATGTTGGAGCTTCTTAGAAGGAAGGATAAGCAATAGAGGAAATTAATAGCATTATAATTTTCTAGATTTTAAAAATACTATTCAAGCACATGAGAAATGCTGTCATCATCACAGTCTACTGATTACCTGAACCCAAAAGAAAATCCTTCCGGCTCATTCTAAGACCAGCTGGACTCCTCCTGGTTTGACTCAAAAGCTCAGAGCTGCTGCTGCTGTGTGGTTTTAACCTTATGTTTATATGGCCACACTTGCTTTTTTATCTTTTACATCGCTACTTCCAAAACTCTACCCACTTTCTCTTATGCAATGTATTTTGCTTTTGGAATCTCAAAAGCTACCTTAAATATGATACAAAACAAGTTGGGCAATGTAGTGATGATGATAATGATGATGGTGATGAAGACGATAATTTGCATACAGAGACCCAACAGGATGAAATGGGTCAGTTTTGGTCAAAGCTCCATAAGAGTCAATAGGTGTCAAGGACTCCCACATTTCACAGGGTGGTATAGACCCCTCACACAAGACTTGCAAATTCACTGCAGTCTTGACCTCCTCGGCTCAAGCGATCCTTCTTCCTCAGCCTCCCAAGTAGCTGGAACCAGAGGCGCACACCACCATGCCCAGCTAATTTTTAAAAAATTTTTGTAGACAAGGGGTCGCACTATGTTGCCCAGGCTGGTCTCAAACTCCTAAGCTCAAGTGATCCTCCAGTCTCAGACTCCCAAAGTGAAAATATGTGGGTTGTTTTGTTTGTTTTTATGAGTCCTCAGGATTCCTACTCTTTCAATACGACAGTTCCACAAACTCACATCTTAACAAACAGATCTTAACGATCACAGAAAAGTAATTCTTCACACAACATTGGTCACTGGGTCCGCAGATGCAAGTCTACATGATTTCCGCAAGAAAGCCTATCACTGAACTAATGGAAGCATTTCCTTGAGAGTGGACCATAGAATTGTTCTAACTTTAGCAAATTCCACTCCATCCAGAAGCCTGGAGTCGCCCTAGGCATCTTTGGATTTTGTTGCTTGATCTGGAAGCTTTTCGGCTTTTCTCTTGTTTTGCATTTGGCTAACACTAGTCTTTTGAGGCTCTAAGGACAGGACAGCTGCTTCCCCTTTCTCATAAAACGTGCTGACAGAGGCCACTGCCCAGGAGCTGTCAGGTAGGTGTGGAGTTTAAATAGGGAATGGTAAGATAGAAAATAGAATATAGAATGGTGGTGGGCCCGGGCAGCAGGGAAATCCAGCATGTAAACGTTAGGTAAGTGTGAAAGAGCTTGACTAGACTATCAAGCCAGAAATAAAGTAGTGAGGGCCTTGCCTGACTTCTTTATAGGCAGGGAGGTTAAACAGCCCTGCTCCTCCATGAAATGTGGTAGCTAAATGCGGCGCTCTCAGGGGGAACCAACCCACTTTACCTAATTGCTAAACACTTCAAGATTGGGTCTTTCTACATCTCCTTAATGATAGGTTGTAATGAATGTTCAATACATTTTAACTGATGTGGTAGGAAGAATGGGATTGTGCAATTTAAAGCGAGTGGTATGAAACTCTACCAGATCAATGCACTCTCAGCTAAATATTTTTATTATAATTACAGAAAAACTAACAGATTAAAGTAATTGATTCAAAATAAGAAGCTATTTCTTAGTTTCCTAAGGTTATGGCTTTTAGAACACTATCTTTTCTGAAAGTCAAAACACAGCAAATGAGATTTTTTTTTCCTCCACTGTTTAATTATTTTTCCTTCACCTCTGGGATCATGCCTGACAGCTAGAAAATGAGAGATCAAGGCATCCTAGGGCTCCTTATTAATTCTACACACCAAAATTTTCCAAATAACCCTGTGTGACATACAGCTGACCATAAATATTTTAGTCTGAGAAATGTATATACTTAATGTTAAATTTATGGCTTGGGGATAAGCTGGCTCTCCACTCCTCATGCGTTTTTTTCCCAGAAATTCCTAAAGATAGATGTTGCAGAAGGATTTTCTAAAAAGAAATATTTGTTAACAAGTTATCAACCCAAGAAAGAAATGGTCAAAAGATTTGAGCATATACCAGTGACCAAATCAGTTTCCCATATTTGGAAACTTCCCCAATAGGAGAGCAGAGTCCACATCCCGCTGGAGATGCCAAAGGGGAGCCAACACTGCATTCCCGGACTCCTCTGCACCCAGGCCCAGCCTGTGCCCTCCGTCTGGCTGGTCAGCCATGCAGGGACGGGGGCAGACGAGAATCCAGTCTGACAGCGGCAGCAGTGACAGCTGAGCATCCGTGCTGCAGTGCCTCTGCTTCCACTATTCTCCAAACCTGGCTTGCCTGCCTTCCTAGCGATTCCCAGAGTTGTCCAGAAATTCTCCTTCTACTCAGTCAGCATGAGCCAGCTTCTGTTGCATGCAACGAAGAATCCTGATTTGGACAGTATTAAACTGTGATTCACACAGTGGAGAGAGACTGTGCTTAGATAAGATGCCAGGCCTCAAATGTGCCTCAGTTTCCCAACTAAAATACGGAGCTGCTAACACTAGCTCTGTTTCACTGAATTCTTCAAAAAAAAAAAAAAAAAACTGTAAGAATCCCAAATCCTTTGGAATTGTTAAGTGACATGGACAAAACAAGGGTGTGTACATGTTTTTGAACCAGCTTATTTTACTAAAAGAAATGCAAATTTCAAAGCCAGAGAAGAAAAAAAAAAGATTCCATGCAGAAATGCTGTTCCATGTCCATGTTCCAGTCTCTCCAGGCAGTAGGTGGGAATCCAGCCTACACGACAGCCTGCTTGAACTTTTCTGCTCCCAGGAGTTACCTGGAAGAAAAAGAGTTTATTCACAAACCCACCAATGCCATCTAAGGTTTTGAAAAGCATTCCACTTAGCCATAATTTCACGTGTGTGTCACAACTTCTGTGAGCTTCCTGTCCTGTATTTAAGCCACTAAGATAAATACAGGACCTTGGTCTCAAGAATTCACCTGTGCAAGTTGTTTTCTTCTCACCACCTGCAACCTCCAATCAGGGCATCTGAGGCAGAGGCTAGGGGCATGGTGATTGTGTCACAAAGAATGATCTCAGAAGGAGGAAAAGCAGCAGACGCAAAGAAATCCAACATCAGAGGCCCATTCTTGAAAGTAAAGGTCACTCAAAGAGGGAAAATTTTAAAAAACGTGCAGTGTATCTGGAGAATATTCCTTAATTATGACTGTCTTTTTAAGGTTGGGCAACATACTGAGACTCTATTTCTAAAAAAAAAAAAAAAAAAAAAAAACTTTTCCAATTAGCCCAGCATGGTGGCACATACCTGCAGTCCCAGTTACTTGGGAGGCTGAGGAAAGAGATCGCTTGAGCCCAGGATAAGACTGCAGTGAGCCATGATTACACCACTGTACTCCAGCCTGGGTGACAGAGTGAGACTCTGTCTTAAATAAAAATTTTAAAAAGGGCTGGGCACCCTGGCTTATGCCTGAGGTCAGGAGTTCGAGACCAGCCTGACCAACATGGAGAAACCCTATCTCTACTAAAAATACAAAATTAGCTGGGCATGGTGGCACATGCCTGTAATCCCAACTGCTCAGGAGCCTGAGGCAGGAGAATCGCTTGAATGCGGGAGGTGGATGGAGGTTGCAGTGAGCTGAGATGGTGCCATTGCACTCCAGCCTGGGTGACAAGACGGAAACTGTCTCAAAAAAATAAAAAAAGACTTTCTTTTTAGTCTTAGAAGGTCAAGATGCCCACAAACTTTAGAGAATATCACATGCTTTCATTTGCAAATCTGTCCAACAGTATCATGTCCCCCTCTCACTGCAAATGTGTTGGAGACGATGAACAAGAGATCGCCAATGGGCTGACACCGAGGAGAAGGAAAGGAGCCCCCGGAAGCTCTGGGGCATTTGACCCAACAAGCTGCTCTGACCAGTTAATGTTTTCCTGCTGGTGTCAATGACTTGGAAAGTCAATTCCATCCATGTAGCCTTTTTCATCAGTTATGATACCCTGAACTCATCTTCTTTTCACACCTGCAGCTTAGAGAAAATTCTGTGAATCAGTCTGTCACCCACCTGCCTGCACATGTCTCCAACAGGCACAGATGTGGCTGCAGCCAGCCAGCCTACAGCAAACCCAGAGATTCCTTTTAGGGGAAAATGCTACTGAGAGAATATCAAAATCTGGGCACACCTAAGGGAGACCTGCAGACCTCTGTCTTCATGAACCTGGCACCTATTACGGGAAACAGAGAGCAGGGAAAGGAAGTACTGTTCTCCCAACTCTGCAGGCTGAGTTTGTCCATCCTCCCACACTCCTGGAGGGAGGGCCCCAGTACACACAGCTCACCAAGTGCTTGTAGAATTCCGAGGAAAGAAGATAGTCAGTGAGGAGGGCCCAACTCCAACCTCGCCCCACAGCACAGAAGCGTCCAGTCAGAAATGGCTCCCCTTCAGGACTGCGCAGGGGCCTGTGGTGCCCCCGGCTCCCAGGGTAGGGAAGTTAGGCACCTCAGGTTTGCCCTCAGCCTGCCATGCCCTTCACCTGGGGCACAGTGAAAGGCCTCCACTTGACCAGCGATGGACAGTTCTTTTGCACAGTTTCTAAATGTGTACATCCAGGTATGGTGGCTCACACCTGTAATCCCAGCACTTTGGGAGGCTGAGGCGGGCAATAAGGAGTTCAAGACCAGCCTGGCCAACATGGTGAAACCCTGTCTCTACTAAAAATGCAAAAAAATTAGCCGGGTATGGTGGCGCCCACCTGCAGTCTCACCTATTTAGGAGGCTGAGGCAGAAGAATCACTTGAACCCAGGTGGCAGAGGTTGCAATTAGCCGAGATTGCACCAATGCACTTCATCCTGGGTGTCAGAGCAAGACTCTGTCTCAATTAAAAAATAAATTAAATTAAAAATAAACAAAAATAAATAAATAAATATGTGCAACCCCCTGAGCTTCAGCCACTGCAAGTTCAAATGTCATCTGCTCTGCCTAGCTAGTGGGGAAGTGGAGAGGATGGTGCAGACCTTGGCTCACCCGCCACACCCAGTGTGGTTCTGCAAGTTCTATTCTATACAGTGCATCCATAACTCATTCTACTGGGCCAAAGCATGAAGAATTAACTCTTCAGAGAGTTTCCACAATTTGCATTAGTATTTTTCAAAATTATTCCTCAATGAGACACAACTTTATTACCAGCTCTAGCTGCCCTTTCGAATTCTAATATTCTCATATTCTGTGCATCCCACGAGGCCTCTTTCCTGACAAAGATATTTACCTTAGATGTGTGTAACTTCCAGGAGTCTAAAATATGATCATAAAGCTATTAGCTAACACGGGGGCTTTTAGCTTCTTGAAAGCAGAATTCACATCATTAATAAGTCTTTTAGAATATTCATCTTTGCATAACTTTCCTTTATCCCCCTATGTGTGGAGAACTTATAGACTATATCTTGTATCCATCAGTGGACACACAGAAATGAGGCCTATGTGACATTTTATTAGCCCCATAGATGGAGGGGGAGAAAAAGCAAGTTAACATTCTTAGGAGGCTTGTAATGGTCTAAAGCTTTGGCTGGGCGCAGTGGCTCACATCTGTAATCCCAGGACTTTGGGAGGCCGAGGCGGGCAGATCACGAGGTCAAGAGATCAAAACCATCCTGGCCAACATAGTGAAACCCTGTCTCAACTAAAAATACAAAAATTAGCTGGACGTGGTGGCACACACCTGTAATCCCAGCTAGTCAGGAGGTTGAAGCAGGAGAATCACTTGAACCCGGGAGGCAGAGGTTGCAGTGAGCTGAGATCACGCCATTGCACTCCAGCCTGGGAGACAGAGCAAGACTCCATCTCAAATACAAAAATAACAAATTTAAAAAAATAGTCCAAAGCTTTTCCATCTGAAGCCTTGCCCTTAGCAAGAGGAAAGTCAGGCTCCTTAGTGTCTTCTGATAGGGCTCACTGCTGCCTTGAGAGGCCAGAAGACTGTTGCTCTTCTAGAAACCAACCCTGAGAGGTCCCTCTTAGATTCAGGGTTGGTCTAGACAGTGGCTCTGAAACTTGAGCACCTGTCAGAACCATCCAGAGGGCTTGCTTGTTGAAACACAGATTGCTGTGCCCTGCCAGAATTTCTGGTTCTGTAGATCTGGGTCCTGAGAATCTGCATTTCTAACCAGTTTCTGGGGGATGCTGATGCCACTGGTTAGGGGACCATATTCTAGAACCACTGAGGCACTATTTTAGGACACTCTAAGGGAGCCAATATACAAAGGCTCCTACCGGTCTCCAAGTCCAGCTGCTTCTCAGGTCTATGGCCCTCAGACTCCAGCTGGATGCACTGAGCACCCGCTCCTTAGGAGCTCAACTTTCCCAAGACCTCAAGCCAACTGCAGTCCATTTGGCGCTTCCCTTACTGCAAGGACAAGTCCTCACTGGCCCCGCTCCGGTTTTCCTCCTACTGAGATCAGCAACGTAATTTGTGAGACCCAGTGTAAAACGAAACCGTGGGGTCTTCTCTTTGAAAAATTAAGAGTTTCAATACAGCAACAGTGGAGCATTAGAGCAAGCATGGGCCCTTCTCCCAGGGCTTGGCCCCTGGGCCCCTGCAATTCAGAGCAGTGAGTGCTGATTCTTTCTGGGCCCCAGGCTCCTGTCTCCCTCAGGTTTTCTTTTCTGTTTTTGTTGTTGTTGTTTTTGTTGTTGTTTTTCAGACGGAGTCTCACACTGTCGCCCGGGCGGGAGTGCAGTGGCACGATCTCGGCTCACTGCAACCTCTGCCTCCCAGGTTCAAGTGATTCTCTGCCTCAGCCTCCCGAGTAGCTGGGATTACAGGGGCCCACCACCACACCCAGCTAATTTTTGTATTTTTAGTAGAGATGGGGTTTCACCATGTTGGCCAGGCCAGTCTCAAACTCCTGACCTCAAGTAATCCGCCCACCTCGGCCTCCCAATGTGCTGGAATTACAGACATAAGCCACCATGCCTGACCTCCTTCAGGTTTTCATAGAAGAATCCATCCTCCCTCTGCTTCAAGCCCCTCCTTGACTCTATAACTTCTGCCCCTCAAGAAAAGCGTATTGGTATGATATTTTTGGAGGAAATGTTAAATACCTGTTAAATGCAGCAATTTCACTCAAAGAGATTTATTCTTCAGTGGATAGATTCCCTGAAGTGCTCTCCCAGTGCTCAAAGCCTATTCACTGTTACGGTGCTTGTAATAAGAAAAAATAAAAATAACAACAGCTTAAATGTCTCTCAATAGTAGTTAAAGAACGAGGCAGATTTATAGGTAATAATAAGGAAGTATACCAATATCTAGTAAGTATCAAAGGCAAGTTGAAAACATTGAGGCGCGCGCGCGTGTGTGTGTGTGTGTGTGTGTGTGTGTGTGTGTCTGTGTGTCTGTGTGTACATGAACAGAAAAACAATTCAGGAAACCTGAACAAAAAATCGTTAGCCATTGCCACTGGGAATTTTCACTTTACAGTTTAGGTACTCTACATTTTTAACATTCTTATTACCTCATATTATTTCTGAGTATGTGTAGAATTAAAAAATACTTCAGATCTTAACCAAAGCCGTTTTCATCCTGAAACATCGGCCAGCCGTGAGGGCTGCCCCAAACCCCTACCCTGTTCCTCCAGCCCTTCCCCTTACCCCATCAGGGTCTCATCCCTGACATTTTCCACCCCCCACTGCCACAAAGCCTCCCAGGTACCTGATCTAAGCCTGAGTTCAGATGAATTTGTTGCATCTGAAATATGTTGTTCTCCCCAGAAATCGGCTCCTATGAAAATCTAATTAAAAAATAGAAAGGAGGAGAAGCATTTATGAAATTTTTTTTTTTTTTTTTTTTTTTTTTTTTTGAGATGGAGTCTTGCTGGTCACCTAGGCTGGAGTGCAAAGGCATGATCTTGACTCACTGCAAACTCTGCCTCCCAGACTCAAGCAATTCTCCTGCCTCAGCCTCCCAGGTAGCTGGGATTATAGGCAGCCGCTATAACACCCAGCTAAATATTATATATATATATATATATATATATATATATAATATATATATTTTTTTTTTTTTTTTTTTTTTTTTTTTTGGTAGAGACAGGGTTTCACCATGTTGGCCAGGCTGGTCTGGAACTCCTGACCTCAGGTGATCCACACACCTTGGCCTCCTAAAATGCTGGGATTACAGGCATGAGCCACCGCACCGGTCGAAATTTCTTTTAGATCTTTTGCCTTATTAATTTTTTCACCCTGAGGTAGCAGATGTATTCTTACTTCCACATTTGGACTTTGGATATGGACTAGGATGCCCACTCGACACCTCAAAGACAGAGAGTTCCAAGGGAGACTCCAAGCCTAATTTTTATCTTGACTAAACAGTGGCTTAACACAGAGGCTTATTCTTCACTGAACTAGGCTCAATGTGTATGTTCCTTGGTGGTATTTTAAAATTCTACACGTACGGCCAGGCATGGTGGCTCAGGCCTGTAATCCCAGCACTTTGGGAGGCCGAGTGGGGGGTGGATCATGAGGTCAGTAGATCAAAACCATCCTGGCCAGCATGGTGAAAACCTGTCTCTACTAAAAATACAAAAATTAGCCGGGTATGGTGGTGGGCGCCTGTAGTCCCAGCTACTTGGGAGGCTGAGGCAAGAGAATTGTTTGAATCCAGGAGGTGGAGGCTGCAGTGAGCCGAGATTGTGCCACTGCACTCCAGGAGCCTGAGTGACAAAGCGAAACTGTCTCAAAAAAAAAAAAAAAAAAAAAAATCTACACATACTTAGAAATAATATAAGAGATAATAAAAATGTTAAAAATTTAGAGTGTACAAACTGCAAAGTGAAAATTTCAGGTGGTGAATAACCAGCCTTCTGCTAGGTCATCCAGGGCCCCAGATGCCCCTATTTTTTTGGCTCTGCTTCCCCTCTGGGTCTTCGGCATGGAGAAAAGGAAAGACCATGGAAGACCAGGGAAGTTTTATGGACCAGGCCTGAAAAAGAGATCCCATTCCTCCTGCCAGACTGGGAAGAATGGTGTAGTAGACAAAATAAGGGCTTCCAAAAATGTCCATGTCTTCATCCCCATGTGAACCTGTGAGCACGTTGCCTTAAGTACCAAAGGGACCTTTGCAGGAATGATTAAGGTAAGAGTCTTAATATGAGATGATACTTGGTTATACAGGTGGGGAAAGAGAGCCACAACAAAAACAAAACAAACAAAAACAAGGAGATTGAAGATAGAAACAAGTTGGAATGACTGTCCTTGAAAACAGAAGGAGCTACACTCCGGGAATGCAAGTGGTCTCTTGAAACTGGAAACAACAAAGAAAGGGATTCTCTCTGAAGCCCCCGTGAGAAAGCAGCTCTGCCAGCACTTTCAGACTTCTGACCTCCAAGAACTGGAATAAAACAAGTGTATGTTGTTTCAAGCCACTATGTTTGTGGTTGTTACAGCAGCCACAGGACAAGTGGTCCAGCCACGTGCCAACGAGGAAAAGGCAACAGAATTTGGTAACTAATGGCACCCTTTTTCTCCACGGGTGAATCCATCCCATCCTCTCTCTACAGCCAGCTCTGTCACTTTCATGCTGGGATATTACTACCATTCTACCATATTACTACCTGTGGCCTTTTACCTGGCCTGGCTTTGGTGGCCCTCACACTGTTTCATCTCACACCAGTGTCTTCACCAGTCTGCACCAGAGTGGTTCTCCTAAATTATATGTCAGATCACATCACTCCTTTGCTTAAAAGCCCCTTGTGGCTCTTGTAGAAGAAAGTCCACAATTCTCAGCCTGGCATTCCAAGTCCTCTGTAATGTGGCTCCTGTCTGCCTTGTCGTCCTTACCCCTCAACCATCATTGCTCCCATGAGGATCAAATGCTAGGGTGCTAAGTGGAGTAGATGCCACCAGACAGGGGTCAAAGGGGCCTGGGAGGGTGCTAGCAATCCCAGGCTTCTCTCCTTCCTCCCACTCATCTTCACCTCAGGCACCACCTCCAGTCAAGAGAGAGAAAGCCAGGGAAAGCCTTCCAGATGTGAGGAAGGGTTGGAGAAAAGATGCCTTATATACCAATAAACACAATCCAAAGGAGCTTGTTCAAAATCTAAATTATTAAAAGTACAAGCCCAAACAAATTGTTATTGATTCCCTTGGTTACCAAACTCCTTAGCATGCCAGACTGGACAGTCATCCCCAGCAAGCTGCATTCATTGATGTTCTTGGTGTGAAAATGAATCCACAGTACTCCCAGTGAGAAAATGGCCTGGGATGTCCAAGAGGGAGACTAAGGAACTTTCAGAGATTCCAAGCTCCTGCTGGTAGCTGATTAGTTGAGGAGCATAACGAAGACACGCACTCAGGGGAGAACTGCAGGGGAGGCAGAGTGGTGCCCACTGTCATGCCCACCGGCCTTTCTGAGCCCAGTGCTTCCTCCTCCAGTCCCATTACTCCCCAGGTAATGCCCCAAACTTTGGGCTGTGACTTATGCTCCATGCCCTCTCCTTTCCTAAGTCGTGTTCTTTCTAAATGACAAAGGACTGCAAGTCAGTTAATCATGTAATATTACAGAATTATAGAATCTTAGGTTTTAAGTAATTTTTGGAAAAATTGTGGAAAAGAACACAGTGTAGGGAACAATCATCTGTAAAGTCTTACTAATCTACTACTATCATTTTTCCATACTCCACCTTAAACTTTTTTCATATGCATATTTTAACATAATATCATAAATACAATTTTGCAACCAGCTGCATAGTCCTCCCAAGGCATCATTTAATGGCCTCATAATATTCCTTCCAGTACATTCTTAGCAATCTTACAAACTGCTCCCCATTTTTGGATGTTAGAGCTATGTCTAATGTTTTACAATTTTCAAATAAGCTCTGATGCAGGCCTTTTTCTGTATTTTAAAAATTGTTTCCTGCCAGGTATGGTGGCTCACACCTATAATCCTAGAACTTTGGGAGGCTGAGGAGGGAGGATTGCTTGAGCCCAGTAGTTCGAGACCAGCCTGGGCAACATAGGGAGACCTTGTCTCTACAAACAAACAAAACAAATACAAAATTTAGTCAGATGTGGTGGTACATGCCTGTAGTCACAGCTACTCAGCAGGCTGAGTGGAGAGTCATTTTAGCCGGGGGAGGTCGAGGCTGCAGTGAGCTGTGTGTGCCACTGAACTCCAGCCTGGGCAAGAGTGAAACCCTGTCTCAAAAAAAAAAAAAAAAAAAATTATTTCCTTAGACCAGATTTCTAAAAGTAGGATTTCTGGGTCAAAGTGTATGCAAAGATTTAAAGCATGATACATTTGGTCAAATTGCATTGGAAATGCTGTACCAATTTAAAGTGCAGTGCACAGAGAAAAAGAATATGTCATTGAAGTATTTTTTCATTTCATATTAGTGTTTAACAATCATTTCAAATATATGTTCGGCACTTTAATTGGCAAGAGGAAAAACAAAACAAAACAGCTATGTGGGAGTTGGAACAAACTTCAGATGCCTAGCAGTTCCCAAATATGGCTGCACATCAGAATTACCTGAAGAGTCTTTTAATAATATGAATTCCCCTAAAGCTCCTTGGAGAAATGGTTGTTTTAGGTCTGGAGTAAAAAATGTACAAGATGCACCTGGAGAATTTGTCATTCAGAAAACAAGCTATGAAAGAGTAATGTCATGTGTCAAAGGGATTTCAAAAGCCAACTTGAAGAGGCTCTCATTGGCCAACACGGGAATTCTAAGCATAAGAATTGTGATGGATTAAAGCACATCAAATACATTAAAATCCATGAGGTTACAATAATACTAGAAATAATAATAAAACTTTAGTGGTCACTTTAGAGGACAGTAATAATATCCCAGCATGAAAGTGGCACTGAAAACTGGAAAATAAAGGGGAAAAATCAAGCATTGAGGCTGCCTTTCTTACATGAACTGTACTGTGGAGTAAGTCAATAGTAGGTGAGGAAGTTTCTCTGTACTGTCATCAAGTAATAGAGAAAAAGAAATGATAAATTTAGGAATCACCAGTTGTGACCCTAATGAATTGGGGAACTCAGGCAATGATGATCAGTGGCTATAAATGTCACAGAGACACAAGCAGACATTATGTGGCCCTGAAGAAGTGCGTATCATCTATGAAGTAGTCTTGCCAAAATTTTTGAACCTAAATCTGATCAAACCTCTAATTGAATTACTGATCTACAGAAAATAAACGTGGGGGAGGGGGACAGTGGGTGTGGTTTTCAGCAAAATCCAGACTCTGGAAAAGTCTCGTGGACAAACCACCCAGTCTCTGTAACAAGTTTAAAGGGGGAAAAATGAAACTGAGGGACACCAATAGGTTAAAAGTCACTTAAGAGATATACTAACCAATCATAATGCATGGGATTTATTTGAAATACTTCAAATAAACTAGGGGAAAAAAAAAAAAAAAAAAAAAACAACAACAAAAAACCCTGTAAGACAATTGTGGATTTGAGAACAAACACTGACAGGATTTTGATAATATTAAGTACCCACTGTTAATTTTTCTGGTACTTAATGGTATCATGGATACCATGTCTTGTAGAGAAACATACAAAAATGTGTACAATTAAAATAAGTATTATGCAATTTTATTTTATTTATTTATTTTGAGACAGAGTCTCGATCTGTCGCCCAGGCTGGAGTGCAATGGCGTGATCTCGGCTCACCGCAACCTCCGCCTCCTGGGTTCAAGCAATTCTCCTGCCTCAGCCTCCCAAGTAACTGGGATTACAGGTGTGTGCCACCACACCCGGCTAATTTTTGTATTTTTCAGAAGAGAACGGGTTTCACCATGTTGGTCAGGCTGGTCTCGAACCCCTGACCTCATAGGAGATCCATCCGCCTCAGCTTCCCAAAGTGCTGGGATTACAGACGTGAGCCATCGCACCCAGCTTATATGGCATTTTAGTACAAATTAAAGTGGATATGGATGTCACGTTATACTAGTTTTTCTACTTTTGTATATGTTTGAATTTTCCATAATTAAAAGAAAAAATATATAATCAGGTCCTAGGCCCCACCCCAGACCTGCTGAACCAGAATCTCAGAGGTAGAGGCTTGTAGTGTGAGTTCTGAGAGCACCCCGTTAGATTCTGATGCAGCTGGTCAGTGGACTGGTATCTGGGAAACATGATTTGACTCAAGGAAACTGATGTACAAGGACAGTAAATTGTCCAAGCTCATACAGCCAGTTCATGAAAGAACCCAAGTTGCCTGACTCTGACCCAGGGTCATTTTAGACAATAGGCCCCCTTTTGAATGCAAATACATTAGCTCCTGAATGTATTCCTGTCTTATGTACTAGGCAACATGATGCTTTGACCCAGTTTAAACACGTGCCCAGAAAATGTCCTGGAATTTGTCTAGGATCTTCATCACCCTTGAAATCATAGTCGCATGGGACTACCTGATCCATGAAGACCTCAATGTCTATTACGGAAAGGGAGGGAGCCTTTTAGCTGCACCTGCACATGGGAACTCAAACTTAAAACTTCCAAGAAAGATCATACATGGAGGTCACAAGCCTCACCCAGTTGTCCTCTAAAATTCATAGTCCAGATATCACACCACAAGGTAATAGGAACATTCAGAAAGGAGGATGAAGATATAAAGCATTTTGCTAAGAACAGGATATGAGAATGTCAGAGGTGAGGGGTAACCTGTGTCTGGGCTTCTCGTGATAACTGGCATGTCCTGAGATGAATGACTGGGCTAATTCTTGGTTGAATGTAGGAAAATAACATAGGAGAGGTTCTGAGAAGTTGTGAGGAGGAAAAATATGGGAGGGCTGAGTGTCTGTAGTTTTCTCATAACAGTTTTTAATTAGTGACGGTCTCTTCTTGACCTTTGGTGACGGAGGTAGAGGCTTAAGGGAGGTTCACTCCTAACCTGACCCTTGTTGGGAAAGGAGCAAACCCACACTAAAAGCCCTGGCTCCTCCTTGGCCCAGAAGGTGAGAGATGTCTCTTCACCCATGATGATGGGAGTGGGAAGCTTAGGGGAGGTACGATTCACAAGATAAGATTCAGAGGACAAAAACATTAAGGTCCAGTTTCAGATTAACTCCCAGTGCAGGAGGATCCCACAGCATTCCAACTCAAGAGTCACAGGAGAGGAGAACGTTCCCTGTAACCATATGCCAGCAAATAGAAAAATGTTTCTATAATAGTAGTAGTAGTAATAATAGTAGTAGTAGTAGTAGTAGTTCAAATAGTAGAAAAATGTTTCTTAGGTGGCCCCTTGTCTGGAAGAGGACACTTGATTACTATTTTTTTTTTTTTTTTGAGACAGGGTCTCACTCTGTTGCCCAGGCTGGATTGAGGTGGGTGTGATCTTGGCTCACTGTAACCTCTGCCTCCCAGGCAAAAATCAATTCTCCCACCTTGGCCTCCCAAGTAGCTGGGATTACAGGTGCACACCACCACACCCGGCTAATTTTTGTATTTTTTAGTGGAGACAGGCTTTTACCATGTTGACCAGGCTGGTCTCAAACTCCTGACCTCAAGTGATCCGTCTGCCTTGGCCTCCCAAAATGTTAGGATTACAGGAATGAGCCACTGCGCCCAGCCAGCTTGGCTTGATTTTTAAAAATTTATCAAAAATGTCTTCCCATTTATCTTCTCCAATCCTCATCCCACAACATAGCCCCACACTCATCCACTTACACACACACAAACACTAAACCTGGTAAAATTACACATAAAAACTGAAAACAGTTGAAGATACCCACACACTTATATTTAAGTTTATATTACACAATTTCTCTTTTCTAAAAATAGTACAGAGGCTTTAAAAAAAAAAAACTCAAGTTACAATAGATTCATATTGGGATTCTTTGGCCTTCCGTCTCGGTTGTCAAAAGGAATCTGTGATCTAGGGACAAGGCGGCCACGCAGTATGGCATGTGCAGATGGGATTGCTTTAGATCCGCAAATTTCTTGTGATGACTAGACGTTACTTCAGTCATCTTTATAGCCTGCCAAAATTTCCCTGTTTTATATATCCCAAAAATCTTCCCAGCTGGGAGCAAGTAACTGCATCTAATTTGAATTATTTTTTTAAATGATGTGTCACAAATTCCCAGTGCTGGCAAAGATGCAGCCAAACACCCATTCCCCACATTAGAGGAAGTCAAAAATGGTACATTTTTGGAAGGCAAGTTGGCAACATGCATCACATGAGCTTTGAAATGTTTATATTCTTTGACCCAACAATTCCAATAATTTTTAAATGAATGAAAACAAAAATGTTCTGCATAATGATGTTCATCATGGCATTACTTACAAAAGAAAAAAATGGGAAACAACTCAGTTTCTAACAACGGGGTCTTGGCAAAGTAACTTACAGCAAATGATCATTTGCAGTCATTAAAGTTACATTTTCTAAAAGTTTGTAACATGAAAAGCTAGGTCCCTCAGGTGCCCCCTTCCTATAACTGGAACCTCCAGAAGATAGATAGAAGAGAGGCTGAAGGGTGAAGCCTGGCCAGACTGCCCCCACCTGTGATTCTGGCTTCCTTGTCCTGACACTGTCTCTTGTCCTGCTGATTCCCACATCTGGCTTTCCAGATGCACTGTCAATTCTCTGAGCCTCCATAGGCTTCCACTGAACTCCTTTTTTCTCGATTTAGCTAGAGATGGTCTCTGCTGCTTGTATCAAAAGACCCTGACACACACAGCCAACCCATTAATTACATCATCAGACTCTGAAAAACAAAGTCGCCCAATCCCAGTTCTAAAGTGTTTTCCAAAGAATTTTGTGGAACCTTAGACCCCTGAGATCAGTTGTGTTTGGAAAATACATAACATCTGCAGCCTGGGGATATACAGTACATACTCAAGGTTCTGAGATGTACTGCTATAAAGAAGGCTATTTAGCCCAGAATTCCCCCAACTTAGTTGACCACACAACTCCTTTTTCCAAGTAACATGTGTTAACACTCTACAGTGCAGTAGGCAGTTGTACCAGTGGATGGCAGTGAACTAAAGACACTAAAGAATGCTTCTATAGTCTACACAATTTATAATTTCCTACTATACCAGCCTAAGAGCAACAGGAGTGCTATGTCCTGATCATCCACTGGTTTGATTTCTGTAATGACAGCAGTCAAGTGAAGTTAATCTTAGGGTGAATAAAACCTCTGTTGCAGGGAAAGGAATCACAAGATCCAAGGAAATGATGAAGAGTTAAATTGTTTATTAGAAAGCTGCTATGTGCTTGGAGCATGCTAGATACTGTATTTATATGATCCCATTTAATCTTCACAATCAAGAACCTCCTAAATGGTTTCCCTGTTTCTCCTCTTGTCCTCCCATTCTGTCTCTGCACAGCAGCTGAAGTGTCTTTTGAAACTACATCAGGTCACTCACTCCCTTGCTTAAAAATGCCAAGCCCTACCTAACCTCATCTTATACCACACTGTCCTTTCCTCACTGCACTACAAGCTCACCAACTGCTTTCCATTTCTCAACATGCCAACATGGTGTCTTTCTAAACATGCTTACTTCCAGCACCTTTGGCCTGGAACACCTGGTGCCCTAACAACCTCACCAACAGTGTTTCTCCTTGACCACCCTAATAAAAGTACCCCCTCCCTCACTTTCTATCCTACCACCCTGCTGTTTTTCAGTACATTTTACCATCTGAAATTACCTTGTTCAAATTGTCTGGCTCCTCCCATTTATATGTAAGTCCCAAGACAAAAAGGACCTTTTCTGTTCTATTCACCACCATATATCACCAGTACCTGGTGCATAACAGAAGGTCAACTTGTTGAAGAATCCTGTAAAGGCTGCCAAATGAGAAAATGGGCTCAAAAGACCTTGGTTAAACATCTTGACTGAGACCACTCAGCTGGTAAGTGATTGCCATGCAATGGTTGAAGGCTGAACGGAGTCTTTGGGTCTCTGGAGTCCAGGTATTTTGTTCTATGGTTGGGCAAGTCCCGCTGGGCCATGCAGTACAAAGAGCCAGGTTTTCAAGGAGGCACTCTGCTTCTGTGAACTTTGTCTTTTCAAGCCCTGTATGAGCTCATCTAGATTCATTAAAGATGATCACAGTCCAAAATTAATCTACAGAAATCACATTCCACACAAAACATCTGAATAACTCAAAGATCCTGAGGTTTGGCAACTAGATTCATTTACATATGGTATTATGAATAATTATATCTAATATTTCATCTCTTTGCCCCAGTCTTTCTTTTTGCATTGGGCAGCGTTTCAGTCAAAAGTAAGGATCTGTACAAATTTAAGAGAGAGAAATACCATCTTACCCAAGACCAGGCAGCTGATCACATTTACCTTATCTCCAACACTCTGCAAGGAAAGAACTCAAGGTTGCAGAGAAAAAGTGGGGGAGCATAAATGTATTGTATGGCAATCAGAAGAGGCAAGTAGGGCAGGGCAAGTCCTCTGTTTTCTTCAAAAGTTGATTACATCCTCCTCTATTTTCATCAAAAGGGTCTGTTTCACCAGAGGTAAACCATTTTCCATACAGTCATAAGCTTTGCAAGGCCCTCAGGGGTCCTTGGATCCCCACTGGGTGCTATGCAAGGACACATCAAGATAAACTGACAAAGGGCCCAAGGGTGGAATAAAGAAGGGTAGGTAGGAGTGCACTAAAAATAGCTTCAAGGCTTTTTCCCTATAATCCAAGTTATATACGGACATATACAAGATACAAGAAAAGCTATGAAGTGATCTGTGTAGCTAATACTTTGAATTTCACTATGGAACTTGAAATTCAATCAGCATATATACTGATACTGTCCTCTCAATTTCATTCATTGGGAGGATAGTATCAGTATATATGCTGATTGTTAGTCATGAATAATGTTTTAAGATAAACTATTCTAAAAGTACACTAACTGATCTAGACAGTTGAATTCTGAAACTTATGAATGTCATTATAGGCTCTGAAATATACAGTGGACAGTAATTATCTTACCAAACTGTTCTCTCATTTTTCATATATTAGTCATGGTTTTATTATGTAATATAGACAAAATACACTTTTATTACAAAATACATGCTAATGAAGAATATTCTGAGTCTTTACAAGTTCCATGTCATGTCAGTCATGAGAACAAACAAATACAAAGATCATTCCCTGCATAAAGACTTTCTCTAACATACCTGCTATTTAAGTCAAATTACATGTTTTCAGGGAAATCAATTCAAAATTAAAACAGTATTTTTAGATGTCTCTTGAGAAATACTTGATATTTTTGCTTTGTGGAACTTACACATACATAGTATTTGGCACAGAATTAGA
Organism: Ateles fusciceps; assembly: GCA_036589455.1. Lineage (NCBI taxonomy): Eukaryota > Metazoa > Chordata > Mammalia > Primates > Atelidae > Ateles > Ateles fusciceps. Next base: position 7,198,720 of record JAZHEH010002014.1, read on the forward strand.
CATGCTTAATATTTTCTGGGGAGAACACATTCTTAAAATAAGATAGGATGTATCCAAAGCTAAGGATAAGCATTCTATGAAATATGTAAGCTACACATAATATGTAATTTTGAAATTTACAGTTTAAGTTCATGTTAGCTAATGTTATTGTGATTAGAAAATATAAAACAGCTACTTAGAATGTTTTTTTGGTTTTTGATACCTTTCTACATCCTGTGAGAGAGACTGCTTACTTTCCTAGAAAAGAAGGATATGACAGATCCTTTATTAAAATGTTAGCACGGCCGAAAGCCATCTGAAAAGCATTTTCCTAAGTGTTCTTAATAAACCACTCACATCCAATAGCTATTGCACAGTGCAATAAAACAGAATCTGCTGAAACAAAAATAATTTTATTAGGCCATTTTGCATTGCTCTAAAGAAATACCCAAGGCTGAGCAATTTATAAAGAAAAGAGGTTTATTCTGGCTCACGGTTTTGCATGCTGTATAGGAATCACGGTGCTGGCATCTGCTTCTGGTCAGGGCCTCAGGAAGGTTACAATCATGGTGGAAGGTAAAGGGAGAACAGGCATAGTACAAGGGAAGAGCAGGAACAAGAGAGAGTGGGGAGGTGATATGCTCTTTCAAACAACCAGAACTCATGTGAACTACCACCACACCGAGCCATTCATGAGGGATGTGCCTTCATGATCCAAACACCTCCCGCTAGGCCCCACCTCCAACATTGGAAATACTACATTTCAACGTGAGATTTGGAGGGGATAAATATCCAAACAATATCAATCATCTAATACCACCTTCATGTAATAAGAATATTTAGTCGCCTAGGTAGCTAAACTATATAGCAAGGCACTTATTCTTTCCCAAAGTCAATGTTTCAGCTATATGGAGGACCCAAATAGTATTTTTAATCAAAGCTGTGCTCTTCTAGTTTGCGCAGTTGTGAGAATGCCAAAGAACTTCATGTGTCCTGAGGACATTACTACAAAGTGGTTGATTTCTGAATTGAACTTGAACTGTAATTTCCTTTCCAAATTCCATAGAGTTTGAACTCTGTATTCTAAAAGTAATTTTGGGGTACATTTCTTATTCTTGCATAAGCTGAAAATACAAACTGTAATTTGCAAATATACACAAAATACGGGAATTCAATTGTACTTACAATACTAGCCCTCTTAATTCTTACAGGATTCTGTTTTTCTGTCCACCCATTTTGTGAAAATTGCATACTGCTGCTCTACTCTGATAATCTGTACAGATTTTTCTTTTACTTTGAACTTGGAAAAGAATCCAGTGCTTCATCATACTTTACACTATTCTCCAGGCTTTTTCCACATATCCCCTATTTCAACTATTTACATTTAGATTTTCCTTTACAGGATTCCTCCTTCCAGGAACTTTGTTAGTGGAATTCACAATAACAAATGACAATTAATAAAAAGTATATTTTAAAATCTATGTAAGAGTTTTTCTCATGGGAGAGGAAAAATTAAATGTCATCTAAAGTACCGGGAGAGCAGATTACAAAGTGGTATTCTATATGCAATAAACATGCCAACATATCACCAACTTTAAATTTATAAAATCTGTTAACTGAATACAAATCAAACATAAGGAAATCTTTTAAAGGTATCAGTGCTATGGAATTATAGTGTTATTCTTTATCTTGTTTTAGTTATAACATGTTCCAACGATTAGTTTTCAGGAATACTGAATATTTATTTAATTACCACTGTATGACAACTGTGTGCCAGTGATGTACATGTGCTTTCATCCTTTCAATAACCATTCAAGGTTAATATCCCCACTTTATAGGTGATAAAATAAGATTTCAGAAGATCATACGGCTAGTAGAGAGGAATGGCTGGTATACAAATCCAAATATGACTCCACAGCCCAGGCCTTTCCTCTTCCTTCAACATCGTGCCATGCCAAATCTCATTTGAAAATCAAAAAGTAAGTTATTTATTCCCAGTTTGATACACCATATTTCCTAAGGATGAGAGAAATAACTTGGAAAAAACAAATCAAAAAAGCTATTTTTCCTTTCTCTGTGACAGAAATGAATATCTAATCCAATCACTGAGTTTACTAGATGTTAAAATTTTAAGTTTACTTTTCATCGGGCAATAATAAACTAAAAAAGCATTCAAGTATGGTCATTAATGGTACCAATTCACTACAATTTCAAAATCAGTTTGCTTCAAAAGTTATTTTGTACCCTATGCTGTGAAGGGTTGATATCAAAGTACATCACATGTAACCATTAAAGAGAACAGAGAGCACAAAAAGTGAAAATAGTTAAACAAAGTGGAGTAGTTGGCATATACACCTGGTATTACATGTTCTCTTTTAAAGTTTTACTCAAAATAGAAAATACTAATGAACCACTTGGGCTAAATCATTTTCAAATTCCTTAAGAAAATATAGAAACTTCAAAGAAACAGTGGGCTTTACAAAGGAAACAATATACATATACTGTAACATGGATGAACCTCGAGGATATTATGCTAAGTGAAATAAAGCAGTCGCAAAAAAGGACAATTACTATATGATTTCAGTTATATGCTGTATCTAGAGTAGTCAAACTCAGAAACAAAGTAGAATGATGATATTGAGAGACAGGCGAGGAAGAGGGAAATGAGTTGTTTAATAGGTACAGAGTTTCAATTTTGCAAGACAAAAAAGTTCTGGAAATTGGCTGCATAATTATATGAATATACCTAACACCACTTTGTTAAGAGGCAAATTTTGTTATGAGCATTTTATCACAATTAAAATAACTGTCTTTTTAAAAAAGATCCAATGATTTGTTAATATGACAATGACACTGCAGGTATGTTTTAAAAACAAAATATTTAGAGATACATCTAAGTTGTTATCTGCAGGTGGATGGTATGTAATGTTCACTTACTATTTTACTTTTGTAGAAGGTTTAAAATTTTTCTCAATGAAATAAACGGAATAACTTTTTAAAAAGGGAACCAATAAGGAAATGAAATTTCCTAACCAAGAGAACCATCTAGCATGAAAATATTTGATTATAGTTTAAACATGTAAGATGTAGTAATATTTTAGTCATAACTGATAAACATGTCACATCACTTATTTCACTTGAGAGAAAGCTGCTGAAAAACTAGGTATTTACTGAGCTTGCATCAGAAAAACAATATGGAGAAAATTACATGAACAGTCTAAGTTTGCTATGAAAACAATGCACTTTTATTAAAGTAATTAAAAGTCAGAAGCAACAAAAGGGAAATTTCACAACCTTTGTTTGCAACTATATAATCTTTATGTAGAAAAACTATAAAGTGACAATCTAATCTGGAAAGCAGCTCAACAATAAACCTAATCCTTACATCAAAAGTAACTAAATTATAAGAATCGGTTCACCCAAAAGAAATTGTCTTACTGTAGAATATTTTAGCCAAGCTGATTTCAACTATATTATTCTAACTTCTGACAAACTGTCTTTCCTGATATTTCAAATCACCAGAAATGTAACAGACAAGAACCCATTGAAGTAAAAGAATAAAACACAAATACTCCAAGCACAATTACATGTGACATGATGAGTGCATTTAATCTACAATCTACAAAACTATACAAATTACCAATTATACATAGAATCCATTTACATTGAAGCTCCATGAGGTGGTACTGAATAAACACTGAGGCATCAAATTTTCAACAATGAACAAGGCTCACGGGACAGCAGCACATTCCCACCTTTTAGTCTATTATCACAACACTTCCCCTGGGATTTGTACTTATTTGTATATTATCTAAGTCCTAGGAAGTTGATAACAAAAATTTTAAAAGTCAAAAGGATAATGAATTAAACACTTCTTAAAATCTATTCTAAAACATGCGTGTGAAATATGAAGAGACCAAGCACTTTACAAATGTGAGATTTTTACAGTCACATGTTCCTTTAAACTTATACTAGTATCTTCACTAGTATCTGCACAATTTCCTGTGATTAGGCTTTTCACTAAAACTTAATAGAAAGCAATTTAAAAAAAACTTATTTTTAAACTATACAGTCTTAGAAAAGTGGCATTATTTATTTTTAAAACCAACCTTTTCTGCTAAAGAAATCACACTGTGTGGTCATCAGAACAGTTTAAGTCACTTTGGCAATACAGAGATTTATTTACCCTTATTACGAAATAATAATAATGATAAACTATTGTCATGGTCATATAACTTTTCAGAACTTATGCCACCATGGAGGCAAATATGTACAGAATATTTCTAATAAACCTAAATTTAATCATGGTTAAAATTTCTCGAAAGTATTTTCAAGTGCTCAAGAATATTAAAATTTGGGGGGAAAAAGTCATAAGCAAGTATTCTCTCCAAGATTCAGTAATTCAGATAAAAGTCTCAGGGTAAGCCCACAAGAATGGTCTGTAATAAAGAAAAATCAAGGCCAGGCGCGGTGGCTCACGTCTGTAATCCCAGCACTTTGGGAGGCCGAGGCGGGCAGATCACGAGGTCAGGAGATCAAGACCATCCTGGCTAACACAGTGAAACCCCGTCTCTACTAAAAATACAAAAAATTAGCTGGGCATGGTGGCGGGTGCCTGTAGTCCCAGCTATTCAGGAGGCTGAGGCAGGAGAATTGCTTGAACCCAGGAGGCAGAGGTTGCAGTGAGCCAAGATCGTGCCACTGCACTCCAGCCTGGGCGGCAGAGGGAGACTCCATCTCAAAAAAGAAGAAAAATCAGGTCTGTGTAATTTCTGCCACCTTTAGCAGAAAAGCCAAAAACATTCTGAGCCAAACAAGAGCATCTTTTGAGTCAGCGCTTTTTGCTGTGTTCATTCTTTAATTTCTAACTTCTCAACATGTTATAGCTCAGAAATTCCTATATGCTTACTACATGTAATAAGGAACTACAATATCAAAGACAAAATTCACAGACATGATCATTTTCCATCATAGGTCTATCTCTCTTTGGTAAGAAACAGACCAACACTTGCTCATTTTCTCTCACCTATAGAAAAGAGGGGAGTTAAATGTCATTAACCTAGTAAACAATCCCTGTGTATAAACATTAAGTTGGAGGGTAAAGAGCCTAAGTCATGTCCTTTATAAGAACCATGGACAACCACTCTGGCATGTAGCTGTGGTAGAGGACAGTAAGTGTCTATAGATGGAACATGGTCTTTCCTGTAACTGGAAGACCATGCTTATGAACATTCTAATCAACCTATAGAAATTTTGCTCTGTAACTTGAGTGTTCTTTAGACAAGAAACATGAATAATGAACTATTACAAAAACATGGTAGAATATCTTCCCCCTTATAAGTCACCAATTTCTGATCCCATTAAACTTTCATAGAATCCATGGGGTTATTAAGTAGGTTTACTCTAGATATTTTGTCATGAAGTAAAATTGGAAATAACCTATCTAATAATACCATTTGCAATTCAAGAAAAAAAAAATCCAATACAATCTAATACTTACATGAACAAACTTCACAGAATATATATTCTATCAGGCCTAAGATATCCTCACCCACCCAAAACAAAGTCAGTTTCACCCACTGTAAGATAAACTATGATACGTATCTGAACTGCTAAACTCCACTGCAGTAGGAAAAATATTACAAATAAGCACCCAAAACTGACCTAAAATTTTTTACTCAATCCTGCTTCTCCAGGATATCTTCTTTTAAAGAGAGAGAAATAAGCACCCCTTGCAACTTGACTGGAAAAATTACCTGATCATTTTTTTCTAAGTTTATACTAGATACCAGCATAAGATGGAATGCCAAAATCACCACCAATTCAACGCTACCATTATTTTTGCAAAGTAAGGTAGTTATATAAAATTCCATTCTCCCAAGCAATGAACAAGGGAGAAAAAAATGTTACTTTTTAAATGGCTACATTTATAGGTTTTTGAGTATCAGCACCAAATGCTCACTTTTCATTATTCTGAACAAACCTTAGGAATTAATGTTTCCTAACAAAATGGACTAACAAAACAGTGAATGATAAGGAAATAACTTTCAAGCAATATTTGCATGCTGGTAAGAACCATTAAGTAAAACAGTGACTGGCTCATTTCCAAAGCTATTACAGGTTACACAGTTTGGAAATAGTATATCTCACTGCTCAGCTAATATAGCTACTCTCCAAATCATGGATACAGCATCTTAATTTGTGACTAGGCAAGATTAAGTAAAACAAGTTGAAAAGATTTTATTAAAAAGCAAACTAAATCAAAATAATCCATTGTTAGAATATTTTCTACTTTCTCTTTTAGGGAGGGAAAAAAACCCCAAATCACTGTATAAAGTACCTACATAAAAAACTGAAATCAAGATTCACAAATAAAAGTGTCAGTTCAATTCTACATAACCCTTTATTTGTAGCAATATTATGACCACTACCATTACACAAGTTTTATTTCTTCCTCATACCGTAGCAAATTTATTTTCAAAATAGAGTTCAACTCTGCAAATGGTTTAAATCAACTTTTTGCACCTTGAATTTACAAACCATTAGATACTAAGTTTCCTGAAAAACATTTTATTTTTAAATTTTACTTAAAGCTATAACTAAACCCAAGTCTCTTGGTGGGTGGGGGAGGAAACCAACTAAGCTGTTTAAACAGAAACTTGTAAAAAAATATTTTGATGCCAGTGTTTGAAAGACAGCCTACAGAAGATTATAAAAAGTCAACTATCATACAAGAGAATTCTATGGCCAAACCTTGTTAGAAAATATCTTTTACAAATAAACTTCTTTCATGATAGAAGAGGAAATGAAGAAGATATTTAATTTTCCCCTAAAAGTAAGTAGTTACTCACAACATGGGTTGGATGTATGGAATACATATTGCTTCTGTGAAAAAATGTTTTATCCAGGCATTCCACTAACAAAACACCATGCCATATCTACCTAGTCTTTGATATCTGGGTATTAGTATTACCCAAGAGAAACTTATCAAAGAAAATGGTTAGCAAACCATCAAATAGGAGTTTCAGGTCCCTTAATTTGGATAGTCATCTTAGTAAATATAAAACTTAAGCTACTTAAATACTGGAGCTTATAAAGTGCATCAGGTATATGAAACACAACAGTAGTGCGAAACTCAGTAGGACTTTAAGGGACTTAATATCACCAGTGGGGCAAAAAAACAACATTATAGTTTTCTGTTTAGATTTTATTTGAAATCTAATTCAAATTGTCAAAGCTACAAAAGGGGGGAAGACATCTGTATTATTTTTGCTAAGTCACAACATCCTAAAACAAAATACTACTACTGCCAGCAGATCCATTATACACATTTCTGATGAAATTCATTAGCACAATAAAATTTCACCTTGAGAAATAGCCACAATGAAAGTAATTTACACAATATAAAACAATGTCAGATCTACAGATGCAGTTACTCATGAGTTTACACATGCATTCACAAACAAACAAACAAAAAACCCCAGGAATGCTCTTTCATTTGATTTTTTGTTTTTTTAAAAAAACGGACCGTTCAGGCACAAAACAAATGGCATTTCCAATAAGTGACAGCATCTTAAAAATTTATGTCAGTGTTTGTTTTTCTTTGACTTTTTATGAGACCTGTGTGGAGATCTGGACTGGGATCTGGACTTCTTCCCCTGATTTTTTAGGGGATCTAGATCGTGACCGCCTAGACCTTTTAGGTGTCCTTGAACCAGATGGTGATCTAAGGAAACAAACAAAAAAATCCCAATTGATCAAAGTATTCATGTGATCAAAACTGATTATCCTTAAACTATCAAAAATTAACAGAGCACAGTGAAAAATCACTGGAGTAAGACAAAAAACTTCTAAAATTTAAACTCTGTCTATTGTACATACACACAGATTTATATTTTACACTTACTATGCACTGCATCAATGATCACCAGTAGAGCACTTGTTTATAAAGACAGATTTCTGTGCCTTACCACCGCTCTACTGAATCAAAATCTCTAGACGTTGGAACTGAGAATTTACATTTTTAACAAGCTCCTCAAATGACTGTTAATCCCCCAAATTTGAACCTTTAATCTACAAGATAAAGTTCAAAGTTAGCACTTAAGATCATTCACAAAATTTAAAAAACAGAGCAGCTCTGAAGTTTATCATCTTAAAGCAAACAACTACTGCAGTATCATTCAATGGCATCATTTAAGACGCTATAATTTTTAAGTGCTATTCATGAAGATTACTCTAATCAATAAATATACATGTACATATACATACATATATAACACATACATATATATGCAGGTGCCATTTAGAAAAGGAGAAAGGTATCTATTCTACAAAGATTTTACTAAAAATAGTTATAATAATAAAGTACTAGCACATAAAGCAGTTTTAGCTCTCAGGAAAATTCCTCAATGTATCGCCAGATAAATAAAACATTTCTGAACCATTTTTCTAGAACTAAAAAAAGTATATAAAATACTACACACTTTAAAAATGTATTTATAATATGTATTTTCAAAAATCTCTACCCAAGAACTTGCTAATAATATCGCTATGGGGAAAAAAATGTGTGTTTCTTTCAGCTTTGACAAAAATCAAAGAATATTCTATAGAAACTAAAGAACAGAATGAAAAGTAAAGCAGCTAACCCTATTGCACAGGAAACACTGGATATGATGTTTAAAATTCTTGGCTGGTCCTCACTTGTTGGAAGCCTTCTTGTACTTCAGTCATGAAAGAGATTGGGATGAGGAGGTGGGGGAGGAATAACCAAAAATGAAAGTGTATCTCTTTGGTTTTCTAAAATCCTTAAAAAAAAAATGTATGCCAACCAAATTATTTTCGAAAGCTGGTGAAATGACAAGGAAACTGGTATCTGAAATATTAGCAAAAATGACTTGCATTTACCTTTTGGCTTTTTTGCTAACATCTCTAGGAGAATCTTTGTGAGATGACCTGGACCGTGAGCTCTCTTTATGAGATCTTTCTGAACGCTCTGATCGCTCCGATTTGGGTGATGGGGATTTCACTCGTCTACCACTGCTACTGCGAGATGGGCTGGGGGATGTACTGTGCCGCCTCTTCCTATGGAACAAAGCCCCCAAAACATTCCATAAATTAGCAAAGGATCAGGTATTCATTTTCCTTTACTAACTTAGCTATTAATTCCTACCAGCTTACTCTAACTTTTGTTCTCACCATGTAATGTTACTTTTAACAATATTCAAAGTCCTTTGTAGCAAGAACAAATAAGTCTTAAAGATAGGCTGTCAAGAGACAACAAATGAATTCAACTAAATTGTATTTTCTTTTTGCAATAAAAGATATTACTGAAACAACTGGCAAAATTTAATTAAGGTTTCTGGATTGAATGTCAGTTTTTTAAATGTTAATTTCCTAAACTGATATTTTTACTGTGGTTAAATGAATGTGGTTAAGAGAATGGGGCATCATGTTGGCAAATTATTCTTAAATGGTTGGAGGTGGGACAGAAGAGGAAGAATAAAGCAAAAGTAGAAATATTTTATTTTAACATTTGGGTAATGTGGGTGAAGGCTATCTATCAATTATACTATTCTTGCAACTTTCCTATAAATCTAAAATTACGTCAAAATAGTAATAAAAGACAAAAAAAAGGTTAGACTTTTAACCAATTGGCATAACTTGTTATTTGTAACTATCTGTAATGTGACTAAGCTAGACTTTTATTTACAATTGCTTGGTCTTTTTATTAGGAAAACCTCAGTTCTGTTAAGTGAAGCAATTTTCTTTACTAAGTCAGAGATTTAGGAACTGTGAGAGTAAAAAATAAAAAGAAAGAGAAATGCTTTTCAGTAGAAAGAAGACTTGAAGTGAGCTATGGCCTATGTATACAATCTCCTTTCAAGATAAGACTTGAGACTCAAGTTTACAAGTAGCAGCCTCAGCACAGAGACTGGAAAAAATACTTATATTGGATGCAACAAGGAAGATCTAGCAAGTTATTTTGTTACTTAAGCCTCAGGTTTGATATCTAATACTGTAATTGAATTCTCACACTGAACTAAGGCTAAGGATACCATATAAACCATGGAAAGGCATGATGCCCCGGTTATCTAAGTCAAGTGCCAACTAAGTGCCCCATTTCTCAGCTACTTCTGCCTCCTGCAGGCAGGATCCAAACAAGTCTATCATGAACAAACACTTCCAGTTTGCTGGCATCAATGATGAAAATATTATAAAACACCACTGCAAATCTTGAAACCAGTATATACATTAAATGTGAAAAATGTTATACCTTTCCTTCCTTGTTGGAGTACACTCATCTTTTTCTTTCTTGTCTTTGGAGCGAGATTCCAATTTTTCCTTATCTTTCTTGTCTCTTTCTCGTTCTCTTTCCAACTCTTTCTCTTTCTCCTGTTATTTTTTAAAGAAAATATTAAGTTGTTTAAAAATATCAATCTGGGCTTATATAACGATCTCATTTATATAGCAATATTTTCTCTTATAGGAAATAATTTTTTAAATTACTACTTAAAGTACAATACTGTTTAAAAAAACAAAATCTACTCCTCCAGGAAAACTAGTCATTTCTTCTGCTTATACTGAATAAAACCAATCCTAGCAACAGCAGCTAAACATTTACTGAGTGCTTACCATAAGCCAAACAATGTACTAAACAACTTTCCACAGACCATTTCATGTAATCATTTAAAGCATCCCTAAGAAAATTACTATTATCCTCATTCTAGAAATGAAAATGGAGACTCAGAAAGATTAAGCACCACGTCCATGGTCACGCAAGAGAGTCAAGTCAGAATTTGAGACCAAGCTCTAGAGTCAGAGCTCTTCCCACACTGTCCCACCTGCCGAAAAATTCGAATCAGAAAAAGCTAACAATGCACTGCCCTTTCCATCATAAGTTACAATAAAACAGTCAGTAGAAAGTGATCCCTCTAACTATAAGCAAGTTGATTTAATCAAAAAGAGCTCTTACCAAAGAAAAAAGGCTAGAAAAGGGAAATGGTTATTCACAATAATCTTCCATCAAAATTCTATTAGCGGGAAACAACTACCAATTACACTGCAGTTTTTAAATCCTAACTTACAAAAAATACAAACTGACTACATGACTCTACAATTATATAAACAAACAAAAAAAATATTTATCCCCAGATGCTACAACTGCCACTTCTCATTTGAAATTCTGATTTCTGTATATAATTAAAGGAGTGGCTACAGACAATAAATCCACAAAACTAACTTAGTTCTTCACTAACAGGAATTTAATTTCTCTGATTTACATGCATCAAGAAAGCTATGTGTTAGCTGAGCCTTCTAATTTTTAAAAGGTGAAAAGTGCCTATTCCAGATGTTGACAAACACTTTTTGTACAGAGCCAGTATACAGTAAATACTCTCTGCTTTGTGGGCCAATACAGTCTCTGTCACAACTACTCAACTCTGCCACAGCAGAGTGGAAGCCACCATACAAAATACTTAAGTCAATAATACAACTATACACAGAATCAGGCAAGGACCATATTCCTTCTCTCCAATTATAATCATAGAGCGCAAGGAAACTAAAGTGGTAATATAAGTATTATTCATTTTGTGCTTGCTACCAACAGGACCAGTGAGCATCTCAAGGTGTAATCTTCTATGCAGATCAATAACCTTCCAGCATTTCCAAAGGGACCCATGGAGTACAAGTAGCATCTTTTACAAAATCTCACTTATATTTTTCCCAAATATATAGAGTGCAACTTTTAAAGAGTGGTGCTGAGGAGACTGGTGACCTGTAGGATGCATTTTCCTGATTGATAATGAAAATGATTTCCTGATTGAGATGCCTATTTTATAGGAACCATACTACAAATAAAATACATGTAGTATTTTAAATATTTGAATTCTATAATGAAGAGTAACAGTAATAACGGTAGCTATTAGCTAACTCACAATCTTACAAAATTGGGAATATCAATCCAGTTTCAGAGAAAAAGCAGGCTGCAGTGACTGGCCTAGGAGAGCAGCACCAGAATTCCATAAGTCTGAGCAGCACCACAGTTGCTTTACCAGACTGCTCCCCCATCACCAGTTTTGTACATTAACAGCTTCATAAGGATTATACGTTCCCTTTTTATGGCTCTTTCCTATTTCACTTTCTATATAATCTATTATTGGGGTGTTTTTTTTCAATGACAGTCAAAATTAATAGCAGTCCCAACAAAATTCCTGAGATTCCTGGTTCTAAAATTCTCCGCATATTCCTATACATTTTGTGATACATGAGAATATAAAGTCCCTCAAACACTTAGAACTCACCAATGAAGTATTCTACCACTTGCTGTCCCTCCATGGAAACCATGGGAAATGAAATAAACTTCTCAACATCAGAACTTCTCAAACCCTGCCTCCATCTTTTTCTTTCTGTACCTCTCTCAGGGTTGTTGGTGTCTCCCTGTCACAAATATGACTCATCCTGAGGGTTTTCCAGTTTTGAAAGCATGCTCTTAGCAGAATTAATCTTCTTGTCCACAGGTAGGACCCAGAATAAAAGTGTGCTGCTGCCTTTGAACTTTCCAAAATGAAATACTTTCAAAATATCAAATTTCAAATGTTTCTAATTGCCTACTAGTATTCAAAATTTACACAAAGGACGTAATTTGAAATCATCTTTGAGTATACCAATATTCTAGGAAGTCAAATAAATAACTTCAAAAAATGTGTATTATTGGGTATATTTATTTCTTACTCGTTGAAGAAGTTTATCTCTGTAGTGTTCTACTTGCTCCTGAAAACTCTGGCCTGGTTTTTTAGGTCTTTTCCAGATTCCAGTTCATCCTGAAACTTCATAACCTTGAGCTGTGAAATTAAACATTTTAAAAATAAATATTTTCATCACTGTTTTGCTTCTTTTCTACAGCATAATAACTAATTAGTACTCAGTCAAAATACAACCTCACCTGAGGGCCACTTGTCAAACAAGGCCAACTACGCAAAAGTCAACTGACCAGATGGGAGCTTTCTGTGATCATGAGAGGACTCAAAAACCATGAAACAGGCATCATGGCTGTAAGAAGCCATTTATTCTCTCAACACAATTATAACAAATTTGGTATCTGGTTCCATAAATTAGAAAAGCATGGTTGCTAAAGCAAGGTGCCACCAGCAAGATATTACAGTCAGCAGAAGACAGATAAACATCTTTAAAAAAGAGGCAGGGGTAGGGGGCCGTGGCATTCTGGTTCAGCTCATGTAAGACCAAACACACAAAACTGCACACAGTCTGAAGGTTCCACTCACAGTGCAATCACCAGACCTCAAATCACAAAGAAAAGGTTACATCACATTTGGAGAGTACTTTATAAGACAGTAAGAGTAAATACTGATTAAAACAGACTAGGCCAGGTGCAGAGGCTCACGCCTGTAATCCTAGCACTTTAGGAAGCCGAGGTGGGCAGATTACTTGAGGTTGGGAGTTCGAGACCAGCTGACCAACATGAAGAAACCCCATCTCTACTACAAATACAACATCAGCTGGGTGTGGTGTCGCATGCCTGTAATCCCAGCTACTTGGGTGGCTGAGGCAGGAGAATTGCTTGAACCCAGGAGGTGGAGGTTGCGGTGAGCTGCGACTGCACCACTGCACTTCTGCCTGGGCAACAAGAACAAAACTCCATCTCAAAAAAAAAAAAAAAAAACAGACCAGAAAAACTTCCACCTCTTATTTATCCTTTAGGATACCTATATAAGTTCACAAAGGTATTTGTACAAGATACTCATTGCAACATTATTTGTAAAAGTAGAACACCTACATGTTTACCCAGAGATTTCTGGCTAACACACGAACAGATACATATAGTACACTTATATACTGCAATGCATACAGATCTGAAAAAACTAGTAAAATCAGTTACAGGGAGAGAAAAAAACTTGCAATAAGTGAGCTTAATTTTACTTTTTATTCTGGAGATTTAAGTATCTAAAAATTTTGTATTACATAAAAATAGTAAAAAGAATAAATGCATGATTTATTTTGAATTTAAAAATAAAGACTCCACAAAGTGGTTAAAATAAAAACTACCCGAAGGCTTAGAGGAGCTTAAATTATCCAAAAAATTTACAACGGTGAAAATACCTTCTTCTCGAATTCTAAAAGAGGGCAAATAAGGTGAAAAGTATAAGGACCTGGAAGATCCTCCAAGTTGTAGAAAGCACATGGATCTTGGATGGTACCACTGGGCTGCCAATCTGCTCAATATTGTTCCACTCAAAGAGAAAGAGGAAGCATTCTTATCTAATGAAATTCCTGTGCATGCTAACATTTTATCCTGTTTTATTCAGACACTGATATGTCCTTTAAATGGACTAAATGCTGCTACAGCATACTATTTATACTTCAAAGACAAGACCATTTGCTTTTTAATCCCTTTACTATATATTAGTCTTTCCAACAAGAATAGAAACAAGCTACAAAAACATTTCCTACCCCATTCCAAGTGGTATTTTCTTTTCTTTTCGAGATAGTCTCACTCTATTGGCAGTGACATAATCTTGGCTCACTGAAACCTCCACCTCCCAGGTTCAAGCAATTCTCCCGCCTCAGCTTCCCAAGTGGCTAATTTTTGTATGTTTTTTTTTAGTAGAGACAGGGTTTTGCCATGTTGGCTGGGTTGGTCTCGAACTCCTGACCTCAACTGATCTATCCACCTCGGCCTCTTAAAGTGCTGGGATTATAGGCGTGAGCCACCATGGCTAGCCCTAAGTGGTATTTTCACTATTTTTGACTTCATGAATGTTACTTATAAGTTCTCCAATTTTGTTTTTTTACCATCTATTTTCACTTTTTGAAAAAAATTATTTATTTTTTGAGACGTTGTCTCACTCTGTTTCCCAGCCTGGAATGCAGTGGCATTCCCAGAGTATGGGAATGCAACCTCCGCCTCCCAGAGTTGCTCACCGCAACCTCCGCCTCCCAGAGTCTCCTGGGTTCAAGTGATTCTCCTGCCTCAGCCTCCATGCCTGGCTAACTTTTGTATGGTCAACACGGGGTTTGACCATGTTGGCCAAGCTGGTCTCAAACTCCTAACCTCAAGTAATCTGCCCACCTCAGCCTCCCAAAGTGCTGGGATTTCAGACGTATTTTCACTTCCATAATCAGAATCTTTTATAACCAGAGCTTTGATGTTCTCTCCTTCTCTTCTTTCAAAGCTCTCTAAAAGTCAGTGTGTTTTAAGGATGACTGCATTTAAAAGACAAGATGTAAGGCTGAGAAAGCAACGGGGTATGGGGTGAGCAACATAAATAGCTAAGTTCATCACTGTGTGAAGCCTCTCGTGACCAAGATGACTCTTCTACAGAATGTATTTGTAGTAAATCAGTTTAAGAGTTAAGTGTCTGAGAGTCAAACAATAGACCTGAATGTTATTTAGGGGAGAGGAGGGATTCCTAAGATAATCTTTTTAAAAATCACTATACAATCCCTACTTATACTTCCTGCTGATATAGTCTAACTGAGGCTCAAGCACAAGTCCAAGGCACACAGAAAACAGATGATCAAGGGTCTCAACACAAGTGGCCCATGCAATGGCTTGTTAACCATCCATCCCTTGTTGCCTTCAGGCCTCAGACAGGTATCGCCTTCCAACTCAGCTATTCACTCTTTCCCCAGGGAGGAGGAAAGAATGCGATCTCTCTCTTCCAACAAGACAGAAGATCTTCACTTGGTTCCCCACCCACTATTCTACTCTTCCAATCTTGTTGATAGTAATAGGGAGAACAGTAGAATGAGAAAAGGTAACTCCAACCTAGGCACTGCTCTCAGTGGTATCTGAAAGATTAAGAACTTCCTTCTGGCCACCACAGTATCATATAGCTACAAGATTTTTGTGCTTTTACAAAGGATGTTGGTATTTTGTAACACAAGTCATTTGGTTTTTATTTATTCTATGCTTAAAAATGTTCAGCTATAGGTATCTTTGTTACGGCACAAGTGGGGATGGAAAATTATAGTATATATACCATAGTATATAATAGAACTAATTGGAGAAACTAATTTAGAACTTTATTCTTTATTTAATGGTTATCCAATAAAAGGGTTAATACTCACTGGATTCTAAATCTAGAAATGGATATCCAAATTTAGGGGCAGAGAAGAGAGCTAGGAAAAGCCCTAGTTTGCTCATGAGCCCTGAGTTCTAGTCCAAGTTTGCCACCTGTTGTGAAATTTTATTCCATGTGACTAAATCTCTCAAATGATATATGGGAGAAGTATTAGATAATTCTAAAATGAAGCCAAGATATACATTTTAAAATCAGGACTTAGTTCATAGTGCAAATCACAGAAAGACAACTAAGTCGTGGGAGGCAGTCACTATGAAACCAGAAGAAATAATCACTGAATACACAAAGGAGAGGTCAGATTACAAAAGAGCACATGAAGATGAAAATGTATGCATATGTGTATGTATGCAATGTGCATGCACGTGTGTCACATATATGGAAAGAATAAGGTTTATAAAAACCACCTAAGTTAACAGAAAAAGGCTAAATTATATAGTTTCCTCTCTTGAAGTTAATAAGGAAATAAAATATTCTAAACAGTTGGGCATTTATAAGGGAAAAGCTTTTATTATCAAGAAAATATATTTTTATTTAACTCAAGTCTGTTTCTACTCCAATAGTTTCATCAGGTCAGAAAGGCAGAGCTTTTAGTAAGGTTAGAGGAGTAAAGAGGGTGCATGTATAGGCTGAAAAGGTGCACAAGTGTGTTCCCTGACACACATCTTATCCCCCTAAAAATCGTATTTAAAATGTATACAAAATACATCCCAGGACAAAATAAATCAACTAATCAACTCTGAAAATCCTTCATTTCTACTTATAAATGACACCATGCTGACTATATGTAAGGTTAAAGGTTAAAACAAAATGTCGTCTCTGTTTACTTTTCAGTTTGGTGATGTCTGACAAAGAGGTGGGCAAGAACTTGTATCAGCCGAACAGTGACTATGTGGAGAAGTGGCAGTGAGGTAACTAATGTGACAGGTATCATAAGTTAGCAAGGGAAACAGTACTGACATACGTAGGCATTCAAAAATACTGTTCAATGAATGTAGAGTATGAAAATTCACTCTCATAAATTCTTTTGAGGTTCGAGACTGACTGCTAAACTACTGCTAGCATTTACTGGGAATATATCATCCCCTTGAGGGCATTACAAAGCCCTTCGCTCTCTGACATGTCCGAATAGCTTTGGACAAAACAAAAGACATTTAAAAAGGAGAGGGCGAGACCAGCCTGGGCAACACAGTGAGACCTTACCTCTATTAAAAAAAAAAAAAATTAGCTGGGGGGCTTGGTGGTGCACATCTGTAGTCTCAGCTACTCATGAGGCTGATGTGGGAGAATCTCTTGAGCCTGGTAGTTTGACACTGCAGTGAGCTAAGGTAACACCACTGCACTCCAGCCTGGTCAGCAGAGAAAAACCCTATCTCCAAACAACAACAACAACAAAAAATGGACAGGGGAGAGGGGAAAAGGGAGGGGAAATGTCTGCCTGAGATAGTTTGGGCTCTTCTGCACATTTCCCCACCTTTTAGTATTAAGACCCACTCAACGTCTACTCTCCTCCATATTACAGGTACAGACATTAAAAATGAGCCTAATAAAATGTAAACATAACTAGAACATGCCAGAAAATATTTTACTTTTTCCTAGCTACATACTATGAACAATCAAATGAAATGGATTTCTCACAGTACGTAACACATAATGTATTACATATGTGTGTACATATATATAAAATCTATATATTAGAACCCATTTCTTCAGAGGATCTTCTATGTGCCATGTACTAGAGATACAATGATGAAGAGAAAACAGACATAGTCTTTTCCCCCTCATGGAAAGTGCAGCCTAATGGGGAAAACAAACATTAAATAAGCAAGCAAGCAGGTAAGCAAAAGAAAAAAATACACATTGACATACACACCCTACAATACATGTAAAGTCACACAGAAATAAATAGAAAGAAGCAAGCAAATCCAAAAGGGTAAGAAAAGGATACTGTGAGTGAACAGACTGTTGAACTAAGAGGCCTGAAGAAAAGTCACCTGGTATGAGGAGTTCTAAGCAGAGAGAGGGAACAGTATATACTAAGGTATGATGCAAAGAGGAAGCGTAGTTTGGTGGAGAAAGTGAAAAGCCAGTAAAGTGTAATTTAAGTTTCACTGCAACACTAACCTCAATTTCACGAAGTTTGGCTCGTTTCTCCTCACTCATTTCAGAGTACTTAGAGAACTTGGACTCAGTCATTTCTTCTTTGATTGGATTAGAGTACAAATGATGTTCTTCAGATTTGGAACTTTGAGTATCTTCTTCATCTTCACTTTCTTCTTCTTGACTTTAGAAATAAGCAGAATACACCATATGTCAAGGCAGCAAGAGTGTACCATATTTTACAGTCCACGTATTTTATTTTTCACTGTCTTAGAACTTAAATAACATAAGCAAAACATAATACAATTCATACCTCAAGCATTTTTTACAAAATATTCGGTCAATATTTTATAGACAATTTTATAAAACACTTCTTTCCTCCACAGAAAAAGTTTGAGCTTCAACATAAGCATACTTTAACAGATTCTGCTTATATTAATGTTATCTGTGTGCCTTCCATTTGCAACAAACTTTCCTTGCACCAGTTAAATGAAATGAATAATCAACAGTTTCTGCATACTTCACAGTTCAGAGTGATTTCAAGAAGCTTTATGTTTTCCATTCCTAAGTTACTCCACTCATATTATCAGTAACAATATTCACAAATATTGTACATTCTGATTTATAAGTGAGAGTTAAGCTACGAGGATGCAAAGGCATAAGAATGATACAAGGGACTCCTGGGACTTGGAAGGATGGGAGGGGCTGAGCAATAAAAGACTATATACTGGGTACAGTGTATACTGCTCAGGTAACAGGTACACCAAAATCTCAGTAATCACCACTAAATATCCATGTAAATCAAAACCACTTGTACCTCAAAAACTATTAAAATGAAAATTAAAAAAAAAAAAAGATTTATGAGATCCTTTAGTAATTTCAGCAGACCCTATAATCAATCTAGAAAACACATGAGCTTGAGTCACAGAGTTATTAGGAAATAATCATTACAGCTAGTAAAGACCTTATCTGTTTAGCACATAACCTTAACAATAAAGCAATGTATACATTTCATATATTAGCAAATATAAATATTCACATTTTAGTTGATTCTGAAAGTTGCACTGGTTCTGAGTCAGACAAGAAGAAAATAAAAACCTGAAAGACAGTCATGATGAAGTCACTTAGGATACAAAGAAGAAAAATTTTCCTGTCCTTCCAGAAGCAGTCCAGTGGAAACACAAACAGGCAACTATGTGGAAAGCTGGTCAGTCATCAATACCAGTACAGGAGTAACAAAGTGTTTCTGAAGCACAAAGAATGAATGGGTTTAAAAAAAAAAAAGGTTTTATGTTCTGGGACTAGGTGGGGGGGTGTGTGTGTGTGTGTGTGTGTGTGTGTGTGTGTGTGTGTGTGTGTGTGTGTGTGTGTGTGTGTGTATTACTGGCAAATAAATCTGGGCAAAACAAGATACTCATGTACAAACAAACTCAGAATGTTTATGTATATACAAACAAAATTCCTTACAAACAATGTTGAGTGTGATAACATTACTGGCATAACTTAACAACGTTGTTTTGCCTTTGAAACTTGAACCTTGCAAGCCCTTCTATGGTTAGTATTTGGGTACTAAGTACATTCTACAATAAGCAGAAAGATTCCTTTTAACATACATGTAGAATTATTCCTAATAATGTAAAAACAGTTATAATCAAATTCTTTCCAAATAAAATTTAAATACAGTTTAATATAATAAGACTTTCATTGTATGAGAGAAAAATTTAAGCCAGGTAGATAAAAAGAAAGTGTAGTCAATTCTGAATCAGAAAAGATATAGTACTGAGAAAAATCTGATACTAGCTTTTAAATTTCTCACCCACTGGCCCTTTCTAGACATTATTAAAGTGTTTTACTAACGTCATCTTCAGAACTCCACAAATCATTAATATCGCCGTATAGGTACAACTCAATACCTATATTATTAGTATTAAGAAAAGTCAAAAACAACAGTTTAAAAATATTCTTTTTGGAAAAAAAGAATATTTTCACCTAATTTTTTTTGGAAAAAAAGAATATTTTTACCTAATATTTCTTATTAATTTGTCAGAAATTTCCTAAATATAGTTTTTAATTCTTTTAAAAACATAAGAATTTCCTGTTTTATGATACATAAAATTTTACAAGTTTTTCAGATGCTTTTAAATTGCTGAAGTGTATGTGTGTTTATGTAAACAGGGATGTTTACTGAAGAATTATTCTAAGAGTCAATAAGGACGTGATTTCATTAAACTGAGTCACAGTTACTATGAATCAATAATATAGCAGATACTGATTACTTAACCAATTCTAGTCTGTTAAATTTTTTCTAATTTTTTTTTTTTTTTTTTTGCAATTTCAAGTATTCTTTGGTAAACATTCTTGTATGTTTACCCAAATGTCTGCTTTCAATCATAGATGAATACAGAACAGGTAAATAGATGGATTAAAATGGAATAATACCATTTCAATCATGGATGAATACAGAACAGGTAAATAGATGGAATTAAAATGATAAAGGTGTCACAACAGTATGTACAATAGTATTACGTTATTTATGTTCAAACAGCTATCCATGTTTTTATTTACACAGAAAAGGTCTAGATGGCTGAACGTTAAACATTTAACCATATTACTTAAGACTTTTTAAATTAGCTCTATTCATGATTTAAAATATGTAAATATTTTAAATTACTACTATAATTTTTTCAAGGCCTAAGCAGTTTTTCTCAACTGGTTTTGGCCTTAACTTTAGTCACAATTTGAGGTTCAACTCTTATCACAGCTTATTCCTCTTGTTCTTTTTTTAAAAAGACATGCAAGTTCAAGATTCTAAATTCATACAGTATTCAGTACAAATGGAACTGCTTTTTGTAGCTTTTCTCCAAAACATGCTTTATTTTTTAAAATCACATTTCTGCCACAAATCACAATATTGCCACAAAATACAGTAATTACTAGTTATAAAATCAGCCTTAAGTAAAAAGGCATTTCTGATTCAGCCACTAGAGAGTACTAGTGAGGCACGAGAAAATGTCAAGGATCAGAAGCTGTATGTGAAAGTTTTTTTTCCTTGCTTTGTACTTTCTACTTTTTACATTATCATGATTTTATCTGGAACTCCTAAGCAAAATGAAAAATCTAAAATTATACTTCTAGTGATCCAGGCTTCCATCAATGTATGACTATTCCAACATCTATGCTAAAATGTACTCATATTCCAAACATTAACACAAGTATCAGTTTTACGCCAAAAACGTTAATACCTTTATAGAAATAAAACTAATGAAACAATACTTTTCTTCAGTTCAATGGCTTTTCTACCCCTGCCTTTCCCCCAAATTAAACAATTATTCTGACGAGTACATACACTACTTTTAAAGCAGTGATTCTAAAATGGTAAGATGTCGCTAATGATAGGATCATGAACATAAAAAGGCTTCAGAAAACCACTTTTTTAAAGCAAACTGAACTGTTCCCAATTTGTGCATTCCGAAACAGCCTCAGATAGCTATTTCCAATAGCAAGCCACATCTATATTTTGTAAATATTTTGTCATCATCACTGCTGACTTGTTCTAATCATACCAACATTTCCGGAAAAACATCATTGTAGACAAGTTTTCACCATCATATCAAACTGTGTTTCTATAACCTGGGGATTGATCACATTCTCCCAACAATCCAAATGCCCATTTATTAAATCCACACAAATGCCCATATTGTGCTAGGACACACCAGCTTTCTCTTGAGAACAATAAAAGAATGCAAAATTTATAAAGACAGAAACCTGCACTTTGTGTTTGTGATACCATCTCTTCATACTCATTAAAAAAAAAAACAAAAAAAAACTCCCTTTGCAATTTTAAAAAGTGTCAAACACTTCCTAAAAACTACCAATACAAATTTGCAAAAGAATTTGAGAGCAGAGATGCCTATAATCACAGTGTCAAATACAAAAACAATTTTGGGGTGATTAACAAATAGCAAAATCAAAATTATTCTTTCCCTGTATTTCAAAATAAATGTTTTTTTTCCCCTTTGTATTCACTCTTAGTTCTTCTGAAGGGTTTACATTTAAATAACACAATCTCCCTAATGCAATATTTTTCTTAGCAATGTACAATCCAAGAGAAAAGGAGTATAACCTTTCCTACTCACATTTTAAAAACCACTTTTTGTGGAGCCCAAAACAGTATTTGATGGCAAAGGTTTGAAACAAATGCAGCTGACCAATTAGTTAACTACACAGTGAGAATGTAACCTAGCATAAAAAACTCAAAAGCAAAATGAAACCAGATGCATCAAGACCAGAAAACAAAAGCTCTTTTAGTCACTGGAAAACCAATTGAGAACTAAAAATGATCTTCACACAAATTGTTTTAAGAGTTAAGTTTTCCACTTCGCTATGATTTCAACTCCGTGAAAAGGGGAGTGTATATGAACAAGAAACAGTATATTCGAAACTTAGATCCTTACTTTTGATTTTCTTCTTCTTCTGATTCTTCATGCTGGTCAAATAATTCCCATTTAGAAGTTGTAACAGCTGAATGGAAGGAAAAGGAGGATGTAATTCCATGAGGTAAACTAGCATTTTTGCAGTAGCACAGTGGAAGCTCAAGCTTTAGAACTGAAAAGTTTGTATTACATAAGTTTTTTAATCTATGTTTATCAGTTCTCTAAATAGCTATTTCTATGTGCCAAATCTCTTTCATCACACCAACAGTATAATTCAAATTCATGAAGTGACGAATAATGCCATTCTTATCTCTGTGTTGAATGTTAAGATGTATTTCATTAGAACCTATGAATAGTAACAATTACAGATTATTAGCACTAGGATACAGGTCTAAGTGTGAAAGCAGGTCTAAATGGCATCTAATCAGTCTAGCATTATGGGAGAGTCAAAGCTTGGTTTCTCTGAAACTGACCTCTGTACATTTCTATGTAGGTACACCTTCCCATCTACGTTTGCTACTAAAATGGCTTAACCTAAAAGGTTTGCAGTGATATCTCATTACTCTCAAAGCTTCCAAACTGAAGGACCTAAGAAAATTTTAACAGCAACACCAACCACAATAAAAGTGTACACTAGACATAAAATACGGTAACAATGAGTATTAAGGTTAAAACATGTTATAAAACATAAAAGGAAATTATATATATAAGCACGCTAATAATTCATTTATAAGTACTTAATTTTAACATATTTATTTTACTTTTACTTACCCTGTGCTTCCAATTCAGATTCATCCACAGCTTCCCATTTTGATGGGGCAACTTTAAATATAGGCTCATTCTTCTTTGAGTCTTCAGTTGCATCCACTATTAGGGAAAGATAAGCCATTAACCCAGATGACTAGGGGATGACCCGAAGTATTAGGTTCATGGGTATTCACTATATTATTAAAAAGCAAAGTAAAATAAGGACATAGATGAACAAACAGTAATACTAAGAACAAGGACTATGACTAAACCAATTCTCTGCATCTGAGGGCAAAATTTTTAACAGTATATATTGTATTAATTCAGAAAATACAGGTTAGTAATATATTAAGCAAGTGAAGAAGTTGAGAAGTAAAACAAATCTTTAATACTTTTACCTAATGTTTAAAATACAAAACTGCATACATTATTCAATATTTAAACATATAATTCAAATGTACCAAAGAGCTGTGCATAGTTCCTATTTTAAAAATGATTTTAAGCAGCTAGGAAAACTGAAGTTAAGTTAGAAAAATAATAATAAATACAGAACTGATAAAACCAGTTACCTAGGATTATGCATAATTGAGCACAAGATTTTGCTTATAATTTTCTGACAATTAACACAAAAAGAAAAACCTACTAATATTTATAGGAGGCTGACTGTCCCAATAAAATGTGACCAGAAAAAAGCTTCTAATATATTTATTAATACAAATAAATGTATTACTGGGTATCAGAATTTTGAAAAATCAGAAATAAAGAAGTTAATAATTTGATACCTCAATGAGAAACTATAACCTTTTTTCACATCAGCATGTATAGGAAATTACAAGTTTTGGTAACCAAACTTATTAGCTAGATTTAATCAGTTTGAAATTTGAACTTACAAGGCACTCCATCAAGATCATCATCAAGACTTTTTATAGGGACTCCATCAAGATCATCGATGGGAGTAGCATCAATAGGAATTCCATCTACATCTTCCAGAGGTGCACCATCAAGCTCTTCCTCGATGGGGGCACCATCAAGGTCATCTGGTACATCCTATGGAAATGTGTACTATTATAACATTTTCCTTTGCTTGCTGAAGTCACATTGCTTGTAAGATTAATTTGTAATCCAGCCAAGCCAACATACCCGGATACCCACACTCCAAGGTACAATATAAGAACATAATAAGAATATAGTCTATCATCCAGTTTGCTAAAGGAGCAGTCAGTTGTGTATTTATTTAATGTTTGCCAAGTGCTCACTGGTAATGTGAGGAAATGATGAGTAAAAACAAGTTTGGGTTCCCTGTTATAGAGCCTGGTAAAGGTTTTTGTTGTTGTTTTCGGGGTGGGGTGGAAACCAGGAAATCAGATAATCACAACAATATATACTTATATGTAACTATGATAACTGCTACAGCAAAAAGGCATATCATACTATTAGCATAGTAAGTTTCACTGAAAGAGGTCAGAGAAGGCTCTCTAAGTTTATGCTTGAGCTGCGATATAAAGGGTCTCAGGTAAAGAGAAGTCCCAAAAAGAGGAAAGAACATGTATAAAGGCCAATGGTAGGTGGAAACACACATTTAAGAAACTGAAACAAGGACCATGTGGGTTGCAACAGTTAAGGCCAATTAGGAAGATCCTGCAGGAGTGAAAGTGAAAACATAATAGCTGACTAGCAAGGCAGAATTAAGGATGAAGGATTCAGTAATAATTTAGGAGACAAAAAAAAAAAAAAACCCAACAGAATAGTGATGTATATTATCTGCTATCATGTGATGCATCTTTTCATACACATATTTACTTATATAGCTATCTTTAACAAAATTAAGTCATGCTATATATATTGCTCTATTAACTGCTTTTTTCCTACTATAAATAATGTATCATAAATCTTATATCATTAAATAAAAACACTGCTCATCAATTTTCACATAAGGACACAAGACAGAGAATTCCTGCTATATGTAATTTTTGACTCCTGGGTTCCAACAATAAAAACCCACTATTTAGTGGTAAACAATAGTATTTTTCACAAAGAAATGTACTTCACATATGTAACATAGTACATCACCAAGAAACCTCCACCCCAGATACAAATTTTAAAAACCAAACACACAGTGCCTACCTCTGTTTCCTTTTCTTCAATAATATTTACAAGTCCTAAGAAAATATTTTGTAGTTTGATCAAAAATGGTTCTGGATAAATTGCCCAATCTTCCCATGCTCTGAAGCAAGTCATTACCCGTTGCTAAATAAACAGGAAACAGACAACAAATTTTTATTTTGGGCTATGTGTCTCAAATTTCAGTTCATGAGAATCACCATCAAGATTTGCTAAATTTGCCTTGAAACTAACTTTTTTTAAACTTTAAAGAAAATAACTATATATCATTATCGTATTTTTTAAAAAATTAATGTCACCTTCTAATTAAAAGAAAAAAAAAACCTAAAAATAAATAAAATGAAAAATAAACCATAACTATCTGCTCTTTATCACCTAAGGTCAGCTCCCATACCATTAGTACTACACATGAGCCACATTCCAGGAAACACTTACATAGAAACTTACGAAAACTGGAAACCTAAGTAGCCAAGTTTTGATCCGAATCCCTTATGGTCCAATGAAGTACTTCCTAATCCTAGGTAACACTTTACTCTTTATCTTCCCTAAACTTTTCTTTAAATTCTAACTTACGGTCAAAATTTAACATCAAAAACTTTTAAAATGGGAGTTGTCTGAATGCTGTAAAAATGGTCGGGCATCTTCCCAAACTAAAAATTTTTCTTAACAATGTCTTCTTTCCATGAAAGCACATTTACTTACTCAATTATAAGTAAAGTACTCCACTTGGCTTTTCTTAACACTGGTCTACAGCTTAAGAGGTCGTAAAACAATTGGTAACAGAATATACTTTCTAAACATGATTAAAATGTATGTCTTTAATCCAGCCAAACAGTATATACCATTACAAAACAAGTGATTCTTCTGGATGTTTTATGAAAAAAGACTAACATTTATAATATTTAAATAATACTCAAAACTAAAATTAAACACCTGACAAAATATCTCTAAAATTTTTGATTTTGATAAAAACAAAAATGACAGAATATTAAAAAGTAATTTCTGTAACATCTAAGTTTTAAATTTATGTCTCATACTTAACCCCCCATCCATTCAAAACACTAGGGCAAAAATAGTAAAACAATAAACGTACCTTAAAGTTTTCAGATTGTAAATGACCTTGAATTGTACGATAGGTGGCATTGAGGTCTGAAAATATCTGACATAACTTTGTTTCAAAACTGAAATTCAAATAATGCATTCTTTGAAATAAAATCTGTTTAAAATTCCTTTCTCTTTCAGTATGCTAGACAATGAAAACCCCTCCTGAACTTAAAATACTTACAAATTAGTCAAAAATTTATTAAAAACCAAGAACTAGGTGTTTAAAACCATAACTGAATTGCTTTGACTCTTAATACTCTAAATTTTTCTCCTACAAACTCCCAACAGTCCTAAGTATTAGCTCCCTTTATTAGCAAGGAACTTTACACCTAGGATACATCGAACCATCTGGTCCAGTTTATTTTATGAAACAGTAATCTTAGAAAAGTGACTCATCCAAGGCAAAAAAAAAAAAAACTAATAGCAGACCTAAGAGTAGGACCCAGATCTCTCAATTTCTTTTCAGAGTCACTCCCTAGGGAAAAGCTTCCCTGTGCCTAATTCATAAGATAAACACAGAAGGAGAGCTCTGGGGTACTGAAGAAGAGTTAGTCATTAATTAGAATACAGCAACATAACTTCCTTTTGCCTTAGGAAACATTAACAATGAACTAAAATCAATATACTGAGGATCAGAAGAGAATACAGACTCTATAAATAGTTAATGGTATGTCTTTGGTCTCTTACGTTTGCCAGTATATACATTGTTTCAATTTATTTATTATATCAGTAGCTAGATATGCAATAAAGTTATCTTTAATACCACCTATTTGTTCTACTGTCAATAACTAAGGAAGTGATATAAAATCTTTCCAAAATATTGGTTATTTAGCTTAAGTGTAAGCCAATTTTTTAAAACATCCTATAAACCATGAAGAAATTCAAATTAGTCTTCCCTCAGTATCCCTGAGGGGATTGGTTCCAAGACCTCCCATGGACACCAAAATCTATAGATGCTCAAGTTCCGGATTGAAAAATGGCCTAGTATTCACCTGTAACCTATGCACATCCTCCCATCTGTTAAATCATCTCTAGGTTACTTATAGTACCTAATATAATGTAAATGCTATGTAGAGTTTTCATACTGTATTGTTTAAAAAATGTCAAGGAAAAAAGTCAGTACAGACAGAACTTTTTTCCTGAAATATTTTCAATTTGTGGTTGACTGAATACATAGATACAGAACCCACGGACATGGAGGGCTGACTATATTTCTTATTATTGGAGGATGTTAACAAAACAACCCTCTTTTCTGAACTCCTTACCCTTAAATACTTTATTTCAGGAATATCATTATACTTACAATTTTCTATAATATGAAGCATTAGCAACTTTGGCTGAAGAGTTGTACAAGACATCAGAAACCAAATATAATCTGGCAATCTATAATACCAAAAGATAACACAAAATAGATTTAGTATAAGGCTAATGTTTAGCTATAATTTAATAATGGCTACTAATTAGAAGAGTTACATGAAACTCAGCATCACCACAACCAAGACTTGGGCAAGGATGAAATTTGTTAATTCATTTACATTTCAATTTGTTTGTAACTTGTATGTTAATGAATCTAAATTTCCAAGCAGAAGTAACATAAGACTGCATGGGAAAAATTTCATCAGTCAAGTTCTTTGTGCAAAAAGGAAACCAATTCTAATCCCAAAAGATGACAACTATCTCCCCTTTTCCAAACCCTGCTTAGCTTCCAGGATGAGCCACCCTCGGGCTGCAGGGGCCCACAGGACCTGCCGACTATCTCCCCTTTCTTAATTAAATGTTCATAAAGAGAAATTCATTCCCATACCTTTTTAGGAAGGGGTGTCTTTAAGATGGACAATGACTCAGTAATGCAATCCACTATTTCTTCAGCAGCTTCAGCATTGTTAAGACAGAAAACCATTGCATCTCCAATATCATTTTTCCTTGGAGTTAATCCCCGCAAGATTTCTTCCAATTTATCCCTCTGTCTGAACATAAATTGTTTTTAACTTATAAATATTTAGGTGCAATTTCAAATTCCATTGTAGCTTTTGCTCACAAATTTCTTTAAAATCGCATATAAAATAAATCTGAAGACTAATGTATTAAGTCTGATTTGTGTTGTGTCCCTCAAAATTGTTACAATTTTTTGAAGAACTTATGTAAGAAAGAATACTCTGTAGAACTAATAAAAGATTTCAAAGATGTTTTCAGCTTACAAATTAGGTAAATTTAAAATTATGGGCATTTCTTGAAGAGTCTTTAAGAGTGCCCTAGTCCTACCATCCCATGATACTGAAGAACTTTCATGTTCTTTACAACCCTTCTTTGAAGGAAGTCTATTACTTCAGCACTTCTGCCTGGGATTAGGACAGGCTAACTTTTTCTGTAAGGGAAAAGACTGGCCAGGTACAGTGGCTCATGCCTGCAATCCCAGCATTTTGGGAGGCCGAGGTGGAATCACAAGGTCGGGGGTTTGAGACCATCCTGGCCAACATGGTAAAACCTCATCTCTACTAAAAATACAAAAATTAGCCAAGCACGGTGGCGGGCGCATGTAATTCTAGCTACTCGAGAGACTGAGGCAGGAGAACTGCTTGAACCCGGGAGGCAGAGGTTGCAATGAGCCGAGATTTCACCACTGCACTCCAGCCTAGGTGACAGAGCAAGACTCTGTCTCAAAAAATATATATAATTATTTTAGGCTTTGCAGGCCATATGATCTCTATCCCTCTGCTGGTATAGCACCAAAGCAGCCAGACAACACGTAAAGGAAGAGGATTGGCTGTATTCCAATAAAACTTTATTTTCAAAAACAGGAGGCAGCCAGATTTAGCCTATGAGCTGAGTTTGCAAATCCTAGGACTACAGTGATTATGAACATACACCTTCAGACGCAAATACACTCAAACAGTATTGCACTTCATTGGCGAATGCTCTCATTAAACAATGAATCAATGCAACAAGTATTAAGATTTATAGATTGCGGTAAAGTTCATATAGGTATATCTCAAAGAGACTGTGAGTTCGGTTCCAGACCACTGCAATAAAGCAAATATCTCAATATAGCAAATCACACAAGTTTTTTGGTTTCCCAGTGCATGTAAAAGTTATGTTTATACTATATTGTATGTAAGTCTATTAAGTATGCAATAGCAGTATGTCCAAAAAAAATGTGTATGTTACTTTAAAAATACTCTCTTGTTAAAAACGCTAACAATCATCTGAGCTCTCAATGAGTCACAATATTTTTGCTGGTAGAAGGTTCTGCCTCGGTGTTGATGGCTGCTAACTCATCAGGGTGGTGGTAGCTTAAGGTTAGGGTGGCTGCGGCAGTTTCTTAAACAACAATGAAGTTTGCCACATCAAGTGACACTTCTCATCACAGGGGATTTCTCTGTAGCATGAGATGCGATGCTGTTTGTTAACATTTTACCCAGAAGAGAACCTCTTTCCAAATTGTAGTCAATCCTCTCAAATCCTGCACTGCTTTATCAACTATGTTTATGTGAAATTCTAAATCCTTTCATTTCAACAATGTTCACAGCTTTTTCATCAGAAGTAGATTTCATCTCAAGAAATTACTTAATTTGCTCATCCCTAAGATGCAACTCCTCACTCTGATTAAAGTTTTATCATGAGATCACAGCAATTCAGTCGTGTCTTTGGGCTCTACTTCCAATTCTAGTTCCCTTGCTATTTCCACCATATCTGGAGTTACTTCCTCTACTAAAATCTTGAATCCCTCAAAGTCATCCATGAAGGTTAGAATTAACTTCTTCCAAGCTCCTGTTAATGACTTTATTTTACATACAAAGAAAAAATTGAAACAGATTTTCAAGATTTTTATTTATTTACGTTTGGATAGAGACGGGGTCTCACTATATTGCTCAGGTTGGTCTTGAACTCCTGTTCTCAAGCTATCCTCCTGCCTCAGCCTCCCACAGTGCTGGGATTACAGGTCTGGGCTGCCACACCTGGCCCACAAATGTTCTTAATGGCATTTGGAATGGTAAATGCTTTCCACAAGGTTTCTAACTGACTTCTTCCCAGATCCATTGGAGGAATTACTATCTATGGCAGCTAGAGCCTTATAAAATATATTTCTTAAGGTCAGAATTACTCCTTGATCAACGGGATACAGAATGGATAATGTGTTAACAGGCACAAAAACAACATTAATCTCTTTGTACATCTCTATCAGAGATATTAGGTGATCAGGTACATTGTCAATGAGCAGTAATATTTTGAAAAAAAAAATCATTTTCCTGAGCAGGTCTCAATAGTGGGCTTAAAATATTCAGTAAACCATGCTATAAACAGATATGCTGCCATCCAGGCTTTGTTGTTCCATTTATAAAGCACAGGCAGAGTGGATTTAGTGTAGTTCTTTATGGTCCTAGGATTTTTGGAATAGTAAATGAGCACTGGCTTCAACTTACCAGCTGCATTAACCCCTAGTAAGAGTTAGCCTGTCCTTTGAAACTTTTAAGCCAGGCAGTGGCTTCCCCTCTCTAGCTGTAAGTGCTAAATGGCATTTTCTTACAATAAAAGGCAATTTTGTCTACACTGAAAATGTAATTAAGTGTAGCCACCTTCATCAGTGACCTTAGATCTTCTGGATAATTTGCTACAGCATCTACACCAGCACTTACTGCTTCACCTTGAACTTTTATATTATGAAGATGGCTTCTTTCTTTAAACCTCAGGAACCAATCTATGCTAGCTTCAAATTTTTCTTCTGGAGTTTCCTCACCTCTGTTTCCATAGAACTGAAGAGAGTTTGGGTCTTGCTCAGGATTAGGCTTTGGCATAAGGGAATGCTATGGCTGGTCTGATCTTCTATACAGACCACCAAAACTTTCTATCAGTAATAAGACTGTTTTGCTTCCTAATCAATCATTTGTTCACTGAAGCAGCACTTTTAGTTTTCTTTAAAAACTCTTCCTCTGCATTCATAACATGGCTTACTGTTTGGTGCAAGAGGCTTGGCTTTCAGCCTGTCTCATCTTTTGAGACCTTCCTAACTAAGCTTAATCATTCTAGTTTTTTATTTAATGTGAGAGAAGTCAGATTCTTCCTTTCACCTGGATACTTAAGAGGCCATTGTGGGATTATAAATTGGCCTAATTTCAATAGTGTTGTGTCTCAGGAAATAGTGAGGCCTAAAGAGAAGGAAAGATGATGAGAAAAACAGCTGGTCACTGGAGCAGTCAGAATACACATTTTTCTATTTAAGTTCATCTTCTTATATGACCACAGTTTGTGGTGCCCCAAAACAAACAAAGATCACTGATTACCATAACAGACATAATAATAATGAAAAAGTTTGAGCTATTGTGAGAATTATGAAAATGTGACAGACATGAAGTAAGCACATGCTGTTCAAAAAATAATGCCAACAGACTTGTTTGACATAGGGTTGCCACAAACTTTCAATTTATAAAAAACACTGTATCTCTAGAGCACAGTTAGTCAAAGCACAATAAAACTAGATATGTCTATATTTAATTCTACACTCTAAAAATGCTTTTAGCCTTTTTTCTCCATGAGGTATATAGGATGACCTCTGAACATTTAATAAATATGTTTCTGCTTCTTAAATCAGCTAGCTGCACTGTACAATTGCTGTGAGACCAATAATAGCACACACTTCCCTGGTGGCCGTCTCACAGCTCACCACACATGGCAAATGGAAGTGTGAAAATTATCATGAAGAGGCTTTGCATAGCCAACATCTGATCCCACTAGCCACATGACAGTTTTTCCTCTTTATGTTGCATTCAGAGAAGTAAGAATTCTAGAGGTCTCCAAATAGTTTCTGTAAGAATCTAAAGTACTCCAATGCTAAAGAAAGAAGTCAACCATGTTTAAGAGATCATCACTCATTTTATCAGGAGAAAAGTCAAGGACAATAGGACACACACCTATACTTGCTAAGATGTTTAAAATTATAAAGCACATGATGAAAGATGTTACTATTTTAAACATTCACAAATCAAAAAAATTTTATTTTAGGGTTAACATCTTAATACGACTATTAAAGCAATCATTACAGTGTTTTGTCTGAATATATAATAGAAATGAAAAATATCTTACTCTTCCTTAAGCGCTCCCTTTTTACTAGGTTCCTCTACAAAAGCTTCTGTTTCTTGCTCTTCTGACATTCCATGCAAGTATGGATTTAATGGTGGTGGCCTCCAAAAAGATCCATTTTTGAACATACGAAAATCTTCCGTCCGCCATTTAGTTGGAGAATCTCCCTAACAAACATTTAGAGTTATTATAAATGTCTAACAACTCAGAGTCAAAATTTAAAAAGTAATTGATTCTACTTGCCTGCAGAATAGAATAAAGCTTCCACCTATAGTAAACATGGGCTGGTGTCTGGTTTTCAAATAAGAACCTAAACAAAACCAACAAAAAAACATTAAACATCATATTCTTTAAAAAAAAGAGCTATCTTCAATTAATATAAATAAATGAAAAATACTATTTGCCTATTTAGCTACAAATAAAACAAAGATCCCTAAAGAGAACCTCACGCACTGCCATCTGCTACCTATCCCCATTCCCTTACCCCAGCCCTAGACTGCCTAAGTGACTGACATTAATACTCAGAAGGCATGCATCATGCCGAGTCTTATGATCATTTTTATTCATACTGTATCTGACAATGGAGAGATTTTCCCAATATAAATTACAAAAGCAGTGATTTTACACTACTTAAAGAGTGTTAGTATCTTAGGATACCATAACAATTCAGAGGATTGAGCAATTTCTTTTAAAACTCATTTGTTCAACTGTATCTCACTTATGATTCTTCCATTGAAAAGCATAATGAAATGTATTTTCCTCCTAGAGAATGCTAAAAAACAATACTATTTAATTAACCAAATCAAAATTTTATGGAAAATTGGCCTCAATACATTCTACTCTGATTACTAAAACTGCTTCTCATTCCACTGCAGAACTAATCCCATACTTTTAGAACTTTATTCTTGGAAATATTTTTAATTCCAAGAAATTAAAAGTAGTTGTAAAATGCATGCCTGAAGATAAACAAAACACAGTAAAAACATATAATGGAGTATTATTTGGCCTTAAGAAATCCCAAGACATGCTATAATATGGATGAATCCTGAGGACATTATGCTAAGTGAAATAAGCCCGTCACAAAAGGACAAATATTGTATGATTATACTCATATGAGTTTACCTAGAGTAATCAAATTCCTAAGAGACAGAAAGCAGAATGGCAGTTGCCAGGGGCTAAGGAGCCAGAGGACTGAGGAGTTACTGTTTCATGGGTACAGAGTTTCAGTTTTGGAAGATGAAAAAGTTCTGGAGATGGATGGTGGTGATCACTGCACAACAATGTGAATGTACTTAATACCACACTTAAAAATGGTTTAAATGGGAAATTTTATGTAATGTATTTTTTTAAAAATGCACACCTGAACATAGGATTGTTGATTTCTCTGTTCATAATCATAGCTTCAAACATTGGCCCTTCACGTACAACAAACTCTATCATTCGATGTATCAGGGCGAGCAAATTCCTACAACAACAACACAGTTAAAGAAAATGGATTCAGACCTACCACTATATAAAACTACACTTGACCTAAGTTACTA
The DNA here is from genome assembly GCA_036589455.1 of Ateles fusciceps. Lineage (NCBI taxonomy): Eukaryota > Metazoa > Chordata > Mammalia > Primates > Atelidae > Ateles > Ateles fusciceps. Next base: position 7,232,917 of record JAZHEH010002014.1, read on the forward strand.
TAATTGTGCAGAAAATGATTATTCTGATGACTAACACCAAATTTAATATCAAAAAAGTAACCTGGAGCATACGTTAATGCCTTGTGCATTAAGAGGGTGTAGGGCAGTGGGAGTAGGGTAGTGGGAGGGGATGGAAAGGTGAAGGAGGGTAGGAAAAAACCACAATACAGCCTCATAGTAATATTTAATTTTCTAAATGTCACTTAATTTTATTTTCCAAAAGCAAAACATTAAATTATAAATCACAACTAATTGGAAAGCTGCAAATATTAATATATAAAATCAGTAACTTAAGAGCCTGCATGTTATTACACCCATCTAGAAATTTATACACTATCTCAGTTTAAAACAAAAAATTCCTAAACCAAGCACTTTTGTGGTGCTACTGAAATGTTATAACCATGGCTATAATTTATAAAAATGCAAAACTATTCAACAAGTTTAAGGCCTGATTTAATAAAAAAAATCCATCCAACTCCTGTGTTTTTCTGTTACACATATACCAGATGGAGTTTTTATTAAATCTGACCTTTAATGAGGCAACATCCCTTTGGACCACACTTCAAACTTCACAATTCATGAAATAGATAATTCTGCCTGTATATTATTTTTTTCCCTCGAAAACAACAGAGATTGATATGCCTATACACTATCAATCAACAAAGAAATTATGTTGCCAAAGCCTTAAGTGAATGGAGTACTACTCTTTCCAAAATATTGCAAAATGGGGCACATAATGAGATGCCCTTCCAATTTTCTGTAACAATTATTTTCCAATATTTTGCCAAAAATAAACGTATGTGAGTAATTTTTCAGTACAGTCATTTTACTGACTGAACTCATAGTAAGTCTTTATTTTTAAAATCTGAAGCTGGGTCCTTAAATCATGTGATACTTTACTAGACTCCAAACACAATTTTGGACATTGATTATGGTGTCAAGCAAAAATGACTCAGCTTATTTATAAGCTGCTTTTGATTTCTTATTTCACCAGTCCCCCAGCATATACAGTTGGCAAATAACAATCAGGAAAAGCAAAAGGATATTGGCTCGTGGTACAAGGCACACACTAAATTACACCTTTAGCATTCCCAGCTCAAATTACGTTCATATAACTGCTGGAATGTAAATAAATATATAGTTACAAAACAAGACAGACTTTTTTGGCTCTATAATGTCCTATTTCAGAGTACATGAACAATAAAATAATCTCTCTCATGATGACTGTAATTATTCTCTCATAGCTTTCAAGCAAACCTACTTCAAAGAAAATCTGTACATAGTGAAAAAAATTTAAGCCTAAAGGAAGTAAAAAAAATTGCATCACAGTTTAAATCTTTAAAAAGGGGAAATTATGCATTTGAAACTATTAATTCAACCTCAAATTGTTAAACAAAAAAACTAAAAGTATTGCTTAATTTTTAATTTAAAAATTATTTTTCTTTCATAGAAGTAATTGCTCTGCAAATATGCAGTTCTTCAGCATTCATATGGTTAATGACATTATTTTGAAGGAAGGGAGATAATGTAAAGTTATGATTCAATTCCAAAACTCCCACTGATATGAGCCAAATTAAAGCTAAGGGAAATTTTATGTATAAGACTAATTACTAGGTGAACAAATGTTACACATCCAGAAACTTGTGTGAATTAAGTCAAAAGCAACTTGACTTCAGTATTAAAGATAAAGAAAAATTGTTTAGCAAGTTTAAAAACAAAGGATTCATCCTAATGGTGAGTGAAGACTTTCGGCAAAACGCATTCTCAAAATTGTTTAAAAATAAGCTGAGCCACATATAAAGCTACCACTAGATATGTGCTTTTTTTGAATGCTACAAAAATACTATCCTGTGAATGCTTTTATCAGTGGTGAAATACCCACTATAGTTTTAAACAGGCTTGTAACTGATTAATCTATTTTTAGAAAATTAAAAGTTTATAAGTATTTTAAAAATGTTTCATGATTACTTAAAATCAAAATCTGACAATTAATTGTTACAACTTGACTTCAGGATTACTAAAGAACTGTAATCACATTCTTCTTAAGGGATTGTGTTTATTTTTAAAATGGTGACTTTTCTATTAGAATAAAACAGTGTAGTACAAAAAGATGGTATGTTTAAAGTGCATTATTTCATTATAAAATGGTAGTTATCTTATTCTGGGCAACAACAACCAAAAAAAAAAATTGTCTCTCAGTTATAATAAAACCACATTTATTGGAGTCGATCGTACCAATGTCTGGTCAAAAACTGTATACTTTCCCAATCCATCCCATGATGTTTTCCTGGTCCCCGCTGCCGCAGACAGTTCAGCTGGTGTTGCTCACCAAGGCCAATGTCAAAGAGAATTTGGTATTCTTTTGTGTTCATTTATTATTCAACCAGTGTTGTGTTCCTGTGTTTGGGAAAAGGCTTAGCTTGACTGAGCAAGAGCATACCTACAGCATGAATTCTTCTGCTTTAATAGTGTATTGAAAGAGAAAAAAAAGGAAGAAAGGAAAATAAAAGAATTCCAAATATCTTTGTTATCATGAAAAGAAAGTTTCTAGTATGTCCAGTGTTCATGACAATAACAGGAATTTCTTCTTAAAATCAATTGGGAAAAAAAAAAAACACACAAAGCTATGCCTTCAGTAAGGAGAACTCAAACCAAGGTTATATATTAAATGCAGATAATTCAGAAAACAAGAAAAAATTAACAACAGATTGGGTCAAACTGTAATGTAATCTGAAATTTACAATACATTTAAAACATCTATTTTCCCATTGCAATAGTCTATCATTATTAGACCAACAACTCCAAATCAGAGCTAATAAATACATTCTAACTACTCAAACTACAAACATTCCCTACAGTGCTAACAATAAAAACAAAAAAGATAATGACATAAAATTTCAAAGTATACAAAAGTTAGTTAAATTTGACACATCCCCCAAAAAGTACTGGGAAGGAACCATTGCTCAGTCAAGATACTACCTTTTCCTCAACACCATTTCTTTTTAAATTCAGAAGGGGATATTGTCTATATTTAGATCAGTAATAATAAAGAAAAACATGTACCTTTCTGTTGGGATAACCACTTTGACTATGGCTTGCGACAGAGTCTGTATATGAAGTCACATCAGATAATAAACATAGAATATGTGAGTATTGTTAACAAGTAACAAGCAAAAATATACATATGCATTGAAAACACTACAAATCTAATCACAAGTTTTGCAGGCAATCACTGCATTTGAAGTCATTATACACTAAGCAATTACATAAATGCACATGGATGTGTTCAGTGAACAATAAATGTTCACCAAATGCAAAGAATCAGAACATTCCTGCCAGAATGCACATCAATGCACTGAAATAGGTACTACACTGAGAATTATCAGATAAAGATTTTAATTTGTGAAATAATTAACTGTTTGCCTGACCATACAGTTTGCTACTTTGTTCCCAAGCCTTTAAAACCAGCCCTGTCATTTTAAGTGTAATTAATTCATAATAGAACCAACAAATTCTTATAACTTGAAATTAAGTTGGTTTTATGTTTACTAAAAGAAAATACTCACCCTTTGCTTTTACTAGATTAACTGTTTTTTAAAAATCACATTAATCTTCTCAAATATTCTAATACCTCAGACTTGCTGCCATCCAAACAATAGCTACTTAGGAAGTCTTTCTAACTGAATGTCACTTAACCAAATACAAAGTATCACTTTCTCAGAACAAAGTAAATTTAGATACTACGCTTAAGCAAATCTGGATACAACACTGGACAAAGGAAAAAAAAACTTAACAAGTGGTCAAAAAGGAATGGTAGCCACAAATAAAAATATGACCTAGTATTTCAAATACAGGGTTTCCATGGGCTAAGGCAGGGAACACATCTACTTATTTCTTTAAAAGTTGCCATAACAGAATTACACACACTTTTTCTATAAAATTGTTGAAAAGAAATACTACCACAGCTTTAGTATTTACAAATTAGATTCAGGCTTATGTCCATTTTTTAAATTACCTTCTCAAAATCCTCTTTGTTTTTAGGTGGTGGTAACATAGGAGCATTAGGGTTTTTTAATCGCTCTCTAGGCTGCGCATTAAAAGGCAGTCCGGATGGAGGCGGGGGAAGTGTATGTTCCATCATAGAAGGCGGAATGTATATTGGATGTGGAGGAATAGGTACAGCTTTACCCCAACCTAACTTCATTTCAAAAGACATAATCATTTTTCCTACAAGAAAGAAATGAAAGGTCACTTTGTTAACTCTCAAAAGTTTCCAAATAAAATCTTTCTGGTAAGTTGAAATAATATTAATTTTAACCCCTCCATTTCAGGTCCATTCCTTCCTAGTTTTTATAAATACGTTTCCAAACCAAAGAAATACCTGAATTGTATAAATGGTTAATAAAAACATTCTTACCATTCAAATTTTTTAAAGCTCTTTCAGCATCTCTTCTATTCATAAAGGCCACAAAGCCACAATTTCTCTCTCTGGCTCTTTCTTCATCAGTTCTAGGCCACATAATTTTCACACTGGCTAACGGTCCAAATCTTCCAAATTCTTGGCACAGCATTTCTTCATTCATCTATTAAAAGGGGTAAAAGATTTTTATTATGCAAAAAAGGGAAAAGAAAAAATTATTTTCAGAAAACAAAGTAGTTTTTACAAAAGTAAAAGCAACATAGCAACATGCTACAATTTTTCATTCAAGTACCAGGAACTCTACACAAGTAAAATCCCGTGTGGGGCATTCGTAAATCATTTCCAACTAGAAATATTCTGGTTTACTTATTTAAGATGCCAGGGTGGAGAAGCTCAGTGGATGAAGAAATCAAAATCACTTTTATTCCTCATCTTTCTTTGTTGCAAGGTCCTGGATCTAAGTAAGATGTTTTATAGTAATGGTTTATTTAGGCACTTAGTAAAATTTTTCAAGCAGGCATTAAGGTTAGTACATTTAGGTTAAGGAGGAAATATTTATTGACAATGAAAAAGAGGATCTAATCATCCGTTCTCCTTCTAACACTCAACTACCCATGTAATCAAATGCAGAGAAAACAGATAATAGCAAAAATGCAAAATATAATTTTTATTAACAGCCTATCATGTATTACCACTACCACATTCTCCATTAATATAATCAACAGCATCAAAGAAGGAAATGAATTAAAATATAAAATTTTATATAAGAGTAGTTTGCTACTATGAGAAGAAAAAGGGACGCCACAAGGAAACAAGTATGTATCAAAAGGGGATAGTCTCAAAATATTATTCATCACTGGCCATACCTTATTTAATAATAAAATCAGCACCTAGTAAAACACTGCAAATATGGAGTTCAATCTAGTTACCAAAAGAGGAAACAGGAATATGTGGCAAGACAATCTGGGCCATACCAGTAAGTCTCAGGTTTACAAGACAACTCTAAAGACTATCCAATTCCATCAGATTTGCCAGCTTCAGAATCTTGATTTTATTTGTTTGACTGACAAAGCAGTTTTCTTCCAAAAGCATAAAGCATATCAACATTCATCTTACTTAATATTACCTGTGGATTAATGTTTCCAAGGTATAAATTAGTAGTGCTTGGATCTCCTACATCATGTGAGCCAGGTGCGTAATCATCAAGAACTGGGGAAATAAAGAAAAAAATAATTATAACCTGCAAAATATAAAGTTGGGACAATTTATCGATTAAAAGAGCAAAAAACTGTATTACCACCAGATGATCTATTTCTCCTTGAAGGCGCGTCCACTTAAAAGGGAGGAAAGAAAACAATTACTAGTTTTTAGAATACAGTAGTCCCCTCTTATCCTCGTCTGTTTTTCCCAGTTTGTTACCCAAGGTACAGTAAGATATTTCTGAGAGATAAAAAGACCACATTCACATAACTTCTTTTTTTTTTTTTTTTTTTTTGAGACAGACTCTCGTATAGCCCAGGATGGAGTACAATGACATGATCTCAGCTCACTGCAACCTCCGCCTCCTAGGTTCAAGCAATTCTTCTGCCTCAGCCTCTCAAGTAGCTGGGATTATAGGCATGCACCACCACGCCCGACGAATTTTGTAATTTTAGTAGAGACCAGGTTTCATCATGTTAGCGAGGGTGGTCTCAAACTCCTGACTTTAGGTAATCTGTCCACCTTGGCCTCCCAAAGTGCTGGGATTACACATAACTTTTATTTCAGTATATTGTTGTAATTGTTCTATTACTTATTGTTCTATTACTTAATATCTTACTGTGCCTAATTTACAAATTAAACTTTACCACAGCTATGAACATGCAGGGAAAAGGATAGTATATATCCATGGTTTCAGGCATCCACTGATGGGCCTTGGAATGTAACCCCCCATGGATAAGGTGGGAACTACTGTAATTAATCAAAAACATACACGTTAAAAATAAATGTCACTTACTAGAACGACGCTGACCATCAGAATCTGATTGAGGAGGTTCAAATCGACTTAATCTGCCTTTTGTTTTATGTCTCTCATCACGCTCTTCTTGAATTCTGTTGCAAATATTTACAATCACTTAAAATGAGCCAAAATTTATTCATTCACATTTAAGAATAGCACTCATCAAATTACTATCATTAAATAACTAGAAATATATATAACTAAATACTGGTACTGATAACCAAGATTAGAGAGTCCCTCAGCTATACTAGAACCATGAACAAATTTCTGATATATCACACTACCAATGGAATACAAAGCCAACTTTAAAGGTGAGGAGGAAATTCAACACTAAAACCACTGAATTTGTTTCTTGCTAAGTCTGACTGCCCCTCACTCCCATCCTAGTGAGTATACTGTTTCCACTGCAAACAGGACTCTGGACATTAAATACATCAACTGAACTGAATCTTCATAATGCAAACAACCCAGGTGCTGGATTAAATGCTATTCTTTTCAAAGATACCCCACAAAATATCATCATAATATCTAAAACAATCTCATAGAAAATTGGCTAACAATAACTAACTGGTACAGTATATTCTTTATACTTGCATCTGTTTATGTATCAGCTCAATATACCTATGATAATTATTCTCCACACTATAAAACTTACTGCTTTAATTCTTCTTTGAAGAGTTCCAAATTGCTTTTTTTCTTTTCTTTCTCTCCTCTTTAAGGGGCTATAAAGGATACAACAAGTTATACTTCAAACAAAAGGTTAAGCAAAACTAATGATTCAATAAGAACCTTTTTATATCATTTCAGTACAAATTATATGTTCTAATTATTTAAATTAAAAAGAAATAATGCTTTTGTTATCACTGAACTTCCCCTTCCTCCAAAATAACAAATAATTAAATTATTAATACAATTAAACAACTAAAATGACAACCAGTCATCAGGGAAATTAATGAACAAGTAGTAACTGAACTGCCATGGAAAATAACTGCCAAAAATACACACTCTTCAAAACAATCACCTTTGGAGGACATCAATTAGTGGAACAATAAGTAAAATCTTTGGAATCCTCTTTAAAACTGCTTCTTAAGCTGCTTCTGGAATCCTTCTTTTAGAAGTGTCAACATAATAGGGAAGAATAATCTTTTCAACAAATGGTGCCTGGACAACTGCATATCCATATGTAGAAAAATGAAGTTGGACTTCTACTTTATACCATACACTAAATGTTCCAAAATTAACTCAAAATGGTTCGTGCACCTAAATGTAGGAGCTAAAACTATAAAACTTTTGGGAGAAAAACACAAGAATGAATCTTCATAACCCTGAATTATGTGATGGTTTCTTAGCTATGACACCAAAAGCATAAGTAACAAAATAAAGAAAAAAAACTGATAAATTGGACTCCATTAAAGTTTAAAACCTCCATGCTTCAACCAAGAAAGTGCAAAGACAACCCAGAGAACAGAAAACATCTGCAAATCACACAGCTGATAAAAACCTTGACTCAAGAAGATGTAAAATACTCTTACAACTCAACAACAAAAACACAAATAACCCAATTAAAAACCGGGCCAAATATATGAATAGACATTTCTCCAAAAGATTATAAATGGGCAATAAACACATGAAAAGACGCTCAATATCATCAAGTAAGTGCAAATCAAAACCACAATGAAGTACAACTTTACACCCACTAAAATAACTAAAACTTTTAAAACAAAAGTTTCTGTTTTTTTTTTTGAAACAGAGTTTCACTCTCGTTGCCCAGGCTGGAGTGCAATGGTGCAATCTCAGCTCACCGCAACATCCGCCTCCCGGGTTCAAGTGATTCTCCTGCCTCAGTCTCCCAAGTAGCAGGGATTACAGGCAGGCGCCACCACACCCGGCTAATTTTGTATTTTTAGTAGAGATGGGGTTTCTCCATGTTGGTCAGGCTGGTCTCGAACTACCGACCTCAGGTGACCCGCCCGTCTCGGCCTCCCCAAGTGCTGGGATTACAGGCATGAGCCACCGCACCCGGCCTTTTTTTTTTTTTTTTTTAAACGAAGTTTCGCTCTTGTTGCCGAGGCTGGGGTGCAATGGCACGACCTCAGCTCACTGCAACCTCCGCCTCCCAGATTCAAGCAATTCTCCTGCCTCAGCCTCCGGAGTAGCTGGGATTACAGGCATGCACCACCACACCCGGCTAATTTTGTATTTTTAGTAGAGACAGGGTTTCACCTTGTTGATCATGGTCTCAAAGTGTTAGTGTACGATATGAGAAAACTGGAACCCTCATACATTACTGGTGGGACTGTAAAGTGGTACAACCACTTTGGAAAACTGGCAGTTTCTCAAAAGGTTAAACAGTTACCATGTGACCCAGCAACTCCACTTCTCAGTTTGTGTGTGTGTGCGCATGTGTGTGTGTGTGTGTGTGTGTGTGTGTGTGTGTGTGTGTGTGTATATCCAAGAGAAGTGAAAACGTAAGTTCACACAAAAAAACCCATACATGAATGTTTACAGCAGCATTAGTTCTAATAGCAGAAAAGCGGAAACAATCCAAATATCCATCTATTAAGTAATGAATGCATAAACAATATATGGTATGTCCATAAAATGGAATATTATTCCACCACAAAAAGGAATGAAGTACCGACTCATGCCACAACAAAGATGAACCATGAAACATTATTCTAAGTAATGAAGCCAGATACAAAAGACCACATGCTGTGTGATGCCATCCATACAAAACGTCCAGAATAGGCAAATCAAGAGAAAGTAGATTAGAAGGTTGACAGGGACTCAAGTCAATAGAAAAAAAAAAAAGGGGGGGGGGGGGGGGTGACTGATAATGGGTAGGGATTTCTTTTTGGGGTGCTAAAAATTTTCTGAAACTAGAGTGTTGATAGTTGCACAATTGTGAATATACTTAAAAACCACTTAACAGTACATTTTATTTATTTAAATAATTTTTTTTTTTTTTTTTACTTTTTGTAAAGATGGAGTCTTGCTATGTTGCCCAGGCTGGTCTCAAATTCCTGTGCTCAAGCCATCCTCCACCCTTAGCTTACAGGCGTGAGTCACTGCACCTAGTCAATTGTATACTTCAAAAGGGTAAATTTTGGCCAGGCACTTGTAATCCCAGCACTTTGGGAGGCCAAGGTGGGCAGATCGCTTGAGCCCAGGAGTTCAAGACCAGCCTGGGCAAAATGATGAAACCCCGTTTCCACAAAAAATACCAAAAACTTAGCTGGGCATGGGACTACATTGCCTGTAGTCGAGGTCCTCAGGAGGCTGAGTTGAGAAGACCACCTGAGCCTAGGAGGTTGAGGCTACAGGAGTCATAATCATACCACTGCACTCTAGCCTGAGTGACAGAGTGAGACTGTCTCAAAAAAAAAAAAAAAAAAGGTGAATTATAGTAGTGTATATGAATTACACCGCAATAAAGCTGGTCTTTTCATTGCTTTTAGAGCTATTTTTTAAGTCACACAAGAAAAACCAGTCTTACTATTCAATGCAGTATATTTATTTACCACGTTTGGCTCCGAATGACAGACCCACATCTATCTACCATCTCCCATGAAAACTAAACCCTCACAGAAAAAATATTTTCTAACACTGAGAATGTTTTAAGTGTCACTAATTCTGACAGTAATTCCCAGAAGTTCCCAAAAATGTTCTGGGAAACATACACTACATATACTAATAATTTAAATACCTCAGTTCAGAATTGCTTAAGACAACCCCACAGCTTTACACTTATACCCAAAATACAGTCAAGTTTTGACTTGCAATATATTATGAGCATAAATAGCATGTTCCCTGCTCAAAGAACATAAAGAATATCATCTATGTATCCTAATTCATTATGTCTCAGCTAAGTAAATTACTGGGTTAGAGAGCATCAAAACTTAACATCTGTCACCCCCAACCCAACCAAAAATGAAAAACAAAAAGCCAAAGTCTTGCTTACAGTGGAAGTATCATTGGCAGTGTCATCTCTGAACATAAATGGTCAATTACTTGAGTATGACTTACAGGTTTTTTGGTTTCTATCACAAGAAGAGATGGTGGTCTTTCATTGGAAGACTGATTTGGAGGATTTTTTTGATCTGCAAATCTTGAAGATGGCTTATAGATTTTACCTCTTTTCTCATCCGTCTCATGTTCTTCTGAAATTTAAAATACTAAGTTTCAAAATTAATTTCGCATCATTTTTTACTTTTTTATTTGAAAACAAGTAAAAATCAGTAAAATGCTTTTAGGATTAAGATGTATCACTAATGATAAACATGAAATTAAATTCAAATATCACCTCAATAATAGTAATTTAATCATTTTGTAGCAAAACAATGACACATATTACAACTTCTGACTAGTGCTCTGCTGTCTTAAAACTTTAACTAAAAATGTTTACAAGCTATCTGGCTTCAATATCTCAGCTGACACTTAGCCATTTATCTTGCTAATTAATATAACCACTAGAGGGTGCTGACAGAAAATGTAAAATTCAAAAGCAACCATATTTCTTTCCACAATTATCTACCTGCAGTTTATTCAATGCGGTTTGCTCAAAAACTGTAATAGTCATACTTTATTAGTAGTTATATTTTATAAACTTACCTTTAGCTGCATTAACGACACCCCCTCGCACAAATGTTTTCACCTTATTACCATCACTTCCTTCAAAAGCAGCAAGAAATTCCTCGTAAATCTCAGCAGCTGCCTTTTCATCCTCCTAAATACACATGAAAATATTAATATCACAATACAAAAATTCTTAATGTACATAGGGTTAAATTCATTAAGGAATAATATGGATGAAAACCCTCCCTTCCCAGGTCAAGCAGTCCTAACATGTAATAACATCTAATCTTTAGTAGATATTAAATATTAATGAAATTAAGAGAGGCTTTGCTCCTCTACTGCCAGTTTGCTTGTTTTTGTTTTTGTTTTTTTTAAAGGACCCACTGTGCAGCCTTTGTATGATCTACTGGCAATTTGTAGAATCAGAAAAGAACCTGTAAGTACAGACTAATTAGTAACTTTGTCTAAAGACAACTCAAGCGTCAAATTGCATGACAACTGACTGTATGAGAACATATTATGCTAGTAATGTTTTACCATGTTTCCAAGGCATGATGATTTAATTCAGTGAATATAAATATTTTCTCAATCACCAAAAACATGAGTATTAGAAGTTGAAGCAGCAATATCTACTGACAAGTGGCATTAAAAGAAAGCTCAGAAGAATCCTGATATTTTCAATTATTCCAAATGTCCCCAAAACATGTATGAAGGGCCAATGGAACATAACAGAAAATACAGAATAAAATTGAATAGCATGTGGAAATTTAGTGTTCAATAAAAGAAGCATCTCAGATCAATGGGAAATAGATAAACTCTTCAATAAATGATAATGGGATAACTGAATAATTATCTAAAAAAGACAAAAATGAATCTATTCTTCACACCACATACCAGAATAAACGACAAAATAATTTAATATTCTTAAAAAACGAAACCATACAATACTAGAGGAAAACATGAGGAAATTCTTTTATAAGCTTTTAAAACTTAACTGAAAACCAGAAATCATAGGGAAAGACTGATAAATCTGATTGTACAACAATAGTTTTTGCATGAAGAAAAACACCAGCAGCAAAATAGAAAACAATCAACAAAGTGAGAAAAAAATTGTACCATGTATAAAAAAGTGTTAATATAACTTACAGGAAAAAAAATGGTTTAGATGTGAGCAGACAGTTCACAGAAACAAACATAAGAAAAACTGTTAAACTTAACTCATAATGAGAGAAATGCAAAATTTAAAACTACACTAAGATACCATTTTTCATGTAGGAGATTGGTGAAACTCCACTGTTGGCAGTGCTATGGGAAAACATTCATTCATACATTACTGACAGGGATGCAAAATGTTCCTGCCCCTACAGAGAACATTTTGACAATGACAAATATAGAAAAACTACATTTATGCATTTACCATTCAACCCAGTAATCTCATTTATAAGTATATACCCCCAATCTCACCTATAAGAATATATTCCAAAGATAACACTAGCAAAAAAACCAAACATACGCATAACATTAACCATAACAGCATTATTTGTAATGGCAAAAGAACAAAACATAAATGCCTTCAATAGAATTTTAGTTGAATAAATGACTACATATTTACACAGCCATAGAAGAATAAGGAGTATTTCTATATACTTGTGAAATATAGTTATTTCTGAGATATAATGTTAAGTTAAAAAAGCAAGTTGGAAAAAAGTGTACTGTATAAAGCATGCTATCATTAATCTAAGGGGAATGGATACAATGTGTGTGTACACACACACACATACTCCCTTTACTTATACAAAAAGAATAGGTTAGAAAATAGCCAAAACTATAACAAAGGAAAAAGAAACAGGGTGAGGAAACAAGAAGCTGGATTCCTAGGAATATACCTTGTATATCTGACTCAGAGGTGGAGCTGAGACTATCCTAGAGGTTAAGAATCTTCGGGAAACATTCCTTTAACACACTTACTAACCCCTTAAACACATTCATTTCCAAGGATAATTCAAAATACATTTTCAACATTACCTTTTTCTTTAATTCTTCCTGTTCCTTTTTACTTAAAGTTCGCTTAGCTGTACTCATTTTTCCAATACTGAATGCTTTAAGTTTGTTTTCCAGAAGAGGCTAAGAAATAAAAAGCATACCTTTACATATACATTCTTAATGTTATCTAAAACTTTAATACATATCACCTGATAACTCAGCCTTCAGAATAGATTGCATTTTTTTTTAATTTCATTGTAAAGAAAAGCTGGGGCTACTCTACACATCAAGTGCCTATCTTGCTTGACTCTGATGTTAAGTAGTCATCAAATAATGTCTTCGTTTGATAGCTCAATGTCAAAAACATGCCAAAGTCAGGTTTATAAAAAGGTAAAAATAGAAGAGACAGACACTAATGCTTAGGACAAGAATAAAGGCATTTGAGGAGGGAAAGTACAGATGTTTCTGGGGGAAAAGTTGCAATGACAGAACACAGATCCTCAAGTAGGCAAAGGGAGGCATACATTTCCATGATCCAGTGGCAGGAATTTACCATCTACAACTCTCATTTCACATATTGTAAATCACTTCTTCTTTATAATCTGGTAAATTACCTCATTCTTCATCAATAACACTGACATTTATGAACATAATTTCATTCTTTGCTGGAATTAAAATGTCACCTACAATATTTTAAGTTTCAGCTCAAATAAAACTATATTAGCTAATTTTAAATATAAAACAACATTTAAGTGAACTCTTCATTCATGTAACTTAGAAGCAACTTTCTTCTGAAATACAGCCTGAATACATTGTCTGTAGACCTTTTCGTTCAGTTACTCATCTGATTTATAAACTTAAAAGGTAGGAAATGTCTATTAAATAAAACCTAAAATACTGAAATCTGAAGGTTTCTCTCTCTCCTGCTAAAATGAGAAGTTAACCAATTATAAAATTAAGACTTTATTAATTAATTTCCTGGTCATTAAATAGGCTTGCTCTTGGGAGATGCAGAATGGAAGAGTAACACTGCTGCTATTTTTAAGTTATATTAAAATCCTTTTGAGAAAAATAAAGCAGTTTATAACCCAAAAGTCAATACTGGGTTTCACAAGCAGATTCAAAATAAATTTTTTCAAAACAGAAAATCGTTTTGCCATCATTCAGTGTCTTTGGTTTCAACTTCAAAAGTTTAAACACGGCATAAAATTATATATGAATTAAATGAAATACAAACTTACCATGCTCAAATTTTATTTATACCCTAAGAACTAAATTCAGATACCTGAGAGAAGTGGCTAAGGAAACTATGGAGTATTTACTCAAATAAACAATATAAGCAATCATTAAAAAGTTTACAGAATTTTTGCAGAAATGAAAATATTATAACTAAAAACAGGATATTTTAAAACGGGTTCTTGTAAAATAAATCTAGACAAACTAAAAATATATTTATGCCTAGAAATATTAAACAAGAAAAATAATTTACCAGTGGTTAATACTGGCTGGTGATGACTGTGTTAGCATACGTTACAAATTTAACCACAAGAAAAAATTATTTGACATAGAATAAAAGTCTAAAAGAGTCTGAGAGCACTTTGCAGATCTACAAGTAAAGAAGCTCCTTCTCTGTGTTCCTGTATTGCCCTGGGCACTGCACTTAAGAGTGAATAGCACCTGCTCCTGTTTGCTTCCCAAAGTGAGACTATAAGCCCTCTGGGAACAAGAATAGTTTCAATGATCTGTGCATTTCCAGTAACTGGTATTTGGCTCTTGGTTCAATAAATGTTTAAGTGGGGGAAAGACAAAATTTGACAATTAATCATTTTAAATCCAAACACTACTTTGTTTTTTGAATAAAATTTAAAACTCTAAAATGAAATACATCTCACATTTGAACTAAAACAATTTCCCTAAATAAACTTGAGTTTACTGTTATTTCAAATACAAAAAAAAAATGCTATTTTCAAACAGAATAAGATGAAACACATACAAAACCAAGATATTCAACTACTAAATTAAATCAAGGACAAATTAAAATCATTAACTATCCTTTCTTATCTTTACCTTATTTTATCTATACTCACTCTTGAAAGATTCTGGTGAGGAGAATCACAAAGGCTTTCACGGGCACTTTCATTCCTATAATTATGTTTTCTTGGGCTCTTAGGTCGTGTCCGACTTGGCATATCACTATCTGAGGGTCCAGAAGCATCCACCTTCAGGAAAAGTAAAATAAGAGAAAAAACAAACCACACACACATACATATATAGCACTGAAAACCAGAAATAAGCCATGTGAGATACTGACAAATTTCATTGTACATTATTAAAATATCACATCCCTTAATATCGCCATTGATTTCAACAGAAAAGTTCTTAAGAACAGGAGAAGTTTTCAATAACTCTAACTCACAAGCTTGAATTTTATACTGGTAACAGTTGTTTTCCTTGAAGTAACAGGTTCATTACCTTCATTTTCAAGAAAATGTCTGCCAAAATACCCAAGTCTGATTAACCATAGTTTGTCCGTCAGTCATTCCCAAGTAAAAAATGGTGTTTCATGAAAAAACCAGGTAGTTTCATTTCTCAACTCAAACACCACATTTTGGTAAGCGTAAGTGTTATACGTACTTCTTATTTTATCACACATAATATTAAGACAAACTATTCAAAAGATCAAGACAACAGTAATAATTTTTACTGCTTGATGTAGTAAAACAGTAAAATAATAGTAATTTTTATAGCTTCACCAAGCAGTAAAAATTATTTCTAATTATGCTAGTCTCTTAAGTGAAATTACTTGTCTGGTGGGGAAGAAAATAATGACTACAAGTATATTCTGGTGTCACTGCCCTGATTTGTGCTCAAGTGCCAACAGTTTACCCACCAAATGCTTTTGCACCTCCAGCTACATTTGCATTTCTGCAAATGCCAAAACAGTGAAAAAGGCATAAATAATGCCTTAGCATTATTACAAAAATTAGTTTTTAATTTACAGACCCTCCTCATAGATTCTCAGTGACTCCCAGGGGTCTTCAGACTACACTTTGAACAATGCTGTAATAACATATATAAATACTTTTGCAGTATTATCTATCCAAAATGTTATCCAAAAGCTTTAAACAAAAAATATATGCCTATTTGTTATTTCTTAACAACTGCACCTCCCCACCACAGAACATTATGATGCCTTAGAAAAGAACAGCTTAGAATTATAACAGTTGACCTACAGGGATTTCCAACACATGTTCTATGCAGTGAGAAAAGCGTGTGTATAATGCAATCCCATAGTCAATATATAAGTGCACGTACTTACATGTGTACAGATTTTTACACAATAAAAATAAGGAAATATATATACTAGCTTTCTAACATGGCTTGAGAGGGCTAACTTATGCAAGTAGAACACACAAAAAAGGAAGGCGCCTAGAAAAAACAGTAAAAGAAAAAAAGCACATACAATATAATTGTACTTATTTGTCAAGTAAAATCATTGATATGGGGTTACATGAGGAGAAATTAAATTTTAAAGGAAAAAAGAGAAAGATTGCCTTTTATACTCACATGTGCATCTGAAGATCCAGATGAATGAACATCTGATGATCTCGTCTACAAGCATTAAAAATAAGTCAGTATTTTTAAAATATCTTATACTAAGAAACCATGTCTCTCATGTTTTACAAACTTAATCTCTCCTAACTTCCAGCAATTTCGCCTCAGCTAATAAAACTGAGCAAACACAGTCTCTGACTTACAAAAAGATTGTGATACAAAGTAAATGTGTAAGTAATTTCTTTAAAATTTGGCCTTCATATTTCCAAAAATATGATATAAACGCCAGTGGGATATATATGAGGCACAATTATCTCTTCATAGTATACACTGGAAACAAAACCACCATTTTTACAACAGAAGTTTTATGCAAAAGCTCTTCCTAATCATAGATGCACTGTTTACTGCCACAGCACTGCCAGCAACTTCTTGATCCACAGCATAAGAACTCTCTTCCTTTCTCTAACCACCCAAAGCCAAATAAAGAAATCCACATATAAATCCTTGCTATTAAAGGGTACAAATTCTGCAGAAACTTCAAGAAAACATTATCAAATCACCAACAAGGCACCATTTACAACTCATTCTAAGGGGGGATGATTCTACAGCATGTCACAGGCTGCCTGGTGGAATGAGAAAGAGTTCATATTATATGTTCCAGCAATGTCAACTGTTAAAATTTCAACTTTTATTAATTGATCTACATATCAGATTACACATGGTATGCAATAATTTGTTTTCACTATGCATGTAAAGACAAAGATAATAAGCTGCAAGGCTATTAATTTAATAATGTATGTTATCTTTCTGTAATTTTTACTTGGAGATCCAAAATATAACTGTCACTGAGCTTTATTTTTGAGGGTATAGGGTAGTGAGATTTTGCTTGTTTTTATTTATATATTTAAGTGTTAAGTGTTCAAATGAAATCAAGAATCTTGAGATCACAAATACCTCACTTGACCCCAACTCCCAGTTCCAGATGTCAAATAAAGTGTAAGATAAAATATTAATTTAAGAGAAAATTGGAGATTCATATGTTACTTAAAACAGAGCAAATTAGGAAGATTTCACATAGATCCATACAGTATTGTTTTATTTACATTGTCCAAACAGAAGGCTAAGAACAGCTGGTAAGATTTCTACACTGAATCAATTTACTCCTCTGAACTCCACTGTATTGAGCATTAGCGTAGGCAAAAATCAGCCCAGGACAACCACGCACTGGGACACCTCCCATCTCATTCTTAATTTTTTTTTTTTTTTTTTTTGAGACAGAGTCTCACTGTGTCGCCGTGGCGAGATCTCGGTTCACTGCAGCCTCCGCCTCCCTGGTTCCATGATTCTCCTTCCTCAGCCTCCTGGGTAGCTGGGATGAAGTGACACCACACCAGGCTAATTTTTGTATTTTTAGTAGAGAGGGTTTCATCATGTTGGCCAGGCTGGTCTAGAGACTCCTGATCTCAGGTTGATCCGCCCACCTCAGCCTCTGAAAGTGCTAGGATTACAGGTGTGAGTCACCACACCCAGCCCCATCTCATTCTTCCTGTCCGTGGTTTTTCTGTCCCCCACCTTTTTCATCCACCCTCATTTTCTTCTTGCAGCTAATCTTTCTTAAAAGTCAAGATGGTATGAAAGAATAAAATGTTTAGTATTTATTAACTATGAAATACACTGAAATATACCTTGAAATGCATCAATTTATAAAGATCTAGAAATTTAAAAATCCAAAAGAATAAATAACTACTGTTACAAAAGAAAAACAAGTTCAGTCAAGAGGTTGACGGACTGAAAAAAAAATCAACTGCCTTCCAATATACTAATATTAACTTGTGAGGTAACAAAAACATCCTAATCATAAAAGCAACAAAAAAATATAAAACATCTAGAAACCAATTTAAGAAATGTATATAACCCTTGTGAAGAAAACAAAAACTTCAGGAAAAATTCAGCTACTCAAGTCATCTTTTCAAAATCATATTACTGGGTGGGAAAATTCAATGTTAAGATAATGTCAATGACACTCAAAATTTCTTTACATACTTAATACAATTTCATTCAATAGCTCAAAATTCCAAAGGGAAATACATCAGCTTTCAAAATAACACAATTTGATAAATTTGCAAATACAGTAATAATAGCATGGTGACGGGCAATGCACCAGCTGATTTCAATTAGCCTAAGATGTCACTAACCACATTTACTGCAAACCAGACATTTTCCACTGATACCTATAGCTACATAGCATTCAGCACAGAACTTTTTAAGGCTTAAGAACAGTTCAAACAGTAATTAACATACTTTTTAAAAGAATAATCAATTTCTGAAGCTAACAGTCAAGGTAAACAGTAAATACAGCACTACTTCAGAAGCTGAGCCTCTCTCTCTCCTTGACCTGGAACTGAACTATACATTTGTCTTGAGTTTGGCTTTTTAACTAAAGAACACAAACCAATGATGCTTAAAGACCTCCTGAAGTCTTTAAGCACAACTCCTTATCCAAATGAAAGGACCCAAAAGCAGCTGGATGTAGTAGCTCACATCTGTAATCTCAGCTATTCGGGAGGCTGAGATGGGACGACTGCTTGAGGCCAGGAGTTCAAGACCAGTCTGGGCAACATAGCAAGAACCCCCATCTCTGGGGGAGAAAGGAAAGGAAAAGGAGAGGAGAGGAGAGGAGAGCTAAGGAGGAAAACAAAAAAGACACAAAAGCAAGAAATGAAAAGGCAGACTAAGGGAAGTTTGAGGCAATAAAGTAGCATACCCAAGAGAAATTTATTTTAGGGCAGAGAAAGCAGACAGTACAAATGTGGGGAGAGACAGCAAAAAAATCCAAAAGGAAGAAAGAACATTGTGATGGCTGCTAAGAGGATAAAAGTGAAGCCAACTACACTACCTGTGGCCCTATAACTTGCTGGCTGAGACAAAACTAATTTTCTTCTGGCTGCTCCAACTTTACTTCAAGTGAAAGCCCCATATCTAAGTTTCCAAATTAGCAAGCTATCCACAGCAACATTCCTCCAACACCACCATTCCACCTAGTAAGCCTCTCCATTCCCGTATCTGTCTCCTAATCTCCCATATGTTTCTTCTCTCACCCTCTAAGAGCAGCAATTTTCATCTCCACAAGTTTAACAATCTCTCCCACAGGAAGCATACTGTGTTGTCTCTCTACTAGACAGCATGCTCCTCCAAAATGAGTACATTCTGATTTAACATTTTCTAATTCAACATCAAGCAAAAGATCTGGCAAGTGACACAGTCTCAATATACTTGACTTGTTAGAACAAGTATCTACCACCAAACAAAATTACAATCCACAGTCAACATACTACACTGTCCATTAACAACAGCTACCTAGCTTAATACCACCATCCACGTCAAATCAAGGTATCCATCTTTCAAAAAAAAAAAAAAAACTTTACAAAATCATTAATATAAGTACTATGTAAATAAAGTTAAATAACAAACCTAAGATGATTTTTTAAATTATTCAAAACACTACAAATACTATATGAAAAGTTGTAAGTACACTCTGAACAACCTATAGTTTATCTAAACTGAGAAAGGGCCTTGTGAAAAAATTTAAAATCAGGGAATAGATGTCTAACACTACGATTAGCCTCAAGTGCTACTGACAAACGTATCTTGCTTTCAAAAATGTTATTTCAACAAAATATCCAGCACACGACAGATGTACAATAAAATGTTAAAACTACCTATACTAGAATAAGAGGCAAATAGTCTGTAATATTACTGTTTTTGATTTAATACCTTGTAGAAAGGTTTTCTTTTTATTCCAAAAATGATGCTCCTTGTAAAAAATGGTGGGGGGGTAGAGGGGTAGATGTCTTCAACTTGCATACTAAATGAGCTCTTCTTTCAAGATATCCAGTAAGGCAAATGGGTATCTTTCTTAGGTTTATTTTCCAAGGAAAACAAAAGCTTCAGAAATAAAAACCAAAAAGTGAAAATAAAAACTGGACTTTCAGGGCTGGGCACGGTGGCTCACACCTGTAATCCCAGCACTCTGGGAAGCCAAGGCGGGCAGATCACCAGGTCAGGAGATCAAGACCATTCTGGCTAACAAGGTGAAACCCCGTCTCTACTACAAATACAAAAAATTAGCCAGGCATGGCGGCATCCACCTGTAGTCCCAGCTACTCAGGAGGCTGAGAGAGGAGAATAGCTTGAACCTGGGTGGTGGAGATTGCAGTGAGTTAAGATTACGCCAGGGCACTCCAGCCTGGTAACAGAGCGAGACTCCGTCACAGAAACAAAAACAAAAACTGGACTTTCAGAAAACACTGTCAAAATAAAAAAAAACAAAAAACTGGACTTTCAGAAAACAATCAATTCAATCCAGAAAAATATAAATTATTTTTAAAACCATATCAACAGGCATATTCCAGCACCAGTACTGCAGGTTCAAGTTTTGAAAAAGTATCAATTGAGAAAATTTAAGTTCAGTTCAGTTCTACCTTCCAGACCAAAACAAAACCTTCTATCAAAAAAACCCACCTTACATTTTAAGATAAGGTTACAATCATACCATAATAAAGATTCGGTTTAAACTAAACCCGGCAAATACTGAAAAGCCTAATTTTCAAGGTTTGTTATTTTGTGTGGACCTTTTCACACACTTTCAGGTACCACAAAAGATGAAAACTAGCAGTAATAAATACCCAAGGTTCACAAGCCTTTGAATAGATCCTCATTTTACTTATTTCTTAGAAGCGACACTTTTTGTTAATCAGCAAAGGCAGTCAATCAAAACAGTTCCCAAAGCAATTTAGCACTGTATGTCCAAGGAAGCCAGTGGTATTTTCTGTTTTACCCATTCACCTCTCTAACTCAATTTTTGGCAATATGGCAAAAAAGAAAAAAAAAAGCCATAGTCACAGAGAGAAACAGTAGGGCACCCCATTCCATTATATTAGCAGTATTACCAGCACAGAAAATTGCAGAAGGAAAGAAAATATGAAATTTTCTTCATATCCTAATTTTGCTGAGCAAGCAAACAACTGATAGTCAAAAATAATTTTTTATAAATTAAATTCTAAGGAAATATGTTTAACAATTTTATAAGCAAACAATTAAAGGCTCACTCTCTCTCCTCTCAAAATCAAAGCTACAGCATAACTTAACCAACACTCCTCCCCAAGTAAGCAATATTTTAGACTCATGATAAACAAATGCATAGGAAAATTTTAGCTCATTTCTAAAACATTTATTGAATGTCTACATCTGCCGGGCTCTAAAATGCAATGTACAGCAAAATTACACAGGAAATTAAAGGGCATAAGGGTCTCTTCAGTAAAGAAAATTATGAATAAAGGTAAGTCATTCAAATATACATGCATAAAATATCATTTTAAAAATAGAGGCCAGGTGCAGTGGCTCAAGCCTGTAATCCCAGCACTTTGGGAGGCCAAGGTGGGTGGATCACGAGTCAGGAGTTCAACACCAGCCTGGCCAATATGGTGAAACCGCGTCTCTCTAAAAATACAAAAATTAGCCAGGTACCTCTAGTCCCAGCTACTAGGGAGGCTGAGGCAGAAGAATCGCTTGAACTCGGGAGACAGAGGTTGCAATGAGCTCACATAGCACCATTGCACTCCAGCCTGGGCGACAGGGTAAGATTCTGTCTCAAAAAACAAAAACAACAAACAAACAAACAAAAAAACTAGAAGAGTTGTAGAGGTTATCTAATTTAATCTTTTTATAATTAAGAAACGTTAATAATTTTGCCATATTGTACATTTTAAAATTAACATTTTCCCAATGTCTAGAAATAAGCATCCCTATCCATACTAATGGTAATTTAACTACCAAAGAAAACGACGAATCATGAAACAGAAGTACCTGTTCACTCCATCTGTGCTGTAAAATACAAGCCACTCATTTGTTCTCTCCAGAGGAAGCGAAATTAAACCAGAGATCAAAGGCTAGAAATTCCCAATACTGTAGTATTAGCCAAAATGACCTTACACTTTCTCTACTAAACTCTGTATTAGAAGTAAAAAGCAGCTATTTGAGCAGTCATTATGACAGATCCCAAATCGCAGGATTAAAATTTATCCTGACATTTTGAAAGCAAATAACTTTTTATTTCTTCAAAGAACAAAAAAGGAGAGGGGGAAAGAAACTAAGATCTATTATGTACTTTATAGACATTAGTTCATTTAATCCTTATATCAACCTTGTAAAAAAAATCATATCCATATTACAAATGAGGAAACTGAGGCTCCACAATTTAAGCATCTGCCTTAATATTATCGCAAATATAATTAATTACCAAGTCAGGATTTGAACCCAAATCTTTTTTGTTAACAAAATTTATAATCTTCCCACTGCATTACGCAGCCTCCAAGTTAGTTAAGATATCCTGATTCCTTTTACAGACATCAGTAAGAAATCTGTTAATAGCATCAACAGATTATAATCTAAGGCAATATAAACAGAAAAGATTACTAGATAACCCAAGAATTTATTTATAGGGAACAGCCATACACTCACAATCACGAGAAGTACTATTTTAAAAGGAAGCCTGAACACAGACATTGTAGCGTTTTCAATGTATCCAAGACCTCAAGTAGGGGATACTTAAAATATTACTTTGAGAAGAAACAAAAATTGTGAGGCTTATACATGACTTGTTATGAATGTAGCTAGCTTTAGTAATAGCTCCCTAACAGTAAGTGGGTCTGTTCTTGTCATAAGTCTATTAAGAAGAGTTGGTAGAGTGAGTTACCTCACTATTCCCTTCTCCCCAAAAGAAGGGGAGAAGAGGAAATGTACTGGGGAGGGAAATAACTGACACAGAGTAAAAAGTACCTTGTAAAGCAGCCAAACCTGGCCCCTTACCAAGTTTTTATCTAACTAAAGGATATCTAGTAAGACCATTACTAATTATGAACTAATTATTTTGGTGTACATCATTCACTAATTGGCATAAACAGCCGGATTATTAGAAACTGAGAAAGCAAGTAGAAAACAGAAAACGAGTTATGTTTCTCAGAACTGTAAACGCAAGGGTCTCTCCTACCGTAAACTTAACTTTCTAATAACCGATTTATAATCACATACACTCTTTAAGATATAACAGTCCTTAGAACCTTTAAGTGTTACACACCTTCTTGCATCAGCATCGAGAAGTTTACCTCGTAGCAGTACCTACTACTTTTAATACGTTCGAGACGAGAAACCCAAAGCAAAAAACGATTAAATGTCCTGTCCAAGATGGCAACTAAAAACCCAACCTTACTAATGCTAAACTACCACAGCTCACTGGTTTCACAATACGAGCACAAGGTTCCCTGTAAACGCAAATGCAATTTACGAATCGTACATAGTTTACAAGTCTACGGGGCTTCTCTTTTCAGTGGAACACGCAACATTAAGAAAGAGACCACGAGTCCTCTACCCTCAAAAGTGCTTTTTACTTCCCCTTAAGGTAAAGACCACGTGTAGAGTGTACATTAACCTTGGCTATGCAGCCCTGCAGAGGAGAGTTGCTCCGCCCCTACATTTCCCACCCCGCCTCTACATTTCCCACCCCGCGTCTCTGCCCTAGTGGTCTTCCGCTCACAGCTGGCGACCCTAGAGGTTATTTATTCCTTGAAGGGAAACTGAGGGAGGCCGGGAAGTGACTGAGGTCCAAAACCCCGAAAAAAGCAGCACTTAAGCACCGGGTATCGATTCCCGCTTCTCTCCCAGGCGCTGTCTGGCGGCCTCAGGGCGCAGGAAGCTGATACAGGAGAGCGTTTTCACGACTTCGGACCTCAATCTGAATTCACTCCAATGCCAGGCGCGGGCCGAAGTGCTCACGCCACCACCCCCTGGGCACGCCTGTCTCGAGCTGAATCCAAGCTGGGACTAAGGGAAGATACCAGGCCTCTCAGCCTGCGCACCAGAGTGCGGCGGCGACCGGGCCTACCGTCGCGACCAGAACACAGACCCCAATCCCAATCGCCTCTCGCAGACCAGAAGCGTCTGTACGCCCCATACGACAAAGGTAGATCCGCTGACTTACGAAATCCTGTCAGAAATTACCTTTGAACTGGCCTTCTGAGAGCCGCCTGGCGTTTTGTCCGCCATCTTGAGCTTTGCCCCTCCTTCGGCGGCGGCAGCAGCACGGGCGAGTCGAGCACTGAAACAGCGGATCTCAGCGAAGCCCGCCAGAGGCGCCTGCAAGGCTGAATAGTCGACTGCAGAGATAGTGAGTTCAGGGGAAGCCGCTCACGCAACTTCCGGTGTCAGTAATTTCCTCAGCCGCCCTCACTGGGCTAGTTTTCCTGGGAGTCTCGGCGCTTGGCAGCGTTATTGGGTCCGGGAATTCAGAGAATCTCCTTGTTCAGGGCCAGCTGATGTTTCACTCTTATCCCAGCGCCAACCCTTGATAGAGGCGAACCAGTCGTATTTCCTGTGTGGGAAGGGAGCCGCTTTTTAAATAACTGCCCTGGCCGTCTAGGGAGGAGCTTTTACTTCCACTCAAAATAGGCCTGGAGCTGACTGATGGTCTGGCGCTTGATCGACGGAAACGCTGTCTCGCCACTTCGGCAGCTCCCACCCTGGTGGGGAGAGGCAAACGTGCAGTCTGCTCATCTTAAGATGGTGAATGTTGAGATAGGGTTGTGCCCGAAAAGCCGAGAAGAGGAGCGTTTGACCCAACCTGAGGGTGATCCGATAGACACTGTTTAGGGCGTCTGCAGAGTTAGGGGCGTGTGGAGACAGAGAACACCGTAAATACAGACGTTATTCTAAATCTAGCATGCATGTAAAGTTATGTGACGTTTTAAAAATTAAACATTAAAATAAACGTAAAAAACATTTTACGCTTTAGTGTTGTTTTCATTTTTCATCACGTAAATGGAGAAGCACCATATAAACTTTTCTATACTAAGTACTTTTTTAAAAGTTCTTAATCAGGGCCTGGATTCAAAGAAGGGAAAGTTTGCCCTGAATCGGGCCAGGCAACGAAAGTAGAAAGGACATTCCAGACAGAGGGGAGTAGTTAACACAAAAGTCTTGTGGCATGAATCAGTACAGCGGGTCGTGCAGGCCACCACAAGCAGTGAAGTTTTTTTAGAGGAGATGTAGGGACGGACGTGGTTGGACGGGGTGTGGGTGCAGGTTCACACAGCACCCTGAGGCCACCATCGTGCTTAGGAGTTAGAATTATATTCTCAGAATGAAGATCGGCATTCAATAAGGTTGAAATGGTCAGATTTTTAAAGTATTGCTCTGAAGATTAGGGTGGGAGTGGAGGGCGTCGTGGACCTCTCCCTAATTTATTCAAAATATTTTTGAGCCCCGTTTTGTGTATAAAAGCCTGCTCAACGTGTTGTAGGTCTTACAGAGACACATAAAAATGCACTGTCTTCATATGATTTAAAACTTAATGAGGAATGGAGGAGACAAGGAAACCGCAAACTAACACTATGCATAATTAAATTGATGCTGCAAGGAAGGATCAATAGCTGAGGAACCTCTGAAAGAAGTAACTAATTCTGAGAGTAGGAGTGAGGAAAAAAGACAGGGGAGGTTTCATAAAGAAGAAAGCATTTGAGCCAGCTCTAAAGAGGTAGCATTTTGTTAAATGGCGGGGGTGGGAAGCGAGGGAAGTACTTAGAACAGGATCTGACACAAGGCTGGCCCTCAGGAATGATTAACAGACATCTGTGCCAGTCACTAAGCAATCAGCAGACCAGGCCGCCTGTGTGAGGGGCTGAGCGTAGAGGAACAGACAGTAAACAAGTAAACAAGAAATGATCGGAAAGTGACAAGTGCTGTACATGAAAATTCAAATACAATGATTTGCACCCTCCAATCCAATTGAATTTACTTCCAGTGCTGAAATCTGTCATATTTTTTCAGTTCTGGGCCTCTTCCCTCAACCTTGCCCTGACCTGTCACTGAAGCCTAACCAAATTCTCTTGGTGAAGATGTCACTTCCTCCAGGAAGGCTTACAATCTTCCCTCTCCAGCAATCCTAAATCAGAGACCCTGCTTCTGTTTACAAGGAACTTATACTTCCCGCTCTAAAGAGCTCAGCACACTAGATCTTAACTGTTTGCGGTGTAGGATTAGAAAGTGAAATCATCAGCTGAGATGAAAAGAAGTGTGCCTGGGTATGCCTTGTGGTGTTCTGACAATGCCACAGGCCGATTTTGTCACTAAAAAGTGAATATATGCAGCTTTTCAGTCAAATCTCCGAAGTCCTAATAATTTTTACTAAATATTCCTAAAGACTTAAAAACAAAGGAATGCAGACTTCTTTCCTCTCTTATTTATTTTTTTTCTTTTTTTTGAGATGGAGTTTTGCTCTTGTTCCCGGGGCTGGAGTGCAATGGCACAGTCTCAGCTCACCGAAATTTCCACCTCCCAGGGTCAAGTGATTCTCCTGCCTCAGCCTCCCAAGTAGCTGAGATTACAAGCATGCGCCACTACCTGGCTAATTTTTATATTTTTAGTCGAGAGAGGTTTCTCCATGTTGGTCAGGCTGGTCTTGAACTTCCGACCTCAGGTGATCTGCCCATCTCAGCCTCCCAAAGTGCTGGGATTACAGGCGTGAGCCACCGCACCTGGCCTCTTCTTTTTTATACAGTTATCCCCAAAGCAAGTCAGACAAAGATGATCTGACTAGAAATAATACATAGGCCTTTATTAAAGGTTAAGTACACTTTTAAAAATTCAAAATCATGGCCGGGCACGGTGGCTCAGGCCTCTAATCCTAGCACTTTAGGACGCCAAAGTGGGCAGATCAAGGCAGGCAGATGGCTTGAGCCCATGAGTTCAAGACCAGCCTGAGCAACATGGCAAAACCTCATCTCTACAAAAAAATATTTAAAAATCAGCCAGATGTGGTGGCACACATCTGTAGTCCCAGATAGAAGGCTGAGGTGGGAGGACCACCTGAGCACTGGGAATCTTGCCATTGCACTCCAGGCAGGGCAACAGAGCTGACCCTATATCAGGAAAAAAAAAAATTCAAAATCACAATTATGAGCAAGAGTTCTCGATACATGAAATCCTGGCCCTATTAAGTCATGAAATTCTGGCCCTATTTCTCAAATTACAAATTCAGGAAGTTGAAATAGCATGAAAATAATCCTAATGGAATTTTATGGAATCTGAATAATTAGATTAACAATTATAAGTGCTAAGAGACTACACATAAACAGCAAGAATCATACAATTTTCTGCAACTAGTATTACCTTTTTACAGTTACACTATAATCATGCCATTTTTCTCTTCCTGATGTGTTGATTCTCTGGTGCCCACACCTGCCGTTTGTTTTTAAGGCTTCTCCCCTGTAGCAGATATGTTCAAGAGAAATTACAAAATAGTGCCATATACAATACTGAGAAGTTTTGTTTGGTTCATTCAGGGAGATTTTTTTCTTTGAAATTTGAGCTAGCATTTTAAAACAGAGAGATTTTACATAAAAGTCAGGGTTTCTAGCCTTTCTTGAAAAATGGGGAATAGAAAATTAGCCGGGCGTGGTGGCACATGCCCGTAATCTCAGCTACTAGAGAGGCTGAGGCTGAAGAATCGCTTGAACCCAGGAGGCGGAGGTTGCGGTGAGCCAAAATTGTGCCATTACACTCCAGCCTAGGCGACAAAAGCAAAACTCCTTCATAAAATAAAATAAAATAAAAATGAGGAGGTCTGGTAACACTGGGTGACAATCTGGGTGAGGTGGCCTGCAGCGACTTCTTGGGAAAAGGGCTGTGCACACCAATTTAGCCACCCCTTCATCATACATGGTGGACAAATTCCCCATACCTAGCCTGCTTGTAGGCATTTCAGTTTTCTACTTCTGATGTACAGTGTAATTCTAATTCTGACGTACACCTGCGGTGATGATCAAAACATTACCAACCAGTTCCCCAGGCACTAACCAGAACTGACTTATTAGTAAGGTACAGGAGGCTCAGTGCCTAGGGCTCACAATACTTTTTAAGACTTCCTCCCCCCAAAAAATGTTTTGATTTGTTCAAGGAGGAAAAAAGTGGAGTGGAGAGAGTATATAACAATACGAACCACTGTGGAACCTGTGCATCCTGAAAGATAGAGACCTTAAAATTGATTGCCCCAAAGCTCCAACCTCCTGTATTATGCCAATGGACTGCTCCTACTTGGTGCCATTTTCATTCTAGAGAGTTTTAAGCAGCTTTTCCCTGCTCTCTAGGCTTCAGGATATAGGTTGGTAAAAGTATAACCCACTCCATTTGTTCCTTTGGCATGTATTGAGTTTCTAGCATGTGCTAGGCTCTGAAGAAAGAAGATAAAAGGAGAGACAGCTAAAAATCAGACTGAGTGTCTTCTGCTAAGAGAGATCCTATAGGGCTGCTTCTGGGAATAATTAGGAAACAGCCTTTAAGGAGATGTGGTCAGTGTGGAATGGAAAATTCCTTCTGATGAACTTGACTGCGTGCCCCATACCCACCCCACAGCACAAGTCTTACGAATAAGGTTTCAGTAGCAACAGCAACTCCTCCCTTTTCTCATCAAAAACAAAACAAAACAAAAACAATTACCTGACTTACTTATTGATTATATACAGAATTCCTTTGACAATAATAATTGCAGTGGCATTTTTGTAAAATGTCAAAAAGCATGTAGCCCAAGAATACGCTGGCACCATGTTGAAGATAATAGAAACTGCTATTTTAACTATGATCCTAGTGAGACAAAAACCTTAACTGTGTAGGAATTATTTTATCAACAAGATTAATAAAATCTAGGAGGGTCCAGTTGGAGTACTGTGGAAATGGAAATGAATGTCGTGTGTGTGTGTGTGTGTGTGTGTGAGATAAAGGAGGATTCAAGGTATCTGTGGCAGGTCATGAGATCCAGCACACGGCAAATCTGGGGGAGCTCTCACTTGCTCTTGCCATGGCCAGGCAACTCAAAGGTGGGCTTGGCTTGGACCACCAAAGATAAGGCCTCACTTAACTTGTGACCTGGCTTTTGCCAGTGGGAAGCCTATATACCCCATATTGATTGAAACTCATGACATAAGATCAGGTAATATAAAAGGCTGGGTGGAGAATGAAGTTATGAAGAGAAAATGAAAGACGACTTTCCCTTATCAATTTCATCTGCTAATAACAAAAGTTGTTAGTAACAGTGGTCTTAAAACACATAAGCCTTTATTTTGACATTGCTATAATGGTAAGATTCTATCAGAGCAACATGGCGTACCTTTTTTCTTTTCAAGTTTTGTTCCATTTCCTTCACATTAACTTTGCATATTTCCTGTTACTTTGTTAGGTATTTTGTCTTTCTGTTGTTACTATGAATAGCACAAGTCTTTGTATTATTTATGTATGCCCTAAATAAGCTGTTTATTGATCGCTATGTATTAATGTTGTATAATGTGTTTACTGAATTCTTTTATTATTTGCATAGTTTTTCAGTTTATTCCCTTGAACTTTCAGTTATACAATCATATTTGCAAATAATTTCCGTTTGCCTCCTCCTGTCCTATTTTACACTTTTTTCTTGTATAATTACATTAGCCAGTCCCCCTCAGAATAATGTTAAGAGTGATGCTAATGAACATGCTTGTCTTATTCCCGACGCTAATGAGGATACGCCAAAGAACGCCAATGGTGAGACAACCCTGTGAGAGAAGCATTGTTATAGGCTTGTGTCAAGACAAACCAGGACACTCCATGACTTGGGAAAATAAGTAAGCAAATTAGAAATGTCCCGCTCTGCACACCAGTGAAAATGGGCAGTGTGGAATGCAGATTAGGAGGAGGGCAGGTAGAAATATGTATAGTTTCCTATTGCTGCTGTAGCAAATTACCACAAAATTAGTGGCTTATAGCAACACAAATGTATTATCTTACAGCTCTGGGGGTCAGAAATACAAAAGGTACCAGCAGGTCTGTGTTCATTTTGGAGTCTCTAAAGAAGAATCCTTTTCCTTGCCCTTCCCAGCTTCTAGAATTCACCTACATTCCTTGGTCTGTGGCCCTCTCCTCCATAAGCATCTTCTCTCTGACACTTGCCTCCACCCTTACCTCTTCAACTCTGCTCCCTCCCTCTTATAAGGACCCTTGTGATTACATTGGTTCTACCATGACAATACAGGATAATCTCCCATCTCAAGAGCCTTAACTAACCACAGCTGCAAAGTCCCTTTGCCATGTAAGGCAACATATTTGCAGGTTCTGGGGATTAGGGTATGGACATCTTTAGAGGGCCATTATTCAGTTTACCATGGGATCTACAATGAACTTTCTGTTTCTGTATTCTGTCTCTGGCTGAAAGGACACGGCTTTGATCCCATCAGAGACCAGACATTGGAATGGTCCTAATAAATACAGTCATCTCTAATCAATTGAGTTCTGAAATTGTTATTGGGGAATTCAATGGGCAGAAGGTGTAGTTCCAGTGAAGACGGGATAGACAGGTTCCTGTTGTCAAAGAGCTTACAGGGAATAAAAGAGACAGATGTATCACAATAAGATTATAAGTTCAGGCTGAAATTTTAGTTCAATTTGTTCACTGCTGTATCTGCAATGCCTAGAACAGAGTAAGTACCATGCAGGTACTCAGTATTTGTTAATGAATGAAATCAGCACCAGAAACAGTTTTGTGGAAACAGGAGAAGATTGGTTTAAGAGAAGTCAGAAAAGACCTCATGAAGGATACTCTAGAACCACTGGGAGTGTCTCTCCAGCTCTCAAGATTTCATCTCTGGGGTTAACTTCTGAGAGGGCAGGGTGAAGACCTTAGCACAGTGTTGCCTCACTTTAAGAAAATTCCAATTATGCTAATTTGAAACAGAATGAAAAGTCTCCCTTCAAGTACCAATTGTGAAATAATGCAAATCCCCTTTCATGCCCAATTTTTGCTTTTTTGTTTTTTTCAAGAAATTAGAGGAAGGCATTAAGGAAACAAATTAGAAATGTCCCCGCTCTGCACACCAGTGAAAATGGGCAGTGTGGAATGCAGTTTCTATGCAGGCAGGCATAGAAATTACAAACATCATTTAGTATTTTGCCACGTGGTGGCGCTGCTGCCACTGATAAACAAAACGTCCATCTTTTTTTTTTTTTTTTTGAGACGGAGTTTCATTCTTGTTGCCCAGGCTGGAGTGCAAAGGCGTGATCTCAGCTCACCGCAACCTCTGCCTCGCGGGTTCAAGCGATTATCCCGCCTCAGCCTCCCGAGTAGGTGGGATTATGGCATGTGCCACCACGCCCGGCTAATTTTGTATTTTTAGTGGAGACGGGATTTCTCCATATTAGTCAGGCTGGTCTCGAACTCCTGACTTGGGTGATCCGCCTGCCTCAGCCTCCCAAAGTGTTGGGATTACAGGCGTGAACCACCATCCCGGGCCAATACCCACCTTCTTCTGTATATTTTCTGTGAACACACACAGAACTTCGGTGAGTGATCTTGGTGCTCTTGCCACATTTGTTACAATTCAAACTCTAATTTCCTGTTGTTGTCAACCAAGCTTTCCTTGAGCAATTATGCTTGTCCTAGTGCTGAAAAATGTGCTAAAAAATAACTTAGAGAGGAAGTTAAATGTTTTAAAAATCGTGGTATACTGTGTTGTTCATTTACCAGAAAACAGTTTGCAAAATATCAGGTCTAACAAAAATGAGAAGTAACATTAGAGATCCTCTCTCTAGAATTGGGCTTGCTCTGTTTCAGGGGGGGCAGGGGCGCCGCTGAATCCCAGCATCTTGCACAAAATGCAGTAGACAAAAATAAATATTTGTTGAGTTAAAAAATGAACATGGAAGAAGATGACCACCCTACAGCTCCCAACCACATTACCTCACATTTACCCCTACGCAGAGACTAACAAAAGTTTCTGAAATCAAATTCCAGGTTCTTAGGCCAAGGTTCTGAATAGTCCAGCTTAGGCTAACTGCTCATTCTTGGTCTAGTCAGCTGTGTCCAGAGAAAGTCCAGATGACCCTCAGAGGCTCGCTGTAGAATAAGTGAAGATTTGAGGGGTGGGGCAAAACTAACTGTAGATTGTCTGAATAATAGATTACAGATACATATACAACTATTTTTCAAATGTTTGGAGATGCTACTGTGATTGATAGGCTATTATAATTTCTCATTGTGATAAATACGCATAACATAAAATTTACCATTTTAGCAATTTTAAGTGTACAGTTCAGTGGCTTTAAGTACATTCACACTGTTGTGCAACCATCACTATCATCGATTTCTAGAACTTTTTCTCCTTCCCAAATCGAAGCTCTGTGTATGTTATACAGTAACTTCTCTTTCCTCTCTCCCCTCCATCCCTGGCAACCTCCATTCTACTTTCTGTCTCTATAAGTTTGACTAGTCTAGATACCGTATATAAATGGATTCATACAGTATCTGCCCCTTTGTGATTAGCTTATTTCACTCAGCATAACATCTTCAAGGTTCATCCATGTTGTAGTGTATGTCAGAATTTCCTTCCTTTTTAAGGCTGAATAATACTCCATTATATGTCTATATCAGTTTCTTTATCCATTCCTCTGTCCATGGGCACTTGAGTTGCTTCTAGCTTTGGCTATTGTGAATAAACAGTGCTATGAACACTGTCAAAACACTCTTGAACTTAAAGCAGCTTTTGTCATTATGCATACTCTTAATCAGTTGTCCTAAAAATACACCTACTATCATGTGGGGGATCAGCAGAAACACTGCCATTAAGGGGGTCTTCATGCTTGACATCTTTTTAAATCTTAGAGCAAGAATATTGATATGGAAGGGGGCAGGGAAGTGCTGGGAAGGGAAGGGCAGGTCCCTGGCAAGGGCTCCACCCCTGGGCCTGTGCCCAGAGACCTAGGTGAAGACAGGCATTTTTGTTTTCCCGCCCAAATGTTGCATTTCCCAAGATGACCCTGGCCCTTCCTGTGCCTATAAAAACCCCCAAGACCCTAGCAGGCAGACACATAGGTGGCTGGACGTCGAGAGACGCACATCACGGAGGAACACACGGGCAGCTGGACTTCAACAGGAACGCACCGACAGGCACCAGCAGGCCACCAACTGGCAAAAGCAGAACCACACGGAGTTTTGCTGCGGCAGTCAGAGGACAGCCCAGGTCACGGAACGGCCTGACTCCGGGGGAGAACCTTCCCACTCTGTTCCCCTTCTAACTTCCCCCATCTGCTGAGAGCTACCTCCAATCGATAAAACTTGCACTTATTCTCCAAGCCCAGTTTTGATCCGATTCTCCTGGTACACCAAGGCAAGAACCGGGATTAAGCCCTCTGCCCTTGTGACAAGGTAGAGCATCTAACTGAGCTGGTTAACACAAAACTAAAAGAGCACACGGTAGCACACGCCCACTAAGGCTTCAGGAGTTATAAACATCCATCCCCAGACACTGCCATGGGGTCAGAGCCCCACAGCTTGCCTGTCTTTATGGTCCCCTAGAGATTTGAGCAGTAGGGTATGGAAGAAGTGAGCCACTCCCCCCTGTCACACACCCTGCGAGGGGGACGAGGGAACTTTTCCTATTTCAGTATCTTCAGAGGAGAGGAATTAGTGTGGTGATGCATCTGAAAATCATTTGAGGGAAAAAAGGAATGATGCCAATTAAAATAATTCTCCAGGATTACTTATGCCCAGGAGTTTGAGGCTGCAGTGTGCTATGATCACAGCACTACACTCCAGCCTGGGCAACAGAGCAAGACTGTCTCAAAAAAAGAAAGAAAAAAAATCATCCTCTTGGAGAAAAGCAGACCTGAGAAAGCTACTCGAGCTGTTGA
Source organism: Ateles fusciceps (assembly GCA_036589455.1). NCBI lineage: Eukaryota > Metazoa > Chordata > Mammalia > Primates > Atelidae > Ateles > Ateles fusciceps. The sequence goes on from JAZHEH010002014.1 coordinate 7,267,209, forward strand.
CAAGGAACAAAGACTTTTTCCTTGGGACCATTTAGGCTGAGAAGAAAGCTTTGGAAGAAGGCACAAAGCAACACTTGGGGATTACAATTTTAGATGAGATTTGGGTGGGCACACAAGGCAAAACCATATCACTATCTATTATTAGTGCCATATCCTCCAGATGAAGTTGGAATCGGATATGCTATCTATTGAATGCTGTTAAGAAACCCACACAACCCTCAGAGGGGGAAAACGTTATCTAAGATTGTAGGAACAGGAGCCACAAGAGATCACCAGGCATACTTGGGCCTAAATTAAAAGGTCTCTCCTCTCATTTGTATTTAAAACTAGGAAAGTACCCTGATAAATCCAGATCAAAAATATGCAAATATCAGAGCCTTGTTCCATTTCTGGTTAATAAGAATTACTCCAATTTGTCCAGTTTACTGGACTTTGAATTTTAGTTTTTCTCCTATGATTTCTCTTTTCTTTTTTCATTAAAACTTATGGGAAAAAAATGCTTCAAGAAGCTGTGGGTAAGTAGACAATTCTTATATTTCATGATTGATTGATATAACCTCCCTTGAATGTCTATTTGGCCATAGCTATCAAAATGTGAAATGCTCATCCCCTTTAACCCAGCAATTCTACTTGTAGGAATTTACCTTCTAGATACACTGTCACATAGGTAAAGAAGTTGTGCAGCGAAAGACTAAAAATGCCCTAAATATCCATCAATATGGGACTTTTATGAAGGTTTGGTAAGGCATGCCCAAAGAATGCTGTGAGGAGGTGGGGCTGAAATGCTATGCCACTGTTAGAAGAATGAGGGAGATCTTTCTGTACTGGCTTGGAAATTGCTCCAAGATACACTATCACATGACAAAAGCAAGGTACAGAACCTTAAGGTATTTTTTAAGGCATCTATAATATACACCTGTGTGGCAGCTTCTACGACGGCCCCCAGTGATCTCCTTACTCCTGGTATCCATTCCCTTATTTAATCCTCTCCTCCTAAGTATGGTTCAACCCAGGAATTTGCTTCTAACAAGCAGAACACAGCAAATGTGATAGGATGCCACTTCTGAAATTAGGTTACCAAGAAACTCTGGCTTCTAGTCTTGCTTGCCTTTTCTGGTTCTTCTCTTTATTCACTCAATGCTCTGAGGTGTCCTATGGAGAGAACTGTGTAACAAGAAACTGAGGGAAGCCTTAGGCCAAAAGCCAGTGAAGAAATGAGGCCCTCAGCCCAACAACGTGTGAGGAACTAAATCCTGCCAAGAACCTCTTGAGTGAACCTGACAGCAGATCCGCCCAAGCTGAGCCCTGAGCTGACTGCAGCACCAGCTGACAGCTTAACTACAGCCTTGAGAAATCCCCAGCGCTGGGGGCTAAGCTGCTGCATTCACGACCCACAGAAAATGTGAGATAATAAATGTTTGTTGTTTTGAGCCACTAAGTTCTGGGTATCTGCTACGTAGCACTAGATAACTAACATAATGTGTATTTGTTTATGCATATACACAATATATTTCTTCAAAAATGAGCAACTGTGTTTGCGGCTAGGGAAGGCATCTTTAGCTTCTGAGAGTCAGGAGTGGGAGGAAATTTACTTTTCACTCCCCATTCTTTGGTCTATTTTAATATATTGATTTATTCAACAAACAGGCAAATAGGTAAATACTTTTTTTGTTCTTTCCAAATAAAGTGATTATTTTATCAGAGGAACAATTTTTTTTGATATGCCATGGTTTCATATGAGGACAAAAGACACATTCAAATAGCCAATTAAGTTATCCACATAACTGAATCTAGGCTTTGAAAAATTACATTTATCTGTGTGTTTGTCTCAGGAGAGGTGGATTGTAAATCATTTTCTTTAACCACTAGAGGGCATATTGCATTTGGTTGTCTTTCAATTTTGTGTAATTGAAATGTTTATCTCAAGAGAATGTAAAAGAATAAGAGAAATGTGCTTTTTTTTTTGAGATGGTGTTTTGCTCTTGTTGCCCAGGCTGGAGTGCAGTGGTTCGATGTCAGCTCACTGCAGCTTCCACCCCGAGGTTCAAGTGATTCTCCTCCTCAGCCTCCCAAGTAGCTGGGATTACAGGTGCCCACACCACACCCAGCTAATTTTTTTGTATTTTTAGTAGAGATAGGGTTTCATCATGTTGGCCAGGCTGGTCTCAAACTCCAGATCTCAGGTGATCCACCTGCTTCAGCCTCCCAAAGTGCTGGGATTATAGGCGTGAGCAACCGGGCCTGGCTGAAATGTGCTTTTTAAATCTAAATATTTTAGAAGAAACTTTCATGAATTTAATGATAAACATTTAAGTATGAAGAAAAAGACAAAGTAGAGGGGAAAAAATAATTCTTGAAACCCAAAATTTGGTAAATCTAAATACTGTATTTTACAAATAAATGAACACACTTTTTTTTTTAGTTACTAAGGGGAGAGACAGTAATTCTGGGTCTCTAGGAAGCAAAAACAGTTGCAGCAGCAGGAAGAACTGTATCGTGAAGTGCAGACAAAGACACTTTATGGAGTTGTTATAAGAGGAAATTCACACGTAAAGAGAAGTTTTAAGATGTCTTATTTCATTTTATTTGGTAATATATTTGTATCATGAAATTAAAAAGGTACAAAATAATATATACAGTGAGAGATAAAGTCAGCCTTCTCCCTACAATGCATTTGCCCTCCTTGGAAGTTACCCCCTGCTACTGATTACTTATACACTCTTCAAAAAGTAATCGATACATTTATAAATATATAAGTTGGCAAATATATTGAGTTTTTTGCCCTCACAGAAATGGCAGTATGCTACATACATGGTTGTTACTTTCTTCTTCTTTTCTACACTTACCAATAATTTAGAAATCCTTCTACATCTGTACATAGAGTCCTGCCTTATTATTGTTAGCAGCTGTCTGCTATTGAAATTACATTATTTTATAATTCGATTGAAATGATAACCATTATTTATTTAATCAGTCTCTATAAATTGACATTTAAGTTGTCTCCAGTCTCTTACTTTTGTAGACACGACTGCAATGGATGCCCTTTTACATACATCATTTTGCATTGTGTGTATCTGTAGGATAAGTACTAGGATTAAGTCAGAGGATATGCACAATTAAAGTTGTCACAGACACTGCCAATCTGTCTTTCATAAGGGCTGTGCTAATCAAATTCCCAACCCCTTGTTTTCCCATACCTTGTCCACATCGTTTGAACCGGATTTTTTTTTCTTATCTTGGCCAATCTGCTAGGTGAAAATGATACATCCTTATATTTTGCTTTGTGTTTCTCTTATTATAAGTGAGTTGAGCACCTTTTTGTGGGTTTAAGAGAAGGGCTGGTCTTAATCAGGCCAAACTCTACTATAAAAAGGGGTAAAATGTTAAGGTATTATTGGCCAAGTTAAGACCAGCGGGGAGAAGTACATTTTAACGAGGGAAAGAGAACCCGGGAAAGTCCTGAACTATCCCCATAACAACGCCCTCCGAATCACTCCTCCACCCCTCTACCTGGCCAGGCCTGCACTACTTTTTTCTGGGCGAGAACTCCAGCAACCTTGGCAGAGCCCACGACAGCTCCCCACATTAAGCTAAGGCCAAACACCACCTGGGACCAAAATATACCAATGTGAGGCCGTCATTTCCAAAATGCCTTTTAGTCTCATAATCCTCAGCCCTGCTTTGACCTGATGCCCTCTCAACCTTTTCCCTGCACTTTTTTAGATCAACTCTGTTCAAAAGGAATATAACGTGAGCCACATATGTCATTTTAAGTTTTCTAGTAGCTATATTTTAAAAAGTAGAAACAGTTGTAATATAAATAAAATATGTAGGTACACTGTATCTAAAATATTTCAACATGTGATCAGTATTAAAAATCATTGAGATATTTTACACTCTTTTTGTACCAAGTCTTTGTAATCCACTGTGTATTCATTTACACTCACAGCACATCTCAGCTCAGACTGGCCACATTTCAAGGGCTCAACAGCAGCATGTGGCTAGACCTGCACTGTCTAACTGAATTTTCTGCAATGATGGAAATGGCAGATCCTTGTCTCCACATAAATACCTTCTGCCAGGAGCACTTTTCCTCTTCTTACGTAAATAGGATCCAGGCATGCTCCTAAGTCACTGTACAAACCTTGGGCATTTCTTGTGGAGATCACTTATTCTTCCACACCCCATATTACCAGATCCAGTTCCTCGTGCACTTCAGTCTAGATCTGAGACTATGAGAAACACGAGTAAACATGTAGCTTTTTAAATTAAATTGAATTAAAAATTCAGTTCCTCAGTTGCACTAGCCACATTTCAAGTGCTAAATAGCTGCATGTGGCCAGTGGCCACTATATTGGACAGTGCCAGTCTGGACCATTTCTCTTACACTATCAGATAAAGTCCTCTCTCCTGCCATGCAGATCAGCTCTAGAACCTCCAGCCATCCCTTCTAGAAGTCATGGAGCTACCTCAGTTGATAAAGAATTCTAGAGGCTCCTCCTCCTTCTTTGTAGCCTTCAGAGCTGCCCCTCAGTGTCTCACCCCTGCTCCCAGCATCACACGGGGGCTTTTGAACAACTGTATACATCTAGGTAACAGCCTGGCTGAACATTTCTTGTACCTCCTGAACTCCAGCCTCACTATCATTCCATTTCAGTCCCCAACTCCCAGAACTTGACCCTTGATCTGGTCATTGCCAGACACTACCCATCTCAGAAATTTTTATTCCTTTATTTATAAGTAATTAACAAGTAGTGCATACTACTTTCTTCTTGGGGAAAAAAAAATGAACCATGCAGCTAAAGGGAAAGTCCCTCTTGGCCATCCCACCCCCACCATTTCAGGCCCCCCCTCTCAAGCCCTTCTCCCAAGCCCATACCCTTTGTTTTCCGAGACATGGATGAGTGTGTGCACATCATTCTGCTACTTGCTTTTCTGAGCAATATATTCTTGCAGACCTTTTCAAGTCAGTATATGCAGACCCACCTCTTCCTTGTTATATGTACATGGGGGAACAGGTAACATAATTATTTCGTTAAAACCCAAAAAAGAATGAAAAGATGTACAATGAAAAGTTTCCCTCCCCATTCCTGTCCCTTGTCTACACAGTTCTCATGCTAGTTTCCTAGGTTACCACCATTGTTTGTTTCTTATGACAAATAGTTATTCTTCATGCATTTCCATCAAATAGGAATATAGGTTGTTTTCCCCCCATTTTGCACACAATTTATGCATATTTTATGCATTGTTCTGCAGCTTAAAGTGCCTTTCCATATCTTTCAGAACATCTTTGTCGCTTTTACAGAGGCATGGTATTCCCCCTGGATGGCTATACTATAACTTAACCAGGCCCCGTCAATGCAGTCTTGGTTCATTTTCAATGTTTACTATTACCATCAGTGCTATAATAAAGAATCTTGTACCTATGTCACTTTCCATGTGTGTAAATATGTCTGCAGCATAAAGTCCCCAAAGGGTAACTGCACAGTCAAAAGGTATTTGAATAGCTAATTTTGATAGATTTTGCCAAGTTGCCTTCCATGGGAGCTGTGCCAATTTGTACTCCATCAGTGCTCATCTTGGTCTCTTTTGTTTGTTTGTTTTTTAAGAGATGGAGTCCCAGTGTGTCACCCAGGCTGGAGTGTAGTATTGCAATCATGGCTACTGCAGCCTCAAAGTCCTGGGCTCAAGCAATCCTTATCTCAGCTTCCCCAGTGGCTAGGACTACAGGTGTATGCCACCATACTCAGCTAATTTTTAAATTTTTTTGTAGGAATGTGTCTTGCTATGTTGCCCAGGCTGGTCTCAAACTGCTGGCCTCAAGTGATCCTCCTGCCTCAGCCTCCCAAAGTGCTGGGATTACAGATGTGAGCCACCATGCCTGGCCTATCTTGGTCTTTTAACTGCTGCAGAATATTCTCAAGTACAGAGAATATATCCCAAAGTGTATAAGCCCTGCTACTGATGTAGCACATAAGGTTGTTTTCAACTGTTTTGTTACAAACAATGCTGCAATAAATACTCTTATATGTGCTTCCTTGTGCATGTATTTCTCTAGGATAATTAAATAAAATGATGAGAGCAAAGGAAGCAGCTGGTGGAAAGGCTCTCAGGTGGAACAGAGCTCAGAGAGAGGAGAAGTGTGAGGAAGCCTGTGTGGCTGGAGCCAGGGAGCAGTGATGGGGGAGGTCAGAGTCTTCAGGGCAGATGTGGGGGCAGGGGTTGGAATAGGGCATGGAGGCCATGGTAAGGTTTTGCAGTTTATTCTAAGGTCAAAATTATCTGATTTACATTCTCGAAGACCACTGGCTGCTGCATAAAATATGGTTTAAAGAGAAGGGGTGAAGGCAGGAGAACGGGCACCAGAGGCCTGGCTGAGGGGAAATGGATAAATCCTTAACAGGTCACACCAAATGGGAAATAAATGTAACAGGAAGTGTCCTGCTCCCAACAAAGACCACTGAGAGGGGTCTGCAGAGTGCAATGATGGACATAAGAATCAACGAGACAGACACAGCCTCTGCCCTCAAAGGTCTTAACCTCTAGCAAGGGATACAGAGATTAAGCCAATAATTGCAGGTGTAGACAACAGTCCACCTACAGTGTGACAGGGAATGGAGAATAGAGGCTTTGAAGTCAGATTGCTCTGCATTTCTAACTCTGCTCCCGGATTTGCAAGCTGTGTTCCTTTGGTCAAGTCTCTCTCTCTGTCTTTCTCTCTCTCTCTGTCGTGTGTGTGTGTGTGTGTGTGTGTGTGTGTGTGTGTGTGTGTGTCCCTCTCTCTTTTTCTTCCTTCCCTCCAACTCAGCCCTCCCTCCTCTCCTCTCCCTCTCATCCGATTTCTTTATCTGTAAGGGTTAGTGAGAGGATTAAATGAGATCATTTTTGAAAAGCGCCTAGCACTGGTAAAAAGGAGATAATTATATTGGGTGAATGAATGGAAAAAACCTTCCCCTTTATCTACCATCTGTCTTCATGTGCCCCTGCCGGCCATTCCAGGCAATGATTTTGATTGTAAATTCCTACTACCTCCTCCAACTATAGGATGTGGTTACCAATGGCGTCAACAGGCTCATTAGCTCTTTGCATGTGGTTGTGCCAGAATCATGAGTTGCCAACTAATGCAAATTAATTGTTTACACTCCTTTGGGTTTATTCTTTTCCCTATGTTACTCTTTTTAAAGATAGACAAAATTATTTCTTTTCCCTTTTCCCCCTTTATTATCAGGAAATTTGAAACAGACTGGGAACAGTAGATGGAAGAATTAATTTATTTGATTAATGGAGACCAAATTATTATGGTTAAGTTTTTGTTTCAGACCACAGCTCCATGGGGACATTAATAAATGTGATTGCTTTTGCTAGAATATTCGTTAATCCTGTGGTTTAGTGTGCTGATAATGGGACGTGCTGCTCCACTGACTTTTAATGAGCTTATTCCACTGGCTAGCAGAAAAGCAACAAAAATAATTTTACAAACATATACATGCTTAGAGGACTAAGGGAGTTTTAAAATCTCCTTATGCTCTCAGTATATTTCACTGAGATGTACGTAAATGTAACTGCTTTTTTCTTTTCTTACAGGCTTTTTTCAATAGACCTTTTAAAAATTAAAAATTAAAATCTGAGGAATAGTTGCTATGAACTGAATTATGTCTCCCACAAAATTCCTATGCTGAAGCTCTAATCCTCATGTGGCTGTAGTTGAAAATATAACTCGTTAGGAAGTGACAAAGGTTAAATTAGGTCTTATCAGTAGGGCACTGATGCAATAGAGCTGGTGGCCTTATAAGAAGAGGAAGAGACCCTTCTCTCCCTCTTTCTGCCATGTGAAAAGGTAGCTGTCTGCAAGCCAGGGAGAGCGCCCTCCTCAGAAACCAACCCTACTAGACCTTGATCTGGGTCTTCTAGGCCCTAGAAGAGAAAATAAGTATCAGTTGTTTAAGTCACCCCAGTATGGTACTTCGTTATGGCAGCCCTACCGGCAAATCCTAAAACAATGTGACTTATTCTGAGTTATTGGGATGTTTAAAGACTTTATCTGGCTTGAAAGATTTAATTAAGATGACTTGTTTTTAGCAGTTATGGGGTTCTGCCTTCTTTGTGAGTAAATAATTCAAAACTGACACAGTATTATGATGACAAGAGACGGTGCCTGTTGATTCAGGTTTTATCCACAATTGTAAGTGAAACAATGCCATTTACAAAATCACCAGGGCTTTCCACTCTAGGACAATAGGTTTCCTACGTGTCAAATCAAATGTTAACTCTTATGTATACCTCTCATACCTTCCTCTTCCCTCATACAAATTTATATAAATCAATGCATGCATATGTAGGCATGTTTTTTCCCTGTTTTTTATTTAATATGAAATTAAAGCCTTCTGACTCAAGAGAGTGAGCCAAACGTACACATTTGCCTCCTGCTGTTCTAGACACCATCAACCACTGTGTAGATATTTCTGGTATTTTTAAAAGTGGTAGGGGTGGATAAAATTAAAATATCAACCCCAGAGCCCAAAGTACAATAAAAAATCAATAAATAAAAAATTGCAAAAAAAAAAAAAAGAATATCTTAAACAATACTGTAGTGTTGCTACACTAAGATTTGGTGTTTTCAAGACCAGAAATTCTTGAAAAAAGTGGCTATGATTACTTTCTGGAATTGTTTACTCCTCTCAGGTTATTTTTGTTGATCTTTAGAACTTCTACTTTATTTTGGAAAATTTTTAAAGGACAACTTCTTCTTTTATTTTTCAGTCAGACTTATAGCTAATCTTGTATTTTTATGTAGTTTCTCAATATAATCATATATCTGGGCTTTGAACAGGTTTCCCTTTATTAAAAATATGTATTTACTGGCAAAATAAATAAATAAATAAACAATTAAAACATCAAAGAGAACAGAAGAGAAAGCCACCAATGGACAGGACATTTCTGGAAGACAGATAAAGCAGAGAAAGCCAAAGCTCCAGAATACACCCAGGAGGAGGATGCAGAGAACGTTGACAGAGAACCCTTGCAACAGTGTTTTACAAGGACATCACATCTAAATGGCTTAGCATGGTGTGACTGCTCAATAAATAGCTGTTATGTCATTATTCTGAACTGTTTTTGTCACTCCAGGTCAACACATACACATGTAATTTATTCTTTAGTAGAGTCGTATAATATTCCATAACTTGTCCATCCATTTCCTTAATTAAAAACCCTTCAGATTATTTTGTGGGTTTTTTCCTGAGCATGTGGTCTACAAACAGAAATGGTGCAACAACGACAACAAAAATGGTGCAACAAATTTATGCCTCTACTCTTTAATTGTTGATACTTCTATTTCTGGATTTTCAAAAGTGGAACTGCTGGGTCAAAAGGTAGGTGCAAGTTTAATTTTACTGATTTACCTATTGATTTAACTTTCCCAAGGATTGTGGCAGGTCACACTGTCACCAGCAATGCTGAGGAAAGCCTGTTTGTTAGTCCACTTGCTGTGGACTTCCCCAAACTGAGATTATATATATATACTCTCAACCTACTAAGATGCAAAACTGAGATGTAAGCCCAAGCAAACTCACTCTGAACCTTACTCTTCTAAATATTCATACGAACAGCTAATTATGCCAACAGCATTCATAAACATCCTTTTCCACTTAATTGAAACACAAACTTCATGATTATCTTATTCCATTTGTGTTGCTATAAAGGAATACTAGAGGCTTGGTAATCTATAAAGAAAAGAGATGTATTTGGCTCACAGTTTTGCAGGCTGTAAAAGAAGCATGGCACCCGCATGTACTTCTGGCAAGGGGTTCAGGAACCTTTAACTCATGATGGAAAGCGAAGGGGAGCCAACATGTGCAGATATCACATGGCGAGACAGAAAGCAAGAGAGAGGTGCCAGTCTCTTTCTAACAACCGGTTCTTACAGGAACTAACAGAGCAAGAACTCACTCATTACTGTGAAGACAGCACCAAGCCATTCATGAAGCATCTGCCCCTGTGACCCAAAATGTCTCCCATTAGGCCTCATCTCCAATATTGAGATCAAATACAGGAATGAATATCCAGACTACATCAATGATACAAATTCTCAAATATAGTCAGTCTCTGGATTCTATTGCAGTTGTGTTGCAATTCCATTGTTTCGATTTTAGTAGCTTTATAGTAAATGTTGTCTCTCTCTCCAGTAAGGCAGGAGTTCCCTCACTAGTCTTCTAAATTTATCCAATAAACCTTTGCATATTTTGATTCCATACAAACATTTAAATCATTTGTCCAGGTCCAAAGAAACTATATCTGTATGTCTTGACTTGGATTTCATTAAATGTGTTTGTTAATGCGTTAAGAATTGATACGTATGTATTAAATCTCTCTATCCATCCATATGGTATAATATTCTATTTATTTAGGTTCTTCAATAAAAGATTAAAGTTTTCTTTTAATATAATTCCTGTACCTTTGTCATTGAATTTATTCTAAGTTATTTTATAACTTTGTCACTATTGTGAAAGAGTTATTTTCCCCCATATCTATTTAGGCAATTGCTAATATAAAAGAAAGCTAACAATTTGGGCATATTTATCTTGTATTCAGCAATTGGACTAAAGTCTCTAATTGTTCCCATTTGTTTTTAATAAAGTCTTTTGCATTTTCCAGGTATAATGCAAAAAGTTTATCCTTTTTTTCAATAATTGCACCAGTTGTTAAATTTATGGAAAGGAAGTCTTATTAGATTATTTAAAGCCTTCAGAAAACATTGAATAATAGTGGTGAATGTGGATATTCCAGTTTTGTCCTTGATCTTAATGGCATTAGCTTTAATTTTTCATTCCATCATATTATGTTGCTGATTGTAATTCATAGCCTTTAAAAGGTTTCAGTAGTTTTCTTCTGTTCTCCTATTTGAAATTGTTATTTGAAAATCAACTTAATTTTATTTTATTTTTCATCTATTGTCATAATCACATTATCACTTGGTAATATTCTAGATTGTGTTGATATATTTCCTAATGTTATAGAACACTATAATTCTTGATAAGCACTACATGATCATTCCTATGCTTCTCAAACCATTCCAGACCATGGAAAAAGACAGAAAGCTCTTTAGTTCACTGTATGATTTTGCCATGTCCTCAATACCAAAACCTACCACAAAATATGTAACACAAAAATTGTAAAGCAATCTTACTTATAAGGATCAAAGAAGGCCGGGCGCCGTGGCTCATGCCTATAATCCCAGCACTTTGGGAGGCTGAAGTGGGAGGACTGCTTGAGCCCAGGAGTTCAAGACCAGCCTGGGCAACACAGCAAAACCCATCTCTACTTTCTATAATTAAAATAAATTAAATTTTAAAAAGATAGAAGTAAACCATTTTAAATATTAGCAAATTAAATCCAGCAGTGTTAAAAAATGATATGAGTATAATTAGAAAACACAAAAGATTCGACCAAAAAAGTATGAGTGAAAGAATTGAAAAAATGGCTAGATATATGATACATATCAAAAACTAACAGCTTTTCTGCACACTTACAACAACCAGTTAGAAATGGAAATAAATATATCCTATTCATACAACAGTTTCATATTTTAAGAGAATTTTTGGAAGAAAAATTATTTTCAATGTTATGTGGAACATAATCTTGAAAATGGAAAGTTAACATGGGTGGAGCACTGCCTGCTGTCTAATGATTAATTCATGGAAGCCCATTTGGAGACAGAGCCCTGGATGCTTCACTGACTTATCAGGTCTTCATTCCTTCAGCCAGGATAAGTGCACCAGCCAAATTCAAAACAATCCTGTAATTTCCCAGAAAATATTCATTAAGTTTAATTTCAAAAGAGAATTCATGGGCTTAATTTCATTTTTTTCAGGTGGCTGATGTTCACTTTAATAGTCTGTTAAAAGTTGGGTTGTCACTGTTAACTATGTTTTAAACAGCTGTTTAAACATATTAAAAGTCCCCTGGAGAGAAAGAACTAGGTTGTTTCATTCATTGGAAATTTCCTATTTCTAGGAATACATTCATTCATTTATTAATTTAACAAATAGGTACTGCATACACAGCAGGCACTGCAGATAGAATGGTAGCACAACCAGGACAGGTCCCTGCCCTCACGGAGCTTATAAACTAGTAGGCTGAGGTTAGTGCTGCACAAAAATTGTGACTGACTTGTTTCCTTTCTTTTGGAATGACAAGATAGAGCACAACTGGTTATCTCCAAATGTGATTATCTGTACGACTGAACAAATAGAGTCTTTTATCATAAAAAAATACTAATAACAGTATATTCAGTAATTGCTAATGCTACACAGAGAAAATTCCTTTTCCAGTCCAATTCTATATCTGCTCTCCTCCACTACTATACAGGGCACACGTTCTCCTAGTAGAAAGAGAAGCAGCATTTCCTCTCTGCCTTCTCTCTGGGGCTGAGGTCAGCCTTGGGCTGAGGCCAGCATGAGTCAGCTTGCCCTGCAACGATGCTTGCCTCTGCCTCAAGGCAGGCCTTGCTACAACCTTGATGCACACAGATAGTGTGTGTATCCAGGGTCCAGGGCGGAGGCCCATGCATACCTGATGAATCTCTATGGGACAGGGAGTATGAAACCTACTCTGGCTTTGAGTTGACAGTACAGTAAGAAGAAACATTTCAGTCTCTTTATTTTTCCAAAAAGAAGTTTGTAAATTATAACAGGAGCCACCAAGCTGTTCATATATTCGATCTCGTAATTCTATTTGCAGGAATTTATGTCAAGGAAACAACCTGAAAGAAAAAAAAAAGTCCAAATATATTTTCATAATAATGTAAATGGTAATCAATTACATTATTATGATAAACAAATTCTTAGCATCCCAAATACTTCCAGTGGAGAACTATAATGTGATCTGTATTAAACATCCTAAAGGTATTAAAAACGTAAAGGATGTATATAATGTTATTTCATGGAAATATGTACATTTAAAACAACATAAGATGGAAATCACACATGGATTACAATTGTATGAAACAGTTGTGTGTATATTAAGAATAATTGGAAGAGAATTTAGAATACTGTCAATGGGGAGTTTATTAGCTTTTTTCCCTAAAAATTCTTTTTTTTTTTTTTTGAGATAAAGTCTCACTCTGTCACCCAGTCTGAAGTGCAGTGGCATGATCTCACCTCACTGCAACTTCTGCTTCCCGCATTCAACCGATTCTCGTGCCTCAGCCTCCCAACTAGCTAGGATTACAGGTGCATGCCACCACACCCAGCTAATTTTTCTATTTTTAGTAGAGATGAAATTTCACCAAGTTGGCCAGGTTGGTCTAGAACTCCTGACCTCAAGTGATCCACCTGCCTCGGCCTCCCAAAGTGCTGACAGTACATGCATGAGCCACCACGCCTGGCAAAAATTTCTTTATTTTAAAAAAAACACCCTCTTATGAAAAGAAGAAATGGCAACTGACACTTCAACACATAAAAGGTATTCTTGCTAGACTTAAAAGGGCAGCACAGAAGCAGTTGCCTGCATGTTGCAATTTGTCCATCTGTCCTCTGCTCAGCTTCTCCAGGTCCTAAATATGATATCAGGTTCCGAGGCTCCATCACTCTCATAGACCACCCTGATGTCCTTTATTGAGACCAAGCATGCATCTCAACTTTGTGTTTCTGGTTGCTGTGCACCCCGTGTTTCCCATTAAATATGGCCACCCTCCAGGCCTGAGGCCGACTGTCTGCCTGCAACACTACCAAGGTGTCTTTTCTGTGTTCTGCCACAGGAGCTTCCTCCCAGCACCTTCAGGTGGAGCTGTAACTGGATTATATCCAGGTATTCACCCCATTACTAAAATTCATCCCTTTAAATCTCAATGGCTTTTCATTTTCAAGGATCCCTATTAAGAAATAAACACTTTTGAAAGTTGTACCCTGTTAAGCCAGTGTTTATGGTATCGTGGCTGGGTTTGTTGTTCCTTGAGTAAAGGGAGCAGAGGAATAACAGAAATAGCAGCCTTTTATTGACAGCCATTCTTTGTCTGGCACTTTTTTCCTTTCTTTTTGAGACAGTCTCACTCTGTCACTCAGGCTGGAGTGCAGTGGCACCATCTCGGCTCACTGCAACATCCGCCTCCCAGGCTCAAGCAATTCTCATGCCTCAACCTCCCAAGTAGCTGGGACTATGGGCAACGCCACCACCCCAGTTAATTTTTGTATTTTTAGTAGAGATGGGGTTTCACCATGTTGGACAAGCTGGTCTTGAACTCCTGGTCGCAAATGATCTGCCCACCTTGGCCTCCCAAAGTGCTCAGATTACAGGCATGAGCCACAACACCCAGCCTGTCTGGCACTTCCTATGCATCAAACTTCACAACAACCTTGCAGGAAAGCATTATGGTTTCTCTTTACAGATCAGAGAGGTTAAACAACTTGCCCAAGGTCACACAGCTGGTATATGGCAAAGTTAAACTTCAAGCCCAGGCCCATGTGACTTAAAACTAGGGTACCTTTCAACCACTTCTCACTGTGCACCCTGTGTAGCCTCAGGGAAAGCACAGGGCTGAGAATTAGAAGCCTAGCTGTGTGACCTTGAGCAAGACTCTTCAATTCTCTGGGCTGAGGAAATGAGCAAAAGGGCCCCCAAAGGCCTTCCTTTCCCATTTCACCCCAGAGACCACTGCTATACTGTCACAGATCCACATATGGCACAATTCTAGGCAGTTGACTGTGTCCACAGCCCCTGCCAGAGGGCGAGTAGCAGCACCCCAACCCCCCTGGCTGCTCCGAACCCTCTGGCTAGGGGGCTGTGCCCACAGCGGCTATTTAGAAAATTTGGAAAAATATGATTCTGGGAACCGTATCATAGGGAGAAGATAATGTTGTGTTTCTTTTTTGATATTAGGCACAATAATACTAGTTCTAGTTCCACCTCTGCGATATTGACAAAAATATCATCCTCGCCCCCCTTGACATTAGAACTGAAATCACAGGGGGGTTTCACCCCTTGCAATATTTAATTCAGTATAATGATTTTTTTTGTGGACCTTAGTTACAATATCAGAGCGTGGTGTACACCTCTTGCCATATTGAGAGTGTTACCATATGGGCAGTAATATCATCCTCTCCTTCCCTGGGTATTAGGAACCGTATCACAGGGCGGGTGTACAGCCCCTGCCACAGTGTGAGTAATATCATCTCTCATCCCCTAGATATCAGAAACAACATCACTAGGGGTTTGTGCGCTTCCTGAGATATTTGGAGTAATATCCTCTCCGTTTTCGGATATTAGAAACAATATTACAGTGGTGGTGTACACTTCCTGCGATATTGAGAGTATAACCATCCTCTCTCCCCCGGATATTAGGAACTATATCACAGAAGTGTTGTACACTGCCTGTGATATTGGAGCAATCACAGAGTGTACACTTGCTTTCACAATGGGAGTAATATCTACTTAGGATATTATGGATAATATCACAAAATGTACACACATGGGTGTATACCCACTTTGATATTAGGAGTAATTTTTATCTGATATACTAAAAATAATATCCCAGAATGCAGTCATAATGTATACATTTATTGGGATATTACAATAAATGTATACAATATGTACAATATGTACATTTATTGTGATGTATATATTGTACACAATACATATGTACAATAAATGTACATAATGTGTACAATATGTACATTTATATGTACATAATGTATACACATGTGTACATGAGTACAATATGCATTTACTGTAATATCACAATCACATATAATCACAATATATAATCACAATAATATATATAATACATATCACAATAAATGTACATATTGTACACATGTACATATGTATTGGGTACACATTATGTACATATACATTTATTGTCATATTACAATATGTACACATGTACACAATGCACACATTATGTACATATGTACTATATGTACACGTGTACATATATATGTGCACATTATGTACATTATGTACAGATGTACAATATGTACACGTGTCACGTGCACATTATGTAGATGTACAATATGTACATGTGTACACATTATGTAGAGATATACAATATGTACACATGTACACATATGTGCACATTATGTACAATATGTGTACACGTGTACATATATGTGCACATTATGTAGATATGTACATAATGTGGGCTGTACTCACAGCCCCCGTCAGAGGCCGAGTAGCAGCACCCCAGCCCTGCCTGGCTGCCACGAACCCTCTTGGCTAGGGGGCTGTGCCCATGGCTCCCGCCTGAGGGCGAGTAGCTGCACCCCCGGCCCCCCCCTGGCTGCTACGAACCCTCTGGCTAGGTATCAAGGGTGGCCAAGTATCAAGGGTGGCTAGATATCACGGGGTGGCCAAGTATCAAGGGTGGCTAGATATCACGGGTGGCCAAGTATCAAGGGTGGCTAGATATCACGGGTGGCTAAGTATCAAGGGTGGCCACCATAATCAAATCTTCCCCAGCTCTTACATAAAGAAACAAGCACAGGACTCCTTACACACATGGAAAGAAAATCCTTTCTGATATACAGCTCTCAGGTAGAAATTTCAAGCTCTGTAATATAAACACTTTTCAGTATAATGTGTGGAAAGTGTGGGAATGTTACTGGTTGTCACCATGGGCCAGGATTAGCAGTAAGGAGATCCTCTTGGGACAGGGTTAGGGGAGCTCTGAATTTGTGGAAAGGGATGGAAAGATGAAATACGTCCAGACATAGTTTTCACACTCAGGGCTAAATAATACCATCCTAGGCTCTGTCACCAAAGAAAATACACTGAATGCAAATGAGAGGAATCATTACATTTGCAATAAAAGCCCCCTGAAAAGGTGAGGCAATAAGGCATAAATTGTTCTTTTCCAAAGAACTACCACTAGGTGCAACCTTCCTGTGTCATACACAGATATATAACCACCCCTCTTGAAAATACAAGACTATACTTTCCTAAGTGTCTTATTGGGCACATTAGGTAAAATGAAATCCAACCTCAATCAAGCAGAAAGTCATTGAAAGTTCAACTTCCACCCATTTGTTATTGACGCTGAACTCCAGTCTTCCTCTGCCTCTCATGCACCCACATTTCCCAGAGCTATTTCCCTTCCCGAGCGTCTGCAGCCAGCACTGGGCTAGACTCCACACTCCCTGGGAGTCTGTCAGGTCACTTGGCACCTACAGGAGCTGCCAAGTTCAAGGGAGGGCACATGGAGAAGGCCTGCAACAAACCTGGCGGCAGCCCTGAGGACTGGGTGCTCTCTGTTCTTCTTCCCAAACACGGCCAGCCATGGGACTCTGTGTGCCAGTGAGGCCATCCCAAGCATTAGTGCCAGGAGTAGGCATGGGCCTCTGTGTAAACTAGATCTCTCTCTGCAGCTACACTCTCACCAGTGGGTCAAAAATTAGTGTGCAGTGGTCTTAAAAGCTTTTATGGCTTTTATCCCCCCCAAAATTCTAAGCATTTTAAAAGAAGGCTTTTAGGGGAAGGCTCTGTTAAGTTCCAAAAGTTCAGACCACAGGTAAAGAGTGTAAATGTTTGATACCTGTATGCCACTATATCTGCACTGCCATTTGCTTCTATTTCAGGTAAGGTGAAAACATGGTGAGACAGAATCCTAAACAGACTCTGCTGAGCTGCAGGGGTGCTAACTGATGCTATTAATAGAAGAGATTTGAGGAATTCTCTTTGATACAAACTACTTTGTTAGAACTGACCTTTAAAATTCAAATCAAAGCACTGAAACTCTTTTCAATCATAATAGTCCATGTTATATGTTGTTTCTTTCCAGATAAATTACTAGTCCAGCAAATCAACATGCCTCATTGCAGAGACTCAGAGGAGCAGGGATGGGTTGTGTAGCACACATCACTTTTGTTTTGTTGGAAGGTCCCCATCCAAGTGATTGATTCTGAAGTGCAGAAACGACTGCCCTAGTCACTGAGGTTCACAGCCAACAGCTTTTGTGTTTTCTATTTTTGGTTTAGCATTTCTGGGTTGTGGAGGTTGGTTAATTAGAGAAGATTCTGCCAGCAGAGTCAATACACATAATGTGAATGGAGCCTAACTCTGGGCTTAGAAAGCTTGCAGGGAGGGGGATCTTTTAATCATTCCACAAATGTTTACTAAGTGCCTACTATGTGCCAGGTACTCTGCCAGATGCTGCAGATGGAGTGGCGAGCGAAGCCCTTGCCCTCGTAGAACATATATTTCCAAAGGAAAGAAAGGAATGAATAGCTGTATATTGCAGCACATATTACACAAACTCAGATCACGAAAATATGAAGAAAATAAAGCAGGGTGTGGAGGCAGAGAGTGAGGCAGGGTGAGGGAGCTGTCAGTTTAGGACGGGGGGCAGTAAAGCTTTCTGAGAGGTGACGAGATTGAGCAGAGAACTCAATAAAGGGAAGGTCTGGGAGGAAAGCCTCCGAGGCAGAGGCAGGCAGAGAGAAACAGCAAGTGAAGGGCCCCAAGGCAGCTGTGAGCCCACCAGTGAATCAAGAAAGGGCGCCCCTTCTGAGCAGACAGCCCAGACCTGGGCTGAGTGTGGCCAGCAGAGCGTGGTTTGCCTATTAGCCTCCCTCTGCCCCCTCAGCTGGGCTGCTGTACAGGGGACAGCCTGTGCACGACCACAGGAAGCCTCTCCTAGTGGCATATGCTTGGGAGTAAGAGGGGGCAGCAGGAAGGCTGGTGGAGAGGAGAGAGGACAGAATGAGGGAGGGTGGTAATTAGCAATGTCAGTCTTTAAAAAGCCTTTTCTTATCTGAACTCACCACTTCCAGCCATGCAGGACAGAATTCAAAGGCAGCTCCTTCACTGGGCTCTCCCTCCATTCCCCATTAGGGGGACAGCTCTCTGCCATCAACTATGTGGCTGAAGTAGAATTTTAAAACCACATTGGCCCTAATGATGACAACATTCCAATTTGGAAACTTACAACTGGCTATTTCCATGCCCGTCTCAACATATAAATTTTCTCCTCCTTTCCCCTTTGTTTCCCTTCATTTATAGTATCTGTACCCATGCTAGTCTCTCCTTACACAGGCATTCTGTGCAGCCAAGTCAAAAGAGCCCAGCATGTATGTAAAAACACAGATTTTTTAAAAAATTACCAAAAAAACCCAAGTAAAACAGATTTTCCTCACCCCTTCTCCATTCCTAATCCCTTTATAAGAGATGAAAATTTTCATTTTCTACTTTATTGAATTGTTTAAAATGCTTTATAAATCTATTGCTGACAACTACTCTGAAAGTAATTGTTCAATTCCTTGATATTCGGATTTTCTTTTTCTTTTTGTCAGACAGGGTCTCACTCCATTGCTCAGGCCAGAGTGCAGTGGCGCAATCGGGCTCACTGCAGCCTCTGGAGCAATCATGGCTCACTGCAGCCTTGACCTCCAGGCTCCAGTGATCCTCCCACCTCAGCCTCCTGTACAGCTGGGACTACAGATGTGTGACACCACGCCTAGCTTTTAAATTTTTTCTGGAGACAGGGTCATCTACAATTATGCTGCCTAGGCTTGCTGTGTTCCCACTTCAGCCTCCCAAAGTGTTGGGATTATAGGCGTGAGCCACCATACCTAGCCCGAAAATGGTTTTGAAAATTTGACAAAACACAGTGTTGTGTGGTGTCGTGTTCACATCTATCAGACCTGGGTAAGCTTGTGCCCTTCTAAGTGGTTAGTACAAAAGAGTTTAAAGACGACAGATATAAGGTATGTACACTGCTGACACACCTGTTAGAAATGTTAAGTGAAGATTTCCATTGCACTCTGGAGCTGGGAATATGGAATGGAATTGTAGCCCACAGAGTTGTTTCATTCCCATTTTCCTTCCCTCCCCCACACATACCCAATTAAACAATGTTGGTATAATCAGGAAGCTTCCAGAATTCAAGAGTGGCCATTCCATTCTCCAGCAGCCAAACCTATGTGTCAATTACAAGTGAGTGAGTGTAGGCATTGTTACCATAAAGGAGAAACCAGAGAATGTGAGAGGCAAGCCAAGGGACAGACAAACAAATTATGCAGGATTGATGGTTCTCCCAGAGATGAACAAGTGTGGTTGGCTCGTGACTGTCAATGCTACATGGTTTGCTTGCCAGAGGGTGCTTTACCCTCACCCCAGCCCTGACCCCTAAGGTGCTAAGGTCAGGGATGGGGTGCAAGTGTCTATCTAGCACATTACTTAAAAGTAAAAACATCAAATGCTTAATGGTGTTTAGTGCAGTGTTAAAATGTTCCCAGTTTCAAAATGGCTGCCCCAAATACATAATCACAAAATGGTTGCATTTAAGCATTGTGGATCCATTTCCCTGCAACTGAGAACAGGGGTGACTCTGACTTAACTTTGTTATGCTCCAGTTCACTTCTCTGCTCTTCCACACCCTGAGCTTCTAGTATCAGCTTTGGACATAATTGGTGTTTATTACTGCTTGTTAAATTAAAAACTGGGTTGGTTGTGGTGGTGTCATCCCAGTTACTAGGGAGGCTGAGGCAGGAGAATTGCTTGAGCATGGGAGGCAGAGGTTGCAGTGAACCAAGATGGGGACAGAGTGGGACTCCATCTCAAAAAAAAAAAAAAGAGATGATCCAAGATGGCGGATTAGACCCAACTCCAGTGCACAACACCCACCAAAAAGAGACGCAGAAACCCAGAGATCTCCTATCTCCAACCGAGGTACCAGGTGCATTTCAGCGGGTCTGGTCCGAAGGTGAGCAAAGCCCACTCAGGGCAGACCGAGGCGGGGGAGGGGTGCTGCTTCACCCAGAAAGTGCCTCTGACCAGCGAGCCAGAGGCTCCACCTCTGGTGCTCTGGTCCAGATACAGCGCTTCCCCAAAGCCTCAGCAATACACAGAACAGGGGATCTTTGCCAGTCAAGCACCAGGAATTACAAGTGCGGAGTTAAATAAGAGTCTGCAGACTGAGCTATCACCACCTCCCCCAGCCCAGAAAGAGAGGGAGCTGTAAGTGGGAGCAGCTGGGCGGCCCCAGCCCCATGACCGGAGAGAGAGAAAGCTGAAAGGTGGAGACTGCCGGGTGCGGCTGGGCGGGTCCCTAACCTCTCCCACAAACCCCAGAGGGCTGAAGCTGTGTAGTGGGTTGCGTAGCCAGTGCCACAGTCTGAGAGGAACCCTGAATGATCCAGCCCAGTGGAGGAAGGGCACAATCCACCACTAGAGGAGTGGGACTGGGCTACATGTTTTAACAAAAAACACAAGAAGCCTACGTAGCAACGGGACGGCGTTCTCAACAACCCAGCAGCGCCTACGGGTCAGCGGAAGAGGTGGGCCTAATCTCCCAGCATAAACAAAAAAGATACAGGAAGCTTCCCCAGTAACCTGAAGGAGTCCCTAGAAACCCAGTAGCGCCCCCACAGGCAGACAAGCGACCTCATCAAGCAGCTCTCTGACACCACAGCCAGGTAAATCCACAAAGATGGGAAAAAAACAGCGCAAAAAAGGTGAAACCACCAAAGACCAGAACACCTCTTCTCCTTCAAGGAATCACAACTCCTCAACAACACAGGATCACAACGTGACCGAGAAGGAGTGCGAAGAATTGACAGAAACAGGATTCAGAAGGTGGATAATAACAAACTTCTCAGAGCTAAAGGAACACGTTCTAACTCAATGCAAAGAAACCAAAAACCTTGAAAAAAGGTTAGACGAAATGCTAACTAGAATAACCAGCTTAGAGAAGAACATAAATGACTTGATGGAGTTGAAGAACACAGCACAAGAACTACGTGAAGCAAACACAAGTTTTAATAGCCGAATCGATCAAGCAGAAGAAATGATATCAGAGATTGAAGATCAACTCAAAAAAGAGAAGGCAATACAAGAGAAAAAAGAGTGAAAAGAAATGAACAAAGACTCCAAGAAATATGGGATTATGTGAAAAAACCTAATCTACGCTTGATCGGTGTACCTGAATATGACGGGGAGAATGAATCCAAGCTGGAAAACACACTCCAGGATATTATCCAGAAGAACTTCCCAAGCCTAGAAAGGCAGTCCAAATTTCAAATTCAAGAAATACAGAGAACTCCACAAAGATATTCCTCAAGAAGAGCAACCCCAAGGCACATAATTGTCAGATTCACCAGGGTCAAAATGAAGGAAAAAAGCTAAGGGCAGCCAGAGAGAAAGGTCAGGTCACCCACAGAGGGAAGCCAATCAGACTCACAGCAGATCTCCTGGCAGAAACTCTACAAGCCAGAAGAGAGTGGGGGCCAATAGTCAACATCCTTAAAGAAAAGAACTTTCAACCCAGAATCTCATATCCAGCCAAACTAGGCTTCACAAGTGAAGGAGAAATAAGATCCTTTACGGACAAGCAATTATTGAGAGATTTTGTCACCACCAGACCTGCCCTACAAGAGCTCCTGAAAGAAACGCTACGCATGGAAAGGAACAAGTACCAGTCACTGCAAAAGCAAACCAGTTGGCAAAGACCAAAAATGCAATGAAGAAAATGAGTCAACTAATGAGAAAGAAAACCAGCCAGTAACAAAATGGCAGGATCAAATTCACACATAACAATGTTAACATTGAATGTAAATGGCCTAAACACCCCAATCAAAAGACACAGACTGGCAAAAAAATTTTTGCAATCTACCCTTCTGACAAAGGGCTAATATCCAGAATCTACAAAGAACTAAAACAGATATACAGGAAAAAAACAAACAACCCCATTCAAAAGTGGGCGAAGGATATGAACAGACAGTTTTCAAAAGAGGACATATATGAGGCCAACAAACATATGAAAAAATGCTCATCATCACCGGTCATTAGAGAAATGCAAATCAAAACCACACTGAGATATCATCTCACACCAGTTAGAATGGTGATCATTTAAAAATCGGGAGACAACAGATGCTGGAGAGGATGTGGAGAAATAGGAACACTCTTACACAGTTGGTGGGAGTGTAAATTAGTTCAACCATTGTGAAAGACACTGTGGCGATTTCTCAAGGATCTAGAAATAGAAATTCCATTTGACCCAGCAATTCCACTATTGGGTATACCCAAAGAACTATAAATCATTCTACTATAAAGACACATGCACATGTATATTCATTGCAGCCCTGTGTACAATAGCAAAGACCTGGAACCAACCCAAATGCCCATCAATGATAGACTTGACAAAGAAAATGTGGTACATATACACCAGGGAATGCTACACAGCCATAAAAAAAGATGAGTTCGTGTCCTTTGTAGGGACTTGGATGAATCTGGAAACCATCATTCTCAGCAAACTGACCCAAGAACAGAAAGCCAAGCACCGTATGTTCTCACTCATAGGTGGGTGTTGAACAACGAGAACACATGGACTCAGGGGAGAGGAGCAACACACACAGGGGACAGTTGGGGGTAGTGGAGAAACAATGGGGGGTGGGGAGGAATAACATGGGGGGAGAAATGCCAGATATAGTATGCACCTAAAGTAAAATAAATAAATAATAAGCAAAAAAGCTCGAGACTATCTCCTGAATGCTCACTATAGATTTACTCAATAATTCCTACCCAGTACTGGGAAGCATCTCCCGACAGGGAGGTAAGTGTGTATGAGAATCGGGCACCTAGAGTTGAGATTGAGGTTGGTGAGGAGAAAGATGGAGGTTGGAGGAGCAAGACAGGGACCAAGAATGAAACAATACTAATGCATTTAGACCACAGAATTCTCAGAACACAGGTACAAAGGACTCACGCCATGCCAATGGGTGCACATGAGAGTAAGTATGTTCCTAAAAAAAAAATGCTCCTTGTTAACTGGGTAGAAATGACAAGTGCACTGAGGAGACTCATTGGCAACCCCAAAGTCTAGTGGTTTTCACATGAAAGGGGCATATGACGAATGTGAGGTTACTGAAACATACTCTTAAAACATCAATATATAGGATATAATAGCCTTCAATTAATTTAGTGATTGGCATCTAATCAAGTTCATAAATATTTTCAACAGACATACTGAATCTCAACGAAAGGAAAATCATTACATTAAAAAACTAAAGAGAATAAGCAACAAGTGAGTTTAACTGAGAGCCAAACAGAGCCCAGTAACTGAGATGCGATCTCCTTGGTGTTAAGTAGGCAATGATATCATAGCAGAATGTTTTCTTTTCTGTATTAGTCAACTACTCTAATCAATATCATTGTGCTAAGTGCAAGGATCATCTAGGAAATCACAGAATCTTCTATTTGCCTCTTTGCACTGATCTAGGGTATGGCAAGCCCCTGGGGATTCACAACTATTATTCATTTGGAGGAAGATGATCTTTTAATAAATGTGCCTAATCAATGTCCAGTCACCACATTCCACACGTACCGTACACATGCCTAATTTGGCATCATTATTTTTGGGGACTTTCTAACCAGATCCAGTTGGTTCAACTCAATAGCACTTACGGCTGAGCTTGGGCCAAGATGCAACAGGGTGTTTTTCTTATCAGTTATGTTCATTTAATTACTTACCAAGTTTTCTAACAACAATGAAAAAATCTGCAGATAGAAGGGGAGGCCGTGTAACACAGTGAGTTTCTTCACTTGAGATGGTCTAGGCTGGCTACACAACAGCTTCTCAGGAGGCAGTACCCTATAAAGAAAAGAGTAAGAAGTTTGGAACGAATAAAATTTGGTTCCAGTTCTGCCACCCAAGCTGCTTAACTTCTTGGAAGCTCTGTGCTTTTTGTCTGAAAATGGGGTTAGTGCATTCGCCTTTCAAAGACTGTTCTAAGAATTAGAGATAATATATGTAAAGCTACTATCACCAAATCTGATTATAATACATGATCAATAAACCAAAACAATTATCATGAATGGGAAGAGAGTTGGACTAGATGGCTTTAAGGATTAAGTGGCAATGCTACTCTAAGATTCTAGGACTCTAAGTTCTAACCTTTTAAAAGCTTACAGTACTGAAAAGATTTCCCAGCCACAATGTGTTAAGTGCTTACTATATGCAAAGTGCTTTGCTTCAAGAAGAATTGTTGATATAAATAATGGGGAGAAGGAACTCAGTAATCTATCTCACACACTTGTGTGTTTCTCAAGTTAAATGGAAGCTATCCAGAAGGCTCTACCAAAAGCAAGCAACAGCCTATGATAAAATTAGTCTTCTCTCCAAAAGGTAATGCTGAATTAGGTTCAATATAATAAGTTAATACAAGGCCTTTGCAGGAAGATGATATAGGCTCCAGTCAGGAAACAGGAAGGGCAGACCTGGGAAAAACAGCTCCAGAACAGAGACCACCATCCTAGGTCAAGGAAGCTGTGGAAGGGGCTGAAAGCCTGGGTACTTGGGCAGATCTGGTCAGAGGTTGGGGACTCTTGGCTTACAGATGGTGACCCCAAACACACTTTCCAGCCACCTGAGTGGCAGGAAGGGGCACCCCTCTTGGATCTGGGAGAGGGGATGGAAGCAGGCTGGCCAAACAAGAGCAATGGAGTATCGAACAGAGGTCAGCAAACAGTTTGGGTGACACACTCTTATCAGGTGAAGTGTTCTGGTTCTCCCTCATGTCCAAACATATTATTTATACATTATCCGCATGGACTTCCTATTAGCGTATCATAAAACCTTCAGAGAGTATGCCCATGGAAAAGGATGACATCTATTTAAGCAGAAGTTGTAGTATTTTATTTTTCCCCTTCATTATTCTTGTGCAGCCACTCTAGAGACCCCAGGAAGAAAACAGGTGAATTTTTTGAGGGAAGGGAGTGTGGCATTGTCATTCTCTTCATAAAACCTTGAAAGACCAAAAACCACCACCTCCTCACCCCCAAACGAAAAGCATCCTCAACAAGTTTCCCTTAGCTTTTCTTCAAAAGAGATGCCTGCTGGCTGGGTGTGGTGGCTCTCACCTGTAAACCCAGCACTCTGGAAAGCCGACATGGGCAAATCACCTGAGATCAGGAGTTCGAGACCAGCCTGGCCAACATGGTGAAACTCCGTCTCTACTGAAAATATAAGAATTAGCCGGGCATGGTGGTGCACGGCTGTAATCCCAGCTATTAGGGAGACTGAGGCAGGAGAATTGCTTGAACCCAGGGGCTGAAGGTTGCAGTGGGTCAAGATCATGCCACTGCACTCCAGCCTGGGTGACAGAGCGAGACTCCATCTCTAAATAAACAAATAAAGAGAGATGCCTGTTACCCAGTCAGTAGAAGGCAGTAACAGTGCCAGATAACTCAGTCTCCTGCTGCTCTCTCCCAGCCCTCTATACCTGCTTTCTGATTGTATTTGTCACCAGAGGTTGCTACAGTTACACCTGATGCCATAAAATTTTCCACAATTAGAAAGCTCAGACTCTATGATTTGGTAGTGACTATATCTGACCTGTCAGATCACGGTTGTTTTTCATTTGGGGAAAAGGGAAGCACTTTGTTTAAACTATATTTATATATAGGCTCCAGTCAGGAAACAGGAAGAGCAGAACTGGGAAAAACAGCTCCAGAACAGAGACCACCATCCTAGGTCAAGGAAGCTGTGGAAGGGGCTGAAGTCCCGAACTCCTGACCTCAAGTGATCCGGCTGCCTCAGCCTCCCAGTGTGCTGGGATTACAGGCGTGAGCCACGGTGCCTGGCCTAAACTATATATTCTGAGGAGAGGGACTGAATCCTGCAGAGTTCTCTTAATGCAGAGTCTTGGGTACAATTAAGCACTAGGTCCACAGTGTTTTTCTTTTCTTTTCTCTTCTTTTCTTTTTTCTTTTTCTTTTCCTTTCTTTTTTTTCCTTTCTCTCTCTCTCCTTCCTTTTCTTTCTCTCCTTTCTTTCCTTTCCTTTCTTTCTTTTGTCGGTTGTTTTTTGGCTAAAAATTAGACTAGAAAATAATTATTTCCTCTAAAAACAGGCATGTTATTAGCAAATAACACAGCATATTTTTCCCCCTGGTTTTACAGATAGCTAATTGCTCTTACTAATCAAATTTACTGTGGAATTTTTACATAAACTTCATTTTATTCCTGTAGAAAAAACACATATGTGTAGTTGGTCTATAAGAACATCAGATTGAAAGAAGCATTCATCCAGTTTGCTCCAGTTCCTACATATGACTGCATTTTGCAGCCAGGATCCCTCAATACCTGAATGTACAGAGCTTCCACCTGAATGAACTACCTACCAACACCACATTTGTGGTCTTGATTTAATTTCAATTGATAGAACTAGCTGGTTTTGCCTCTAATGGCTTTCCAATGTTACCCGGTGATTCTTGTCTATCAAAAACTTTGTAGTCAGTCCTGGTTACCTTAGAGATGCCTTATCTCCCAATGCACTTTCAAGGAATGGCAGCCTGCCCACTGCTTCTGTTTAGCCAAGCCCAGAGGATGTGAGCATGGCTCCCACTGACAAGAGACAGTTTGCTGGAGTTAAAACAAACTACAAAACTCAGCCTGGGTAGGATTTGGGGGACACGTTTTTATGTCTCAATTTTAAAAGTAAGAGAAATTCTTAGACCAGGAGGAAAAAAAAAAAGTAAGAGAAATTATAGATTGGTAGCAATTAAGGAAAAGCCATATTGCCATTTTGCTTTATAAGTTAAGTCAGTTTTGCTGTTTCCTTAGTTCCTTTTTACTTAGCTTTGTCAAGGTATAGCAAAGACAGCTGTCTGGGCTCTGCATCAGTGAACCTTCATGAACACCACTCACTCCATGGCATCAACTGGTTTTGTGCCTCAGGGTAGGGGATGTATGAGAAAAAAGAAAGGCAGATATCACAAAGATTTTTTGAAAGACTTAAGATGACAAATTTTTTTTTGACTTTATAAAATACTGATTTTTTAAAAAAACATATTTTATTGGAATCAATCTCACCATTCTTAGTCATAAAGATAAATGCTATTTTCTCTAACTCGAGTTTTTACATACTAATTTACGGTCAGTTCCATTGTTTCGCTTGAAGTGAACTTTCATTTTTCTAGATTACGTAAGTGAGCTGATTATGCAACTAAGAGAGTGGTAAATATAAGAATTATTTTTTACACATTACAGTTCTGGTTGTTTGTGGAGTAACAAAGGGAATATGAAAAAAAAATGTTCTGGCCTGCCCTGGATTCAAGTTTATCATTCCTACACTTGATTTAAATGCCTAAATTTAATCCCTTTTACAAACAGGCATGGGTCCTTAGTCCAGATGTGAAAGAAAATTAGATTTTGTTTTAAAACAAAGCTACAAACAGTGGAAAACCAGAAAAAACTAAAATAAGATACTGGCTAAATAACTATAACAAAACCTCACTTCTTAAAAATTCACTAGGCAGGAATGTGTGGTAGTGCAGAAAGGCAGAAGACTAAAGCGCACCTTTGATCTAATTGTGTAAGTTTGCTAAGTTACTACTAGAAAATATACTTGCAAGAGAAAGCTGCAACTTCTAGAGACTGTTTCTAGTATCCTTAAGTAACTGTAGACATTATAATACTGAATGATATCCTAGTTACAAATAATTCTTATCCATAACTTAAATCCATCTTGAGGCTCTACTCAGTAAATCTTCCCTAACGTACTTAGAGGATGTACAGTAGTGATGAAAGCAGCCTTTCATTTTTAAAAAGAAAATGAAATGTATTTTAAGTGAAAATGGAAACCTTTTTCTAAATCAGAAACTATCAGTACCTTAGAGCAAAGCAGGTTGTGGAATAATCTGGTTTAATACTTGAAATGTGGAAGCAACCCACTTGCATTCAAATCCCCCCTTCTACCATGTTCTTTAGGGTCGTGGTGCTTTCCATTTCCTCTGTATAATGGAGAAAATAATTCCTAAAAGATTGTAAAAATGTAAGGCACTTAAAACACTTCATGGCCCCTTAAAAGTTAGCTCTTGTTATATATACTACAAGTCAGAAATGCAACTTAGACTCAGTCACATCCCCAGGATCCCACTGAGAGAAACTTCTGTGACATGGTGAACATTTTAGAACATACACATTTTTAAGCCCCTTTCTTTAAGGCTCAAGGGCATATTTTCACACTGCAGTGCATCACAACCGTTTTGATTCTTCAAGTGTTCATTTCTTCTGGCCTCTAGCCACCCAACCTAGCCTGCCAGGTACTTCTGATTAATTAGACAGAAGATTAATCCAAGCTACCCCCTCCCTGTTTCTACCAAGGGGACTTCATTTGCTTCAGTTCTGCTAGAATGCACCCTTTACCTCAGGTGTCCCCCTCATCAATGCTCTCTATGATCAGCCTTTGACTTTGGAACCCCTTCATACATTCCTCAGATCGTTAGAGGTTTTTTGAGTCATCATCTGAGATTTTTCATTAAATTGTGGAGTTTGAGCAGCCAGTCCTGCGCTGTCGGACTCGGTTCCAGATAGGATTCCTAGTTAAAGACACGAGAACAAGAAGATGGGTTAGCTGCGACTCGAAGGGCTGGTGAGCCCGACCACACGCCAACTTGGGGACGGTTCGTTCGGACAGGACAAGGGTGAGGGAAATGGGAGGATGGTGACGCACCTGAGTGCGTCCCACCGACGAAAGGATACCAACTAAGGCTTCGTGTAGTGCGTAGAGAGGCCGACACACACACGAACACACACGCAAAGACGAGAGAGGGAGAGAGCGGCGCAGCCCCAGGTAGCTGACAATGACACGGCCCCGATCCGGACGCGGGCTCAAAGCCTCCAGACTTCCGGAGTGCCGCCCTCCCCGGCCACCTCCGGAGATTACCGCTGGCGCATCTCTCCGCCCTGCCCGGCTCGGGCGCCTTCCCCCTCCCCCCGCAGCCGCAGCCGCAGCTCCCCGCCCCCCGCGAACGCCGTTCCCCAGTGTCCTCCAGAACGCCCGCGTAGCTGTCGGGTTTCGAACCCCTGGGCCACGCTCGCCCTTGGCGCGCGCGCCACCAGGTCGCCGACCAGCCTTCGGCCCCCGCATCAATCATTAACCGGGCGGCCCGAGGAGGGGGATGGTACGGAACTCGAGAGCCGGGACAACTCTATCCCCCCGAGGCGGCCGCGAAACCCTAGCCTGGGAGGCCCCCGCCCTTGCTCGGTGCGCCCGTCCCTCCCTCCGCGCCTCGGCTCGCACATCCCCACCTCCCGTTCCGGGGGCGGCGGCGGAGGCACCCGCACCGCGCGATGCCCAGTCACCGCCGCCGCCGCTGCAGTCAGCCGCGCCGCCGCCGCCTCAGCCGCCGCTGCCGCAGCGCGGGCGGCCGCGCGCCGATAGCAGGGGCTTGGCGAGGAAGCCGCCGAGCCCCGCGCGCTCCGCGCTCCTGCCGGTCGCCGCGCTGCCTATTAATTGAGTCTCTCATTGATTTATTTAATTTTTAGGGGCGGCTGCTCGGAGGCACGGGTCTTCTCTTAAACCCGCAGCGACGCCTCCGGCGCGGGCACAAAGGCTCCGACGGCGGCCGGCGGGGGCTGCCCAGCGCCCGGGAGCCAGCGCCAGAGGTCGCCTGCGCGCGCCCTAGCCGAGCCCCGGGCACCATGCCGCGGCGCCTGCAGCCCCGGGGCGCGGGCACCAGGGGCCCTCCGGCCCCTGCCCCAGCAGCTTCGGGGGCCGCCCGGCACTCCCACTTAGCCGCCTCTGGGGACCCCCCAGCGTCCTCCAAGCCGCTGCTGCGCTGGGACGAGGTGCCCGACGACTTCGTGGAGTGCTTCATCCTGTCGGGCTACCGGCGACTGCCGTGCACGGCCCAGGAGTGCCTAGCCTCGGTGCTGAAGCCTACCAACGAGACGCTCAACTTCTGGACGCACTTCATCCCGCTGCTGCTGTTCCTGAGCAAGTTCTGCCGTCTGTTCTTCTTGAGCGGCGGCGACGTGCCCTTCCACCACCCGTGGCTGCTGCCTCTGTGGTGCTACGCGTTGGGAGTGCTGCTCACCTTCGCCATGAGCTGCACGGCGCACGTATTCAGCTGCCTGTCGCTGCGCCTGCGCGCCGCCTTCTTCTACCTGGACTACGCGTCCATCAGCTACTACGGCTTCGGCAGCACCGTGGCCTACTACTACTACCTGCTGCCCGGCCTCAGCTTGCTGGATGCCAGAGTCATGACCCCATATGTGCAGCAGCGCCTGGGCTGGCACGTGGACTGCACGCGCCTTATCGCCGCCTACCGCGCCCTGGTGCTGCCTGTGGCCTTCGTGCTGGCGGTGGCCTGCACTGTGGCCTGCTGCAAGAGCCGCACCGACTGGTGTACCTACCCGTTTGCGTTGCGCACCTTCG
Source organism: Ateles fusciceps (assembly GCA_036589455.1). Classification (NCBI taxonomy): domain Eukaryota; kingdom Metazoa; phylum Chordata; class Mammalia; order Primates; family Atelidae; genus Ateles; species Ateles fusciceps. The sequence goes on from JAZHEH010002014.1 coordinate 7,298,355, forward strand.
TCTTCGTCATGCCGCTCAGCATGGCCTGCCCCATTATGCTCGAGAGCTGGCTCTTCGACCTGCGTGGGGAGAACCCCACGCTCTTCGTGCACTTCTACCGCCGCTACTTCTGGCTGGTAGTGGCCGCCTTCTTCAATGTGAGCAAGATCCCCGAGCGCATCCAGCCGGGTCTCTTCGACATCATCGGCCACAGCCACCAGCTCTTCCACATCTTCACCTTCCTCAGCATCTACGACCAGGTGTACTACGTAGAAGAGGGCCTGCGCCAATTCCTCCAGGCGCCGCCTGCTGCACCCACTTTCTCGGGTACCGTGGGCTACATGCTGCTGCTGGTGGTCTGCCTGGGGCTGGTCATCAGGAAGTTCCTAAACAGCTCCGAATTCTGCAGTAAAAAGTGAGCCTCCCGCCTTAGAGGAGGCTACTGGTTCGCCCATCTGTTTGGAGTTTCTGTTGTTGCTACTGTTGGTTTGTTTTCAAGTTTCGTTGTGTTTCCTTCTTTGCTCAAGGAAGGTGCTGCAAAACCATAGGGGAAAAGTTGACTGCTACAAAGGGATCCCAACCCACTGGAGGCTTTGAAAGAGGGAGGTTGGGGGGAGGGGGTGGTCAATCGGGAGGGGAGATAGTCACTGGTTCTTGCCAATGGAAAAAATTCAGGTGATGTCTTTGACATCCAGGGATTTTCCAAAGGCAGTGAGTAAAATCCCAAATACAGCCCTAAAGAGTTTGCTTTTCCAATTATCTGTGCCGTTGGTAATAAGGAGTAGCCCATATGAGGTCAGGTACACAGTAAAGAGGGTAAATAGACAGAATCTTTGGGAACTTTTATTTCAGTCTAAGGAATGCTTGGATTTGTCAAAAGAATGGAACTTTGTAGGAAACAGGCACAGAGACGCAAACCCAGGGCTTACCCTACTAGAAAATGCATGGAATGTGAACACAATTATTTCAAAATGTTTTTCAGATGTTATTTAAATAGTAATATATACAATGATTTTAATAATTTATCAAAGCCTGTGATATGCACTGAATTTTCTTTGTCACATAGTTTTGAATTTCACAGCCTTCTGCATTGCATACACTTGAACTGGACATCAGGGCAAGCTGCTTGAGAGTTCTCAACTACTTTCTTAAACAGTGTTTTTTGAAGGCCTGTGTCTGATACAACTGTGAATTCTGCTTTAGGGACTTTGGTTAAACTATTGGTGAGGAGCTCAAGTGGTTTGTATAGACCCCAGATTTTTGTTTACTTTAATGGATTCCACAAAACTCATCCTGGTTTTTGTTTGTATGTTTTGTTTTTAATCTTTTTCTTTCCTTCTCTACTTATTTAAATTGCCACTGGAATAAATGTGCCTTTTGAAGCAATGTCCAAATGACTGGTCCTCAAATGCAGTTTCTTACATGGGGAGAATAACCTTTTCTTACTTGACTGCAAGTCAGGGTTTCATGGTCCATCCAGGAAGGCAGAAGATGGTGTTGGTTTCAAGTTTTTGGTAGGACTGGAAGTAGCTTACAGGAGCAAGCAGAGCATTTGGATTCCCTACGAGGACAAAGAGCCAACCCACTAATGTAGATGTGCTCCTAGCGCAGCTGTGGGACAAGGGGAGAGGGCACTGTTCTAGACTGATGACATCCATCCTTGCTTAATATTAAAAATATAATATCCAAGAATAAATGAGGCAGTTTTATTATGAAAGGCAGGAGCGTATTATTGAGTTGTCACTGAAAATTTTTAGTTAAATAAGATTACACTTGCCCAGTTAAACGCTGAAGTTTCATTTGGGTCCAGACTATGGAAATGATTGGCAGTCACCCTAAACCCTTGAACCATTCATGAACATGTCCCTGAGATCCTTTCTAACAACCAGATTAGCCACTGTCATTTAGACATTTCCTACAAATGCTAACCTGTAATTGAGATGGCCACTCTAGGTTAACACAAACAACTGAGATGACTGGTTTAAATACCTGTCACACTTCCCAGTAAGTGGTTTTGTTAGGAGCCAAGTAAGTCATTGAATGGGGATTCTTTTTTTTTTTCTTTTTTGGAAGATGTGTGTGCCTTTATTGGCTGAGCAGGAGGAATGAGTGGCCCCGATGCCCAGCCAGGTGTGCTTCACTGGCTTGTAGGTGATGGAGAGCTTGCCCAGATAGTAGCTGATCATCTTGGGCTTGAGCTCCGTCACCTGGTTGAAGGTCTTGGGCAGGATGATCATGTCCCACAGGTGCATCCTGACTTTACTGTATAATTTAGATCATGCATATGAGGTAGATGAACACTTACCTCAGCACTGACAGGCTGTTTTTGTTTATGCTTTTAATCACTTCTCTATTTGTAAACAGAGAAGCTCAGCACAATTCCCCAGAGGAACTAGTATCCTTGTGTGTGTTATTTTGCACATAGAAGTTAAATTTATATATGTCTATATTTAATTTAGAACCTCTTAATGAGATTGTAAATACACTTTGGATAGTTGCTGATGAGTGTTAGTGTCTCATCCTTTGTGAAGTATAAGGAGATTCCTGTTAGGTTACAGAGGCTAATTTGTACTTACCACAGATGTTATTCCTCAGCTATAACTTAATTCGATACATGCATTCAAGGACAACTGTGGAAATCAGGATATTTCCAGATGCAAATTTATTTGCATGTCATCGTTGTCTCTTCTAGAGCCCCAAAGAACATTGGTCTGGAAGCTAGAAAAACAGGTTAAAGCGTATTATGTAGTTTCTTGTAAAATGGGACCTCGATTTCAGAAGGAAATTTCAAGAGGAAGACTTCTAGAAAGGATTGATGAGTTTGAGAACAATAACTAAAACACCGAATTTGTCATTTTAATTTTTTGTTGGTGTTCCAGGTCCACAGACAGAATTCTCTTCTTGTCCTGTATCTTTGACCTTAAGGAGAGGCCATGTAAGGATAAAATTATACCCATATCATTTTTCAGGTGATTATGCTCATGAGGACAGTGAGATGACACACTTTTTGCCACACAGGTTTCAGCACCCCGGTATGTCCCAGAGAGAATGAGGACTCACTCTCCTCTTCCCTTTGCCTTTTCCTTCATCCACTGTCCTTTCCTGTTCCATCTTAGATTTTGGAGACCACATATGATATTGACAAGGGGGACGTTCTAGTGGAAAACTGGTTTGGCTTCACTTCGTATTTGCAAATAGGTACCATATATACTACTCAAAGCCAGGGATGATTTGTTAAAACTATACAGTTTATTAGCTAAATTATATCAGATTTCTGTCAAGATAATGATGTTTTAGAAGCAAATGTTTACTTCGAATCTCCCCATTTGCATGGAACTATCCAGGTTTATTACGTATTTCAGGGTAACGTGGCAATCAGAACAACATATATTTTGAAATATTTTTCACACTTTCCATTTTGCCACATTAAAATTCAGTTTTACTTTATTGTGCTCAGCTGTTTGAAATGTAGGACAAATTATAAATAAGAATTCACTCTATTATCTCTGTACAACCTACTTTGGCAGCATATTATGTAATATGTTTCATTTTTACTTGTTAGTCATGATCTGGGTGACGTCTCAAGGAGCAAGCACCATAGCGTCATGCCTGGAAAATGAAGGTGTTCGACTTCAGTGCCTGTCCCCCTGTGAGTTGGTCTCTGGGGCTGACTCAGACTGACTTAGTTGGCTAATGGAGTTACCTTCTTCCCTGCCCTTCTTGCAGCTCAGGTGAAGAGGATGACCTTCCCAGAGAGACAAAGTGAGTTCTTTGGTCATATCATGACTGGCTTATAAAAATAAATGTGAACTTTTCCACTAGCCATACACTTTCTATAAATAGCCCAGGGAGAAAGTATGGGGCTTCAGAGCTGGACAGAGTGGCCTTCAATGTTTCCATTCATAAATCCAGCTTGTAAGTGCTTGAAGTAAAAAAACCATTTAGCCTAATTTATAGTGATACTTCATGGGAATTATTTCTAAGAATGCAAAACTTCAGGATAGAGGTGATTTTTATCATTTTTTCCTGATTTGGTGCCAAATCTGAGGACTAACAGCAATAATAAACAGGAATTTTTATCTTCAGATCTCTTCATAACTTTAATTAGTTCATCTGCACAAAGCTATAATAGGAGACAGTTATGGTAGAAGTTATCTCCATCTCAAGGCTTTACAGTTGGTCCAAGGTGACAGGATTAAGTTTTCAAACTGGCATTAGAATGCAGGGACCATTTGTGTGCTCAATTGTGTTTACTAGTTTGCATGGCTATGACGCCTGACCAAGCACACAGACACTAATTGGAAAAACAGATATAAAGACAGTCCCTTAACTGACTAACTTTAAAATTGAGCAAAGATATGGCTGCCTTTGAAATTAGATAAAAATATCTCACACAAAATGTTATCAGCCACTTAAAATGGCTGTTATCATCTTGTTCTTCAACTGTTGAAGTTTACCACTGCTGACTTCACTCTTCAGCATTCTTTGAGCTGTTCATTCATGCAATCATGTCATCCCTTTCATGATCATTGAGCACCTACTGTGTGTAAGACATTGGGCAAGGACCCATCTGTATTATTACAGCCATTACCCTTTTGTCTTCTGGTGGAACAGAGAAGCCCCAGAAAGTCTCTCTGTCCAGGAACCAAACTCTGATCTTAGCTGCAGGCAGAATGCTGTTAAGTCCCTGAGTTTGGGTCTCTTTTCTGTTAGCATAAGTGCAATGCATAGAATCTTATTTCTATTCACACACTGACTTCCTCAGCAATCAATTTCTTTCTTTTCTCTTTTTCTGTCTGCTTCTAAGCCTATTGTTAAAAATAACTTGAAAATGTAATGTACAATCCAGGGGAGGGGGATAGTCGGCATATGTACAGAATTGAAAAATTTATCACTAATATTATGAAAACATTAGTAACAATAACTATTGGAAGGTTGATAACATTCATACTATTATGAAGAGTGGATCATCCAATGTGCCTAAATTGTGATGTCTTTAAGTGTCTGAATTTTATAGTGTAATAAAGTAAAAACAACACAACAATAAACAAACCACATGCATAAGAGCTTAAATGCTTAGATCTCCAAACTTCATAAGATTAATGTTCTCTAGCCCTTTTCCTCTTTTAAATCTTTGTGTCATGACTTATGAAACATGTCTTAGAAAACATTAATTTGGAGGAAATCATTAAAAAGTGTCAGATGTAAAAAAGATAAGAAGAATGCATGGGAAGGAGAGAACAAAGAGGATTAGAGTCAAACAGTCAGAATGGGGCAGCAAGTTTAACTGTGCAATTAGGCTTTAAATTGTCTTCAGAAAAGCATGTGAATTCCCAGGGTGTTAGTGTTCAAGTAGACAGGCAAGGAATTCTGTTTGTCAGCTTAACCACATCTTGCAGCTTTTGACCTGAGCACGAGTGTCCAGGCATATTTTGAGTAGTACATTTATGTCCTGGCTTAATGTCCTTAATTTGTTTCCATGAAATTAGGATGTAGGCAAAAAGGCATTAGGGGATAGCACCAGCCAATTGTAAATCACCTTTTGAATCATTTTCTTGAAGGATTGCCAATATTGTCTGACATATATTGCCTGACAAAAAAGCGAACAAGCCTAGACAAACAGAAAAAGGAAGCATTCAGTGGTTGAAGCTGAGCACTGTTGTATTCTTTTGTGAGAGGCCACACATTTTCTTATGGAAGATTTGGTTTCTTCAATACTATGAATAATCATTTCTTAATTGTGAAAATGGATGTCAGTCCTTCTTAGTCACTCTTCCAAAAGGCTAATACAAATTTCTGTTGTTGTCATTTAAAAAAGAATAACTGTATTGCATTTCTGGTTTGCAGGTTTCTAACCAATTTGTAGGCATTTTTGTTCTAGAATGGCTTCTTAAGTATCTGTGAACAAGTTGCAGAATTAAGAGTGTTTATTTATAAGTCAAGGGCCAAGAATGCTCATTTAGCTGTTAATTATGGCAGGATGTGACTTTTGAAAGCTCTGAACATATACCTATATGCAACAATATGCACACCTATTTACTATTGAGCTCAATGGAAAAACAGCCTATTCTTTGAGCTTTTGAGAATGTTTCCCAATGTATTGTGCTTCTAAATGTAATGCACTCGCTCTAATGCTTTTGTTCTCAATCAATCTCTGGAAGCTATTCCAAACATGGCATTTCTCAAGGAAAATTTCTTGAATGTGCAAAATTATTCTCAAATGTGTAAAAGTGACAGGCCACCTTTCTCTCACGCCTTATACCTCCACCCAAAATATGCAATAAGCACTCAAGGCAGAATGGGGGGGTCTGTCTTCAGGTGGTCATTTGGCTGTGGTATAAAGATGGCCCTGCTTCTCCCAGTTCACCATCACATTGAAGAAGGACACTATGTAAACAAACCCTTGTTTCTGGATAAAGCATGGGAACACAATTTCATTTCTTCTTAGTTCCATCTCCAGTTAGAAAGCAAAATCTGTTTCTTAATATGCTGAATGCAAAAAATAAAATTCATAGGAAAAATTTTTAAAGAGGTATTTCAATTTTATATTTGTAAAGTTTCTAATAGCAATTTGTTTGTAAAAATAGGCCTTAGCACATAAATGAGAACCAGAGCTTTTTGGAATGACTCATCTTTATCGGGGGGTTTAATCACCTTGAGCTCTTACTCAAATGATAAAGACCTGGTAGGTCGTTTAAAATGTAAATAATGTATAGTTAAAAGAAGGATACAAATCATTTTTTTTTAAAAGAAGAAAACACGTTAGAGAAGTTTTAAGTGTGTCTTATGGCTAAATTTAAAAGTCTTTTTAAAAATGCTGATTAGAAACTTTATTAAATTCCCTCTCCCAGCAAAACCTAGCACAGAAGGTCTACTTTTCGACCAGGCTGGTTTTCTTTTCTGGAGGCTATGAACAAAATTATTCTAACCAATTAGCTGAGTACCAAGGCAATAAAGAAGTGAAGCACATTTCACTCTGATGAAGTTATAAACATGGTGAGTAACATAGCCAGTAAAATGTACAACCCTGGAACTCTGTCCCTTGTTTCTTTAGAGTAGAAAGAAGAGTAAGCCCCATACCATCACTACATGTACTAGGAAAAGGCTTTCTGTGTTTCAGGGCTGGAGGAGGATTCTGTGGCTGCTTTTTTAAATCTGCATAGAGCATGTGGTCGCTCTGAACTCTCTTCATTTCAGCCATCTCCCAGGCCATTTTCACTACCAGTGAAGCCTTCACTTTCCACATATCCAGCTTGAAGAGAAAAGATTTCTAAAAGGATGCCATGTGTATTTAGGCCTTCTCTAACCATCTGCCTTATGAGCTTCAACCATTTCCAAACTAAGGATTTAAATACGGTGACTGTCCTTGGATTTGCAAGAATGTACAACCAGCAGGTCCCCTTTTGCAGTAAAGGGCATTATACTTGAAAGGCCATGCTCATTTCTTCCTCAGGTCAGAGGCAGAGGGAAGATGTAACAGTGATCAAATAGCGACCTTCATGTGTCTGGTTTTTGTTTTTGTTTTTAAGTTCATTTAAGGGTGATGATGGAGAAAGAAGGGAGTAAAAATGATGCACACATAAAGAAATTTTTCCCATTGCTTGCCAGATTCGTTCTTTTTAGGCTACCCTTAACTCCTGTCCTCACCTACGTCCTAATGAACTGTATTTAGCTAGCAAGAGAGGCATTCTCAGGATATGTGAGTTTCCAGACATGAACTACCATGTGGTTTGAAATCAATAGTGTATTCTAACAGAAAAGCATTACCTAATCATAATTCTGCATTATGGGATAAAATAATCTATAGAAATAGGTATCACTTTGGCCAGCCCTGTGCATGTACCTGAAAAAAAATTGTGACACATTTCTGTTGTATGATTTGCTATGATTTTGGTTTCCTGAGACATTTGTTCCCCTACAGTCTTGAATATGAAATTCTGTGTAAATAATATAACTATGCATTTTTTTGCTGAAAAACAAATGTATGAAATAAGAATAAATTATTTGTAAGCACACTGTTTAGAATCGTATGCATCTGTGCATGTTCAACAGTTATCTTTCAGCAACAGACTATCCTAAATTCACAGTAAAATATATGAATTTTTACTATGAATTTACCACAATATCCATTTACCACACTATCCATTACACATGCATAGCACTAATAAACAAGAAAAAACATTACCCTTTTCATAAAATTCAGCAGGCAGAAGGCAAGAGTATGTTTATCCTGAAGAAGCACCTTTAGTATATTATTTCTATGATATTAGATAAAAAGAAAATTCATGTGTTACTTTGATGCCATATCTTCTAAGAAAATACTTATATAACCCAAGTTATGGAATGTTTTCTTCCATATTCCTGTTTTTCAAAAGCATAAAGGGTCCATGAGCTTCGGTGTAACACATCTTGTCCCAGAACCTTGGTGATGTGTGTGAACTTAGAGTATCTCTGTCCCAAATAACCCCAGCAATGGAGATCCAACTTCAATCTTAAGCTCTGTGGTGACAGCTAAATCTTTAAATCATGTTGATTCTTGTCTGAGAGGTTTTTGGTTATCAGAAACAGAAAACTCTCATGACGGAAGAAAAGGTTTATAGGAGGAACACTGAGGAATGCACATAGCTGACCACCCAGGCCTCAGAAAGGACAGGGAGCAGGGCAGTGCTAGAGATTCCAGTAAGAAACTCCAGGGCTCTGCCACCAGATGAGCCATCATCAGCTTCTTCCTGGCCCAACTGTGTCTGTCCCTGATTCAAATTCCTAGAAGAGTATCAGATTGGCCTACCTGAGGTCACATGGACTCCTCTAGAGACAAGATATGCATGCCTGTGATTTGAGCCCTTTCCAGAACCACACGGAGGGCAGAGGTTAGTTCCCAAGGAAGGGATGATGGACAGACAAAAACAACAGCTGTCCACTTCATCCAGCCCATTGGCTGGCTGGTCCACAGGCATTCCACTATCATCCCCCCTCCTCAAGAGTGTGCGGACAAAGATCATGGGAAATTGAGGGTTTTGGCCATGTGCGCTATGTAAAGCACTCTCCAAGCCAAGTATCTTACTAGTGTGGGGTCCCTATTAAAATTCTGGAGCGTCTGGAGAAAGAGGAAGGAAAACCATGCTAACAGCCCAAGACAATAGCAACCACAGCCCAGTCCCTGTCTAGCACACACTCTCCTTTTTCATGTATGTTTTCCTTAATGAAATACAACTTTTATTTGTACCATCTAAGCACTCTTGCCCTCTTTCTCAAATACAACCCAAAGCTGCCTTCACTTAGAACAGCAGCAAGCTTCCAGCACTCAAGATTTCCATGTGATGAGAATTCCCTTTGTTCAGGTCAGGATGTGGCTAAATATGGCATTCAGCCACTCCCAACTCACTGTGGAAAGGCAGGGAACTGGCTAGCTGAGAGGCAAACTCTGGCTCAGAATAGCATACCATTTCTAATGGCATACTATGCCATCAATACATGACAGCCATCACCTCCTGTGGCCTAGGAAGGACAAGGCCTCCACAAGCTGGTAGTGGAATGAGTTCCTCAGGTTCTGTGTGCTGGGAGGATTTCTGTCTACCTTGCTCCAGGGCCACTCCTAAGAAGGCCACTCCATTTGGGCTGCCTAGTATCTCTTCAACCTGTGCCAAACATCTGCTTGTTTGCTTTAAGATTCACGTTCCCACACTTCCCTTCATCTGCTCTGTATTAGAGCTGATTCTTACCTCTCTTACCTTCTGGCTTTTTGTTAGGTCCTGCCAAGGGGACAAACGGTAAAAGACTGGATTGGAACAAAAAGTGGCAGAAAGCAGGTATTTTTTTTTCTTTCTCTCCCCACTCTTCCTGTTTTTTCCTGGAATCCTCAGCCCTGGTTGCTACTAGCAGTCACAGTGTAATCCTGAGGGAAAACAAGAAGAAAGCCAGAACATACAGTGGGGACAAACAGAGTAACTCACAAAGGAAGCCTTGATCAAACTGTGCTTGAAGCCCACACACCTTTGGACTTTTCCATGTGAGCCAATACATTTCCTTCATTTTACGATTGAGTGTAAATTATATTTATGCCTTGTAATCAGAAGTATCTTAACAGATCCATAAAATTTGCTAAATTCTCAGCCATATATATTGGGATTTGCATAGCTCCCATTCCACCATGACTGACCCAGTCCCACATCTTAGGATCTTAGTATTTGCAATACTTCATTTTTTTAAGTACAGATATTCTGTATCAGGACTCAAAGCTGCCTGATGCCTGAACTGCTTTGTCTCCCATTCTTTATTGCAGATTTTTCAAATATCAGACCCTACCACTCCCATCCTCTCCTCAACTCTCTGATCTTACCACTTTCCACCTTTCCAGGAACCACACTCCATCCATTACACATTGTTCTCATGTATGTTCAACTACTTCTAGTCAATAGGATTCCTCCTACAAGAATTTAAAAAGGTACTACTAGTCTCTCCCACCTTCTAAAATGAGAAAGTCACCCTCTCCCCACTATGTCACACTCTAACAACACCCCGCTCTCTTCTTTTTCACAGCCAGGCTTTTTTGAAAGAGTGGTGCACACTGCCTTTGTTTTTGTACCTCCCACTCACTCCTTTACCCACTGCATTCTGGCTTCATTGAGCTCACTAGAACGATTCTTCTAAGATTTCCAACAATATCCTTGTTGATGGTTAGACATTTCTGAGACCCTCTTTCCCATTCTGTTCTCTTTGAAACACTCTTCCTTTGGCCTCTGTGACTCTTGTACTACTCCTTTACAATCTCCTCCACTTTCATGCTTGACTTCAATTTTCTCAAAGAGTGAACACAAAGCATCTATACTGGTATAGTATAGATGGACTTGGTCAGTAGCTTCCTGGTTCTGCCACTTTCTGTCAGCTTTCCTGCTCAATGTAGAGTTACTCTAATTCTTGTTCAGAGAATCCAACCTTGAGTCTACTCCTGTAATTCTTCTATTGAGTTTATAAGCCAACCAATGCCTAATAATAAATCCTCTTCAGCGCTAACTAGCTTGAGTAAATTCTGTAGTCTGCAATTGACCTCAAATCAATATATCAGGTAAGCAGAAAAGGATGGTGATCAGGAACGCTCTTTATTCCCCAGATAAATCATTGGCAAGTAGTCTGCTCAGCCTTGAATTTTTTATCTTTAATTTTCCTTGGCAAAACAAAGCAGATTCTGGATCAGGCAGCGTCTTTAGACAGTTTGATTCTATTTCAAAGAATCAAACTAAGAAAAAGAAACACTAGGAAAATAATTACCTAGGAACTTTTTTCCATGGTGTTTACTTAAAATGAGTAAACAGAGATACACTACAGATACTTAGAATATATGTCAAGTGAAAAAATCTAAAATAAATCCAGGCTGAGTTCGGTAGCTCATGCCTGTAATCCTAGCACTTTGGGAGGTCGAGGCAGGAGGGACACTTGAGGCTAGGAGTTTGACACCAGCCTGGGCAACATAATAAGACCCTGTCTTTACAAAAAATTAAAAATTAAAAATAAAATAAATCCTATGAACAATAAGTGGTATTCTTATGTATCAATGTGATTTATATAATGTTCACATAAAAATTTAACCCCCAATATTCAAAACTTCACTAAATATAAAGAATATTCAGAATTCTAACATTGGGTGAGAATCCTGTAAGTCTTTGATCTAAAAAATTAACTGTGGTCCTCCATCCCAGTGGGGAATAGCCAGAGTGAGTCAGGATCTCAGCAGCTGCTTGGTTTCCTCTTTCCCTGGACAAAGGTGTTTATCCCTGTAATGCATCCTTCTGCTGCTGCTAGCAGTGCCCTGAATTTCCTTTGAGGAATAATCTCACCTACTGAAGCTTGGTGGGACTGCAATCCAAGGTAGGCCTGCTAACTCTCAGTTTCTCTCAATTCTTTATTTTCTATGACTTGCCTGAACAGGTCTTCATGTAATTCTCTGGGCTACCCCATAGACTTTCAGGAAATTATTTGTTTAATTTTTGTTCTTTTTTCCCACCTTAAGTTCATCAGAAGGTTCCTATTTCCTGTAATGAAAGAATATTGACTGAGGACTTAGAGTTTCCAGTATGGGATGTAAAGAGTTTGGAAGTTGTCACTCCATCCTACCAAGTAAAAAAGCTGAGCTGAAAAATCAACAACTCTTCCTGGGTTCGTCAGAGACAAACAGGCAGATACAGAGAATCACAACTTAACAGAGCAGGAACCCACAAACAGAAATTTCTCCAGGAACCAGTACCAAGTTCTCTTTTTCCCTGTACAGCACAAGATACAGGTCATAAAGACCTTGCTGATAAAACAGGTTGCAGTAAAAAAGCCAGCTATGTCACTAGAAACTTCTAAAACTGAAAAACAAAGAAAAAAAGACTAGAAAAAAAAATCAGAAGAGACTATACAAGAACTGTGGGGCAATTACCAAAGATGTAACCTGCACTTAATGGGAATAAAAAAAGAAAAAAAGGGAGAGAGAAATAGAAGAATATTAGCAAATAAACACCCACTCAAACACTGCAGCTTGAAAGAAAAGGAAATTCCACATAGAGACAAGACTTTTGAATTACTTATAATTTCTTTCTCTCTTCTCTTTTTCAGAAGTCCACTATCAGTTTCTGACCTCCAAAAACTTTTTTCTTAAGAGGTGAAAAGATTCCTAAAAGAAATAAATTTAAGGAATCTGATTAACTTTGCAATTTATAAATACATTTTAAGCCATAGGATTAATAAGACAGGTTTCACATCCTGCCTGCTCCCATAATTTCCATTCTTCCTATCTTGATCCTTTACAATTGTAAAAATATATGTGGAAAACTGAAAGGTGGGGAGAAGTGAAAGAGAGCTACTCTGCTACCTCAAGATGACCTGAGTGAAGCTAATGGCCTGGTTTTTACTACAGCTCTTATCAATTCAGTGGTTGACTACATTAGTTCATCCCTACCTCACTATCAATCTGTTTTGAGGGCAGGATCTGTAAATATCAGTTTAGAGGTCTCTCAGATTCTTATTTCAGTTACACAGAAATGTCATAAAGTACAAAAGGAAATGGGTTTAAGGGAATAAATAATTCTACAGACACACATATGTAATAAGCCAAATATAAGAAGATCATGTCCCAGTTCTCTCCTGTTGTTATCTTTATTTTGGTTTGATTTTTTTGTTGTTGTTTTGATTTGATTTTTTCACCTGTTGATTTGGTGTTTGCCTTTTGCCAAGCTCCTAGAGAAAGCGTCAAATATAAAAGCTAGCAGATGTGAAATCCTGCCAGAAGCCCCTCATTTTGATTTCTGGTGTTACCTATGTCTTGCCAAATTTAAAGCTTGTTAATATATGGGTGCCAATTTGTCACTTAAACACGTAAGGGGATCCAGGGTAGGTGGTATAAATCATGGTGCCTCACCATGAAACCTGGCTACAACGAACTTCAAGAGAACAGCTTAAAGGAAAAACTGGGGGGGTTTCTTGGCATCGGGTGGCGACTCTACCACCTTCTCTCCATCCAACTGTTTGACAAAGTCGTTTTAGTCCCCAGGCCATCATTTGCACTATTGTAGCAGGGGAAGCTGTCCTAAAAAGGATGAGTCACAGCTACACTGAGTCAGACTCAAGCACGGTGAAGATGAGGTTCTCCCCTTGTTCTTGGGTGGGCATAACAAAATGGGGCTTGTCATATGAATACCAGACTACCTTTTAAAAAAAAATAAACCTTTTCTCCTGGTCCTCACTGTCCAGTCCCGCAAGTGGTTTTGACAGACATCTGCCAAGTTGCAGTGTCACTTGGCTACCCCTACAAGTGCTGATGACTATTCACAACCTCCTGTAAGAAATCTCTAACAGAAACAAGTGCCATCCTGAAAAATGGGAGGGTGTATCTGGAATACCTGCCCACGTGTTCAGGGCATCTTAGGGTCCAGCCTGGTTGGTGGGTCTTGGCATGCTGTCCCCACTGTCCCGTGGTGAACATGGAGTTGGATAACTGCCCAGGCAGGCAACCCCGCAGGGAGGAAATAGTGGGACCTCCAAGGTGGGGATGGGGGATTCTGACACTCCAGCGGACACACACACACACACACACACACACACACACACACAGAATGGACACACGCAGACTCAGATATGTAGCCTGCGGGATGTGGTGCTTTCCAGGCGCGGGGAGGCGTGGCAGGGGCCAGGGCGCCGGTGGGGCTAGGCAGCATCACCTGGGGCAGGCCCTGAGCTCCTCGGTCGCAGGTAGGTTGGATCCGATACAGCTGGGCGCGGGCGGCAGGGTCTGCCTGGGCGTCGGCTTGGGTCTCGGAAGATCGCGGGGGAGGTCGGCCTGGCAGGGCGCTGCGGACTCGGCGGGGCGGCCTGGCAGGGGCCGAGGGGACACAAAATCAAGGCCTCCAGTGGCGCAGAGGAGAGCGCGGCAGAGGCCACGCTGGGCACGCCAAGGTACTCTAAGCTCCTGCCTCCCCCTTCCTCCTGTGGCTTCTTGTGTCTTGCATGGAAGGATCTGGACTGGTTTTGACTTCTCGCGCCGTTATTTCAGCGTCCTGTCACCTTAGGCAAACTACTCGGCCCCTCAGCCTCCATTTACTCATCTGTAAAATACGGTGGGGAAGTATTTCCTACTTCATAGTGGTATTGTCAGAGGCGTTTGAACCAGAGCAACTCCATCTTGAATAAACAAGGCTGGGGGGAAATAAGGCTAGACCTACCAGCTGCATTCCCAGGAGGTCAGACATTCTAAGTCACAGGATGCGATAGGAGGTCAGCACAAGATACAGCTTGTATCATAAACACCTTGCTGATAAAACAGGCTGCAGTAAAGAAGCCAGCTAAAACCCACCAAAACCAACGTGGCAATGACCAGTGAACCTCTGGTCATCCTCACTGCTACACTCCCCCCAGTGCCATGACAGTTTACAAATGCCATGGCAACGTCAGGAAGTTACCCTATATGGTGTAAAAAGGGGGAGGCATGAATAATCCACCCCTTGTTTAGCTATCATCAAGAAATAATCATAAAAATGGGCAACCAGCAGCCCTTGGGGCTGCTCTGCCTATGAAGTAGCCATTCTTTTATTCCTCTACTTTCTTAATAAACTTGCTTTCACTTTACTATATGGACTTGACCTGAATTCTTTCCTGTATGAGATCCAAGAACCCTCTCTTGGGGTCTGGAGCGGGACCCCTTTTCAGTAACAGCATGAGGATACAATGAGCGGATGTAAAGCAATTTTACCCTCACCTGGCACACCGTAACTGTTCAGTACACTGTCGCTAGTGTTTTTATTATCTCAAACTCTTTAATTTTTGTAGAGACGGGGATCTCACTTTGTTGCCCAGGCTGGTCTTGAACTCCTACTCTCAAGCAATCCTCCCACCTCGGCCTCCCAAAGTGCTGGGATTACAGGCAAGAACCACTGTGCCCAGCCTAGCTCAAACTCATAACACATCCAGTCCATGAGGATCCTAGGGACCTGTGTGCAGGAACCAGATTAAGATTTTCTGTCTAGATCAGTGATGTACAATAGAAATATAATGTAAACCATGTATGTATTTCTTTAATTTTCCAAAGCCACATTAAAGAGTAAAAACAATCAGATGAATTAATTTTAGTAATATGTTTTCTTTCAGCAACTATATCAAAAATATCACTTCAACATTTGACACTAGCCACATTTCAAGAGCTTCAGTCTCCCTTGTGCTAGACAGCACAGCTCTAGATATCTCTTCCCTAAGATCTATGTGATATGGACAGGAGACAGGGGAAATCCTGGGTAGAAGAGGGTGGCTCCCCAGCAAAGGCCCCACCCTCAAGCCTGGAGACTCTCGGCCCTAAATAGGAACAGTCGTTTATGTTTTCATGCCCCAAAAGTTACCTTTAGGCCCACCACGCCCTCCAATCCTGTATCCATATAAACCCCAAACCCCAGGCTCCAGAAGCAGACAAGCCAACAAGGAGACAAGCAGACGAATGGCATGACAGAGAAAAAGAGGAGGAACATCTGAATGCCAAGTTCAGCTGGGAGGTCAGAGAGGAGTTCAGCTGCTGGACGGCCAAACTCCAGGGGAAGATCATCTTCCCACTCCATCCCCTTTCCAGATCCCCATCCATCCCACTGAGAGCCACCTCCACCACTCAAAAAAACCCCACATTCAAACTTCAAGCCCATATGTGACTGCATTCTTCCTGGATGCTGGGCAAGAGCTCAGGATATAGAAAGTTGTCACCCTGGCCCTCTGCCCTTGCAAAAAGTCAGAGGGTCCATTGAGCTGGTTAACACTTAAGCTGTCCATGGACAGTAAAGCTAAAAGACCATTGTAACACTGGGAGCACAGGCACACACCCCTAGACTCTACCACAGGGCTGGAGCCTAAAGCACTTGCCCTGGCTCCTGCACCTGCCTGTCTGCATGCTCCCACTCCTGTCAAGGGTTTGAGCAGTGGCAGCAATCAAACAGGTGAGCCATACCCCTGCTGCACATCCTGCAAGGGGATCAGAGAACTCTCCCATTTTGTATGAATGCCTGGCTCCTTTCCATCATTTGGATCTCAAATCAAATGTCACCACCACCTTTGACCATTTATATAAAGTAGGTTCCTCTTCTCCAGGAGCTGTGGCTCCCGCCTATAGTCCCAGGTACTAGAGGATCCCTTGAGCCCAAGAATTGAATTTGAGACCAGTCTGGGGATATAGTGAGACCCCCCATCTCTAAAAAAAGAAGAAAAAAGTAGCTGCAGTTGCCCCTGCCCCTTCCATGCCCACATACACATATATTCACCTGGCTTCACCCTGCTTTACTTTCTACACACCAGACATCATCACAAGAAATTCCCTTGCTGTTGTTTCTCTCTTCTCATTAGAACCTAAGCTCTCAGGCTGCAGAGTTAGATCCTCAACACCCAGCACAGTACGTGGCATATTATAGGCAATCATTTAGTATTTGCATGAATTAATGAATGAACAAGTGAATAAATGCTAGATGTGGGAGTCCTTGTTGGAGGAAACAAGTTTGATATAATATTGTCCTAGCTTCTAAAAATGAAACCTCCAAATGAGAAAAAGCAGCTTCATTTTCTATTTATGCCAATACTGCCCCAGTAACAGCTAAAATCAATGCATCAGGAAGTATGCTTTACTTTCTGCTTGTGCTTCTGAGTCAGGAAAGTAAGTAGTTTTGCCTTTCAATAGGTGAACAAAATTAAAAGAATTGATATTTACACATTTTCTGGGATATGAAATTCTCAAGTCCTTATTAATAAAGGTAATTTGAAAAAGTTGGGACAGGTTTTTCTCAACCCTTAAAGTGAAATTTTCAGTTGACACTGGAGCTTTATTGCTAGCAAGGACAAGGCATTTGTTTACTAAAAGTAACATTGTTTCACATCTTACCAAAAATAGATTCTACCTATTCTACAGACAGAACCACTCCATCGTGACCAAGAAGATATCTCAGTATCATGGGAATAATATTAAATTTGAACACTGCAAAGGTTGCATAATACTCACAGGGATATAAAAAGAGTCTTCTATACATTTGATGATTAATTGGGCAATAACAAGTGACTTAACTGCTTAACTGCTACCTTTATGTCTAGGTTTATAAACTTGACTCTCCCAACTGTGGTAAGTGTCAGATGCTCTTCAACAGCCATTTATTTACTTTATAAATTGTCTGAATTGTATGCCAACTCAAAGAGTTAAAATTTTAACAAATTACCAATAGTTTTTAAAATAAAACTTAACACATAATAATATCAAACTGAGCCCAAATCGTGGAGAGCCAATTTATTGCATATCAGTTGACTCTCACTAAAAAGAAAGAGGATGGATGGCCTAGCATAAAGTATCTATATATTCTCTGTTGAGGTCATTGAACAATAGCGTATTCTTGATAAGTAAACGTTTGGGCTATGGGTCACTAACAATAGTTAAAACCTATTTCTGGGTAAGCAACACAGTTAAGGCCAATAAGTGTGTTTGTGATACCAGTTCAAGTGAATTTGTTTGATATTATAAAATGGTTACTAAAATAGTGGTTGCCAAGCCCGAGTGCACAGTACAATTACCTAGGGAGTTTTATAAGACAGCTGATTGCCAGGCTCTATCCTCAGAGATTCTAATTCAGGCAGCCTGCTGGGGCTTTGGAACCTGCAGTTAGAAAAGCTCTTTGGTGACTCCAATGATCAGACAGGTCAGACAACCCTTGCAGCAAAATTGTCCAAGTGTTACTAGAAGTAGATTGACCAGGATGCCAAAGAGGCTCAATTTTTAGGGCCTCTCATTTGCATGGGTCTCTTCCAAAGCACTGTATCTAATTGTATATTTGTAATTTTGTACTCCATTTCTTAAAGAGGGCCTCCCAATTGTAAAGAGCTCAGTCCCCACAAAACCTGAATCTGCTTCTGGCCATAAACTATACTGTAGTCAGAAAACTATGGCTGCCAGGCAAATCTGTCCCTCTGCCTGCTTTTGTACAGCCCACAAGCTTAAGAACAGTTTTTACATCTTTAAATGGTTTTTTAAAAAAGAAGAGTAATACTTTATGACACATGAAAATTACATGACATTCAAATTTCAGCATTCATAAATGAAGTTATATTGGCTCACTCATTTATGTATTGTCTATGGCTCCTTTAGCACTACAATGGCAGAACTGAGTAGTTGCAACAGAGATTGTATGGCCTAAAAGCTTAAAATATTTACTATCTAGGTCTTAACAGAAAAAGTTTGTAGACCCATGACCCATACCATGAAATAATAACATCATAGACATGACAGAAAATTGATTAAAAGGGGTTGCTTTATTTAATGTGAGAAGCATGCTAGAGGAATTGTTTAAGATAAACAACTTATAAATACTCCCAATTGTAGAAGGGAAAGATTGATTTTTATGAAAAAATCTACAAGTGATTAAATTTAGACATGAATATCAAAGACTTTATAGAGTCATAGCATCTTATTCATTTAGAGGAAGTTATGCTTAGTCTGTAGGTTAGAAGCAATGATTAGTGAGACAGATTGGTTTGTAGGATGACTCAGGATAGGATGATTAGCAGTAAAAACCTTCCCAGGTAGAAATTACAAGAAAAAGAATAGAGAATAGTTGCAAAAGATTCATGCAATTAGATTAACCACAAGCATAAAATAGTATTGCTCTGAGTTGTGAAAAAGTATAGTAAAATATTGCTAAAGTTATACATCAAAGTGTAGTTCTCAGTGATGGATCAGTCAACCAGTTAGACAATTCTACAAAGCTAAAAACATTTTAACAATAATGATTGGGTGTAATGGGCAGGAACTGTGACAGATGATCGAATTCTGGCAGCAAAGCACATTAAAACTATTGATTTAGCTGTCTCTCTTGATGGAAGTATGACAGAAATTTGGGCAGAGCTATGAGGGTCACTCTGAAGGTCTGGGACCTCAGAGAGGCAGCAAGGAGGAAAGTCCATCGAAAGACAGTCAGTGTAGCACTGGGGTTGGTGGGAATGCTAACTGGTCATGTTCCGTAGCAGATTTCTCAATCAGGCAAACAGTAGAAGGAAAATTATATCCAAAAGACAAATTAACTGGGAAGTTTAGCCAGTGAAGATATTGTTAGGGTTGGGAGGTCTATGACCAAGGCAGAAGCTCTTAGTTCACTTTGCAGCCCTCATGATAGTATTGTACAAAAGAGAAGAAAAGATCTTCCTTAAGTGACTCAGGACCAGGTACTTCGAAGATCCAAGTAGTGTGCTACTTCAGCTTCTGTGGAATCTTTGCTGTTTGGAGGCAGTTTGTTCTGTGTCTTTTGGAGAAGTCCTTGTGTTCCAAAGAACACCTGGGGAATAATATCTCAACTGTAATTCAACTTTTCCATTTTCACAAGAGAAGGGACTTGAGAGCTGGACAGTAAGAGAGTCGTTGAGTCCATCTGAAGGATGGATGATTTACCAGGCAGACATAAAGGAAAGAGGAAGAAAAGCATCATTTCGAAGCATCTGCTATGAACTAGGCACTCTGCATATGTGACTGAATTATCTTCACATCCCCTCAATATAATTATTATTGATTCCACTTCACATCTGGGGAAACAGAGCATAAGTTTCATGCTCCCACTCATCCAGCCAGTGACTGAACTAATGAACTACTGAATTCACAAATGTGAATGCTGAAATGTGAACGCACATCTGTCTGGCTGCCTGGCCCAAAGTCCTTACTCCTTTCAACTTACCAGCCTTCTCCAGGCAGGCTCTCCAAGCAGACAAAGCAACAGACAGAAAAATATGACATCATAAATATGTTTTTCCACTTTCAAGGACCACCAAGACATATCTTAAGTTTATTGGAGTTATAAAAACAAAACTAAATGCATACCCTTCATTAATGAATAATACTATCTCTAAGGTGGAAGGTCACATTACCTATCGCAGTCTTCCTTAAAGTGTCAAATTTGGAATCTAGGAAATGTCCTGCATTAGATCCCTTTGAAACTTTACGCAATTTACCCCAACTCGCCGTAAAAAAATGGTCTCTACATGTAGATTTAAAGTTTTGCCAACTACAGTTTGCCCAGGACAAGCAAGCAGCCCCCTCCTGGCCCCTAGTTTCAGCTATGACTAGTTTCTTTTTCACCACAGTCGAATTAGAAATGACATTATAGTTGTAAGTCTTCTCTTCTCTGTTTTTTTATTTTATTTTTAACAAAAGCCATTATAGTAACGAGTCACATGGTCTTCCTGTAGGTGACAGTCAGTGGTTAAAAACAGCCAGTAGATCTTTAGAGGAATTATTACAAGTTTCTTTAAAAATCATTTAAAGAACATAGGCTACCATTTAGAAGTTTCCTGGTAAGTTATTTGATCAATTTATCCTTTATTTCCTCCAAAACTGTGTCCTCACATTTTTCAGAGCTTAAAATAGTCACTTTTTTATCCCTTAATCACAAACCACTCAGAAGAGGCTATAAGAAGAAAGTACCATCAAGCAATGCTGTCTTAAAGAATTCTGTTTACTCTAAATTTAGTGGATTTCTTTTGTAAACCTAGGCCTAATCTCAGATTAAACGAAACAAATGGTAGCTAAATAGATGGCCTCTTCGAATCTGTTTGCTTTACCACAGACAAACAAGCCAAGGCCTTCCTAACGTGCAGTTCAGAAAGCTCTCTTCCCAATCTAGAAGAGGGAAAAAGAAGACCAAGCACCAATCTAAACAGACATTCTGTAATTATAGGATTTTAGGTTTGGAGTCACTTCACTTAATCTTTGCATGACCCAGAATTCAACTCAGAAGATTAAAAGAACAGCATTTTCAGTTCTATTCATGAAAATTAAGGACTTGGCTGGAGTTAATACAGCCGAGAAAAAAAGTATAAGCTGTTAGTCAAAGCAACATAATCCTTACTGCAATGCAAAGTGGAAAAAAATGTAGTTGTATGTTATTTCCATTACAATAAGTAATACATTTGTTTATGTAGTTGGAAAAGACATAATATTCTGATGGTGAATCATTCTATGTGGGAGAACCATATTAGGATTCCACTGTTGGAGCAACCCAGGGAGCTTATCAGATCTAAATAAAAGATTGATGATGATTCTGAGTTTAAAATTTAATGTCTAAGCTACCTGCTAAATTTTACATTACAAGAACTTGACTGTACTATAAATCAATAAAATCAATTATGCTCTCTTATGGGATGGATGTTATAAGATAAAAATTATTTACATACTACTGTGCCTTTTCAGGGTGTGTTGTTTACTTCTTTCACTCACTATCATTTGTCGAAATTTTCATTTTGAAAATTTTAATGGATAATATTTAATATATGGTACATTAAAAATGCTATTCTGCCAAAATACCCTTTTTCTATAAATTACAGAAAGACATGACCATTTCTACCTATAAATATGGATTTGCAAAAACAATCTAATAATCTGATATACCCAAATTTAAGGAAATAATTTCCAACTTTTAATTATATTGAAACTGATCCTTTTTCTGTTAAAAGGAACTTCAAGGCAGCTATTATTTGCTATGAAGAAATGATCAATACAATAATCATGGTTATGAGACTTGTAAATAAATGATTATCATCTGTTTATCTAACACCTTAGTTACTGTGTCTTTTTTCCAAAGCCAGGCTACCAATTCACAGGGGCCTTATTTTTGTGTAAGCCCATCTCTCAAGTGAATTAAAGGCTTGTGAGAGGAGGCAAATGACCTTTTATGGGTTTGGAATATACTGTGAGGTTAAGACTGTGAAATGCCACTCCAAGGCAAGAGTTGGCAGTGTTTTTTTCCCCTGCACTCTGTCACCAGTGTTCCCGTTGATCTCATTCCCCAGCCTCCAGCAGGGGAAAAAGCCCATCTCACTAAATAATGCAAATGTAAATATTGTATACCTATGTATCTAAAGTGTGTTTTCATAAAATTATGAGATCAAGATTTTCATCATTTAGGCAGTTGAGACACTTGGTTACATTCATAATCAAGAAACGAAAGATGTCTCTGGGGGAAAAAATTGTCCAACGTTGTAATAAGTAATCATTTAAAACATATTGCAAAACAGATTATGGTAAGAACTTTTCTTTTTTAACTCAGAATTTGATAAAGAGAAATTTCCAGGTCAATATGAAATAACGTAATATTTTGTTTTGTTTTCTTTTCTTTTTTCTTTTCTTTTTTTTTTTTTTGAGATGGAGTTTCACTCTTTTTGCCCAGGCTGGAGTGCGATGGCACGATCTCGGCTCACTGCAATCTCCGCCTCCTGGGTTCAAGTGATCCTCCTGCCTCAGCCTCCTGAGTAGCTGGAATTACAGCCGCCCACCACCACGCCCAGCTAATTTTGTATTTTTAGTAGAGATGGAGTTTCACCACGTTGGCCAGGCTGGTCTTGAACTCCTGACCTCAGGTGATCTACCCACCTTGGCCTCCCAAAGTGCTGGGATTACAGATGTGAGCCACCGAGCCTGGCCAATACTTTGTTTTCTTAACATGAATGGGGATATATTTTAATCATTCAGGCAAAACCCTGTATCTTATTCCTAAGTATATTGGATTAATGCCATATGTACATCAGGTTAGCTAGAAAAAAGGACATTTTAAAGGGCATTAATCATTTATATTCAAGGGTAAGATATTAAGAGCAATATAAATTATAGTTAATTTCTGAACTCAAGAATTTACTCAGAAAATCTTTTCTAGTTTTTCATCAGCTAATAATTATGATTATTTTGTTCAAAATTTTTTTCTAGTTTCAAATATAAGCTCCCCGCCACTGCTCCCAGGTCACTTACATCATTCTCCTCTTTATAAAATCTTACATTTGGAAAAACACAAAATATATGCAATACTCATTTAAAATTTTTGTAGGATTTAAACAATTACAAAAGATACAAACACTTGCATGTCAAACATTGCATAGGTATACAAAGAAAAAGATATTAATGTCTCCATCTCTTAAAACTCATCTCCACCGCAGAAACCTAATGTTAACATTTCAGTGTACATCCTCCATCGCTAACAAATGTTTACACATGCATTTATCCAAGCACAATGTATAATTGTAAAAGTTGTTTTCGGGCCGGGCGCGGTGGCTCACGCCTATAATCCCAGCACTTTGGGAGGCCGAGGTGGGTGGATCACGAGGTCAAGAGATCGAGACCATCCTGGTCAACATGGTGAAACTCCGTCTCTACTAAAAATACAAAAATTAGCTGGGCATGGTGGCGCACGCCTGTAGTCACAGCTACTCGGGAGGCTGAGGCAGGAGAATCGCTTGAACTGAGGAGGCCAAGGTTGCGGTGAGCTGAGATCACGCCATTGCACCCCAGCCTGGGTAACAAGAGCGAAACTCCGTCTCAAAAAAAAAAAAAAAAAAAAAGTTGTTTTCATAAAATCAAAATAAAATCACTCACACTACTCTATGTATTAATCAGGACTCTTTTGGTTGTAGTAATGGAAGCAGAAAACAGTTTAAGTAAAAAGAGTATTTAAGTGTTATTGGTCTGTGAAACTGAGAAGGCTTCAAAAATAGCTGGATCTAGGGACCTCAATGAGCAGTTAGCCTTGCTTTGCCTTAGCTCTGTTTTTCTCTACATTGGTTCATTCTTGGGCAAAACTTTTCTTGTGGTGGCAGGATGGGTGTTCGGATATTGGACACATCATACACAAAATACAAAATACTATGTTTAACAATGTTAGTGAAATATCAAGCAACCTTAAAAATATAGGCAGCGGTGGGGCATGGTGGCTCACGCCTGTAGTCCCAGCACTTTGGGAGGCAGAGATGGGTGGATCACCTGAGGTCGGGAGTTCAAGACCAGCCTGACCACCCTGTCTCCACTAAAAATACAAAATCAGCCAGGTGTTGTGGTACATGCCTGTAATTCCAGTTACCGGGAGGCTGAGGCAGGAGAATTGCTTGAACCTGGGAGGGGAAGGTTGCAGTGAGCAGAATTCGTCCCATTGCACCCCAGTCTGGGCAACAAGAGTGAAACTCCGTCTCAAAAAAAAGAAAGAAAGAAAAAGGAAAAAGTAAAAAAAAAAAAAACAATTAAATGAAGAATGAAATAAGAATGATGAAATTTAAAAATCAATAGAAGATTTCCATTTCTGACAATATGACAACCAAGATATTTTGGACCATTCTCCCACCAAAAATAACAAAAAATGCGGCTAAATCAGAAAAAAACAACAACGGCCGGGCACTATGGCTCAAGCCTGTAATCCCAGCACTTTGGGAGGCCGAGGCAGGTGGATCACCTGAGGTCAGGAGTTTGAGACCAGCCTGGTGCAACATGATGAAACCCTATTTCTATGAAGAATACAAAAATTAACCGGACATGGTGACAGGCGTCTGTAATCCAGCTACTGGGGAGGCTGAGGCAGGAGAATCACTTGAACCCGGGAGGCAGAGGTTGCAGTGAGTCGAGATCGCACCACTGCACTCCAGCCCAGGTGACAGAGGGAGACTCCGTCTCAAAAAAAAAAGAAAAAGCAAAAAGAGAACAACAATAACAATAACGAAAACAAAACTAAAGGGATCAAAGAACTAACAAGATGTTAAGAAATAACCAAGCCAAAATCTGAGAGCAAGTAGAAACACAGAAATAAGCACAGTGATAAAGCCAGTATTATTTATTCAAGATAATTTCTTTTTTTTCTTGTTTTTTTTTCTTGGTTTTTGTTTTGGTTTTTTTTTTTTGAGACAGAGTCTCACTCTGTCACCCATGCTGGAGTGCAGTGGCACAATCTTGGCTCACTGCAGCCTCCACCTCCTGGGTTCAAGCGATTCTTCTGCCTCAGCCTCGGGAGTAGCTGGGACTACAGGCATGCGCCACGATGCCCGACCACTTTTTGTATTTTTAGTACAGACAGGGTTTCGCCATATTGGCCAGGCTGGTCCCGAACTCCTGACCTCGTGATCCACCCGCCTCAGCCTCCCAAAGTGCTGGGATTACAGGCATGAGCCACTGCGCCCAGCCGATAATTTCTAAATGTACTCTTACCTTGTGTGGTGATTTTGCCTCATGTCCGCATGTCTTGATAACCCTATGAACAAACCCTTAACCCTGAATGACTGTCCCTATTCCCTGGGCATACTCAGCAAGTGAACTAGTCTTGATAAGCGCCAATTGGGAGCGCACCTTCCTGGGCATCTCAGAATTAGATCTGTTCCTTGACAGTCTTGACCACAGACAGCTGGACTCGCACAAGAGTGGATTTGTGAAGCTTTAGCTGACAATATTGAAGTAGGATTGAGTGGGGTGTGGAGAGCACACAACAGTCAGAAAGGGGAAGGCAATCTGTCATTCTTCCTACCTGCCTTATCCAAAACAAAGAGGGAGACGAAGCAGGCATGATGCTCACCTTCAGCTCCTGGAGAAGCCAGGCTACTGAGCTCAGTTCAGCCCTGCAGTCCTCTCTGTTACTGAAGTCACCACATGCCTACTTCCTGCTACCACCTCCTTGCCAGTGGATGCACTGGGCTAGGTTCAACTGTGCACACATCCTGCCCCAACAATCTGTTATCAGTGCACTGAAAACACTTATTGCCCATACTCTTACATTAGTTAAGGCAGTTGTCCCACCCATTTTGGCACCAGGGACTGGTTTCATAGAAGACAATTTTCCCATGAACAGGATGGAGTGGGGGAGGGTTTGGGGATAATCAAGCACATCACGTTCATTGTGCACTTCATTCCTATTATTATTACATTGTAATATATAATAAAATAATTATACAACTCACCATAATGTAGAATAAGTGGGACCCTTGAGCTTGTTTTCTTGCAACTAGACGTTCCCGTCTGTGGGTGATGGGGAGACAGTGACTCATCATCAGGCATTAGATTCTCACAAGGAGTGCACAACCTAGATCCCTCACACACGCAGTTCACAATAGGGTTTGCACTCCTATGATAATCTAATGCCGCTGCTCATCTGAAGGAAGCAGAGCTCAGGCGGTGACGTGAGCCATAGGGAGTGGCTGTAAATACAGATGAAGCCTACCCTTCCTGCCAGCCCACTGCTCACCTCCTGCTGTGTGGCCTGGGGGTTGAGGACCCCTGAGTTAGGGAGCCTCTGTCTTCAAGTTACAGAAAGTTCATCTCAAATGGACTTAGACAATACAGGGGACATTGTGGCTAATAGTTCTACTGCGGGTTCTCAGTTTACTCACTAAAAGTTGATTCTGACTGATTTACCTAATATGCTGACTGATTTACCTAATATGTTTTCAATTTGAAAGTATATTAGGTAGCTCAAAGGCTAGATAGGAAGACCACTTCCAAAATTAGGTCCTAGCGCCTAATTCTGGTAAACACAGTGCTGCTGGTAGTTCTACATTCTGTCTTCAGAGGCAGGATACCAATTGCTACTCCTGAAACTGTTGCCATAGGCGCTACTGCTGCCACTACAGCTGCCCCTACCAATGAATCCTCCACTTCCCTGGTGACTTCATTCTCTAGCTTGGGATTCACAGTACCTCACAGGTCGGTCTGATGGCCAAATAGAGAAGGAATGCCTGTGCCTTAGCTGTGAAGCTGCCTGGAACTGACATATGGTCCTGGCTGTTTCTACACTGGAAAGCATCTGTCCCTCAGTGGTATGCATGTGGTGAGATATCCCCAAACTTAGGAAGTGTTGAAAAGCAGGTCCAGGCTTCACATCCCATACCACAGTCATTCAGAAAGAGAGAGAACATGTGTGTCCCAGAAGTCCTGTAAAAGTCCTCAGCTTCCTGCTGAGTTCACATGTCCAGTCCCTGTGACCATAAGAGTTTCATGAACTGTCAGAACCCATCAGTTCAGCCCAGAGGTTGGGATTACTTTGACTGGTTTAGGACAATTAGGGATCATCCTGGAGTGGGGATAGGGGCAACAATCCCATGCAACTAACATGACTTTTTCAAAATGGGTTGAGGCTTAACAGATGCTGGTGAGAAAACACTATAGCTTAAGCGACAGAGCGAGACCTTGTCTCAAAAAAACAATAAAAATATAGTGAGAAGGTAGCACTGTTTTACATTTTTACAAATCTCTTTAATGTCTGGCCCAATAGAAGACAGCTGGATTCACATATTCCATTTTTACTTTAATTTGTTGCAATGTTATTTTAGTTGAAGTAGATAAAAAAAATTGACTCATACAGATATGAAGTAGGAAAATGGAAGGATATTTTAACAGCTTTTTCAGATAATTGAAAATATTATTTTGTGAGACTACACAAAAACTTCGTAAGTGGTAGTTGCTTAAAGATTGGTTGTAATACAGAAGCTGAAACCATATTCATGAACATTTTAACTCTGTTACATTAAAATCCATTGGTGTATTCTGCATTTTGAATGGATCTTTTGTGTGTACATGATTTTGGTCCCACGAACCCACTGAAAAGGTCTTGGGAACTCCAAGGGTCTCCAGACCACACTTTGAGAACCGCTGATATGAAGTATCAAACACATTTTGCCTATAGCTACTTCATGAAGCAGCCATCTTTATTGCAATCATCCCTCTTCCCATGAAACACAAATGAATACTATCCACAATGTCATTCATTACATCACAAAAACTGTACTTATGTTTTCTAATCCTCAATCCTTAAATCAAGGAAACCAAGGAACACAATAAACTGTTTTTTCAACTGTGTTTCTACAGAAAACATGGCTATTTCTCATACCACTCTTAACCAAACATAGTGGCACTAAACTGAAGCTGGGGACGCAGAGATAACTATGACAGATAAGGTCCTTGCTCATGTGGCATTTACAGTCTTACAGTGAGGCAGACAGAAAATAAGTGAGTAAATCAATAAACAAAGATGATAATTTCAAGTAGTGATTAGCATTATGAAGAATACAAGAACCTCCACAAATTTGAACCCTGATGTTGCCTCAGAAGTAAGAGAGGAGTGTACCGATCTGCAAGTCAATATAAATCTAGGTAAAAACCATAAGAAACCCCTGGGCAGAGAGAAAGGGTGGCTGTGACCTGCTGTGGGCAAACTGTAGGTTGAGCAGAGGAAGTCACTTAGGACATGGTGCAGGCAGAGCTGCAGGCTCTTTCTTCTCTCCAACCACTGTCCTTGGCAGATAAGTGCCTGGCCTGGCACCACCTTGAGACAAAATATTTGCTACACAGAGGTGATGGAATAGTATCAGGGCAGTGCCACAGCCTGGCCAGGGTGAGGAACAGATAACAATGAGAGCATCTGAACCCTGAGCAATTCTACCCCCCTGTCAAAAGGAGGATACTTACAGAGGAGTTGTTCATGGAATTTGGGAGCTGACTGTATCTGCAGCAGGGATGCATGCACACTGCAGAACACCAAGGATCTTTTAGAAGCAATGAATCAAGTGTATATACATATATAACAGATACTGATGGGTCTTTAGAACACTGGTGAATACAAAACATAATAACTAGAACAAGGTCTACTGCACAATACTATTTGTGAAACATATAATATACCAAATAATAGCTTACATTTGACAATATTACATTTTTAGACAAGGATATATATGTAATGCCTTATAGTGAATGAATATGTGGAAGGGGAGGTAATGGAAATGGAAACCAGGGATGAATGGGGAAAATATCCACGAAAGAAATATAATAATAGTATACCATGAACTGAGGTATGTGATTGACTTAATACTCTTCACATGAGGCATTACAATTAAAGAAAGAATGGAGGAGTAGGAGGGAATTTATTAGCTGGTGTCTGGACTGCTGGTGGAGTGATCAACACTAAATAGGGTAGTCAGAGAAGGCTTCTCTGAAGAGGTGACATCTAGGCTCAAGTTTGAGCAATGTGCCCAGTCATGTGATG
The DNA here is from genome assembly GCA_036589455.1 of Ateles fusciceps. Lineage (NCBI taxonomy): Eukaryota > Metazoa > Chordata > Mammalia > Primates > Atelidae > Ateles > Ateles fusciceps. Next base: position 7,327,631 of record JAZHEH010002014.1, read on the forward strand.
GTCTGGGGATGTGCACTCCAGGCAGAAAGAATAGCATGTGCTAAGATGCAGTAACAGAAACATGACATCCTTGAGGAACAAGAAAAAAGACAGGTGTGGTTGGAGCACAGTGAGCACATTGAAGTTGAGGTTTAATTTTAAAAGATGATCTGGCAAAGTCTTTCCTCATTGTTAAGTCTACACATACAATTTACAGTAATCAGTTTTCACAGAATTGGTAATTACTAGGAGAAGTGACGTCCTCTCTGGGCTTATAATGATCTGGCTTGTGACAGGGAAGTGAGGTGTGAGCACCAGGCAATTAGACAGCGGCAGAACTAAATTTGCTCTTACAGGTGCGGAAGGAGCTGATTCTCACTACTGGGAAGATAGAAATGTTAGCAGGTACAGGCCTGCCATGCTGAGTACCTGAATCCTGGACAGCCCCTGTAAAGGACTGGTTCAGCAGGGCTTTTGACACTAGCTGTCCCCACTGTGGTCCTGCTTACAGCTTGTGCCCTCAACACTTCCTGGGCAACAGCTTCTAGCTAGGACCATTTTTACAAACCTTAGGTTTTCACTCTGTCCTGGGGTGTTGACCTCTTATCTCCCTGCCAAGTGCTGAACTGTTCCTTTTGCAAAAGAAATCAAAGAACAATAATAAGCTGTTTTTCATGAACAGAAAATCCTTGAGGACAGGGACCTACTCTAGCTTGACTTCCATCTAACTTTGTGCCTAGAAAAAGTGTCGGGCCCAAGGTAGGTGCTCTATAAAATGGGTTGAATGAGTTCACACACACACACACACACACACACACACACACACGCCACCTTCTTAAAATGATGAAAAAATCACATCCTGTTCTCTATTGCAAAAGTTCCAACTAGAATTCATCTTTCCCAAGATAATTAGCATTAATATAGCTGTGCTCAACACCAATTATTGCTCACAAAGAATTAGTTTTCCTCACTGGAACTATTATGGGTCATAATAATAATGTTTATTGAGCACTGTGGGCCAGATGTTAAATCATCTCATTTAAAACTCATAATAACCCTATGACTTATGTACTATCCCATCTTTATCTAAAAGAGAAGAAAAGCTGAAGTTTAAAGAGACTTAGTAACTGCTACATGATGGCTAAGAGTTGGACTTTTCATCCTAGGGCAACCTGACCCCAGAACTCTTAGCCGACCTTCTGAAACTCAAGCCAATTTTACATATTAAAATATATTAAAGTTATACCTGAAACAACCACTACTCTTCTGAATATCACTTTTTCTTTTCTACACTAATTATTGGCACCCACGTATTTAAGCATTTCTTAAGGAGCTCATTTTTTTCACAATGTTGTACATTTAAAAAATACTGTGTACACGACAGCTTGCAAATGAGCAGCAGAGAAAGAACAGAAGTGAAATCTATTCTTTGCACTGTGTCTGTGTTTGCTTTAATTCTAGTTTCCAGTTTTGAAAGCACTTTTTTGTCTATTTTTTCTTCTTTTTCTTTGTACTGATAGTTTAATTATTTATTTTGTGATAAAACAATGGACATTGTGACAATTTTACTGCAGTAAACATTCTTTGTCTGAGTCTAGGTTTCCTAGAAATTATAGTCTGAGGCAAAATGTACATTCTAAAGCTTTACTAGAGGGGTGCAAACCCAAGGGAGCAGAAGAGAATGGGGCCAGGCCAATGAGGCAGGAAGGCAGGGAGGCAGGGAAGCAAAGAGAAGACGTCTTATTGATCTGGCCTTGCTTCCCTAGAAAGCACTATTGGTTGCTCTGTCTCCTGGAAGTTTCCATAGAAGCCACATGGAAACATTTATTGGAAGAATCCTTTGGGAGAGCAGAAAAGGAATAATTTATCCATGGGTTATCGCCTATCCTCTGCCTCTCAGTAGTTAAAAATTTGCTTCACTGGGGCTGGGTACTGTGGCTCACACCTGTAATCCCAGCACTTTGGGAGGTGGGCAGATCACTTGAGGCCAGGAGTTGGAGGCCAGCCTGGCCAACATGGCAAAACTCCGTCTCTACTAAAAATACAAAAATTTTCTGGGCATAGTGGTGGCACCTGCAATCCCAGATACTTGGGATGCCAAGGCACAGGAATCTGAACCTGGGAGGCAGAGGTTGCAGTGAGCCAAGATCGTGCCACTGCACTCCAACCTGAGTGACAGAGTGAGACTCTTGTCTCAAAAAAAAATTTTTTTGGGGGGGGCGTTTCACTGGGTATTAATTTTTAGCATGGTTACCTGGCCTCTCGTAGGAGTCTCAGTACACAGGGTGAGTCAGTGAGTAGGCACAAGCCAGGGACAGTTCCTTTCTGCCTGCAGCCTTGGGTCTTGAAGCCCTATCAAGCCAGTGCATCCCCCAGTGGTCCTGTTGTGTCTTGCACCTGGTGACAGGGAGGGCCCAGGGTAGGAGGGAAGAGGCCTGTGGTGTGAGACAGGAGGTAGTGTGATCTTGGGCTGTGCCATGGAAGACCTGGGACACCTGGAGCAGAGGGCAATAGGCCCAGCTGGCTAAGCAGGAAGAGCACTACAACAGCATGGCTTCTGCAGTGAGGGAGTTCTAAGCGCTTCTCCACAACAGTGACCAAAACCACCTCTCTGCGGCTCAAAGAAGGTGATCTTTTTGGAGGGTCATTTGTAGCACTGAGCAAAACACCATAGCCGAGGATCAATAAGCTCGAACTGTCAGAACGTTTTCACCACGTCTTCTGGTGCACACACAGGAGATTTTTCTTCTGTGACTATCTGTAAGTACAGTCTCTGTACGTGCACACTTCTAAATAATAGCTTTAAATGGCTGCTTGTCACTAAGTTTGGTTCTTTTCTCATAAATACGTATAAAACTTATCTATCCATCCATAAATTCATCCTGGGGGGAAAGTACCATTGAGCATCCCTATCACAATTGCCCCCTTGTTGAACCGGTAATAGACATTTCTTAGCAAACTCACAGGGAAACTAAAACTAAGAATTAAATGCTCAGAGATATTTTAAACTTGGAGAGACTATTTAGATCCACGTTACTTTTAAAACCAAAATTTCCATTGTTTCCAGGAGAAGGCACAAATTCATCTTATTCTTAGTGCTTTTCACCACCTTTCTTGACTTCACCCCACATGCGTGCGCACACACACACACACACACACAAACATGAACACCCTCTTACTTTATAAAATGACTGGTTATCTATTAACCAGTTTATGCAGCCATTTCAGAACCTATGCAAAGCAACTTTGAACAGACTCTTCATCCTGCTGCAAGATGAATGTCAACTGGGGCTTCATGAGGTTCCCAAGTAGAGCTGGGTCTACTAGTGCTAAATCCATATGGCTTTAATTTACAGTCCAGTCCCTATATCATTTTTTCCAATTGCCTATGGCATTGGTAAACCAACAGCAGTAATAGGAGACACATTTTCTTTTTTTTTTTGAGACAGAGTCTCACTCCGTCACCAGGCGCCAGGCCGGAGTGCAGTGGAGTGACCTCGGCTCACTGCAACCTCCACCGCCCGGGTTCAAGCAATTCTCCTGCCTCAGCCTCCCGAGTAGCTGGGACTACAGCGCGCGCCACCACGCCCAGCTAATTTTTTTGTATTTTTTAGTAGAGACAGGGTTTCACCATGTTGATCAGGATGGTCTCGATCTCTTGACCTTGTGATCCACCCGCCTCAGCCTCCCAGAGTGCTGGGATTACAGGTGTGAGCCACTGCGCCGGGCTGGAGACACATTTTCTATAGAGAATTTTAAAACAATAATAAAATGCACTAAAAGCTGGTTTGATTTTACTGTATTCACACATTGGCAGTTTTATACAATGTCAAATACTCTCCACCTCCCTGCTAAATCTTCTCTTGGTCTGCAAAAAATTTCTGTGGTTATTATTCAATTTTGTAATACATAAAATCAGCAATGTTACTGCTTATCTCTTAAACACATTTTCTCCTTTAATAATAACTTCTATGCAGGTGTTAACTCACAGAAGCCTTGACATGAATGGACTTATCTACACGCTCTTGTTTGAGAGTTAAGTTCTGGATGGTTCAGAATCATTCACATTTGTGCTTGCTTTGGGTACACTTCATGCTCCAACCCATGTGGAAGTATCTGCTTCTGCATTTAAACACTAGATTTGGAATAAGCAATGGCAGTAGAGTGATTGTGACAGAACTTGGGCTACCTCCATTCTCCCTCATTCAACTTAGCTCTCTCATAAAAACTCACTTGGTGTTTTTATTTATAATTAAAATTTAATAAAGCAGTGTAAACCAAAAGGTGTAATTTTTTTTTTTGGTAACTGCAAGTTTATTTCACACATGCAATATTTTACACCTTTGAATAATATCTTTAAAAATTGAAATTGATGTCTTCTTCATTGTTCTTTTTCTTATGTAATTACTATTGTGCTGTAATGTTATTCTTTTTATGGCAGTCTAATATGTAGGTATATGTCTTTTCTCTTTTGTTTGAAAAACATTAATGTAATTAAAAGTATTAGTCCATTACTTCTCCCTTTTTTGATACTATATAATGTATTTTATTATTTTAGTTTTCATTTTTATTGGCATTATTACATGTACAAAGTTCAATAAAATAAAAATCTCACCATGTTTCTTTTCGGTCCATTTTTATTTTTATTCATTTCATTATTATTGCCAAAAATAATGCTGTATGGAGTAGTGGGGTATTTTAAAATGATCTGCTCCATACAGCAGTCACACAAGGCACACCCTGCTTCCTTGCAGATCCTCAGGAGAGCTGCCCTGCCTGAGAATACTGCCCCCTGCTGCTTGGAGTGAATTCACCCATGAGGCTTATAAACCGAGAATTAACCCTCACTCTACCTTAAACTCACTCTTTTATTCAGAGAGATATGTCTAACTACAGTGTCAGCTTCGTCTTGGTTCACACAGATCCCCAGGAACACAGTGAGCGATCAACACATTTTTGTTGAATGAAAGAATAAATGTGATGTTACTCTGCACATATTGGAGAGTATTTGTGTCCAAGTGTGGGTGTTTACAGCACAAAATAGGAGGCCTGTCAAGAGTGAACATCACATATTTTACTTTTCTTGCACCCCCCTGGCCCACTCCCCAGCTGTGCCAGAGACTCTACAGACAATTTGCAGACTGACAAATCGACTTAGGTCAGGACTCAAAATGCTATTCCAAAAATATTAAGAATGGCCAAGGAGTTAAAATTCAACCAAATAAAATCCCTTTTTTAATATTTTATTAGCATACTAGTTTTTTGTATGGGGGAGGAGAAGTTATTCTTTCAAAAATAAAATTCTCAACTTATTACAAGATACTATAACTGACACTAATCTTTGCCAACTGTTAATAACTTCTTTCTCATTCATATAATCTAATATATATTAGAATTACAAAACATAATTACCATTATATTTGAAAGAGGAAAGGTGGGGGAAATGTAGCTTTTAAAGACTCTGAGCAACTCACCTAAGATAGCCTTTCAAAGATATAAAACATTAAAGAGTCAAAAGCTTACACAGTCCAGCCTGAGTGTGTAAATAAAGAAGGTAGAGCCCAGAGAGTATAGACTTGTCCAGTCTCACAGCGTGAGGGTACAGCCAGGACCAGAAGCCTGCAATCCCAGCTTCCACCCCAGTCTCTCAACCTACATGGCACAGCTTCCAATGTAGAAGAAAATGACTCTATTTGTGTTTGTTGTATCAAATTGTTTAAAGTATTTAAGATACATGCTTTAGATACATTACACTGGCAGATAACAATATACTGAGTAATAAGAATTTGAAGATGACTTATAGAATCACTGATTATAACATGTACATTAACAAGAGAGAATGAATAAATATTCATTCTCTACCATGCCCATGACACATGGCTATTCCCTACAGGACTACTGAATGAATAAATAATAGCACGCACTTACATAACACTCACCATAAGTCAGTCTGGTCTAAGTGCTTTACATTCATTAAGACATTTAATCTTCACAACAACTCTATGAGTATCTGTGATTATCACCATCCCCATTTTACAGATAAGGAAATTGAGGCACAGAGAACTTCACCAAGATCAGGCAGCCAGCAAGCAGAACTCTACTATTTTGGTCATCTGACTCCATGGGCTATGCAAACTATGATCTACCTCCCAACTTAAGGAACAGAAATGTAGGAAAAGGTGAATGGTAATGCAGATTTAAACAACAGCTAATGACGACTATAATGTCCACAAGGCAATATCCAAGAGACAAATGAATGGTATAAGTCAGAGCTCTTTGACTGCAAGCACCAGAAACTGAATTTGAAATTGCTTAAGTTATCTCAAAAGCTATTTATTTGCTGGCATTTGTAGAAGGCATTAGGGGCTGAATCTTGCCCCTCAAAATTCCGTGTTGAAGTCCTAACTCCCAGTACCTCCAAATATAACCATATTTGGAGATAGGGCCTTGAAAGAGCTAACTGGGGTAAACTGAGGTCATTTGGATGGATCCCGATCTTATCTAACTGGTGTCCCTATGAGAAAGTGAGATCAGGACAAAAACACAGAGGGAAGGCCATGTGAAGATGCAGAGAGGAGGGCTATATGCAAGCAAGAAGACAGTTCCCAGAGTGAAACCAACCCCCTTGACACCTGGATCTCAGACTTCTAGTATCTAAAGTCAAGAGGAATTAAATTCCCATATTTAGCCACCCAGTCTGTCATACTTTGTTAATGCAGCCTGAGCAGAGTAAAATGGAAGAATGCTGGGTATTTCACAGAATTAAAGAGTTACAGGAAACAGCTGGAGCCAGGATTCTCGAGGACTAGAACAAGGAACTCAACACCTGCAGGATACACACACTATCCTCCCCACACTTCCAGCTTCAGAATTTAAAAATGCCAAGGATGGCCTCAGTTGATCCAGTTGAGGTCACATGCTCAGCCCTAAGCCAATTATTTAATTCTCCTGTTTCAGTGAGGCATCTCCACCATCCTCGGCTTGTCTGTGTCCCCAGAGCCTCTTGCGGTTCAGTTTCCCTAGAGAGTAAAACCTGGCTCTGCTAGGACAGGAGAGAGGCTGCTGAGAGATGAAGAAGGAATCCAGAGGTCTACTACTTCTCCAAAGACTTTCCATAAACCTCCTGCTTTCAGCTCTGCCTCTTACCTTTTCTTTCAGAAGAATCTGGTGCCTCCAATTCTGGGGCCCTTCTGAGGTGCTGTGCCATGAACTACCTTCCTTCTTAAGCTCCCCCATCTGCTGATACTCGAGTTTCAGTCCCTGTCCATGTCCACTTCCAAAAATGAGATGACATGGACTTTTTACCTATCCCTTCTGTCTTGTGGACTTGGGCCTTTTTTGGCTTCTTTGCTGTCATTTTAGTAGCATTTTGAAGAGATCAAAGAAAAACAGAAGTTTTTAAACTGCAATATTTAACCACAAGTCTATTTTGGGGGATTTTCAAATAATCCTCTGGGAAGGTGCCACAGTGGCTTCCTTCTGGCTTGGGAAGGTGGCAGTAATGCAGAGGACAAGAGGAGAAGCAGACCAGGAAGAGAAGAGTAGGCAGGCTCTGGCCTTCACCCCTACATCAAGCAGAAAATCTCTGCTTTTTATGTTTTATATACTGGCCTTCTAAGGTTTCATTTGAAGAAAGAGACTTTAACTAAAAATAGAAAATCTTAAAACCACTGTGCAATACCAGGCTGCCTCCTACATATTTTAAAGAGCTTAAATAATGGTGTACATACACTTTTGTATTCTGTTTTTTTTTCCATTAGATTGCATTATAATCATGTTCCCATATTTCTTGGCTTTTTCATCAGTTTCTTAACCCAGTACCTGGCACATAAGAGGCCCTTAGTAAATAGTGATTGATTAAATCAATGAATTATATTTAACAGCTGCTTCTAATTTATTGGTAATTATAGAGAATGACATGTTTCATTCATTCACTTATTCACCCAACACATATTTATTCAATACCTATTATATGCCAGGCATTGATGGATGGTGCTGAGAATACAGGAATGAAAAATGCAGACCGTCCTTTCCACACAGAGCTAACAGTCTGAAGGGGAATCTGAGAAGTGAGTTGACAATCACAATACATAAGTATAGAAGCTCTGGAAAACAAAAAGTGCCTACAGGAGCACATCACAGGGGTCCCTAATGCAGACTTCAAAGTTGGGGAAGGCTCCCTGGAGGAAAAGACTTAAGGTGAATCCTAAAAAACTAACAAGACAGTTTCTGGTTCAGCATGTAAGAAATTTGGAAGTTACCACTGTATCCTAATGAGTAAAAAGCTGAACAAACTGAAAAGTCAAATTAGCCAGGCATGGTGGTGCACACCTGTGGTCCCAGCTACTCAGGAGGCTGAGGCATGAGAATCGCTTGAGCCTGGGATGTGGAGGTTGTAGTGAGCCAAGATCGCGCCATTGCACTCCAGCCTGGGTGACAGAGCAAGACTCTCTCTCAAAAAAAAAAAAAAAAAAAAAAAAGCCAGTGAAAAATCAATAACTCTTCTTAGCTCTATAAGAGAAGTGATGGCACAGGGCAAATTGCTTCCCCCAAAACTGGGGGAGACCAACAGGCAAATACAGAGAATCACAACTTCCAGAGCAGAAACCTCCATGGGAACGAGTGCTGGGGTAGAAAAATCTGAACTTGTAATTTGAATTGCTGGAGCCAATTCTGAGACAAGTGTGAACAAGTCTGAGAGATAAAAAACTCCGGGGGAACTGAATCACAGGGAGGCCGCCACACTTTGTGAGTTTTACCTCCAGGAGTACTACCAGGTATCACAGTGAATATTAGGGAAAAATTCCCTCCTGCTTCTAGCAGTGGGAGATGAAAAAGAGCCATTTTGAAATATGCTAGAGTATTATGTTCTTAAAAAGGTCTGTCCTCAGGAGAAACTATTTAGCCAGACCCTGACCTGCTGGGGTTTCATCAGAGCCTAAGTGACATAAGGGAAGAGAAATATCCAACTCAAGTCCATTCCAGCCATCTTGTCCTACCTAAGGTAAGGTGGGGGAAGGGACTTAGAGGAACATGAAGTTTACAATCCAGAGTAACGGGCTCACTGAAAGACTGAGACCTCATCATGGAACTAGAGAACACTTCCCCCTTCCCGCAGATCTTACCACCACATTACTAAAGGTCTATTGACAGCAGTTCCTTTTACCCAGGATGCGTATCGTATCCTGCTACCCCAAAAAAAGGGAAAAAAAATTACAAGACATACAAAACAGCAAAAAAGCCCCACAGTCTGAAGAGACAGAACAAGTATCAGAGCCAGACTTAGATATGGCAAAGATGTTGAAATTATCAAAGCAGAAATTTAAAACCGCTATGATTAATGTGTTCAGGTTTTAATGGATAAAGTGGACAACATGCAAGGATAGATGGGCAAGGTAAGCAGAGAAATGGAAATTCTAAGAAAGAACCAAAAGAAATGCTACAGATCAAAAACATTGTAATAGAAATGAAAAATGTAGGCGGGGCATGGTGACTCATGCCTGTAATCCCAGCACTTTGGGAGGCCAAAGCGGGCAACATGGCAAAACTCCATCTCTACAAAAAATACAAAAATCAGTAGGGCGTGTTGGCATACCTGTAGTCCCATCTACTTGAGAGGCTAAGAAAGGAGGATACTTAAGGCTGGGAGGTTGAGGTTGCAGTGAGCCATGTTTGCCTCACTGCACTCCTGCCTGGGTGACAAAGTGAGAACCTGTCTCAAAAATAATAATAATAATAATAATAATAAAGAAATGAAAAATGCCTTTGATGGGCTTATTAGTAGAATGAACATGGCTGAGAAAGAATCTCTGAGCATAAGGATATCTCAGTAAAAACCTCCCAAACTGATAAGCACAGAGGAAAAAAAGACTTAAAAAAACACACACACATGCTGAATCTCTAAGAACCCTGAAACAATCACAAATGGTATAACATATGTGTAATGGGACTATCAGAAGGAAAAGAAAGAAAGGAACAGAAGAAATATTTGATATAATAAGGACTAAGAATTTCCCAAAATTAATGTCAGATACCAAACCACAAATTCAGGCATCTTAGAGAACACCAAGCATGATAAATGCCAGAAAAACTACACCTAGTTATATTACTCTCAAAGTACAGAAAATCAATATAAAGAGAAAATTCTAAAAGAAGCCAGAGAAAAAACACCTTCCTAAAGAAAAGCAAAGATAAGAATTACATCTGAATTCTCCTCAGAAATCATGTAAGCAAGAAGAAAGTGGAATTAAATATACAAATTGTTGAGAGAAAAAAATGCACCAACATAGCATTCTGTACTATGCAAAATTATCCTCTAAAAATGAAAGGGAAATAAACACTTTCTCAGATGAACAAACATTGAGGGAAATCTGTTGCCAGCAGACCGGCCTTACAAGAAATGTTAAAAGAAGTTCTTTAGAAGGAAAAGAAAATGATATAGTATAGACAGAAACTCACATCTGCATAAAGAAAGAAAGAACATTAAAGGAAGAATTAGTAAAATAAAACTTTAATTTTCCTTATTTTTAATTGATCTAACAAATAATGATTTACTCAAAATAATAATAGCTGCACTGTATTAGATTATGTATCCTTACATATGAATATATTTTTTCATATATATTTTCTTATACATGCTTGTATATAACTGAAATGAATGACAGCAATGATACAAGGGATACGAGGGAAGAATTGGGGTTATTTTGTTATAAGATATCATACTATCTGTGAGGCAATGTAGTATTGTTTGTAAGTAGACTTGCATTATTTATAAACAGATATTGCAAACTCTAGGGCAACCACTAAAAACGGTTTTTAAAAAGTACAGCTAATTTGCTAAGGAGAAAAAAAATGAAATGATAAAATTCTCAATTAAACCACAAGAGTCAGAATAACAGTGGAAAACACAGGAACAAAGAACAAGGGCAAGAAATAAAAAATAATAACAAACATCATAGATATTAATCTAACTATATCAGTAATCACTTTGAACATCAATTGTCTAATTGCACCATTTAAAAGGCAGAGAGGAAGGGCATAATAGCTCATGTCTAGAATTCAAGAACTTTGGGAGGCTTAGGCAGGAGGATTGCTTAGGTCAAAAGTTTGAGATCAGCCTAGACAACATAGTGAGACCGCAACTGTACAAAAAAATATTTTTTAAATTAGCCAAGCATCATGGTGCATGCCTGTAGTCCTAGTTATTCAGGAGGCTGAAGCAGAAGGATCACTTGAGCTTAGGAGTTTGAGGCTGCAGTGAGCTGTAATTGTGCCACTGCAACCCAGCCTGGGCAAGAGAATGAGGCCCTATCTCTTAAATAACGACATAAATTAAAAACATTAAAAATAGTCATTGTCAGAGTGGACCAAAAAAAAAAAAAAAGACCAAACTATATGTTATCTATAATAAACTCACTTTAAATAAAATATACATATAGGTTAAAAGTAAACAGATGGAGAATAATATATCATCTAATTAAAGAAAGCAGAAGCAGTTATATTAATTTTAGACAGAGCAGACTTCGGAGCAAGAAGAGTTATCAGGGATAAAGAGAGGCATTACAGCCCAGGCATGGTGACTGATACCTGTAATTCTATCACTTTGGGAGGCTAAGGTTTGTGAATCACTTGAGCTCAGGAAACCAGTCTGGGCAACATGGTGAAACCCCATCTCTACTAAAATATACAGAAAATTAGCTGGGCATAATGGTGTGTGCCTGTGGTCCCAGCTACTGGGGTCAATTCTCCAAGAAGATACAATAATCTTTAATGTATATGCACCTAACAACAGAGCATTAAAATATATGAGGCAAAAACTGATAGAACTGCAAGGAGTAATAGGTGAATTCACTATTATAACTGGGGACTTTAACACCCTTTTATTAAAAATGGGAAGATCCAGGAGGCAGCAAATCAGTGCAGACATAATTGAACTCAATAACACCATCAATCAACTAGATATAATGAACATTTAAAGACTACTTTATCAAACAGTAGCAGAACACACAATCTTCTCAAGCTCCCATGGAATATTCACATGGATAGAAAACATTTTGGGCCATAAAACACATCATAACAAATTTTTCAAAAAGATAGAAATCCCAACACTTTGGGAGGCCAAGGTGAGTGGATCACTTGAGGTCAGGAGTTTGAGACCAGCCTGGCCAACATGGTAAAACCCCATCTCCACTAAAAATACAAAATGAGCCAGGCGTGGTGGCGGGCGCCTGTAGTCCCAGCTACTCAGGAGGCTGAGGCAGGAGAATCACTTGAACCCAGGAGGTGGAGATTGCAGTGAACCGAGATCACGCCACTGCATTCCAGCCTGGGTGACACAGTGAGACTCTATCTCAAAAAAAAAAAAAAAAAAAAAAGAATATAAATCATACAATGTCTGTCCTCAGATCACAACAGAATTAACCTGGAAACATCAGAATTAACCTGGAAAACAGAAAGATAGCTGCAAAGTCCCAAAATCCGTGGGAGATTAAACAACATATTTGTAAATAACACATGGATCAAAAAAAGAAATCTCAGGCCGGGCACAGTGGCTCATGCCTGTAATCCCAACACTTTGGGAGGCTGAGGCGGTGGATCACCTGAAGTCAGGAGTTTGAGACCAGCATGGCCAACATGGCAAAACCCTGTCTCTACTAAAAATACAAAAATTAGCCAGGTGTGGTGGTGCATGCCTTAATCCCAGCTACTCGGGAGGCTGAGGCAGGAGAACCACTTGAACTCAGAAGGCTATTGCGCCATTGCACCCCAGCCTGGGTGACAAGAGTGAAATGCTGCCTAAAAAAAAAAGAGAAATAAGAAAATAAATAAATAAAAATCATGAGACATTTTAAAATATTTTGAGCTAAATGAAAATGAAAATACAACTTATCAAAATCAAAATTTGTGAGAAGTTGCAAAGGCAGTGCCTAAGAGAAATTTATTGCACTGGATGGTTATATTAGAAAAGAAGAAAGACCTAAAAGCAATCATCTTAGCTTCTACCTTAGGAAACTATAAAGGGAAAACAAATAAAATTCAAAATAAGCAAAAGAAAAGAAATAATAAAAATTAGAGAAGAAATCAATGAAATTTAAAATAGGAAATCAGTAGAGAAAATCAATGAAACCAAAAGCCAGTTCTTTGCAAAAATCAATAAAATTGATAAGCCTCTAGACAAGCTAAAAGAAAGAGAAAGAAGACACAAATTACTAACATCAGGAATTAAAGAGAGGACATCACTATAGCTTTCATGGACATTAGAAGAATTAAAAGAATACTATGAACAACTCTATGTTTGCAAGTTTGATAACCTAGATGAGATGAACCAATTCCTTGAAAGACACAATATGCCACAAGAAGAAATAGACAATCTGAATAGAACTACATCTATTAAGAAATTGAAGCAAAAATTAATAAAATTCCAAAACAGAAACCATCAAGCCTAGATGGGTTTACTGGTGAATTCTATCAAACACTTAAGGAACAAATTATACGAATCCTTTTAAATTTCTTTCAGGAGACAGAGCAGAGGGAATACTTCTGAACTTATTATATGAGGCTAACCTTATCCTAATACCAAAACCAGACAAAGGTATCATAAGAAATGAAAACTATAGGCCAGGCATGGTGGCTCACGCCTGTAATCCCAGCACTTTGGGGGACCAAGGTAGGCAGATCACCTGAGGTCAGGAGTTCAAGACCAGCCTGGCCAACATGGCAAAATCCCATCTCTACTAACAATACAAAAATTAGCTGGGCGTGGTAGCACGCGCCTGTAATCCCAGCTACTTGGGAGGCTGAGACAGGAGAATCACTTGAACCTGGGAGGCGGAGGTTACAGTGAGCCGAGATTGCGCTACTGCACTCCAGGGTGACAGAGCAAGACTCCATCTCAGAAAAAAAAAAAAAAGAGAGAGAAATGAAAACTATAGACCAATATCTCTCACGAACATAGATGCATAAAACCTCAACAAAATATTAGCAAATTGAATCCAACAATGTATAAAAGACTTATACAACACAACCAAGTAGAATTTATCCAGGTAGGCAAGGCTGGCTCAACATTTGAAAATCAATTAACCCATTTTTGCCTGCGGTTACAATTTTTTGAATTTTTGCAATCAGACCTTAGAGATGACCTTGAGCAGTAGGATTAAAAACAACTCCCACATGCTTAGCATTCCAATAATGGAACACTAGGCATAAATAGGATTGTAATCCACCATATCAACAGGCCAAATTTTAAAAATCACAAAATCATATAAATTGATGCAGAAAAGCATTTAACAAATCTAATACCCACTTACGGCAAACTAGGACTAGAAAGATAATTTCCTCAATTTAATTAAGATTGTCTATAGAAAATACGCAGCTGATATCATACTTGATTATGAGGAACTTGATACATTCCCACTAAGATCAGGAAATAGGCAAGAATATCCCCCTCTCATGTCTGCTTTTAACATCATACTGGAAGTCCTAACTAATGCAATAAGATAAGAATATAATATAAAATGTATACAGATTAGGAAGGTGGAAATAAAACTGTGACAGATAACATGATTATCTGTCAAGCTCTTTCTACACATCTGTCTATGTAGAAAACTCAAAAAAATTGACAAAGAAAATCCTCCTACAACTAGTAAGGGATTATAGAAAGATTTAGGATACAAAGTTAATATATAAATGTCAATGACTTTCCTATGTAAGCAACAAACAAGTAAAATTTGAAATTAAAAACATAATACCGTTACATTAGTGCCCCCAAATACGAAATATGAAATACTTAGGTATAAATCTAATGAAATGAGAAAAATTATAAAAACTCTGATTAAAGAAGTAAAATAATAACTAAATAAATGGCGAGATATTTCATATTTATGAATAGAATGACTCAATATTGTCAAGATACCAGTTCTTCCCAAGTTGATTTATAGATTCAATGCAATGACAATCAAAACTCCAGCAAATTATTTTGTGGATATCAACAAACTGATTCTAAAGGCAAAAGACACAAAAGAGCCAACAGAGTATTAAAAGAAAAGAACAAAATTGGAGGACTGACCCTATTCAACTATAAGACTTACTATAAAGTTACAGTAATCAAGACAATGTGGTGTTGGTGAAAGGACAAATAGGTCAGTGGAATAGAGTAGAGAACCCACAAATGGACTCACATAAATATAGTCAACTGATCTTTGACAAAGGAGCAAAGGCAATGCAATAGAGAAAGACAGTCTTTTCAACAAATGTTCCTGGAACAACTGGACATTCACAGGCCAGAAAGTGAATGTAGACACAGAGCTTATACCCTTCATGAAAATAAACTCAAAATGGATCACAGACCTAAATGTGAAACACAAAGTTTTAATACTCCCAGAATAAAATGTAAGAGAAAATTTGGATGACCTTGGGCTTGGCATTGACTTTTGAGATATGAAACAAAAGCCACTGTCTATGAGAGAAACAATTGATAAGGTGGACTTCAGTAAAATAAAATTTTCCTGCTCTGACAAGTGACACACTGGAAGAAAATATTTGCGAAAGCATCTCTGATAAAGGACTGTTATCCAAAATGTACAAAAAGCTCTTAAAACTCAACACTAGGAAAATTAAGAACCCAATTAAAAAATGGACCAAAGATCTTAACACACACCTCCCCAAAGAAGACATGTGGATGGCACTTAACCATACAAAAAGATACTCCACATCATATGTCATCAAGAAAATGAAAAACAAAACAATGAAATGCCATCACACACCTGTTAGAATAGCCAAAATCCAGATACTCACATCAAATGCTGGAAAGGATGTGAGGCAACAGGAACTCTCACTCACTGCTTGTGGGAATAAAATGGTGTAGCCACTTCGGAAGGCAATTCGTCACTTTCTTACAAAACTTTCCATACCCTTTGATCCAGCAATAACACTCCTTGGTATTTACCTAAAGGAATTGAAAACTTATATCCGCACAAAAACCTGTACATGAAGATTTATAGGAGCTTTATTCATAATTGCCAAAACTTGGAAGCAATGAAGATGGCCTTCAGTAAGCAAATGGATAGGTAAACTGATACTTCCAGATAACAAAGCATTATTTAGCATCTAAAAAAACGAGCTATCAAACCATGAAAATACATGAAGGAAACTCAGCTGATTATTACTAAGTGATAAAAGCCAATCTGAAAAGGCTGTTCTGTGTGATCCTAACTATATGACATTCTGAAACAGGCAAAACTATGGAGACAATAAAAAGATCAGAGGTTGCCAGGAGTTAGAGGGCAGGAAGAGATGAATAAGCTGAACATAGAAGATTTTTAGGGCAGTGAAGTCACTCTGTATAATACTGTAATGGTGGATCATGTCCTTATAAATGTAAACAATTCTATGGAATGTATAGCACCAAGAGTAAGCCCTAATGTAAACAATGGACTATGAGTGATAATGACGTGTCAATGCAGGTTCATCAGTGATAACAAATGTACCACTCTGGCATGAGGATGTTGATAAAGGGGAAGGCTGTGCCTATGGTGGGGAAGGAGGTATGTGGGAAGTCTCTGTATGTTCTTCTCACCTTTGCTGTGAATGCAACACTATTCTAAAATATAAAGTCTGTTCAAAAATAAAAAAATAAAATGTAAAAATAAACAGGACATACCAGTTGTGGAAGGGAAGGCAAATGCCCCATACAGAGGGAGCAGAGGGAGCAGCATGTGAATGGGCTGGGGACAGAGGAGGCTGTGTGGCACATTCAAGGACGCGGAAGATATTCAGGATGACTAGAGGGCAGAGTGCACAAGGATGAGATCCAGATGTAAGCCGGATAAGCATTCCAGGCAGGAGCCAGGGAATGAAAGGTCTTGTGAGTCCCTATGTTTGGCCTCCATTCTGAGGGAATAGGAAACCACTAAGCAATCTTAGGATAAAACTTGCTTGTCATTTCAGGCCCGGATCCTGTAAAACCTGTAAGCCATAAGGAGTCTGCAACTCACCCCTATGAGTAACGGTTTTAAGTAAGGAGATTATATGATCATATTTGCATTTAAAAACAACAACAGTGGCTGGATTACAGTGTAAGAATAGATGGAGAGGAAAAGGCAAGACTTGACTGTAAGGAAGACCCCCTAGGGCTAGCAGAGAATATAAGATAACGACAATGAGGATGAAGAGAAGTAGACAGTTTCAAGAAACAAGCACAGGCAATAAGCCTTGGTGGCTGGGAATGAGGGAGAATAGAGGCTTTGATGACGTTTGACTTCTGGCTTAGACAATGGCTGGCAATTTATTAAGATAGAGACCACAGGACGGGGGCTCACAATGAGTTTAGTTGTACCCATTGGGGTTCAGGTACCTGGGGGACATCCAAGCAGAGGTGGAAATATGGTTCAGAAGCCCAGGAGAGAGGACAGGGCTGTAGATGAGGATCTGGATATCCTCAGCACAGAAGTGGTGGATATAGAGCTGAAGAGGAGCCACTAGATCCCTCAGGGAGAGATAACGAGAAGGGAGGAGGAATGTGGTTAGATCTCCAAGGCATGTTGATAGTTAAGGATGGGCAGAGGAAGACAAGCCTGCCAAGGAATGAGAAAGAGCAGCTGGAGGTGTTGGATGAAATAAGGAGAGAGGGTCAATGTGTCAACATGGACTGCAAAGTGGCAACAAGATCATTGATGGGCTTGATGAGCCAGTTCCAAGTAGAATGACAGAATGGAAGCCAGGTTGCTGTGGATGTAGAAGCATTCAAATTTCAGAAAAAGCATCTAGGCAAGATTTTCAAGAAGTATAGCTGAAAGGAGAAGAGAAATGTAGGGGTAACTGGGGGCAGGCAGCAAGCAAAAGAGACATGAGCTCATTTGGATGCTCCCAGTGGCTCCCTAGCACCACGTATATAAAAACAAAGTAGGCCAGGTGATATGGTTGGCTGTGTCCCCACCCAGATCTCATCTTGAATTGTAATCCCCTTAATCCCTATGCATTGTGGGAGGTACCTGGTTGGGAGGTAATTGAATCATGGCGGCAGTTTCCCCATGCTGGTCTCCTGATAGTGAGTGAGTTCTCATGAGATCTGATGGCTTTATAAGTGTCTGGCATTTCCCCTGCTGGCACTCATTTTCTCTTCTGCTGCCCTATGAAGAGGTGCCTTCCTCCATGATTGTAAGTTTCCTAGGTCTCCCAAAACTATGCATAACTCCCAAAGTTATGCATAGGTCTCCCAATGCATAACTGTGAGTCAATTAAACCTCTTTTCTTTCTAAATTACCCAGTCTTGGGTATTTCTTCACAGCAGCGTGAGAACAGACTAATACACCAGGCATAGTGGCTTACACCTATAATCCCAGCACTTTGGGAGGCCAAGGCAAGTGGATCAGTTGAGCCCAGGAGCTTGAGACAAGCCTGGGCAACACAGAAAAACTGCATGCCTACAAAAAACTACAAAAAATTACCCAGATGTACTGGTGCATGCCTGTAGTCCCAGCTAACTGGGAGGCTGCTGGGAGAGGATCACCTGAGGCTAGACTAGGAGGTTTAGGCTACAGTGATCCATGATTGCACCACTGCCCTTCAGCCTGGACAACAGAGTGAGACCTTGTCTCAAAAATAACAATGAAAAACAAAATAAAGGCACATAAAAAAAACAAAGCAAAGTCAACAAAACTCTCCAGTCTATTGCTATTCAAGGCCCTCCAAAGTTCAACTCCAACCAGCTTCATTTCTGCTATGGTCTGAATGTTTCTGTTTCCCCAAAAATTCCTATGTTGAAATCCTAATCCCCAAAGTGGTGATACTAGGAGATACGGCCTTTGGGAGGTATAATTAGGTCACGAGGGTAGAGCCCTCATGAATGGGATTAGTGCCCTTATAAAGGAAGTCCCTTTTGCCCCTTCCACCCTGTCAGGACACAGTGAGAATGATGGCTGTGAACCAGTATGTGGGCCCTCTCCAGACATTGAGCCTTCCAGCTCCTTGATGCTGGACTTCCCAGTCTCTAAAACTGGCAGAAATCAGTTTCTGCTGTTTATAATCTGTCTAGTCTGTGGTATTTTATTACAGCAGCCCAAATGAACTAAGACAATTTCCTTCTATTCTTCACTTCCCTAGCCCCATGCTTCAGCCAAACAGGTTAATCACTGTTCCCCACATAAACTAGAGACTTCGCTATCTTCATTTCTAGGTTGGTGTTGTTTCCTCCACCTGAAATGGCCATCGCTAAGCCCTGGTATAACCCTTCCACCTGCAATGGCCTTCTCTGGCTTTGGGAACCTCACAACTCTCCATACTGAGAATCTCTAGCATTCATTGTTTGTCCCACTCTAATGTCCCTCCTCATCTTCTGTATCTAAGTTATTTGGATCTTACTCACATGGCCTTATTTCACTTTAAATTTCTTGGGGATGTAGGTTGTAGCTTACCTAACATTTTGTAAGCTCTTGTTATGCAGTAAGCGTTCAGTAAATGTGAATGAATAAGTGAATGAACAAAGGGGTCAATTTTAAAAGTTGATATTTAGGATATAATAAAATCTATTTTAAAAAAATTCAAATACAGAGAGATACAAGGGAGGGCTAGGAGCTGGGTGAGGAGGCAGTGGGGAATTTCTATCCTTTGATATAGGTAAAAGGATAGAAAGTAGCAGATATGTAGGCTGAACAAGTCTGGGGATGTAATATGCAAGTGAGGACTGTAGTTAATAATATTGTATTGTATTTAGGATTTTTGCTGAAACAGTAAATGTAGGTGATTTTGCCATACACAAAAAAATGGGTAATTACCTGAGATGATGGATATGTTCATATTCTTCACTACAGTAACCATTTCACGATGTATATGCATAGCAAAACACGTTGTACACCTTAAATATATACAATAAAAAATTTTAAAGTATCAATTAACATGGATTATAGATGTGTTTCTTTATCATACACAGCTGATGCCTGAGCAAGAGGTAACCCTCACTCCAATCCTGTTCTGGGACCCAGCATTCTTACTAAATAGTAACTCCCCATGGAATGACACACACATATCGCATGCCAAGTAGATAATCTGATTTACCCTTCAGTCCAATGAGGTGGCTACTTCATTACCCCATTTTATAGATGAGGAAATTATGGCTCAGAGGAAGTGAAGCAAGCC
Source organism: Ateles fusciceps (assembly GCA_036589455.1). Classification (NCBI taxonomy): domain Eukaryota; kingdom Metazoa; phylum Chordata; class Mammalia; order Primates; family Atelidae; genus Ateles; species Ateles fusciceps. The sequence continues at coordinate 7,347,740 of JAZHEH010002014.1, forward strand.
CAAGGTCACACAGCTAGTGAATGGTTGAACCAAGACTCCAAACACAGGTATGTTGGCCGTTGAAGACTGTGATCTTATGCAGGACACCACACTGCCATGGCTGACTTCTCTCTGCTTTCATGGCTGACTTGAAGAATGAAAAAAATAGCCGGGTGCGGTGGCTCATGCCAGCACTTCGGGAGGCCGAGGCAGGCAGATCACGAGGTCAAGAGATCGAGACCATCCTGGTCAACATGGTAAAACCCCGTCTCTACTAAAAATACAAAAAAAATTAGCTGGGCATGGTGGTGCGTGCCTGTAGTCCCAGCTACTCGGGAGGCTGAGGCAGGAGAATTACTTGAACCTGGGCAGCGGAGGTTGCAGTGAGCCGAGGTCACGCCACTGCACTCCAGCCTGGCGCCTGGTGATGGAGTGAGACTCTGTCTCAAAAAAAAAAAAAAAAAAAGAAAAAGAAAAAAATAACAATTTTAGGAAATACTCTAACAGTGCTCTTAATAATAGTCATACAAAAAAAATGCTACTTTGGGAACCGTCAGATGGGTGGAAAAATCCATGGATTCCATCATTTTTCTTCTTTAAATTCAGTAATGAGTAAACATCATAAACAACAGAAACATCCTAGAAATAGCCAGGTAGAATATAGTCAACGAAAACGTGAAATGTTGGAATACTAGGAAGCAGCAGCTAGACAGGAGAAATATTTACCTTTCTTGGCTTTTACTTGGCAACACTTAATATTTAATAAATTCTGAATGTTCAAGTCTCTGGCATTATTCTGAGAATCAATTTCTTACAAAAATTATACTTATAAGTGATTTTCCTAGGAACATTCTTTCTTGGTGACACAAATTAGGTGCCTTAGTTTTTCAAATTTATAAAAATTACTTTTTTGTTTACTTTATTGTTTTTCCCAGCAAAAAAATATCAAGCATAGCAACTTATCACAGCCCGGAATGAGAACTCTGCCCTCATTCCTAGGTAATGATCCAGTACTTGGACTGTATTTTCTGTTTTCATAAACAGAAAGGCCTTTTCCATTCATCTAATAACATTACTCATTATTTCTTGACAATGATTATTTGACAACTCATTTGTTTTTCTTTGGGATACTATTTCTAATTAAGTTAAATTAAAATAAAGATCAATTTCTGTTAATGGACTGTGGTGTTCTTCATATTAGAAAAAATTATATCTCTATGGCTTTATAAAGACATTGAGTTCCAGGAATATTCTGAACAAAGTCAGAAACATCCAGTAATAGTCCCTGCCTTGGCCAGATTCCCAGTAATGTCATTGTGCCTTTCCCCCAACTAGTCTATTAGAATGCCGACTTCTCATCTTTAAAAGATGAGTAGTCCATCCTTGTTTGATATGAACGATTTCTCTTCTGGCCTGACTCCCTTTCTTCTCTCTGACCACCTGTCTTTCATCAAAAAGTACTCCATGAAAACTCCTTTTAAAATAAAAGTAAGTCAAAATAGTAGTGTTTTGAGAGTTATTTTTCTCCTCACAGAATTCTGGGTCAGACCTAGGGAATCTGTTTCTGTCAAGATAATTGTATAACCCTTAGTGACTCCCCTTAGATTCACTAGCATCTAAGAGTTTCATAACTGATTTGCGATGTATTCCCTTTTACTTAATGAATATTGCAAAAGTTGGTTAGAATCATTTTCTTAACTGGACGATCTCAGAGAGGAAGCTAGCTTCAGAGGCAGGGGCATTCAATGCCACATTTTCAACCATGTAGCAGCTGTGCTTCATCCATAGTTCCAGGCCCAGGGTAGAGAGTAGAGTACATCCTCACCTATTCCACTGGGTGAGGTCAAAGAAGGAATGAAAAGGTGACAGTGTCTTAGAGTGAGAGCCACATGGCTTATCTCAGCTGTGTTCTACAGTATAAAGGCACCAGTTCTGGCATCAAGTCGACCTCGATTCAAATCCTAAAGAGCTACCTCCCAACTCTGTGACCTTGGGGAATTCATTAACCAACATGAGCCTTTGTTTTCTCATTCATAAAATAGAAAAATTATGCTGTATTCATCAGAGTCGAATCAGGAGACAGGAGCCACACCAGTTGTTAACTAGGTAACTGAAAAAATAATAACTCTGGGGGTTGTGGTGGGGGCGGGGATGGTGTGCATTGAGACTGGTCCTGCAAGTGAGGGAAAAACTGCCAACTGGATCCAGAAGCTGCTGATGTGATGCTCATGGGAACAGAAGTAGGTACACGTCCATGGGGAAAAGCAAGTCCCCTTGCCCTTCCTCCAGCTTCACAGTCTCCCTTGGGTTTCCCTATTGACAAAGCCCGACAGGGAACAGCTGGTAAAACAGAAATCGGGTTTGCAGAATCCCAGCTCACAAAGCATAGAAGGGTGTATTTGGAGCTAAGAAACCAAAGTCTAGCAACTGGCACAAATGCCATTTATGGCACATTCACTCTATGCTGAGCACAATACCAAGTGCTTTGCAGCCATCCCCTTACTGAATTATCTTAACAAACTAAGGAGGCATCCCCATTTCCTAGATGACGAAGTAAAGAAGCCAGGTTCATCAAGTTGATGAGAAGATGTTGTCCGAGTCTTGTCTCTGTAAACAGATGTTGTCTCCTCCCACACCTCTCCTCCTCCCTGGCTTCGACAAATTCAATACTATCTGCAGAGCTTGGTGGTTCTTAGGGAGAGATAAGGTGAGTGGTGAGTCAGGCAGTTACAAAGGAGCAGAGGGGGAGGAAGTAGACCCAGTCTGTGGTTCACAAGTGTACAGAATGTGGCCCAACAACAAACAGATGGGAAGAAAGAACAAGACAGCTCTGAGGAAATTCACCTTGCAGATAGCCAAAGACTGAACGAACAGCCAGGGTGCCATTTCTTCAGTAGGGGAACACTGGTACTGGTTATTGAAGCCTTGGCCACTGGCATGGCCTGAGAGTGTTGCTGGGGGAGGGCATATAGAAGTGCCACAAAGCATGGGTGGAGCTCCTGAGAGAGTTCCATAGGAAAGGAGCATCATTCTTTGTGTCTTGACCTATCGCTGTGGCCTAGGCAGGGATCTGCACTGGGGCATGATGGCAAGAGACGTTCCCAGCTGCAGGGCTGAACAAGGAGTCCAGCTTTAGCGAGAGCAGAGGGGATAAGAGGTGGCATCTTCTTGAACTTCCCCGGTTTCAGAGAGGACAGCATAGATTTTCACAACAGTGCATTTGGGAGCAAGCAGCTGCCATGTTGCCTCAAATGGCTTCAGAGAAAGAGCCAGTCTATAGAGAGCATTGTTGAAGTGAGAGCCACCAGGCTGTGTGAATAACACATTCCAACTGCCTTGGGTCAGCTTCTCTGGAAACAGACTCTGAGATGGAGACTCATGGGCAAGTGGTTCACAGAGGGGTGTAGCCAGTAATGACACCCATAAAGAAGTGAGGGGCACAGGGCCAGCGAGAGGGAGAGGCTGAGCTGCCATGCAGATGCAACAGATGCCTCCACTGATTCCATCCTCAGCTGGAATTGGGATGGCCTTTTTAGAGTCCTCCAAAATTGGAATGTATCCTTTATCTCCAACATAGATCTGTCATTAGGTGTTGTCTTCGGGGAGAGGTTGTAAACTTGTTCTGTGGGAAATTCCTGGACAGATGCCAGGTAAAAGCCTTTAGCAGCTGAGGGAATGAATGCTTTTTTAGCAGCTGAGTCCTGAATGCAAGATCAGAGAGGGTCACCATAGCACCCACTCCACCTTCCATCAGTTCAATAAACATTTACTGAATAACTGCTATAAGTTAGGCACTGAGGTCAGGTGTGGTGGTTCATGCCTGTAATCTCAGCACTCTGGGAGGATGAGGTAGAAGTGTGGGTTGAGGCCAGGAGTTCAAGACCCCCCTGGGCAACAGAATGAGATCTCGTCTCTGTAAAACAAAATAAAATAAATAACATATAAAAAGTCAGGCACTGAGAATACATCAGTGTTGAGCACTGAAAGTATATCAGTAATTGAGACAGACAAATATCTGACAAGGTGGAGTGACATTCACTAAACCTTTCTTTGCCTCAATGACCTCATCTCTAAACTACGGGTAATAATAGCTCCTAACTCACAGGATTGCTGCAAAGAGCGAATGAGACAATACATCTATCAAGTAAGAGGGAGTGCGTGGCAGAAATGAGAGTGAGGGTACTATCCTCAAGGCTCTTTGAAGAAGTGGGAAGAGGCATCGTTTTTTTGAAGGGTTTGTTCCTTTCAACAACATACACAGTATCTCTGCTGCTTCTGGAGAGCATTTGAGACAGGAGCAGCAGCAGCACTGGTACTGTGAGCATCTTGGTCTTGGTAACCACAGAAACATTGCAGGAGACCGCAGCAAACGAAGAGGGAGGATACAGGCTGAGTGTTACCCAAAAGAACTATTTTATAAGTGCACATGGAACTCCCTGTTAGGAGAGCCTCTAGTGACACCCAGGACAATTTGGGAGGAAGCTGAGGGGCTGGGGTTCCCACACAACAGGTGGAGATAAAGCCAGAATTCTAGTTTGTATGCTCTTGTAACCCTGTTTGTCCCTCCCATCTGCCTCCTGCCACTATCACCACCCTTGTGTGGCCTGAGGTATTAAGGGCTGCATCTGGGTAATGGGCATCTGTTGTCACTCAGCCTCCATTCATCCACCTGGTAACTACAGCATGATTTTTCTCAGGAGGATCAGCAGCTGTGCCTGTCTCAGTTCATAAAATTATGGTGCGGTTGACTCCACCCTTGACTTGATGTATGGCGTGTCATTCAAGCCTAGCCAATTCGAAAGAATATCACTTTTTTTGGTCACAGTGATTGGTTCAGGGATGGGTACATGATCCAAAAGAAGCCAATAAAACTCAACATGATTTTGCTGGGAATTCTAAGAAAAGGATAATTATACTTCTTTGCTAATAGATTTGAATGGGGTCTGCTGCTACTGCTGGCATCTTGTAACCATGTGGGACAGTAATGTTTGGAAGTTGAACGAGCATGGAGAACAGGTGAGAGAGAGAGTGGTTGGATTCCAGTGATACCATCTGAGTCTAGATCTACCTTTAGATTTTTCAGTTATGAGAGCCAATGCATCTTGGTTTTGCTTAAGGGTGTTTGTGTTATTTTTCTCTTTCACTCTCAACCAAGAATATCTTGACAGATGCAATCTATGAAACAAGCAGAAAAAAACTGGGAACGTGAAGACATGCAAGCTGATTTTTGTTCCCCTTTCTCCTTTCATTTAATCTCATTAAAACTATGAGATGTAAGTAGGAGTGATGGTTTTATTGTCTCACTGAAGAGGTGCTAAAATTATAAACTTGTTATGTTAAATGACTTGCCCAAAGTCTTCTAGCTAATAGATGATAGCGCTTGGAGTTGGCCACCTTCTAACTGGGGAAACATGGAGAGCCAACAAGATCAGGAAGGCAGGAGAATAGGGTCAGGAGGCAGGGAACCTAAGGTGGATTCACCCTGACTTCCTAGAACTAAATTGAAAGGAAAATCCTAACTTTCCACATCTAAGTACCAAAAGGACCAGAGGCTACTCCCTTTGCAAACCCCTACCTTTTCTGGCAGGAAAGGTAGTACCACTGGAAAATTGAAAGTACCACTGATTCTGCAACCAATCAGACGTTTGCATAGGAGTGTAACTTTGGAACTTCACTTCAGCCTCTGATTGGTTGCTGTCCAATCAGACTGATTGTGGGCCAAGTCTTCGTTTGCGCAGAGGTGCAACTTTGTAACTTCACTTTAGCCTCTGATTGATTGCTTTCCAGAATGATTGTGGGGCCACCATTTCATTTACAAGGAGTGAACACCAAGTGGCCAATGAAAAACTTCTAGCAGGTATTTGGACCCCAGAAGATTCTGTATCTGGGGCCCTTGAGCTGCTGCTCAGCCCGCTCCCATGCTGTGGAGTGTACTTTCATTTTCGATAAATATGTTTTCGTTGCTTCATTGTTTCCTTCCTTTGCCGTATATTTTGTCTAATTCTTTCTTCAAAATGCCAAGAACCTGAACAACTTGCAGTCAAGACCCTCTACCAGTAATATCAGTACACCAAAACATGACAGTTAAGAAGGCCTGCTTACTGGGACTATCTTAAAGATAATTTTAGAAAATTATGTGATGCTTCAAACATTTTCTGTTTATATCTGTTAATCAACTTTTATTCTAGCAGCAAATCCGTATCTGTACAGGTCTGCAGCAACCTCACTTCTTGCCTCCTCAGAAGGAAGAATTCGACTGAGGGACATAAGGCGGAGGAGAGACCGAGGCAAGTTTTAGAGCAGGAGTGAAAGTTTATTAAAAAGCTTTAGAGCAGGAATGAAAGGAAGAAAAGTACACCTGGAAGAGGGCCAAGCAGGCGACTTGAGATCAAGTGCACAGTTTGACTTTTTGAATTGGGGTTTTACATGTTGGCATGCTTCCGGGGTCTTGCGTTACTTCTCTCCAGAGTCTTTCCTTGGGGTGGGCTGCCCACATGCACAGTGGCCTGCTGGCACTTGGGAGGGGCCACACGCAGTGTGTTTACTGGAGTTGTATGCATGCTCACTTGAGGAGTTCTTCCCTTACCAGTTTAGCATTCCTAGAGGAAGGCCATATGCCAGTTAAACTTCACCATTCTACCTCTTAACGCACATACTGGAGCCCACTCACTCAACTCCTGAGATCTTATCGGGAGGCTGCTGATCACCAGCTTCAGGTGTTTTCTATTAGAAGACTGCCTTCTCCTGGCACTGGCTGTGACCAATTACTATTTTAGCGAGAGTATTAACAAAACTGCCTATCACCTAGTGGTCACCTGACATTCTTAGCGTGTGTGGGGAACTCTCTCCTGCCATGCTCAAGCCTGACCAGCTATCTACTGTAATGCTACTGGTTATATTTACAAACCCACACAGTTTCTTATATTAATGGAGAGAAAAAAAATGCCAGTAAGAAACAAATTCAAATGATCAAAAAGAACGTATTAAATGCTTAGAAACTGCTTCATCAGCTCCCATCTCATTTCCTCAGCTCTGTGCCTCTAGTTCTCCAGAGCTGCCCACTGAGCTCTCCACCTGAGAGCAGTTCTGTAATACTTGCTACAAAAAATCAGTGCTGGGTACAGGTAACATTTAAACAGCTCTGAATTTTCTGCTCCCAACCATGAGTCACTTTCCTGGCCTGGGAGTCCCAGGGTTAAGTGATGCCCGAGGACATTGAGACAGACCAACTGACAAGTAGATTGGTTCCTTCAATTATCCATTCTAAATTCTTCAAGGTCTCACTGTCTACTTGCTGAGATGTGAATATCTTTTAGTAAAAAACTTGGGGGGGCAGGCTCTTGCCTCATTCATTCATTCATGCAACAAATACTAGTCATAAACCTATCATGTGTCAGACACTGGGCTAGACTCTGAAGACACAAAGCCCACAAATAGCCCCTACCTTCAACAGATTTATGACCTTATATAGAGAGACCCATACCCATAGAAACAAGGGGTTTTAAAGAATTTAGGTGCTATGATAACAGTATATACAGAGTACAATGGGGGAAAATAAAGGAGGGATCAGTTCTTTGAGAGGCAGCAGGCAGGAAGGGCGTACAGGTGGTCGATGCTTCAAGTCTTGAAAGAGATGGAGGTCTTTGCCAGTAGATGGGGATGTGACCACATAAGGGAATTCCAGATGGAGGTAGTAACAGGAACTTGCCACTTCAGCCTCAGGTAACAGAAAACACAACCCCAATGGGTTTAAGCAAGAAGTAAACTGGTTGTGGAATTGAGTAAGGAAAAAAACAAACAAATGAACAAAACGCCCAAGAGTAGACTTGTCAGGCATTGCTGGATTCAGGGCCCACGCACTGTCCTCAGGACTTGATTTCTCTCTGTCTCTCATCCATTTCCTCTGAGGTGGCTCCAGTGCTCTCAAGATGATGACAGCGGACTTGACCCTATATCGTCTCAGGTCTTGGTTTTAGAGGAAAGAATACTACCATGTGCCACTGCTTCACAAAATGTCTCACAGCATCTCAGTGGCTCTGGGGAGGTGACAGTCATATGCCCCTGAAGAAATCCCTGTGGCTAGGCGAGGTGAAGCTCTGATTAACTGTGACCTGAGTCATCGTGCCCATGTAGAGATGGGTGGAGCTGTCTTCACTGGGGCAACTTGCTCTAAGAGTCTAGAAGGACAATCTGGGCACTGTTCTTACAAGAAAAGAGCGTTGAAAACAAACCTTCGTTTCAGCACCAGTCTTGCTGTGACCAGAAATCTGGAGCAGCTCAACACCATAGGGCTCCAAGTGATGAACACCAAGTCAGATTCTCCAGAAGGACCAATTTCGGTCATCTCACTTGTAAGCAGCCATCTTCTCTGGAGTCCAAACTTTGGGAAAATTTTCACTTCCTTCCCACTGGACAGCCTCAGCCTCTGAAGGGACCCAGAAAGTGCTGCAGTCTTGAGAGGCTCTCCGACTCTCCAGGAGTCCTGGCTTAGCCACAGACCTGGACATAGTCCCTGCTTCCCTCCCTCCTCTACCACCAACTCCAACCCTCTGTTCCAGTGTATATCAAGGCCAGGTCACAGGTAGGGCCACCTCAGTTATATTGTGTGTGTGTGTGTGTGTGTATGTGCGTGTGTGTGTGTATGGGATGTAGTGGATCACACACACACACACACACACACACACATATATATATGTTTGTTTGTTTGTTTTTGAGTTGGAGATCTCGCTCTGTTGCCCAGGCTTGAGTGCAATGGCATCATCTTGGCTCACTGCAACCTCTGCCTCTCCAGTTCAAGCAATTCTCCTGCTTCAGCCTCCCAAGTAGCTGGGATTACAAATGCAGCCACCACACACCTGGCTGATTTTCCTATTTTCAGTAGAGATGGGGTTTTACCATATTGGCCAGGTTGGTCTCGAACTCCCAACCTCAAGTGAACCGCCAGCCTCGGCCTCCCAAAGTGCTAGGATTACAGGCATAAGCTACCTAGCCCAGCCAGCATAATATTTTCCATTGTATACATATACCACAGCTTGTTTATCTATTCCATTGATAAACACTTGGGCTATTTCAGCTTTTAGCTGTTATGAATAAAGCTACAATCAGCATTTGTGTACAAGTGTTTGTGGGGACATATGTTTTTATTTCTTTTGGGCAAATACCTAGGAATGGGATCCCCAAGTCAAAAGTACATGTTTAACTTTGTAAGAAAGCAGGCAGATGCATATTTACTAGAAGAACAGAATATTCACGTATGTCAGTACTCTGGGCCATGGCAATACTCTGGGTCATTAGCAAAATGGGAATACAGCAATATCTACCCTGTCTAATTCTTGCCACCTTTGTGATGATCAGAATGGATAATGTACATTAAAACATCATAAGGTGCTAAATTGTGCAGTGTGAAGAAAGAGCTGTAGAGATTCTGAGGGAAGGGAGATAAATGAGGGCTGAAGAAATCACAGAAGACTGACTGGAAAAGGAGCTCACCTTTGGATGCTCAATTAAATCTGCCCAACAGGTGAATGAAAAGACAGATGGATGAATGGAATGGATACATGACATATCCTCAAGGAATAAAATTTTTTTTAAGAATATAAGAAGTACATTAATTCATTTATTTATGACACGTTTTTAAAACATAAAGAAGGTCCTAAACAACTCTGTGATATTTGATGTCTTTTTGGGTGCTCGATTGAGGAAAGAAAGACAATGCTCCCATCAAAAAAGAAGGGTCCTCTTATCTCTTCCTTCAAATCATGCTACCATCAAGCTCTACTTAGGCTTTTCTCTATCATTTTTATTTTCTACTAAAAACCAAAAATAAGCAAGGCAAGGAATGGAAAATAAAAGGTAATGAATGTACAAGTTTATCAAAGAATTGTTATCTTTGTATAATATAACTCTAATATTGATTTTTTTTCCCTAGAATTTTCTAGTTGCCCAGGTCCCCCTCTTATTGAGGCAGATTCATGCTTTGCTCAGGGTCAGGGAGGTGAGGCAGTATCCCCTTTGCTGGTGGCTGGAGACCTTCCAAGCCCTTTCTCACTGTCGACTTGAGTCTTTGTGCTTGCTGTTCCCTTTTGAAGGGCTCTTTTCCCTTTCTTGTTATTTATTGTTCAGCTCATTTTAAATACTACCACAGTAAGGACTCCCTGCTCACCCAGGCCTCTTTATCATACCACATTGTTTTAATTCTCTACAGAGTTTTTATCACTGAAGATAGTTTTCATGTATTTGTTGGCTTCCTTATTGTCCATCTTCCCATTGGAACACATGCTCCTCAAGAAGAGCAAGAACTTTGTCTTCTGTACTGCCATGCCCCCCACTACTGTAGTTCCTGGTGCATAAGAGGAGCTCAATACATATTTGATGAATGAATACATGAGATCATGAATACATGAGATCGCCCCTTGGAGAAGGGGAAGAGATGGGAAGCATACCAACCCAGGATATGACTGAATTGCCTGAATTAGTATCCAAAATAAACTGAGAAGAATCTGGAAATGATTTAGTTTAGAGTCAATTAGCAAGAAGAGGTTTTCTGCTATATGGGGCTTGAGAAATGGTTTAATTTCAGTTATAGAGGAATAAAGAAAGTTCCATTTCTGAGACATCTTGATCTATAACTGTAAGATTCATACATGCTGCACAATTGATAAAGGGAAGGAAGGACCAAGGGAAGAAGGAAAGGAGTTCTGATAGCAAAGAGAGAAGTTAAAAGCATTTGCTAAGGTCAAACTCATTGTTTAACCATTTATAAGTGAGAAGCTGTTTGACTATCCAGTATACCAGCTAATTTAGCTTAAAAGTCCAATCCTTCATCTGGATCAGCCCTGTCCAGTAACTGTGGCTCTTGGGACATTTGAAATCTGACTAGTACAACTGAGGAACTAATTTTTTTAAACCTTATTTTAATTAATGTAAGTTTAAATTAAATAGCCACATGTAGCTAAGAAATAGTAAATTCCAACACTTAGTGTAACACAGCTAATTATATAGATGCTGTAGCTAGTGTACTGGACAGCATCTAGATAATTAGCTGCGTTATACTTAAGCGTTGGAATTTACTGTTTCTTAGAACAATGTTAAACGTCCATCATGTTTCAAAATGAACATAATGGACCTAGTTTTTTGGATAAGTAGAGATTCAACTTCAAGAAAAATAGAGAAGAAACAATAATTTAGGAGGATCTGATCACCTTTTTGGCTACTAACTGTGTCTAATTTCCTTTTTTGGAAGCCAAGAAGAAAGTTTATTTCATTACTATAGTGCTTTTTGGAGAGATTAAAAAAAAATAAAATGTCCAACTACCAGATCTTGATCTGAATATTACCCACTTGAACATTTACTGATTCCTTTATTTTCTTTTGCTCTGAAAAGTTCAGTTAATTGTTGATTCTGCTATTACAAAATTTGTTTGGTGGTAATAATTTGGAAGGTAGAGAGTTATTTACCTGGTATGTTTCTGGATAAAATACTTTGAACTGCTTAAGTTTTCAGATCTGCTAGAGCTATCTTTGATGAGATGACAACTTGGAGAAGGGTTCTGTCAAGTGTGGTTGCATAATTACTCTGAAGAAAAATCACATGGTTTTATAGTTTCTCTTTTTAAATTCATTTTTCCTGCTTGGTGTTGTGGTCTGAATGCTTATGTTCCCCAAAAATTCACACGTGAAAATCGTTATCCCCAGAGTGATGGTATGAGGGGGTGGGTCCTTTAGGTGATTAGGGAATGAGGGTGGAGCCCTCATGAATAGAATTAGTGTCCTTATAAAAGAGGCCCCAGGCCAGGCACAGTGGCTCATGCCTATAATCCCAGTACATTGGGAGGCCAAGGCAGGAGGATCGCTTTAGCTCAGGAGTTTGAGACCAGCCTGGGCAACATGGCAAAACCCCGTATCTACAAAAAACAAAAATAAAAATAAATTGCCAGGAGTAGTGGTGTGTGCCTTTAGTACTAGCTAGCTACTTGTGGGGCTGTGGTGGGAGGAACGTTTGAGCCTGGGAGGTTGAGGCTACAGCAAGCCGTGTTTATAACAGTGTTCTCCAGTGTGGGTGACAAAGTGAGACCCTGTCTCAAAAAAATAATAATCAAGTAAATAGGGGCCCCAGAGAGCTGCCTTGCCCCTTCCACCATGTGAGGACTCAGTGTGAAGGGGCTGCCTATGAGGAACAGGCCTCTCCAGACACGGAATCTGCCAGCACCTTGATCTGGAACTTCCCAGTCTCTAGAACAGTGAGAAAGAGATGTGTATTGTCTATAAGATACTCAGTATATGGTATTTTTGTTATAGCAGCCCAAACAGACTAAAACATTTGATTTTTATTTTCCTCTACTACAAGTCTTTTGCTGTTAATGATAGTGTAGGAGGTTTTGTTTTGTTTTAAGAAAAGGAGAAATGCAGTCCAAAGGTATCCCTATATTTGTGATACCAGTAATGGCCATGACATCCCACATATACTTTCAATAGAATACTGAAATAACCCAACGTAGTGACCTCCCTTATAAAACCAAAGAGCACTCAAGTATAAACTCCTGTGAGTGTCACAAAGTTCAATTCTTGATGGCTGTAGTCTTACTAGGGGCAGCAATGAAGTGTTTCTTTTCCTCCTACTCTACTTCCACCTATACTGAGAATTTGAAAATATAGTTGCCTCTGAGAATAAAACCCTAAAGTCCACCCATGTGACAGCCATGGGAGTATACCACATAGATCTCCTCCAAGACAGAATCTGCCAAAGGACTGTCATTAGCTGGCAGCCTCCATCTGCCACACTCCTGGGATCTGCTGCATCACACATGCCAAGCCATACTCTAGCCAGGCTGCTCAGCCAATGACTGAACAAGGAAGAGGCACCAGAGCCAGGTGGCTCCTCCCCAACACAGGTCTCCTCTAGCAGGCCATCTTTGCTGGAGCTCCTCATTGCCCTGGCCAAGATTTTACTCAGGGCTGCACTATGATCTGAAGCACTTCCAGCCCAAACTCCCTTCTTTCCCTAACTCCTCTCATAGATGTCAGACCTGCATTGCAGTTTGAGGCTCCCTACCTGCTCATGGTTCTTCTTCCCTTTGTCCTCCATAGACATTTCCCCTGATATATCTCTTGCACATTGATCTTTTGCAGAATCAAATTCTGTACTGGTGTCTGCTTCTCAGAAGACCTAAACTAACAAAATACAAAATGAATGAGACTAATTGAAGAAATAACCTTAAAGAGCATTCTCAACAGTAAGGGCAGGAGCCAGATCTCTTCTAACCAATACTGTTACCTACAGCGCCTGGTACAGCACTTGGCATAGAGCAGGCTCTTGATAACTTGTGGAAGGAAGGAAGGAGGGAGAAACAGAGGGAGGGAGGGAAAATGAATGATTTTTGGATTAGCTGGGACTGAAAAATCTAATCAAGACTTAGTGAATGTTAAAAAAAAAAAAAGCCATTAGAAGGAAAATCTGTAGGCAGAAAAGGGTGGTCAGTCTGGAATTTAGAGAAAGGAGTTTCAAAGAGTGAAAATTTGCGTGTGTCTCCGGCATTGTCTGGGAGAGACACATATGCACACAGATGCATACACACACTTATACATGTATCCATCTCTAATATGCATAAATTCTAATACATAGGAAGTAATATGTATATTATACAGATATTTATATGCCTGTTATTTTGCTCAGAATACCCAGTACCTATAAATAATACCTAAATATGCCTCCAAGGTAAAAGGAAAATGAAACAAACAAAAAATTCTCTAGATACTGCCAATGGAAATATTATCAATTGAGAAAACAGAGACAACTGCCAGCTCTAGGCAGAGACAGTGCTTCCGTTGCTCCAACTTCCCATTTGTACAATTAGTCCTACACAGTGGGCCAGGATATGCCTGTCATTAGCATCTGGCAAATATCCCTCTGTTAAGAAGCATCAATTCCAGTGTCTCTGAGAAAAAGCTCTTGTCTCCATGAAGAGCTATAATCCTATCAAATTCAATCAAACAGGTAAGTCTCTTGCTGTTTTTTAAAATTAATAAACATTTAATACCCACAATAAATATAGTTTGATATTCAAGCATTTTGGCTTAATTTAGAATTTACTTAGAATGATGCTTTCCCATGTAGCTACTTTGCAACTATCTTAGCAGAAAAAAATACATATTCAGAGTTCTACTTGTTTCTTAGGAAAATAAGGCTTATGTTGGGATTTTTAAAAAGCATTTATAAGACTTAAAAATTTTCAGAATTCTGAGGACAAAGGACTCAGGGCACATACATTTAACTAGTTTTATTAATACAGTGGTTTTAGGACTGTGTTCATAGCCATGATTATCAATATACATATATGTATATATATATACACATGTATGTGCATGTATATATGTAAATTGTGCAGTTCTCTGTTAAGCTCAAAACTTTAAAGAATCTGTAAATTACACAGTCTCATAGTTCTAAAGACTTTGCTTGCATATAACATTTATTTGGATAATGCCTTTTAGGAGTTAGCTTATTTTTTCAGAAGCATAACCCTTAAGCAATCTTGTAACACATAACCAGGTTCACAGGGGAAATACAAACTCTTTTATTTCAATTGTTTAGTGACTAATGAATGTAAACCTTTTCCTTGACGAACAAATAAACAGCAATTTGAATTGAGGTAGACTGTTATCCCCCGCCTGTGATTAGAATGGTGTTCTCCAAATGGCAGTTTAGAAGACCAGTGAGTAAACAGGAAGTTACTTGTGAATGGAGCTAAGACAGAAAAAGATCCACTATCATTCCTCTCCGGAAGTCATCATTCTAAGCCAGTCTCTTATTACGGTAATGTTGACACTAAAATCATTATCATTGCTTTTTTTTAAATTGGTGGCTTTTCCAAAAGCAAAGAACCAGAAGAAGTTGGAACTAAAACAAACTCTTCAAATCCCTGGATAATACTTTTACCATACAAGAGACATTGGAAAGAAAGGGGACTGAAGTGGCACTAGTATTGTCTTTGGGTGGCAAAGTTAAGAGTCATTTTCTTCTTTCTTTTTTAAATAGTTTCCAGATTTTACATAAGGAGCAGGTATTTCCTTTATACTTAAGGAAATTTTTACTTGAAAACAAAAAGAAGAAGAGATGGTTAATAACGATGGAAGCCCATAGAGCAAAACTGGAGAGAGCTTCAGTTTCCTTTCTTGGCGTGGGTTATGGTTCAGGCACTGATGCCAAGCTCTTGCCCCAAGCTTTGAGAATCAGTGAGTGAGGAGGGCACAGGGACCCCAAGATTTTCTGGGAAAAAAAGGGGATCTGGGCTGATACCCTCTAGTAATTTTGATATTTCTTGCTCTGGACTCCTGGCCCCTTGTTAGCAGCCAGTCTTGGTGGCATTCCCTCATTTTTAACATGCCAGCACTTCCCCAATGGCCTTATTGCACTGCCTGCCTTGCAGACAACTACTATCTTAACACAACTCATGGTTATGAGTAACACTGAGCCTTGGTGAGAAAGCCAGATGAATTAGCTACAAAAGCATCCAACCAGCTAAATGGTTCAATTTGTTGGATGAGGTTCTTTAAATATGATGAGTATACCTAACAAATGAAAAGATATCTATTACCTACAGTTCATACAAATCACTTTTATAGGCAAAGATGCATCCCCAAAAGTCAACATAATAAAACAATTCCAAGAAGTTTTGGGTCGATTTGGTATTGTTGTTAGTAGTACTTCTTACTTCATGGTCCTTGTTACCATCAATGGCCCACGTGTTGAGATTTTTTTTTTTAGGGTCAAGGTAATATTTTTTAACACTTGTCCTTATAGCTCTTTCACACCCAAGTTGTCTCCATATGACATGGTAGAACCCTGGGTTCTCTCAACAGTCTTTTCCAAATTCTTAGAGGCTTATTGCCATGTGGAAGTGGGGTGGCCTGTTGTTCTGAAGCATTCACGTCAGGCTTGGTCCTCCTTTCTCAGGAAAATATTTGCTTACATGCTGCTTCCAGAAGAAGAGGAAAGGACCTCTTAGACAACAGCTCCAGAGTAGTAAGGAGAGCTCTCTGATTGGACAGCCCCTGGTCAGATGTCCCACTTGGGGCTAGAGAAGCAGTGAATGGAATCACTGCTCACAGAACCACATGGCACAGGGGAAGGGCGGCTCCCCCAGGGAAGGGATCCTGAGTAGATAAACAGCATATGTCTGTTCACGCTGTCTCCATGTGTACTGAGCATTTCTGAGTGCTCTCATGGATTAACATGCAGTATTGAAGAAAACCTTGAGTTTTCCAGTTAGCCTGGGATCAGATCCCAGCTTTTTTTTTTTTTTTTTTTTTTTTTTTAACAGGAGGATCTCGCTCTGTCACTCAGGCTGAAGTGCAGTGGCAGGATTGTAACACTGCAGCCTTGACCTCCTGGGCTCAGGTGATCGTCCCATCTCGGCCTCCCAAGTAGCTGGGACTACAGGGGCACACCAACATTCTCTGCTAATTACAAAAACATTTTTTTAGTAGAGAGAGGGTGTCGCTGTGTTGCCCAGGCTGGTGTCAAACTCCTAGGCTCAAGTGATTCTTCCACCTCTGCCTCCCAAACTGATGGGATAACAGGCCTAAGTCACTGTGCCCAACCCTCAGCTTTTTTTTTTTTCCCCAGATTTTTACTTATATATTATAGGTCTTAAAGCCAGGCATGTTGGCTCACACTTGTAATCCCAGCACTTTGAGAAGCCAAGTCAGGAGGATCGATTGAGCCCAGGAGTTCAAGCCCAGCCTGGGCAACATAGTGAGATTCTGTCTCTACAAAAATTAAAAAAAAAAAAAAAAAAAATTAGCCTGGGCCAGGCACCATGGCTCACATCTGTAATCCCAGCACTTTGGGAGGCCAAGGCAGGTGGATTACTTGAGGTCAGGAGTTCAAGACCAGCCTAGTCACCATGGTGAAACTCCATCTCTACTGAAAATCTAAAAATTAGCTGGGTGTGGTGGTGGGCGCCTGTAATCCCAGCTACTCAGGAGGCTGAGGCAGGAGAATTGCTTGAACCTGGGAGGCGGAGGTTGCAGTGAGCTGAGATCACATCATTGCACTCCAGCCTGGGTGACAGAGTAAGACTCCCTCTCAAAAAAAAAAATAATAATAATAATAATAATTAGCCTGATGTGGTGGCACATGCTTGTAGCCCCAGCTACTCAGGAGGCTGAGATGGGAGGATTGCTTGAGCCCAAAGGTCCCAGCTGCAGTGAGCCATGATTACACCAGTGTACTCCAGCCCGGGACATAGAGCAAGATCCTGTCTCAAGAGAAAAAAAAAGATTTTGGATTAGTGATTAATCTCTATAAATCTCAAAATCTTCACCTGCAAAATGGTGATACTCATTCTTACCCCATAAGTTTGTTAAGAGAATTATACAAAATGTTGTTTGTAAAGCACTTAGCACAGTTCCAGGCATATAATAAATGCTTAGTAAAAGTCAGAGATCATGATGTTAATGATGATTCATTATGGAGGGACTCCACTGGACAAAGTTTCATTCCACACCAACAAGAAGCAGCTGATTTCCTTGTGTTCGGCTTGGCCAGCTTTCATGTGGTTGCCTTTGACTCAAACAAAATGCCTGACCCAGTCCAGTGTGGACAGGTGAGTGGACTGGTTTCATTCAACACATCATATTAACTCTGTAACTTCATCTGTCAAGACTTCCTTGGGGCTGCTTTCCTCAGCAAAGGGCTGCAGGGAGACAAGCTAATTGAACTTTGTAGATCCCTGTCACCGACATTAACCATACTTGTGCCTGCCCATTTTGTTTTAGTGGCCTTTTAATATTTGGAGACATTTCTACATTATGTGACCTCATGTTCTAATAGTGTTGAATTTCCAGCCTCCCTTGCAGCTAAGACACTGCAAGTCATGTGACGTGGACAGTACCAATCATATAGCCTTGCATGAGAGTTTGATCAAGAGATCTCCGTGAGCGAACACGTTCTGTGATGACCTCTTATTCTGTGGGAGACAACAGAGTGTCTGGCCTTTAAGGCAGGAGTGTGGCAAGGCTGAATTTCCCAAGGCAGAAATGTATCCAAAGTGCTCACAACAGTGGTGACTACATTAAGTTCAAGTACTTGCATTTAGTGCTTAGTCTTGGTGGCAGTAATGGCAACAGATTTCTCACTGGCCATTTCTGAAGCGAGATTTTTGGCTATTATTCCAGGAAAATTAGCATGGAGACTGTTTCTATGATTCTCTTGATGGTAATGTGAACTTTCTGCTTTTATGGTTTGAACCAGAAGAGGGGGACTCATTCTGAGTGGACTCAGTTGTTTGTAGCTAAGAAACCTGACAGGTACAATTACTCTCTAACATTTTATTCTTGGCAGAGAGGTATATTGGGGTGGGGTGGGGGAAAGGGGAAGGTCTACTTTTTTTCCTAATGTATGCTTGCAGACATCAAAAAATATTGAACTTTTTTTTTTTTGAGATGGAATCTCGTCTCTGTCGCCCAGGCTGGAGTACAGAGACACAATCTCAGCTCACTGCAACCTCTGCCTTCTGGGTTCAAGCAATTCTCATGCCTCAGCCTCCCAAGTAGCTGGGTTTACAGGTGCCCACCACTACGCCAAACTAATTTTTGTATTTTTAGTAGAGACAGGGTTTCACTATGTTGGCCAGACTGGTCTTGAACTCTTGGGATTAAGTGACCCTCCCGCCTCGGCCTCCCAAAGTGCTGGGATTACAGGCCTGAGTCACTATGCCCAGTGTAAACTAACTTATGAAAATTCTGGATTTTTTTACATGATGAGTATCGCATCACGGAATGAATGTGCACTGGATTTACATTGCATTTTCAGATGTTTACAAGGTTGATGAATGAACCAGAGATTAACTGACAATGATGTTGACATATCGGGCCCAGCTAGATGCTAGTATTATGTAGCAAAGAATGTTTGACTGGGGCCTAATTTCATAAGTGGTCAGTTCATTGGTGAATATTTTCATATTCTCATGTTGTCGACTCTCTGTGCAACCTGGTAACTACAGAGACTGAATAATAAGTAACAGTTCACCCACCATTCTACTTTTTTTTTTTTTTTTAAAGAATCTACCCACAGGACTTTTGTTCTTTCTCTCTCTCCACTTTTCTAATGTCTGGGTTTCTGCAGCTCCCTGTCCCATTATACTAATTCTGTATCACAAAAGTCCAGAAACTGGTCTCACAGAGATGGACCTCACACATACCTTCAAAGTACACTTGTGTCTTGATATGGTTTGGCTCTATGTCCCCACCCAAATCTCACCTTGAATTGTAATAATCCCCAGGTGTCAAGGATGGGACCAGGTGGAGGTAATTGAATCATGGGGAACAGTTTCCCCCATGCCGTTCTCCTGATGGTGAGTGAGTTTTCATGAGATTTGATGGTTTTATAAGGGGGGCTTCCCCACTTCTACTGTCACCCTATGAGGAGGTGCCTTCTGCCATGATTGTAAGTTTCCTGAGGACTCCCCAGCCATGTGGAACTGTGAGTCAATTAGATTTCTTTTTTTTATAAATTACCCAGTCTCAGATATTTCTTCATAGTGGCGTGAGAACAAACTAATATAAGTCTCTCTCAATTTTAACACATCAACTTTTCAGGACATTTAAGGTTTATAATTTTGGTCAGAACTGTAGTTCCAAGTCAAATATGTGTTTTTAAGAGCAAATAATATGGTCTTAGTAAATTCTAAAATCACATGGTAAAATCAATGTCTTTCTTATGAGTGTCAACAACAGAATGATTGGTGTTAAACTCCTAACTCTTCAGTGAGCATATGAACACAGTCATCCATCTACAAATTAAGAAATGGTTGTGTATTTTAGTCCAAATAGTTTCCTAGCTATTTAGGTACATTTAATATTTTGTTTTTTAAATTTTGAAAACTTAGCTTAGTTCTGAATGAAGTATTTTCTGGCTTACAGGGACTACAAATCATTACCAGAAAGTGAATTGAGCAATATTTTCACTTTATAATTTAAAATTATTACCTTCAAATAAACAATCATCTAAAAACACTTATGCTATTAGATAGCATAGTCTTGAAATGCGTGCAAAATAAACAACCATTTATTCTCCTCTTCCCTGTTTTAAAGACATTTTTATTGGGTTCAGGGTGTTTCAGGATAGAAAGCAGTTTGCCAAATTCTGTCATCCATTTTTTTTAATGTCATACAGGGTGTGGTGCCTTTAGAGAATTTTTGAAAGTTGTAGTTTGATGTTTTTGCCTTCACTTTTTCAAAAAATGTTAAGGTGATCCAAGTCCTGTCGGTATATTCTGGTTCCTAGAATATAGGCTTCAGGGTGCCCTGACTATGAAAAGTCAGAATATTTCCTATAGCCAGTTGTACTTACTTCCTTGCCAGCAGAGTTTAGGTTCTTAGCTCATTATTAAAAATGAAGTCTTGATAAGTACTACTTTAAAACTTAATTTTCTTCCTTAGAAAGGTGAGAGCAATTTAGAAGGAACAACACAAAGGAGGCATCAAAGTTAAGTTGTATCTCCCATGGCTGGTGATTACTGAAAATCTCAATGAATCTACTCTGTTCTTGTTATGCTTTTATTAATCCCTGGTTATTAGGAAGCCCTTAACAAAATAAATGTTTAAAATTATATTTCTGTAATTAAGTAAAAGAGATCGTTAATTCCACAAGGCTAGAATTGTCCTTCTAAGAAAAACAAATTCTCCGTAAATTTTAACCCCTCTACAGAAAGAAGTTGCTGGAAAGCTCTAAGAACAGAGAAACACCATTTTCAGGACATGACATGGGATGGTGAGATTTGCTGATTTGGTTCCGTCCTCATTATTTGACATTTAATGACAGTTCACACAGAAGTCGCTCACCTGAGAACCCATGTTTAAATCCCGGCGCAGAGACAATCTCCCCTGTCATTGTCACACCAGTAAAAACACAAAAGAATCTGGAGAAAGAGAGAAGAGAATAAGCACAGGAGTTAAAATATGATAGAATCCCTCTTCTCCTTTCCCCTTCTTTTCCTTGGATCTGGGTTTTGAAGGAGACAAAGAAGGACCCCCCAGGCTTTCCAGCAGCCGGCACGCACGATTACTTTTTATTTAAAAGCCACTGGGAAAAACATTCCCCAAAGCAAACCCAGAAGCCCTCCCTGAGAATCGTCTGTGGGCGTCTGGGCCGGGGCCGCCGTGGTACCACTCCGCAAGGGGCTCCTCTTCTCTCCGGGTCCCTGCGGGCGGGACGCGAGACGACCCGTGGTCCCGGGGTGCGGGAGGAGACGCCCGTCAGTCCCAAGAGAGGGGGGCGGCTCTGGCCTCGGAACCGCCCCCTCCTGCCGCCAGAGAACAAACGGGATATTCAGCACTGGCCGGTGGTTGCCAGAGCAGCTCCTCAGGGGAAATTAAGCGTCGAGTCAGACGGCACCGTAATCGCCTTTAAAAGAGCCCCCGCCCCGCCCGCCGCACACCCCCCCGGCTACCTGGGCCGCCCCGCGGCGGTGCGCGCGTGAGAGGGAGCGCGCGGGCCGCTGAGCGCTGGTGTGAGCCAGCGCTGTTGCCGGTGTGAGCGCGGTGGGCGCGGAGGGGCGTGTGTGCCGGCGCGCGCCGTGGGGTGCGAACCCCGAGCGTCTACGCTGCCATGAGGGGCGCGAACGCCTGGGCGCCGCTCTGCCTGCTGCTGGCCGGCGCCACCCAGCTCTCGCGGCAGCAGTCCCCTGAGAGGTAACGCGACCCCCGCCCGGGCTCCCTCTCTCTCCCTCCCTTCCTCCACCCCTGCAGCCTCGGCAACTGCTTTACTCAGCCCGCTCCGGCGCGCCTGGGTGACCCAGCGCGAGAGCCAGCGCGAGACCCTGCGCTCCCTGCGCTCCCCGCGCGGTGCAGGCGTCCGCCATCCCCGCGTGGGCTGAGCCCGGGACCTCGGGACCCATCCCTACTCGCGGGGCTCCCTCCTGGGTTCCCAGCCCGGCCTGACGGATGGCTCTGCAGCTGGTTTGGCCACCACGTGGCGGGGCTTAACTGACTTGTGTCTCCCCTCTCTCCTCAGGTCTGTGGGGGGCGGAGGGGAAGCACTGGGGCCCAAATATGTGGACTCTGGTTTACCGCTGGTTTTTTTTTTCTTCCCTGAGAGGCTTTGCCCGGAGACGTAAACTAGGGAACAACCCTAGCGGCGCGGCGCATACGGAGCCGCTCCGGAAAGTTAACTCTTCGCCAACCTCTGGACAGCCCCAGGAGCTGGGCTGTGGGACCCACCCGATGGCCAACTTTGGCATCACCTCTTCAGCCTCCATCAACATCAGCCTCCCTTTTGATGGCTAGTGATTTTCAGAAAGGGGGAGGAGAACTGAGCATTTCTCCAAATATGGGAACGTCAAACTTTTTTATATTAACCAATTGCTTGCCTATTTTTCTTTAAAACCATGCTCCTCATTCAGCCTGGTTCTTACCTTCTCTCCCACTCCCCCCCAGTTAAATGGATGTATTTACTATTTTCCTACAAGACATTGCCACAATACCAAGGACTTGATTATAGATATAAAATCTTGTGTTATGATAGTGACATATGGCAGCTGGACTGAATGCTTTATCAGGCTATAATTTAAATATTCTGAGAGCTAGCAAGCTTTCGGATCCCTTATATGGTGCAAGCATTGATTAATCTACATTAACTTTTATTCATATTAATATGCTACACCTTTCTGAAGGTAACATCAGATTGTTAGACCATTTTTCAAATTACATATCTTTTCTTCTTTATCTTCCCAGACCTGTTTTCACATGTGGCGGCATTCTTACTGGAGAGTCTGGATTTATTGGCAGTGAAGGTTTTCCTGGAGTGTACCCTCCAAATAGCAAATGTACTTGGAAAATCACAGTAAGCATTTTTTAAAAAGGTATTCTCCTGGAAGTGGGTGTTGGAAACAGTGGAAGGCTGCTGCCTTTTTCCTCTGGTGGTAGGATTTGTGTAAGAGGCAAATACCTAAAATAGTGAAATGTTGAATTTACCCCAACTACTTGGAAGATTTTTATTAATATAATAGATCTAGTCGTGTCCTGCATTAGTGATCACAAACACTCAAGATAATGCTTGAAGGAATAAATTCTTAAGACAGATGTGTTTCTGAAAACCCAGTTTGACTCAGTTGAGTTTTATAGTTTCATAAATAAGGCTGTTTTCAGTTGAAGGCCCGTTGTAATGACTTTTAGAAGCTTTTTGTTGCTTGTGCCTTCATAGATTCCCAGTGGGAAACAGAAGATCAAAGATAGTGCTTTGACTACTCTCTATGCACGTTAGGAAAGGAACAAGGAAAAAAAAAGCCCACTTAATGTTCCTGGGTTGAAACCACTTCTAAAGGCAGTCTAAGAATAGAGAATTAATGGGGGGGAAGGAATCTAAATAGTAACCAAGGGTCAATAAAATGTCCATGCTGATTAGTAATGACAGATTATGCTGAGTCAAGATAGGAGGACAAGTTTAAAGATAGCCTTTTTTTTTTTTTACTGATTTAGAGTCAACTAGAGTGAGTCATCTTTCCAGTCAGCATAGGATTGACTGTTACCTTCTTCACTTTTTCACTGTTCGGAAGTTGTTTAGTAATTGAATACATTGGTTCACTGAGAGCTTCATTCAGTCAGATTGTACCACTGGAGGATTTATGAATTTTTAAAAAATAGCTCCCACTGACTGTGTAAACTAGCACTTACTGTGTGCCAGGCATGTACTGTGCTGAGTAGATAACAAGTATAATCTCCCAGAATCCTCAAAACAACTCTATGAGAAAATATCTATTATCATCACCATTTTATAGATGGGGAAGCTGAGGCTTGAAACAATTATAGAAATTGACTTGATCAGGCAGTTGGTAAGCCCAACTTTATATAAAGTAAAATGTATTTTGCAATAAGGTATTCTCACTGAGGTCATTTTGCAGGCAGACATGAGCGGTCCCCCTCCGTAATATAAAACTCAGCTCTTATATGCCTTAATGGCCTCTTGTAAAATACCAACCATGTCACAAACTGGTACAGATGTCATTATGTTACTGTAACATATGTGGCCAGGAGAGAAGTCATAGAAAATAGGTTTGAAATGCTATTAACATAAATATGAAATAAGGCTCTGAAACAAAAGTAAAAGCAACTTGATTTTCCTACTGTAATTGTGTTTTAAATGTAATTAAATATAAGTTTTAAACGACCCTAGAAAATCAATGGCTTAGAGGCATCATGTGCTCAAGTAGAAATTCATGGTTAACCATGTGTTCTGAGTATTGCGGACAGTGTTGGTGTGACATTCAACTTTGACTGGGGTTGAGGGGCATGTCCAGTGAAAATTTACCTTGATAAAGGAAGGGTTTGCCTCAGGAGAGGCATGATTTCCTGTGTAGGAGTGGGAAAGTTAAACAGACGCTGCATCTGGATGTCCTGTGAAGGGAAAGCCTGTGAATTCAGCAGTCACTTCCCTGAATTCAAATTCCAGCGTCATCACTGAAACTATGTGTCCAGGATTTACCTCCTTTAAACCTCAAGATGATTGTGAAGACAAAATGAGATAGTGTAAAACCCTCTCAGTGCCTGAGTGGGGAAGAGCTTGATTTGTCTGAAGAACAAATCAAAGAGGTCGGAGTAGCTGGAATGGAATGAGCAAGGGGACAGTGGGAAGAGAAGTGAAGAAGGTGAACAGGACCCTGTAGGCCATGGTGGGGAGTTTGAATTTTGTTTTGAGTAGGAGCCACTGGAAGATCTTAAGCAGAGGAATGACCTTATCTGATTTTAAAAGGTCACTCTGGCATCTCTGTGGAGGATAAACTGTAGGGAGTTAAGAGTGGAAACAGAGAGACCAACTAGGAAGCTATTGTGGTATCTAGGAGAGGGAAGACAGTGGAGTAGACGAGGTAGTAACAAGACGAAGAAAAGCGGAGTCTCCTGCCTGCAGTGTTTTCTCAGCAGCTCTGCCTGCAGTTAGGATATTGTGGCACCAGCTAGGAGGACACCCTTGCCAGGCTCTGTCTCCCTGCTTGGCCATTCCAGACACGACTATACTCTACTATGGCCTTGTCCAAGGCCATCTAGTAAAGGTTTTTCCAAAGCTGGTTGGTCCAGCCCATTTTTCTGTTCCTGCAGTCAGTAAACCAAGAATAGTGTTCCAATTGGGTGATTCATTATCACTTTTTTTTTTAAAGTTCTTTTTGGCTATAAGTTTACTCAATGCAAAATAATCCTCTCCAATTTTACTGAGGTGACTGACCATGTCCACAACCAAATCCACCTCTAACTGGAATTCGGTTGCTCACCCAGCCCCAGCCTCAGCTTTCTTCTGTACCAGGGGGCACAGCGCTCTGTCTGTAGGTATCTCTGTCAGCTTCTCCTCTTGTGAGTCTTGTAGGTCACTCACCCTCCTGCCGGTCTCTGGATGGCTGCAGTGTATGGTGGCAGTCACAAACTCCGGGGGCAGATGAAGGTAATCACAGAGATACTGGATACTCATTGGTAAGGTACCAGACATACCAGAAATGTCTCCAGGCAAACTGTTCCTTCACATAGCCTCGGGACTTGAGAGACTGCATGGCCTTTATGACATGAAGGTTAGGCACGTTCTTGTCTGCCAGCTCTGGGTGCTTAGGCATGGGGACACCCTTTTTGGCCACCGTTACTCCCTCCTTAAAAAGGAGTTCATAAATGGCAATCCGGTTCTTCTTAGGCATCAGCATCGCGGTGGCTGTAGGGTCTGGGGCCAGGGCTAGATTCAGTGTCACTTTTATTAAAATATCACAGAGACCACTGAAGATGGGAAAGTCTCAGAGTGGTCCTTAAACTGTAGTTCCCGTAGCTGGGGGGAAGTGTCTTGCTTTCACTCACTGGCCTCCCATTCCATTCCTCCAAACTGCGGATGTGTCCCAGCATTGTAGCTTTCACCGCTAAATGGTTTTCATTAAATTCTATCTTATCAACGGAAGAGTGGGAAATGTCTGATTTTCACTTTTGCTTTAAGAAACGTGAATCTCATTTGTTTCCACCAAACTTCCAGTCTTTCGTATTGGACTTTCTGATATGGAAGTACAGCCTGCAGATTGGAAATTTGGATTTGTCCTTACATTATAGTACCTTAAATTTTTTACAGCAATTTCTTAGACTGCTGTACTGTTCCAGCACACTATATTGGCTATTTAAATGTAAATTAATTAAGTTAAAAATTTAGTTTCTTAGTCATACTAGCCACATTCAAGTGCTCAAGAGCCACATGTGGATAGTGGCTGCCTTACTGGACAACACATAATATGGATATTTCTGTCATCACAATTTTTTTTTTTTTGTGGACAGTGCTGTGGTATTAATAGAAAAATTTTGTGGCTAATTTTACTTACGTAGGGTTATGTTGAGGACAGAGGAGCTCCCTGCTGCTTAGTCGTGCTTCTGCTTTGTAAATAGGGAAGCTGCTACTTGTTCTTTGTAGTTGTTTGAGCTGTGACTGGAACTCTAGACTCTTGACTCAGCTTTATCACTAAGAGTCGATGGCCTCAACTAGTCTTAGGTTTTACTAATCACTTTTACTGTGTGTGTTGTCAAAAATGTATGCTTAGAGACTAAATTTAAGAATTTGAGTATTAAGAAACAATTGAATATTTTGTAATTCATGATGGGGTTGAGGGTTTCTTAGTTTCCTGTAGGATTTGATTCTGGGGACTATAACCTTAAAGACACTTGCATAAAATACCCTGATTTTCATATACGGGGATGTGGGCATGAGTGAAATGTGATTTGACAACTAAGGTTATATGTAATCCTTTGGAAAGTAGTGACTGTTCTTAGAAGCAGGCTTAGAAGAACAACAGGATTGGGGTGAGGCGTAAGTCACGCTAACTGATTTAAGAATGAGAACCAGTAACTCCACTTGTATTAAGCCCTGCAGCAAGAAATGAAACTCCAAAAGTTGACATCCCACCACCTGGATCCCTCTATTACAGTGGTTCTTCTGCAGTTTGAGATTGTGTGCAGAAGAAAACAGTAAAAATCTCTGAGATCCGTAAAGCAAGTAGGGGAGAGTGGACCACTCTAAACAAAAACACAGCTGGCGTGATGTATTTCACTGCAACATAGGCAAGACACATTTAGAAGAGCCCACGAGGCGTGGTGCTGGGTGCTAGAGACACATAGGTGACTTTGGAGGTGGTAAACACATGGGGAGCTACCTGCTAGGATGTGTTCCCAAGGCCCTGAGTGGGAAGTGAGACAGAGCCCACCAGGCATTTTACATTCTGTGCTCCACAGGCACCCTGGGCATTAAGATCACCATTCCATTAATGGCTTCATTATAAATTCATTACAAACTTGGCAAATCTTCAATACTTCTGTTCCTTGATATTTTCATTCATAACTTGTTCTTTTTAAAATTCCCGTAATAGAAATACATATTGATGATTTGACATAAATGTCTTTTTTTTTTTTTTTAAAGAAAAATAGACATACTTTGGGAGGCTGAGGTGGGTGAATCACCTGAGGTAAGGAGTTTGAGACCAGTCTGGCCAACATGGTGAAACCCTGTGGCTACTAAAAATACAAAAATTACCTGGGTGCGGTGGCGGGCACCTGTAATCCCAGCTACCCTGGAGGCTGAGGCAGGAGAACTACTTGAACACGGGAGACAGAGGTTGCCGTGAGCCAAGATCTCACCATTGCACTCTAGCCTGGGCAGTAAGAGTGAGACTCTTGTCTCAAAAAAAAAAAAAAAAAAGAAAGAAAAGAAAAATAGACATTAATAGCAAAAATAAGACCTTGTGAAAGCAGCTCTATTCAGAGTTTGACTTTGGCTGCATATGGTGTGGGTGGCTGAGTGAAACCAGCTGAAGCTTTGTTTATAGTAACCAAACCAGAGGAAACTTGAAACCTAGACCCTTCTGGGAACTCTCCTTGAACAGGTATATAGGAAGTTTTGTTTAAAATTGGTTCCCAAACTTAAAACCAAATATCACATCTGATTGTCTAAGGCAATTGCTGTTATATTATCTAAGTGAAATAGCAATTGGTATGCAGACATCACTGGAAATGATTTTGTTCTTAGATTTAAACTGGACATAATTTACAAATCTGTTTTTAAAAGGCAATGATCTGGCCAGGTGCAGTGGCTCACACCTGTAATCCCAGCACTTTTGAAGGTGACAGAGGCAGAAGGATCACTTGAGCCAGGAGTTTAAGGCTCCTGGAGTGAGCTGTGATCATACGACTGCCCTCCAGCCTGGGCAACCTCTTCTCTAAAGTGTAATAATAATGATAAAGAAACAAACAAACATAATAAAAGGAGGCAATCCATGTATGTGATCCTATTGTTAAAAATCACTAGGTTTTATTATTTATAATTTAAAGGTACTGAAATTGGCCAGCTATTTAAGGTTTCAGTCATTTTATTCTCAGTGTAAATCTAGCTTGAGAAAAATCAGCAAACATTGAGCAAAAATTTAGTTTTGGGGTCCACCTAGAATACAACTTTTTATCCCTTTATGAAGGAAATATCAGAAGGGCCAGGCGTGGTGGCTCAGACCTGTAATCCCGAGAATGAGGATCACTTGTGGCAAGGTATTCAAGATCAGAGTTCAAGATCACCCTGGACAACATAAAGAGACCCTGTCTTTACACATTTTTTTTTTAATTAGCCAGATGTGGTGACACATACCTGTAGTCCTCACTGCTGGGGTGGCTGAGATGAGAGGATCTCTTGAACCCAGGAGTCAGAGGGAACAGTGAGCTATGATTGTGCCACTGTACTCTAGCCTGGGTGACAGAGCAAGACACTGTCTACGATGATGATGAAGAAGATGATGATGATAATGTGGGAGGATCAGAGAGTCACAGACCTTTGACAAAAGTGGGAGGAGAATGTGGCGATGGGTAAAGGCAGTCCCATTAAAGCTAAAAGTATGTGGCAAAATTCTCGTTATTTAGCTACTTCATGAAGAAAAAAGCATAAGTTGTCTTACATAGAAGTTCTTCAGATTCTCCAGATAATTCAGTATTATCATTTTTATAATGACATATTTTTTTCTGTTCAGCTAGAGTGAAATGCGGTCACACATCCCATAATAATGTTTCAGTCAATGACCACCACATAAATGACAGTGGTCCCATAAGATTATATTACCATATTTTTACTGTACCTTTTCTATGTTTAGATGCACAAATATTTACCATTGTTTTACAGTTGCCTACAGTGTTGAGTACAGGAACATGCTGTACAGTGTCATAGCCTAGGAGCAATAGGCTATACCATATATCCTAGGTGTGTGATGGGTTATACCAGAGTGCACTGTGTAAATGCACTCTGTTATAGTTGCACAACGAAGTCACCTAATGATGCATTTCTCAGAATGTATCTCCATCATTAAGCGACACATGACTGTATACTTCTCATAGAAATCATGGAACTAAAATAATAATAGTATATATAGTTTTTAGCATACCTTCAAATATATTGAATCATTTTATTTTATTTGCATCCAATTCTCTGGGATTGGGGTGACAGACATTAGAATGACCATTTTGTGAGTGGGGGAAACTGAAGTCTAAAGAACGTGTATCTCACCTAATGTTGTCATACTTGTAGATGGTATGAAAAGGTCAGCACAAAACTTTCTGACTCAGGGATACCATTATACTCTCATGCATTAATTTATCGAATAAATATTCACCAAGATTTTTTTAACACCTCCTATGTAGTAGGCAATGCATTGGACCGTAGGGATAGAAAGACATGGCATAACTTCCGTCCTCAGGGAGTTTATAATCTCATGGGGAGCAGTTAGACAAGGGAATCGGTAACGGTTATGTGTGTAAATTATTATAATGCTCACTCTAAGTAGTTAAGTGTTGATAATTTGGAATAAAGCTTATTTTCACTTTTAAAAATTATTGGAGATCTTAAGAGTAGTTAAGATAAAAATAATTATTGCACCATGCAGAGTATGACCCGTTTTACATGTGTGGCACTCTAAAACTGGATAAATTGTTAACTGTGTCCTTTGTAAGGATTTGTTTGACTTCCCAGGGTTATTTTACATGTGATTGATAATTCCAAAGATGCCTAATAAACAATATGTGAAGGCATTTCTGGACCATTGCCTTGAGGGCAATTTTATAACTTACATATGTTAAAGTCATCATACTTAATCCATCTTCCAGATGCCTGATTAAATTTAAATGGCATTCCTGTTTATTTGAAGGAACTAGTAGATTAAAAATGTGATTGGGATTTATGTCTTCCCAATAACTTTTATATGGGTTCATGAGAAGAAAGTCAGCAGTGATGAGGAAGAGTGTGCCAAAATTGAGACATAGTGATAGTGTAGTAAGATCAGTGCTAGGTGTATAATTTGAGAAAACAAATAGTGAATTTAGGCAGAACTCAACCTTTAAGTCACTTAATTATACCTGAGGGTATAGCAAAGGGTTCTAAAATTACTGTAACTATTATTTGCCTGGTATAACCACAGCAGGACAGATACGGGAATGGAATTTTGACTTTAAACACATATTTCCTGGCTTTAAACTGCACATAGGATTTAGAATTATATAGAGACTTAAACTCCAATCTTAACTATGGGCTTTAAAAAATATATATATATATATGTGTGTGTGTGTGTGTGTGTGTGTATATACACACACACACACACATTGGTTGCACTAGGCTTCATTATTTCAGTTGCCTGAATAGTAATTTAACCTAATTCTTAAGTTAGTATTATTTATATTTAAGAATAGTAAAAATGAGTATAATTAACGGAAAATGTTTGCATATCCAAGACCGTATGAATGGAATAAGAACACTGTAGCTTGTTTATTTTTTTTGGGGGGGGGGTCGTTATTTTTTAATCCAGAAAGTATAATTCAGAAACTTTACAATTCTTATGGCATATAAGCTGTTCAATTAGTTTTCAGTTGCTAAGATACCAGAAAAATTAAAAAATTTTCCTTATTGCCTTAAATTTTTCTGGGAAGCAAGGCAAATATTAATCCTAAATAAATAAGCAAGTACTGTAGGTGATGTTTTCACCCTGGGGCCTCAGTCCAATTTTTCCAAATTTGTTTAGCTTTCTGCCTGCTTTTGAGGGCTTCTGTTGCTTGTTTTTGTTTTCTTTTTCTTTGCTCTTTCACATGGAAATCAAGTCTGCTTTTATTGATTGAAAATTTGATGTTTTATAAATATACTTGTTTGTACTGCTTATATTTTTAGCGCTATGTTCAAGCAGATGCCTTAGAAGAGGTTTAATGAGTAGAAAAGAAAATGAGAAAACATGAAAATGAAATCTTCATGTATATTTTTTTTTTCCTGAAAGGGATTCTCTTTAATAACATATTCATACCAAACAAACATCATTCTTTCCTGAAGCATCACTATAAAAATAGAACATAAAGATAACACATTTTTTAAAGAAGTATAAATCAGAAGACATAGTATAATTAAAACACTTAGAAAGGATTTTTAAGAATATATTATTTAAAAAACTGATGAAATTACTTTTATATTCCTTGGCCACCTCCAGAGTTAAATTTATGATATGAAATTATGGGCAAATAAGAATTGTATCACAAATTTGAAAATTCCTTAAAATCGATCAGGTTTTGACTGTAAAAGGGAAGGGGCTCATTTATTGGTTGCTTAATGCTGAAGACCAGAGAAATATTTAGAGGGCTCCTAATTCGAAGGATTTCTTTGGGGTTTTTTTTTGAGACAAAGTCTCACTCTGTCGCTCAGTCTGGAGTGCAGTGGCGCAATCTCGGCTCTCTACCTCCTGGGTTGAAGAGATTCTCCTGCATCAGCCTCCCAAGTAGCTGAGACTACAGGCACCCGCCACCACACCCAGCTAATTTTTGTATTTTTAGTAGAGGTGCAGTTTTGTCATGTTGGCCAGCCTGGTCTCGAACTCTTGACCTCAAGTCAGTCTGCCTCACTCTGTCTCCCAAAGTGGAATTTCTTTCTTTTTCCACATTGCTCTGCTTCGAGTCAGGAGAGTGCTTTTGTGTGCTGTCACTGTCCCACATTTCTTATACAGAGAAATATTACATGTATGGATTGTTCCTCAACCCTACGAAAACTGTAATCCCCACTCTCAACTTAGACAATTGTACCTTATGAGTTAATAGCTTTATTAAGGGGTGGCAGTAGCACTTTGGAGGACTCTTGAATTTCTTACTCTAGGAACTTGGGAGAAAATAAGTGTTTTCCTCAGATACATTATTGGTCGATCATGAGAGTCAGTATGGCAAGTCTTTAGGAAACCAATATAAACATCCCAAAATAAATGGAACACCCACAGAGAAGTGGGGGTTTGGAATTATAACTGCCCAAAGTACAAGCCCTGCCACTAAATATAACCTCTCTTTACCACCTCACACCCAAGCCGCTCCTGAGTACTGCATATAATAAAATAGTGTTTTCAAAAATGTGAAGGGAGGGAGAGACCATTTAATCAAAGATGGGCTGTTACATGGACCAGACTGACAAGAAGAAAAGTATAGGAAACCCAGGGGCAATTTTACTCCTGCTAAATATCCCTAGAAATGAATGATAAGGGTGTGATTGCTAGACACAGACCTTCTAAAATCCCTAGGCTACAGTTGAGCTCTTCCAAAGAAATTGTACTTCTTTAATTCATTAAAACTGTAAAGTACCTACCAGCAATCAGGTGCTGGATTGGGCACAAAGACTGCAGTAAGTGAAAAATCACATTCCTCAATGGGGCTGGGGAAGGTAAGGAGACTCTTATTAGTTGGGGAAATGTCCCATAAACAATGAACAATGACACAGGGTGACAGGGAGCATGGTACAGGGTTGTACGTGTAATATTGCTCAGTGACTAGAATAATGGGCATTGGAGAGTCACACTGACATAGGTTCAAATCCCTGTTCAGCCATTTAACTTACTAGATATGTGCTTATGTTTCTGGAACTTTCTGAAGTTAGTATCCTGGATTTAATGGTCAAACCTGCCTTGTAAGGCTGATCTGAAGACTGAAGGAGGCAGTAGATGAAAGGCCCTTGGCACAGTGCTTGGCACAAGCGGGCACTCAATAAATGGTGGTGTTGATGTATTTATTTATTTTTTAACCTCTCTTCCAGGTCTGTAATAAGGAATAGAAGTGTGGTGTTTGTGTAGAACTTGTCTACAAGCCAACTTGTTTCAAACTGGATGGTATTCCCTTTGGGGCATGGCGAGTTCTCATTGGAAATACCCATTTCTACTCACTATGTCCTTTCTTCATTTAAAATATGATCTTTCATAAGATCATGGACTTTGTGCACCGAAGTGCTTCCAAACCCTCCCTACTTCAACCAGCCACCGCCCACTCCAGCACCAACCAAGAGCATTTCTTAACCATTAAAACTAGGGTGTTTCAAAGTAGAGAAAAGATTGTCAGTTAAAAATTGCAAATAATTTTCTCTGTTTACAGATGGAGACTTTAATTTATCTTTGGAGTTCCAAATTATCAGAACAGGCCCCATTAATTATACAAATTAAGTAAAGAATGTATTCGTTTATTCCTAATAGAGACACAACATGATATGGTGGTTACGAGTGTATTTTCTAAGAGTATAGTTTCTGGAGCCAGACAGCCTGGTTCAAATACCAGCTCCACTATTGTGCTGGTGAGTTGCCAAAGATGACCTCCCCCACTCACCACACCTCCTGGTGTTCCTGCCTTTTTCTGGTGTCTCCCAGCATTAAATCTGGGCTTGCCCTTGAAACAAATTGGATGGAGCAGAGGTGACATTCCATGACTTCTGGGGCACGGGCATAAGAAGCTGTCATATAAGGACCACCATGCTGTGAGGAACCCTAACATAGCCATGTAGAGAGGCTTTGTAGAGAGAGGGAGGCCCAGAAAACCCCTAGTAGTTCCATTCCTACTACTCAGCTGAGGTGCCAGACTTGTGAATGAAGTCATTTTGAAGGGCTAGTCCAGTGAGCCTTCAGATGACTCAAGCCCCAGATTCTAACTAATAGTAAATGCATGAAAGAATTCAAGCCAGAACCATCCAGCTGAGATCAGTGACTCACAGAACCATAAGAAATAAGAGTACATTATTGCTTTAAGCCACTGAATTTCAGGGTGGTTTGCTGTGCAGCAGAAGATTACCTTAACAATTACTTATGAGCTGTATGACTTTGGGCTTGTTACTTAACCTCCCCGTGCCTCAGTTTCCTCATCTGTATAATGTGGATAATAATACTCTCTACCTCATAGGATTGCTTTGGGACTTAAATTAGTTATTATGTGTACAGCATTAAGAACAGTGCCTCGCACATGGTAAATACTCAAAAAATATTATTTCTTCATGAATATTATGTTTATTGAACACTTATGTGCCATGGCCTGTTTCATATCCTGGGCACACAGTGAGAAGGTCCCTGCACTAATGGTGCTTACATTCTAGAAGCGGGAGAGAAACCATAACATAGGATGATGATGTAAGAGTGACACTGATTAGGTGACATTTGAGCAGAAACCTAGATGATGCAAAGAATCTACCCACTGACGGTTCTTGGAGAAACTGTGAGGTCACCACTCCTCTGGGTGTAATGACTTATTATGTGGCAGTAGACAGTATCTCTGAGGCTTCTTGTCCATCATAAGTAAAGTACAGAATGTCTCCTGGATGTTTATGAGTGGAAAGGCCTTGCTCATGGGTTAAGGTTAGCTCCTGTGGTGAGGGTGGTAGGTTTGGTTTTGCTTCTTTGCTTCTTTATGTTTGGTTTCCTTAGTTTTTGACTTTGAAAGATGCTTTGAGGATGTGGAGGTGGGAGGAGGGAGCTGAAGGGTCTGTTTTTATGAGTAATGTTGCCTTGGGTTCTGGGTGACACACTGTGGTGCAGAGTTGGGGAGGAAGCTGTTTTCATCATCTCCATTCACAACTCTTTGAAACCTTTGTTGAGGGGAATCTTAAGAACATCAAGAAAGAGCACCCTTGAAACAGAGAATTCCTCTTCATGGCTCCATTCAGGGTGCTTCCGTCAGCAGGGACATTTCATTTATACATTCGTCTGTTGATTGACACTTGGGTGTGCTTCTACCTTTTGGCTATTTTGATTATTTTGAACCATGCAGTGCTTTCAGTTCCTTTGCCTGTATGATCAGGAGTGGAACTGCTGGATCACATGATAATTTAGGTTTTAAGGAATCACCAAACTGTTTTCCAGAAGTACAAGAGAAAAAACCTGGTGAACACTGTTACCAGGAAGCCATTTGGCTATTTTGGCTTTTTTGAACCATGCAGTGCTTTCAGTTCCTTTGCCTGTATAGTCAGGAGTGGAACTGCTGGATCACATGATAATTTAGGTTTTAAGGAATCACCAAACTGTTTTCCAGAAGTAAAAGAGAAAAAACCTGGTGAACACTGTTACCAGGAAGCCACGCTGCTTTGTAGGCCAGTGTAGATGTCCCCTGGAGTTCTCCCAAACAACTGGCATTTTGAAGCGGATGCTGGCACAGTCATCAGCTGCTAGGAACTTGAGCCGTTGTGCTTTAGTGGTTACAACTTATGCATTGTTTAAAGATACATGTATTTGTGGTTAAACATTTTTTTAAACAAGGGGATCATCAGGAGCCAGGCAGCTACTCCAAGAGATGCCCAATATGCTTGTTTTCATTATGATGTTATAATTTTAATGAACTTACTTTATTTCCCCATAAATCTTAGATATATGAAAATTTGTTTCTGTAAATCTTAGCTATGCATATATTGTTTTATTATTCCCTATCAATCTCAACCATCTACATCTGTAAATAAAAAAACTATATTTCTTAGAATAGAAATAAATCACAGAATTATGAAGTCAGAAGGGAATTATTAGGCTGTCTTCCTACCTACCTCTCTGTACCACAGTACACACTGGATATCCACTTCCTCTGTGTTCCCATAGCATTCAGGGATATCTTTATTGGAGCACTGATCACCCTGTATTATAATCATGTTTATTAATCTGCCTTTCCTACTAAACTATAAAGCTCTTGAGGACAAAGCCCTTGTTTTAAGTTGTCTATTTTCCTGGTAGCTAACATAGTGGTTGACACATGCAATAGTAGGTAAGTGAAAGAATGAATTGAAGAATCAATTAATAGCTCTGTCCACCTGCTTCTGGGCAGAACAGCACAGAAATAAGAAATCTCTGAAGAAAAGTATCAATTTGTAAAAAAAAAAAAAAAAAAAAAAAGTATCAATTTGTTTTCACATATTTCTGGAGAAAGGAGATGTATTAGTCATTTTCACACTGCTATAAAAAAACTACCTGAAACTGGGTAATTTATAAAGAAAAGAAGCTTAATTGACTCACAGTTCTTCATGGCTGGGAAGGCCTCAGGAAGCTTACAATCATGGTGTAAGGTGAAGGGAAAGCAAGGTGCAACTTTCATTGTGGCAGAGAGTGACAGGGAGTGCCACATTTAAAATCATCAGCTCTCATGAGAACTCATTCACTATCAGGAGCACAGCATGGGGGAGACCCGCCCATGATCCAGTCACCTCCCACCAGTCTCCTCCTGCAATAGGATTACAATTTGAGATGAGATTTGGGGTGGGGACACAGAGCCAGACCATATCAGGAGACTTCTAAGTTTTTGTACTCTGTAGAAATCTACATTTGAAAGAGATGTTCTCTGCCTGTGTCCTCCCCTGCTGTGTCTCTAGTTGTGTTCTGCCCCATGAGTGTGTCATTATCTGTCGCCATATGATTGTATTGAGTGACCGTCAGTCAGTCAGTGTACCAACATTGGTGACATGGACAAAGCAGTAGGTCATTTGGATTTATTGTTGGTTTCTGAATACTCACTTTCCAGTATAGGTGAACATTCCAGATGCATCATTAACTGAAGCTCTATGTACTTTCTCTATATTTCAACTAGTCAGTTGAAATATAAATGTGTGTTATGCTTCTTACAGATGCAAGAGTATAATGCCGCAATATTAATGTTAACTTTGGTAATTATATGTCTAAAACCATTTTGGGTTGAACTTGCAAATCATCAAATAAGGAAATAGATTAACAGTTTATATGAATTAAGAGAGTATATTATATCAGGTAGTTAACTTTAAGAAAAACATTTTCTTTTTTTTTCCCCCGAGATGGAGTTTCGCTTTTGTCTCCCAAGCTGGAGTGCAATGATTTGATCTCAGCTCACTACAACCTCCGCCTCCCGGGTTCAAGTGATTCTCCTGTCTCAGCCTCCCGAGTAGCTGGGATTACAGGTGCCCACCACCACATTTGGCTAATTTTTGTATTTTTAGTAGAGGCGAGGTTTCACCATATTGGCCTGGCTGGTCTTGAACTCCTGACCTCAGGATGATCCACCGCCTTGGCCTCCCAAAGTGCTGGGATAACAGGTGTGAGCCACCACACCCTGCAAACATTTTCTTTTAGAGTCAACAAGTGCTTATGAAAACATAAGTAATATAAGGTTGAATGATAGAGATGAGATTATATCATAATTCTAACATTTATAGAATTGAATGTTGGACCAACATTTGTAACATTAGATAAAATCACCTTCAGTATTGTATTTGTTTTCAGTGTTTCTTTCCACGTAGGTCATATATCTTATGGGGGAAAATAAATGCACTTTTCTTGGGGAGAATTCTTTATATCTTCTGAGGGTGAATTAATAGTAAATCTTATCATCCTTTTGATGATGATTCTTGACTCTGACTAAATTGTGATTTTCACGCTTGCCCAAGATATGTATTCAGTGATCTTGGAGTAAATGTATGAGGGAAATGGGCATTGTAGCTTTGTGATGTGGAGCCATCTAACAGGAGGCAAGGTGTTTCCCGTAGGGATTATTTTGTGAGCTATATGAAGGCAGAAGGTGGAACACTTGTTATGGAGGCAACAAGGAAGGATGTCGGAGTGGGGATCAATGAGGTTAGTTTATTTGATTTGTACAACAAATATTTACTGAGCATGGACTGTTCTAGGCACATGGGATGTATCAGTGAGCCAAACAGAGCCTCTTGCCCTTGCGGAGCTTTACATGCCTGGGATTTTCTAGGAGCAGCAGAGAGTCCTGTGGAGTGAA
This sequence comes from Ateles fusciceps, assembly GCA_036589455.1. NCBI lineage: Eukaryota > Metazoa > Chordata > Mammalia > Primates > Atelidae > Ateles > Ateles fusciceps. Next base: position 7,385,744 of record JAZHEH010002014.1, read on the forward strand.
TAAGCAGGAAGGTTGTAGAAGCTGAGGACATTGAGGAGGAAGTGGGGTAGATCCTGAAGAGCCCAGTGGCCCATCATGAGTGAAGTGGAAAGCCTATCAATAAGGACCCCCATAGAAAATAGCACAGTCAAAATACAGTGATTCAAGGAGGGTTATTTACAAAGGGACTATTCAAGAAGAGTAGGCAGGCCACAAAGGATAGTACAGTAACACAGAGCAAGTGACAGGCTGTCACCATTTCTAGTCAGTCCCCAAAGGAGGTGTGGAGGGTGTTGGTACTAGAAGCCAGGAGTCAGCACAAGGTAACCTCACAGAGAAAGAAAAATTTCCCTCAAAGGAAAGTAAATGCCCTCACCTGACTCCCTCCCTGTTTTCAGTATCCTGTTGGGGTTTCTCATGGTCCAGTGCAACTGGAAGACAGTTGTTGATGCATTCATTTAGATCAACCACCCAGGAAAAAGAACAGGGTGAAGATGGGAGGAGAGTGGATCTGGAAAGGCAGATGGACAGTGTTTGGCACTGGGAGGCTGTATCAGGGTCTTCATAATTAGAACCAATAGGAGATATAAATACATAAATGTTTATGTATACATATATACAACACATGCATATGTATGTATATATTAATACAGGTACATATGTATATTGAATGTATACACACACACACACACACACACATATATATGTATACACATATAAAGAGCTTTATTTCAAGGAATTCGCTTATGTGATTGTGGGATTAGGGAGTGGCCAGTCTGACATTTGTAGTGCAAGTCAACAGGCTGAAAACTCCCAGTGAGAAGATACCTGTGCAGTCTTGAAGCAGAATTTCTTCTTCTTCAGGGGAAACCTCAGTTTTCTTCTTAAGACCTTCCAACTGATTGGTTAAGGGCCACCCACATTATCAAGGATAATCTCTTTTGCTTAAAGTGAACTGATTGTAGATGTTAGCCACATGTACAAAACACCTTCACAGCGATACCTATATTACTGTTGATTGAGTAACTACTTACTATAGTTTAGCCAAGTTGACCCATACAACTAAATTATCTCAGAGCCACTGCAGGGTTTTAAGCAGAGGAGTGCCATAATATGGCTTGTGATTTAGAAGGATCACCCTGAGTACTATGCTGAGAACAGACCATGGGGTGCAAGAATGGAAGAAGGGAGGCCAGCTGGGAGCCTTTTGTTGTAATTCAGATGAGAGATAATGAGGACTTGGGCCAGCATAGGGAACCATGAAGGTGGTGAGAGGATGGTCAGTTTTCTGGATATCTTTTAAAATAGAGCCAATAAAAATTATTAATGGACAAGATGAGGGGTATAAGAGAAAAAAGAGAAGTCAAGAATGACCTCAGAGTTTTTGGCCCGAGACACCTGGAAGGGTGAAGGTGCAATAAACCGTACAGGGAAGACAGAGATGGAGCAGCTTTGGCAGGGGAGGTCGGGGGTCTGTCCGTCTTCAACATGTTAAGCTGAGCTATACATTAGACCCCAAGTGATGATGTCAAAGCAGATTATCATTCCAAATATGACTTTACCATCAGAGAGAACAAGGAACAGGTAACAATTTGCTTCCTGTTCTTGGATCAGTACTTTAGGACATAACAAAAATTGGAAACATGACCAAATGGCAGCTAGTGAGTCCATGTCTTTAAAGCATGCAGTTTAAGGAACTGGGTGGCTGTATTCAACTATGTGTAGATGTGTTGGCTGCTGAAGATAAAGCTGCTCATGACTTAGGTTTTGAGAAGAAGAACAGTATATAGTTAAAAAAATTGCCTAATTCGCTGATAATGGCAATAAAGACACTTCTGTTTCAAATGGCTTGCTCTGGTGTATCACAGGAATAAATCCTATTTCTTGCCTAGCCTGAGTCTATTATTCCGAACCAAAATGTCACCATTTTACATTGAAAATAAGGCGTGAGAATCTTTTGAGGTTGAGCTGTGATACAAAGGACTTGGTTGCTGAGAGTTTGGAGTCTTCCCAACACTTGATGTTTTTCTTCACTCTTTAGAGAAATAAATCAGTAATTTATTATTGCACAAAACCCTACCCAGATGCTGCAGCAAAATATGAAAAATACTTTATAAAGCTAAATGCTATCAGAGATAGAATCAAGGACATATTCACTGCTATTGCCCAGATTTCAATAGTCCACTTTTTAGATCTTGAGTGTGATCTGTTAACCTAACATTTTATAGAATACTGGAGTTTGTAATGAAGAATCACTCTATTACTTCTGGGTCCTAATTTGATTTGACTATCCAGAACCATCTGATGAAGCTAGCAAGCACTTGCTGCCACCAATGACAGCCTATTATTTTAAGTTAGGATCTTCTAATTAAGAGAACAAAAAAGTGACTGCCTTTGCGATAATTACCAAATAGATGGACATGTGTTAAAATTATTCCTCTCGTTTGTGTGAAACTAGTATTAATTTTAAGATAGCATGGTTAATTGATTTTATTTTTTAAAAACAGGCCTACTACTGATGGTGTTGACAAAAAGAGTAAAACTCTGTAAAATATTTGAAGAGATTTATTCTGAACCAGATAGGACCATGACCCACACCACAGTCCCAGGAGGCCCCAGAACATATGCCCCAGGTGGTTGGGCCACAGCTTGGTTTTATGCACTTTAGAGAGATATAAGGCATCAGTCGTTACATGTAAGGTGTACATTGGTTCAGTCTGGAAAGGCAAGACAACTTGAAGTGGGGGGGACTTGTAGGTCATATGTGGATTCAAAGATTTTTCTGATTGGCAATTGGCTGAAAGAGTTAAGTTACTTGGAATCAATAGAAAGAAGTGTCTGATTATGATAAAGTGTCTGATTATGATAAACCTTGTGGAGACCAAGGTTTTTATCATGCAGATGAAACCTCCAGACAACCAGCTTCAGGGAGAATAGACTGTGATTCTTATCAGATTTCAAAAGGTGCCAGACTCTTAGTTAATTCTCTCCTGGATTGGGGAGAAGATCTGGAAAGGGAAGGAGATTTTCTACAGAATGTAGATTTTCCCCCAACAGACAGCTTTGCAAGGTCATTTCAAAATATGTGAAAGAAATATATTTTGGGGTAAAATACTTTGATTTCTTTCAGGGCCTGCTATCTGTCATGATGAGATCTCATTGCTACAAAGAGTGTATTTTGTCAGTCTTAAGGTCCCTATATTAATATTATTGCTGGTCATCTGTGCGTGGATTCCAAAGGGAGGAGGGTATAATGAGGCATGGCCAACCCCAACCTCCCATCATGGCTGAACTGGTTTTTCAGGTTAGCTTTGGAATGCCCTTGGCCAAGAGCAGGGGTCCATTCAGTTGGTTGGGGGGCTTAGGATTTTATTTTTGGTTTACAGTGGACTTGTGTATATTACCAGTATCTATTAAGTGGTTCTTGGGGGGACACAAGTTTGAGAACACTATCCTAGACAGTGCTGTCCTCAAGAACAGAAATCATAGTTACCTTTGTCCTTTCCTTAGAGCCCTGCACATGGCCTGACATGTAATAGGTATTTAATAAATATTTGATTAATTTATTTTAAAAATTGGATAGCTTTCATGGGAGAAACAAAAAAAGTATCATTGTTTCCTCTGGTTCCTTGCCTTATCCTCAAGGAACTTATATTCATTTGGGAAGACTTTATAACCATTTCATTTCTGAGTTTTACATTCTGCTTCAGTTTTCTCAGACATCTCAGGTACTTTTCTGAGCTGAAACCAAGATGAAGTCATAGTCTTCCACAACAGTTCTGCCTTAGCTCCTCTGGGAAGCTACCAAACTAACCACTGATATTTCTAATTTATTTATATATGTTGAGAAACTCCCAGACCAGTTTCCAAAGGGGTAGACCATTTTGCACTCCCATTGGCAATGGTTAGAAGTTCTGTTTGTCCCACATTCTGATATTTGGTATCATCAGTCTTTTTAGTTTTAGCTATTTTGGTGGGGAAAATTCTAGTCATATCACATTGTGATTTTAGTTGGCATTTCCCTGATGGCTAATAAGGTTGAACTGTTTTCTTACGTGCATATTGGTCTTTGTTTGAGAAGTGTATGTTAAGTCTTATGTCTATGTTTTTATTGGATTGTCTTTTATCATGAAGTTGCAATTCTTTACTCTGAATTCAAGTTTGTCAGATATATGTATTGCAAATTTTTTTCCCATTTGTGGTTTATCTACTCTTAACAGTTACTTTTGATGAGCAGAAATTAAAACACTTTTGAAATCCAATTTGCTAGTTTTTAACTCTTGCAGTTACTACTTTCTTGCTACTCAAGATTGCAAAGATACTCTTCTGATATGGTTCTGTTGTCTGGGGAAATGCCCAAGGTCCTTTATCTCATACCAAGAAAATCAGTGACATGTATACCCTCGTGGAATGGATTAAGGAGCAGAAACTTTAATAGGCAAGAAAGAAGAGAACAGCTCCACCATACGAGAGAGAGGAGGGCTCCAAATGGAATAACCCCCACATGTGGCGGGAAACAGTCAGTTATACTGGGAGGCTCAAGGAGGCGGTGTCTGATTTGCATAGGGCCCAGGGGATTGGTTTGACCAGGTGTGTCATCCACGTAGCCTGCAAAAAAACTGACCCTCCCACCCTAACCTTGTATTATGCAAATATGGCTTCTACCTGGCTGGTTGCCATGATACTTGTACATGTGGCTTCTACCTGGCAGACGCTGTGATACCCACACACGTGACAGCAAAGAAAAGGGACTGGGAATTGCCAATTGCGTGGACCCGGTTCTTAGCCACCTGCATTTACATAAACCTGTGGCTCACATATCAATGCCTACAGGTCTGGTTTTCAGGCCACTTTTTGTTAGAAAATAAATGTTTTGCCGGCTGCTTTTTTATTAAAAGAAAAAGCCTTACCGAAGCCTCTTTTACCCTTTCTAGCTGCCTAAAATAATTTATTAATAACACTTGTAATACTTCTATGTTTTTTCTAGAAGCTTTATAATTTTAGCTTTTATATTTATGCCTGTGATTCATCTCAAATTAATTTATATGTGGTGTGAGATGGGGTTATGATTCATATTTTTCAATATCTTTTGTCAAAAAGACTGTTCTTTTACCCATATATTAGTCAGGATTCTCCAGAGAAACAGTCAAAAGATTTTATTTATTTATTTATTTTTGATTATGGGAATTGGCGCATATAATTATAAAGGCTAAGAAGTCCCACCATCTGCTTTCTGCAAGCTGATGAACCAGGAAAACTGGTGGTGTAATTCAGTCCAAGTTCAGAGACCTGAGAACCAGGAGGGCCTCTGGTGTAAGTCCTGGAGTCCCAGGGCCTTAGAGCCAGGAGCTCTGATATCTGAGGGCAGGAGAAAATGGATGTCCCAGCTCAAGGAAGAAGAAAGAGAAAATTTACCCTTCTTCCACCTTTTTTTTCTACTTGGGTCCTCAACAGATTGGAAGACGTGCACCCACCCTGTTGAGAATGAATCTGCTTTACTCAGTCTACTGATTCAAATGCTAGTCTCTTCCAGGCAAACCCTCATACACACTCCAGAAACCATGTTTTATCAGCTACCAGTAAGTTGAAGAGCTTTGACACCTTTGCCAAAAATTAATTGACCATTGTATGTGTGGATCTATTTCTGGACTCTCTTCTATTCCATTGATCTGTTTGCCTGTCCTAACTATTTTTCTGTTGCTTACAGGAGTCTTTTAGATATCATTATTATGGTGATACTTACAACATATTAAGTGAACTACTTTTTTAAAAAAGAGAAAAATAGCTGGATGTGGTGGCTCAGGCCTGTAATCCCAGCACTTTGGGAGGCTGAGGTGGGTGGATCACCAGAGGTCAGGAGTTCGAGATCAGCATGGCTAATGTGGTGAAACCCCATTTCTACCAAATATACAAAATTCGCTGGGTGTGGTGGTGTGGGCCTGTAATCCCAGCTACTTGGGAGGCTGAGGCAGGAGACTCACTTGAACACAGAAGGGCAAGGGAAAGAAAAGACAAGAAATGAAAAGAAATGAAAGAGAAAAGAAAAGAAAAGAGAGAAAGAGAAAATCCAGTTACATAAGCTCTCCATACATTTATTTTGTTGACATATTTATATAATAAGCTATATAATAAGCATGTTGACTACATAATATCTGTATTTGTAGTTATTTCTAAAACCTGCCCATGTGTTTTAATTTTTGCTCTTCATATTATCCTCTAAAAAGCAATGAGAGGCCCTCCATCCTTCACAGGGTGTTTCTTTTATATTCTGTAGAAATTATGGCTGATCCAGAAATTAAAGTGAGAAACCAATGTTCCTAGCCAGTGCATTCTTTAAGAGATGTTATCGTCAACTCACTTATTTTTGTACAGAGTAACTTCATTAAACAAGCTTGTAAGGGGTTCCTTGCCTCTCACTTTTGGCATAAAAATGCATGTATGAAACCAGATTTTGCAGTGTGACTCAGATGTTCACCTTTATTACAAGTTAAATTTTGATGCTTTTCTATTTGTATTTTACAAGTGCTTTAGGGTTGACAATTTTAAAAAACAGGAAAAGGATCTGAATAGACATTTCACCAGAGAAGATAAATAAATGGCCAATAAGCACATGAAGAGATGCTCGACATCATTAGTCATCAGAGAAATGCAATCAAAACCACAGTAAGCTACTACTTCATACACACTAGGATGACTTTAACCAAAAAAAATACAGAGAATAACAAGTGTTGGTGAGGATGTGAAGAAGTTGGAACTCTCATTCACCGCTGGTAGGAATGTAAAATGATACAGCCACTTTGGAAAACAGTGTCTTTTAAAGTTAAACATTTACCATATGACCCAGCAATTGCACACTTAGGTGCAAGAGAATTGAAAATACATCCACATAAAGACTTGTACAAAGATGTTTATAGAAGCATTAATAATAGCCAAAAAGCAGATACATTTCAAATACCTGTCAATAGGATAAATGGATAAATATGTGGCATATACATACAATGGAATATTATTCAGCCATAAAAGGTATGAAGTACTAACTCATGCTACAACATGGATGGACCTCAGAGACACTATGCTAACTGAAAGAAGCTGAATGCAAAAAACCACGTACTGCTTGATTCCATTCATGTGAACGTCCAGAAAAGGCAAGTCTGTAGAGACAGGAAGTAGATTAGTGCTTGCTTGAGGCTGTAGGCGGGAATGAGCAGTGCCTGCAAATGGGCATGAGAAATCTTTTTGGAGTGATGGAAATGTTCTGAAATTGGATTGCAGTGGTGGTTGCACAACTTCATACATTTACAAAGAATTGTTGAAATGTACACTTTAAAATGAGTACATTTGTATGGTTTGTAAATCATACCTCGATAAAGTTGTGTTGTTTTGTTTTTTAAAAAAAGTGTTTTATGATTGAAAAACTCTGAACTGAATTATGTCTGAAATATCAAGGAAACACCAGGACCTTGCCTGAAACTTGAGGCCAAGTGGGGATGATAAAAGCAGAACTGCTGTCTCTGGCATTCTAGGACTCTCAATTTTAAGAACCAGCTTCTCCTTGAATTGAAAAACCACAGGATAAGTGCTTCTCATCAACATCAGCCATCCGTTCAGACAGCTGAGGGCTTTGAGGAAAAGGTGCTTGGTGAAACTTGGGTATTCTCATTTTGTGAATAACCGTAAGCTTTGCAGTTGTACCGGGTCGCCATGCAGGAAGTACTAGGCAGGTTTGAACATAATTACCCCCACCCTGACATGACTTTCAAGCCATCTGTGCCAGTTTCACACAGTCTGAACTAGTAAGTTCTTTCTGAGACGCTCCCCCAGTCTTCTTTTCCTGTCTACTAGTGTCTTCTTTTTATGATTTTTTTTTCTTAAATGTGTCGTTGTCACAGAACATTTAATTTAAATGCCACACCATCTGAGCAAAATGATTCACTGTCTTTTCTTCTGCTGACTAAACTCTCCCCTGGGAATCATGAGGTTTTTCTTAAATAGCATGCTAGTTTATTCACTTTTGTTTTGTTTTTAATTTCATTTACATTTTTTAAAAAGCTTTGTGTTTGGAGGAGTCTGAGTGGAAAAGAATGTGTTTAGTTAGTTTGAAAATAATTTATAAGCAAAGTTAGCTAGGTTGTTGGGAGGCTTGGGCACACAGGCGTGGAAATAATGAAGGTGCCTCCTCTGTTGATGCTCCTAACCACTGTCCCAAGGATGTGCCCTTGGGTTGTTGCTTCTGGCACCTCTGAGCCCTTCCCACACCCTCTTCCTCTCTTACCCGCTATTTGAGGCTACACATTTGTGAGCCATCTGGCTAGAGTAAAACAGTCGTCTGTGGCCTCAGACTGTTTTCTCTTGTAAAAGTTCTTCTGTGTCCCATCTATCTGATCAAATGTCCTCTTTCCTGAGAGAGCTGGACCTTTTGAAATGTTTTCCCCTGAAACCATCATTCTAACTGCCTTACAGTATTGCAACGTTCAGCTCAAATATCCTACCCTGACATGTTCAAAAGCAAACTTAGGACACCCTCTGTCTGTCTGCCCTACCTCTCTCTAAAGCAAAACAACACAAAACCTTTCTCTCCTTCTTACTGCTCTTGTATTGTGGATGGTACCTGCTGGGCTTGAAACCTGGAAGCTATCTTCAGGGTTTTTGGGTTTTTTTGCATGCTGTCAGACATCTGGCCTCTGCCACATTAAGTGAACCGAGCTTTCCCATGCAAATGCCCACTGTGAAATTAAAACAACAATGATGTCTTTTTTTTTTTTTTTGCCTGCCAGATGGATAAGTATTGATAGGCAACCAGTGTAGGAGAGGGTGTGAAAAACGGGAATTCATACAGCTTTTCTTGGGGGATATTCTGTAATCATCTAAAATGCCCAACTCCTTGAATTAGCAAGTCCATTTCTAGGAATTTATCCTATAAAAATATTCCCTTAAGCACAAGAATATTTTTATAATTATGTTTATAATAGCCTTATCTATATTAAGGAAAATTTGGAAACAAGCTAAATTTAGAAAAATATGATATTTCTTCTATAAATTATGGTACAGGTGTACATTAGAAAAGTATAAGCCATTACAAATGGTAGTATAGCTGTCTTTCAGTCCTCTGGTGTTCTCTGGATGTTTGATAGGTGCTTAACAGATCTGGCTTCCATTTTTTAAATATACTCTTACACATTATATTATAATGTTATACATCACATATTCTTCTAGATAACCTACAAATACAACATCGTATCATTCTTATTACTTCCTAATAAAAATTGCCTCATTGACTTCTGGTAAAATATGATGAATTAAGCATTTATTTATGTATTTAAGTATTTCTCTTCCCATCAAAATTACAGTAAGGAAATTGAAAAGTTTAAACTCATAGGATAAGTGGAACAGAATTAATAGTCCATGAGAGACACCAACAAGATTTTGGAAGATAAGAAAGCAGATGGTCAGTTGTGACTGAATTAACAGAAGAGAGAGAATGAACACCCTCCTGCAAGAGGAGAAGGGGGCGTGCCAGTAGAAAGCAAGCTAATTGGTGCCACATAATCCTAGAAAGGCTCTGGAGCTTGAGGCACCTGGGTTTTTGGAAGGCAGGAGGGTGGGTGAGGTTAGGAATTGGAGTTCTGTTTGAAGGCCTCTGTGAGACCGGTTAGCCCTTTTCCCTCCTCCACCTCAAGCAGCAAGGGTGCTGTCTCTCTTCCACCTCTCCACCTTCTCCCTCCAGCCTGGCAGGGAGTATGCTCTGGGAACCACAGGGGTTCTGGGCTTCGGAACTGCAAGCCTAGCAAAAGAGGCCAGGCCCAGGTGTGGCACTGAAAACAGGATAATTACAGTCTGCATATTAGAACGGTGAGACCCCCGGCCCCACCTCTCCCTCTGCTTCTCCCACGAAAGCTGCAGCAAGGTCTTTACCCCTCAGGTGAGGCAGTGAATGATCTAGAGAAAATGAACAGTCCTTGAGAAAGGACCTCTATCCAAATACTGACATTTGGGAGGCCCAAGGATAAAGCCAGCTTGTCCCCATCACACTGTGGTGATGAGCCCTGCCTCAGAGCTTCTAGTCAGCCTCACCTTAGTTCTGAATATGAACAGGCAGTTGAGGATTACTGAACATTTGAGAAAAACCTCTTACATGAAAAGGCAGAGCCCAAACCAAGGGAAACAAAAACTCCAAGGAAACAGAGACAATGCAGAGCAGAAGAAAATGTCAAAATAATTATCATTATCATCCTCAGGGAGGACGCGAAAAGACACTGTACACATAAAATCAAAACAAGACACTAAAAACAAAGGAAACAAGAAAAACACTGTTGGAAATTAAAAACTTGATAATAGAAATGAAAAAAATTAATATTAGGGCTGGGAGATAAGCTTGAAGATACTCAGCAGGTAGAACAAAATAAGAGGTAGAATGTTGAAGAGAAAAGATAAGAAAATTAGAGGATCTGTCAGGGAAGTCAAGCTCTGACTAATGAGAGTTCCAGAAAGAGAGAACAGAGAATTTGGAAAGGAGCGAATTATCAAAGAAATAACACTCAGCACAAATAAATGAAGAAAGATAAATGCCGAAGTGCCTATTTGTTAAATGTACACACAAAAATCCTGCAAGTCTCTGCAAGGGGGACAATGACAGAGAAAGGGAAAGAACAGCATCAGCCTATTGCTGGAAGCTAGAAGGCAGTGGAGCAAAGCCTTTAGAGTTCTGAGAAACTTATTTTAAAGCTACGATTTTGGGCTCATGCTGTAATCTCAGCACTTTGGGAGGCTGAGGCAGGCAGATCACAAGGTCAGGAGTTCAAGACTAGCCTGGCCAACATGGTGAAACCCCCTCTCTACTAAAAATACAAAAATTAGCTGGGCGTGGTGGCAGGTGCCTGTAATCCCAGCTACTTGGGGAGGCTGAGGCAGGAAAATCACTTGAACCTGGGAGGTGGAGGTTGAAGTGAGCCAAAATTGTGCCACTGCACTCCAGCCTGGGTGACAGAGTGAGGCTCTGTCTCAAAAAAAAAAAAAACAAACAAACAAAACAAAACTACAGTTTTGTACCTTGCCAAACTGGCAGACAAGTGTTGAGTACAGAATAAAGACATTTTCAGAGGTATACTATCTTAAACTTTTTAATCTCTGTACACCCTTTGTAAGAAAACTAAAAGAGATTATCTCCAGCAAGAGAAAAAAGCAAGCAAAGAAAATAGAAGCCCCGGGAATGGGGGTTCCTGAATTGGTGAAGAAGTGAAGTCCCAACCCACAGCTGTGCTGCAGGCCTTGAGAGTGGCCAGTCCAGACAGGATAGCAGGAGGGCAGGAGAAAGGGAGAGCTCCAGAATGGGTGTTTTCAAGAAGAAAATGGAACTGATAGAATACTGGTGCCTGGCCATTATTGAGAGGGGTTTTAGTGATAGGCACTAGTAAGTTCTGTCTCAAAGAACAAGGCATGAGCCAGGTGCAATGGCTCACGACTATAATCCCAGCACTTTGGGAGGCCGAGGTGGGGGAGATCACTTGGGTCAGGAGTTTGAGACCAGCCTGACCAACATGGTAAAACCTTGTCTCAACTAAAAATACAGAATTAGCCAGGCATGATGGTGGATGCCTGTAATCCCAGCTACTTGGGAGGCTGAGGCAGGAGAATAGCTTGAACCTGGGAGGCAGGGGTTGAAGCCATTGCACTCCAGCCTGGGCAATAAGAGCAAAACTCCATCTCAAAAACAAACAAAACACAAAGGCAATTATTAGCTCAGGAAAAATGAAAAAAAAATAACAATTTAGTCCATCAGTGAAAAATTTAATAGTTGTGGCTATAGTCATGAAAATCCTGAATATGGATTTAACCAGAATTTTTGACAGAGGAATAGGGGGAATAACAGAAAGCAAAGAGGTAAAGCTTAAAAGGGCTAAGTCAAGAAGTAGCAGCATAAGCATATAATATATTAAGCAACAAGGAGATAATTTTCACACAAAATGTCAAAGAGTTACACTGGTTGCTTCTGAGGAGTGGCTATCAGGGATGGGAAGAGGGCAAGGACTTATTTCCCATTGCTGTTACAAACTATGGACATACTTTTTTATATAAAAATTGGATTTAAAAACAATTTTAGTTCTCTCTTGTAGTAATTTAATGCTACTGTGTAAAGCCTGTTTTTTTACTCATTTAGAACATTGGATGCTCACATTTACATCTGTTCTTAGCACATCTTTAAAGTGCTTACTACTTTACTGTGGTTTCTTCTATCTCAGAGGGGAAGGCTAATAATCATTCCTAATAAAATGTCTGTATAGCTGGGCGCAGTGGCTCATGCCTGTAATCCCAGCACTTTGGGACGCTGAGGCGGGCGCATCATTTGAGGTCCGGAGTTGAAGAGCAGCCTGGCCAACATGGTGCAACTCTGTTTCTATTAAAAATACAAAAAATTAGCTGGGTGTGGTAGCGTGTGCCTGTAGTCCCAGCTACTCAGGAGACTGAGGCAGGGGAATTGCTTGAACCCGGGAGGCGGAGGTTGCAGTGAGCTGAGATCGCACCACTGCACATTCCAGCCTGGGTAACACAGAGAGACTCCATCTTTAAAAAAAAAAAAAAAAAGGACCTTGAGAGCTTGTTTGGAGGTTACATGAAGCCAACAAACATATGAAAAAATGCTCATCATCACTGGTCATTAGAGAAATGCAAATCAAAACTACATTGAGATACCATCTCACGCCAGTTAGAATGGCGATCATTAAAAAATCTGGAGACAACAGATGCTGGAGAGGATGTGGAGAAATAGGAACACTTTTACACTGTTGGTGGGAGTGTAAATTAGTTCAACCATTGTGGAAGACGGTGTGGCGATTCCTCAAGGACCTAGAAATAGAAATTCCATTTGATCCAGCAATCCCATTACTGGGCATATATCCAAAAGACTATAAATCGTTCTACTATAAGGACACATGCACACGAATGTTCATTGCAGCACAGTTTACAATAGCAAAGACCTGGAACCAACCCAAATGCCCATCGATGATAGACTGGACAGGGAAAATGTGGCACATATACACCATGGAATATTATGCAGCCATCAAAAACAATGAGTTCGTGTCCTTTGTAGGGACATGGATGAACCTGGAAACCATCATTCTCAGCAAACTGACACAGGAACAGAAAATCAAACACCGCATGTTCTCACTCATAGGCGGGTGTTGAACAATGGGAACACATGGACACAGGGAGGGGAGTATCACACACTGGGGTCTGTCGGGGAGAAGGGGGAGGGATAGTGGGGGGGTGGGGAGTTGGGGGAGGGATAGCATGGGGAGAAATGCCAGATATAGGTGATGGGGAGGAAGGCAGCAAATCACACTGCCATGTGTGTACCTATGCAACAATCTTCCATGTTCTTCACATGTACCCCCAAACCTAAAATGCAATAAAAAAAAAAAAGGATAATTTTGCGTTCCTGACCCATAAAAGATTTACCAGATGAAATTCCAGATTATGGACATATTCTCTTGAAAATATTTCAGATTTGTTTCTTAGATTGTTGTATAGAAATCAGTTCTGTCCCATAAACTTTTTGAAAAAATAATTATATTCACGTGTCATTAAGAAGAAAATATAGGCCAGGTGTGATGGCTGATGCCTATAGTCCCAGAACTTTGGGAGGGTGAGGTGGGTGGATCACCTGAGGTCAGGAGTTCGAGACCGGTCTGACCAATATGGTGAAACCCCGTCTCTACTAAATATACAAAAATTAGCTGGGCGTGGTGGCAGGGGCCTGTAGTCCCAGCTACTCGGGAGGCTGAGGTAGGAGAATCACTTGATCCCGGGAGGCAGAAGTTGCAATGAGCTGAGATCATGCCATTGGACTGCAGCCTGGGTGACAGAGCCAGCTATCTCAAAAAAAAAAAAAAAAAAGAAAAGAAAAGAAAGAAAAACATGGGTGTTGTATGACAAAAAGGCCCCTAGCTATAATGGCAAGAGTCTCCCCAGCTTTTGTGTCTGTTAACTTTAAGAATTATATGTCGGACAATATGTACTAGTGGTTTAGCCTAGGGACCTTTTTCCCAGGATCTCCACCAATCATGTCTATCCTGTTCTGGATTAATTTATGTTGACAACTTCTAGAGAATTGAAAGAATGCCCTAAAATGACTTAAGTACTTTGTGTCATTTTTGAAAGAAATTGTAAAGAAATTGTCTAGATTTATTTTTTTTTACTTATCTGCAGCCTTCTATTATGAAACACAACTAAGAAAAATTAGTATCCTTACTTTTAAAAAAATTACAATTCTGGGCTGAGCGCAGTGGCTCACACCTGTAATCCCAGCACTTTGGGAGGCCAAGGTAGGAGGCTCACTTGAGCCCAGGGATTTGAGACCAGCCTGGGTAACATAGTGAGACCCTGTCTCTACAAAAAAAATTTTAAAAACTAGCCGTACATGGTAGTGTAGGCCTGTAGTCCCAGCAACTCAAGAGGCTTAGGTGGGAGGATTTCTTGAATCCAGAAGGTAAATGCCGTAGTGAGCCGGGGTAACAGAGCAAGACCTCCTCTCTCTCTTTTTTCTTTCTCTCTCTCTCTCCTGCCCCCAACACACACACACATAATCCTGTATCCATGGATTGAGAGAATATAACAAAGCAGACTGCTTGGGATGGGTATATGAACAAACTGTTGGTGCCATCCCTGACATGTCTTACTGAGACCCCCTCACTTACCCCAGGGAGGCACTGCCAGGTTCTGGGTCACATGAACCCTTGGAGTTTATGTTTTATCCTTGTTTGATATACACAAACTAGTGTGTGTGTGTATGTTGCTGTGCCAGCAGCTGGTATTTGATGAATACTTGTGGATTTGCAAAACAAATAATCAAATAGCAAAGAAAATCCTAAAACTATTCACAGATCTGAGACCAAAATATATGAAATGAAGTTAGGAAACTTTTCTCTATCTCCATCTTCACCTTCATTGTGCTGTAGACACAAAGGAGCATTCCCATTTCTGCAGAAGTATACTCCTCCACACAGAAGAAGCTGGCCTCTTATTTGCATTTTGCTCATAGTATCCTAAAAATGCAAACCATCAGCTTAAAATGCAGTTCCTCTGTCCTCTGGCAGGAGCTCCGGCATTGAGAGCCTTGGCACGTTTGCCTGTGACAGTGAGGACATCCCAGGAGCTGTGGGGTGAGCTGAGGTCACTGTTGAAGCACTAGGCTTTGGTCCACACACTCGGCTGTTAATAGGAAAAAACACAAACATCAAATTGTTTTTCTGCAGGCAGATAATGAATCCCCCAGGTCAATATATCTCACAAAACAGTAGCTTCATCTAATTGCCACCAAAAAAGCACCTTAACTGAGTTTCTGCATTAAGTGTTAGCTTTTACAGGAGATTTGAAATACAAAGTTTCCAAAAAGATACGCGTCTTCTTTTTGCAAAGAAGGGCTTAGGAAAGAGAGTGGCCTTTCGGAGCTCTGCTGCTAGGCAAGGTAGGAAATATTAGAATGAAAGAGGTGGAGCCACCTGTAGGTATATCGTCTGTGATTTGTGCAAAGAAGCCAGTTATCCATTGAGTACCTAATGGATTATTCATTGAACAAATATTTTTGATGTTAAGCCTTAACTTGGGGCCATGCCAGAGCCTGGGGATGCAACAGTGAACAAGGCAGGAGGGGATCCTTGCCTCCTTGAGGTTGAGCTTTATAACATACAGTGAGTGAGTGGGCTGAGCCATCCCATGCACACAGACCTGAGGGGTGCACTGCTAATTGCGCAGAGCCCACCTTGGAGTTTGGGGGGCGTCTAGGCATGCCTCCAGGAGGAAGTGACCTTGAAATCGAGACCCTAAGCATGAGTGAGAGAAGGGCAGAAGCAGGAACACGTTCCAGGTGGAAGAAAGAGCTTGTGAAGGCCCTGTGTATTTTTATTTTTATTTTTATTTATTTTCTTCTTCCTCAGCCAGAAAATTCAAGGATGCCCAGGTTGTGAAGTGATATGTACAGCATGATCCCATTTTCTTATATATATATATTTTTAAAGAGGGTCTCTCTCTGTCCTCCAGGCTAGAGTGCAGTGGTGCAATCATGGCTCACTGCAGCCTTGATGTCCCACGCTCAAGCAATCCTTGCACTTCAGCCTCCTAAGTAGCTGGGACTACAAGCGTGTACCACCACATCTGGCTAATTTTTTAAATTTTTTGTAAAGACACAATCTCCCTATATTGCCCAGGCTGGTCTTGAACTCCAGAACTCAAGTGATCCTCCTGCCTCGGCCTCCCCAAGTTTTAAGATTACAAGCGTGAGCCTGGCATCATTTTTGTTAATTTTTTAAAACAACGCAAAAACACGACTGTGCATTTTGTATGGATACATATATATTATAAAAAATATATATTAAAAATATATAATATATTAAACTATATATTATATACACACATAAATATTTATAAATACACACACACACACATTTTGATCAGCATGGAAGGAAACCCACTAAATTTGTAACAGTCATTGCTTCTGAGGAAGGAGAAGGAAATGGGTCCTGAGATGAAGACAAAGGAAATCTCATTTTTATCTGAAATGTTTTATTTATTTCATTAAAGGAGACTTTAAAAATGTATTAACAAAATGTTAACAAAAGTCAATTTTGTAATTGGTATCCAGGTGTTATATTATTCTGTGTATCCTTCTGTAATTTTTTAGATATTCTTAAAATAATTCAAGGACATGGACTGTAGATTCTCCAAGTAGAAAGGCCATCATCAGAGAATGTGCTTACTAAAGTCCTTTAGAATGACAGGAGCTCTTAATAAAGATTGCATCAGAGGGCATCAGATGATCTTGATCACTCATATAAAAAATTGAAGAACAGATGCTGTATTATACTGAAAAGGCTCACAGCAGTATGCATCTCATTTGCAATAGAATTTCTCTCTGGCCTGCAATGCAAGATGACATTTGTCTCTGGTTATAGGAGACTCACACTGGTACAGATCACCTCTGCATCCTTCTTTCAAAAGAAGCTTTGCCAGGGTTGTTTGGGTCAGCATGTATTCAAAATTGCAATAATGTAACGCAGTTTCTATTGCTGATTGTATTTGTGTCTCATTCTCAAATTTTCATTGCCACAGGAACAGGTACAAAACTTTTGGGAACAAATGGTTTATTTTATTGGGAATAAGTATCCAAGTCCTGTAGTTAATTTCAACACCTGACTACAGGAGTCAACAGAATTGTCTAAGTAGTGTCAGAGAACCAAGAACCTGCCAATGAAATGTCATTATACCTCCCTATTCCTCTCCTTGTTGAAATCATCTAAAGCCTCCAGGACAGTCTTCCTTGTTTCTTGCAAATTTTAGTTTCTGGTTCACTGTCACTGTCTTCAACACTCTTCCTTGTCCTAATCCACTGTAATTTCAGTATCTATATGGGTGATCTTCTCAGGTCTTTCACCTCCTCTCCACCAAAGAACTTATCCTCCATAGTTCCTCAGCCTCCCACCTCCACTGTTACTTTGTCCTTACTCCACCACAGTCTTGTTTGTTACTGTCCTGACCCCACTGAGTCCTGATTTCCATCCTAACTCAGTTTGGATTCTGTGGTGCATCATTATGATCACTTCTTTGCCTATGTCTTCAACTCCCTTGCCCCTCTCTCCCTCCATATCCTTACTTGGCAGACCTCACCACTCTCCCCTACTGCTTACATCCAACTCTCACCTGCCCTGTACCTCCGCCCAAGGAGCTGAATGTGGCTGGGGGAAGAAGACCACAAACAAACAAAAACAAATACCGCCGCCATGCAGAGAGGTCTTAATTTTAATTTATTTACTTCAACTGGACCCCCAGCACTCCTGGTACTCCTGCTGCCTTTCCTTAATCCATTTCCTCACTTTCTTTTCTGTTACCAGATTCCAAATAGCTCCTCTCCCTTCCACATTTGCTGCTGATGACCTTGTTTTCTATTTCACTAAGAAAAGAAAAGCAATCCAGAAAAAAAAATTCTGTGTGCTTTCACCACTTCGTTTACTGACCTACCTACATCTGCCTTTCTCCTCTCACTGGGCAAAACTGTCCATACTCCTACTAAGGCCAATTCCACCAGCTGTGCCTTCTGTAGATCAGATCCCCCATTTGCCTGCTCAAGGACATCTCTTCAGCAATTCTCCTTCTCTCTTGCATCATCAGTTTTGCCCTCTCTGTGAATCCTTCCCATCAGCATGCAAACATGCCTTAGGAAGCACCCGTTGCAAAAACCCTGCCTTGACCTCACATCCTTTTCCAGCTACCCCCATATTACTATGTTCATCTTTACAGAAAAACTCCTTGAAAGGCCTGTCTATATTTATTGTCACCAATTCTTCTCACCCCATTTTCTCATGATCCTTCTCTTATCCAGTTTTCTCTCCATGGTGCCACCAAAACAGCTTTGTCAGCATTACCAGTGACTTCTGGTTGCTAAACTTCTGTGTTGTTAAATCCACTGGTCTTTCTCAACTCAGCAGCAGCATTTAACTCTGTTGCCCATTCATTCCTCCTTGACTTACTGTCTTCGCCTGGCTTCCAGATTTCACACACTTTGGTTGCCTCCTACTTGCTGACTCAATCTCTATTATGGTTTGACCTCTTCACAGACTTGATGACACTGGACTGTTCCAGGCCTCTATACTTAGACCTCTTCCTTTTTCTATCCACATTCACTCAGAGAGTGACTTCACCAAGTTTCATAACTTTGCATTACCCTCTCTACATTTACACAAGCAGTCACTATTTGTGCAAGAAAAAAAAACCAAATTAATTTAGTTTGTAAGTCTTTTCATGGCTAGGAATTTTTTAGTGATTCATAGAGAACTTGTTTATATTTAAGGTTACAGATGTGGCATCATATTTTGATAACTTCTGATCACTGGACAAATAGAGGTTCCGTGCAAAACAAAAAAAGCAAAAGAGAGGGAAGTTCTACAACAGACGTCTTGGTGATAATGTTTAAAAATTAAATTGTTCTTTCTGATATTAGCTTCTTAGGCTGTTCTAAGTTCTTTGGAACTCTGATATTCACACCACTGAGAGAAGCTTCTAGCAATTAGAAAGCAACCATGGCAAAGCCAAAACATGTCCCTTTTTGGGACTACACCATTACATTTTCTACCATGAGGTGTGTAGATGTGTTTGACACAAAAAGCAAATAGCACTGAAAACACTTCATCTTACACCACAGGAAAATAAAATGTGTGGCACTGTACTTACCGACATGCAGAAGCCGTATCAATGTCAAAGCGTCGGTTGACCCTGGAGTCTGAAATAGCTAATTAAGATTCATATAAGCCAACCACTTTTGATTGTGTGTATTTGGTTTTTTTAATCACTGAGTTTTGTTATAGGTAAGTTTTTACAGAATGGAATTCTTGCACTATTCAGTGGAGACCTCATCTAATTAAAGGGGTAAAACAAATATGATCAAGACTTTATGATTTAACAACTTGAATGAAGAAATTAAAAGGTAGTGTGAACTGGGAAATAAATGGGGCTTTTGGAACCCAAGAATCCTACCAAATGCTTTTATAGCCATTTTTTTCTGCGTACTCAGGGACTAAGGAAGGAACCGTCATTAAGAATTTTATGGGGAAATTATGATGAATAAAATATTATGAGAAAATGAAAGCTTATCATTTTCTTCATTAGTGCATTGTGTTTCAAGGCTTCCTGACATATAAAGTCTTCACCTGGAAAACAAATAAACAAAAAACTCAGTGTCATTCAGAAGAGATGATTCAGCAATTACTAAGTTCATTTAATCAGTATAGTAGTTCATCTGGATGTTTCAGGACCCAAAGTGAATTATCTATAAATTAACTACACAATTGGCAAATAAATCCTTCATTTTGAGCTTCATAGAAACATTCTATACACAGACATTGAGTATGTTCTACTGTATTATTTGTAAGAAATGATATATATATATATTTTGTTCTTTTTTTTTTTTTTTTTTTATATATATATATTTTTTTAAAGGCAGGGTTTCACCATGTTGGTCAGGCTGGTCTTGAACTCCTGACCTCAGGTGATCCGCCGGCCTTGGCCTCCAAAGTGCTTGGATTACAGACGTGAGCCACCGCGCCCGGCCTAAGAAATGATATTTTTAAATGTTTCTTTGCTAAGCAATATCTCTAGGTGGCGTGGTGTTTTAGAATATGCAAATATATGCTAAGATCCAATCAGGACTGGTATACTTTCTAAGCAATGACTCATCCAATAATAAGACTGATCTAATATTTTGGAGCTTTGTTGAGATAAATTCTTAAGGAATAAGATTGTGAATCCTAGAGAATTGCAGAATTTGTCAAAAGAAAATAAGTATTTACATTTTTTTAGGGATGCAATATGCTAGAAAACTTCCCTTGGTTTAGTTCAGATGTGAGAGAGGAAAAGCATCATCTTGGATATTATACTTTAATCTGCACAACACTTAGGTAAGTGACGAGATGTCAAAGCCTCAGATATCGTTTTCATGACAGTTTTCTAATTGGCCCTTTTCTTGGCAGGTTCCCGAAGGAAAAGTAGTTGTTCTTAATTTCCGATTCATAGACCTCGAGAGTGACAACCTGTGCCGCTATGACTTTGTGGATGTGTACAATGGCCATGCCAATGGCCAGCGCATTGGCCGCTTCTGTGGCACTTTCCGGCCTGGAGCCCTTGTGTCCAGTGGCAACAAGATGATGGTGCAGATGATTTCTGACGCCAACACGGCTGGCAATGGCTTCATGGCCATGTTCTCCGCTGCTGAACCAAATGAAAGAGGTATTGTTTCCATATAATGGCAATAGCAACAACAATGATTGTTCACTGTTCTTAGCACTTGATATTTATTTACTCCTTTAAAGCTTAAGAGTAGTTCTCAGAGAGCTAGTGAACGCCATCAAACCATGAAGAGACCAATAAAAAAAAAAATCAGCCTTTTAAGTCCACATGTATTTCTTGTAAAAATTCAAATATAGTAATTCATAGAGTAAAAGTGTGGAGTTTGCATATGTAAGTACACATGCAAATATACAAACACTCCCCTTCACTGCTCCAGAAATAGCCATGGCCCATGGTTCCCATACCTTTCTATGTGTGCTTACTTATATTTGAGTGCTTATACAATAGCTTTTAAAAAATAAAAGTGGAGGCCAGGTTCAGTGGATCACATCTGTAATCCCAACACAGGGGGGGCCAACGAGGTGGATCGCTTGAACTCAGGAGTTCAAGACCAGCCTGAACAACATGGTGAAACTGCATCTCTACAAAAACTACAAAAATTAGCTGGGTGTGGTGGCACACGCCTGTAGACCCAGCTACTCAGGAGGCTGAGGTAGGAGAATCACCTGAGTCCAGGGAAGTCAAAGCTGCAGTGAGCCATGATCGTGCCACTGTGCTGCAGCCTGGGGTGGCAGAAATATATGTATATACACCCAGATGCACATATATATATTTATTTATATTTATATGGAGTCATACATTCATATTATTTTACAGCCTTTTCTTTTACTTAACACTAGGTCTTGGAATATTTTCTTGTCAGTACATGTGAGCTCCCAAGGGTAGAAATCTCTACTTTTGAGAGATAACTGCAGTGGGCAATATTTGTATGTTTTCAGCCTTTTACCTAAGAGCACTCGATAATCTGCTGTTGGAATTGGCTGTGGTGCAATATTTTTGGTCTGAAAGGTCAGAGGACAGAATCTGGGGCTGACAAAGCAGCCAGAATGTTTGGGAGGAAATCCAGGCAGGGAGCTACAGAATTGAGGCACAAAATATTCATATAAAATCTACTGAAATCTTTGTCTGACAGTTAAACTCTGCATGTGTGGAGGAGAGCCCAGTTGGCCTGGCACAAAAGCATCAGCTGAAAGATGAAAGAACTGAGAAGAGATTAACAGCTGCTGCCTGCTGCCAGGGAAACAGACTTTGAGTTTGAGTCCAGCCAAGTTAAATGCCTACTAGAACAAAATCATTTTTATCAGAACACAACAGAATCTAGAGTACAATGTATCATACATAATGTCCAGTCTGTAGTCACCTAACGAAACAGGAAAAGTATGTCCCTATTCAAGGACAAAAGCAGTCAATAAGAACTGATCCCAAGGTAACTCAGATGTTGCAATTAGCAAACAAGTACTTTAAAGCTGCTATTACAAGTTTGTTTCAAGATTTTTAAATGGAAATATGTACATAATAAATAAACAGATTGAGAATCTCAGAAGAGAAACAGGAACTATTAAAAAACAAAGTAATAATTCTAGAGCTAAAAAAAACAGGATTTGAAATTTTAATATTTACCAGATGTGCAAGTAGATTGGAGATGGCAGAAAAAAAGTCAGTGAACTTATATAGAAATCACTCAAGCTGAAGAAAAAGGAAAAAGATTGAAGAAAGAGAGCCTGAGAAGCCAACGAGATAATATCAATTGGTCTAACATCTGTAATTTTTGTCCCAGAAGAAGAAAGTGGTAATAAAGTGAAAAAAATATTTAAAGATATAATTACTTGACTCTGCTTAAATGCAGTGAAAAACATCAACTTAAGGAGTCAAGAGGGGCTGAGCGTCGTGGCTCACGCCTGTAATCCCAGCACTTTGGGAGGGCAAGGTGGGCAGATCACCTGAGGTCAGGAGTTCAAGACCAGCCTGGTCAACATGGTGAAACCCCGTCTCTGCTAAAAATACCAAAAAAAGTAGCCAGACGTGGTGGCATGCTCCTATAATCCCAGCTACTCGGGAGGCTGAGGCAGGAAAATTGCTTAAACTTAGAAGGCAGAGGTTGCAGTGAGCCAAGAATGCGCCACTGCACTTCAGCCTGGGCGACAGAGCAAGACTTCATCTCAAAAAAATAATAAATAAAAAATTTTAAAAACAGTCAAGAGGGTCAACAAACTCCACAGGACAAATAAAAATGAAGCATCACCTATGCATGTTATAATTACAGAAATTTAAAGACAGAGAAAATCTTGAAATCAGTCAGATGAAACTAAATTACATATAGAATAACAATGATATGAATGATGGCTTTCTTTTCATCAGGAGCATTGGAGGCCAAAAGGCAGTGTCATAGTATTTTTTGTTTTGTTTTGTTTTGTTTTTGAGATGGAGTTTCGCTCTTGTCTGCCCAGGCTGGAGTGCAGTGGCGTGATCTCAGCTCACTGCAACCTCTGCCTCCTAGGTTCAAGAGATTCTCGTGCCTCAGCCTCCCCAGCAGCTGGGATTACAGGCGCATGCCGCCATGCCTGACTAATTTTTGTTTTTTTAGTAGAGATGAGGTTTCACCATGTTGGCCAGGCTGGTCTCAAACTCCTGACCTCAGGTGATCCACCATCCTCGGCCTCTCAAAGTGCTGGGATTTCAGGCATTAGCCACTACTCCCAGCCTGTCATAGTATTTTAAAAGCACTTTAATGAAACTGTCAACCACTGTTCTATAGCCAGTCTTCAAGAATGTAAGTAAAATAAAGATATTTTCAGATAAACAGTACAAATCTCTGAAAGATATTTTTTATACTTGCACCACTGGAAATATTGAAGAAAATTCCTCAGGTTGAGGGAAATGACCTTGTAGGGTAAAATGAAAGTAACAGAAGGAATGAAGGTCATTGGAAATAGTAAACATAAAAGGGTATATGTTATTTTCTTTTCTTCTCTTAATTTCTTTACATGTATTTTTTCAAAACAAAAAAACCTTAGCACTATGTTGTGGAATATATATTGTGTGACATAATACGTCTGACAACCAAAGGATGGACACATAAATGTAATTACACTGTTGTACAGACATATACAACACGTGGAGAAGTACAGTATTAACACTAAGTAGATTTTGATAAGTTAAACATTCATATTATAATCCCTAGAGAACTCATTAAAAATGCAAGAGTTATTGCTAAAAGCCAAAAGATTAAAATAGAATACTAAAATTATCCAGCTAACCCAGAAAAGGCTGGAAGGAAAAATAGATGTAATAAAAGAAAGGTGAGACAAATAGAAAAAAATAGTAAATGGCACATTAAATCCAAGATCAATAAATATATTAAATGTAAATTATTAAATACTCTGATTAGAAGACAGTTATTGTTAGAATGGATTGAAAAGCAGGACCCAACTATCTGTTGTCTACAAGAAAGCACTTGAACTACACAGACCAAGTTGGTTGAAAATAAAAGGAAAAATATATAACATGCAAAACTTCATTAAAATTAAAACCAATGTTTATAAAAAGACATGGTTGCAAATATGAATGGGCAACAGAATGGGAGAAAATATTCACAAAAATATCTGGTGAAGAACTTGTATTCAGAATATACAAAGAACTCATACGAGTCAACAATAAAAAAGATTCCAGTAAGTATAAAAATTGGCAAAACACTTGGACACTTTGCAAAGGAAGATGTGATTGACCAATAAGTGCATGAAAAACTGCCCAGTATCTCTTATTAGTCGTCAGAGAAATGCAAATTAAAATTGCAATGAGATGCTATTACTTACCCACCATGTTGGCTAAAAACACTGACAACACCAAATGGTAGCAAGGATGTAAAGCAACCGAGTGTTCATACTCAGAGAGGTGTAAAATGATACAACCACTTGGAGAAAAGTTCTAGTAGTTTTCTATGAAGTTAAGTATTTACATCTACTCTTGGCCCAGCAGTTGCAGTCCTGCGTATTTATATAAGAGAAATGAAGATACATGTACAAAAAAAGTGTGCAAAACTGTTTATAACAGCTTCATTCACAATAGCCCAGACTAGAAACAACTCATCAGCAGGAGAATGGGTAAACAAATTTATATGGAGCTCTAGAATTAAACTCATCTAAGGCAAAACTTTTCAGAAAAGTAGTGTAGAGAATTGGCAGGATGGGAAGGGATGTACAAATTTAGTGGGAGATGGAGTCCATATCATCATACGAGTGTGGTTTACACAGGCATATCCATTTTTTGGATTTGTAAAGCTAAGATTTGTGCATTTCAGAGTATGTGAATTTACCTCCCCCAAACCTGTAAAATAATAATAATAGAAACAATGGAGCAGGTGGTGGGGATTGGGTAGCAGTACAGATAGAATAGTAGAATGATGACTATTATTGTAACTGGGTGATGGATATGTGAGAGGTCATTATATTATTCTACTTCGTATACACTGGAAATATTTAATTAAATGGAGATTTTATAAATTATTCCAAACTCCATTTTTATAATACATTTTCTTAAATTTAGAAGTTTGACTTAAGAATGATTATATTCTGTGTCAAAGAAATATTCCATTAAAGTATAATTCTTTTAGTTTCAGTTCAGTTTTTATTTGTTATTTACATTCAAGTAAAAGTAAATTTAGAACTTCATATTAAAATAACTCTTACATTATTTCTGCCAACCTACAGGTACATATGCAACCTATGAGTACAAATGCCTGAAATGATATTTGTCACATATTAATTATGTTATTTTTTGGTGGCTAAAACTAGAGATTTGGGGGGTAGTTTTTTACTTTCTTTCTTATGCCTTTCTGTATTGCTGAAAATTTATAAATGCATTATTTTTACAAACAAAAAATATTCTTAAAACTTCTTAAAGATATATAACGTGTAAAATTTTCTAGTAATGAGGATTGTCTGTATCAACTAATACAAATTTTGTCCCTGAGCATTTACTAAATACCAATGCCTTGAGGAGTCTTAAAATCTGACTTTTTGAGCATACAAGCTTTCTGAATGAGTGAATATCCAAATGTTTTGTCTTCCTTGTCTAAGAAAAGGAAAAAAGAAAAAAGGCTCTGAGTCCACCGCTCTCCTCTCTTGTGTTGATATGTCAGGTAACAGAGATCATTCTTTGTGTATGTGTGGGGGTGTATGTATGTAACCACATTTTAAAGAGAAAATGTAAGCACTTCTGCTGTTGCCTTTATTTAGTGAACTCTCACCAAAGATTCCACATTCCTAATCTCTACATGGTTGTATTGCTGTAACTTACATAAACCTGTGGGCTTTTTTCCTTGTTTAATACTTAAAGGGGATCAGTATTGTGGTGGACGCCTTGAAAGACCTTCCGGCTCTTTTAAAACCCCCAACTGGCCAGACCGGGATTACCCTGCAGGCGTCACTTGTGTGTGGCACATTGTAGCCCCAAAAAATCAGGTGAGATTCCCTGGAAGTGTGAAGAAAGCATGCATGTGTGAATTGCCCAGACAGTGTGAGTGGCCCAACTCTCAAGAACCTCCTGTTGTGGGGTCTATTTGAGAGCTAAGGGATACAAGAAGAGGAAAGCTCCTGGACACAGGTATTTCTTCATGTGAAGACCCCAGATTAAGGCCTTTGCATTTTTGACTTGCAAAGTCGTGGATTTAATTTCCTGCTATATAATGACACTTTTCAAAACACCTTTAAAAATACAGATGGTAAGCAAATTCCACATAGGACTGTTTAACCCTGCAGTGGATGTTATAAGCAGCAGCAACTAACTGTGGGAGGATAAAAATCCCCAGATCCATGGGCATTTCAGGTTACCATTTGCTCACATCACAAACCCATCATATCCTGATAATAGTTATCCTAGTCTCTAAATCAAAAAATGTGGATGCTTTGCCTCAACAAAGCCAGCAAAAACAAGCCACATCATCTCTTCAGAGAACGTGCTGGTCTGCTTTAGGGTGTTTTTGGTTGTCGTTTAAAATAAAATTTGTGCAAGTTCTCCACAAAAAGCTTTATTCATTGTTCTAAAATAATCAATAGAGGAGGTCGACTTTTCCAGTATTTATTGATTTGTGGTTGCATATACAACTTTTTACCCTTTCTGGGAACCACTTTCACGTATTAATTGCAGGAAAGAATTTAGCATAGAAACAGATGAAATCTACTTTTTGGACCTTTAAAGATAACTTTATAAAAATTATTACTATTACAAACACGATAGACTTTTGTCCAAACACTATGAGGTAAACATTATGATACTGTTTTTAAAAAACCTTTTCTAAATTGACCTTTCATATAGCTTGCATGGATACCATTTGTCATATATTAATTTTTTTCATGGAAAATTATTTAAGCTAATATACCATGCATGTTAGTGATTTGAACATATACACATATATACAGACATAAACACTGATCATAAAACCAAATCTTGGTTTTTGAGAAGAAATATATAGCCATTTGTTTAGTAATGGAAGATTTTATAAGTCTGTTGAATGTTGTATAGTTTAAAGTAACTTGAAAAATTATGTTTCTGAAACATTTAAACCATTATGTAGTTGTTGAAATTGTATTGGTCATTTTCTCTGTGACATTTGTAAATATATCTGACCAAATAATTCCAACTTAATTATACTTGCAGATTACAGTTAAGCACCTCTTTTCCATTGTTCTTCCCTTTGATCATTTAAATTTTAAGTTTGATTTTTATTTTATTAATGTGATTTTTGGCTTCAGTCAATTGAGTTCTTAATCATTGTAGTGTTTGAAATCACTGGCAGCTTCTCAAAGGAGAGAAATATAATGATAATATTAAGTCCTAAATAGTTACTATGCAAGAAATTATTCTATTGAAGGAATTTCGTTGGAATTTTCTTCTATTAAAAAATTACTGGCTGGGCTCAGTGGCTTATGCCTGTAATCCCAGAACTTTGGGAGGCCAAGATGGGCGGATCACAAGGTCAGGAGTTCAAGACCAGACTGGCCAACATGGTGAAACCTTGTCTCTACTGAAAATACAAAAATTAGCTGGGCGTGGTGGCGCGCACCTATAATCCCAGCTACTTAGGAGGCTGAGGCTGAGAAGTGCTTGAACCTGGGAGGCGGAGGTTGCAGTGAGCCGAGATGGTGCCACTGCACTCCAGCCTGGATGACAGAGTGAGACTTTGTCTCAAAAAAAAAAATTACTTGTTACCACAGCTTTTTCCTTTATCTTATTTGTTTACTTATTTTTAATCTTCTCTTTACAAGTTTTTGTGACTAATTTTTAAGTAGAAAAAGTTTGCCAATTTTTTTAATAACTTGGAAAGCATTTTATTAATAAGTGGTGAGAAGTCACTGGACCCAAAGAGGAAATATTTTAATACAACTTAAAGCCATGTTAAGTATGAATAAGCATTATTCACCTATCACTGGCACTGACTTTTTTTTTAAAAGGTAGTTCAATATGAAGATGTATGGCAACTATGTTCAAAGTCAAAATTACCTTTGTGTTCATCTGTGATGCTGTTGCTATTACCATCTTCACCTGGATTACTATGTGAGAGTCTTCTTTAGCTACTAGGAATTAATGTCCTTTATCTTCCCTGAAGTAGCAAGAAGGGTTCTTGCCCACTTGCTGCCCAGCAAGATTGGGTACCAGCTGTCATAGGCAATAATAAATCCAATGAGATTTCCTTTCATTCACATGTTGGAAATGTTCTTTAAAAAATCTGCTTGTATGGGGAATGATTGATTGCCTATTTAATAATCAAAATGTCCTATTCACTTCAATAATTTAGGACACTATTATTGGTACTAGTGCATAAAATTGAGAAATACTTAAAACCTAACACTGACTTTGTATGTCAGTGCTTCTGTGCAACCTCTTCAAAAATAACCACACCTTGATTAGGCTGTGCATGGTATCACACATTTCAAACATACTTCAAGAAGACACTGCCATCAATTCTACTTCCCTGAATAACTGGTCCCAAAAATTTGACTCCTTTACATGTGATAGAAATGTCAGTCTCCTTCCCTCATAAGGGGAACAACTCTATCCACTCATCTCACCCTCCTACACATGTATGCACACACACTACTCCCTGACATACAGTAATATAAGGAGCATCTTAGATAATACTTTTTATTTCTATTAGCTTCTATTATGGTATATACCCCCTTTTCCCACTGCAGCACACATCCAGTTATCCAATTACAATCTTGTTTTTCTCTTTCTTTTTTTCTGCAGCTTTATTGAGGTATAGTTGACAAATGAAAATTATATGTATTTGCAGTGTGCAACATTATATTTTGATATATGTATACATTGTGAACTGATTACTACAATCAAAGTAATTAACATATATCCATCGCCTCACATAGTTATTCTTTTGCTTTTGTGTGGAGGGTGGTGATAACATTTAAGATTAACTCTTGGCTGGGCACGGTGGCTAATGCCTGTAATCCCAGCACTTTGGGTGGCTGAGGTGGGCAGATTACTTGAGGTCAGGAATTCAAGACCAGCCTGGCCAACATGGTGAAACCCTGTCTCTACTAAAAATACAAAAATTAGCTGGATGTGGTGGCAGATGCCTGTAATCTCAGCTACTTGGGAGGCTGAGACAGGAGAATTGCTTGAACCTGGGAGGCAGAGGTTGCAGTGAGCTGAAATCGCACCACTGCACTCCAGCTTGGGCAACAAGATTGAAACTCCATCTCAAAAAAAAAAAAAAAAAAAAAGATTTACTCTCAGCAGTTTTGAAGTACATTATGTATTATTATTGACTATAGTTACCGTGCTGTATGATAGAGCTCCAAAACCAATTACAGTCTTAAAGTAGATTGCTGGTGTTACATAATGTTCCCAAACTTTTGTAACTGTAAGTGAACAGAATTCTTGTTTAATCTCCTAACTGGAGTTGATCTGAGTTTGAGATGATCTTTTGAAAATATTAAAATTGAAAGCAAAAGAATACTGCAGTTTTTTTAACTAAGAAATATACAACAAAAAGCATTTAAACATAATGGATACTTTGTTTTACAAAGGAAAATTGTAGTATCCTCCAAATCTGGGGAGAGGAAGAATTTTATTTGAGGTTATCAACAATGCTATTAATATTTGACACTTCTATTGTGCTTTCTCTAAAGCTTATAGAATTAACATTTGAGAAGTTTGACGTGGAGCGAGATAACTACTGCCGATATGATTACGTGGCTGTGTTTAATGGCGGGGAAGTCAACGACGCTAGAAGAATTGGAAAGTATTGTGGCGATAGTCCACCTGCGTAAGTAGCACTTATTTATGTCATTAATAATTTTATGGCTCTAAACTTGTTTCTTGTTCAGTTTCCCAATTACATTTATTTTCTGGAAGATTTTGTGGTAGTGTTGTTTTGTTAAATTATTGGGTCCTCTATTATAATCAGTTCTTTCACTGCTATAAAGTAATATCTAAGACTTGGTAATTTATAAAAAAATGTTTAATTAGCTCAGGGTTCTGCACACTGTACAGGAAGCGTGAGGCTTCTGCTCTGGGAAGGCCTCAGGAAATGTACAATCATGGTGGAAGGGAAAGAGGGAACGCACACATCACATGGCCGGAGTAGAAGCAAGGTCAGGGGGAGTTGCCAGATGCTTTTTAATGACCAGAGTGCAGAGAGCTAACTATCACAATGACAGCACCAAGGGGCCTGGTGTTAAATTATGAGAAACTGCCCTCGTGATCCAGTCATCTCCCACCACACCCCTCCTCAACCAACATTGGGGATTACGTTACATTTGGGCAGGGACATAGATCCTAACCACAAGTCCCACAACAATGGAGTCCCCTGTTGCACCATCATCAAAGAATAGCCAACCCAGACCTTGAGGCAACATTAACAGGAGTGTCAACAGCCAAACTGAAACCAATAGAGTTGGTGATGACCCAGGGTCAGATGCAGAGCCAGGTACCTGGATACATCACTGCCTTGTAAGAATGAGATCAAGCATTAGAGTGGAATGGGAAAATTCTGAAAACAAAATAAAACAACACAAAAACAACCAGGGGGCTAAATACTGGGGATCCAGACAAGGAACCCCGGAAGTTTACGACAAATCCAAATGATTTTACCTTATCAGAGATCTGTCCTGGACATTGCTACCCAAAGTTTTGCTAAGTGGACCTTGAAGACACCATATATTTATTCAACAAACATTTATGGAGCCAAGAGTTCTACCACTTAACTGTGTGACATTATTAACTGTGTGACATTGAGGAGGTTACTTAATTCTGCTATATTCTGGTGCAATATATAACTGTATTTTGGTGTAAGATATTTCACAACTTCACATACAATATTAGTAAAAGCAACAGTTGAATTTACTGCAGCTTGCCTTCAAAGTCACCATTATGCCAATTTAAATACCCTTTCTACTCTGTTGCTTAAACATAATTAGATTATATGCATCACTTGATTTTATAGACATTACTGTGATTTTTCATAGACATTTGAGTTAAAGCAGGATATTTTTCTATTTCATTTATATTTACATTGATAATATTAAGAATGTTTTAATGCATACAAGATAGTAGTTATAATTTAAGCATCACCATACCCAAATTTGGCTTTACAAATGAATATGTTGGAGAAGGGCCTATTTCTAAGCTCCTAGAAAATTCTTTTCCTGTTGCTGCTGTAACAAATTGCCACACTTGCAGTGACTTAAAACAGCACAAATGCATTCTCTTACAGTTCTGGAAGCCAGAAGTCTGAAGTCAGTGTCACTGGACTAAAGTCAGGGTGTCGGCAGGGTTGTTTCCTTCTGAAAGCTCTGAGAGAGAATCCATTTCCTTAGCTTTTTCTGCTTCTAGAGTCTGCCTGCATGCTTTGGCTTGTAGCCCTCTTCCTTCATTGGCAAAGCGTCGCTTCTTCTGTCTCCTCCTCTTAGTCAAATCTCCCTCTTATAAGGACACTTGTGGTTACATTTAGGGCCTACCTAGATAATAAAGAACACTTTTCCCTTCTGAGGAGTCTTAATCACATCTGCAAAACCCCTTTGCCGATAAAGTAACATATTTACAGGGTCCAGGGATTAGGATGTGGACCTTGTTTGGGTTGCCATACCCTTTTGAAAGCCAACACGTTCATCTGTGTCTTCCTTTGGACCTCCTCCTCTTTTCCCTTGAAACTTTCCTACATGAATAACCCTTCTCTTTTTCTTCATATTTAGCCTCTACCTCCCTTTTTATTCCTTCCCCATAGCCTATAAACCTAAGTTCTCCCAAATTTAAAAAAAACAAAAAACAAAAGTTATA
Organism: Ateles fusciceps; assembly: GCA_036589455.1. Taxonomy (NCBI): domain Eukaryota; kingdom Metazoa; phylum Chordata; class Mammalia; order Primates; family Atelidae; genus Ateles; species Ateles fusciceps. The sequence goes on from JAZHEH010002014.1 coordinate 7,417,682, forward strand.
AACTCTGTTGACTCTCTCTCCTGTTCTAGCTTTTCTTCCATGTCTCTCCTTCTTTTCATATTCAAATAAATATAAAACAATTAGAACCAAACACTAATTGAAGGAAAATTGGCATAGCTTCATTGATAACAGGAAGAAAACAATTTTAGGCAGAAAGCATTACCAGAAATAGTTGCTATATAAACAATAAAGATGCAATTTATCAGGCAGGTATAATAATTGTAAAACTGTGAACTTGTACATAAAATTATATGAAGCAAAAAATTTAAAAAGGCAGATCTACAAGTTCACAATTAGAGATTTTTAACACATCTCTTTCAATAATTAACAGATTAAATGACAGAAAGATGGGAAATTAGGAGGTAGAAGATTTGAGAAACAATGAACAGGCTTGGTCTAATAGACAAATAGAGAATACTACATCCAACAACTGGAGAAACTATGTTCTTTTCAAGCAAAAATGGACACAGGAGAAGGAAAAATCCATATTTGCCAAATGATCACTAAAGAAATTTAATCAGTAGTTAAAGGTTTTCCTATCAAGGAAGGAAAAGTTCTGACAAATATTTGAGGTACAGATATTTCGGACACTGTACAGAATCTTCCAGAGAAAAATAGGGATTGTTCTACAACTAATTTTCTAAAGCTAGTATAAACTTGACACCAAAAACAAGATAAGGGCAGTATAACAAAAGAATATTAGAGACAAATTTCATTTATCAATATGATAAAAAGAAATCCTGAAACAAAAAAACTTAGCAAGCCAAATTTAGCAATGTATAAAAAACACTATGACCAGGAATTCAAGGTTGGTTTGAACTTAAAGACTTTATTAATTTAATGTTATACCTTACACACTCACACATTAAAGTGTGACTTGTGGACTTACGTTATTTATTGGAAACATCATTTTATTCACAAATATAATTTCTTAACTAGCATGAACTTAAAAGTTTGTATTTTAAAAAATATATTATTTTAAAAACAATAAAAATATTGCTGAGGAATAAGTATAAAAATGTGCTGTAACAGGGAAAATTATAAAACCTTACTAAAATATATTTTAGAAGACCTAAATGAATGGAGCTATATACAATGCTCATGAATAGGAAGACTCAATATCATTTAAAAATATTAAAACTGATTTTTCCATTAAGCCTAGCAGTCTGATTCTAAAATGTACATGGGATTGCAAGGGGATAGGAAGAAGGGGGCGAAAGTAAGACAGTTCTGAAGGAGAAGAACCTGGCAGGAAGACTTGCCTTACCATGTATGGAACATTATCAGAAAGCTGTTGTGATTAAGACAGTGTGGTTTTAAAAGAGAGATGGGCAGACTGGCTAATTAAACAACAAGGAGAGGCCAGAAACATATCCACATGTATCTGCATATTGGGCATGTCACAGAGAACCATCAGGTAGCAGGAAAAGGATGGCTTCATTGATATATGGGGCCAAGTCTATTTTTATTCATATGGAAAAATGGAATTACATTCATAGCTAATATCACACAAAAAAATCAATGCTAGATGGATTAGAAACTTAAATGAGAAACTTAGATGAAAATTCCTGTTCATCAGAATGTACCTGAAAGAGAGGGAAAAGAAAAGGCACAAATGGAAACATATTTATAACACATATTTGACAAAGGCCTAGGTTCCAGAATATAGAAATAGGCCTAGGTTCCAGAATAAGAAATCCTAGAAATTAATAAGGAAAAGATAACCACCCAATAGGAAAAAAAGGGGGGTAAAAGACATGAAAAGGCATTCCCAAAAGAAAGCTGCACACTGAATAAACCTTTGAAAGGTGTGTAAATTGGTATGACCACTTTTGCACCACAAGATATATACAAGAATGTTCTCAGCAATATGGTTTGTAATGAAGGTGGGAGAAAGTAAATAGTCCAGTGTTGATCAACAAGAGAATAGTTAAATTGTGTTATAGTACACATTGCCTAGCAATGAAAACAGTGGATAATTCTCACAGTTCTAATGTTGAGGGTTAAAAAATAATAATAATAAAGGCCAGTTGTGGTGGTTCACGTGTGTAATACCAGCACTTTGGGAGGCCAAGGTGGGCGGATCACTTGAGCTCATAGGTTCGAGACCAGACTGGGCAACACAGTAAAATCCTGTCTCTAAAAATACAAAACAATTAACGATGCCTGGTAGGGTATGTCTGCCTATAATCCCCCGCTACTCGGGAGGCTGTGGTGGGAAGATCCTGTGAACCTGGAAGACAGAAGTTGCAGTGAGCCGAGACGTTGTCTCAAAACACAACACAAGCTTTCTGTCCGTGAAAGCTGCCGAAGAAGCATCATTAAAATCTCTCTTCTCCCTGCGATCATGTCTAAGGTAGAGTCTCCTAAAGAGCCTGAACAGCTGAGGAAGCTCTTCATTGGAGGGTTGAGCTTTGAAACAACCGATGAGAGCCTGAGGAGCCATTTTGAGCAATGGGGAACACTCACAGACTGTGTGGTAATGAGAGATCCAAACACCAAGCACTCCAGGGGCTTTGGGTTCGTCACATATGCCACTGTGGAGGAGGTGGATGCAGCCATGAACGCAAGGCCACACAAAGTGGATGAAAGAGTTGTGGAACCAAAGAGAGCTGTCTCAAGAGAAGATTCTCAAAGACGAGGTGCCCACTTAACTGTGTAAAAAAAAAATTATTGGTGGCATTAAAGAAGACACTGAAGAAATCACCTAAGAGATTATTTTGAACAGTATGGAAAAGTTGAAGTGATTGAAATCATGACTGACAGAGGCAGTGGCAAGAAAAGGGGCTTTGCCTTTGTAACCTTTGATGACCATGACTCTGTGGATAAGATTGTCATTAAGAAATATCATACTGTGAATGGCCACAACTGTGAAGTTAGGAAAGCCCTGTCAAAGCAAGAGATGGCTAGTGCTTCACCCAGCCAAAGAGGTCGAAGTGGTTCTGGAAACTTTTGTGGTGGCCATGGAGGTGGTTTTGGTGGGAACGACAACTGGTCATGGAGGAAACTTCAGTGGTTGTGGTGGCCTTGGTGGCAGCCATGGCAGTGGTGGATATGGTTGCAGTGGGGGATGGCTATAATGGATTTGGTAATGTTGGAAAAAATTTTGGAGGTGGTAGAAGCTACAATGATTTTGGCAATTACAGCAATCAGTCTTCAAGTTTTGGACCCGTGAAGGGAGGAAACTTTGGAGGCAGAAGCTCTGGCCCCTGTGGTGGTAGAGGCCAATACTTTGTGAAGCCACTAAAGCAAGGTGGCTATGGCAGTTCCAGTAGCAGCAGTAACTATGGCAGTGGCAGAAGATTTTAATTAGGAAGCAAAGCTTAGCAGGAGAGGAGAGCCAGAGAAGTGACAGGGAAGCTACAGGTCATAACGGATTTGTGAACTCAGCCAAGCTCAGGGCTTAGGCAGGGCCTAGCTGCTACAAAGAAGACATGATTTAGACAAATACTCATGTGTATGGGCAAAAAACTTGAGGACTATATTTCTGACTAATTGTATAACAGGTTGTTTTATTTTCTGTTCTGTGGAAAGTGTAAAACATTCCAACAAAGGGTTTTAATGTAGACTTTTTCTTTCTTTGTTTGCCCCCCATGCTGTTGATTGCTAAATGTAATAGTCTGATTGTGACGCTGAATAAATCTTTGAAAAAAAAAAAACAGCATGAAACAAAGAAAGAAAAGAAAAATGCACACCATAACCTTTATTTATGACGCATAATGATGCATATGTGTGTGATAAACCTATGGCTAAAAACAAAATGATAAGCACAAAATTCAGGGGTAGTGGCTGCCTCCATGAGGGTGAGGAGGGGCGGCACTAGTGGCGGCTGTTGAGCATCACTCATTTCCCAAGGGCTTGACTGGAAGAGCTTGGCTGCCAGCTCACCAACTAACACTTTTATCCAGAGGAATATTTCTCATAGTTAGAATACTTCTGGGTTAGAGCAGTGCAGAAAATGAGAAAACCTGTTTGGGGGAGCTTTTCCCCTGTTAAAAATATGAACAGGAGGAGCACTGGGGATAGATAGACTTGTGTTAGATTCAGTGTAGCATCAATGCCATTGAATTGTGTTCAGAAACATTGATTACTCCCCTGGCCATGTGCTGGGCACCTGGAATACAAAGATAAATTAAAACTACAGAGGTAAGTAGTGGGAGGGGAACAAAACAAGGCAGATAAGTCGATTGGTTAATGAATGTCCTGGGTGGGTTTCTGAGTTTTTTGGCCCAGTCTGGACAAGTGATCAGGGAAAGCTTTTGAAAGGAGATCGTGCCTCTTGAAGCTAAGTCTTGAAGGAAGAGTTGGAGTTAGAGACAGAAGGGAGGACAGGCTCATTCCAAGCAGAGGTAACTCCATTAATAAAGATGCACAGGAGAGATGTATGTTATTTCTGTAGCCAAAACCTTGAGTTGGGGCCTCCATAGAGATGAGGCAGGAGGGTTGAGTTGGCTTCTGTGTGCTGCAGAGATGGGAGCACTCAACTGAATTTAAGCCAGGTGTGACAGGACCACAGGCTGTAGAACCCCTGTCCTAGACAAGGTGAGCAGGGAGGCTAGTTCAGAGGCAGTTGCAGTGGTCCAGGTAAAGTCAAGGAGGTGGAGAAGGATGGTGGAGATGAAGAGGAGGATGTGGATCAAGAAATATTTACGAAGCAAAACTGGCAGGACATGGTATTTGGTTGGCTGTAGTGACTGAAGGACAGGAAGACTGTGGAATGATAACTAGAAACAGATAACAGTAACTGGCTCTATACCACATGAAACAGCATCTCAATCCGTTCTTGGGATTGGCCAGTGCAGAGTGGATCTAAGTGAAATTTCCTCTTGTCTTCCTAGTGATTTAGAACGTTAATTTGCAGACGTAACGTGGCCCCCAGTACATTTGTGGCACTATGATTCTGTCACATTTATCCTAAAGCTCAGTTGCAGCTTAATAAAAATATGTCTTTGTTCCTAAAATACTCTTCCTTGAGAAAATTCAGTTTTCAATACAGTACCCCAAGGTTAATTCATAGAAAAGGCAGTGAATGATCATATAATTATAACATCATGTCTAGAAGGCTGACCTGATTGAGTCTTTTTTTCCTTCGCTGATTATAAGCGCTTTTTGTAATTTTGTCGTGAAAGGCTTGACTCTCAGAAGCATTATTTAAATGACCTGATCACTTTTGTGGCTGGAACTGTCTTTGTCCGTTTTATGTTGCCTGTAACAGAATACCTGAAACTGAGTAATTTATAAAGAAAAAGAATTTCTTTATTACAGTTACGGAGGCCGAGAAGCCCAAGGTCAAGGGACCATATCTGGGGAGAGCCTTTTTGGTGGAGACTCTCTGCAAAGTCCCCAGGTGGCACAGGGCATCACATGGTGAAGGGGCAGAGCATGCTAACTCAGATCTCTCTTCTTATAAAGCCATCAATCTCACTCCCATGATTACTCATTAATCCATTAACCCATTTAACCATTAATCTATTAATGGACGAATCCATTCTTGAGGGCAGAGTCCTCATGACCCAATCACCTCTTAAAGGTTCCATTTCTCAATACTGCCCCACTGGGCATTAAATTTCAACATGAGTTTTGGAGGAGACAAATATTCAACCCATAACAAACTACAAATGTAGATCACAAAGCTCAGTTTTTTATTCATCCCATCCACTGGCTCATGGGGTTATATTCAGGACGGAAAAGATCATGCAGTTTTTCTAACTGGTTGGGTCAGGTAGGTCTACACTCTCTACCATCCAACCCTACTCAGCATAGCTGGCACTAGGAAAATAAACAAAAAGAGGTGCCTTATTATTTCCTGTTCACGATGCTTAAGAAGTGATTGGCTGAGAAGATGTCTCAAAAAAGGTGTTCAGTCAAACCACTGGCTAATTCATTTAAATAACTTATTAAATTTTTTCCTACTTCTTAATTAGTTTTTAAACAGCATTAATCAGACAGCTTTTTTTTTTTACTATTGTGTAAATAACAATAGCAAAACTTAAATGAAACTATCTTGTGTAATACAGTAAATCCCTTAAGATTTAAGAGAGCTTTTGAGCCTCAGTGATCATCTCCACTAAATCTTTAGTGCCAATTAACCAGGAAGCTCCTAAAATTAGAGCTCCTAATCAATGATGTGGTTCCTGACCACCAAAACAGATTCATCACTTTCTTTTCCTTTACAGCATTTTGCTAATGGAGATTATAACAGAAATGTTTCCATTTGAGGCATACCTAAGAACTGCCATTGAAAATGAAATGGAAGTCCTTTGCGTGGCTTTCTTAGCCCAGAGTGGATAGAAAAGATAATCAGCCCACTGAGATCACCCCTCTGGGTGTGTCTTTACAGGGTGTGGGAATTTTTCACCAGATTTGGCCATTTTATGCTCTGTAGCCAACATGTGGCAAACCCAGGCCAGCTTGAACTCAAGAGTCTTAGTTCAAGGAATCTGCCTTTTCCCAATCAGGCAAACCATGAGGTGCTTTTGGAAAACCAGCCATGTCCCAACATCTGCCACAGTCTCTAGAGTTGCCTGGTCCTGGGTTCAAGTTCTGACTTTCCCAACCTAGTAGCTATAGGGCCTTGAGCAAATCACTTGAACTCTCTGAACTTCAGTTGCCTACTCCATAAAAAAGAGAAAAATAGAGTTGTTGTGAAGGTGAGCTGTGCCAGTTCACATAAAGCACAGTGCCTAGCTGAGCAAACAGTAAATGTGCTATTAGAATTGCTATTTTTAAATGTTTTAAGTTTAAACAACTGGTAATCTATTGTCAGAAGTTAATGGGAAACTAGAAAATTTTACATTTTCAGAGAGGCACCACTTTTAAGTATTTACATGTATATTTAAAAACACATGTTTCTTTTTTTAGGCCAATTGTATCTGAGAGAAATGAACTTCTTATTCAGTTTTTATCAGACTTAAGTTTAACTGCAGATGGGTTTATTGGTCACTACAAATTCAGGCCAAAAAGACTGCCTACAACTACAGCACAACCTGTCACCACCACAGTCCCTGTCACCACGGGTAAGTTATTCTGTTTGGAAGCTTGTGCAAAAACTTTAGGAGTATAAGAATAATTCTTTTAAAGTAGAGAATATTAAAAAAGAGGAAGATACTTGAAATTAAAGTTAAATGGGATGAAAGCTTTGGTAAGAGAATAATATGACTGCATTAATGAAAGAAAGGTTTAGGGTATAAGAATGCTTATGAGCTAATAGTTTTTAAATATCAGGTAAGAAAATTATGACCATTGAACAATGACTAGAAAGTCTGTTATAAGCACAGATCTTTATAAGCCGAAGTTTCCATTTCTGGAACTGACAGAATTATAGTTTGCTTTTTATTACATAGAATTGTGATATTTTAGGTTAAAGTTCTAGGGCCCTGCTATCAGCGTTTTCATATTCTGCCAATGTTTGTTTTTGTTTTTGTTTTTTTGTTTCTCAGTGAAATGTCATATAAAAAGTTATTTTTTTGTTTTTCAAATTGGAGTAAATTAAGCAACAATATTCAACAAAGTACGGAGGCTGGTTGGGAAACTGGCCTGGGGCCTGAGGCATGATGTAAAGAGTAGAGAGGCAGCAGTGGGTCTCTGCAGCATTGCCTGCCCTATCAGCAGGTACTGGGATTTCAGGCCTCAGATTTTAAAATCCAAATCCAGGGAGGAGGGGGAAAAGCAGGAAGGAAAGATTTAGGGTTAAGATGTAAAGCAGGCTTATTTCAGCCCAGCTTTATTGTCACATTTTGCATGTACTCCCAGGCTGGCGCTGAGTACAGGCGGGTGCCTCTGGGTCTAACTTTTCCTCCCACTCCACAAGTGCGCCACCATGTGGTCTGGACGTGTACTGCCTCATGTAACTGCTGTATTTCTCCAGCTCAGCTCAATGACCCTTGATGTCCTTCTTTCCAGTGAATTATCTGGCCACACCTGTTGAGCTAGTGGTTCCCCTGCTTTTATCTCCATCCTGAACTTTCTCTGAAATCACAAATGTGGATGTGTAATTATCTCCTGAACACAATGTGGCTGTAGCTATTTAAACGAAAGCATATACAAACTTGTTTTTATCACACTATTTTCTGGCTCAAACCTACTTCTCTACTTATCTTCCCAAGCATGTCCACAGCCCCAGTAGCCTCACTTAGAGGGTCATCTTTGTATCTTTATCGTTTGTTCCAACCTCATGCCCCACCTTGCTCCCACCACACCGAGTAGACCATGTTGTTCTTCCATTAAATTTATAGTCTAGAGCTATGCTGTCCAATATGGCAGCCACTGTGAGCACTTAAAATGTGGCTAATGGCTGGGCGTCGTGATGCGTGCTTTTAATTTAATTTTATTTAAAATTGAAAAGCCTCACGTGACTAGTGACTACCAGATTGGATGGCATGGATGCCCAAACTCCTTCCCCTGGTATGTTAGACCCTTCACACTTTGTCCCCAGCCTCTCTTTATAGTTTCATCTTCAGGCCCTGCCAACTCTCTCCTATGCTTTAAATATTATGGTTTTTATCTTATGTGTGGGGGAAGCTGTTGATGGGTTTAAGCAAAGTTCAAGATTCGGTTCACATTTTACAAAGATCACTGTGGCCACTTTGAGGTGAATGAATCGTAGGAATCCAGGAGTTAATCAGGGTCTCAAGCCACTCCAGGTAAACTGTGCTATGGCACAAATTCAGAGACAGTCAAGAGACAGGAGGGAGACAGTGGCAGGCTTTGGTGGTTCATTGGACTAGGGAGATCAGGGAGGTGTCAAGAATGCCTCTGAGGTCTCGGGCTTGCACAGCTGGGGGGTGGGGATACTGCCACTGTTCACTGAGGTAGAGAACTGGATTTGGAGGTGGATTTATAAATCTGGCTGTGGCCCTGTTGGGTTTGAGGTGTCTGTGAGATTTCCCAGTGGATATGCCATGCATACGGGTACATGGGTCTCCAGACCAAAAGAGAAACTTAAGCCAGATTTAAATTTAAGAGCCATCAATATATAAATAGTTGAAACCATGATCAAGAACAAGATTTCCTAGAGAGAGACTGAGAGTAGGAGGAGGAGAGGAGCCAAGATTAACCCTCTAGAAACTTCCAGCTTTTAAAAGAGAAGGTTACACTGGCAAAGGAGACTGAAAAGGAGTGGCGAGGGAGAAGGGAGAACTGGGAGGATGTGTCATGAAAGCCTTGGAAGGGAATGTTTCAGAAGGGAGCCATCAGTGAGTCAAGCGCTGATAAGACTTCCAATAAGGGAGGACTACAATGTTTGCATTTGGTTTCATGACATGGAGGCCACTGGAGAGGCCAGCACAATCTGCGTAAGGGGCGTTGTTGTGCGGGCAGAACCCAGGCAGTGAGTGCTGAGGGGAGTGTGGAACATGGCAAATTGAGATAGTAAGTTCAGTAGCTCACTGCCCAAGTTTGGGCTTAAAGAAAGAGAGGCTTTGAGAGTCTGGAACCTGCTTATGTTGTTGAAAGTAACTAGCAAAGAAGAAAGCAGTGGCAGACAGAAGGAATAAACTGAGAAGGAAAGTTTCTATAAAGGTGAGAGGGGCTGGCTCCAGAGGACTCACAGAAGGAACGGCTCCAGACCAGAGGGGCAACCCCTCTCTCAGAGGGAAGGTATAAAGATGACTTGGAGGTTTGGTGGGGATCTCAAGGACATTTTCTGCTATGCTTCTCTTCTTCCTAGAAAACAGGCAGGGTCATCTCTGAGAGGGAGAAGGGAGTGGCAGCACTGGAGGTCAGGAGGTTAAGAAAGAATTTGAAAAACAGCTGCGGAGATCGGAGAGTAGGCTGATCTCCACCTGTCAATCTGCTGAAGGTCCATTTGGTACTCAGTTGTCTGAGGGCAGGCATAGGAGAAACGGATTTCCCTGCAGATTCATACAAGGCTGAAGGACAGAGAGGAAGGGACCTTATGGCATTGTTTAGAAAATGATTGAAATAATGGACCATGGAAATGAAATAGAATTGCTAAGAAACTAAAAACAGGCCAGGGTTGAGGGGTTGGGAAAAATGAGAGCGGCCAATGTATTGAACCATCAAAGATAGAAGACATAGGCTTAGAGTAATTAAATAAATAAGCTTGAAGGGGAGAACACTGTCCTGGATACCAGCGGGTATAAATTTGACGGACTGGCAGTGAACAGCCATAGCATGAAGACATCCAAGCCTGGGACTGAGTGTCTGGGAAAGTCCCTGGCGAAGATGAGGCCACGGGCCTGCAGGATCATGTGTAGGAGGGCTGACCCACAGAAACAATCGCGGGAACACAGGAGAGGAAGGCTGAGAACTGGGGGGCAGCTTTGTTAGTGAAGGGCAAGGAGAGAGATGACAGTAAGATCAGGAGGGGAGGGTCAGAGCCAGTGACTTGCAGGCCAGAGAGCAGGGCTCCACCTAAGTAGGAGAAGGGCACATGGGACACCCACCCCACTTCCAGACTGACGTTCCGAGGCTGAGGAGGAGCTGGTTCCCAATGGGCCTGGAAAAGGGTGCCCGCCATCAGAGACCCCACAACTTTTTTACTCAGTTAATTGAGTAAATTTAATTACATAAATTTACTGCTGAAGTGAGGTTCCCAACTTTTGAAACAATGCTATGTCTCTCTCCCTCCAAACATTTTCTAAGCTCTCTTTCTCTAAAAAATATTTAAGCTATTATATGGATTTTAACATTAAATTATATATGTTTTAATATTGCCATCTGCTTCAGATTCTTTCTGGAGTTAAGTAGGGGGGTACAGATTAAGAGTTAAGTAAATAGGCAGGAAATGGTGGCTCACGCCTGTAATCCCAGCAGTTTGGGAGGCCGAGGCAGGCTAATCACCTGAGGTCAGGAGTTTGAGACCAGCCTGGCCAACATGGCGAAACCAAGTCTCTACTACAAATACAAAAATTAGCCAGGCATGGTGGCAGGTGCCTGTAATCCCAGCTACTCAGGAGGCTGAGGCAGGAGAACCGCTTGAACCTGGGAGGCAGAGATTGCAGTGAGCCAAGATCACGCCATTGCACTCCAGCCTGGGTGACAGAGCAAGACTCCGTCTCAAAAAAAAAAAAAAAAAAAAAAAAGTAAAATAATAAATTAACAGAGGAGTTGGTGGCGCATGCTGGAAGAACAATATTACAATTGCAGATATTTACCCAACAAGGTCAGTTCTGTTGCTGTGGTTCTGTTTAGATCTTCCTAGCATATTGTCACACACAAACAAATGATTAGCAAATATTTTTGAAACATTTTTAAGTGATTATGAGAATGAACTATTTTCACATTGTTAACCTTTGTCAGCCTTGGCACGATTTCTGTTTTGGATCAGATCATTCTGTGTTGTGGGGGACGTTCAGCAGTGTCTCTGGCATCTCCCCCACTAGATGCCTGCAGCACCCTCTAGTTGTGATAACCAGAACTGTTTCTAGATAATGCCAAATGCCTGCTAGGGGGCAACATTAGCTGTCCTTAGGAACTGCTGTTTTTGTCTATTTGGTTTACTTTTAAATTTATCTACTTCTTAGTTCTTAAGATCCTTGTAGCCAGTGCCAGGCACAAAATAAATATTTAGTGACTGCTTGCATCTAATTACAAATATAACACACTTTACACATGAACAGTATTTCTAAAAACCTATACTACTCATATTTAGGCAATTGCATATTTTAAGGATATCCTCAGGGGAATATCCTAGGATTCCTTTGTAACGTGAGGGATTAACCTACATTCTGTGAGTTCTAATTTGTTTTTCTGGATTTTTCTAAACAGGGCACACATTCAGAGTATGTCTATATTTTCTTATAGTGTTAGTTTTATAGAAAGGAAGAAGAGAACAGGGCTAAATTTGTACTATCTTTGATCTCAGGTTTAAAGTTCAGTAGAGGGTGTTGAGTTGCCCTGATGAAAGTAGAGCAGTAGTTGGTAGCATGGATAATTAATTTTGCATGGCTTTAATTTTTTTCTTTGCAGTGATAGATTGGTATCTCAGGGAAATAAGTGAAAAATTTAAATGGGTAGATCAGAGCTAAAGACTGATTGTGCTTGAATTCATTTTTCCTGAAACTTATGTCTTCTTTGAATGAAGGTTTAAAACCCACCGTGGTCCTGTGTCAACAAAAGTGTAGACGGACGGGGACTCTGGAGAGCAATTATTGTTCAAGTGACTTTGGTAAGAAATAAAAACCAGTCTTTTTCTCTTTAACCAGAAACTTGAGGCTGCTGCTTAATCTCAAAGGAATTCCTATGAATTTATGCTGAAGGGTCAGTAACGCTGCTCATTTATCCAAGAAAATACTTGCCCATACATGAGAATGTTGAAATTGTTAGATTTCACAACTGAGAAAAATATGGATTTGGAAAATATACTTTTTTTCATATAAGCTTAATAATTTGACTCTTGGTACATGGTACTGCTACACTGTGTATTCTGGCTGACAAAAAAAAAAAAACCTACATACTTTTTTCCTTACATACTTTTCATATACAGAGTATTTTTTCACACATCTATAATTCAACTTAAGTAAATTAGAAACATACCCATGCTTATATTCAGAAGCTGGCCTCTCTAGAAGAAATTCAAGTATTTCCCCTGTACTTCCTTTCCAAATTACTGAAGTAAAAGTTGAAAATCTGAATTCCCTTTGGAAACTCTTACAAACTAGAACCTGAGGAGGTATTCTTTAATGATTTAGAATTTTTAAGAGCTTTTTCCAATTGAAAAATTGCCCCATCTATGAAAACTACTTAAGTGCAAAAGATATGAATTTTAATTATCTTGGTTATTTTTTAAGTGGCTTAAAGAGAACATTTAAGAAAAATCTGATCAGGAAGAGCAAGTTGCTATGGCCCAAACCAAACTTCCCCAGAGAGGCTTTGCTTGCTTTTTCTGTGCCTTGAAGTAGTAACTTCTATAGCCCAGACGAGCTGTATCATAGTGAAGGTGTAAAGATGCTGAAAACTCTGGGGCACTGAATCTTACTAGAGTTCACATGCTACAATTCAAATGACTGGCGTAAACATGAAAACAAGTAACACCACATGTAATTGCTACCACGTCCAGTTGACTCTTCTATAGGAGGTGCTTCAGGAAGTCTCCCTCCCCGTGTCTTGAGAGCCACTGATTTCACTTGGCTATAGACTGAATTTTGTAGTGAACACTTATCACGCAGGATCAAAGTAAAGCCTCACAGGAATTCTGATTTTATGAACATTGGACTGCCTAAGCAGTGAGTGTTCACTTTATTCTGAAGGAGTCATATGAACCAAGACCAAAACTTGATTTATTACATTAATGTGACCATTACATGGCAAAATGACCAAAAACTATCACCAGCCACTGGTTCTCAACCAGGGCTGCTAATGCTCCCCCTTGGGAGTGGTAAATCCCTAGAGATTTTAGATTACTCCATTGTTTGTGGTTGTCACAATAACTAGGAACTGCTACTGATTTTTCTGGGAAGGACAAGGCTGGTAAAAAAATGTATGCAATGCAAGTGCTACACCACAAGGAACTGTCCTCACTCAAGCCCCCAGAATGCCTGCAGCACCCCCATGAGAAAGATGGCATCTTTCCTTCAGTGGCTCTAAAGAGAGACTCTCTCGGAGAGTCATGATGGAAAAAACGGGATTATATAACAAAAATCAACTGAATTTTACTAGGTTTTTTTTTTTAAGCAAAAAAAGAAGTTTAAGTTAATACCTCCGTTCTGTACTTCAGCTTATTAAATGAGATAAACAGAGTGGATAAGAAAGAGAATATGAAAGACCACAGAAGACAGAGCTTTACTGATAATTAGACAGAGGTGAGGACCTAGGGGATGAAGAAAAGTTCAGGAAGAAAGGACAGCTATAGAGAAGGGCGAGGAGAGACAGCGAAAGGTGGCTACACACCCACACCGACACAAAGATGCACATCTTAGTGGCCCAAACCCCCACTGTGCATCTCTTGGCATAGAATTGCCTCTAAAGATACAAGGTCTTTCTGGGTATTCACAGGTAGAGCCTCATAAGCCAGACTGTCCCCTATCTAACAGTTGATTCACTTGTTAGATAAAACATGTTAAAGAGGCCTGGCGGGTGGCTCACACTTGTAATCCTAGCACTTTGGGAGGCCGAGGTGGGTGGATCACGAGGTCAGGAGTTCAAGGCCAGCCTGGCCAAGATGGTGAAGCCCCCTCTCTACTAAAAATACAAAAATTAGCTGGGTGTGGTGGTGGGCGCCTGTAATCCCAGCTACTTGGGAGGCTAAGGCAGAGAATTGCTTGAACCCAGGAGGTGGAGGTTGCAGTGAGCCAAGATCATGCCACTGCACTCCAGCCTGGGCGACACAGTGAGACTCCAGCTCAAAAAAAAAAAAGCAACACATTTTAAAGAGCTTCAACCTTGGCAGTGGACTAGAGTGTGGCAAGTATTTAGGCTTCTTTTCTAGTTATCAATCTCCAACACCGGGGTAGCATTACAGCTCCATGACCCCTTTTCCAGCCTAAATTTTGGTGCCAGATGTACAGAAGCAAATGTGAAACTTCTATGGGCTTTTTCTTTACCATTAAAATGTTTCATATCAGAAACTTAGAAGAATAGAAACTTGTTTTTCATTCTGCTTCCATTTGCCTTCACTGTCACTCACTTCAAAATGTTTTCTTCTGCAGTATTAGCTGGCACTGTTATCACAACCGTCACTCGCGGTGGGAGTTTGCACGCCACAGTCTCGATCATCAACATCTACAAAGAGGGAAATTTGGCAATTCAGCAGGCAGGCAAGAACATGAGTGCCAGGCTCACTGTGGTCTGCAAGCAGTGCCCTCTCCTCAGAAGAGGTGAGTAAGGAGAAAACTGGGTCTCTCTGGGCAAGCCATGGATTTTCCACACTATGGTCGGTCTAGGGAAGTAAAATCAGGGCTAATGTGTTGCCCACTTCTTGCAGAGCAGGAAGGCCTTTGGAGTCAGGCAGAACTGGGCTGTTATTCAAGTCTTGTAACTTGCAGCAGAAGGGGTAGTGACATCATGAACAAGTGAAAGAAGCATTTGAAATTGAGTCAGTAGGCAACAGACATGCAGAGAGCAGTGCAGGAGAGGGAAATTCTAGTACAGTGCACTTAAGGTGCCAGTACTGTCTAGGTTTAAAGAAAAATATCCAGCAGCCAGCAGGAAATGCAGACCCAAAGTTCAGAAGAGGGAGGTATATCTGGGCTAGAATCAAAGATCTGGGAATCATTTGCAGAGATAGGACTATTAAGTCCATGGATAGGAATGAGTTTATTGAAAGAAATTACGAAAAACGGAAAGCTCCTCCAGAGCTAGAGGCACATGACTTTTTAAGAATATATCTTTAATAATTAACTTATAAAAGTAATATATGTTTCATGGTTTTTAAAAAGTTTAAATAAGTAGGTAAGAGTATGTTTAAAAGTGAAACCCTTTTCCTTTCCCTAGAAGTACTCTAAAAAGTTCCTTCCAGCCGGACATGGTGGCTCATGCCTGTAATCCCAGCACTTTGGGAGGCTGAGGTGGGAGGATTGCTTGGGCTCACAAGTTTGAGACTAGACTGTGCGATATAGTGAGACCATATTTCTACAAAAAATAAAACATTATTTAAGTTCCTTCCAAAAAGTTTTTATCCATGTAAAGCATGGGCATATACACTTATGGAATCACACTACACACAAGTTCTACTGCAGTTTTTCCCCTACATTAGCTTAGACATCTTTCCTAATGGCAGGGATAGACAGATCACTTTCTTTAGAATGATATCATTGCCTGGTATTCCACTATGTGATACACTATGATTTCTCAGTTCAACCTCAGCTCATTTCTTTCCTTAGTCTTGTTATGAACCTCTCCAACAAGAAAAGCAAATCAAACCACACACACACACACACACACACACACACACACACACACAAAGGAGAGAGAGAGAGAGAGAGAGAGAGAGAGAGAGAGAGATACAGATACAGATACAGAATATCCACTTCAAGAAAGCTTTACTGTCCCAGCACTTTAGGAGGCTGAGACAGGAGGACTGCTTCAGCGCGAGTTCAAGACCACCCTGGGCAACATAGTGATACCTCCTCTCTACTAAAAATCAAAAAATTTAGCTGGATGTGGTGGTGCACACCTGTGGTCGCAGCTACTTGTGAGGCTGAGGTGGTAGGATGCCTTGAGCCTAGGAGGTCAGGGCTGCAGTGAGCCATGGTCACACCACTGCACTCCAGCCTGTGTGACAGCAAGAGTGTATAAAAAAAGAAAAATAAATAAAAATAAAGCAAGCTTTACTGTGAATTCAAATTGTTCAGAAGAGTCAGGAGGCTAGTAGCCTCATGTTGACTCTCTGGAGAGAATCACAAAAGCTCTGTAAAAGAGAAACAGTTCTTGCTAGAACTGCCAGAAGCAGCAGATAATCCACCTCGAGATTCTATAAGGTCTCATAATGCTGCTAGCACTTCAGCCTTGAGGCGGCCTCGCCTGCCCAGAATCTCAGGTCAACACATACAGGAAGATTCAAGAGAAAAAGGACACATTTTCTCTATGACACACCAGGGGAAAGGGGAAATAAGGAGGAATTAACGTATACCTTTGTTTTAAATCTATTTTTGAGGTAATATAAATATGCAGAGTTACCCAATACCTCAACTCAGGCCCCAGTGTAGACCTAACTTAGCCAGACACACCAAGGTATAAAAACATAGTATAACCAATATAAGTACTCTTGACACCCATGTTTTGCAAGAAACTGTACGAATGCAAGTAGTATATGATCCATCTGTGCCCTCAAGCAGCTTACATAGCATACATGTTTGAGATGTTGATTAAAGTTCAAGACAACAACAACATAAGAGAGTGGATCATTAGTTGCTAAATGCCAGGAAAATCCAGACACATGATAGGAATGAGAAGCCATTTGAGGATGGCTCATCATGGAGCCCTGGAAGCCCCTTGAGGAAGGAGAGTCTTTCCCATTAACATGGTGCATTCTTCATAGCAGGCATTTGGAACCAGACCAGACCCACAGCACTGCAGGGTGGGGCATGGGTGGATCTAACCAGTCAGTCCAGCTTCCTGGTGTTAGTGTAGCTGAAATACCTTACTAGTTGAATTTGGCTTTTTACTCATTAGAGTCTTTTTTTTTTTTGAGACGGAGTTTCACTCTTGTCACCCAGGCTGGAGTGCAATGGCGCGATCTTGGCTCACTGCAACCTCCGCCTCCTGGGTTCAAGCAATTCTCCTGCCTCAGCCTCCTGAGTAGCTGGGATTACAGGCACCTACCACCACACCCAGCTAATTTTTGTATTTTTAGTAGAGATGGGGTTTCATCATGTTGGTCAGGCTGGTCTCAAACTCCTGACCTCAGGTGATCCACCCACCTCGGCCTCCCAAAGTGCTGGGATTACAGGCGTGAACCACCACACCCGGCTGCTGATGAAAGTCTTAAACCAGAGTTTATCATCTGGGCACAGTGGCGTGTGGCTGTAGTCCCAACTATTTTGGAGTCTGAGGCAGGAGGATCGCTTAAGCTCAGGAGTTCAAGACTAGCCTCAGCAACAAGGCAAGACCCCCCATCTCTAAAAAGCAAAAACAAGAAAACCCAGATTTTATACTAGATGGAATACATCTATAATCATATCATTTGCAGAAGAGACCATTTATCTAGTGGTAAGTTATAGTCAAAGTTGTTTCATCCATCACACATGGAGAGAAAGATTAATTTTTATATTCTCTTTCTGTAGGTCTAAATTACATTATTATGGGCCAAGCAGGTGAAGATGGGCAAGGCAGAATCATGCCAAACAGCTTTATCATGATGTTCAAGACCAAGAATCAGAAGCTCCTGAATGCATTAAAACACAAGCAGTGTTAGCAGTGAACGGGGTCCACTTAAGCTGTATTCTGCCATTGCCTTTGAAAGATCTATTTTCTCTCAGTAGAAAAAAAAATACTTATAAAATTACATATTCTGAAAGAGCATTCTGAAAGATGGGACTGATTGACTCTTCACTCTGCTGGAGGTCTGAGGCCTCCGAGATAGCTGAGGGAAGTTCTTTGCCTGCTCTGAGAGGAGCAGCTATCTGACTGGAAACCTGCTGACTAAGTGTGCTGGGAGGCAGCTGAGAGTGTCCAGCGTTGACAGCTTGGAAGCAGTTTATACATCTCTGTAAAAGGATATTTTAGAACTGAGTTGTGTGAAGATGTCAAAAAGAGATTTTAGAAGTGCAATATTTATAGTTGATATTTGTTTCACCTTCAAGCCTTTGCCCTGAGGTGTTACAATCTTGTCTTGCGTTTTCTAAATCAATGCTTAATAAAATATTTTTAAAGGATTACAGAACAGCCATGAAACTTCTTTTTATAGATGGAGGGACATTGTACAAGGAATATTCCCTTTTAGCAATAAGAATATTGTTAGTTACGCATAAGATTGCCTTTGTATCAATTTACGGTTTGCTAAAAGAGCATTCCAAGAATTTCAGGGACTAAATGGATCCAGTAATATCAATTCTTCTTGCTGCAGAAACAGAGAATGTTAGTGCTACAATAAAATCTCTCAGGGACCTAGTCCACTCTCTCTCATTTTGTAATTGAAATGGAAGCTCAGGTATGTTTAGTGACTTGCCAGAGCACACGTCTCCTAAGAGACGACACAATCAAGCTAAAGAGTCATAATTCCAAACCCTGTGCTCTCACTGCCACTAGAAGAGCCTTCCCTACCCCCAGAGGAAAGCCCTCTTATCCCGATTTGAAGAGTTAAGTACTAAATACTAGTACTTAGGCTAGTAAATACTAGCCTATATAACTGGTCATTTTATAGAACTTGAAATTAGAAGTGAGCTTGACACTCCTACCCTGTTCATCCCCAGTTACCTGGATCAGGCAGCTAAGAGCCTTTGAGAAATCTATTTTCACTCATTAGTGGAAGAATAGCAAAAGGACCATTATTCACACAGAGCTGCTTAAGGCACAGCTGTGTGAGTGCAGCAACCAGTCCTGTAGGAGATTTTCAGCCAGGGGCTGTGGAAGAGGGGGACAGCCATCCCTATCCAAAGAAGGCTGAAAGAACATTAGGGATGAACAAAGATTTGGGTCAGAAACTTCCACGGCAGAAGCAAAGTGGTAGAAATAAGGGAAAATACTCTTTTAGAGGACAACAATAACTTCCGGCCCTAGGATGACCAGACATTTAAAGGGTGGCAAAATAGAAGTTCAATAGGAACATTCCCTCTGTTATGGCAGCTGGGTGAGCATACGGAAGCAACAAAACTGGGCTGGCAGACAGGTCAGAAACCACTTACATACTTTCCCACTGCGATGCCATCAGTACCAGGGAACTCTGCATCTGAGGAAGTGGATGAACTAGAAGACTCTGATGACGGTGGGTGGCTGGCTTCCCTGGCCAGTGCCAGCTTTTAGAAAGTTCTCTCAGCCAGCTCAACTTCACAGACCAGCTGCGCCCAGCCAGGACCTAACTATGGACTCCTCATTGATTCCAGCCTTCTCAAGGCAAGTCGCTTCCCTTCAAGGATACGTGTTCTGGGACTTAGGAGGGAATCCTCAAGATTTCAGTATTTTTCCTTTCTGAATAGAATCTCCTATTGGTGAATTACAAGCAGCATGCTGGCAGTTATCTTACCTCTGCATGACCAGCAGAAAGACTTCTTCAGGTGAGTGGGGGCTTGAGTCATAGTGGGGTAAAAATTGAGAGCAGTAATTAAACTATTCTTACTCTTGATGTCTCCAACACAGTATTTTACAACTGTTTAGAGGATTCACGGTTAGCAGTGGATAGCACTGGTTTGTCTTTTACTTCAATTATTCAAAACATAAGCTAAATAGTGAAGCTGCTCTTCTAGAATAACAACCACTTTGTAACTTCTTTCCTGTTTATAAAATCATTTTTCTATGGTTTGAATGTGTCCTCCCAACTTCATGTGTTGGAAAGTAAATCCTCAATGCAACAGTGTTGAGAGGTAGGCTCTTTTACAAGGCAGAGCCCTCACCAATGGATTCACGCCATTATCATGGGAGTGGGTTAGTTATGGTGAAAATGGATTCTTGGGAAAAGGATGAATTTGGCCCCCTGTGTCCCCCCCTCCATCCTTCTCTTTCTGTTTTGGGCATGCACATGTGTTCATGTGTTCATGTGCTCTCTTGCCTTTCCGCCTTCTGCTATGGGATGATGCTGGGAGAAGGCCCTCACCAGATGCAGGCCCTTGACTTTGGACTTCCCAGCCTCCAGAACTGTAAGAAATAAATATTTGTTCTTAATAAATTACCCAGTCTCAGATTTCCTGTTATAACAGCACAGAACAGACTAAGACACCTTGATTTTGACTGAGGTTTAGTTTTCTTAGTTATATAATTTGAGGGAGTTAGACTACATAACTTCTGGGATCTCATACTATTTTCTATTTTATGAATTGTTTATTTTTCAAGAATAGTTGATAAGGTTTTGTTTTTAAATCTTTATACTTGGGGAATCAAATACACATGAAGAATGAATAGGTGACCATACTAACATAGCACAAAACATTTCAAAATTCTAAATCTCACTGTTTCAGAGCATCTCGCTAGTTTGATTTTCATCCTTTGAATTCCTGTAGCAAACATATAAGAATCTTGCCATATTCCCAAGTCTTAAATTCTGCCATTTATTTACTTGCAAGTTAACCTTAATTGGAAGACATTTACCTTCTTCTCTTTCATGTGTTAATAGAATACTGCTACCAGGCTCCCATTTCCTTCTGGACTATTAAACGATATCAACTAAGGACAAAAAAAACTCCCTTAAAGAAAAGCCGTATAATTAAACAGCCACTAGTCAGAAAGTTCTAATGTGAGTTAAGTAATATTAATCAGAAACACCTTTTGCTTGAATCCATGAATTCAGGTGAGTGGGGGCTTGAATTTATATATTTTTATATAAATGCAAGCAAAAAAAATTTGCAATTAAAATGAATTCAATTAGCAAGCAAACATTTTTTAAAAAGGTTTGGCCTAAGTATTCTAAAGACCTCACACTGAGAGAGAGAAAGATAGATGTATTAACTTAGGACTTTGATAACTTAAGTATTTACATTAATTTATCTAGGGTAATATAAAATAATAATATAAATACAGCATCAACATTTAAAACCAGCAGGGGAAAAAAAAGAATAAATTAAAGAAAGTGAAACCAGGAAAAATACAACAAAATAAGGTAAAAATACAAAATATTAATAATTTCAATAAACAGCTAAATACTGAAAGTTATAAGTCAAAATGGTCAGACTGGCTTAGAAAAAAAAATACAACTATGTGCTATTTGAAAGAGACATCTGAAACATGAGAACACAGAAAAGCTGAGAGGAAAAGGATGGAAAAAGATAAATACGGTTTACCAGGCAAACATTAACCAAAACAAAAATGTACGGTTTTATTAATACTAGAAAAAAATACCTCAAGGCATTACTTCAGATGAAGAGAGTTACAAGGAGATATAACAATTCTAAATTTGCACACGCTAATAACATCCTTCAAAATATATAACTAAATCCGAGATAGTGTAAATAGAAATGGACAAGTTTATCATCATAATGGGAGGTTTTAACATATCTATCTCAATAATTGACAGATTTAAAAGACAAAACATTAAAAATGTAGAAGTGTTGAATCACACAGTTAGCTAGATGTACCTAACACACATGTATAGAACAGAACCAAGGACACATTATTTTGAGCTCTTAATGGAACAATTTCAAAACTTGCCTACTCACTGCACTATGAAGCAAGTTCCAACAAATTTCAAACAACTAGTATCAAACAGATATATTTCTCCAAAAACATTAAACAACTAAAAATTAATAAAAAGTAAACAATAACAAAAAAGAAAAAAATTAGAAATTAAGAAATGAACTTTCAACTCACAATAAAAAACCATAATGGAAAACAAAATATTAAAAACTGAACAATAGAAAAACTGCATTTTAAAATGTGTGAAATGCAGCTTAAACAACACTTTAAAATTTATAATTTTACATGTTTACATTATAACAGAAAAGGTGGAAATTAATTTGTGAATGATACAAATTGGGAACTTAGTAAAAGGGAAACAATAAACTTTTCAAAGGTAGGAGAAAATCACATAGAGCAGAAATAAATTGTAATCTTAAATAATAGAAAAAAAGGAAAGCCAAATGTTGGCTCTTTAAAATGATTAATATAATTGACAAAACTCGGACCAGATTAAGCAAGAAAAGAAGTAAAAACGGATAAGTAAACCAATTTAGTATTGAAAGAGGACCTTACTGCAGATTTTTCAGAATCTTAAAAGGTAATAAGATACTGTGAACCGCTTTATGCTCATAGATTTGAAAACTAGATACAGTGGACAAATTCCTAGGGGTGGAGGTGGAGGTGAAGGTGGGCATTGAGAACTTAACACAGACTCAAGTAGAAATAGAATACCTAAATAGTCCTATAACCATTAAAGAAATTTAATCAGTAGCTTAAAATAAATTTCCTCAAATAAAGCTCCAGGCCTAGATAGTTTTAATTGGAAGGCCTACCAAACATTTAAGTGGTAAATACTATCAATCTAACATAAACTATTCCAGAGTATACATAAAGAAGGACCACTCAGCAATTCTTTTTAAGCGATTAATATAACCTTAAAACCAAAACTTTAGCAGATAGTAGCAACCAGGAAAATCTCCAGTCCGCTTGCTTCCACCTATGAACATAGGTGCAAAAACTCTAAACAAAATATTGTCAAACAAAATTCAGCAAACAAAACAGATCATGATCAAGCTGGGTTTATCCCAAGGATGTATGGTTGATTTAACATTAGAAAATCAATGAACATACTTTACAGAATTAATAGATCTGCAATACTAACTAGGGAGACTGAGGTGCAATAAAACATTCAGGCTCTCAAAAGCACCACAGATCTTTCTTGGTACCAATGTCCTCAGAAGGATACAGCACAGGGACGAGAATTTAACAGCAGGACAGGATCAAAATTTCTTTTTCTGTGAGAATCCTTGTAGCAGTCTGGCAGAAGTTTACACAGCCAAACATTAGCTGTTTTCTTTGGCCTCCTTAGATGATGTCTCAGAATCAAGGAGAAAAGAAAGATTCAATCAGGTGAATGCAAGTGGGTGTAGACACACCAGCTAAAAGGTCACATCTCCACAGAAACCAGTATCTCTTACAACTCCATAAGCACAGCTTCCTGACTCCTCATAGATGACGTGCCTGGTGTAATAGCTATGCACTCAGGAAAGCACAGCCAATGTCTCCCCATCAGGGATTCATAGTTCAAGGATAGTTCCTTCTAATCCAGATGCAGTTTACCTATCAGGGCTCATTTTTACCATAAGTAAGTTTGCCTAGCAACATAGCTGACATATTGTATTATCAGATTACTAGGTAAGCTAAACTACAGTTAAACGAAGGTCAAACTCTTAACAGAATGGGGAAAGGTACTGATAAACCCTATTCACAATAGATGGAGAACATTCATTTGATTTTAATAATGCAGAAAAAGCATTTACTCTAATACAATTTATTCCTGACAAAAAATTAGCCCTGAGCAAACTATGAATAGAAAGGAATGTCCTTAAGTTGACAAGAAAATCTGCAGCAAACCTCATACTTAATGGTGAAATAGTGAAAACATTTCTGTTAAGATCAGTGGTAAGACAGGAATGGCTGAAACTGTCATATTAGAAATTATGTACTAAAGGATCTAGACAGTGTGGTAAGGCAAGAAAATGAAATACGTGATGTAAGGATTGGAAAGGGAGAAACAAGACTTTTATAGTAGCGAGATGATATGCTTATCCAGACAGAAAAACCCAAAGTAACCTGCAGGTGATTCAAATAGAAAATTTCCTATGTTTATCTCTTAGGTGTATAAAGAAGCCCTAGCCTAAGGGCAAAATATTGAATATTATTTTACCTGTTATAATTAAGAGGCTTGAATTAAGGACCCTGAGCACGAACAGCCTTTTTTTTTTATTTTGGAGATGGAGTTTCACTCTTTTGCCCAGGCCAGAGTGAAGTGGTGCAATCTCAGCTCACTGCAACCTCCTCCCCCCAGGTTCAAGTGATTCTTTTGCCTCGGCCTCCTGAGTAGCTGGGATTACAAGCACCTGCCACCACACCCGGCTAATTTTTGTAATTTTAGTAGAGACGGGGTTTCGCCATGTTGGCCAGGCTGATTTTGAACTCCTGACCTCAGGTGATCCATCCGCCTTGGCCTCCCAAAATGCTGGGATTACAGGTGTGAGCCACGGCTCCGGGCCATGAACAGCCTTTTTTTTGACAAAGGCTTTCTGGATTGTATAAGTATGGGGTTGCGCATGGATGCATGGAATTGGGTGTTCTGGCTGAGTAGCTTTGGGATATACATAAAAATTGTTCTGAAGGATTCTAAAGTTATTAAAAATCCTGGTTTTTATTTTTTTGTCATTTACTTCTCCTTTTTAAAAACAATGTCAACAGTTGAGTTTAAAAGGCTAAAATTTTATTAGATATAAATGTGAAACATCTTTTGCCTGAAGGATGTCCCTGTAGCATTCTGATACTAAGATTGGGCTAGATTTCAACAGTGAGATGAAGCTTTTAAGTATAGAAACCTATAAAGAAACTTTACAAGCTGAAAGTAAGGCTTCATACATCTGATTAATTCATCTCACAACAAAAACTGATATTAATAGCAACATAAAGCACGTAAGAGCCTCTTGGGTGAAGAGGAAAAAGACTTGGATTCTCATTCACAGTGTGGCACTGGGAGGGCTTTAGTTTCCTTATCTGTAACATGAGGAAATTGAATTGGATCCTTTCTGAGATCCCTTATGGTCTTAAGTGGTTTCTGGATCCTTGAGTATTCAAAATTTTTTTTCTTTTTTTTGAGATGGAGTCTCACTATGTTGCTGGCGCAATCTCAGCTCACTGCAACCTCTGCTTCCCAGGTTCAAGAGATTCCCATCTCAGCCTCCCGAGTAGTTGGGATAATAGGCACGCACCACTACACCCAGCTAATTTTTGTATTTTTAGTAGAAACAGGGTTTCACTATGTTGACCGGGCTGGTCTCCAACTCCTTACCTCAGGTGAAGTGATCCACCTGCCTCGGCCCCCTAAAGTGCTGGGATTACCGGCATGAGCCACCGCACCTGCTGAATATTCAAATTGATTAGGATAGAAAGTGGCACAGCAATGAAATTCACCAGTCTGCTCTAAACACTCTGGTCCCTTTGGGCCTGGCTGTTACTTTCTGAGGCTAACTTCCCTTTCCTACGGTGTTCACTACCTACCTGTCCATCCTCTCCCTCCAACTCTTGCTCATCTTGCTGGTCTCTGCTTGATGCTCATCATAAAAGACTTTAACAAATTAGTCATTTAGAAAAGTAGGGACTTAAGTTCTGCTTGCTGACCAAGACAAACCTGTAATGAGAAACTAATTAAAAAATGGAAAGCTTTTGGATATATATTGACTGATAGGAAAAATAAATCAAATTCAATATCTCAAGTCAGTCAGCATATAAGCCTGGACAAATTACTCAGAATGTTAGTTTTCCTGTGTATTAAATTAGAAGGTTGAAGTCAGGAATCTAAGTTTTCTTTTAATCCAGTTTGAGAAAATAGGATCTGGAGCACACAATTGTTAAGGTATTTGATAAACTAGATGCCATTCCTAGAATATTTACACTAATGGATAATGGCTAAATTTTAATTCAATCACTTTGTGCCATTCATCATTAACACCATATTTAGACTGAGGATACAGAAGAGGATAAGAGACCTGTTCCTTCCGGTGCCTGGTCTTGTTTTACGGCTTTTCAAAAGAAAGAGGCTGGGTGTGGTAGGACAATCCTGTAGTCCCAGCTACTTGGGAGGCTGAGGCAGGAGGTTCTCTTTAGCCCAGGAGTTGGAGACTGTAGTGTGCTATGATGGCATCTATGAATAGCCACTGTACTCCAGCCTGGGTAATATTGTGAGACTCTGGGTTGGGGGGCTGGGTGGGGGGAAGAAAACATCTACATTTAAGCAAACACAGAAAATATTGTGATTGCTTTTTTCTGGTGAAATAAAAATGGAAGAAGTGAATTTTAAAATGAGAAGCTGAATTACCTCACAGAATTAATTTGTGAATGAGTTACTGAGGCCCTTTGTGTATTTTCCTGTTTAACATTGTGTTAAAACAGCACTAAATCATTTTGTCTGTCAATAAATTTGCCTAAAATTGAAGGATGGGTTAAATAACCTTTCCAATGGGGAGAGAGAGGAGAGAGAATTTTTCAGATTGCTGGTAGCAGGATGAAAAAAATGGACTTACCTGTTATGAATTGGATTGGCTAGGATAGTTGTCGTCGTTGTTGTTTTTTTAAACACATTTACCTCCTACGCAAACTTACTGTTTTGCCTCTTGTATTACTATAATTTAATTTATATCAGAAATCATGTCTCTTAAAGATGGTTATTTTTAAAGCATTAACTAGCAAATAAAATTTTTCCTAATTTATGTATTGCATATCTGAAGTATTTATTACAATCTGAGGGGGAGAGCAGAATAGGAAAAAACAATGTGAAATTATCAAATGAAGAAAAACACTGTAATGGGAAATTCTTCTAAGTGTATCCCCCAGAAACAGCTTGTTTACAAACGGGGCCATGATGCCAGAAAACTAATAAATTAACTTACAAATGAGAAATTCAGAGCATTGACTATCCCTGATACTAGTACTAGTTTCTCAGTGTAATCTGAATAACTAGACCCAGCTGGTTTACTCCCAGGACCTATACCCTCAATTTATCAGGCATTTTAGACATGCATTTTCTGAGCAAAACAAAAAGTTTAAATAGTCTAAGAAATCAAAGAAAGTTTTATCAGGTAGAAAAGAGATAATAAGTATTAATAATGAGATTAATAAGAGCACTGCCACTTTTATCATTTTTTAAGAAAGACTGTCAAAGATTAGTTGGTTTGTATCCCTCAAACAATAATAACAACCTCTAGTTTCTTTTAGGAAAATGTTAAGCTTTGAAATCTGAACACATAACTAATGATCAAGCAAATTGGTCTTCATTGGGATTGCCTGAGAGTAGAACGTCATTCTATTCTTTTCGTTATTAATGTATAATGCTGTTAGGATTCAATGCTAAAAACTGTAAAACATTACGAAGGGAAATTAAGGAAAACTTCAATAGATGAGAAGCTACATCATGCTGATGGTTTAGACCAACACTGTTAAGATGTCAATTCTTCCCAAACTGGTCTCTCGTTTCAACAAAATTCCAATCAAAATCCAACAGTTTTCTTTTTTTTTGTAGAAATTGAGAGATTCCAAAATTTAAATGAGAAATCATAGAATTTAAATGGCAAACATAATTTTGAAACAGTAATATGAAGTTATTCACCTTGGCATTTAGCACTGTACCTCCCTGTGCTGTGTGAGTGATGGGCTACCAACTTGCATATGCAAGCACTGCTTTCTTTGGCAGTGGTAATGAATTGTAAGATTCCATTGTTATTTTCTTATTTATTTTACTATGTTGTAGCATTATATTTTAGATTTTTTTGTCTGGTTTATTAAGGAATAATTTCTATACATTACAATTCACTCTTTTTAAGCATACAGTTTGATGAGTTATGCAGTCAGTCACCTCCTAGACCACTAGACCCTGGCACTCAGTGATCTGATTTCAGTTCCTATAGTTTTGTCTTTTCTAGAATGTCATATAAATGGAACCATACAGTATTGTAACCTTTTGTGACTGGCTTCTTTCACTGAGTTTTAAAATTCATCCATGCTATTGCATGTATCAGCAGTTTGTTCCTGCAGGGGCTTAATAATGTATCAACTTCGCTAGGCCTAATTATGTTTCCCAAAATTCCCTTCCTTGTATGCTTCCAGTTACAAGAGACATTTTAGTGTGAGACTGGAGAGCAGAGGTGAACCAGCAGCCATTTTGTTCTTGATGTGGGCACTTCTGCAGCTCACATGTGCTGTAACTGATCTGCTGGTTCACTTTGCTAATGTGGGGCAGCAGCCAGGCCTACAGCTGACCCACCTTTCCTTGGATCCTCCTGCAGCTTCTCTGATTCCTGGGCCAAGTGAGTGTTTAGCAACACACTTGCAAAAGCAAGTGGCAAAGGGCATCACATCCTAAGGTTGGAGATGTGAGGAGTGACATGGGACTCGGACTGTCTTCATGGGTTCCAGTTTGTCCCCTGATCTCTCCCACTTGACATACATCTTTTCTTCCCACTGGCCTACCCTGTGAACTTCCAGCTCCACTTCAGCATTAGTTAAAAAAAACAGAGACTTAGAGACTGCTTAACAACTCCAACAATTGTGTAACGTCAGATCAACGTAAACAAATCACTCTCCACACACATACATGTGTCCCTGCAAATATCCTAGTAGCTCTGTTTCTCTGATTGTGACTGATAAAATTCCATTGTATTGCTGAATAGATTTTCATTGTATGGATGTACAATTTGCTGATCCAGTCACTAGTTAATGGACATTTGGTTGTTTTCAGTTTGATACCATGAATTATGCTTCTATAAATGTTCACATACAGGTCTTTGTGTTGGCAGATGAATTCAAAACATGGTACAGTAGTACCCACTTATCTACAGGGGATATGCTCCAAGACACCAGTGGATGCCTGAAACCACAGATACTACTAAGCCCAATTGCCGTCAAATGGGACAAGTTTCTGTTCATACCATCCACCCACAAATGTAATGCCTTTTCCATCTTAACTAAGCACTTCCCACACTGTGGCTGTGCCTTTTGCAGTTTCAGGTGTAACAGCAAAATTAGCACAGATTTTTTTTCCTTTTTCACAATTTTTCAGACAAAAGATTCATTGTTACTATAGATGTTACCATAGATACATTTTTTTTTCTTTCCTAAGTTCCTTAAGTCAAGAGCTTTCACCTTTTCACTTAAAAGGAAGCAGGCTACAGCTTCTCTTTGGCATATCTGAATTATCTGCATGACAACTCTTGTACTTTGTGGCCATTATAAAGTAAAATTAGGATTACATACAAAGTAAGGGTTACACAAGCAGTGGGATGCCATGACAATCGATCTGATAACAGAGAATGATGCTAAGTGATTAAGTGGTAGATAGTGTATACTGTGTGGATATGCTGAACAAAGGGATGATTCACGCCCAGGCAGGATGGCATAGGATTTCATCATGTGACTCAGAACAGTGAACATTTAGAACTTAAGAACTGTCTGAGCATGGAGGCTCACACCTGTAATCCCAGCAGTTTGGAAGGCTGAAGCAGGAGGATCGCTCGAGCCTAGGAGTTCGAAGCTGTAGTGAGCTATGATCATGCCACTGCAGAGTGAGCACGGGCAGAGAGAGACTCTGTCTCTAAAAAACAAACAAACAAACAAAAACTTTAAAAATTATTCCTGGAATTTTTCATTCAATATTTTTGGACTATGATTAACTGTGGGTAACTGAAATCATGGAAAGTGAAACTGCAGATAAAGGGGGACTACTGTATATCTCAACTTTTTAAAACTAGTAACACAATGGACAGACTCTATGAATTTATAATCTAATGTCGTTTTATTCACCTTTTTTCTTACAATATGCTGTCATTCAA
The DNA here is from genome assembly GCA_036589455.1 of Ateles fusciceps. Lineage (NCBI taxonomy): Eukaryota > Metazoa > Chordata > Mammalia > Primates > Atelidae > Ateles > Ateles fusciceps. Next base: position 7,447,252 of record JAZHEH010002014.1, read on the forward strand.
AATGTACCTCATAAGCAACTCAACTCATGCATACAGTAGGCACTCTATAAATGTTTTAATAATTAGGTATTTTTTAGAATGACTAAAAATCCAGATGTAAAATCCCAATTGGGAAGTGCATAATCCCATTGTAGACAAAATATATAACTTTACAATAAACATTTTTATAAGAATTTGCCCAAAAGAGGGAAGACTTAAAATCTGGAAATTAAAAAATAAAAATTCAAATGCAAGATGAAACATAATACTAACCTATTTAGACAATGATCCCTGGATCGGTGGTGCTTACAGACCAAGGGCTACCTGCACCCTGTGGCGTTAAGACCATCTGACATTCAGTTAAGAAGAGAATTATATACCTAAGACCCCCTTAACTGGAAATGCTTTGATAATATATAAGTAATAGCCTATGAAAAAATTTTAGCTACATCCCTTCATGTGAACACACAGGAAAAATTAAATCCATATTTTATCCTCTAATTTTAAAAAACCAATGCTTTTCATCTTAAGCAGCAAGAATGATCCACAAAAAATCATGAAGTCACTCTTATAGAAGCTATGTTAAATTCTGAAAAGTACCTTGGGAGATAAGCTCAAGAACTTTAGTTCAAATATAAAAGAAATCATTGCATTAAAGAGAACTTCCAATGTTTTACGAAAACAAAACAGGCTGTGACTACAGGTGATTAAAAAGTATCTCCTAAAAAAAAAAGTATCTCCTATCTTATAACTGTAAACATTCACTCCAACTTGAAAAAAAAAACACTATTATGTTACAAAAAAATTAAAAGCAACCAAAGTAAGTAGCTATGCAAACTTATAACTGAATACTCTAGCTAAAAAAAATACTATATTTTTCAAAAACTATAAAAATTTAAATATGTAGACTACATCAATACATGGAAATGTATATATAAAGTATTGTTAAGTGAAAAAACATTAAAAATATGAAGTGATTATAACCATGTAAAAGTAAACATACTACAATAACAAAAACTGAAGTGAATTTGAATTGACATAAATAGATTCAAATATTAGGGTTTTTTCTTGGTTGCTGAAGATTATAACAAAATACAAAAGAAAAAAATAGACTATTATTTTAGATAAAATTATACTCCTAAACAATAAATACTGAACTATATGTGAACTCCTAAAACAGAGATATTTAAAACATAACTTCTATATTTCAAGTGTATCCTATAAAGGACATCAGCCACATCTGCTGATCTTGATTTTATAAAACCTTCTCGGCAATGTGTCCATTTATAACTGCCCCTCTTAAACATAAAAAGAAAACATTTTAAAGCACTGTCCAAGTAAGAAAACCAAGCAGCATGCTAACAAAATCTATCTACTTAATCTGTTTTGCTCCTGCAAAAAGCCACTAACAGAAGGTTTTAAAAAACTAATTCTATATACATACTTTACATAACATATATTTTTGCTATAAATATTTTAAAGAATGGCTTTTACATAATTATTTCAATATATATCATTAATTTCATTGCAAGTTATGCAAGTATAGTCTTTCGGATTTGTTATTGAAAATTATTTTCTTCATGATTTAGAAAATGGTTAATTTCTTGGATAAAACATAGCATATTTGGAAGTCCGAAAGCCAAGTAAATCCCTTATTTCATTTCGAAATTTTGACAGATCTTGGCGCAGTTCATTTAGATTTTCCACAGTTGCCTGATCTGTACTTTGCATCTTCTGTCTCATGGAAGTCAAGTAACGATGCACTAGGCAGCACATCACTTTTTGATAGTTTTCATCTCTCTTCTGTTTCAAATTTCTCCATTCCTTCAAAACAAACAACAGTATGATACTAATGATACGCAAAAACAATATTTAAATGAAGTGGGCTTTAAAAATACATTCTTAGACACAAACACCTCTTTAAATCCTTTATTAGACTACAGTTTTGATAGTACATGGTATAGCCTGCATATTTGTTTTATGCATTTAATTTTATGCTTAACTTGACTGAAAAAAATTAATCTTAGGAATCCTCACTTTATAGCAGGGATTGGCAAACTACAACCCACAGGCCAAATACGGTCCACACCCTGACTTTACAGTCTGTGAGCTAAGAATAGATTTCACAGATGAACATTTATCATCAATTGATGATAAGAACACTAATTTTAAACTCTAAAGTGAAATTTTATCCCCTCCAAAAAGGAATTCCATTTTTTTCACAAGTAGAATTGTATTTTAAAAATTATTACTGTTATTGTTATATTTTGAATTTTATCAATAAAGGTTTTGTGAAAATTTGTTTTCTCTCTTATTATATCACTGCTTACACAGTATCTCTGACTTTGTCTCAGCCTGAAAAGTGTAAAATATTTACTATCTGGATCTTTACAGAAAAAAATCTCCCAAACCCTGGTTTATAGTAACATATATTGAATTATTGATGTATTGAGTAACTTTCAAGAAGAACCAGAAAAATATGAGCTGATTCTAGTAGTCATTCTTCAGCTACAGTGACAGAATAGGTATTCCGAATATTTCCTATGTTTTAAAACTATGAGATGAAATCTTGTATATTGGAGGAATCTGAAAAGTAAGAAAAAAAAAAACTCAGTACTATCTCTCACTCTCAATAGTTACATATATATACACATATATACATATGTATGAACATATATGTACATATATATATATATTTTCTTTTTTCTTTTTTGGAGGTAGAGTTCACTCTGTCACCCAGGCTGGAGTACAGTGGCATGATCCTGGCTCACTGCAACCTCCACCTGCCGTGTTCAAGCAATCCTTCTGCCTCAGCCTCCTGAGTAGCTGGAACTACAGGCACGCACCACCATGCCCGGCTAATTTTTATATTTTTAGTAGAGATGCGGTTTCACCATGTTGGCCAAGCTGGTCTTGAACTCCTGACCTCAAGTTATCTGCCCACCTCAGCCTCCCAAAGTGCTGGGATTACAAGCATAAGCCACCACGCTGGCCCTCTCTTTAATAATATTTAGTGAATCCTTACTTTATGTTGGATGCAATGCGGTACATTAGGGAATACAGCAGTGAAAAAAAGTCAGATGGTCACAGCCCTTAGGGAACTTGCATACTTATACTTTAAGAAACATCTGAGATTAGGAATTGTGTAAACTTTTATGTTGCCATTCAAGCTTCTAATTTCTTACCTTTAAACTGTTTTGTCGTTTGACCTTGCCTTTTGATGTATGAGAGCAAATCCACTTACTGAGGCTACTAATCATATAGCAGATAGTCTTTGGTGAAGGAATTATGTTGAAAGGTGGGGGTAACGTACATTTGTCATCGAAGTAGCTAAGCCATAACTTCGCTCGAGCAAACTTCCATTCTTTGTCTTCATGATTCTATATAAAAGGCAAATTAAAAAGCAAACTGGAATATGAATACACACACAAATATGGGGGGGATGTTTCCACACCTTGCAAAAAAAAATTGGTTCAACATTTGCAATTATTATACATTACTTACATTTTAAAAATCTATATTTAATTTTAAAATATTGTTTTTCAATTCTTACAATCTTTGGCTATCTTCTGAGGAGAATATAAAGTTTTCAAAAGAATGAACTTACTGCTATCAACTGAAAGCTTTTATGAAGCATTGCCACCAGCAGTTTGGTAAGCACAATCACAACCACGACATTGTATGTACCAACAATGACAGCTCCCACAAAGGACTAGCAGTTCTTCTCCATAGCTAAATCTTGTGACAAAGATTGCCACATGCGCTAAGGAGAAAATATACCAGAACAAAGCAAAGCAGGTGCCAATGAACCTGTAAAGACAATTGCATTTCTGTTTAAAAGGCAATTAATTAGCGAAAATGAATAATTTGTTTATATCAAAATTATATAAATAAAACATTGATAATCCTTGAATAATTCTTTATTTAAAAATGATGTTGATTTCTACAGTACAGATATGCCTTACTTTAAACAAAGACACAGACCCTAAGGAAGATAAATTATTTGTAACTGTTTAAGCCCTTGCTGCCTTTGTCTATTCTCAACGAGGCAGCCTATATGGTCTGTTAATATCTAATTAGATTTTGCCATACCTCTGGTCAAAACCTTCAAATAACTCCCAATCTCAATAACTCAAAATCCTTACAAAAGCAAGAAGGTCCTACATGATCCCCATTATCTCTCTGACTTCATTTCCTACAACTCCCCCTCTGATTCGACACATTCCATCCACACTGGCTGCCTGGCTTTTTCTTGAACATGCCAGTCATGCTCCTAGCTCTGGACACTTGCCTTTGCTGTTCTCTCTCTCTCTAAATTCTCTTCCCCCAGGTATCTTCTTCATGGCTTGCTCCTTTACCAGCTTTAGATCCTCATGTGCATGTCATCTCTCCTGGGCACTCCCCCAGCTCCTTAGGTAAAACTGAACTCTGACACAGAGACACTCTACCACTGTGTAACATACTGTATATTTTACTCCTCTTTTTATTGCCTGTATCACCTCCCTAGAATGTAAGCTTCAACTAATCATTCACTCAGCACTTAGAACATTATCTGGTATATAGTAAATGCTACACTGACACATACCCATTAATCTTTTTTTTTAAACATAAGATGACACACAAAGTAACTAAAAAATAGTTGGCACATAATAGAAATGACAAATGTGTCCTTCCACACCCCTTCTCCACTGTTTTATTTAAAAATGAGGCGAGGTATTTTGTTTACCTCACAACAGGTTGTTCAAATCCTTATGATACTTTTGAGAAAAAAAAATGTTGATGAAGTTCTAATGATTCTCAATTCTAATGACCTCTTAAAAGGTGTTGAAGCTGTGAGTGTTTTTGGCTGTAACAAGGACTGAGAGTTGCTACTGACATGTAATACCTGAAGGACAGAGATGCTGAACATCTTCCAATACATGGGACTGACAAAGAATTGCTCAAAATGCTAAGAACATGCAAAATGCCAAGAATTTCTCTGTTAAGATAGATTGCAGTAGGGAAGACAAGGTAATAATCTGGACCCACTATTTAAGCACTTTGGGAGGCCGAGGCAGGCGGATCACGAGGTCAAGAGATGGAGACCAACCTGGCCAACACGGTGAAACCCCGTCTCTACTAAAAATAAAAAAAAATTAGCCGGGCATGGTGCATGTGGTCTCAGCTACTCGGGAGGCTGAGGCGGAAGAATCGCTTGAACCCAGGAGGCAGAGGTTGCAGTGAGCCGAGATTGCGCCACTGTATTCCAGCCTGGTGATAGAGCAAGACTCCATCTCAAAAAAAAAAAAAAGATTCTGTATGTAAAGATGACTATAGTGATTCATGAAAACATAAGTATTTATTAAAGTTTATGAACATTAACAGGAATTTCTTAAAATTTGAAGTTCCATTTCTATAGATACTAATCCATATAGAAGACGGTAAAAAGAAAAGACAAATATATTTACTAAAACATTTAAAAGACACTCACGAATGGAAGGTATCATTGCTTTGCTGTTCACAGAAGATGCCTACACAGTCCTTCTGCTCCTTTGAAGTATATCCTTTATCATACAGTTGTGTCAGTCCAATTGTGAAAGAAAACAAAACAAGAAGAAACATCCCAAGAAATTTTCCAAAATCTTGTAACATCTGTCCCATTGAAATCTGTGGAATATATAACACAGGTATTAAGATTATCAGAAAAACAAAATATTAAATATAAATGACCGAGCAACAAAAGGAAGACAAACACATAATCCACAGGCTACCACTTCTATTGCATCTGGTTGAGATATACTAGCATTTTAAAAACATCGAACACCCAGCTGCCTAACAAAAAGTCGTTCTAATCATACCAACATGATCAGTGTTACACGGCACGTTCCTAGAACCTGGATCAGGTTTTCAGAGGACATTGTTGCTATAGAGATAGAGGCAGAGAGATGGAGATTTAAGAAAAGGCCTAATTTGCAAGGGATAAAGGAAAATACCCTAATCAAACCAAAAGAAAAATAAATGCTTATATTTACATAGCTTCTTAAAGATTACAAATATAAAATCATTATGAGGCAGAGTATTTCACCTGATTTTTAAAACCAATTCTAAACCAATTCCTAAAAGGCAGCATTTCCTCCTATGGGACTGCTCTAATTTCTTAAGCTGAGCTGATAGATTTTCATTCACTTTGGGTCCATTTTAAGAAAATATTGGCCGGGCGCAGTGGCTCACACCTGTAATCCCAGCACTTTGGGAGGCCAAGGTGGGCAGATAACGAGGTCAGGAGATTGAGACCATCCTGGCCAGTATGGTGAAACCCCCGTCTCTACTAAAAATGCAAAAATTAGCTGGGTGTGGTGGCTCTCATCTGTAATCCCAGCTACTTGGGAGGCTAAGGCAGGAGAATCCCTTGAATCAGGGAGGTGGAGGTTACAGTGAGCCACTCCAGCCTGGTGACAGAGCGAGACTCCTATCTCAAAAAAAAAAAACAAAAAAACAAAAAACTATGTGTGCAAGTCAAATGAGAGTGTCCAGTATTAGTAGTGAGTATCTTTTGTTGTTTAGACATGTATAGTGCATATGGATGTCTTAATCCTAATTTCATTCTCCTTCACACTCCTTCAAAATTTAGAGCTTAGGTACTTTTAATAAATTCTTGGTTTTTAAATCGGCATACCAATTTCGGGAATAATGTGATAGTACTTTTTTGACCCAGCAATTCTATCCCTAGAAATTTAACCAAGAGATAGCAAGTACACAAAGATGCATGTATATACAAGGATTTCCACTGCAGCATTGTTAGAGGTAGGAAAAACTTTGAGAAAATCCTCAATATTGGTTTCATTTTTAATTTATTTTTTATTTTTTTTTGGGAGGGGACTTTCCTGCAAAAACTGGAAAGCCTGCTAGACACATTCTAAAAGAGCTGTAACATTACTCAACATTGTTTTTAAAAAGAATGAAGAACATCTACATGTGTTGGCATACAAAGATGGTTGTAAGACAGTAAGTCCAAAAAGCAGGGTATAAAACGGTATGTATATTTAGAATAGCTCCCATTTCTATTTTTTTAAAGGATAGATAAGATATATATTTTCATCTAGATATGATTTAATATGCATAGGAAATTTCTGGAAGTTTACGCAAGAAATTGTTACAATGTTTATCTATGGAAGGTAAGACTAAGGGTATAGAGGGCAGACTTTTTAACTTCATATCCCTTTGAGTTTTCTTTACTATATGCATTCATTACTTTTTTTTTTTTTTTAGACTGAGTCAGTGGCACTATCTCGGCTCACTACAACCTCTGCCTCCCAGGTTCAAGCAATTCTCCTGCCTCAGCCTCCCAAGTAGCTGAGATTATAGATGCCCACCACCATGCCCAAATAATTTTTTGTATTTTTAGTAGAGATGGGGTTTCACTATGTTGGTCAAGATGGTCTCCAACTCCTGGTCTCAAGTGATTCGCCCACCTCAGCCTCCCAAGGTGCTAGTGGCATGGGCCACCAGTCCTGGCCTCATTATTTTTAATATACAGAAATTAATGTTTTAAAACAACCCTTCCTCAAATTTAACCAGGTCAAATTTATATAATTAATGACATGAAGCTTCAAATAAAATTCCTAATTGACCCAAATCTGCCAGCATAGCACATGCCCGCTTTCAGTGATACAAAATGGTACCCATAGGTAAGTGGCCATATGCTTCTAGCCCACTGAACTGGACCAGCTACTTAAGCAGAAGAGGTGAGTTTAAATTCTTAGGCACACCACAAGCTAATAACCCAGACTCTGCCACAGTGGCAAGGTCCAATTATGCTTGACTTGTGCTTTTGACTAGACCATGTGATACTTTTCAAAGCCTATGCTTCCCTCACTTGGCCCCCTTGCAAAATTCTGACACAAGAAGCAGGGGACACTCAGAAAACTGAAAATATGTGAGAAGGAGAAGAAATGCACTTTCCTCTTAATGACAGCTTTGTTGGATCATCTTGAGAAAGAAAAGCATCCATTAAAATTATGATTGCTTAGAATAAAGCCATACCATCTCAGTAGAAAACTCAATCCCTTATGATAGTAAGAATACAGTAACTGCTTTTGATAACTACATCACCTTTGAGGAAAGTCTGGACACTGTCAGCTTACAGGTAAACTGGGTTTTCCAATAGTGACCATGTATGATACAATTTTAATTTTAAAAAATATGGTCAAAGTAGCTTTAACATAAGTTTTAAATAAATGTAATTGAGTTCAATGTCAAGGTAAGCAATTCTGAATGAGAGTACCACAAACTTCATGACTTGCTTAAGTTTTAAATTTAAAAAGAAATTTTTAAGAGACAGAGTCTCACTCTGTTGCCCAGGCTGGAGTACGGTGATGTACTCACAACTCACTGTAGCCTTGACCTCCTGGGTTCAAGCAATCCTCCCCACTCGGCCTCATGATAAACTAGAATTATAGGCACATACCACCATGCCTGGCTAATTTTTAAATTTTTTGTAGATGGAGGTCTTTTTATGTTGCCCAGGCTGGTCTTGAACACCTGGCCTCAAGCTATCCTCCAGCCTCAGCCTCCCAAAGTGCGGCAATTAAAAGTGTGTTCCACTATGACCAGCCTGACTTTTAATAGCATGCTATTGGTTCTTATATAAGAAGAACTAAAAGTAGAACAGTGAATATCACTGAGGTGAACACTGGCTTGAAGACACTAACCAAATATTCATGTGAAAGGCAAATATTAAAAACCATAAATTTATTTCAGACTGAGAGATTATAAAGTTTATGTATTTGTAGAAGTAATACTAATGCTTTCTCAAATACTTACTTTTTAAAAACTTGGCAGCTTAACTTGAGAAATATTAAAATTTGTGACATGAAAAGAGAAAGGTAATTAAAAATTAATACTGAAATTTACATATAATACTAGTACACAGAGAGAAAAAAATCCTTGCTAATCAAAAAGAGAGAAATTAAAGCAAACGACTAAATTAGTATAGCTTTTAAAAAAGCACCAAATGCTATTAATGTGGTGAAACTATTTTTATACTGCTTATGTTGCAGAAAATTAGCACACTCTATTTGTAAAAAAAAAAAAAATACTGAGGTGTTAATCAGGTCATATCTTTCGATCTGTTAATGCTATTTTTGGAGACTTATCCTTAGAAATAAGAGAGGCAAAAAGCCTCATATATAGAGTACTATGCAGAACAACAAAACCCTAAATCCCTGATAAGGGAAAGGTTGCTTTCATTAGGCTCATTAAATTACAGAAGTCACTAACAAAAGAAAGCAATAATAATGACAACTTCTAGTCATTGTCTTTCCAAATCTCCTTCCAAAATAAACCCATAATTATCTGTCCAAAAATTCTGTCTAAGCAAGCCACCCAGGTTCAAAAACCTCCTTTGCACATGTGGTATTAAAATTCCTGGCACAGAGACCTTCAGTGTCCGGCCCAGCCTGTCTTTTTTAGCTTCATCTCCCCAACTCCAATCCACGGTCCAACTATAAAGGACATGCTGTCTTCTCTAAGCATACCATGCTTTATGACTCCATGCTTCTGCATGTTACTCTCCCTTTGACCCTTGCCAGGCAGGCTTCTCATCCCTTCAAGACTCAGATCAAATGCCACCTCCTCTAAGGAGCCTTCCTGACTCTCTCCAGCTACTCCCTCAGTCATGTTTCCAAAGTAACTTTGTTATTGCTATAACAGTATTTTTGACTTCATACTAGTATTTATGTTATGTCTGTCTCCTCTAACAGTCTTTTTTTTTTAAGTTTTAAACGTACTGTATTTTATTACATACAATCAGTAAAATGATATACTACAAATTAATGTTAATTTTAACTAAGATTAAAAATTATTTTTTTTTTTTTTTTTTAAGATGGGGTTTCACCATGATGGCCAGGCTGGTCTTGAACTCCTGACCTCAGGTGATCCACCCACCTCGGCTTCCCAAAGTGCTAGGATTACAGGCGTGAGCCACCGCGCCCAGCCGAATCCTCTAACAGTCTTTAAGAGCAGGCACCATGTCTTAGTAAGCTCCAGAACCTGGCGCATTAATTAAAATGTTGAATAATTCTTCATTTTCCAAGAGCTATCACATACTATTAAAAATCTACCCTATTAGGTGGGAAAGGCTAGTATTAGCTCTATTTTTCCAAGCGACAAAATTGAGTCTCAGAGAGATTTACTGAATTGCTCAGGGTAACAGAACTAATAGATGGCACAGGGAGGAGCTGAATTCTTGCTTCTAACTCCTTGCAAGTGCTTTTCTAAAACATCACTCTGTGGTCTTAGCACTCTCATTACAAATGCAGGGCTGGGTACAATTAGCAGGGATTTAGTTCTCACATAATAGTTCCCACCAGGATTCACGGAATTAATAGGTAAAGTATTATCCAAAAATGATGTAAATTGTTAATTAACTTACTTAATTAACACCAAGTCCTGGTTCTAACACTGTGTGAGCTGGGCCTTGGTTTCCTGATCTATACAAGGGATATGATCAAATGCTATATCAGACTTATCTACATGCAATTTTCCAGCTTTAACCCAATCAATTTAATCAGTATCTCTGAGGTCAGGAGTTGAGAATCTACGTTGAATATGCTCCCCAGGTGATTCTGTAGCCCCCCACCAGTTTGGGAACCTCTGGACTACATGACTCCTAGGTTTCTCTAACACTAATATACACCAAAATGCAAAACACTGAAATAGCTCTTTACTCATTAGAAGGAGTACCAACATGCCACTTACATTATACAAGCTACTAAATTAAATCTGGTAATTATCTAGTAAAACCAAATAATTCACTAGAAATAAAACAAAAACACTAATGTCTCAAGTACTAAGCTTTCCAGGTTTTCTTGTATTATTTTTCAGCTCTGCCATAGTTAACTAACTATAAAAGGAATGGAAAAATGGACCTAAACATTTATGTAAAGCCCACCATGTGTCGAGTACTCTGGTACTTACATATACTGACCTATTTAATCCTCACAACAACGGATAAAAAAATCTGAGGCTCACAGACACTAAACAGTAAGAGATGGAGCAAGATTTTGACCTAAGCTGTCAGGATCCAAGGAAATGTTCATTCATTTGTAATACTAGTAATTCTAATAATTAGACCAAACAGAAAAGCAAGACATTTAGATAAAAGCACTTTCAAGTACCATAAATGTTGAGGCCTAGGAATGCATGCATAGACCCTCAAGGGCTCCCCCCCCTTCTTTGGTCTTATTTGCTCATCATGACCACTCCAGAACTTGTCTCTTGCCAGAGACTCTGCTTTGGGGTGCCTCCTCAGAGAAACCTAATCAATTTATGTGGTGCCTTTAGTGAAAATATAGAAAATCACATGATATGGCAGATTTCCCTAGGAAACATTTCAACCTCTGGGAAAGAAATGCACCTCCTATCCTAAATGAAGTAGGAAGGGAAAGGACTTTTGGGAAGAAAAGGGATATTTGAGAAAAGTCCCACATAACTTATTCCCCCTCCAAAACAAAACAAAACAAAATGGTCTTTTTTCCACTTAGTTTCTCTAGATGTGATGCCTGAAAGCATGAGATCAAAAACAGAAGCTGAAGTGAGAGACTTGTTGCTTTTGTAAGGACTTGTTATCATAGCACCGAAGAAAAGGTGGTGATATTTTACAGTGGGAATGGGAGGAAAGAAAGAGGAAGGGCAGACAGGTCCACTTGACTTTATGTCTGATGTTTAATCACCCAGTCTTATCAGATATGACAATAATAATAAACCTTAGCTTTCTCTTTGGATGGATTTTGCATTTGATAGTTCCTTGGATAGTAAGAGTAAAACTCCCTGAAGAGTTGCTTTCTCTGAAGGCCTTGCCTCTTTCTCTTCCATCCTCCTCAACCCACTCCACCCTACACTTTAAATGCCAGATTCAGTTAGAAACCTCTCACTACTTAGTACCAGTAACTGGTACTCAAGCATACAAGCATACCTCATTTTATTACACTTAATTTTGTGGTGCCAGTAACTGGTACTCAAAATACAAGCATACCTCATTTAGGACCAGTAACTGATACTCAAAATACAAGCATATCTCGTTTTATTAAACTTAACTTTGTGGTGCTCCACAGATATTGTGTTGTTTGTGGCAACCCTGTTTTGAGTAAGTCTATGGGTGCCATTTTTCCTACAGTATGTGCTACAGATGGGTAAGAATCAGGGACCCATGCAGCAGAGTCTTGGAGCAGGAGAAACTGTTAATAATAACATCTTTTGTACTAAGCCACAAGAATAGACAGGAAGCATGTGGGACCTGAGAGAGGTCCCTACCCTGGAACTAGGTAAGGAAAAAGGGTAGAGTGCTGTGTGATCGTGGCTTGTTCTTTTTGTCTAAATTATCCAGCTGTCAGTGTAAAAGGTTAATTCATTTGAAACATGTGACTTCAATAATTTTTTTAAAAATCTGTAAATTACTAAAGCCTGCCCACAGAAGTTATTGTACAGTAAGAGTTAATGAATGAATCATATTATTCTGTAGTATTAAACAACCTGGGGGGGCAATTTGATATAGTGATTAAGACCACTGGCTCTGGAGTCAAAACACCTAGGCTGGAATCCCAGTTCTGTTACTTACCAACCATGTGACATTGCGCAAGTTACTTAATGTCTCTATGCCTCAGATTCTTCCTCTGTAAAATGGAAATAAAAGAGTCTGCCTCTTAGAATGGTTGTGAGGATTAAATGAGGTAATAAATGTAAGTAAAGACTTTAGAACAGTAACTGGCACATAGCAAGGGCTCAATAAATGTCTGCTATTATTACTATTACCACAATTATGTGCAGATTCTATCTTCATGTCTTTTTTCTTTAAAATACAAAACATTACTGATTTATGCCCAATCATATTTCTTATATCTGCTGAAGTGGATTAGCTGGCATTCTTCATAAAAGCAAGAGAAGAAACAACAACAAAAAAGCCTATTTAGCATTGTAGTTACCATTCCCTTTGGGTATATTTGTGTTTTGTTCATTCTTCTGTTTAGATCCATATTCCCCTATGGTATTGTAGTCATTCCACCTGAAGGACTTCTATTAACATTCCTTGTAGTGCTAGTCTCCAGTGATGTATTCTTTCAGCTTTTGTGTGTCTGGAAAAGTCTGTATTTTACCTTTATTTTTGAGTGATATTTTGCTAGGTAGAGAACTCCAGGTTGACAGTTTTTTCTTTTTTCTTTCGGTCACTCCACTGCCTCCTTGCTTGCATTCTGACAAGAAATCTACTGTCATCCTTACCTTTCTTCCTCTGTATATCATGACCTGCTATTCTCTGTTTACTTTAAAGATTTTTTTCTTTATCACTGATTTTCAGCAGTGATATACTGAATATGATGTCCCTTGGTGTGATTTTCCTTATGTTTCTTGTGTTTGGAGGTTTACTGAACTTCTTGGATCTCTGGGTTTATAGTTTTCTTCAAATTTGGACAATGTCAGCTATTATTTTTTCAAAATTTTTTTGGTCTCTCATTTCTTCAGGGATTCCAATTATATTAGTATTAATTAATAGTAAGCCACCTGAAGTTGTCCCAAAGTTCACACTCTTTTCATTTTAAAAATTCTTTCTTCTCCATTTTATTTTGAATAGTTTCTATTGTTATCTAATCAAGTTTACTAATGTGTTTTTCTACAATATCTAATCTCTCATTAATCACATCCAGTGCATGTTTCATGTCACACAGTGAAATTTTCATCTCTGAAAGTTTAATTTGGGTTGTTTTTTTTTTTACATCTGCCATGTCTCTACTAAATTTTAAACTTTTTGTACATATGGAACATAATAATAATAACTGTTTAGCGAGTCCTTATCTGATAATTCTAACATCTGTGTTGCTTTTGAATAGGTTTTGATGAACACATTTAAGTTACTTGGAAAAAGTTTAATCCTTTCACATCTTGCTTTTAATATTTGTTTGGTGAAACCAGAGCAGTGTGTATATAGGCTAGAAATAACTACTGAGGCAAGACCCTTCTGAGTACTCTACCCAATGACCAATGTATCAAACAGACACTCTCCTCTGTGTGAGCTCTAAGTACTGTTTCCACTAATCCTATCGGATGAGATGGTTCTTTCCCTGCCCCAGGTAGAGTCCTCACATGCATATGCTAATCAGTACTCTGCTGAATACTCAAGGGAAAACTTCTGCAGATCTCCAGAATTTTCTCTCTGTGCTGCTCTGTCCTCTCTAGTACCCTTCCTGCAAACCCTAGTCTTTTAGGTCTCACTGGCCTCTCATATCAGTTTCCTAAACCCAGAATTCTGCCAGGCTCTGACTGCACTGACCCACTCTGCACAATAGCCTAAAAATTCTCACAAGGCAGTAAGCTGGAGAAATCTTTGTTTCTTGTTTCTTAGAGATCACTGTTGTTTATTGCCTGATGTCTAGTTTCTTATAAGCTGTTGTTTCATATATTTTGTTCTTTTTTCCTTTTGGATTGTTTTAGGTAGAAGGGTAAATCAGATCCTTATTACTCCATGTTGGCTGGAAACAGAAGTCAGAAATTGACTCTTCATTCTTAAACAGTATTAAACTTTCTCCTTTTCAACCCTTTGTAGAACTCCATAAAGAAATTTCCTGTATAGAAACCTAGTTCTGTCATCCACTTTCAGTTAAAAAAAAAAATCAATGTTCATGTAATAAAAACACTGTTGACTCTTGATTAAAGCATTCGTAGATGATATTAGTGGCAAAAATAAATCAAAAGAACAGACAGTTTAAGCCAGTGTTTCTATGGCTTACTATGTTTTGGAGAAATACAGAGACTTGCACATATTTCATGAAAAACAGGTATGAGGTTAAATGACTTTAGATAATGATGATTTGAACAAGGTTAAATAAATTTCTTTCTTTTTTCTCAGAGGCTTTAATGTGACAACATGCACTGTCAATTCCCAAAAGAGGTATACAGTATGCAGTTTGTCCCAAACTTACTTAATTCAGAGCATTTCACAGGACTTGGTTAAGAGAGCCACACTTCAGGAAACACTGTTGCTGGATGACAGCACAAGCCTAATCAAATCAGGTTTTTCCTATATATTTTATTTTCATATCCCTGTTTGGAGAAGGTAATTATGCCTTTTATTTAAAATATCGCCTTTAAAAATATGAGACAATCTAAATTGTTAGTAAATTTTGACTTATCAAGGGAAAATGAATATTGCTTAGATTTTCAGAATTAGTAAGATATAGTATTACACAGAGCTAGCAGAGTTGACCCCACCTTCTGAAAACAATCAATTACTAAACTCTGTGGGGTAAATACAACCAATTGTGAGTCTTTTATTTGGTGCAAAGAGACTTAGAATTTAGTCTTGAACTCTTGTACATAATAATCATACTACTTTGGACAAATCAAATCCCATCTCAAAGGCTCAATTTCTTTAAATATAAAGTATTATAAAATATAAAGCTGAACTACATAACCTCTATAAATTTTTTAGCTCTAAGTATGCTAATTTCCAACTTATTGCATTTAATATTAAACAAAAGTGAAAGTATTCTTTTAAAATATAGCTTATATATTTTCAAAATCATCAAACATGATTATTTTGGTTTGCACAGGTCCTCCTTTATACTTATAACCTAAAATATTTAAAACTTTAAATGTGAGATTCATTTTGATAAAAAGTGGATTTTTATGTTACTCTACTGTCTGAAATGTAATTATATTTTAAACATATCTATGTCTATGGAGTGGGGGAGGAGGCTAATGGAGCACAGCATAATAAACTTGGAATACCTGAAAGCAAAGAATTATCACTGAGCCAGAAGCAAAGTAGAAAAACATGCTGTGTCCTTCTAATTGCTATTTATTCTCAAAAGCAAAGTTTACTTTAATATCATGAGATAATATTCCAGTGGACAAATAGAAAGATGTAACAATAATGACATCTAACACATGTTCTTTAAGAAATTTTAAATATTTACCTGTAATGGACCCAAGATAGAGCTGGTTGTATACATAAAAAAGAGACGAAGATAACTTAGAACATTTGCAAATGCAAAAAGCCCTTCTGCCACCAGTGTAGGATGGAATGCATCCCAATCCTTCCGATCAGCAAAATCATGAAACTAAGGTTAGGAAGAAAAAGCCAAAGGTAAATAACCTCTCTCAATTTAGGAAAATAGAAGCAAATCTTCTGACTGTTGAAAGAAAGCTATTTTAATTTTGTCTTCTTATAATGGATCTCCACTTATGTTTTACAGGGTTCTTTTTAAAAACAGAAATAATGTTTAAAATAATCTTAATAGAAGATTATTATGTATGTGAGGCATCATCACTCTAAATGAAGAGGTTTTTCCAGAAATTCTTAAATTTTAGAAAATTAAATAATTTTTTAAATTATCATTAAACTTTTTATTAATGAAATGTTGGCTAGTTTTCTTAAATTCCACAACACAAACTTTAAGCACATGTACTGTCAATTAATTCCCTATCACATTACATTAACTTACTCCTTTGACTCAGAATCCAGGGTTTTTCCCCCCCCCCCTTTTAAATACAAAATAAAGAGACGGCATTATTGTACTTAGACAAGAGTGATCAAATGTCCCAATTGCCTGGGATAATTTAAGATGATATACCAGTTGTCCTGGCATAATTATTAATAGTGTTCCCTTTCACTCAAATGTCCTGATTTGGATAATAAATTATATGGGTAACCCACTTATAGAACTAAAGAGTTCAATCTAAAAAGAGCAACGTCTCTTAATCCCTTTATCAAACCTTTTATGTATATATGACCAATTTTTATTTCTTAGTAATTTCATGCTCTAGAAACTGAACATACCTAACACATTCCATACTACTGATCAATTAAATAAATAGCATTTTTAATAAAGTAAAATGACATAAGATAATCAGCCTGCTTTTTCTATAATCTATAAACTAATAAAAAAACAGAGAATATTATATATTTTACTTCCTTGAATGTGACACCCCAAAAGAATTTTAAACTCAGGGTTTACACAAAGATAGTTAACACAAAATTTATTACCCCTTTCTGGGCTTGGGGGAGCCTAAATCTTGGTGAAGTAAAATTATAAGTTATCTATAAGGGGAGACTTTTGTCAAATTCTAAATAAAAATATATAGTTATTAGAAAAATAATATTAACATCACTTTAAAGCTGTTAAAAATAATAATCATCATTAGAAATGTGCTAAACATCACATAATCATTCATTATGGAATGGAATGGAAACCTTTTTTCTGGCAGATATAAAGATATCTAACACTAACCATTTTAAGTTACTTTGTTCTCATTTTAAGTATATTCAGGTTAATAAGCTAAAAGAACCTAGGTCAGATGTAAGGAATTGGCATGTAGTAGAAAGAAAATGCCTAGACAGATCAGGATTTAAATCCAGTCTTGATTTCTTATTATGTGGTTTTGGACAAGTTGTTTAACATTTCTAGGCTTCATTTTTCTTATTTGCAAAATGGGGGATGAGAATGTGTCAGTCTCATGGAATCCCAGTGCAGATAAAAAGAGATAAAGTATACCAAATGTCAACTATGGGTCCCTGTTATATAATAAATAACCACCATGTAAAGTAAGTAACACCCTGTAAACTACTGGAAAAATAGGAAACTATGTGCACACAGGCTTAAAATGAAAACACACCAGACACTTATCTGGCTCAATGTAACTCTGAGTTACATAGCTAAACATCTTAGTTATTTCCAAAATTAACTTCATTTGTGCCTTCAATTGACATAGTAAATAGTCACCTTGTTGTGAGCAACCACTTTGAGGGCAAAGGTTGCCAAGTAAAGGGAATTCATGACAAAACTGAGTTGATTACGAGATTCTTCTAAAAAGTCTTCCAACCCTTCATACCAGAGTCTTTTAATGTCTGACCAAATCATCCCTAAGAAAAGGAAGAAAAAAATCAGATAATACTTTCTTAATTCAATAATAAACTAAATAATACTTTAAGACTCAAAATATTAAATAAATAATCCTTGGGCCAGCTATAGCCCTATTAAAAAAAACATTTTAGTGAAAAGTTCTTAAAATCTGAAGGAAAATAACCTTAACTTTCATATGACTTGAAGAAAATAGCCTTAAGTTTCATCTTTGGATGTGGAACAAACATAAGAAACCAAATAAATTAATGCCAAACACACAGGGACACACACACAGGGATACACACACATGGACACACACACACACTAATGCACACACACATGGATGTGCACACATGCACACACGCACGTGTGCACACACACACACATAAGGAGTTCAGTCCCTGATCCTTTTATTTTCTCTACCAACACTTAATACTTTAATGATCTCACCCAATCTTTTTTTATTTAATTTTTTTAAAATCTCACCCAATCTAATGGCTTTAAATACCATCTACGTGGCAAAGGCTCTCAAGTTTATATATTTAAGTTCAAATCTTTCACTTCTACAAATTTAAGTAAACCTAGTACCCGGTTTCAGCCTATTGTGTTTTGTGAGTGCAAATGTCAAAGAATGCAAAAACCACTGCTGCTAATTGTGCATAGTGGGCATTGCACCCTTCCTTAAATCCCATTTTACTCAGAATCAAAACCAGTCTTTACAACGGCCCGCAAGGCTCCATATTACCTATTTTCTCAGACCTCATCTCCTACTAATCTTTCCCTGTACTATTCTAGTCATGCTGGCCTCCTACCTTCCTTGCTGTGCTTTGAACCCACAACTCCTGCCTTAGGGCCTTTACATTGGCTCTTCTTTCTGGCTGGACCCTCCTCACCCAGAGATCCATTTGACTAACTACTTCAATTTTCATCTTTGCTCGCCACCCTCCCCTGACTACCCTAATTAAAATTGCAAGCTCTTTGCAACTTTAAAATTGTCCCCCCACTCCAAATTCTCCTAACTCTGCTTTTACCTTTCTTTTGTAGTACTTATCTCTTTTCTAACACTGAACATAATTTACTTTTTAGGTCTATTATTAATTGACTATCTTTCCCCCACTTTGGGTAAGCTCTTCAAGGGTAAGAATCTTTGTTTAATTTGCCAGTGTTTCCAAATGTCCTGAAAAGTATCTGATACAAACAAGGTGCTAAAAAAATATTGCTAAATGAATAAATATACACAAATAAAATCCAAAGCAAACAAACAAAAAAACTTTCCCCTTTTTTTGGCCAGAAGTTCTTCTATAACTATATATTTTTAAGGAGTACCAGACTGCAATAACATAATTCAGGATCATTTTATGGTACATTCCTTCATTAAGTAGTTTTCGGGGAGAACACAGAGCAACAAAAGAATAGAGTGCTGTAGCATCACACATGGGTGGAGATCAAATTAGGCCAATCAGAATCACTCTCTGGCTTATCAGTAGGCAAAATAATTCCCCTGGGAAACACAAGAAACATTCTTAAAAATCTCTGTTCAGAACATCTTAATTATGCAGTACCCAAATTTTATGTAGAAAAATTTTTTTAAAACATTTGCAGATCTGATGGGAAAACATTTTTAAAGATTCTACCTCAGTATATTTTTACTCAAAATCAATGATGAAAACTGTCTAAAAATTCTAAATGAAATAGTCTAGCAGGTAACATTTATTAACTCAAATATTGTTTTATTTGGGAAAGGAGTAGGTACGAAAGCTTTCTGAGTATTTCTCATGCTCAACCTTCACCCACCACTCAAGAGCTGTGGAGCAGAAACATATTAAACAAATCCTCCACGACCATATTTTCTTGAAAACAACATTATTGTCTAATCCTAGATCCTGATGTGTGCAAATCCTTATATCTGAAACATCTTCAAACAAGAACCCTTAAACTTTAGATACACTCCTGTAAATATTAAAACATCACACTAAGAAAGATGCTTACAGAAATGCATTTATTTCTGTGAAATGCAATATTTAACCTCAAAGAAACTCTTAACAAAAACTTGCAACATGAAAACTATTGATTAAAAAAGACAGACATGAAAGTACAGTGAAGACCACTTGAGTAGTTTCACAGCTCCTCTGCAATACCCCCCACAAAAATGAAGCTACTACACTTGATGTACTGCACGTTTCCAAGCTGGATCAAAAAGAACAAAATAAGTTTAAACTAATCCAAGCAATGTGATCACCACATAACCTCTCATATACTATGTATTTCCATGTCTTAAAGGCCTTACATTATAAATATCTCTCAAGTCTGTTCCCTTCTCTCTTTCTCTATCACAATCACCCTAAGTCCAAGGTGCCATCAGCCCTCATCTGGATTAGTACAACAGCATCGATATTGGTCTCCCTCTGTCTATTCCTACCACAGCACTATCCTCTCAGCCCATCCTCCACACTATAGACAGAATGATCTTTTCTAAAGGCAAAACTGATCATGTCACCTGCCTACTTCAAGTAGGCAATGGTTTCCCCTTGTTCTTAGTATAAAGTCAAAATTACTTAACCTGACCTACAAGGCCATGCATGGTCTGGTATAATATGTTTCTACAGCTTCATCCTGAATCAAACTCTCCTGGTTCTCCCTGCTCCAGTAATGTTAGCTTTTACTCACACCCTTCTTTGTACCATTCTCTCTCTTGCCACTGGGCTTCTGAATGTGCTTTTACCTCAGCCTAGAGTAGTTTCCTCTCCAAATTCTCTCAGTTGACATCTCTTTATCCTTTAGATTTATTACTTCCTCAAAGTGTCTTTCCCAATCTCCCTGACTAGGGTAAATGCCCCTATAATATGCTTGCTCTACTAACACTATGACCTTTAACCAACAGCACATAGTCTATTTTTTATTTTTCATTTATCTGTGTGATTCTCAAGTCAATGTTTCTGATGGTTTTATTTGACTTTTATTAGATCATAAGCTCCCTGAATGTAGGGGACATATCTGTTTTTGCTTGTGCTTAGACAAAGTAGGTACATGACACTTAAAAAAATACATTTCTATAACAGCCATTCTATGTTTAATAGCAAAAAATTAAGTAAAGGATACCATTAATATTCTGTGCATTCCTCAACAAATTATCCCCTTTTTACCTATCTTGCTTTTTATAACCTAACACTACTTTTTTCTGAAAAGCTAATGAAAACAAACAAAACAAATGTACAAAAATTGATCATGATGAGTAAAAAGTCACTGTGTTTATTGGTTGAAATAATAAATTGAACCAAGCAATGACTTTAGGCAAGCGAGCAAAATACTCTTCCATGCTCACTTAGAGCAGGTTTGGATCTATACACTGAAAAAAGCCCAGAGTGACCTAATTAGCTAAAAGGCTTAAGAAGACTTCCTTGGCAAGGTAGGAAGATCAGATTAAACTGTTTCAAAGCAGAAGCCGTGCTGAGGAAAGTAAAGTACTTCC
The DNA here is from genome assembly GCA_036589455.1 of Ateles fusciceps. NCBI lineage: Eukaryota > Metazoa > Chordata > Mammalia > Primates > Atelidae > Ateles > Ateles fusciceps. The sequence goes on from JAZHEH010002014.1 coordinate 7,468,570, forward strand.
AGGAATTTTACTGGCTTAATGAACATGCATTCTTCTAGTAAGGTAGAATATGGTTAGAAAATTAATCATATTATGCGTGTAAGGGGGTGCATGTATATATACATGTAGTATCATTGAAAACAAGGTCATCGTTCTTAAAAGAGAAGAACCATAATTTTACCACTATTTTGAACAATCGGGGACAGCAGTAATATTTATGCTATTCAAAGAGTGGTAATGACTATTTTAGTTTAGTGAGCTTTTACTCACTGCTAAGACATATAAACTCTAATTAGATTCTTATACAGACTTGGGTAAACTGAATCTAACAAAACACAAAAAATATTCTTTCTTACTACTAAACAATAGGTTATAGATAAATGATATACAATTTCAGTTGTTTAAGACTAAGGAATATATAACAATCAGAAATAGTTTAAATGAATAGAGGGAAAGTGCTTCTTACAGATTCTTTTCAAACTAATATTTTTTAAACTACTCAAATAGCAATATAAACGTATTTCACATGGAAAAGAATCACACAATCCAATATAAAACCACACATGGTAAAGTTTAAATTATTTCCTAAATTAGAATATTAAATTTTAGATAAGAGTAAAACTACAGGAAACAAAAATATTAACAAGAAGGAATTATTGAACTCTCTTTAACCTAGAGTTTAGATGTATATTATTTTTACTCGAATTTTAAACATTAATGCATCATGGATTGAAGACTGTTAAAAGTAAAACTCTATTAGAATCAAGTTACCTGAAATTAACTGATTTTCAAATAAACATTCTAAAATATAAAAAGCATTTGTATAGCTAAAGAAGAACTAAAATGGAACATTGTGAAATACCTCTTAACATAGTATTTAATAATTGAAACAATCAAGAATGTATTAGTCAAAAGATAAATACAATCAATACTTTGTGCCATAGATCTGACTATTATCCTTTTACTCTATAGCAAATGGTAGATGGACAGGTGGGAAGTGATGAGGTTAAACACAAGGTAGAAGATACAGAGGGAAATAAAGAAAATATCTTTAAAATGCCATAAACAGATAATGTGATTCACCTCAAGTCTCCACACACATCCTGACACAAAAAGGGCAAGATGAGTAAAAACTGCAGAAGGTGATTTAAGATATATATTATAAAGTGTAACACTTATAAAAAAACTTTCAGAAATAAAATGTCTTACACTTTTTTAAAAACTATCATTTCTAAAGAGATCTGGCCATCACTACAAAGAAATAATTTATGGAATGAGTCACCAGGGACTCCTTTAAATCAAATTTTAAATAATGTTTCTAAAATAGAGACAAAGCAAGATGCAACTGCAAAAGTTCATAGGTTCTTAAAAGGAAAACTAATGTTATAAGTGAAGTAGAATAGTTAACTTTTAAAATGCAGAACAGTATAAAATAGATTATTTCAAAATACCTAAGTTCATATTCTTACACCAAAAAAGCACGCACGTGTTAAAGTTGTTTTTCTGTTTTATAATCATGAATAACTAAAGAGTCTGAGAATAAACAATTTTAAAATTCCATATATTTAAGAAATATTAAATAAGAGATATGCTTCCTTATCATCAAGTTCAGAAACATTTATCTTTAGTTAAGTATTCAGTGATCATGGAAGTGTTCAAATTCTTTTGGTGTGAACAGCGTAAAATTGCAAATTGAACTCAATATTCAAAATATCATCAAGCAAGAAAGAACTAGTGGGCTAAATAAAGGCAAAACCTTTCAAACTAACTTGATACTTACCAATAATCCACAGTATAAGAAGATAGTCTATTCTTTCAAGGGCTGGCCCCATTGTGTTTTTCTTATCCTCATTGTAGACAAGAGAGTATAGATTAAGTAACAGCAGGAATGTGAAATAAGATGCTCCATGAATGATAAATTTCATAAAAGGTGTGTGAATGATTCTGCCAAACTGAGATTTGGGAGCTATCAAATAACAAAGTGACAAAACTGGCCAAAAGATGCCTACTGTCAAAACAGTCATTATCTTCTTACAGGTGGGCTTACGTCGGTAACCTGACATCTGTCCAAACCAAACAGTGTTCAGGAACTGCTGGCAGTTAGACTGGGAGACAAACTGAAAAGGACATACACACACATTAAAAAGAAAAAAAGTCAAAGGAAACCTTTAAATACTGATTGACTGATACTCAAAGTTTACTGAATAAGAGTTTAAAACTCAATTCTATGCATTGAACATAATGTCCCCCCCCCAGTTTTCTAACAAGTAATACAAGCATGCAGAGGTTAAGAGGATAGACTACGGAGCCAGATTACTCAGATTCAAATCTGGGCTCTGCCACTTAGTAAATGACCTTCACCAAGTTTTTAAATTTCTCTAAGCCTCAACTTCCCATCTGTAAAATGGGAATAATAATAGTATCTATTCATAAAGTTGTGAAGATTAAAGGTAAAGCCCTTAGAATAGTGCCTGGTTCATAGCAGGCACTCTAAGTATTAACTATTATTATTAGCCTACTTAGCCATTTTGTTATGTTTAATATAGAAACTCTTATAATAATGGTTATGAAACTTCAAAGTTAACATGCACAATTCACAGAAAAAGATACCACTAACTAATGTTGGACGTCTTCAGTCTAGAGAAACTATTGATTTTAGTTACAAGAAGCCAAGATGCCAAGACAGCAAAAACAATAAAAAGCTAAATATATTAGACCTATTCTTCTTCCAAGAAAACACTGCAGATTTTTGAAAAGGTATTAAAGATACTCTTAAGCCTGCTTAAAACTGAATTTCATGTGAGAAGGAAAAATATTCCCAAATACAGGAAAAATGTCAGTTCAGGTACAGAAATTAATTTACCAAAGTTTACAAATTTTAGTTGACAAATTTCATAGGCAATATTTTTCCAATATAATGCTCACATTGTGAAGTATAACTTAAGGGTCCAGATAATTCTATATATAATCATGTCATCAGGTTTGAAATTATTATTATAAAATTATATTATTCAGGTAATCCACAATAATATTTAGTCAACCTTCTGTTTTAAAATGATTTATCCTGAAAAGAATATAATTTATAGAATTAACACTGTAGTGAAAAAAAGAACTGGACAGAGTTTTATTGCTGTTTATTGTGCTTTCGAGAAAATTTCTAATATACTATACAGTTGGCCCTCTGTATCTGTGGGTCGTACATCTGTAGATTAAACCAACAATGGATCAACAATATTTGGAAGAAAAAATCCACAAAGTTCCAAATAAGCAAAACTTGAATATTCTTCACAGCAAGTACTATGTTGAATCCACATGAATGAAATGATGTGTAGGCACTGTATTAGGTGTTAATTGAAAGAGACTTTAAAGTATATAGGAAAATGTGTGTATGTTATATGCAAATACTTATTTTTGGCAATAAAGTCTTACTTCATTCTTTACTCTTATGCTCAGATTCCAATGTTCTTGAGAAATCTTAATTTTATCCCTCAAGGTGAAATGCCTGAGGGAGAAACAGCTTTTCCTCTCACCAATGACCAGGTTTAGTAACATCCCAAATTTAGTAGTTTCACCTTTCCTCCAAATATCAAAGCAATCTCAGGTCTGATTACTGTCCTTGATATCCTTGCTATTAAATTTTAAACAATTTAAAATTGTTTAATTATCTCAAATATCTATATAATGATACTTTAATTAACAGTAATGTTAAATATGTATTTTGAACAAAAAGTTTAACTAGAAATGTTCTAAGTTGGCAGTGAAATATGGACACACATTCTTCTCATCATCAAAAGGTGGGGAAGGGGGAGGTCAAAATTTCCTGCTCTTCAATTCAACAGCCTTGTGATTGATTTAACTAGTAGATTCTAACAGAAGTGATGCTATGAAACTTCTGAAGGTAGGTCCTAAAAGGCCATGCATCTTCCACTTTGCTCACTGGAACACCTGCTCTTGGAGCCATGTACTGCCATGTAAAAAGCCACCCTGAGGCCACCAGGCTGTCAGGAAGCCCAGGCTACATACAGAGGTCACATGTATGTACCCTAGTCAGCCCGCAGAGGCTTCTCAGACCACATCCTCAAAGTCTGCCCATGACTCTCCATGGTTCCTGTTGTGAGTTCTGAGGAGCCCCACCTTCTGTGGACTCATCCATCTGAACACCCAGCTTACTCAGAGCTCCCTGTCCTTGAGTCCTCAGCTGCTGCTCTGACACCTGACATGTGAGTGGAGAAGCCCCCATCTGATTATAACCCTGTCATTTATTTCCAGCTGAGTTCCTAGACATGGAGAAGCAGAGACAAATCATGATTGCCATGCCCTTTCCTAATTCCTGACCTGAGAATTCAAGAGCATAATAAAATGATTATGAAATTATTATAAAATAACTATGAAGTGTTTTACACCACTAAGTACAGGGTAGTTTGCTATTCAAGATTGATAACCTAGACAGAGCTTACCAACTATTTAAGAAAATATTTCCCCCATTGATCATATTTAGAAATCTAGTTTTAAAAACTACATTTTCACTCATTTTTAAAATCACAAACTATCTTCCTGTCAACTAACAATTATTACTATTACTTCTTGTTTTATTTTCTTTCATTTTCTTTAGAATAGTACATTTGGTTCCATTTTGACTCCAATCTGTGAGTCCTTCAGTGATACAGATATCATTAGAAAATTGCCTCTTAGATTTTTTTTCCTAACCAGGATAAGTTTAGTTACCTTTCTTTGAGGTTTTTTAAAAGAATCACTTTAATTGATTTTATACCTTGTAATCCCTTTTTTCTATCCTTTTCTAGTATTTCATGTCCATTTTACATTGTGGAACATATAGGTAAATATATTAACCAATAAACATCCTCCATCAATTCCTCTATCAATTTCCTAATAGCTTTTTGAGGGTCAAATTTTTAACCAAGATAAGAAAAAATTCTGCCCTTAGCACCAAAGGTCCTGCATCTTGCCTTTTGTCATTATGTATTTCAGGCCTCATTTTTGTAATAATAAAAATTTGATAAGCAAGTTTTATTTAAACATTTATGTTAATAATGAAAATAATGAGTCTTAGAAGTAATACCTTATAAGTACTATTTACTAATATCCCACCCATACTATCAATTAGATATTATTATTAGCTACATATGAATATCACTGTTTAGTTAATTATCTCAAAAATGAAATTTAAAATGCATATCTTCCTGATTCAAGTTCCTAGATCATGTGTATATGTATGCATGGGGAGTAGAAATGGACATTTCTCTTAATAAAAAGGGATGATGCCAGAAAAGTCAGATTCAACTTAGTTATCATACCATGTACCTCTCCACTTTTGAGTTTCACAATGAATTATAAATAAGAAGAATCAGGAAATATAATATCTGGCACTTTATTTTTAAACAGAAATCACTATTACTATAGAAGGGGCTATTTGTAATCAGATCAATAAAAACGAACCTATGACAGACAAAACACAAGATGGAAACTTCATTATAAAGTTTGTTTCTACTACAAAGAATCTTACCTATGTAGCAATTATTTAGCAAAACATTAAATCAACATCCATGTTATAATTATAATCAATATTACTAAAAATAATAGTAACTACCATTTATAGCATACTTGCCTAGTGCTAATACTCACTGTGCTAAACGCTTTAAGTATATATTCTTAAATAATTATTAAAACAAAAGCCCAAACAGATTCAATAACCATCCCAAGACCCACAATTTTTAGGAAGCAGAACCAGGATCTCAACCCAGATGAGATGCTCCAAAGCCTTTGCTCTAAGCCACCAGACTACTGTAGAGAAAATAATTTACATATATTATAGAAAGCCTCATACCTCTTTTTGGTTATATTTGATAGCAAGTTTTAGACGACTTAAATTCATTCTTTCTTCTAATAATCCCCGTTTGTCAAGAGGCTCATCACTAGATGTATGGTTTAGAATAACTTCCAATTCACGGGAATTCCGGGCCTGGGCAAGTAAATCCTTAGCAAACATTTTACATTGCCGGGCTAGCTCCTCATAATCATTCCTACAAAATGCAGCATTCTGTTATCAGAAATGTCATTTCCATCTTCCAATTAAGCTATATTCACTAAAAGTGTTTTTACTCAGCAACATTTTAATTCTGACAGTATTACACAAAATCTGAAGTCATTTTCTGTGGATAATCAAAGGAAACTACTAGTACACGAATTTTCCACAGCTTTGGGGAAAACCATAACACAATTATGTTCCCTGTGTTCATACTAATACTCTTAGATGAGTACAGTGTTCATTTATATCTATCAACGTTTTTAAAAATTCTAATACTTGTCAACCAGTTCTTCACTTAACTCATTTTCCCTTATTCTCTGTAAGCTTGGTTTAAACTTCCTTTTATTATCTTACCTTAGCAACAGACATAGTATCTTAATGCTATCCAATCAATATTATCATAAAATTTTTAACTAGAGCTTTTTCAATAATAGTCTAGTCTATAATGTTTATGTTACTTCTAATATTAAAATAGCATTTTTAAAGTGCTAATTTAATTGTTCAAATTAGAAAGAAAGATATTAAAATGCACCTAATAAAAAACTCTCTTTCAGAATCCCTATTTCTTGAATCTTAGGGTTGAATTGCTTATTAACGGCAGGCCTAAACTAAATTGTGAGAAATGAATGAGTTTTAGTAAATAATTCTTTTAAAAGTATCAAATGCAGCTGGGTGTGGTGGCTCACGTCTGTAATCTCAGCACTTTGGGAGGCCAAGGTGGGTGAATCACCTGAGGTCAGAAGTTCAAGACTGGCCTGGTCAACATGGCAAAACCCCGTTTCTACTAAAAAACACAAAAATTAGCCAGGCGTGGTGGCAGGTGTCTGTAATCCCAGTTACTTGGGAGCTGAGGCAGGGAGAACTGCTTGAACCCAAGAGGCAGAGGTTGCAGTGAGCTGAGATGGCGCCACTACATTCCAGCCTGGAAGACAGAACGAGATTCCATCTCAAAACAAAAAAAAATCAAATACATTAACTATATGTCTAAGCTTAATAATAACTTAAGAATAAAGTCAGAAATAAATAGTTATGAGTCCCTGATGTTGGGCTTCAGAAAATAATGTTTTTATTCAGTTTTTTTCCCAAACAGAAAGGAAGGGGAAACAGAAAGATTTCCCACTGGTTAGTCTTTCTATGTAATGGGGTTTTCCATGAACTGGCTATATAAAAATATAACTTAAAGAATAAAAACTTCTTTTTTTTTTCCACTGTGCAACCCACTTCAGTGCCAGCAGCCTACGGGCACAGAGGCCAGGCAATGCTTTGGGGACAGAGTTTGCTCTGGCATGGGTTACTATGACAGGCCCAGGGGGATGGGAAGAATAAAAACTTCTTTGCCATAACTTCTCTCATTCATTCTCTGGACTTTCTATGTAGTCAAAACTACCTGAGAATAAGTAATTGGATTTATTTAACAAATGAGGCACTCCCTGCTTCTTGATTTAGGAATCTAACTGGCAGATGGGAATGTTTATCAAAAGTATATATTATTACAAATATATTCCATCTTTGGATAAACATTTGATGGACTATGAGACTCAAAAATGAAATTAATACATTTTATTAATCTAATTTGCTTTATTTCTAAATAGATTACTAAAAACAAATAAGTGGCTGTACAGTTTAGATGGAAATATAGAGAACCACAAGCAAGAAGTCCTATATTCGAGTTACAACTTTGCTCCTACTTTCAGTTTTAACTCTGTTCCTAATTGGATGCTGCTATTAGTAAAAATCTAGCATTTATAAATCTCTTCCCCTGTCTATAAAACACTTTCTATGATCACTTCCAAATCTAACTTCATTATTTTATGATTATATAATCATAGCAGCTGCTTCAAATCATGTTTGAAAGGAGTTGAATAAATTTTATTTTATATGATAAAACTCAAAACTCATACTATGAGGTTACAATAGGAAGTTCTTCATATTTAAACAGAATAATTTAACAGCCTCATACACTAATAAAGTTAAAAGTAGCAACGAGTTACATTTGAACCATGTTTTGTGTATTCATCAAAGTACATATTTTATGTCATATCAAGTTTAAACAAAATTTAAATTATCCAAGTTAAAAGACAGTAGTTCCAAACTTGAAAACATAAGGAGGTCTTTTTTTAGTTTCTGGAACACAGGCCTATGAAGCACACATTAAGTACTGCTGTTAAAGTTAAAGAAAACTCAAGTTTCTTATTGCCCTTCCAGTAAGTAGAAGTTTGAACTTTCCCAATTTTGTCAAGTCACTGAAAGAGTGCCACACAAGACATGGGGCTCTAATAGCAGCTGAATAGGAAAGAAAAGGTAGGAAGAGTTATAGGTCCCCAGTAGAAACTTTGCAACAAGGGCTAGTAAAAAATTATAATCAATTCCTCCTTCTTCAGAGGGCACGAGGGATACTTTTCTGTAAAGGAAAATCTCAAGGCTTTCTCTCAACTCTACTATTAATAAAAGCAGTTTTCTAAGAACTTTTTTTTAAATGTTTAAATTAGTAGTTTCATAAGCTGCTATTCCAAAGTCCTTTTTTTTTTCAACTTACCCCCCTAAAGGAAAATAATAGGAGTGCTTCTTTGGTATGCCAAGTGCCAAAATTACACTTAATCTTCATTTCAGAGGAAAACTCAGACTGTGTTTATCCCTCTTAATTAGTTGTACTTCATTTTTATGTTTACATTTATTACATATATATTTCTCTTATCAGAAAATCTGAGCAAACAGTGAAAAGGGGATTATGTCTGTGTGGAATGTCCTTGACATAAAGAAAGCATTCCATGTGCTTTTGAAAGATCTGAAAGATCATTACCCAAGGATGATTATAGATTCTGAGAACGAGAAGATGTGTGAGAGAGAGCAACTACAAATAAGTTTGATCTTGCTTTAGGCTGTAACTCCTACTGTATTCCGAACTGCTCTACAATGCCTTTGGTTAGGTTCAAAAGTAGGGAAGAGATTAAGGGTGGTTAAAGGGTGGCAGAGGGCAGAGGTGGAAGGAATGACGTAAGCAGCACCAGAGTCTGTTCCTTTGAGAGGGAGCAGGGTCTGTTGTCAAGTAAGTAGTAACAAGATGCAGTCTTCTCAGATCAAATGTAAATACATACAAATTATTATTTGGGTAATGAAGAAACTGAGGTTGAAGATTTGAAACAAAAGACATTATATAATTTATGATTTGCATTCACTCCCACCTGAATTCCACCTCCACAAGACTTAGTTCTTTTAAATCAGCACTAAGTTCAAATGCTCTCAGAATTGGATCCTCCTCTGTTAACATTATTAGAGCTGGACTGGCCAAACATCGATATATATCAAGACGAAACCTGTGATAAAATTGGATTCCACAATGTAAAATAAACTTACACACATATAATTAGTATTTTAATCTATAATTTTCAAAAATTTATATTTAAGTATAAAATTAAAAGAAAGAAAAACTACAGATATATTTATTACAAGTTAACCTCTGTAAAAAAACTTAAAACAAATATTTTGAGATATAAATACTGTAAAACCTTGCTATCCATTGCTTTTTAGAAAATTGCTTTACTGTCTCTTTTCATACATTCAAAATGCCCTTGTTTAATCCAACTTGATTAAATTAGTATTTTTGGACCAACTTTTTTTTTTAAGAGACAAGGTCTCATTCTGTCAGAGTGCAGTGGAGTGATCACAGCTTGCTGCAGCCTGGAACACCTGGGGCCAGGGGATCCTCCCACTTCAGCCTAGAAATTACAGGTGCATGCCACTACACCAGGCTAATTTTTAAGCTTTTTATAGAGACAAGATCTTGCTATGTTGCCCAGGCTAGTCTCAAACTCCTGGCCTCAAGTAATCCTCACACCTTGGCCTCCCAAAGTGCTGGGATTACAGGTACAAGCCACTGTACCTGGTTTGAACCCAACATAATTTTAAATAAAATATATTAATAACATAAATTTTTAATATGATGTGGATTTGATGACTAATAAATTTTTTTTTTCAGTAATAAAAATACTTTTTTTTTTTTTTTTGAGATGGAGTCTTGGTCTTGCTCTGTCGCCAGGCTGGAATGCAATGGTGCAATCTTGGCTCACTGCAACCTCCAACTCCCTGGTTCAAGTGACTCCCCTGCCTCAGCCTCCAGAGTAGCTGGGATTACAGGCACACACCATCATGCCCAGCTAATTTTTATATTTTTAGAAGAGACGAGGTTTCACCATGTTGGCCAGGATGGTCTCAATCTCCTGACCTCATGATCTGCTCACCTCAGCTTCCCAAAGTGCTGGGATTACAGGTGTGAGCCACCACGCCCAGCCCATAAAAATACTTTAATATGCTCAAAATATATAATACATTGTTCATTCATCCAGGTTATGAGTTTCAAAGATGTTTCAAATCTTAAGAGTGAAATCATTTACTTATGCACAATCCCTAGCTAATGGGAAAACACTCCATTTGCCATCTATACATTAATATTTATATTTCCATACCTAAAGAGAAAACAAACCAGAAAAATTTTACTATAGTTCTTCATTTATAAATATATAAATATAATTCTTAATTTTCACATTTAGTAGATAATATATAATGCATATTTTTCTTTTACTATAAATACATGCTTATTATAAAACATAAAGCAAGCAATTTGGAAAATGATACTCCAGAATCCTCGTCCTCCCATCACCTCCCAAAACTAGTCATTTTACAGAGAATTGTGCATGTCCTTCCTGATATTTTCTATTCACACAAGAACATAATCAGACATAATATATATAAAGGAACAGCCTGCTTTTTAAAAAATGTAACATATCATGAACCTCTTCCTCTGTCACCACATACAGATCCATCGCATACAACTGGATGAAGGTCTATAAGCTCTCTGTCAATAAACAATTAGGTTGCTTCTAAATTTTTTCTGCTATAAAAAAATGCAGCAGTGGATATTCTTTAGTTTGCATATCTTTTATGCACTTTGAATTTCTGGGGAATATGGCAGTTGTAGTTGCATTTTAAATTCTGATAGATGTTTCCAAAGCAATAAAAAGAAGCAGAGCTCATTTTCTCCAACAACTTAATTAATACTGGGTATTACCAACTATTTCAATCTAATAGAAAATAGAATTTTATAAGTGGTTTAAAATAAATTTCTTTAGATGCCTGAGCATCTTTTCATCTTTAATATTCATTTATACTGCCTGTTCATATTCTTTGGCCCATTTTTCTAATGATTATCTTTCTTTTAGTCAATTTGTAAGATCTCTATGTATCAAAAAAAGTAGCCCATTGTCAAATCAAAAGTGATTCAAATGCTTTTTTTATTTTTTAAGTCAGACACTCACTCCGTTACCCAGGCTGGAATGCAGTGGCACAATCTCTGCTCACTGCAACCTCCAGTAGCTGGGATATTAGGTGCACGCCACCACATTCAGCTAATTTTTGTATTTTTAGTAGAGACTGGGTTTCACCATGTTGCCCAATCTGGTCTTAAACTCCTGGGCTCAAGTGAGCCACCCACACTGGCCTCCCAAAGTGGTGTGATTACAGGGGATTTAAATACTTTTAATCTAGTTTGTTGTTTATCTTTCTACTTTGCTTGTAACAAACTTTTCTATGTGGACATTCCAAATCTTCATTTAAACAAATTTATTGATTCGTTATTTAGCTTATAAGTTTAATGTCTTACTTAGATACAAAGGTAATCCTGTATAATGCATTTTTTAAGAGAGCAATATTCATGCAATTCAGTTATGATCTACTTATTCAATTAATAAGTATATTAAGGATTTCTGGAGATATTTGCCTACACTATAATATCAAAAAACTGAGACAAAAATATGTAATTATGCAACTTATCCTTCTGTTTCCAACAATACGTCTACATCAATTAATTTTATCACACAGTTTCAAAAACAGACTTTTGTATTGTCCTACTTTATCATGTCTCAAGATATAGTAAGGATTAATCACAAAATGCACAGGAAGAGTAACTTCCAATAATAGTGGAAAGAAGAGGTTGGTAACTATTTGTATGAGACTTATAATGAAACACCATTATGTGGAAAGCATTTCTGACAAATAATGAAACCACTTCCTTCATTATCAATTTTGGTACTCAAAACACCATTAAAATAATAACAGTATGAAAAGGTCAATAATTCCCCTCCACAAAAAAATACATAAAATTGAACAAAATTATCCAAAAAGACTAATCATTTCAGCCCACTGAAAACTGTTTATTGAGAACTGTTGATTGTTAAAAAATTGCCAGTGCTGGATGGGCGCAGTGGTTCACACTTGTAATCCAGCACTTTGGGAGGCCGAGGCAGGCAGATCACGAGGTCAAGAGATCAAGACCATTCTGACCAACATGGTGAAACCCCGTCTCTATTAAAAAATACAAAGATTAGCCTGGCATGGTGGTGCGTGCTTGCAGTCCCAGCTACTTGGGAGACTGAGGTGGAAGAATCACTTGAACCGTGAGGCAGAGGCTGCAGTGAGCCAGAGGTTGCAGTGAGTCAGAGGGAGGTTGCAGTGAGCCAGAGGTTGCAGTGAGCCGGAGGTTGCAGTGAGCCAGAGATTGCACTGAGTCGGAGGGAGGTTGCAGTGAGCCGAGATTGCGCCACTGTACTCCAGCCTAGTGTCAGAGCGAGACTGCCTCAAAAACAAACAAACAAAAAAAAGGCTGCCAGTACTTCAGGCAAGAATGGCCTTGCCTAACTGCCTCCATCACCTCTGCCCCGTTCAGTCAATGAGGTTTGTAGTTTTGTCAGCTTGTAACTGGTATACTTGTAGTTTTATGCCAGGGTGCCAAAATCAATTCAATGGGAGGCAAAAGCCTATAGCTCCACTGGCTGAAAGTGATGGACTTGGTGGAAACGGACGGAGAAAACCTGCAGTTTTGCAAGACTGAGGTTGCAAACCAAGTTGAAGCAAGCAGTGTATCAACCAGAAACTTAACAGGGAGAACTTAGAAATGAAAAAGCCATAAATGGATTCACATAAGGCCTATACAAATTCCTTTATTAGAAAATTACTAATGTGTGGGGAACATCAGAGAGTTGGCAAAGTGAAAAAACCAAAATAATAATAATAATAATAATAATAAATGCCCACAACTTCAAATGCATTCCCCAACTAACCCACAGATTGATCAGCAGACAGTAGAAACTTTATGGGCTCAAGGTGCATTAGTACAACCTCAGCCCAAGTCTTTGGCCGAGGTATGTAGACACTGAAAGAGTGCTTAGGAATCAAAGCTAAACAATAAAAATGAGAATAAAACACAAAGCACAGACATCAATAAATGTACACTACAAGGAGACAAATTCTGTAGGCTAGGCAAGTAATGTAAAAAAACAACAAAACTTAGGAAAAAAGTATGCAGAGTTGCTACAATACATACAATTGTTTTCAAACAAAGAAATACTAGATGTTCAAGGAAAAGCTGCCTGCCTGAGGAGCAACATTAGAAGTTTACCACTATGGGGAGGGGGGATAGACTTCATTAAAATAATCCTATCCATAACTAAAAAAATAAGTAACAATAACAAGCCCCAGGAAAGGGGGTGGGTGGGAATAGCACACAGAGTTGCTACCATATTATCTAGAATGCCCAGTTTCCAACAAAAAAAATTAAGGGAGAGGCAAAGTAATGGAAAAGTATGATCCATATTCCCGGAAAACAACAACAAAATGCCTGTAGAGTGACCAGATGTCAGATGGAAATCCATGCCCCATGCCCCAGGAAAAAAAATCTGCCTGCAGAGTAACCAAATGTCAGATTTAAGAGAAAAAGATTTCAAACTAGCCATTATAAATGTGCTCTCAATCCGCCCGCCTCGGCCTCCCAAAGTGCTGGGATTACAAGTGCCGGCCACTGCACCCAGCCACAAAATTTGTTTTTTAAGCTACTTTAGAGTATCTCATTATGGCAGCCCTAGAAAACTAACACAGGGCTCAACAGTAGCTGTGAACTGGCAGAAGAAAGAATTAGGAAACTTGAAGATATATTGATACAGATTATGAAAGCTGAAGAACAAAGAGAAGAAATAACGAAGAAAAATGAACAGAGCCTCAGAGAGATACAGAACACCATTAAGCATACCAACATACTCATAATGGAAGTGCCATAAGAAGAAAAGAAAAAGGAGAAGAAACATATTCAAAAAAAAATACCTAACAACTTCCCAAATTTCGTGAAAAACAACCAACACATCCAGGAAGCTCAAAAACTCCAAGTAGGATAAATGCAAAGAGACCCACAAACACAAATATCATAATAAAAATGCTGAAAGTCAAAGACAAAATCTTCGAAGCAACAAGAGAAAAATAACAGGTCACATACAAGGGAACCTGAATATTAACAGCTGACTTCTCAGTAGAAACGAATGCCAGAAAGCAGTGAGATAACATATTCAAAGCACTCAAAAAAATTTAAAAATTGTTAATGATAAATCCTAAATCCAACAAAGTGAAAGTTCAAAAATAAAGGAATAATAAAAACTTTCCTAAACAAAAGCTGACAAAATACATTGCTGCCAGAACTGCCTTACAATAAATATAAAAGCACGTTCATCAGGCTGAAAGCAAGTGATTCCAGATACAAATTCTAATGCACATAAACAAGCAACACAGTAAATGTAATTATGTAACTATAAATCATATGTTTTCCCTTTAAACTCATGTATTTTTTCCAAATTTCCATATACAGCATTAATACAAAAGGAATTATAAATCCGTATTTTTTTTTCTCCTTTTGTATCTTAACTGATTTAAAAAGCAATTACACAGAATAATATTTATAGACTAGAAAGTAATGTTTGGCCTATAACATATAGAAATATAACATATTTCTATTTACATTTGGTGTAAATATTTTCCAATAATAGCATATAGTAGGTAGGTGCGGCCAAAGTTGTAATGAGCTAAGGAAATGACTAGAGATGGTAAAGTAATAATTATAACAATGTTTTCTTCAGTTAGTAATATTAATAGATATAATATGTATAACAAAAATATCATTACGAGAAAGGAAAGAAAATACAAATGTATCGGAGTAACATTTTTATATGTTATTGGTATTAAGCTAGTATAAATCTGAAGCTGCTGGGCACAGTGGCTCATGCCTATAATCCTAGCACTTTGGGAGGCCAGTGGGTGGACTCTTTAAGTCCAGGAGTTCAAGACCAGCCTGGGCAACATGGCAAAACCCCATCTCTACCAAAAAAAAAAAAAAAAAACCTGACACTGACTTTGACAAGTTATTATGTATATGGTAAGCCCTAGAGAAACCAGTTTAAAAAAAAAAACAAAAAACTCAAACACAGTGAAAAAAATCATTAATAAAAATGCTACATGACACAGTTTGGATATTTGTTCTCTCCAAACCTCATGTTGAAATTTGATCCTCAATGTTGGAGGTGGGGCCTTGTTGGAGATGTTTGGGTCATGGAGGTAGATCCCTCATGATCAGCTTGGTGCCATCCTTGTAGTAATAAGTGAGTTCTTGCTGCATTCATTCTCACAAGATCTGTTTTTTAAAAAGAGCCTGGCACCTCCTTCTCTGTCTCTTGCTCCTTTTCTCTTGCTATGTGACATGCTTGTTCTCCCTTAGCCTTCTGCTATGTTTGGAGGCTTCCTAAGGTCCTCAACAGAAGTAGATGCTGGCACTATGCTTCTTGTACAACCTGCAGAACAATGAGCCAAATAAACCTCTTTTCTTTGTAAACTACCTAGCCTCAGGTATTCCTTTATAACAATGCAAATAGTCTAATAAATCACATTAGAAAATGTACTCAATGCAAAAGAAAGCACTAATGAAGAAACAGATGAACAAAAAAGACATGAAACACCTAACAAACAAAAAGCAGACACAGAAACAACAAGTAAAATGGAAGGTATAAATCCAACTATCAGTAACGTTAAATATGAACAGCTTAAACAATCCAATCAAAAGGCAGAGGCTATCAGCATATTTTTTTAAAAACCCAATTATTTGTTGTTTACAGAAGACAGACTTTAGATTCAAGGACACAAATAGATTAAAATTAAGAGCTGGAAAAAGGTGTATAATGCAAACAGTAACAACAGAAAAATTTTAGCGGCTATGGTAATATCAGACTTTAAACAAAAAAGTTACTAGAGATAAAGAGGGATACTTTACAAGAATAATAGAGTTAATCCATCAGGAAGATATAGCACCTACATGGCTGGGTGCAGTGGCTCACGCCTGTAATCCCAGCAGCCTGTAATTTGGGAGGGTGAGGCAGGCGGATCACTTGAGGTCAGGAGTTCAAGACCAGCCTGGCCAAGACAGTGAAACCCCATCTCTACTAAAAATACAAAAATTAGCCAGGTGTGGTGGTACATGCCTGTAGTCCCAGTAACTCGGGAGGCTCAGGCAAAAGAATCACTTGAACCCAGGAGTCAGGGGTTACAGTGAGCCGAGATTGCACTGCTGCATTCCAGCCTGCGTGACAGAGTGAGACTCCATCACAAAAAAAAAAAACCATGAAGCAAAAACAGACAGAAATGGAGAAACAACGTGAACAACAGTTGGAGACTTTAATATCTCACCTTCAATAATGGAGAGAACAATGAAGCAAAAGATCAACAAGGAAATGGAAGGCTTAAACAATATTATAAATGAACTAGATGTAACAGACATCTACTCTATCAAACAAGAGCAGATTATATACTCTTCTCAAGTATACATAAAACATTCTCCAGATTAGAACAGACGCTATACCATAAGGGGAAAAAAAACTTCAATAAATTCAAAAGGACAGAAATAACACAAAGTATGTTTTCCAACCACAATGGAATAAATTAGAAATCATTAACAAGGAAGTTATGTAAAAAACCCACAAATATGTGAAAATTAACAACACTCTCTTAAATAATCAATGGGTTTAATAAATTAGAAAGAAAATAAAAAACTCAGATGAAAGAAAATGAAGACACAACATATAACAAGTTATAGGATTCAGCTAAAGCAGTGCTTAGAGGGAAATTAATGGATATAAATACCTATATTAAGAAAGACAAGGCCAGGCACAGCGGCTCATGCCTGTAATCCCAATGCTTTCAGAGGCTGAGGTGGGATGACTGCTTGAGGCCAGTAGTTCAAAACCAGCCTGCACAACATTAAAAGACCCCATCTCAAAAATAAAAATGTTTTAAAAATAGAAAGAAGAAAGATCTCAAATCAGTAACATAACCTACCTTAAAACAGTGGCAGAAAGAGTAAAAGGTATGAGGGTTCTTTATAAGGTGATCAAAATGTTCTAAAATTGACTGTGGTGATAATTTCACATACCTATAGACATATGAAAAACCACTAAGTTATATATTTTAAATAGGTGAATTGTATGGTAAGTGAATTCTACCTCAATAATGCTCAAAAAGTAAAGATGAAGTAAAAATTTTTCCAGATATAATTTTCAGGTAGTAGACTTGCTATACTGAGAATGCTAAAGCTGAAAGGAAAGGGTAGCTGGAATCCACAAGAAAAAATGAAGAGGAGCAGAAATAGTAATCAAGTGGATAAACACAAAAGACTATATATGTGAATATTTTTTCTTTCCTTGCATTTCTAAGAACATAAGATTGTTTAAAGGAACAATTATAATACGGAATTACTGTGTTTATAACACATTTAGATGTAATATATGTGAAAATAATAGCACAAAAAAGATGGGCAGCAAAGTTGTTATATATTTTAAGTCGATATTAACTTGAAATAGATTGCAATACACTAAAGATATATACTGTGATCTCTAAAAGAAAAAATTCTCAAATATCTAAAAAACACACAGAGGAAATAAAAATGTATACTTTTTAAATACAAAACAGCAAAGGAGTAACAGAGGAACAACAACAAAAAGATATGAGAAATATAGAAAGCAAATGGCAAAATAAAAAACATAAATCTGTCATACCAAAAATTACATTACATGTGAGTGAACTAAACATTTCAATCACAAGGTAAAAGCTGTTAAAGTAGATAAAAAGCAAGATCTAATAGTACACTGTCCAAAAAAGACTCTTAAGAAAAACAAACATACTGAAAATAAAGGGTTGGAAAAAGTGCCATGTAATCAGTAACTATGGGAGAGGCAGAATGGATAAATTAATGGAATATATAGCAATTATAAATGTATATCACCTAGCAACAGAGCCTGAAAATATACAAAGCAAAAACTGACATAGAAAGAGGTAACAGAGCAAATGTAGTTAGAAATTTTAATACTCTTTTCCAAGAAATTGATAGAAAACTAGATAGAAAACCAGGAGGGATATATAATATTTAAACAACACTATGAAACAATATGACCAAACTGAAATTTATAGAACATTTCCCTAAACAGCAGAATGCACATTATTTCAAGAGTATATAGAACATTTCCATGTTAGACCACATGCTGAGCCATGGACCTACTCTTAATACATTAAAAAGCCATAAAATCATACAATGTACATTCTCCAAATTAAGCAATAGCTTCTTGGCTATGACACCAAAAGTGCAAATGACCAAAAGAAGAAAAAAAGATCAACTGGACTCCATTAAAATTTAGAACTTTTATTCTCAAAGGATACCATCAGAAAAGAAAAAAAAGGCACAATTCATCAATAAAAAAATCAGATAACCAATTAAAAACTGGGAAAGCATCTGAACAGACATATATCTAATAAAGATATACAAATACCCAATAAGCAACCAAAATATGTCATTTATATGAAGTATCCAGAACAGGTACATTGATAGGGACAGCAAGTAAATTTAGTGGTTGCCACTGGCTGGGAGAGTGATTGCTAATGAACATAGGGTTTCTTTTTTGAGTGATGCACAACTTTGTGAATATTCTAACAACTGAAATGTACCCTTATGATATAAAAATGATATCTCAGTAAAGATATCATTAAAAATAAGTATAATTTCTAACCACAACAGAATTAAAGTAAAAATCACCAGAAAAAGAAATCTAGGAAACTCTAATATGTGAAAGTAAAACAGCACATTTTAAAATACTCCATGAGTCATGAGAATGAGAAGACAACTCACAGACTGGGAGAAAATATTTCCAAAAGACATACTGGACAAAGGACTGTTTAAATATTTTAAAACTCAACCATAAGAAAGCAAACCAATTTAAAAATGGGAAGATCTAAATAGATCTTTGTAAGTTAGCTATGAACACTGAAAATAAAATTAAGAAAATAATTCATGTACAATAGTATGAAAAAGTATAAAATACTTAGGAATAAGTTGTAAAAATAAAGAAGCACAAGACCTGTACACTGGAGACTACAAAATATTGCTGAGAGAAATTAAGTAAAACCTATTAAATGGAGAGATATACCATGTTCAATACTTAGATAATTCAGTATTTTTAAGATGGCATTTCTCCCTAAAAAGATCAACACAATCTCTCTCAAAAATCTAAGCAGATGTTTTTGTAAAAATTAACAAATGATTTCCAACTTTATTTGGAAATTTAAAGGACACAGTATGAAATTTTCCAGAAAAAGATTTTAAAATGGAGGACTTACAGCATGTATTAGGGTTCTCTAGAGGGACAGAACTAATGGAATAGACATATACACACTTAAATAATATGTAAAGGGGAGTTTATTAACTATTAACTCATATGAGCACAAGGTCCCACTATAGGCCATCTGCAGGCCGAAGAGCAAGGAGAGCCAGTCTGAGTTCCAAAACTGAAGAACTTGGAGTTCAATGTTCAAGGGCATCCAGCATGGGAAAAATATGTAGGCTGGGGCCAGGAGCAGTGGCTCACACCTGTAATCCCAGCACTTTGGGAGGCCAAGATGGGTGAATCACCTGAGGTCAGGAGTTTGAGACCAGCCTGGCCATCATGGCAAAACCCCATCTCTACTAAAAATACAAAAATTAGCCCGGGGTGGTGGTGCATGCCTGGAGTCCCATCTACTCAGGAGGCTGAGGAGGAGGATGGCTTGAACCCAGGATGTGGAGGTTGCAGTGAACCAAGATTGCAGCACTGTACTCCAGCCTGGGTGATAGAGTGAGACTCTGTCTCAAAAAAAAAAAAAAAAAAAAAAAAAAGATGTAGGCTGGGAGGCTAGTCCGGTCACTCTTTCACACTTTTTCTGCCTGCTTATATTCTAGCAATGCTGGCAGCTGATTAGATTGTGCCTACCCAGATTAAGGGTAGGTCTGCATTTCCCAGTCCACTGACTCAAATGTTAATCTCTTTTGGCAGTACTCTCATAGACATACCCAGGATCAATACTTTGTATCCTTCAATCCAATCAAGTTGACAATCAGTATTAACCATCACACAGTACATGATTTTAAAACTTACTATAAAGCTATAGTAATCAGTACAGAGTTATATTGGTATAAATATAGACATATAAGCATTCCTTTTTCTCCATAACCTTGCCAGCATCTCTGTTATTTTTTTACTTTTTAATAGACATTCTGACTGGTATGAATGGTATCTCATTGTAGTTTTGATCTGCATTTCCCTAATGATCGGTGATACTGAGTCTTTTTTTATATGCCTGTTGGCCACATGCATGTCTTCTTTTGAAAAGTGTCTGTTCATGTCCTTTGCCCAGTTTTTAATGGGGTTATTTAAGTTCCTTATAGGTTGTGGATATTAGGTCTTTGTCAGATGCATAACTTGCAAATATTTTCTCTCATTCTGTAGGTCATCTGTTTATTCCCTTGATAGTTTCTTTCGTTGTGCAGAAGCTGTTCAGTTTAATTAGGTCCCACTTGCCAATTTTTGTTTTTGTTGCCATTACTTTTAAGGACTTAGCCATAAATCCTCTGCAAAGGCCCTATCAAGAAGAGTATTTCCCAGGTTTTCTTCTAGGATTTTTACAGATTGAGGTCTAATGTGTAAGTCTTTAATCCATCTTGAGTTAATTTTTGTAAATGGTCATAGGTAGGGATCCAGTTTCATTCTTCTGCGTATGGTATGGATAGCCAGTTATTCCAAGCACTATTTATTGAATAGGAAGTCTTTTTCCTCATTGCTTATTTTTGTTTACTTTGTCAAAGATCACATGGTGGGGGGTGCAGCTTTATTTCTGGATTCTCTATTCTGTTCCATTGGTCTACGTGTCTGCTTTTGTGCTGTATCATGCTGTTTTGGTTACAGTAGCCTTGTGTTATAGTTTGAAGTCAGGTAATATAACTCTGATTTTGTTCTTTTTGCTTCAGATTGTTTTAACTTTTCAGTTCTCTTTTGGTTCCATATCAATTTTAAAATAGTTTTGTTCTAAATCTGTGAAAAATGATGTTGGTAGTTTGACAAGAATAGCACTGAATCTATAAATTGCTTTGGGTAGTATGGCCATTTTAACAATGTTAATTCTTCCTATCCATGAGTATGGAATGTTTTTCCATTTATGTGTGTTGTCTCTGATTTTTTTCAGTAATGTTTTGTAGTTCTCATTGTAGAGATATTTTTACCTCCTGAATTAGCTGCATTCTTACATATTTTATTCTTTTTGCAGCTATTGTAAATGGAAATGCATTCTCGATTTGGCCCTCAACTTGAACACTATTGATGTACAGAAATGCTGCTTGAAGATCAGCTGTTTGAAAATACACATTCAGCGGAGAAAAAAGACAAAAGAGCAAAAAGGAGCAAAGACTGTCTATAAGATATAGAAGAGTACCTCAAAAGACCAAATGTAAGAATTCCTGTGTTTAAGAGGGAGCACATCAAGAACAAGGGATAAAAAGCTTATTCAAAGAAATACCAACAGAAAACTTTCCAAAACTTGAGAAAGATATAAATATCCATGTAAAGAAAGGTCTTAGAACACCAAACAGATTCAACTCATATATGACATATAATAAAACTCACAAAGGTCAATGACAAAGAGAATACCCTAAAATTAGCTACAGAAAAGAAGCAAATAACATATAAAGAAGCTCCAATTCATGTGGAAACAGACTTCTCAATGGAAACCATGCAGGCAGGAGGGAATGGAATGGCATTTTCAAAGTGCCCAAAGAGGGGGGAGAAAAAAGCCCTGCCATCCAAGTATTTTGTATCCAGAAAAAATTTGTTATTTAAATATGAAGTAAAGTCTTTCCCAGACAAATGAAAGCTGAGAAAATTCACCATGACCAGACCCACCTTGCAAAAAAACACTAAAGGGAGTTCTTCTATCTGGAGGAAAATACAAAATACTAGTGTGCAAAAGAAAAAATGTTCAAGGTATTAAAACCACTGGTAAAATTAAGTACACAGACAAACACAGAATAATCTATTACTGTATTTATGGTGTACTATCCAGTCATAACTCTAGTATGAAGCTCCAAAGACAAATTTATCAAAAACAATAACAGCTACAGCAACCTGTTAAGAGATAGACAATATAAAAACATATCAATTAAGACAACTAAAAGTCAAAATGTTGGGAGATTAAGTTAAAGTATAGAATTTTTTTGTGGGTTTTTTTTTTTTTGCTTTTGTTTCCATTCTTTTGTCTGTGCTCTAAGTTAAGTATCATCTCTTTAAAATAATTTTTATAAGATTTTTTGCAAGAATCGTGGTAGCGATAGTATAAAACCCATAATATATTCACTAAAAATAAACATCAATAAATTAAAATATACTATCAGGGATAATCACTTAACTACAAAGGAAGACAATTAGAAATAAAGGAAAAGAGAAGTCTCAAAACAAGAAGAAAACAAGTGATAAAATGGTAGCAGTACGTCCATACTTATTTATAATCACACTAAATGTAAATGGTCGCAATTGTCCAATTAAAAGGCACAGAGTGGGCAGGGCACAATGGCTCACGCCTGAAATCCCAGCTGTTTGGGAGACCGAGGTGGGCGGATCACGAGGTCAAGAGATCAAGACTATCCTGGCCAACATGGTGAAACCCTGTCTCTACTAAAAAAAAAAAAAAAAATTAGCTGGGCGTGATGGCGTGCACCTGTAGTCCCAGCTACTCGGGAGGCTGAGGCAGGAGAATTGCTTGAACCTGGAGGCAGAGGTTGCAGTGAGCTGAGATTACACCACTGCACTCCAGCCTGGAGACAGAGCAAGATTCTGTCTCAAAAATAAAAATAAAATAAAATTAAATTAAATTAAAATAAATAAATAAATAAATAAGGCATAGAGTGGCTTAATGGATAAAGAAATAAGACCCAACTTATGCTGCCTTCAGGGAACCCATTTCACTTATAAATATACACATAGACTGAAGCTGAAAGTTAAACATATTCCTTGTAATTGAAAACTAAAAAAAGATCAGGAGTAGCTATACTTACATCAGATAAAACAGACTACAAATCAAAGACTGTAAAAAAAGAAAAAGAGGGCCACTATATTATGATAAAGATAGCAATTCAGCAAGAAGATATAACAACTATAGATATCTATGAACCAACACCGGAGCCCCAAAGTATATAAAGTTAACACTTGCTTTTAACTTCTACTGTATTGTAGTAACAGTTTGGAGACTTTAATATGCCACTCTTGTAATAGACAAATCACCTAGACAGAAAATCAACAAAGCAAGAGCAAAATTAAACTATGCACTAGATCTAATAGACCTAACTGACATTTATTAGAACATTTCACTCTGTTGCTACAGAATATACATTCTTTTCACCAGCACATGAAACATTTTTCCAGAACAGACCGTATCTTAGGCTACAAAACAAGTCTAAACAAATTCAGAAAAATACAAATCACATCAAGTATCTTTTCTGACCACATGGAATAAAACTAGAAATTAATAATAAAAGGAATTTGGAAAATACACGAACATATGGAAATTAAATAACATGCTATTCAATGACCAATGAGTAAAGAAATTAAGAAGAAAATTTAAAAATTTCTTGAAACAAATGAAAATGAAAATACAATATACCAAAATCTATGAGATAGAGCAAAAGCAGTGCTGAGAGGGAAGGTTATAGCAATAAATGCCTATATCGAAAAAGTAGAAAGAGTTCAAATAAAAAAATCTAATGATGTACCTTGAAGAACTAGAAAATCAAGAATAGGCTGGACACGGTGGATCATACCTATAATCCCAGCACTTTGGGAGGCTGAGATGGGCAGATCACTTGAGGTCAATAGTTTCAGAACAGTCTGGCCAACATGGTAAAACCTCATCTCTACTAAAAATACAAAAATTAGCTAGGCATGATGGTGCACTCCTGTAGTCCCAACTACTCAGGGGGTTGAAGTGGGAGAATCGCTTCAACCCAGGAGTCAGAGGTTGCAGTGAGCCGAGATCACACCATTGCACTCTAGCCTGGGTGACATGATGAGACTCCGCCTCCAAAAAAAAAAAAGAAAGAAAGAATAAACCAAACCCAAAATTAGTAGAAGAAAAATAAAGATCAAAGCAGAAATATATGAAATTAAAATTTTAAAAAATATGGAAGAGGACAGGCATGGTAGCTCACACCTGTAATCCTAGCATTTTGGGAGGCCAAGGCAGGCAGATTACTTGAGTCCAGGAGTTCAAGACCAGCCTGGGTAACATGGTGAAACCCAAACTCTACAAAAAATACAATAATTAGCCAGGTGTGGTGGCACGTGCCTATAGTCCCAGCTACATGGAGGGCTGAGGTGGGAGGATCGCTTGAGCCTAGGAAGTTGAGGCTGCAATGAGCTGTGATCATGCCACTGTACTCCAGACTGGATGACAGAGTGAGACCCTGTCTCAAAAAAAAACAAAAACAAAAACCACAGAAGGTCAATGAAATGAAAAGCTGGTTTTTGAAAAGATAAACAAAATCAACAAACCTTTAGCTAGACTAAGAAAGAGAGATCCAAATAAAAAAATTAAAAATTAAAAAGGAAATATAACAACTGAAACCTCAGAAATACAAAGAATCATTAAAGAATATTATGAACTACTATATGCAAAACAAATTGGAAAACCTAGAAAAAATGGATAGATTCCTGGACACATACAACCTACCACAATTGAAACATGAAGAAACAGAAAACCTCAACAAACCAATAATGAGTAACAAGATAAAAGCCATAATAAAAAGTTTACCATCAAAGAACTGCCCAAGACCTGATGGATTCACTGTTGTAGACTACCAAACATTTCAAGAAAACTAATACCAATCCTACTCAAACTCTTCAAAAATACTGAAAAGGACAGAATACCTCCAAATTCATTCAAAGAGGGCAGCATTTCCCTGATACCAAAATCATATAAGGAACCAACAAAAAAAGGAAAACTACAGGACAATATAGTTTGATATATTGATATAATACGAACATAGATGCAAAAATCCAGCAAACTGAATTCAACAACACATTAAAAGATCATTTGTCATGATCAAGTGGGACGAGGATGATTCAACATATGTGTGTCAGTAAACACAATATATCACAACAACAGATTCAAGAACAAAAACCATATGATTATTTCAATGGATGCTAGAAAAGCAGTTAATAAAATGCAACATCCCTTTATAACAATGACAAAAAAAAAAACCCTCATCAAAAGTATAGAAGGAACATACTTCAAAATAGAAAAAGCCATATAGCATACTTAACAGGGAAAAATTGAAGGCCTTTCCTCTAAAGTCTGGAACAAGACAATGATGCCCACTTTCACCACCATTATTCAACATAATACTGGAAGTCCTGGCCAGAGCAATTAAGCAAGAGAAAGAAATAAAGAGTATCCAAATTGGAAAAGAAAAAGTCATATTAGCCTTGTTCTTAGATGACATGATCTTACATTAAAAAAACCCTAAATTCTCTGCCAAAAAACTATTAGAAATGATAAATGATAAGTTGCAGGATAAAAAATCAACATACAAATTCAGTAAAGTTGCAGGATAAAAAATCAACATACAAATGTCAATAACATTTATATATAACATAACTGAATAGTATGAATCTCCAAAAAGAGTGATTTTTGCATAAAAATGAATGAATAATATAGGGTCAAAGAATAATCTGAAAAATAAATCAAAAAAGTAATCCCATTTACAATGGTTACAAAAAAAAATCCTAGGAATCAATCTAAACAAGTGAAATATCTAGGCAAGGAAGACCATAAAACTGATAAAAAAAAATAGAAGAGGGCACCAAAAAATGGAAAGATATTTCATGCTCACGTACTGGAAGAAGTAATGTTGTTAAAATGACAATACTACCCAAAGTAATTTTGAGATTCAATGCAATCCTTATCAAAACACCAATGACATTCTTCAGAGAAACAAACAACAAACAAAAAATACTAAACTTTATATGAAACCACAAAAGACTCCAAATAGCAAAGTAATCCAAAGCAAAAAGAACAAAGCTGGAAGCATCACACTACCTGACTTCAAAACACACTACAGAGCTATAGTAACCCAAACAGCAGGATACTAGCATAAATACAGACACACGGACCAATGGAACATAATACAGACCCAGATATAAGTCCACACATTTACAATCAACTCATCTTTGACAAAAGTGCCAAGAACATATTTTGGGAAAAGGATAGTCTTTTTAATCAATGCTGCTGGGAAAGCTGGATTAACTATATATGAAAGAATGAAATGAAACTAGGCCCCAATCTCTCATGACACACAAAAAACAAATCAAAATGGATTAAAGACTTAAATATAAGACCTCAAATTAAACATTGGGGGAAACTCTTCAGGATACTGGTCTGGGCAAAAATTTGTGTGTGTGTAAGACCTCAAAAGCACAGACAATCACAGCAAAAATAGACAACTGAGATCACATTAAGCTAAAACACTTCCACACAGCAAAGCAAACAAAAGTGAAGGGCCAGCTCATAGAATGGAAGACTATATTTGCAAACTATCCAACTGACAAGAGATTAATAACCAGAATATATAAGCAGCTCAAATAACTCGGTAGCAAAAAAAAAAAAAAAAAAAAAACAAATTATCTGATTTTACAATGAGCAAAAGATCTGAATGGATATTTCTTTTTTTTTTTTTTGAGATGGACTCTCACTGTGTCATCCAGGCTGGAGTGCAGTGGGGTGATCTTGGCTCACTACAACCTCCACTTCTTGGGTTCAGGTGATTCTTCTGCCTCAGCCTCCCAAGAAGCTGGGACTACAGGCGTGTGCCACCCCACTTGGCTAATTTTTTTGTATTTTTAGTAGAGATGGGGTTTCACCATGTTAGCCAGGCTAGTCTCAAACTCCTGACCTTGTGATCTGCCCGCCTCGGCCTCCCAAAGTGCTGGAATTACAGGTGTGAGCCACCGCACCTGGCTGGATATTTCTTAAAAGAAGACATGCAAATGACCAACAAGTATATGAAAAAATGCTCAACATCACAAATCATCAGAGAAATGCAAATCAAAATTACAATGCAGTATCATCTCACTCCAGTTAAAATAGTTCGTATCAAAATGACACATAATAACAAATGCAAGCAAAGATGTGGACAAAGGAGAACTCTCACACACTGTTGGTGGAAATGTAAATAATTATAGCCACTATGCAGAACAGTATGGAGGTTCTTCAAAAAACTAAAAATAGAACTACCATATGAGAGTAGTGGGGGTATGAGGAGAAGGTGGGGGATGGTTAATGGGTACCAAAAAAAAAAAAATAGAAAGAATGAATAAGACCTAGTTTTGATAGTACAACAGGGTGACTACAGTCAATAATTTAATGGTACATTTATTATGTATATTATAAAAGAGTATAATTGGATTGTTTGCAACATGAAGGAAAAATGCTTGAGGGGATGGATACCCCATTTTCCATGACAAGAATATTACACATTGCATGCCAGTATCAAAATATTCCATGTACCCAATAAATACATAGATGTACTATGTACCCACAAAAATTTTTTTTTTAATTATTATACTTTAAGTTCTGGGATATATGTACAGAACATGCAGGTTTGTTACATAGGTATACATGTGCCATGGTAGTTTGCTGCACCCATCAACTTGTCATCTACGTTTTAAGCCCTGCATGCATTAGGTATTTGTCCTAATGCTCTCCCCTCCCCTTACCCACCACCCCCTGACAGGCCCCAGTGTGTGATGTTCCCCTCCCTGTGTCCATGTGTTCTCATTGTTCAACTCCCACTTATGAGTGAGAACATGTGGTGTTTGGTTTTCTGTTCCTGTGTTAGTGTGCTGAGAATGATGGTTTCCAGCTTCATCCATGTCCCTGCAAAGGACATGAACTCATTATTTTTTATGGCTACTTAGTATTCAGTGATGTATATGTGCCACATTTTCTTTATCCAGTTGATCATTGATGGTCTTTTTGGTTGGTTCCAAGTCTTTGGTATTGTAAATAGTGCTACAACAAACATACATTTGCAAGTGTCTTTATACTAGAATGACTGATAATCCTTTGGGATTATTTTAAACATATTAAAAAAAAAACTACCATATGATCCAGCAATTCCACTATTAGATATATGTATCTCCAAAAGAAAAGAAATCAATATATCCAAGAAACATCTGCATTCCCATGTTTATTGCAGCACTGTACACAATAGTCAGATATGGACTCAACCTAAGTGCCCATCTGTGGATGAATGGATTAAAAACATGGTATAAATACATAGTAAAAAATTATTCAGCCATAAAAAAGAATGAAATCCTGTAATTTGCAGCAACACAGATGGAACCTGAGGCCATTATGCTAAGTGAAATAAGCCAAGTACAGAAAGACAAATTTCACAAGTTCTAACTTATATGTAGGAGCTAAAAATAGTAGATCTCATGAAGATAGAGAGTAGACTGGTGGTTACCAGAAAGGAAGGAATCAGATGGATGAAGAGGAAAGAAAATAATATACACGTATTATTACCACTGAACTGTACACTTTAAAATGGTAAAGATGGTAAATTATAGACATATATTTTACCTCAACAAGAAATAAAAAATTTTTTTAAACTACAGTAAGAAACCGCTACACTTCTGCTAAAATGACTAAGATAAAAAAAGACTAACAACATAAAGTTTCAATAAGTATGTGGCAGAATTAGAACCATCATACCTTACCAGTAGAATGTAAAACTGTTTCCAACCACTTTGGAAAACAGTTTAATGACTACTTAAAAACTTAAGCAGACACTTACCATATGACCCAGACATTCCATTCCCAGGTGTCTACCCAACAAAAATAAAAACACATCCAAACAAAGACTTGTATGTGAATGTTCACTGCCAAAAACTGGAAACAACTCAAATGTTGATCAAATACTGAGCATACAAATAAAAGGTAGTACTACATCCACACAATGGAATGCTACTCAACAATTCTTACAATGAATTACTGACCTATGAAATAATATGGGTGGACCTCAAAAATATTATAAGTAAAAGAAGCCAGAGACATAAGTCACCATATTTTATGATTCCATTTATATGAAATTTCTAGTAAAGAAAAGACTACAGAAATAGTAAAATCAGTGGTTGCATGGAGTTGGAGATGGAAGCAAGGATTGACCGTGAATGAACAGGCAAGAGAGAACGTTTTCCAGTGACAAGAAATGTTAGAATATTAAATTATGGAAATAGTTACACACTTTATACATACTACAAATTATCCATTTCCACACTTTAAAAAAAGACTTTTTTGAGGCCCTCTGGAGTTAGGTGATTATGTTCTGTGTAACTTTCTGGGGTTTTGGTTTAATTCACACCAATATATGAATATGGAAATATGTAATTCCCTATGTTCAAAGTACTTTTAAAACACTAATTTCATATGGTTCAACATAAATATTTGGGCAACTATAAAAAGAACTGGAGTAAATGAAGCAAGATTAGTAACAGGCAAGTAAACTTAACTAAAAAAGGGAAGGAAACATGAATGGAATTCTGTATAGGCAGAAATTGGGAGAGGAGATTTCTATCAAGTGACTAAGCCATTGATGAGACATTTCTTTTCTTATTCTTCTTCTTCTTTTTTTTTTTTTTTTGAGGTGGAGTTTCGCTCTTGTCACCCAGGCTGGAGTGCAATGGCACAATTTTGGCTCACTGCAACCTCTGCCTCCCAGGTTCAAGAGATTCTCCTGCCTCAGCCTCCCAAGTAGCTGGGATTAAAGGTGCCCACGCCACCACGCTCAGCTAATTATTTTGTATTAATAGAGATGGGATTTTATCATGTTGGCCAGGCTGGTCTCGAACCCCTGCCTCCCAAAGTGTTGAGATTACAGTTGTGAGCCACTGCACCCGGCAAGACTCACATTTCTAACCAATGGTAATATTAACCATTAAGGAACATGTATAGAATATCAAACTAGTACAGTGGTTAGCTCTAGAGATGAAAAGAAAAATTGGAATTGAACAATACTTCCCTTTAGAGATTCTGGCAATATAGAAGCATCATGCCATAATACCTAAATCTTGCAGGCTATATTATTCATTCATTTTCATACCAAAATCACTATTTTTGGAGATTCATACCATTCCATTATTCCAATATTCCCTCGTCATCACCACTGTCATTTCCTACCTCTGTGTCACTCTTGTATATTCATTGAGGACTATGGCACCAAGCTGTTTCTCTCTCAAGCCATTTTCCTGCCACCATGCCAGAAGAATTCCATATCCCTAAGATGACCCCAGCTAACACTCTACTCTCTTGGTAGATACTGAGCAAAGTGTTATAAATTCATTTGCCTTCAGGGGTGATGTTGGTAATAATATGAATAAAGCTGAGTGTATATAGGGCTTACTGGCATTCTAATTCAAAATTATAAAAAACACTAAGCAAGTTAAACAAAGACCTTCTGCAAATTAAATTTAACTGGCAATCCATTTCTTTGCTATCTTTCCCAATTCCGGTGTTTCTCAACTTTTTAAAAATTGTTGTCTTCCATTAATAGATAATAAGACTCCGTCTTTAAAGTTATTTGAAATTTCAAAATACGTCAAATACTGAGACTAAAACCGAACCACAGCAATTATATTACTGAAAATGTTTTTCTAAACTACAACGGTTCACTACCCTTTCCCTGGCCCATTAGGAAATACTACCCTGAAAACTACATCATCTCTGAAATTTAAAAACCAATTATCTCTCCTTTTTTTTTTTTTTTGAGACAGAGTCTCGCTCTGTCACCTAGGTTAGAGTACAGTGATACAATGACAGTTTACTGCAGCCTCAACCTCCTGGGCACAAGCGATCCTCCCTCAGCCTCATGCATAGCTGGGACCACAGGTGCAAGCCACCTCATCTGGCTATTTTTGTAGAGAAAAGGTCTAGCCATGTGGCCCAGGATGGTCTCCCTGACTCAAGTGATCCACCTGCCTTGGCCTCCCAAAATGCTAGGACTATAGGCATGAGCCACCGTGTCCAACCATCTCACTTTCTTATTTCTAATTCTTATTCTTATTTGAAGTATATTGGCTCTTCAAATTCTGAGAAACCTTCCTGTTTCTCTTTTTGCTAATTTTTTTTGAGACAGAGTCTCACTCTGTCACCCAGGCTGGAGTGCAACGGTGCGATCTCAGCTCACTGCAACCTCCACCTCCCAGGTTCAAGCGATTCTCCTGCCTCAGCCTCCAGAGTAGCTGGGACTACAGGCTCATCCCACCACATCCAGCTAATTTTTGTACTTTTAGTAGAGATGAGGTTTCACCAAGTTGGCCAGGCTGGTGTCGAACTCTTGACCTCAGGTGATCAGCCCGCCTCTGCCTCCCAAAGTGCTGGGATTATAGGCATGAGCCACCGTGCCTGGTCTCTTTGTACTAATTTTGCTAACTGCCTTTTCTTCTGCAGCTCTACTTAGCAATTCCCAGAAATTACTTAAGTCAGGGGTCCTTGCCATTTCGTATAAATGTTTTCTCAAAGATCATTAACAAAATCTCTCAAGCTCTACTGTTAATGTTCCAAACCATTTGCAGTTTCCAAATAAACCACAATCACATGCTGTACTTTCTGCCTAAAATACCTTTCAATTTTTAACTCTTACTCATACTCAAAGATGTATGTCAAGTCATAGCTCCCCTAGTCAGACAGAAAATAGTTTTGATTTCTTTATAAATAAGATAGGAAGTGGTATCTCAGTTCCTTCCATGACCTGGAACTTCTCTTGGATTAATAAACTCTGCCTCGAAAAAGCAAATAGTGCCCCTGCCAGCAGGAGTATGAGATAACTTCATTCATAATCTGAAGGATTTTTGCAATTATTCAGCATTTGGTAAACATTTCTTAAAAAATGTAGAACACATTGTATAAAGCAAAGGAGCTATAAGTTTGGCTTTCATAAGTCACCCCAGCATCACATTTCTTAAAAACTGCATAGAAAGAATACCAATTTTAAAAACTAACATTGTTAATATATACCTTACTGTATCACACATCTATTTATCAAAAGTTTAATGTTCTAACCTGGAATGTCGGAGGCTGTCCTTTTTGTTTTTTGCAGAACACAATGTGCATTCACAGCCAACTGCATGAGGCTTGGGTAGAGATACATCCTGTTTTAAGAGCATTGTAAGAATTTCATAGTTGTTACGATGAGCAGCTAAAATGACAGGCGCAACATCCATAGTTGTTGAATACTCAGGATTCTGAATTCGTTCCATTAGTTTCTGAAAAATATTTACATAAATGTCCAAAGTTATTATTTGTGACTTCACAAATATAATTATCTAAAGAATGAAATGAAAAAATAGGAAGGCACAAAGAACTTAAGAATTATTTTAAGGAATATGTTAAACATTTTGCTTGGACTAAATTTTCCTTTGAAACCTCAAAACTTAACTGTAATTAATAAATGCAATGTAATCATACCAGACAAAATCTTCAATAGGTAACATTCATATAACTAGAGTTCTGTTTTTTCCAACAAAGAAGTGAAAATATCTACAGAAATACCTTAGGGAAAATTGTTTAATTTTCACAAGATTATAGAATCATGCCTGACAAAAATAAAGAACAAGAATGTTAGAAAAAGAATATATTGGAAAAACAAAAATGCTAAAAATAGGGATAATATTAACATGTGAGAAAAACTATAAGAATTCTACTTCTATAGCAAACCTTATCATATTGACAGCAATGCGGCTACTTGAAAAGGGTAATAGGAAGCACTCTTCATTTTGTATAAATTTCTACACATTTTCAATTATTGCATATAATACTACCTACTATAAATGCAAGGACATTAACAATAACACAACTATTTAATGAGTTCTGGAACTGTTAGGCAATTTACATTTACCATCTCATTTAATTGCCACAGTAGCCTGCAAAACCTAGCATTATAATCCCCACGAAGAAACTGAGGCTCAGAGAAGCTAATGTGCCTGAGCCACTAACAAGGTGGCTGGGTGCTGATCAGAATCCAGGTTTGTATTACTCTGGAGCCAGAGCTCCTTCCACTACAGCAGCCCACTGGCGTGGTAAGAGCATGAAATGAGAAACATAACATTAGTAATTAAAGAATCAGACTTACATAAAAAGGTTGATTATTTTATAACTATCGTATTTTCTTTCTAATACTTCTTACTTTTTTGCAATATTGTAAAAGTAGTGTATACTTATAAAATATCTGAACATATAGAATATTAGGAAAAATTTTTAAAATACCCATATTCCTACTACCCAAAGAACATTTTCTAGTACAGTATTTCATTCTAATTCTTTTTCTACTACACTCCCCGTTTAAGGACATCTTTGGCATAAACAGTAGGTATTCTAAGCACCAATGATTAAACACAGTGGTCCTTAATATCTCCAAGACCAGGGACCCTTTTAATAATCCATAAAGCAGGACCTTTACATAGACCAGAATCTTCAGAAAAAAACATTCATGCACAGAATTTTGTATGCAATTTAAGGAAGTTCATAGATTCTGTGTTCAAGTATATTTTATTTTGCTAATTTACCATAAACATCTTTATGAAAAAAGCTTTTTCCAAATTTAAGATTATCTCATTAACACAAAAGCCCAGAAATTGAATTATGGGTCTAAAGGCCATGAACAGTTTTGAAGCTCTTGACACATAATGTTAAACTCCTTCTAACAGTTTATATTACCAATAACATAAGAAGATATCCATTTTACACTAAAGTTTTACTCACCAGTCCTGAGCATGATCACTCCCAATTTATAGTGAAAAATGAAATTTTAATTTACTTTCCTTTGATCACTGGTAAGTTTTAATATTTTCTAATATATTTATCTCATTTCCCTCCTCTTTTATGAATAATTTGTTTATATACTTATTTATTGAGGACTTCAAATTAATGAATTTACTTTAAAATTACAGAGAAACCTAAAATTAGCCCTTTTCCATCTTAGTGCATTACTGGTTATAAAGAAGAAAAATATATATTTAATCCCTTAAGAGAAAAGTGGTCCTCATGTTTCCTATGAAACATATTTAACTGTAAGATAAACACCACTAGTTATACATAAGATTAAAGTTCATAATTCCATTGTTCATAATATAATCTGTGAACTATTAAAGAAACAACCTGAATTTGAAAGCCAACTGCCAAAAAGACAATCTGGCTAGCCAAGAATACAGAATGAATTCATTGAAATGCTTAAAGAATATTACTATTATTGAAATGCTAAAAAAGATTTTTTTTCTTCTGCTTATAGCCAGTTTATATTCCCAGCAGTTATTTAAAATACATAAAAATATTTAACATTGTCTCTCTAGAAGTAATGGGCTATCAAGATATGATCTTGGCTGGGCATGGTAGCTCACTCCTGTAATCCCAGCACTTTGGGAGGCTGAGGCAGGCGGACCACCTGAGGTCAGGAGTTCCAGACCAGCCAGGCCAACAAGGTGATACCCCATCTCTATTAACAATATAAAATTAGCCGGGCATGGTGGCAAACGCCTGTAATCCCAGCTACTAGGGAGGCTGAGGCAGGAGAATCTCTTGAACCCAGGAGATGGAGGTTGCAGTGAGCTGAGATCACACCATTGCACTTGCAGCCTGGGCAACAAAACAAGAGTGAAACTACGTCTCAAAAAAGAAAAAAAAAAAATAGAAAAAAACATACAATCTTGCTGTCATTGAGTGTATTCAAATAAAGGTTGAATAATCTTTATTTGCTAGAGACAGGGCTGCCAACTCTAAGATTTAATTGGTAGTGATAATGGTGATGAATAAAACCAGTCAGTGGTTCCAGTACTCTAGCACACTACACCCTATCCTTCCTCCCAGGAAAAGAAATGGATTAAAAGGCTAGAAGATGCGACAGGTGTACCAAAATATCATAATAACTGCAAGATAAATGGCAGAAAATTGAGTAGTATTCCAGATATTTCTGATCCTTTGGGTAGGGACTATATTGTTAGCCCTTTGTTCCTTATTCCTGTTGGTTTCTTATGACTACTTAAAACTAGATGGTGAAAGTCATACTTTTGTAATAGTCTGAATGAGAGTAAGATTTTTCAGTTAATATATAATAAAGTATGCAATTTAGCAGAGGCTCCCATAGTTTTCAAAAATTGCAGTCAACAACCAATTCATAATTCTTTCTTAAAACAATATTTTTCTTCTCCTTATAGACAGCTTATGTTCCCAGCAGTTAAACTGCTTGTTTCACTGTATCATCACCAATAATGAATGTTATCATTTCTAAAATTTGATATAAAATAACTATTTTTTTCAATTAGCATTTACTTAGTAGTGACTACCTAATTACGAAAACAATAAAGAAAAATAAAAAAGAGTACAAAAAAAATTCTTAATTTGGTCAATGAGAGATGTTGACCGTTAGGTAACATTTTGTTGCATTTCCACACAGTCCCTTTTCTATGCATATTTTAAACCTAGGATCAAATTATACGTACTATCTATTTTCTTTTTCTTATTCTATTTACTATATTTTTCCATGTTCCTATTCTTTTAAAAATATTGTTCTAATGATTGCATAATATTCCATTGTACATATATGTAATCATTTATATTTCCTATCTTCTATTTTGGAAAATTTAGATTCCAAATATTCTAAATATTCACATGGGCTTTTAAAAATTACTACAAGTAAGATCATAACCAACATTTTTGTCCACATTTCTGACCACTATAGATTCCTAGAGGAGAAAACACTAGGTTAAAGCATATGAACATCTTTCTTATGACAGATCCTGCCAAAACATTTTCCAAAATACCTGCCTCACTAGTAGCGTATGAGACTATGATACTCCCTTGCTATCAATGATTTTTTTAAATTTGCCATGATAAGTAAAAATTAGTATCTTACTGTATTTGATTATCAGTAAGATTTAACATTTTGTATTTTCTGAGATTTTATGTCCTTTTCTAATATGTTTTTCACCAATTTGTCTAATATTAAGATGATTAATTTATGATATATGCTGCAAATATCTTTTGCCAGTTATTCATCTGCTTTCTAAATTTTGCCTGAGGTTCGGATTCCAAAAATCTAACTTTTGTAATAGCAAAAACTGTGCCACTGTGATTTCTGTCTATTGCTTTCATGCACAGAAAGTCTTATCACTCCTGATCACTTAAACATTCACCTACATTTTCTTCCAGTTTGTTGGTTTCATTATTTACATTTAATTCTTATCTATCTGGAAACTAACCTATATTTTCAACATTATCTGCAGAATATTTCAAACTATAAATACTGGTCCACAGTCACAAAATTACAGAAATATCAACTAAATTTTAAAAAGTTTCCTGAAAGCAATACTAATTATTCTTGCAAGTGTCTACTTAAAGTAATATTTTACAGAGTAAGAAAAAGATTTAATTTTTAAAAAAACAAAATAAATTTGAGGGAAGGAAAAAATGGCAATGGGGCAGGAGATCTATTTTGGTTTAAAAATCCAAATTAATAAATATTTAAGAGTACTAACTACTATAGTTGGTCTTGATGATCGTTTTGATCGATGATTAAGTAGTATATCAACAGCTCCCACTACTTCAGAGTCGATTGCCACCAAAAGTGCATCTGCAGACTTTAAAAAAAAAAAAAGTTAAAAATGAAAAGGGAAGACAAAAAGGTAAACTACTTCTTTCTACTAATTCATAAATAAAACTATTTTTAAAAATTTTAAACTGTATTATATACAGTAATACTGACTTTTCAAAAATTTTGACTGTACAAATAGTACATTTGCTTGTCTTAGAAGTACTTCTGTGTACCACAATACACACGTTTCTGTCCTGATTTCAAGGCATGAGTTGGT
Source organism: Ateles fusciceps (assembly GCA_036589455.1). Lineage (NCBI taxonomy): Eukaryota > Metazoa > Chordata > Mammalia > Primates > Atelidae > Ateles > Ateles fusciceps. The sequence continues at coordinate 7,505,716 of JAZHEH010002014.1, forward strand.
AAAATAGTGAATGTGTCATAGAAGGGATTATTAGCGTAACAGTGCTGATCCATGCAGCATTAAAGTTGAAAAATTTTTTTCAAAATCTTTACTCTTGAACTGTGGACCAAAAGAATCTTAACAATCCAAATCTATAAAAGAAACTGTCAAGAACTATTACTACAGGTAACGGATTGTTTTTAGTCTAATGAAAATGATCATCATCAATGCAAACAGGAGTATGGGGAGAATATATAAAAGGGAGAGCCTTCTGTTCTCATTTTTAAAATACATGGCTGACTGAAATGCTACAAATTTGACATTTATGAACAATTTTATCAAGTATAAGCCACAAATAATTAGGCTTCCAAAGCTCATAGAGACAGGAGGGAGAAGTGACTTTATCATTCTACTCCCAATCTATAGCTCATTGTGAAGCTGCGCCTTTAACAAGAGGAAAAAGTAAGGAGACTCTGAGGAAATGGGGACTTTTCAACTCTGTACCAAAGACTATTTATAGTCTTGTTGGCAACCATAACATCAGGTTTTCGGATTTTTAGGGAAAAATATAAAGGAAGGAGAAAAACATAGAGATAAACAATGATTTAATCTAAGAAAATGCCCTGATTATTTTCAATGTGTACATTTTAGCTGCTGTAATCTTTAATAACTATTTAAATCCACGTTCTTGCTCTTGGGAACAAAACTATATCATATCTTTAATATTCTTTGTAGCTGAAAAAAGTAAAGTTTATATCTACTTTATCTGAATGTAAAAAATAACACTAAAAGTGGCAGACTTTATTTGGATATCTAAAAATAGGACTATGCACCCCAAAGGAAGGGTTGGAGTCCTCATTCAACCATTAGGAATCACCTATGTTTTCCCACAGAAAAACTCCCCACCCAGATGGGAAATTTAACCCATTGTTCTATCCCTTAAAACTTTCAGGGTTCATTGAGCTGTAGCCTATGCTTTAAAGTCCTAGTATTATTATTATTATGCTTTGCAAACATTTCTCTTCAGATTTTAGCATATTTAGTCAGTTGAAGCAAATGAACAAAAAGAATGCTATATCCATTACTACTAAATATTTCATTTATGATTTTTTTTAATTTTTTTTTTTTTTTTTGAGACAGAGTCTTGAGCTCTATCGCCCAGGCTTGAGTGCAGTGGCATGATCGTGCCTCACTGCAACCTCAGCCTCCCAGGTTCAAGTGATTCTCCTGCCTCAGTCTCCCAAGTAGCTGGGACTACAGGCGCACGCCAGCACGCCCGGCTAATTTTTGTACTTTTAGTAGAGATGGGGTTTCACCATGTTGGCCAGGTTGATCTGTAACTCCTGACCTTAAGTGATCCGCCCACCTCGGCCTCCCAAAGTGCTGGGATTACAGGCGTGAGCCACCACAGCTTGCCTATGATTTTTAATTTTAACCAATAAAGCTAACTATAGTAATGTCATTGCTTGCAAAGTCCAACACCAGGCAACTTCAACAATCTGAAATATAGCCATGGATTTAAAAATAGCAACATACTGAGCTGTCACAAACTTCATGGGTATTATTTCCCCAAAGAAACAGGCCCAAGCATTCTGACTTAGAATTGTCTATAAATGATGAATATCTGGCTTTCCCAAGTACCCTTCAGATCTTTTTTGAATAAAAAGAATAGCTAGATTAAAACCAACAGCATAGAGGAAAAGGAAGAAATAATTACTAAAAGTTTACTACTGAAAAGATTAAATACCAATATAGTAAAATCACTATCAATGCACAGCAGTGTAAAGCCACATAATGTAAGGACAAACATGTTAATAGTTTCAGACCATATGAAGCAAAGTAAAATAATTACATTCTCGATTATTCCAACTACGGATGGTAAAGTTAAATTATATTCAGATACATTACTTAGTAAAGAATATTTACAATAAATCTTTCAATGCTTAAAAGCATAAGCTTCAGCTATAAAATATTCATTTACATTAAAATGTCTTATAAATAAGGAGTTCCCATTGGCTTATTCTGCACAAATTGTATGTTACTTGATAAATCAATGGCAGTTATGAAGGAAACAAATGTTTTAAATTATTTTAAAAATATATAGTTATACAAAAAACCCTCACTAGTTTTGTTTTCCAATTTCTCAGATATTTGACAATTCTTTATTTAAAGCTCTTCAATACATATACTTACGTATTTATGAGGTCATTATCTTCCTTCCTACCTTAGAATTTGGCTTTTCAACAATTCCCATACTCTTTCCTTTAAGCTCAGAGTAAAAAAGTTACTTACTTCCTTTCCAAAGCTACATTTTCCATCTTAGTATTCTATTTAATGCTCTCCAATCTTTAGAACCCTGGTCCTTCATTTGAAGAAATACCAGTCTCATCTCCCACCTCCCAGAACTTTAAATCCTTCCCTCACTCGTTGCTAACTTGCTTACTAGTTCTTTATTAACTTGACTTAATTCCACCTTTCTCTTACCACTCAAGTTTTCTTCTTCCCTTCACTGTGTCAAACTTTGTAAATCAAAGTGTATCATTTCTCCAATTCTACTGATGCCAGATTTTCAAAATGCAATTACTTTTTCTACCTTCTAATTTTTCTTCATTTCTAAGAAATAATGTTAAAACTATTCTTTTGGCTTTCACAATGCTGCACTATCCTAACTGCCTCTGATATCTTCAACAATTCCTTTGGTCTTTAATGAAACTCTTCCTTAAATGTAGATGTTTCGTTAAGAATGAATCTGCACCAGCCCTTTGCTCTTCTCCATGATTTCACTTACTGCCACATGGTGATGGGCACTCCCATGGCCATGACTGCTCACCTTATCTCTTTAGCCTGATCTCACCCTAGAGATATAATCTTCATCTGTGTTTGCCTGATGAGGACTGCCTGATATCCCCCAAATCAACAAGAACAAAACCAGAATTCACATTCCTTTGCCCCAAGCTTGACTTAGCTTCTGAACTTAATGTTTTCCTTTTCTCCTTCTCCCAGTAACCCATGTTTAAGATTTCCAAATCATCCTGGACTCCTCAGTTTCCCCCTCCAAATCAAAATATTCACTAAAATTTGTCAATTCCTCACAGTGGTCTCCAATCTTTTTGGCACCAGGGACTGGTTTCATGGAGCAGGTAGGGAGATGGTTTTGGATGAAACTGTTCCACCTCAGATCATCAGGCATTGGTTAGATCTCATAAGGAGCATGTAACCTAGATCCCTTGCATGTGCAGTTCACAATAGGGTTTGTACTCCTATGAGAATCTAATGCCATCGCTGACCTGACAGGAGGCAGAGCTCAGGCAGTAATGATCACTGACCTGCGGCTTACCTCCTGCTGTGCAGCCCAGTTCCTAACAGGCCCTGGAACCGTATAGGTCATGGACCCATATCTGCCTTTCCCCCTCACCCTTGTTATAGCCACTGTTTTTCTTATAGCACTGTTCCAATTCAAGCATTAACCTCTTCATATCTAGATTACTACAAAAACTGTTCATGAAGGCTATAGCCTTTCCCACTTTCCATTTCCCAATCTGTACTAAATTCAGCCACTAGATTCACCTTTCTAAAATACCACTAGACACATCACATCCTTTCCCAAAAATCATGTAATGACACCCCTATCTATTATATAAAACCCAAATTCCTTATTCTGGCATTCAAGGCCCTTTGTATCTGTTTTAATTATTTATTCCCACTACTCTCCAACCCAAATGTTTTGTTTGAAAAAGCTAAATCAATTCACTGTCTCAAAAATACACATTGTATATGCCTTTGTTTACATCCTTCTCTACATCCCCTGTTCCCTACCTATCTTTACATATTTGAGAGTAGATCAGCATAATAGGTAAGAGCATGGATTCTGGAGCCAGAACCTAAGTTCAGATTCCAGGTCTGCCATTTACAGAGTAACTTTGGGCAAGTTACTTGACCTTTTTACCTCAGTTTCCTCTTCTATAAAATGGGGATAATAATATCTAACTCATCCTTATGTTGTGAGGATTAAGCAAGTAAACATATTTAAGGTTCCTGGCAGAGAGTAGTAATATATAAATGTTAGCAATTATTAATATTTCAATGCTGAGCTCAACTGACACTTTTCTGATTAAGTCTTTCCTGATAGCCCCAACTTACAGTGGTCTTGCCCTTCTCTATGTTTCTAAATCATGTACGTCAAACCACAAAAGTTTAATTACAAAATAGGGTTTCTCAATAGCAGCACTACTGAAATTTTGGGTCAAATAATATTTTATTGTGGGGGCTGTCTTGGGTATTTTAGGATGTTCAGCAACATTCCTAGCCTCTACACACTAGATGACAATAGTAAGCTACCCTCCAATTGTGAAACCAAAATATCTTCAGACATTACCAAATGTCCCCTGATGGTGACAATATCATTTGGTTGAGAACCACTGATATAACAAAGATACATGAAAGCTCTTGTAAATACAAAACAATATTAAAAAAGGGGCAAGTATTATTACCACTCAACACTTACCAAATATTCCTTTGTATTATTTAATTGACTTGTAATTCATACATACTTTAATTGTCCAATTTGTCTTAAAGATCCTATCACACAGAACCCATGTTCTACTTATTCATTTTGTACTTATTTATTTCCACAATCACACCCAACCAAAGGCCTTGGACATTGATGATTGATAAAATAAGACACAGGTAACTGGAAAGAACACAGTGAACTAGAAGGAGCATGGGATTTGCAGTCAGAAGATTAAATTCAAAGCTTAGTCTTGTCCTTACTAATTTTAGAACTTTGGGAAATTCATTGAAGTCTATGAGCCTCAGTTTTCTAATCTATAAAATGTAACATCTATATAGGTTGACTATGATGTCTGAATGTGATCAAGTATATGAAAGCACCGTGTATAATGCTAAACTATTACATGTATATAACCACATATGTAAAAAGACAAAATTATTATACCATAATAATTCTTTTATCCAGAATCATCAGTGTATGAATTTTTTTCTATCCTTATTTTCTAGGTAACTGAAGCTTATGCCTTTAAGTGTTTAATTTTAAAATTTAAACTATTTTGATGGAAGTCTTCTGCTTTCATGTCTTACAGACACACAAACACACATAAACACACACACACGCACATATATAGTCTTTCTTCTAAAACAATAGGTACTGAATATAATTTAACTCTTCCTTACTGACTCTGGGCCATTGTTATAAGCCTTAATTATCATTCTAACATACAGTTCCCTAAGAGAATATCAGATATGCAATGCTGTTGACCTCTGTTAAATAGTGTCGGAGGTACCACACCTCATTTTGTTCCACTGCAGCTCTCATGCTCCTTCCATTGTCCCTCAGATTCTCTATGGATTAGAAATTAAGTTTGTTAAAATGGAACCTAAAATGAGAAAAAATAGACTCTGATGGAGGGCTCCTATAACTAAAGTTCATAAATTTAATTTGTAAACTTCATGGCAGCAAACCACTGGCTGCTCAGAGACATTTTTTACTTACTTTCTGGTTCTCAATTGTGGTCTGGATAACTGAGGTTGTGGGGTAAGCAATTCTTTTATTACTCCAAACATATATATGGAGACAGTACCACATGTTGTTTTATATATATATACACACATACATATACATATATAAAATAGCAATGTACATAGAATTACCCTACTTATATTCAGAAAATCTGCTAAGAGTGTCTCCTGATGCCACTAAAAAAAATGTGTCTCATTAAGAAAAAAAAAAAGAGGTAGAAATTAATGTGCCAAGTCCCATCATAAGCAAACCAAAAGGAAAGGAAAATAGTATTATCAAATTTCCTTCAGAATCTCTAGACTGAATTCATTCAAGACTCACACACATGCCTGTTTTTCTACCCAAAGTGATATGAAGATAAATAGGAAGGTCTATCTTAAATAGGTAAATAAAAATCATTCATCTTTAGATAAAAACAAACATGAAGTTTCAAATAAATAAGAAAATTTAATAAAACTTAGGAGAATACCAAAGTCAAACTGACAATTGTTTTAAGTCAGAAATACTTTGTTGATGTGTCTTTAACTAATATGGGCTACAGAAAAACCTGTTCCCCTGACACTTCCAGAGTATTTGTACTATTTTAGATATATAATATAAATAGTGTTAACATAGGTAATGAAAACAAAGTCATCTTTAATAAGTCATGATAATTTACCTCTATCAGATGTGGGGGAAAATGACATTTGGGAGGAAAAAGATAAATCAATTCAAAATATTATACTTTTCAAAAAGTTTTTTGTTTGTTTGTTTTAAAACTTTTAGTGGCTCAAAACCAAATAAAAGTTGAAGGAAGGGAGAAAGAAGAAGAGTAAGAGAGAGAAAGAAAGACAAAGAAAGAAAAGGAGGAAAAGAAAGAAAACAAGAAGGAAAGAAGAAAGCATGGCATATCTAACAGCACTTAGAAGTTCACTGGATAAAATTATCTAGCCTTGTACCTGACAACCGTAGTCCAAAAGAAGCTGCAGTATATCCAAGTTTTCGTTTTCAATAGTTATGGTAACAGCATTTCTCCCAAGCACATCTACGCAATTTATGTTCAAGTCACCTGAACTGTTTTCCTCCAAAATCTTTTTAACCATATAATAGTCACCTAAATAACAATATACAAACATAATTTAATATCCATGAATATCAAGAAAGAATGACTGTAAAGAAAAACTTAGCTTGTTGAATTAAAAGATAAAAGCCTAAACTCATTTTTGTATATGAAAATGTGCACAGAAAATGTGAACATTTCCTTGATGAAAACTTATACATTGATAAAATAATACATATATCAGCAGCAGACAAAAAGCAGAAAAATTTTTAAATATACAATATGAAATTAAAAATTAGTTTAAAATTAATAACTTAAGTAAGAAGATAAACTTTTAGAAGATATTTAAAGCAATTTAATAAAGGATGACCAAAAGCACAGACTGGAAGCTAGAAAAATTAGATAGAAAAGGCTTAAAGAATTACATTTTATATCGCAAATATACACAGACATTTACTTACACATCATCGAGTTAAAAATGAGATCTAGTAATAAGTAGAGGGTATTAAAAAGAGGTCTTTCAGGGGAAAACATACTTTGGAAAAGCAGTGTAAATATCTATATATTCAAGAATATGTATAGTAAAGGGAAGGATGTCTGAAAATCCTCTTCCCTCCTCCCCATCCTCCTAACACACACACACACACACACACACACACACCCCATCTCATTAATGAAGCTGTTTAGATTAAATGACCAGGGAACGTTCAACTCACAAAACTCTTAAGGCTGAGCTAGGATTAGTGCCTCACCTGTTAGGAACAGGCAAATTGCCTTCCGTGTGACTGTACCCCACAACAAAACAGTTGTCCTATGTGGGGAAATGAGAGCAATTACAGCAGTAATTATTTTCAGAAAAGGCCCACTGTATTTGTCTGCTGGCCAGATGGTACAGGAATATGGGGAATAAATCAAAAGAAAACTGCTAATAAAATAGAGAAAAAAAGCAAGGGGGGCGGTTGCTTGTTTTGTTTCATTTGACTTGTTAAACATTAGATAAATAAACAATTTTAAGTGATGTGCAAATATAGTTGCTCCTTAGAAGTCTATAAATAAACAGGAAAAGAACACACAGTGTAGAAAATAGAAAGAAAAAGAAATGAATGATTTTGTGATACAGAAAAAGAAATTACTGAAACTGGGCTAAATGAGTAAGAAAGACAGGTAACAGATTTTATTTGTAAAATTTCAATAAATTTGCTACTATTTTTAATCTATGGCCTTAAACTCCCTGACCTACACATATAACTTCTTTTGAAGGAAGCTGGGTGATAGTTTTCTTGACAACGTTATTTCCTTAGTTCCCTCAAGAAGAAAACTAGTCACAAAAAGAAGTATTTTCCCAATAGTACTAGTAGTTAACAGTTAGACACAAATGCTCCCCCAGGAAAAGCTTATCAGACGGACACTTCACAAACTGATGCTCTAAGTCACAAGTTGAACCAATAATGACCAAAGACAGACCAGTGAAAATATATCATATTACGGGAAAGTGACATTTAAAACCTTATTTCAGGTGAATCTATTTCAACATCCTAGTAGTAGAATGCTACACATAAAAATTCTGCTATATTTTCTTTTTGTTATCATGATGTGTCTCGGTGAGGAGTAATTTTTTATTTATCCAGCTTAGGACTCATTAGCCTTTCTAAATTTAGAGGTTTTTTTATTTTTATTTTTTATGGAGATGAGGTCTTGCTACGTTGCTCAGGCTTGTCTCAAATTCCTGGCCTCAAGCAATCCTCTCACCTCGGCCTCCCAAAGCACTGGGATTACAGGCATGAGCCATCACATCTGGCCTAGGCTGTCTAAATCTAAGGACTTCTACCCTTCATTAATTCTTCAGTATTTTCAGCCATTATCTCTTTAAATATTGCTTCATCTCCATATTACTTTTTCTCCTGTCAACTTCTATTAGACATTCAGTTAGACATTCCCATTTCAACATCTGTGTCTCTCAAGATTTTCTGTTTTTCCTTTTTTTTTCTCTCCCTTTCCTGGATTCTGGGTAATTTCTTCACATATTTCTTCCAGTCACTTATTTCTCCTCTAGCTTCCAGTCACATTCTTCCTTTAATCCATTCACTCATTTCTTAAAAATCTAATGACTGTATTTTTAATCTGTATTTCCAGCTCTCTTATTTTCTTACATTTTCATTTCCTTATTTTCACTTTTTCATCGTTTTAAACATAATTATTTTATAGGCTCTATATGATAGTTTAATTATCTGAAAGGAGTATTAATTTGAACCACAAGACAAGAGGCAGGACCATGGTTATGTATCCTTAAAAGAGTCTTATTTTTACCATTATTCAGAGCACACACTAACACAAATAAGCTTCTTTGAAGTCTCCATGTGCTGGTAGATTGGTTTTTCTCCTCATCTACCTCTTTGCTGAAGGTACGGTCCTTTAAGGATCCTGGTTTTGGCTGGGTGCAGCGGCTCACGCCTGTAATCCCAGCACTTTGGGAGCCCAAGGCGGGTGGATCACCTGAGGTTGGGAGTTCAAGACCAGCCTGACAAACATGGAGAAACCCTGTCTCTACTGAAAATCCAAAATTAACCAGGCATGGTGGTGCATGCCTGTAATCCCAGCTACATGGGAGGCTGAGGCAGGAGAATCGCTTGAACCCTGGAGGTAGAGGTTGCGGTGAGCCAAGATTGTGCCACTGCACTCCAGCCTGGGCAATAAGAGTGAAACTCCGTCTCAAAGGAAAAAAAAAGGATCCTGGTTTTATGCTTAGATGTTGAGTACAACTCCTCAATTTCTGCAGTCTCAAAGCCTTGTAACCTGTTGAGTCTTAGGGGCATTAGACTCAAATCCCTGCAGTACTCAAAACAATAACTCTATCCCCATCCATGGAGCAGCCATAGTGTCAGCTCACAAACTCCTGGTTTTTCAGTCTTTTCTTCACTTTTGTATCTTGGTTGTTTCCCCTACTTTCTTGAAAGTTCAGCTGTTCATTTAACTGGATGTTTATTATATTTTAGCTATCATTTCTAGGTGATTTGAAGACGAAAGGTTTCTAGATAATCTAATCAACCATACTGCTAGAGACAGAAGAGTATGAAGAGCTACATAAATAAATCCTTACGACATTTTATAAATTTCAGGTATAGCAAATAGACAAAAATAATTGCTACATGTTAAAAAATTTAGATTGCTGTTAAAAAAGAAACGGCATTACAAATATCACATATTCCAGCTTTAAAGGTTTTTTGTTTGTTTGTTTGTTTGTTTTAAGACAGAGTCTCACTCTGTCCCCCAGGCTGGAGTACTGTGGGCACCATTCGGCTCACTGCAACCTCCACCTCCTGCGTTGAAGCAATTCTCCTGCCTCAGACTCCCAAGTAGCTGGGATTACAGGCACCCGCCACCACGCCCAGCTAATTTTTGCATTTTTAGTAGAGATGGGGTTTCATCATGTTAGCTAGGCTGGTCTCAAACTCCTGACCTCAAGTGATCTGCCTGCCTTGGCCTCCCAAAGTACTGGGATTACAGACGTAAGCCCCTGTGCCTGGCCCTAATGTTTTAAAGACTATTTCTATTGTAGTTAAGGAGCTATACAAGAAAGAAAGGAAAAAAAAAAATCTTAAAAATCAAATTAAAACCAAATAATTTTCACCCCTAAAAATAAAAAGTTTCACCCTACTACAGCTAATATAGTCATGCAAATGAAAAATCACATTATAGTCACAGAACCTATAAAAAACCTAGAGTGGTTGCTAAGCATTTCAGAGAACTTTATATTTGCAAATCATTTAAAACAACGTACTGCGTCAAAAAAAAAGAACAGTCTTAATTTTTAGGATGAGTACATATGTAAAAAGAGGCCTGTAATTCCAGCACTTTGGGAGGCCGAGGCGGGTGGATCGCAAGGTCAAGAGTCGAGATCATCCTGGCCAACATGTTGAAACCCCGTCTCTACTAAAAATACAAAAATTAGCTGGGCGTTTGGCACTTGCCTGTAATCCCAGCTACTTGGGAGGCTGAGGCAGAAGAGTCGCTTGAACCCAGGAGGCAGAGGTTGCAGTGAGCCGAGACTGCGCCACTGTGCTCCAGCCTGGCAACAGAGCAAGACTCCATCTCAAAAAAAAAAAAAAAAAGAAAAAAGAAAACTTAAACAGCAAGACACTAGTTATAGAACAAGGATTACAATTCAAAATGCCTGTGTATGACAGGCAAATATATAAATGCCATTCATTTTATACTGAAGGTGCTTTCAAGAGTTACGTCTTTTGTCTTTTAAAATATAACACATAGAAAGAAGTGCAACATAACTTGTTTACTTTTTTGGCTAGATGGTAGTCTTTCTCAGTGAAGGAAAAAGAAACCATTTTCAATCAATTCCGCAGGGAGTATATAAATTAAACAACAAATCTTCTTAGCCCCCTCTCCAAAATATCTCCCATAATCATCTACTTGTCTCCATGTATACTGCTACCTGCAGTCCAATCGCCCACAATCTTCCTCCTGGACTCTAAAATAGCCTTTTAACTAATACAGCTGCTGACCAAGATTCTCTCCTTGACCAAACTCTAGTCAGGCTTTTCTGAGCTCTTCACTAGGCCTCCACCTTGGCCTACATAAACTTGAACAAAACACTAAGAGTTTCTAACAGCTGAAGACTGCATCCCTAGGATGACCCTAGCCCCTCTTAAAACACCTGTCCGGGAAAATTTAAAGCTGACATAAGAATTTACTGTTTGTTCCAGCCAATGCCTGAAGACAGGGCCTCTATCTCCCAGCCTCTGGGGAGGGAAGAAGCCTAATTTCCCTAAGTGCCATTAGCAAAATCAAATAGGTTTCACATGGACCAACTCCCCCAAGCCCTGTATTTTGTAATTTTTCACTTCCCTGACTCCACCTGAGCCCACACTCACCTGCTTCCTTATTTGCTCAATCTCCCTTTAAAACACCCAGTCATCTCTGTAAAAATTGAAGTTGAATTCAGTTCACACTGGACTCTTTTCCCTATTGCAAGTTATATTACTTATTAATACTTTATACTGTAGCACATGGGTCAATAAACTTATTCTGAAAAAGGGTTAGATAGTAAATATTTTAGGTTTTGTGGGCCATGAACTCTCAGTCACAACTACTCAACTCTGCCCTTTCAACACAAAAGCAGCCATAGACCATATGTAAACAAATGACAGTGGATGTGTTCTAATAAAAGTTTATGGACACTGAAATTTGAATTGTATAGACTTTTCATGTGTTATGAAACATTATTCTTTTTTAACCATTTGAAATATAAAATTTAAAAAACCAGTCTTAGCTCCCTTACAAAACACGCAGATATGGTCTGTGGGCCATAGTTTGCTCACTTCTGCTCTAGGCCCACCCCTTCAATCCACAGCTACAGTTATCAGTTAAAAATTCAAAACATATCAAGCTTACAATCTTCGTGATTTTCTATCACACTTAAAAGCCAAATTTTTACTGTGGCCTACAAAGCCCTATAGGACTTAGTTAGGCCTTGTTACCATTCTGAATTCATCTTGTGCCTCTCTATTGCTCAGCCAATAATCATTCCAAACCAATGTTTTCCAAAGTGCAGGTTGCAACCCATTAACAGTCATGAAATCAGTTTAGTGAATCCTAACCAGCAATTTAAAAAAATTAAATAGTGATCCCATAGATCCTTAGCAACAAATTGACTCTGGCCAACTGCAGTAGATTCTTGAGAAATACAATGGAGCTGTGTTACAATACTGATTAAGAACAGGTGATTCCACCTTTTCTTCATTAGCATCTTGTTTGATTTTATGGCAAAGACAGTATTAATGTTTATCAGTTTAATTTTATATTAACCAAATTTGAAGTTAGTTGTGAAGTGTGAGAGAATTTAATCTATTAAAACACTTGTAAAGCTTTTCAAACCAAGTTTCTGTAACAAACTTGAGTGTGGCAATTGCAACATTCTAATTGAAATATTACAAATGATGCAAAACAGAAGATTTTATTAAGAGAAAGATGAGGTAAAAAAACACAAAGACATGATCAACTTCATTTGCTGGATTTGGAAATATAAATAAGGACAATACTGATAAAAATGTTAACAGCAAACCTCAAACTGGTTTGAACCAAATTCTAAAAAGGAAAAAAAAAAAGCTCATGCAGACTTTTTACAGTGAAAATGATTTAAAACAAAGTTTTATCACATGTGTAAAACTCAGTATTATAGACCCTAATGTATTTATAATCATATTATTGTAAATGAAACCTTCAAAATTAAAGATACTAAAAAAACGTGGTATGTTTAACTGTTTATAACACTTTGAATATTTTTTTAAAAAGACAATTATTACCATAATTTCTTAGTTGCTTATGAAATCTTAATGAAGACTACTAATAATATGAATATCATTTAGCAAAAGAGCAAAGATCCACACTGCTGCCAGAAAGAAGTTATACTATAACATAGAAGGTAATCGTGATTTTTCCATAGTAAATCAGTTGATAAAAAGTATAAACAGCATATTCTTAACTCTGTTTGAAGAACAGTCAAAAGCAGTGTTTATTTTGTAGTTAGAGTCTAATAAATGACTTGAGATCCCATTCACAAGGCTGCTATGAGTTGTTTAAAACTCAGTTTGTATCAGGTATGCCGCAACACAGTCTCAGAAAGGATTTATTGTGTTGCTTAAATTTAATCTCATATACATTAGAGTTATAGATATTTATAAAACTAGAAACTTATATTGCTGGCCGATACGTTAATCTAGAAAAACATGAAAGAACTGGTGATAAAACAAATATAACCAGAAAAATAAATGAGTTATTTTTAAAAATTAACATAAGCTATTAATAATAGTGCCAGTCACTTTATACGTAACAAAGCTTTGGCATCCAAAGAAGTCTACTGAGTCTTATGATTATATTGATACAGTGCTGGAATTCTTTTAGTTCTAGGCTCCTAAAATTTATTACTTAATCGCCTCTTAGTGATAACTTTTGAACTCCTCATTACCTATTAAACTACTGATCTTAAATCTTAAATTTCTCACTATCATTAAATTTGGAAGAGTCAGCAATGAAGAAGATATTTAGAGCACTGACAGCAAGGTAGAAGAGGAATTATCATTAGGTTACAACAATACCTATACAATAAAATTTAATCTTCCTCCAAATCTGTATACAAGGTATAGATAGGAGTCTGGCTTGGGTTACATTTTTTTTAACTGCCCAAATAAAAGATTGACTCTGTACAATATCCCACCCTCCAAATCACATATAGGCCATTTAAGTTACATTGAGCACTTGCTTCTTCCCTTCAGACAGATATATTTCATACAAACATACGTTTCCTTACTTCTCACTAGAGCACAAGAGAGCATCTCCATTACAGAATATTCTCCCAAAGGAGAGGAATGTAGTCAGTACTTTCTTGATAAAGCACTTTCCCTGTGCCTTAACACAATTAAGAGCTTGACAAGTATAGTTTGATGGTGACTTAGAAAAAGAGCAGCAAAGTTGTGCAATCACTATAAAGAACTACCAGTATTATAGAACTACCAGGCAGCTAGCTGCTGAATTACTAGCCTGTTAAATTATCCACTAAGATTTTTGCAATTTGAGTCTTTTGTTGCCGTTGTTAAAGTAACCCTGAACCATTCCCTATGGCAACATTTCTCAACTAGTACATTCTAAAACTTTGGTTATTTGAAAAGCTTTCCTATATAAAGTACATAAATACTGTGCCTATGATGATTTGTGAAGCGTTTATAGAATGTTGCCTACAATACCCTCTTCACCTCTCATTTCTGCAAAGTTTTTTCCTCACAGCAAGCACATACCTCCTTACATTAGGTACCCCTTGTCAACATAACACTTCACACCAGTACCCAGTACTCTGCATTTTTTCCCCACCACCATCCTTTCTAACACCACACTTCAAAATCTCTTCTCAAATAGGTAAACATTTTTTAAAAGGCCCATTATATATAAATAAAGTGTTCAAAAAACAGTAGCTTAATATTACTTCTCTCAGAAATGTTGCACTTTTTTCTTCTGACTCTGGCTTCTTTCTGGAGTTGTTGCACATTTTTAAAGCATCCTTAGCCCAAAGATACACAAAGTTTATGTAGAAATCAGTCACCAGGCCAGACACGGTGGCTCACGCCTGTAATCCCAGCACTTTGGGAAGCCGAGGTGGGTGGATCACCTGAGGTCAAGAGTTTCAGAGCAGCCTGGCCAATATGGTGCAACCCCATCTCAAGTAAAAATACAAAAAATTACCCAGGCGTGGTGGTGGATGCCTATAATTCCAGCTACTTGGGAGGCTGAGGCAGGAGAATCACTTGAACCCGGGAGGTGGAGGTTGCAGTGAACCGAGATTGCACCACTGCACTCCAGCCTGTGCAACAAGAAACTCCGTCTCAGAAAAGAAAAAGAAATTCAGTCGTCAAAACATCTTTCCTTACAATACAGCAAATCTTACCACTAAGGTGACGCAGGACACTGAGACTAGGCTGAGCCCAGTGATAAAGGTGAAAATCTGCCCTCTCCATACCTTCCCCTAACCTCATGCGGAAATTTCAAGAAGGGACTTCTGACTCATTAACTGCAAATCAGATTTCCTGAAAATACTCTCCTTGGAGAGTTGGCAGGGACTGAATCTTTTCATATTTTCTTGCCTGCACATGAACTGATTACTGATCATCAGCACATTAAACAGTAGATTTATATTTGTAAATATATACTAAAAGCTACCATCTACTCAACAGTTTTTTTAAAAAAGAGGAAAATTAACATGAACTACACTTAATTTAGGTGTTTTCTAAATAGACGTATTTACCCTTTCTGTTGTCAGCAGACCTTAGGGATACCATAGGTGTCTACAAATAAAAGAGGCTTATTATGACACTAATTCTCAATGAGGGAGGACAAAGGCATGGCCGTAAGAATCACTACCTAATTTTTCATAAAACAACATATTTATAGTCAGCTCTTGTTTCAATTAAGTTTTACCTCTGAATTACAGCATTCTATCTCTAAAAAGAACATGAGTGTACTTTCTGAGAATTTCATCTGGGGGGGGCTAGCCTTCTCTTTATATATTGCCTGGCGCAGGAACTTTCAGTTAACTTTTTCCTTTACAAAGAAAGGATTCAGTGTTACCTTTGAAATGATCCTCATCCGCTGTGAAGATCAGTAACAGCCATTACTAAGTAGCTACAACCTGGATCAGCAGTTGCCTAAATCTACCAAACTTATTTACATAAAAGCCAGCTATCACAAACTATTTCTCTTTCCTACATTTTTTGTGTACTCTTTAATCTGTACACATCTTCAAAAGGCCACCCATCCACTAACATACACATATCCATCTCATCTCCACAATTTTTGCTTTAGGAATTCCTAAATTTTCCGTAAGAAGAGTAATGTTATGAACATTTTGCATAAGTAGAATAAGAATGCTACATGAAAAGAATGAGACACTCTAGAACACCATAGATACTCTAGAGCTGATTTGCTCTCGTGCTACTAAAGCACCATGCTTGCTTTTTACCCTTTTTTATTGAACAAATGTAATACACAGAAATCAAGGTTTATAAAGCATCCATACAAAGAAAATTTAATTTCAACTAGTATGTCCAAATATGGATGTGTCTTTTCTAACACAAATGATGTTTACTATTCAACTAAAACCAGATCTATATAACACAGTGGTTAAGCGTGCAGGCCCAAGATAAATGCCAGTTCTACTACTTTCTAACCAATGTAACCTTGGGGAAAGTAATTTTAAAATTTTGCTATGCCTCATTTTCCTAATCTACAAATTGAGGACAACAACAGATCTGGCTCATACAGTTGTGGGGCTTAAATGAAATCCTCTATGAAAAGCATGAACACTCTACCCCAATAGCTGCTTTAGTAAATGCCATTTGGTCTGAGGAAAGCCCCAGTCTAATGGTGAAAGCCATAGCTACTTCAGGAAATTGTTCACTTTTAGATTGGTTTGGGTAACATTTTTAAAAGTTTGACAATATTGGTGAATACAAACATGTCATCAAAAGAATATTCCTATAACTCAAAATTACTTTTTAAATGTAAATGTATCCAATAAGTATGTATAAGAATTATGCTATTTTTCCAAATCTAACTCAAGAAGTTGTTTCTGGAACAGAAAATTCCTTTTAGCTCACTTGTTTTTAAAACTTCTAATTTATTTATGGGGAAAATATGCCGATTTAGTTTCCACCCTACCCCCCCAAAGCCAAGTTCCTCATCTCAATTATGTTATAAAATAAAAAACTGACAAAGAATATCAAGGTATTTCAGCTGGTACTACTAAATACATACATAGCTATACAACTATCATGAATTAAAACTCTTTGAGGTATGTCATGCAATAATCCTGAATATACACACTGTACAAATACTTGCTCAACCATACTCCATTGATATTTCTCTGTCCTCAGTTTGACAGGAATATCAAATTACCCTTCTTGACATACTTTCTGTTTGCTTTAAAATAACCATTGCACAGTGAGCTGGAATACATGAAGCCAGCACTTACTCATTTTAGTACAACACAATCTTTTCCCCTTCCTGTCTCAGAGAACTTTTGAGGGAGAAGAACTCAGGCAAGCCACTCCAGCAATACTAAATAATTTTACATAATCTGCAGACTCCAATTTTGTGACGTTATAGATATATATCCTGTTTCTTTACATTTCAAAGACTGCTCAAAGTTGTGTCCATGGTGGACTTTAACAATATTATTAATATTGCTTTTATAATATTATTTAATATTACACAAGAACATAAAAGTGGCTTAACAACAGACATAGGTGGACTTTGTTTATATGTCAATGTGTTTTCAAAAAATCGTGTAAATAAAATCCTATTTCAAAAGCAGGAAGAGAGGTTAGGGAGACTGTCATTTGTTAATTACACATTCACACATACATACAAACAAACAAAAATCCTCTGTAGTTCCTCTTTTCATAGTGTAAACTGCCCTTTGGGTTTGTTTCGGAAGTTTTCATGGTTCTAACATAATTTTCCTAAGTATATAGCCATATAAATTTGGAAACAAAAATTTTAGTGCTTTTTTTCATGTAGAAAATAAAAGCAGTCTTAGGGCAACCAATTTCCTATTCCTTTTATTACATGCATCACTACAAAGCACGATTGCGTGACATGGCTTTAATATGGCCATAAAAATGATTAACTTCTAGACTAAAAAAAAGGAAAACGCGCTAAATATATTCCACATATTTTTGCCCTGTAATTCCTGTAATTATTTTTAACTATATCTCCCAAAGAAAGATCGGGGAGCAATAAATCTTTCTCTCCAATAAAAAGCACGAACAATCAAAGGCGTTCCATAAGTTTGGAGAAAGTTTTGGGAACTAAGGCAGAATTTCTCCCGTTCTGTCCTTACTTCATGTATCTCCACCTAGGATATTCAGATACTAATGCCAGTCAACAGTCACTGGCTAAAGCACTGGGCAGGTGAAGCTAAATAATAGAAGGTCTGGTTTTGTTTTTAAGAAAAACAAAAACTGGTGATGAACACTCTCCACAGGAGACATCCTAAGATAAGGTCACGGAATTTTCGGACTGGAGGGTCGGCTCCCAGAAAGAATGAACTGCGACTGGGAGAGAGACCAGGTCATTCACGCGGTCAGTGACAGGGCCGGCGCTAAAACGCTGGGGTCGGGGCTCCCACGGCGCTACCTAAACACCGTACCTCAAGGCCAGAGCCGCCCCCCAAGGTGCCGCGCTCCGAGGGCGCAGCCCCAGCTCCACTCGCCCGCCAGCTCCACACTCACAGGGCAGAGGCGGTGAGGAGAAGCCCGTGTGAGGCAGCGGGTGAGGCGGGAAGACACTCGGCGCCTGAGACAGAGGGAGTGCCCCGAGTAAGTTGAGGCGGGGGAGAGGACGAAAGGTCTGGAGGGCAGGGGCGTCCAGAGGCGGAGAAAGGGGCCTAGCTCTCACCCTTGTCGCACGCCAGCAAGAAAAGCTTCTCATTCAGCGTATTCTCCTCCTTCACCTCCCGCACATCCTTCAGCGCCATCACCTCGTTCGGCGACGAAGAGGATGGAGAGGAAGGCAGGGAGGAGGAGGAGGCGCCCGAGAGGTCCGCGCTCGGGTACAGGGCCGCCATCATCGCGGCCCATGAAGGGGGCAGGCCAGGAGACGGGGGCGGGGCCCCGCCGGCCCCGACCCCGACCCGAGCCACGCCCCAGGGCTGGAAAAGGATGAGTCGTTCCCACGGCCGCCTCTGCTCGCGGCCCGTTGGCCCCGAAGACCGTCGCCTCGCCTGCGAGCCAGCACTCGCCCTCCACGGACAGCCCCAGGTTGGTGGCGGCGCATGCGCGGCCCCGGGGCCAGCGACCCCTCCCCAGTCGCCTGCGACCCGGCCGAGCCGGTCCGCGCCCGTCCGGGGACGACAGTGTGGCGCGCGCCAGGGCGGCAGCCGAGCACGGGGCCGTGCCAGGAGTCGCAGTGGCCGCGCAGAGGGCGGCCTAGCCCGGGAAGAGGACGAGAGATCTGTGGGAGAGGAGCTCCGAGAGGCGCTTCTGCGCACGTTGGGCTCCAGGGCTGTGGGAACCGCTGGCCCAGCTGCGCTCCGAGATGTTCGTGACTCTGTCCTCACGTCATCCTCTGCTCTTCTATAGCGACGACACCAGGGCGGAGCCTGAGGCAAGGGTGGGCTCCGGTGGGCGGGGCCTGAGGCAAGGGCGGGCTTGGGTGGGCGGGGCCTGCGGTGGGGACTCAGCGCGCGGGGCTCGTGGAGCCGGCTGCAGCTTCCTTCGCTCAGCTGAGGTGAACCAGCTACAGTCTTCCCTTTCCACACCCAGGGTACTGGTTTAAGGTAATTAAGAAAATATGGAGCAGTATGCTAATTGAGTCTCTGACGACTTAATGTTTAGGCGAAACCCTTTGTGGAATTGTCCAGCTGTTTCATGTTCTGGTGCACTATGTTAAAGCACAATGGAGAGGCCCGCCACGCCACCAGACTCGTGGGTTTGTATGTTGTACTCATTTTAGGCTAGAAATGAACTCTCATTTATAATGGATATATAGATTATATCATTATATTATATATAAAGAATTTATACAAATATATAAATTTTTATTTACATATTTTTCCATAGGTTTTTGGGGAACAGGTGGTGTTTGGTTACATTAGTTCTTTATTGATGATTTGTGAGATTCTGGTGCACCCATCACCCGAGGAGTATACATTGAACCTAATTTGTAGTCTTTTATTCCTCACCCCCTTCCCAGCCTTTCTCCCTGAGTCGCCAAAGTCCACTGTGTCATTCTTATGCCTTTGCATCCTCAAAACTTAGCTCCCACGTATGAGTGGGAATATGTGATGTTTGGTTTTCCATTCCTGAGTTACTTCACAAAGAATAAGTCTCCAATCCATCCAGGTTGCTGCCAATGCCATTTATTCATTCCTTTTTATGGCTGAGTAGTATTCCATCTCATATATATCAGTTTTTTTTTTTATCTACTCACTGATTGGTGGGCATTTGGGCTGTTTCCACATTTTTGCAATTGCGAATTGTGCTGCTGTAAATATGCATGTGCAAGTATTTTTTTCGTGTAATGACTTAATTTCCTCTGGGTAGATACCTAGTAGTGGGATTGCTGGATCAAATGGTAGTTCTACTTTTAGTTCTTTAAGGAATCTCCACACTGTTTTCGATAGTGGTTGTACTAGTTTCCATTCCCATCAGCAGTGTAGAAGTGTTCCCCTTTTACCACATCCACACTAACATATATTATTTTTTTATTTTGTGATTATGGCCATTCTTATGGGAGTAGGGTGGTATCGCATTGTGGTTTTGACTTGCAATTCCCTGATTATTAGTGATGTTGAGCATTTTTTCATGTTTGTTGGCCATTTGTATATTTTCTTTTGAGAATTGTCTTCATGTTTTGGGGGGGTTTTTGTTGTTTTTTTCTGTTTGGTTGGGTTTTTTTTTTTTTTTTTTTTTTTTTTGAGACAGATTCTTGCTCTTGTTGTCCAGGCTGGAGTGCAATGGCATGACCTCAGCTCACCACAACCTCTGCCTCCGGAGTTCAAGGGATTGTCCTGCCTCAGCCTCCTGAGTAGCTGATATTACAGTCATGCACCACCACATTCGGCTAATTTAGTATTTTTAGTAGAGACGGGGTTTCTCTATGTTGGTCAGGCTGGTCTCCAACTCCCAACCTCAGGTGATGGGCCCGCCTTGGTGTCCCAAAGTGCTGGGATTACAGGTGTGAGCCACCATGCCTGGCCCTATTCATGTTTTTAGCCCACTTTTTGTTGGGATTGTTTGTTTTTTTTCTCGCTGATTTATTTGAGTTCGTTGTAGATTCTGGATATTTCCTTTGTCAGATGTATAGATTGTGAAGATTTTCTCTCACTCTGTGGGTTGTCTGTTTACTCTGCTGATTGTTCCCTTTGCGGTGCAAAAGTTCTTTCATTTAATTAAGTCCAAGCTATTTATCTTTCTTTTCATTGCATTTGCTTTTGGGTTTTTGGTCATGAAATCCTTGCCTAAGCCAATGTCTACAAGGGGTTTTCCGATGTTATCTTCTAGAATTTTTATAGTTTCTGGTCTTAGATTTAAGTTCTTGATCCATCTTGAGTTTATTTTTGTATAAGGTGAGAGATGAGGATCCAGTTTTTTCTCTTACATGTGGCTTGCCGATTATCCCAGCACCATTTGTTGAATAGGGTGTGCTTTCCCCAACTTTATGTTTTTGTTTGCTTTGTCGAAGATCAGTTGGCTGTAAGTATTTAGGTTTATTTCTGGGTTCTCTATTCTGTTCCATTGGTCTGTGTGCCTATTTTTATACCAGTACCATGCTGTTTTGGTGACAATGGCTTTATAGTGTAGTGAAATCAGGTAATGTGATGTCTCCAGATTTGTCCTTTTGCTTCATCTTGCTTTGGCTATGCAGGCTCTTTTTTGGTTCCATATGAATTTTAGGATTTCTGTTTCTAGTTTTGTGAAGATGATGGTGGTATTTTGATGGGAATTGCATTGAATTTGTAGATTGCTTTTGGCAGTATGGTCATTTTCACAATATTGATTCTACCCAACCATGTGCATGGGATGTGTTTCCATTTGTTTGTGTCATCCATGATTTCTTTCAGCAGTGTTGTGTGGTTTTCCTTGTAGTGGTCTTTCACCTTGGCTAGGTATGTTCCTAAGTATTTTACTTTATTTTATTGCAGCTATTGTAAAAGGAATTGAGTTCTTTATTTGATTCTCAGCTTGGTCACTGTTGGTGTATAGGAGGGCTACTGATATGTGTACATTAATTTTGTATCCTGAAACTTTGCTGAATTCTTTTATCAGTTCTAGGAGCGTTTTGGAGAGGTCTTTAGGATTTTCTAGATATACAATCATATCATCAGCAAACAGTGACAGTTTAAGTGACTCTTTACCGACTTGGATGCCCTTCATTTCTTTCTCTTGTCTGATGGCCATAGCTAGGACTTCCAGTATTATGTTGAAGAGGAGTGGAGAGAGTGGGCACCCTTGTCTTGTTCCAATTTTCAGAGGGAATGCTTTCAACTTTACCCCATTCAGCATTGTGTTGGCTGTGGGTTTGTCATAGATGGCTTTTATTATGTGGTATACCCCTTGTATGCCAATTTTGCTGAGGGTTTTAATTATTAAGGGATGCTGGATTTTGTCAATGCTTTTTTCTGCATCTGTTGAGATGATCATGTGATTTAAAAAAAAAAAAATTCTGTTTATGTGATGTATCACATTTGTTGACTTGCATACATTAAACCATCCCTGCATCCCTGGTGTGAAACCACATGATCATGGGGGATTATCTTTTTGATACATTGTTGGATTCATTCAGCTAATATTTTGTTAAGGATTTTTGCATCTATGTTCACCTGGAATATTGGTCTGTAGTTTTCTTTTTTTTGGTTATGTTCTTTCCTGGTTTTGGTATTAGGGTGATACGGGCTTCATAGAATGATTTAGAGAGGATTCCCTCTTTATCTATCTTGTGGAATGGTGACATTCTTCTTTGACTGTCTGGTAGATAGAATTTAGCTGTGAATCTGTCTGGTCCTGGACTTTTTTGTTGGTGATTTTTTTTTATTACCATTTCAATCTCACTGCTTTTTATTTCAGTTTTCTTAAATGTATTAAGATTTGTTTTGTGGCCTGTCATATGGTCTATCTTGAAGAAGGTTCCCACACGCTGATAAATAGAATGTATATTCTGCAGTTGTTGGGTAGAATGTTCTGTAAACATCTGTTAAGTCTATTTGTTCCAGGGTATAGTTTAAATCCACTGTTTCTTCGTTGACTTTCTGTCTTGATGACCTGTCTAGTGCTGTCAGTGGAGTATTGAAATCCCCCACTATTATTATGTTGCTGTCTATCATTTCTTAGGTCTGGTAGTAATTGTCTTATAAACTTGGGAGCTCCAATATCAGGTGCATGTATATTTAGGACTGTGATATTTTCCTGTTGGACAAGGACTTTTTTCATTGTATAATGTCCCTCTTTGTCTTTTTTAACTGCGGTTAAAGTTTGTCTGATATAAAAATAGCTACTCCTGCTTGCTTTTGGTATCCATTTGCATGGAATGTCTTTTTCCACCCCTTTACCTTAAGTTTATATGAGTCCTTATGTGTTAGGTGGGTCTCTTGAAGGCAGCAAATGGTTGGTTGGTGAATTCTTATTCATTCTGCAATTCTGTATCTTTTAAGTAGAGCATTTAAGCAATTTACATTCAATGTTATCTCAATGTTAGTATTGAGATATGAGGTCCTGTTCCATTTGTTGTGCTATTTGTTGCCTGTATACCTTGGGATTTCTTTTTATTTTTTATTTTTTGTATTTTTGTTGTATAGGTCTGTGAGACTGATGCTTTAAAGGGGATCTATTTTGATGTGCTTCCAGGATTTGTTTCAAGATTTGGAGCTCCTTTTTGCGGTTCTTGTAGTGCTGGCTTGGTGGTGGTGAATTCTCTCAGCATTTGTCTGAAAAAGACTGTATCTTTCCTTCATTTATGAAGCTTAGTTTCACTGGATACAAAATTCTTGGCAGACAATTGGTTTTTTTTAAAGGAGACGGAAGTTAGGGCCCCAGTCCCTTCTAGCTTTTAGGGTTTCTTCTGAGAAATCTGCTGTTAATCTGATAGATTTTCATCTATAGATTACCTGGTACTTTTGCCTCATAGCTCTTAAGATTTTTTTCTTTCTTCTTAACTTTTGCTGATGACAGTGTGCCTAGGTGATGATACTTTTGCAATGAATTTCCCAGGTTTTCTTTGAGCTTCTCGTATTTGGATGTCTAGGTCTTTAGCAAGGCCAGGGAAGTTTTCCTCAATTATTTCCCCCAAATATGTTTTTCAAACTTTTAGATTTCTCTTCTTCCACAAGAATGCCAATTATTCTTAGGTTTGGTTGTTTAACATAATCTCAGATTTCTTGGAGGCATTGTTCATTTTTTCTTTATTTTTGTTGGATTGGATTAATTCAAAAAGCCTTGTCTTTGAGCTCTGAAGTTTTCATCTGCTTGTTCAGTTCTATTGCTGAGACTTTCCAGAGCATTTTGCATTTCTCTAAGTGTATCCATTGTTTCCTGAAGTTTTGATTGTTTTTTATTTATGCTATCTATACCATTGAAGGTTTCTCCCCCTCAATTTTTTTTGTACTTTTTTTTCTTTCTTTTTAGTAGAGATGGGGTTTTGCCATGTTGCTGAGGCTGGCCTTGAACTTCTGGCCTCAAGTGATCTGCCCATCTTGGCCTCCCAAACTGCTAGGAGTACAGGCATGAGCCACCACGCCTGGCCTCCCCCTCATTTCCTGTATCATTTTTTTTTTTTAATTTCTTTAAATTGGGCTTCACCTTTCTCTGGTGCCTCCTTGATTAGCTTAATAACTGACCTTCTGAATTCTTTTTCAGGTAAATCAGGGATTTAATCTTGGTTTGGATACATTGCTGGTGAGCTAGTGTGATTTTGTGGGGGGTGTGAAAGAGCCTTGTTTTGTCATATTACCAGAATTGTTTTCTTAACTCCTTCTCATTTGGGTAGACTATGTCAGAGGGAAGGTTTAGGTCTGAAGGCTGCTGTTCAGATTCTTTGTCCCACAGTGTGTTCCCTTCATGTAGTACTCTCCCCCTTTTCCTAGGGATGTGACTTCCTGAGAGCCAAGCTGTAGTGATTGTTTCCTCACTTCTGGATCTAGCCACCCAGCAGGTCTAACTGGCTCTGGGCTGATACTGGGGGGTTGTCTGCACTGAGTCCTATGATGTGAATCATCTTCTTCAGGTCTCTGGAGGCTGTATATTTTTTAAACAACTGGTTTGTGGTCTGCAATTGGCATAACATTCCTATTGTCACACATGTATTCATAATATTTGCAATTAATTCAAAGGTACTGACGTGTAACTACTGGATAAGTTTGTTGTCACATTTATTAAACTGATTTTAAAAGATAGATCTGTTATTTGGGCAAGAGTTGAATGAAGCTCAATAAGCACTCCTTCCCTCCTCCCTCTCTTACTCCAGAGGGTCTTGCTATGTGGCCCAGGCTGAAGTGCAGTGGCATGATCACAGCTCATTGCAGCCTTGATCTTCTGGGCTCCAACAATCTTCCCACCCTAGCTTCTTGAGTAGCTCGAACCAGAATCACACACCACCACACCTGGCTAGCTTTTTAAAGTTTTTTTGTAGACAAGGGGTCACACTCTGTTGCCCAGACTGGCCTTGAACTCCTGGTTTCAAGTGGTCCCCCCGCCTCAGCCTCCCAAAGTGCTGGGATTACAGGCATGAGCCATTGTACCCTGCCAAATAATTTATTTTTTAAACAAACTTTTAAAGCATTGTAAACATTATAGAGTTTTGCTATTGTCTTCCACTTTTAAAAGCTAATGATAGAGAAACTGGAAATTATGCCTCTTGAATAATTCCTGTTACTTCCCATAATCAACTGTAGTAAAATCTAAATTGTGCCTTTAAGGTTTTAGATTTTTAAGAGAATACATAAAAGTTTACTTCAGAGTATTTTATATTTTGGGGAAATACTTCCTATCCTGTTCAGGCTGGTATATCCCATCCCTGTCTCAGCCAACACTTTAACTCCCAAATTTCCTAAATAGAACTTTCTCATAATTCAGAGTCTTTGTCAGATCTTCTCTAAGAGGCCTTAACAGATGCCAGGACTGTCCATCTTTCCAAACATTTTCATGTATTTACTTGAAAACAGTTGATAATCTATTGTTTTGGTTTTTTTCTGTCTTATCTCTGGTAGATAGTACATATTCCCCATTTTGTAATGTTTAATACAGTTCCAAGTTTGTCTATGTGGTGGAATGTCAAGATTGTTCATTGTAAATTTGTGGCCAGTGAACAGTGGCACATATTTGTATTTATGCATGCGTGCTTAGACTCTCTGTAGTACAGCAAAAATTTTAGTCAGTAGCAGAAAAACACTAACCCTGACGTACCTAAAACTTCCAGTGTTTGAGGGTAAAAATTTAGATGGCTCAGAATTGTGTCGCACATGTGATAGAGCAAGAGAGCAAGTGAGATAGAGCATGATGTAGATATAGCTTCACTTTAATCTGAAGCATTTGCAAGTTGCTGGGCTTAGGTGATTCTTTATCCAGAGGACTCCCATAGGGGCTGGATTAATTTCTAAGACTGGAGAATCCCAACCTACTTTAGTAGATAATCCTAGCAGGAGGCCTTTCAAAGTGCTGGGGGTCAAGGGGCTGCTCCTATTTCAAAGTGAGGCAATATTGCAACGCACCCTATTCTTCTGAAGTCTTTTTGGATCATCTCAGATGCAGAAATCCTCTCTTACCTCTCTGGTACACATTTTGTTGTTTTTAAGAGACAGCGCCTTGCTGTGTCATCCAGGCTGGAGTGCAATGGTGCAATCATAGTTCATCGTAACCTCGAACTCCCTGGCTCAAACAATCCTCCCACCTCAGCCTCCTGAGTAGGTAGGACTACAGGTGCACACCACCACACCCATCTAATTAAAAAAAAAATGGAGGGCTGGGCCCAGTGGCTCATGCCTGTAATCCCAGTACCATGGGAGGCTGAGGTGGGTGAATTGCTTGAGGTCAGGAGTTCAAGACTAGCCTGGCCAACATGGTGAAACCCTGTCTCTACTAAAAACACAAAAATTAGCCAGGCGTGGTAATGCACACCTGTAATCCCAGCTACTCAGGAGGCTGAGGCATGAGAATCACTTGAACCCAGGAGGCAGAGGTTGCAGTGAGCTGAGATCGCACCACTGCACTCCAGCCTGGGTGACGGAGAGAGGCTCTGTCAAATAAAAATAAATAAATAAATAAATAAATAAATAATTTTGCAGCAACAGAGTCTATGTTGCCCAGGCTGGTCTCTAACTCCTGGCATCAAGCAATCCTCCCACATTGGCCTCCCAAAGTGCTGAGATTATAGGCATGAGCCACCATGCCTGGCCTGGTACACTCTTTATCCAGCATAAATTGGGGTATTTTAACATAATCTATACAGCCTTTCAGTTTATTTATTTTTTTTGAGATGGAGTCTCCCACTGTCGCCCGGGCTGAAGTGCAGTGGCATGATCTCGGCTCAGTGCAACCTCCACCTCCCTGATTCAAGTGATTTTCCTGCCTCAGCCTCCCAAGTAGGTGGGATTACAGGTGCCCACCACCACTCCTGGCTAATGTTTTTGTATTTTTAGTAGAGATAGGATTTCACTATGTTGGCCAGGCTGGTCTTTAACTCCTGACTTTGTGATCTGCCCACCTCAGCCTCCCAAAATGCATGGATTACAAGCATGAGCCATGGCACCTGGCCACCTATCAGTTTATTCTACACAAGTGATACAGAGACCAGTGGTAAAGTTGTGATGAACAACAGCATCCGAGATTCAGAAGCAACTTACCAAAACCACATATACAAAGAGCAGTCATGACTCCGGAGAAGAAAAAAAAATCCAGATTTAGATCTAGTCCTACAATATCCAAGACCCCATCTACATCTCCAGACTCTGCCCCTCCCTCAGTACTCTCAGGCCATGTTCACCTGTTTGTCTTCTATGATGCCTGGAGGACTCCCTACCTCAGCTTCTTTACATTTGTTCTCTCTGCTGAACACTTATAGCACAAATATCCTGAGAGACCTTTCCTGACCACCCAAATACAAATAATCTCCACCCCGTTTCCCAAGTCAGTCTCTATCACATTACCCTATATTATTTCCTCTACCGCATTATCACTATCTAAAATTCCTATTTGCCAACTGTCTCTCTACTAATATATGATACATGAGGTCAGGACACTTCATCTGTGTTTTCCTCAGCCGAATCCCCCAGTGTGGAGCATAGTATCTGGATCATAATATATGATAAATTTGTGAATGGATTGATTCACCTGAATTATTTCAGCACAAACTAAATTTTAGTAATCACACAGACGGTTTTTAATAATTCTTCATATTTAAGAACAAAAGAACTACCCTCATCTTCAAAGAAATTATGAAATACAATTTTTTTGTTTTACTAAGAATTGTTTTCTGGAAAATAAACTTATGCTAGACAAATTTTCAAAGCTGAATATTTTTCTTCAAATGAAATACAGACACATTTCTACATACACAGCATTTTTATTAAATATACTCTGTGAGAAAAAAGAACACCCTAAAGTGCCAGATTTCTTGTAAATCTGATAACTTAGTAAATACAATGGTGAAAAAAAAAATCAGAGAAAACATAATTTAAGTAATCTTATAAAAGAGCAAGAACATATCTTAATCTTCATATAAGAAAGCAATCATCAAAATATAAAAGGGAAAGAAATCTCATTTGTAGAAGAATATATTTCAAAATTCCACCTGTTGATCATTTCATTTAAAAAATTCTAAACACATGGGCAGTCTCACTCTTACCAACATATGTGTTTAAATCAATGATAGTAGGGGAATTTAGACTACTCATTCATACTGACAAAAAGTGACATTTTTGTTGCACAACAGTATTGCTCACTGGCACTAACAGTGGAAGATGGAGGAAGTAGATTTCTGGATTCAATTGTTAGCAGCAGAAATGGACTAATACTAAAAATTTAGGAAAAAAAAAATAGGTCCAAGCTGTAGCCACTTCCAAGTAACACAAACATTAACCAAACATTGCCAATTTGTAATGGGCTGTGAAAAAACGTGAAAATACTCTACATTGAATATTAGCTTTATGTTACTTTCTATTAAAGATATTCAGTGGGCATATTCTAAATTATACAGGGCATCTATAGAGACCTAAATTAGCAAGTATAATACGAAGCTAACAGGATAGTGTCAACATATCTTGGGATGTTCTAGCCAATGTTTGGCTACAAGTATTTGGAAGGAGTCAAATAACTATATGCACATTCAAAATGAATACTTATAAAAAAGAAATCTTAATGTATCAGATATCCACAAACTGAAAAGTGTTACACATGTTGTGGGGGGAAAAATACTGATGATTGGCTGAATGATCAATTAATTATACATACCACTTATGAAAAGCTGGGTGATTCAGGTGCAAAAGAAAAAACATATATGCACACATATATCTCTAGTAACATCCTACCAACATATATATGTTACATGTCATAGTTAAAGCTGTATTACCAAACTAGGATATGTAAGGTATCAATGCAGCTAAAATTAAGTTTTAAGTAAAAAGTTGCTGCTACTTAACAAGAGAGTGAACTTTGGGGTTTATTCAAGAATTAGTTCTCATATATAAAAAAGTTTGATATTAATAAACAATACTTGTCACCGTAAGGTTTTAGACAGTATAGAAACTTACAGAAAAGTGTTTTTGGACCACTTTACATAGTTGGAGGAAGCAAATAAAACTGGATTATGAGTATGAATGCATTTATGATCAAAATTAACACACACAAAAATCAAAACACATTTCACAGCAGAACCTGCAAAAACTTTTGTATTCATCTTTTTTGAACTATAAAAAAGAATGAGTTAGTCTTGTCTTAATAAGACTTTTAAGCAACAAAATAATTTAATCATGAAGTATCAGCTTGATTATGAATATATTCTATTATCTGTATCAGCTGGTAAATTAACTGTGTTATCCAAAAAGGCTGACCAGTTCTAACTAGTATGAACAGGATATTGGATTCATTAATGAATATATAACTATTTTGAGCATACAAATAATCTCTGGTTTTATACCCACTACATTTTAGAATTCTGTAAACTGTGAGGCATAGAATATGTTTAATGTGGCAGAAAATCATATGAAATGATTATTTTATTCTGTTCAGTCCTTTTCCCATTAAGCATGCAAACACCGTCATAACCATCTTTGGTTTCACTTCTACGAGGTCATCAGGTAATGCATATATCCGGGCACCAATCTTTCGAGCAACTGAAATGGCATATCTTGAAGAGACAAGAAAAATATCTTGGTGTTAACCACTGTGTTCTCACTTAACATATTTTAACAAAAGAGTGAAATATTTTGACAAGATTAGTTTTATGAAAAGGTTAAGTTTGTGAGTCTTAAATCATATTCCCATACAAGCTGTATTTAAAAATATGAATTTTAAGGGCATAGTAACCTTTCCAATAAGGGTTTTAGAGAATTACAGGGCCACTGTGTTCTAATATTAACCATAAAGGCTTACTTAGCATTGTTCAGCTTATCCTCATCAGATAAGTTTTCTCTCTTGATCATTTCTTGACGAACTGCATTTGGTGCAATGGCATCTATTAAATCTAGGACAGGTAAACTTGTGCTTATAGATTTATCCTAGAAAATAAAGCATAGACGAACCTTCATAAATATCTGACCTTTAATTTTCATTATTTTCAGACTCTTGTGATCATATAACTGAAGGCAATCTATAAATTTTCTTTGTACCTAACATTCAGCTTTTCTGCAACCAGCACACATAAATAAACAATTTAAAATACACTTTTCCTTAAATCTTTATATAAATTATAGTATAGAGTTGTCACCATACCTGAATAAGGTTTGTGGACATGATAGCTCTTAAGTATGCTAACTATAGTATCCATTCTTTAAAAAATATACAACTTTTGAAAAGGAGTAGGAAAGGAATTTTTAATTAACAATTTTACAAATTCTGCTCATATATTTCTTAGATCACGAATCCCTATGCCTTCCCCTTAATATTTTTCAGAAAGAAAAATGAAATAGTGAAAGGGAAAAAACATTGTTCTTTTTGTTTTACATGTTTTAGTTTATTTCATCCTCCTTTGAAACCCTAGCATCTTGGTAGTAAAGGTATTCTCTTTTTAAAAAAGATGAAGAACATGAAGTTAAGATAGCTCAAATGACTTGTTTACACAACCAGTAAATACAGAGCTGGTATTTGAACCCGTGACAGTCTGACTCTAAAATGCCCAAGAGTCTCTCCATTTTGAAGTTACCACCAAGGCAAGCTAAAAATGGACAACTAAATTATAGTGAATAGTTCATTGCAGATGAAATCAGACGTCCTGGTCTGAACTGATTTTTACCTCTTATCAGCATGTGAACAAATTGTTTGTTCTCTCTCTCAGCTTGAATAGTGGCCACCCACTGCTTGCCTACCCAGAATCTACCCACTCTTTACTTCTTCCATACCAGCAGAACCCATATTTTTGCTCTATATCCATACTTCCTTCATATAGACATAAGCTTCAAGGAAGGCTGACATTCACAGTTCCAGGAGTGAACCTGAATTAATCTAGGTCAAGCATTCTCAGTGGGGACAGGGTGATACCCTTTTTTATGTATAAAGCATACAGTGCATAAACAGGTATACAGTGTATCTCTGCATTAAAATTTCATGGGAGAGAGACAAAAAGGGAAAAAATGTCTAAAAAGGTTCCTTAGAGGATAATTTTTTTTAAAGATTTCAAAACACTGGTCTAAGCCAAATGGAGGAATCCTATTCTATGACCACAGTGATTTAATTTGGGCCTATTTTATGGAAAGCCAGCAACCCCTTCTCCTGGATGTGAATGAGAGGATGAAACCTCTATCACAAGCAGCAACTATCCTGACCAAAAGGAAAACCGGCTTTAGGGTGAAGTGGACACATTAGATGGCAAATCAGAGATGTGAAAAAATAATTGAGTCCTGAATGACATTCTTCAATTTGGTTCAACCAATCCAGAAGTCTACCCTACTTCTGGATTACTGTTATTGTAGTCAATACCTTTCCTTTTGGTTTAAACCACTTGAAATTGGGTTTCTGTTTACTTGAAGCCAGAGCAACTTTTCCTAATCTCTAAAGTAGAATATCATAGGATTCTTAGGAATACTGAGGTGAAAGCATCTAGTATAGGCTCTAGCCAAATGTCAGTTCTTAATAAATGCCTAATAAAACAACTTGAAGCCATGTGAAGAAGAGTAACAGGCTTCTTTGAGCCATGATCTATGAGCCACTTCATTTATCAATTTTGGAAAAATGTATATTCTTATTAGGTATGTTCATTTTATGATACAGATCTTTGGGGACGGGTAAGAGATAGATGGTAAAAATAATTAGGGTCTTTAAGTCTATCTGATGCTGGTAATCTGGATATGCTTTTCACATCTTTTGTTTCTGAGAAATTGTCATACCTGTTTGCTCAATATATAGTCTGCAGACCACCTACATTAAAATCATATGGGGTACTTGTTAAAAGTGCAAATCTAGCGCCACTCAAATTAATATCAGGTTATCTATGAATAAGGCTGGGAATCTACATTTTTATAAGCTTTCTAGAGGACTCTAAAGGTATACTGTATTATACTTTCTAAAAATATTTGTATCATTCTATAATAAATTTTTAATTTCTGTGGGCTTACCTTTCAAATATGATTATTTTTTAAAAAGACAAGTGACTTGTTTAATTGTGCTATAATTTGATTCCTTATTTACATATTTGTGGTATTTTAAATATTTCAATTAGATTTAGGAAACAAGTATTTTTCCCACCCATTTTCTTATGAGTTACCTTGGGTAAAGCTTCTACTGAGTTGAATGAAAAATTTAAGTTTGTAAAGATTGTGTCAGATCTCTTATTTTCCTGTTACCAAGAAAATAGGCCTGTCTTCCGATTCCTCTGATTTGTACATTATCAGTGAAAGACATTTTACTTTTGCAAAGGGAAAGGGGTCATAGTGAAAACCCTTAGGTTAGTATATAAATACATTTCCATTATTTTTACTTTTACTTCCTTAAGTTAATCATCAGGAAATTACTTCAGCAAGAAGAATTTCAATATCTTAATCTAGAATTAGCCTAGAGCTTGATTTTCAAGATAATTTGTGCCATCTTTTTCCCTTCATTTGATACATATTATTAGAACATTTCATTCCATTGCTGCTTCTGTCATTTTAAAAAATAAAAGTGGAAAAACAGTGATGTGGCCACCAGACTTCCCTAAAAGACTCAGCAGAACACTCCCCCAACCGCCGCCACATGAGGCCCTTTATATATTAGCAATGCCAACAGTGTGGTAAGCCCCATTTATTGAGCCCTTCATATGTGCTAGGTACTGTTAAGCTCTTTACATTTTAACTTACATAGTCTAACAACAATCCTAAAAGATAGGGATTATTAATTTCCCCATTTTAGATATGGGGAAACTAAAGAACAGAAAAATCAATAACTTGCCCATGGTCACATAGATATAAATGCTGAGCCAGAAGTAAGTTCTGTTTTATTCATCAGTAGATGTAGCCCCACTGTTAGTATAAACTGCTAAGGTTTCTGTAAAACAGATGCCCTTCTCATGTGCTCCCACACTCCCCCATTAGCTGATTTATATAGTACTGCTGACACCCCATACTGTGATTCTTGTTTTCTTATTTGCCACCTTCCCTGAATAGTGAGCTCTTTGAGGGCACTATGTAGCCACAGTGACTAGCAAGGCTCCTGACACAGGGTAAGCTTTGGATATTTATGGAATAAATAAGCAGTATGTTACACAGCTAATCAGTAGCTCAGCAAGAGTCAACCCAGGGCCATACAACTCCAAAGCCTGGCTTTCAACTTGTGTGTAGAATAGCTTGACCTAGATATGAAACCCAGCTGTTCTGCTGAAAAGTTGTATGACAGTGGACAGTTATTTAACTTCTCTAATGCTCACCTTTTTGCTCAGAGTATTTAGAGAATTAAAAGAAACAATGTGCAAAGTGCTTAACACAGTGACACAAAGGACTCAATAAATGGCAATTATGATTATTATTTGCTGATATACCACCTTCTCTGTCTTCTTAGTGAGGGAAAATTACTTTGTGGCTTAAAAGGGTAAATTTGTCTTTTCTGAAATTCTTACAGTGCTGCCTAGATTATGATTAAAATGGTTTTTTGTTTGTTTGTTGTTTTTTGCTAGTACCACTTCTTATAGCCTTCAAACATAATGCCTTCCGTAGCTGGAAAAACCTCCCTAACCTCAACTATTTTTTAGCATTCGTTGACACATTTCTTAACCATTTGCACTCTCTTTAAAGATTTTATCATTAAGCGTATACTAAATGCCAAGCACTTTTGCGATGTTTCTGCCTTCTCAGTTCTAAGTAGAGCCATACTCTCAAGTCAGCTTTTTCTCATGGTTGGTCTCCCTTAAATGTTTATGCACTCCAATTTCTCAACTCTTTTATTCAACTAATCACCAAGTCTGTCTTTCCAGTTTTAATGTCTCCTTTCACCCCCGCCCCATTTTCCTAAAATTACCTCAAACTCAAGCTTAAAACTGAATTCATCACCTATTCCAGGAAACAGCTGTATCTCATGACATCCCCATTTCTGTTAATGTTATCTGTTTTCCAGTTACCTATGCCCAAAACATCAAGAGTTTTGACTCCTCTCTCCCCTCTTCTTCCCAAAATCAAGAAGCCAAACCTAGTTCTTCTTTTGCAATAACTTATAGCATTCTAATCTTACCATTTCCATTGCCAGCCTCAACCCCCTATTACTTCACACCTTGAGTACTGCCTTGGATTCTTTTGCACTGACCTTGTAGTTACACTGTTCTCCCTCCCCACCCTGCTCACCACATTCAGATTAGTATTCCTAAAATAACTGCCTTTCTTATCCCCCCTTCACTCAATATCTTTTATTTAGGCCCAATTCCTCCACAATCTCGACCCAATTTATATCTTGCACATCATCCTTTGGGAGTCATCCTATTTCTCCTAACTTTCTGACACATGCCTTTATTCAAGATGGACCCTTTCTCTTGAATAAAGGCATGTGTCAGAAAGTTAGGAGAAATAGGATTTTCCCCCCTTTTCTCTCCATCAATTCAAATCGTCCCACCATCTATGATGTTCAGATCCAGCTGTCTTTATCTGGTCTTCACTGACCATTCAGTTGGAAATGATCAGATTTTTCATCCAAAATATTAGTTGTATTACTTGGATTTTATCATTTACTCTATAGTATTGTTACCTTCTCAGTTACACAATCTTTGTCTTTAAAGTAAATGGTGAACACTCAGAGGGCCAGATTAATTTCTTATCTTTTATACCTTTTTCTTTACTTAGAAATGTTACTTAATAAGAGCTCAATAAATACTAATTTGCTCCTAAATATTTTCTCATTGTAATGAACTATATACATGCTTAATATTTTCTATAAAGGTACAAATGCATATAATTTCAACATAACAATTTTAAAGAACTGCCAATTAGAGAATTTTATAATACAATGCCCATTGCTATTTTATATTTTTGTGTTTTACATCTAAAACACATAGAGACAAATCATGGACTGAAAATTAC
The DNA here is from genome assembly GCA_036589455.1 of Ateles fusciceps. NCBI lineage: Eukaryota > Metazoa > Chordata > Mammalia > Primates > Atelidae > Ateles > Ateles fusciceps. Next base: position 7,541,008 of record JAZHEH010002014.1, read on the forward strand.
TTTTTAAAAAAAAATAAGCAGTAACAAAAACTCAATGCCATTAGTTTCTTCCAAGATAGTAAAGTGGGGAAAGAAAAGCACTTCAACTAGCATCAGGCAACATCCCTGCCAATATCCAGCTGTCCTGCTAAAACTGCTCTGGGCCTCAGTTTTTGGCAAACATGAGAAGATTGCATTTATATATTTCTGACATTTCTTTCACTTTGCAATGTTTTTAAGCATATAGAGCAAAGGCAGAGAGAGAGAGATAAAAATGGGTATTAGGATAGCTTAGTGTTTCATCTCTTTGTACTTTATTTCAGAAAAAAAATACAAATTGCTAGTTTCTCACACATAATAAAATCACAAACACAAGGCTCACTGAATGAATGTTGTACAAGCAGACATGCTTATTTGTAGCTAACATCGGCTTGCATGCAAAAGCAAAACACAATGGAAATGCATGAAAATTAGTGGGTATGTATGTACAGATTACATTGAGTGCTTTATGAATCATCCACAAATGCTCGGGGAGTGAGTGTTAAGTGCCATTATGAAGCCACATGACAAGATTTTTTTTCCTACCAGTTTTCTCAATTCCCACTTGAATCGGTTTGGCTGTCTCTGTTATGGCTTGGAAATGATGTCAATACAATTCTGAGACTGCTGCTAGGGAGCACAAAACATTATGGGTCCTATATAAACAATAGCTTTTTATTTTTTACATTTGACAACTGGATTTTTTTTTTTTTGGCTCTATTCTGTTTATTTTTTAAGATTAGATTACCAGAGTCAGATAATATTGACCTGCATTTATACTTAACTGGACAACTAATAAAAAATTTAGTAATTAAAACAGTATTTCAAGTTTACACATGCCAAATAATTAGTATACCTAAACTTATAAATCATGTTTCTGACATACAACATTAATATAATTCTAAACCAAACTAGTGTAATTCCCAAGAAAAATTTCTTCCTATACTTACAAAAAAAAAATTTTTTTAAGACTCTTGATTACCTTGAAGCTGGAAATAGAAGTATTTTTGTTTGCACTTTTAAGAGTCTGATTGACCCATTTAATAATAATTTCATCATTTACTTTTTCACCCTCTCCAAGATCCGATAACACATTCAATGTGTACCTGCAACAGAAAAGATGTACATTTGAGACTGAAAAGGGTGAAAATTGCTTTCACATAATTTATATCAATATTTAGATAAAGACTTAAGGAAAAGTTCAGTTCTAATAAATATTTCTAATTTTAGTCTGGCATTTGCACCCACTTACATTCCAAAGTTACAAACCTCACTAATCAGAAGCAAAAACTACTACAGGGTATTTTTAAAACTTAATTACTTACAAAGCCATTTTTAAGAGGCATTAATAATGGTGACAGTGTTTCTGGATATTGACCCATTTTTAAATAAAATATAATTTACAAAAAAACATAACAGTAAATCCTTTAAAAATTAAAATATTTTGCATTGTATATTTCTTCTATGTTCATTATTGTTCAAAAATAGCTAAAAGTTTAGTTTAGATTACTTGTTGAAGGAAACAGGCAGTGTTGCTGCAAACATTTCAGCCTTTACCTTCTCATCAGTTGCCATATTAATGCCAGGGTAAGTGTTGAATTCCCTTCATTTAGGTCCTGCCCAGCAATGCCAACCAAGGAGAATTTGGCCTTGTTCTTCCCAAGTTCCACTGCATAGTTACAGTTTTCAATCTATAAATAAGTAAAAGTTTGGGTATAAAAACAGATTTTTAAAAACATATCTCATGAATACGCCAGCCTAGTTCAGCCATCCAAAAAATAATTATGATGACACCTTAAATTTATATGACCAAATTTCATTTCATAATAATAACCCAGGGAAAGTAAGGACATAATTATTTCCATTTTCTAGTTGAAGATATTAAAGCACTGGGTTAACCTAGAAAGAGGAACAACTGGCTGGAAAGTTTTAAGATCCCCTCCTACTCAAAGTCTTAACTATCCAGGCCTGGTGTGGTGGCTCACACCTGTAATCCTAGCACTTTGGGAGGCCGAGGCAGGTGGATCACTTGAGGTCAAGAGTTCAAGACCAGCCTGGCCAACATGGTGAAACCTCAGCTCTACTAAAAATACAAAAATTATTGTGGTGCAAGCACCTGTAATCCCAACTACTTGGGAGGCTGAGGCAGGAGAATCGCTTGAACCCAGGAGGTGGAGGTTGCAGTGAGCCAAGATTGTGCCATTGCACTCTAGCCAGGCAACAGGCAAAAACTTCATCTCAAAAAAAAAAAAAAAAAAGTGTTGACTATCCAAGATGAAATAGCTTATCAGTGACACATCTGTGACTAAAAACCTGGGTTTCCTGATTTCCTTGAATAGAAGTAACAGATGATGTTTTGTCTAGATCTATATTTAAAATTTAAAAATACAGAAGAAAGTAATTGTTTCATTAAGAATCTAACTTCATCTCCTATATTCTTTACCCAGATCTTACTCATCCTCTGACATTCAGCATTTGGCCCACTTTCTTCAACAAAGGCTTAACCTTAACTGTATACAAGCTAATAATGATCTATCCTTTGCTTGAAGTCCTAAGAATGTTTATTTTTTAATGTTTATGTATCATCTTCTACTTATACTTAGCCTTTCATTTGTTTTCTTTCAACTATAGTATAAGCTTCTTCTAAAGGACAAAAATTTTCATATGCACAAATCTATATTATGCTCCCCCCCACTCCCAGCACAATGCCCTGTTTAAAGTAAGAATCTGATACATAAACAACTAATAAATTATTTACCACCCCGTCAACTGCACACACACACATACTTCTTTCCAGTGATATAAGTCCAGTTAGGTCCTTTCTCTAATAACTTTTTTTGTCTATCCTGGAATCAATAGGTTGTTTTTTTTTATCTCCATCATCTAATGCTGTGTTTCTTACACCAAGACCTATAAATTCTTATGTATCTGAGTCTTTTTGCTCCAGTGAAATTATAAGCTCTCATAATCTTACAATATCACCAGTAGGAACAAAAGTGCTTACTACGTACTTTCTAGAATAAACAATTAAAAGAGAATACTATTTTTCTTAATTTTCTTCCACAAGTTAGTTAAGGTACCATTACAACATAAACCAACCTAAGGTACATAGATAGATTTTTCCCAATAGTCAGAAAATATTTCCAGAAAAGGTGAGATAGCTAATACAATAAAAGAACTTGTATGAATATATGGTTATTCTTTAAAAGAGAATCCAAATTCCCAAAGTTCAGTTTACTACAGACAAAAATGGAAGATCTTTGAACCTGCTATGACATCTGCCTGGCTCACTTCACAAACTGAATAAAACATATACATATCAAACGATATGTATATATTTTAAAATAATTTTTAATAATAAAATGTTCGATATGTATACTTTTTTAATATCCAAGGAAAAGGTGCGTGTGGTGGCACATGCCTGTAGTCCCAGCTACTTAGGAGGCTGAGGCAAGAGGATCACTTAAGGGCAGGAGTTCAAGGCTGTAGTGTGCTATAATCACGCCTATGAATAGCATGTACTCCAGCCTGGGAACCATAGTGAAACCCTATTTCTAAAAAATTTCAAAAAGAAAATTAAAAAAAAAATTTTTTAAACAGGCTAAACCTATAATTTAGTATGATTCTTAAACAGGCTAAAATTTTACAATTTTAAACAGGCTAAACCTATGATTTAATTTTTTTAAAATTTTTTGTAGTAATCATAAATAATAGGTTTAGCCTGTTTAAAAGAAATATAGGCTATAAGAATGTAGATTATTTTAAAAATAGAATAGATTCCTAATTTATAGAAAATAACATTAGCACTTCAATTATTTAACAGTGTGAACAGGAAAGCACACTATGGACACCCATTTCAGTGGGAGAATTTTATAACAAACTGCAGTAATCACATGTGTAAAATGTGTTTCAGTGAAGAGCCATCTGCTTTACAGTTAGACCAAAGTTCCTGAGGGAGATGATGGCGAGAAAGGAGTTCAGGGTTGCTAGTATAGAGGCTTAAGAATATATTCATATGACCAGCATTGAAAGAGAAACTGGAAACAGATGCTAACATGAGGGAAAGCATATATTTTATTTATTGGCAATACTTGGTTCCAAATTTGGCAGAACACTTCTAAGATCTAGAGAGGTACCAAACTAGAGAAATAATGAGAAATTAGGTTCCTAGAAGTAATCCATGTATATGATAGTACAGACTGAGTATCCCTAATCTGAAAATCCAGCCAGGCATGGTGGCTCACACCTGTAATCCTAGCACTTTGAGAGGCTGCGGTGGGCAGATTACCTGAGGTCAGCAGTTCAAGACCAGCCTGACCAATGTGGAGAAACCTCGTCTCTACTAAAAATACAAAATTAGCTGGGCATGGGGGTGCATTCCTGTAATCCCAGCTGCTCCACAGGCTGAGACAGGAAATAGCTTAAACCTGGGAGGCAGAGGTTGCGATGAGCCGAGATCGCATCATTGCACTCCAGCCTGGGCAACAAAAGTGAAGAACAAAACTCCCTCTAAAAGAAAAAAAAAGAAAGAAAGAAAATCCCAAAATCCAAACTACTACAAATTCTAAAAATTTTGAGCACCAACACAATACTGAAAAGAAAAGTTCATTGTAGCATTTCAGATTTTTGGTTTAAGGATGTTCAACCAGTACACTGAAAATATTCCAATATCTGAAATACATGTGGTCCCAAGCATTTTGGATAAGGGATACTCAATCTGGACTTAAAACCCTAAAAACAAATCTGCTCCCTAGAGTATAACTATGGGTTAAGAGTTTTGGGCCAAGAACCAGGCCTTGGAAATACTGAATTGTCAGGCTAAAAGATGAAGAACCTATGAAAGGTAAGAATGAGCACAAAGAAAGCAAAAAAAAAAATTGGAGTGCAGTCTCACAGAGTTAATCGAAGAAATGATTACTGTTTAGTCTGTCTTCACACTGCTGATAAAGATATATCCAAGACTGGGAAGAAAAAAAGGTTTAATTGGACTTACAGTTCCACATGACTGGGGAGGCCTCAGAATCATGGTGGGAGGCAAAAGACACTATTTACATGGCGGCAGCAAGAGAAAATGAGGAAGATGCAAAAGCAGAATTCCTAATAAAACCATCAGATCTCATGAGTCTTATTCACTACCATGAGAACACTATGGGGAAACTACCCCCATGATTCAAATTATCTCCCACTGGGTCCCTCCCACAATGCACATGGGAGTACAGTTCAAGATGAGATTTGGGTGGGGACACAGCCAAACCATATTAATTACCAAGTACTTCAAATGCTTTGGACAAAAAATGAAGCTTAGATCATTTGGACAATGAGAAGAGTTACATAATGGGACACAAGGTTTTGAGTGAAAAGAAATACTTGAAAATAATGAAGAAAGGCCATTTTAATGGTGCAGCTTTATGAACTTTGTAAACGAAGGAAAGTGACATCTATTGATTATTGCCCAAATTCCATAAAATAATTCCCTGTGATACTGTGTCATGAAAGTACTGCTTCTTCATTTTTTAAACATCCTGAATTTACTTCAGGCTTTATGTTTCATTCTGTATTTGTTGAAAAAGTATTCTGCATATGATTCCTTTGTGGCATATGTATTTATTTGTAGTTCACATTAAAATTCCAGGTATAATGAATGGCTGATTTCTGTTTTCCTGTTACATTTTGCATGCAAAATTTTGGAGAAAAAACATGAAATTAGTCAATAAAATTTTCTGAATTCTACTCCCATGAAAAGAATTATATGCACATCAAATGAAATTAAAAATGCAGGCAGTCCAATGACTAGAAATGCTGAAAAATATGAATATAAATCTTTATAATTATACCACCCATTTAACTACTTTTATGATGTATTTCCCTTTTAAAATCTTTTTAAATTTTTTTCTTTAAAATTAGTATCTCTGAATACATTTTCATTCTATAGATGTGGAAAACTAGAAGTCCCTTTTGAATGCATCTGTGTGTGATATGTATTTTAAACAAATTAGATTCGCATTATGTAATATATAATTTTGCATCCTGCTCATTTCCATGCCACTACTACTAAAACACTATTTTTTGTGTTTATTTGTTTGATTATACTTTAAGTTCTGGGATACACATACAGAACGTGCAGGTTTGTTACATAGGTATACATATGCCATGGTGGTGTGCTGCATCCATCAACTTGTCACCTACGTTTTAAGCCCCAAACGCATTAGGTATTTGTCCTAATGTTCTCCCTCCCCTTGTCTCCCACCCCCCAAAGGGCCCCAGTGTGTGATGTTCTCCTCCTTGTGTCCATGTGTTCTCATTATTCAGCTCCCACTTATGAGTGAGAACATGCAGTGTTTGAGTTTCTGTTCCTGTAAAACACTATTTTTAATGGCACATTTCACTTCATCTTATGGGTGTATCAATTTATTAACCCTTTATTGAACAACTGGATTGTTTTCTTTTGTGCTGTATAAACATTGCTATGATTAGCATTTGCCACACAACTTTGCGTCCTTCTGATTTTTTCATCAGAATAGATGGAAAAAGGTGAAATTATTAGGTCAAAGGATTTTTTGGAAAATCACTAATATGTATTGCCAAACTGGTTTTAGAAAGATTATACAAATGAATACTTCCTCTAACATTGGATGCAGTGCAATAGTTTCTTGTTTTAAATTGCATTTCTTTTTTTTAAATTCCCCCCCACCCCCTAAATTGCATTTCTTAATTCTGGGTGAAATTTTTTTCTATGTTTACTATTCATCATTATTTCTTTTTCTATGAATTGTTCACTCATGTATCTTTCCCATTTTGCTATTACTATTTCAGTAGCTCTTCAACTTTCTTCCCTAGAACTCAAAATATTCACTTTTGTTTACCAAGTACCATATCGTAGTTGTTTGCACACATATTTCCCTAATTTATTTAGGCTTTCCTGAGGACCAGCTCCATGCTTTATACTTTTTTTTTTAACATCCTGCATAACACTGTACAGATAGCAGGTAATTGATAAATGTTGAATAAATGAGTGGATAACCAATAAAAATTCAGCAAGTTATACCAATTGTAAAATAGAGTACATTTACAGTACATCTCAAAGAACATTAAGTACTACAACTTGATAAATATGAAAATAGTTATATAAAGTGTCTGACTGGAGGGACTGCCGTCATCTTTGCAAACATTTATTAAGGCAAACTTGCAAAAAGGCTGTTAAGCTTAATACATTGTGGTTTGAATCAGAATTGTGGGGGGCAGAACACACTTTACCCAACTTCATGAAACTCCAAATCCTTTGTTTTCTATCAGAACAGTAACAATATATCCATGGTCATTATTTCATTCACCTTCTTCATGTTCCCTCCAAGGGCAGGATAAGGAGGTTTATTGACATGGCTCCAGTTGACTGGCACTCGTATCATCTCATACAGCTGAAAGATCACTAAAGCATCTGCAAGGTCACTAAAACGGGAAGGAAAAGCAGATAAAAGAGGAGGAAATCTTGGGTACTACCTGATTTTATTAAGTACATTGGAGATGGACTGATATCTTTAAGAACATGAGTCTTTAATCCTTGAAGAATGACAGGACATAGCATTTGACCCAAAACTTCCAGTCTAAGAATCTGTCTAAAATGTTTTCATAAATATTTACAAAGGTGTACATCCAAGGACATTCATTGCCACAGTAGTTATAAATTTGGAAACAACTTAAGTGCCTGGCAGCAGGGAGCTGTTGAGTCAACTATACTATAAACTCCTTGGCTACCATTAGACATAAGGTAGATCTGTATGTATTGATACAAAAAGCTTTGCAAGACATATGAAATTTTAAAAAGCAAATGGTAGACACTTCATGCAATTTGATCTCATTTATTTAAAAAAATTTAGAGTCAAATGTATTTCTATACCTATACACGCTAAGGACTGTTAATAGCAATTACTTCTATTAGGTAAGGAAAGAGGTCAGGAAAACGGGAGTACAGGATAAGGGTAGAATCATGTTTTATTTTATTCTGTACACTTACATACTTCCTGAAACTTGTACAGTAAGAATAAGTTCATGTATTATGTATACATTATTATTTTTTAACTTAAAAATAATTATAGGAAAATCACAGTAGCTACTCAGTAGGCAGCTGTTTGTGTTCAATAATGAGGGGTTAAGAGGAAAGAACTTATGAACAAGTAGGAATTCTCAAAGTAAAAATATTACTACTTTGGAGTCAGAAAAATATGTTTCCCTGAGAAGTATGCTTGTTCAGTCTATTTTCAATGCTGAATGCTAAGGACATAAAGCAATAGCAATTGATTTTTTAAACTGCTAGCTTTGTGATGTATTATGTGGCTTTTCTCCTCCAACAGCTTGTCCAATGAGTTATGTCTCCCTAAGGTTCTTATTAAATTACTTTGCATTCTCTGAGCACACACCATATGGCAGTGAAGGGAGCTGGGCCCAGTACTGGGTGATAGAGTGAGAAAATCTGATATGAAGGTAATTAAAATTTGACTAGATTATCTTTAGGCATATGAAACATTCTGTATAAAAAAAGAATCGCTAAAGTATTTCTATAGGTTCTGGAATCTTATCTGTTTCATGTATTTTTCTTTTTTACTTTAAATGAATTCTCATTCCTGTCTAGTATGGCATTATTATTATTATTTTGCAAATAGAACTGAGGCCCAGAGAGTTTAAATGATTTCCAGAGACTTCAAGATGAATTCTAGAACCAACTCTAGAACTAATAGTTCTTGAAATATATTTATAGCTTGTTTAGAGAATTTTCCGTGAAAATCTAGCTGTTTTGCTGTGAGCTGGCCACACTGTAGGCAGGAACCTAAAAATTTTGGGGGGTGGGTTTAGGAATATGTTGCAGGCACAATTCTATGGACACATGGTTCCAGTGTCAACTAGATGTCTACTCATTGTTCTACATCTGATGGTTCTCTAAAATTATGTTACTTTTAAGAATTTTCTGAAAGTAACAGTTCCTTTCCCAAGAAAAAATACTATATGCTCAGAAGCTCTATGCTGGTAATTATTGAATAAAGATATTCTTCAGCTATCTTTAGCTAAAAGGTTTGGTCAATTCTTTTCTCCACTGCCAGTAATAGAACTCTAGTGTTCTTGACATTTATGAAATAATTACTATGAGTATCAACAAATCTTAATCTGCTATTTTTAAGCTTACTCTTCCCCCCTCCCCCGCTTTTTCTGCCCACCTGCAACTGTCTTGATCTAGTTATAAAGCTCACTCTTTAGTTATAGAAAAATACATGTTAATGGTTCGAAAAAACTGAAATCATGCATAAGTTACTAAGATTAAAAATAAAAGTCTCCTTACTATTCTCCACTCCTCCTAACCAGGCTACAGTTTGGTATGTACCTCTCTAGCTTTTAAAATTTGGATACAAATATCTACACACTCAAACTGTAAACAAATTGGGATAATACTAGACCTGTTCTTCTTTTCTCTTGACTATGTATTACAGACATTCTTCCAAATCAGTCCATAGAAAGTGAATCCCTCCCCGCCTTTAACATTTAAGTTTTAACTTCCCTGCTACTATAACAGGAGATCCAGTCTAACTGACAATATCTCCTCTCATCTGGCTAAAATTTACACACTTTTCGAGAGCTTTACAAACATGGGTCTATTTTAAAGAATATTGTGAATAAACACCAAGGAGCAGAAATTACAACATCATAAATCTTCAGTAAGCCAGTGAACTTGGCCTCTTGTGACATTAATCTTTAAGGAGTTAATCTTAGTTAATCTTCTTAAGGAGTTTCTTGGTTATATAAGTTATGAATACATTTAGTTAATTAGAACTTTTTTTTTTATCGCATTTTAGGTTTTGGGGCACATCTGAAGAACATGCAAGATTGTTGCATAGGTACACACATGGCAGTGTGATTTGCTGCCTTCCTCCCCATCACCTATATCTGGCATTTCTCCCCATGCTATCTTTCCCCAACTCCCAACCCCCTGCTGTCCCTCCCCTATTTCCCCCGACAGAGCCCAGTGTGTGAGTGCTCCCCTCCCTGTGTCCATGTGTTCTCATTGTTCAACGCCCGCCTATGAGTGAGAACATGCGGTGTTTGATTTTCTGTTCTTGTGTCAGTTTGCTGAGAATGATGGTTTCCAGGTTCATCCATGTCCCTATAAAGGACACGAACTCATCGTTTTTGATGGCTGCATAATATTCCATGGTGTATATGTGCCACATTTTCCCTGTCCAGTCTGTCATCGATGGGCATTTGGGTTGGTTCCAGGTCTTTGTTATTCTAAACAGTGCTGCAATGAACATTCGTGTGCATGTGTCCTTATAGCAGAACGATTTATAATCCTTTGGATATATACCCGGTAATGGGATTGCTGGGTCAAATGGAATTTCTATTTCTAGGTCCTTGAGGAATCGCCACACTGTCTTCCACAATGGTTGAACTAATTTACACTCCCACCAACAGTGTAAAAGCGTTCCTATTTCTCCACATCCTCTCCAGCATCTGTTGTCTCCAGATTTTTTAACGATCGCCATTCTACTGGCGTGAGATGGTATCTCAATGTAGTTTTGATTTGCATTTCTCTAATGATCAGTGATGATGAGCATTTTTTCATATGCTTGTTGGCCTCATGTATGTCTTCTTTTTGTAAAGTGTCTGTTCATATCCTTTGCCCACTATTGAATGGGCTTGTTTGTTTTTTCCTTGTAAATCTGTTTTAGTTCTTTGTAGATTCTGAATATCAGCCCTTTGTCAGATGGGTAGACTGCAAAAATTTTTCCCATTCTGTTGGTTGCCGATTCACTCTAATGACTGTTTCTTTTGCTGTGCAGAAGCTCTGGAGTTTGATTAGGTCCCATTTGTCTATTTTGGCTTTTGTTGCCAGTGCTTTTCGGTGTTTTGGTCCAGAAGTCCTTGCCTACGCCTATGTCCTGAATGGTTTGGCCTAGATTTTCTTCTAGGGTTTTTATGGTGTTAGGTCTTATGTTTAAGTCTTTAATCCATCTGGAGTTAATTTTAGTGTAAGATGTCAGGAAGGGGGTCCAGTTTCTGCTTTCTGCACATGGCTTGCCAGTTTTCCCAACACCATTTATTAAACAGGGAATCCTTTCCCCCATTGCTTGCTTTTGTCAGGTTTGTCAAGATCAGGTGGTTGTAGATGTGTTGTGTTGCCTCTGAGGCCTCTGTTCTGTTCCATTGGTCTATATGTCTGTTTTGGTACCAGTACCATGCTGTTTTGATTACTGTAGGCTTGTAGTATAGTTTGAAGTCCAGGAGTGTGATGCCTCCCTTTTTGTTCTTTTTTGCTTAGAATTGACTTGGCTATGCCGGCTCTGTTTTGGTTCCACATGAAGTTTAAGGTGGTTTTTCCACTTCTGTGAAGAAGGTCATTGGTAGCTTGATGGGGGATAGCATTGAATCTGTAAATTACTTTGGGCAGTATGGCCATTTTCACAATATTGATTCTTCCTAGCCATGAACATGGAATATTTCTCCATCTGTTTGTGTCCTCTCTTATTTCATTGAGCAGTGGTTTGTAGTTCTCCTTGAAGAGGTCCTTTATGTTCCTTGTTAATTGTATTCCTAGGTATTTGATTCTCTTTGTAGCAATTGTGAATGGCAGTTGGTTCTTGATTTGGCTCTCTTGAAGTCTGTTATTGGTGTATAGGAATGCTTGTGATTTTTGCACATTGATTTTGTATCCTGAGACTTTGCTGAAGTTGCTTATCAGTTTCAGGAGATTTTGGGCTGAGATGATGGGGTCTTCTAGATATACAATCATATTATCTGCAAATAGAGACAATTTGACTTCCTCCTTTCCTACTTGAATACCCTTTATTTCTTTTTTCTTGCCTATTGCTCTGGCTAGAACTTCCAATACTATATTGAATAGGAGTGGTGAGAGAGGGCATCCTTGTCTAGTGCCAGATTTCAAAGGGAATGCTTCCAGTTTTTGCCCATTCAGTATGATATTGGCTGTTGGTTTATCGTAAATGGCTTTTATTATTTTGAGATACGTTCTGTCAATACCTAGTTTATTGAGAGTTTTTAGCATAAAGGGCTGTTGAATTTTGTCAAAGGCCTTCTCTGCATCTATTGAGATAATCATGTGGTTTTTGTCTTTGGTTCTGTTTATGTGATGAATTATGTTTATAGACTTGCATATGTTGAACCAGCCTTGCATCCCTGGGATGAAGCCTACTTGATCATGGTGGATAAGCTTATTGGTATGCTGTTGCAATCGGTCTGCCAGTATTTTATTGAAGATTTTTGCATCTATGTTCATCATGGATATTGGCCTGAAGTTTTCTTTTCTTGCTGAGTCTCTGCCAGGTTTTGGTATCAGGATGATGTTGGTCTCATAAAATGATTTGGGAAGGATTCCCTCTTTTTGGATTGTTTGGAATAGTTTCAGAAGGAATGGTACCAGCTCCTCTTTGTATATCTGGTAGAATTCGGCTGTGAACCCATCTGGACCTGGGCTTTTTTGGGTGGTAGGCTCTTAATTGCTGCCTCTACTTCAGACCTTGTTATTGGTCTATTCAGGGTTTCAGACTCTTCCTGGTTTAGGCTTGGGAGGATGCAAGTGTCCAGGAATTTATCCATTTCTTCCAGGTTTACTAGTTTATGTGCATAGAGTTGTTTGTAATAATCTCTGATGATGGTTTGAATTTCTGTGGAATCTGTGGTGATATCCCCTTTATCGTTTTTTATTGCATCTATTTGATTATTCTCTCTTTTCTTTTTTATTAATCTGGCTAGTGGTCTGTCTATTTTGTTGATCTTTTCGAAAAACCAGCTCCTGGATTTATGGATTTTTTGAAGGGTTTTTTGTGTCTCTATCTCCTTCAGTTCTGCTCTGATCTTAGTTATTTCTTGTCTTCTGCTAGGTTTTGAGTTTTTTTGATCTTGCTCCTCTAGCTCTTTCAATTTTGACAATAGGGTGTCAATTTTAGATCTTTCCTTGCTTCTCATGTGGGCATTTATTGCTATATATTTTCCTCTAGAGACTGCTTTAAATGTGTCCCAGAGATTCTGGTATGTTGTGTCTTTGTTCTCGTTGGTTTTGAAGAACATCTTTATTTCTGCCTTCATTTCATTGTTTATCCAGTCAACATTCAAGAGCCAGTTGTTCAGTTTCCATGAAGCTGTGCAGTTCTGAGTTAGTTTCTGAATTCTGAGTTCTAACTTGATTGCACTGTGGTCTGAAAGACTGTTTGTTATGATTTCCATTCTTTTGCATTTGCTGAGGAGTGATTTACTTCCAATTATGTGGTCAATTTTAGAGTAGGTACGATGTGATGATCAGAAGAATGTATATTCTGTGGATTTGGGGTGGAAAGTTCTGTAAATGTCTATTAGGTTTGTTTGGTCCAGGTCTGAGTTCAAGTCTTGGATATCCTTGTTAATTTTCTGTCTTGTAGATCTGTCTAATATTGACAATGGGGTGTTAAAGTCTCCCACTATTATTGTGTGAGAGTCTAAGTCTCTTTGTAAGTCGTTAAGAACTTGCCTTATGAATTAGAACTTTTTTCTAAAAAAAAATACAACTAGCTGAAGTTGACTTCTTTTGCACTTTATCAAGGCAGGCTGGTAGATTGTATAATAAAGAGAGAAGAATGGTTTCTTCTCATCCACACTTAGAAAGACACATTGTTAGGATTACCAGACAGCCCAAGAATTGATTTAGTAATTGATTAGCCCTACTAATATCAATAATGTGTTATCATTTTTAAACAAGAAAGAATGAGATAAGTTATAACAATTATTCAAGGAAAACAAGTTACTTTTACAAATTAGAAAAAAATATACACAAAATTATGTAATAATTGAGGTTTTGGCAAAAATAAATGAAAAGTGACATAATGAAAAATACTGATATAACAATTTATCAATTATTACTGTTACTCTAATTTGTTAAAGTTGAAATTATTTTTATGGTCAATAACTATGAAAGAGTAAGGATTATCTTTACTGATTTATGTGTATCATTATCAAAAATGTAACTATTACTCATTTTTTGAATAGTAGCTTTCTTTTAAAATCCATTTTATTGCCAATTCCCAGCATCCTGAAACTCTAAAAATTGGCTAAAACTCTTGCAACTTGAGAAAATGTTCCATTGAAACATGCCTACAGTTTGAAGCTTGAAAAGTTGGACCCTGAGAGTAAAGCTGAGGCACAATAAAATATTTACCTGTACAAATGATTAATGTACGGGTTGACTCCCAAGGAATTCATCCAGTTCCGAAATGTCCTCTCTTCCTTGCTCTCTCCTAGGGTAGACACAAGCTCACACTGATGACTCAAGACAAAAGGAATCAGGAACTATATGTTAAACCATTCTGGCAGGTACCAGCTGGTCAAACCTACCTTGCCATAGTTCATTAGATACTACAGTTTCTTTAAAGGGAGAAAAAAAGGTCTCTTAATGCCAAAGTCCGTTTTCCCACTATCTAGGAAGCCATTATTTGCTCTAAATCTCTCCTTCTAGATTCCCTTTGATGTCTGTGAACTAGTACTGAGCCATGGGTTTCTCTGCCTAGAAACATAACAGATACACTTCTGTGGTCTATAATTATGATTAGATGCAAAAGGGATTGGCTAAACATGAATAAAAACAAAGTTCTTTGCTTATAGCCATTACTGGAAATAGTGAAAACAAAATAACAAAGTCTTTTAGCAGTCACGGTAACATTAGTACATTAAACACAAATAGAAAAGTTATACCTTTCCTGATGCAATGTTTCTAAATTTGTACAAATTATGATTTAACACAGGAAAGTTTCTCAACACACAAACCTACACTTTACACCATTCACTAAGAGGAGAGGGGATTACAGGTAAATATAAAAACACACAATGAGGGGAATATAACTATTTTACAGGCTTCCTGAGTTAGTTTAGATTGTCATTACTGAAAATACATAAGGAACACAGACCCAACACAGGTTGATAGGAGAAAGACACATTTCATCATAGTCAGTTCCTGGACCTCAAAGATCCCCTCAGGGAGATAACTCCTGCAGGTGCTGTTATTAAACCCTACTCCCTGAACATTCCCTTCCCAACAGTGCTTACATCACCCGTAAGGAAAATGTGGGTTATGGTGTACAATAAAGTGAGCAGGGATGTGGGCTGGCTCTGCCACTGTCTACCTTCTACTCATCTCCTGATTGCAAATAGTCCTAAGTAACTATTATGATTATTTGTTCTTCAGCAAAGTTAGTGGAGAGTGGAATGGCCTAGTTTACATCTTATCACGAGACTCCTGAAAACTGAAACATTTGTACCTCTCATCTCTTCTAAATTATAGGCAGGTTCAAGTCACTCTCTAGCTTTTGGCCCATATGAGACTCACAGGGCAATCTGGCACATAAATCTATCTATAATCATCTGAGTTCCAGGGGCTCCTTCATAGAGCTATTGCAACAGTCATCTTCACATTGAGTGCCAAAGACAGTATAAATCTACACACCCAGGATAGAACCCAAGCCTTGTAAGATCTAAAGGATTCTGTTATTTGTACCAACTGTTCAGGAAATAAACTACCCACTATAGTTTCATGTGGTTTCAATGCCATTATCTAACAGCTTTCCCAAAATCTGCTTTAATTATTGCTCTATTACATAGCCCTATAATTTCTTGCTTAAATTTTGTTTCCTCTGGTCTGCATAAAAGGTAACTACTGATCAGTCTGTTGTATCTGCACCACCACTTTATAATGAACGTCTACATGAGAATCTTTTTTAAGAAGAACCAAGCTGAACTAAATATTTCCAGAATCCAGGCTGGCCTTATTTGTAAGAATTATTAAACGAGTACAAATTAAATCTATGAACTGTCCCCAAAGTGACATAAATATAAACATACTGTGATCAATAGCTTGATGCCTGTGATTTGGATTTACCTCTCAGTTGTTTCTCTATTACTATGTGTTATAAAGCTATATATATATATTTTTTTCTAATAGAGAAGTTTTACATTATTTCCATCTAGAAAAATCTAAATGACTTAAAAGTATGAAGATTAATAGGGCCATAATGGTTTCATTTTTAATTAAAATATCCAAATTTTGTTGAACCTAATGATGCAATGAATAATAATTTAAAATAACTAGACTTGCATTTTGATAGAGTTCTGAAACTATCCTCAGCGGTTCATATTTTTTCCTATTGTTCTCAACTGATTATATAATTATTTTAATTTTTGAAACCTGGAAAGTAAAATAGATTTTATAAATGAGCGTTTGTTTATCTAACAACATTTCAAAGTGTCTTGGTAAATAAATGCTCAAAGCTAGAAGCACTATGCATTTGTGCAAGAGCCATGGTAAAGCATTACAAAAACATATGTATTCCAGATTGGAAAATGTTGTATGGATTACAGACAGCTAAAGCAATCTTAGAGGTAAAATCTGTTTTTCCCCTAGATCTGATATCCAACTTCAAGAAGTAAAATCTTAATTGCTGATATAGAAGACTGAAAGAACTATAAAACATTCTTTTCATTTGCAGGCTCAATTTGACATCTACCAATTAAAAAATAGCAATAAATATAACAAATATATTAAAAGTAGGCTATTAAGAAGGAAGAAAGGAATTAACATATATTTAACACTCAATAAATGTACTGTGACATATGAAGTGCTTTCCTCCTCGCTCCCTGACCATTAATAAACACATACTGTATTCTTTCATTCATGATCACATTTAGCTTGCTCTGTAACTCTTCAAATTCAGTTTATTAGTCCTGTTTTATATATTAAAAAAAAAAAACAAGGCTCACAGGGGTTATTCAGATAAAACAGTGGAACTATGATTTGAACAAAGTCTGATAATTTGTGGCCTATGTACCTTCTGTAACCACAAATGAATTGTGAGATGATCTTTCTATATGTAGCCCACATATCTGGCTCAATTTGATGTGAGGGTTTAATATTTAATTGTTTTTTTCTTTAATTCCCTAGAAAATTCTCTGCCAATGAGGACATACTAACACATGAATTTGGGATGTGATAAGATCAAGCTTCAAATTTCATAAGGATATATAAAAACACAAATTTACAGAGGAAAATAATCCAATGACAGACAAAGTCAAATACATTTTTGGCAGATGTATGAGGACATACATATGTTCTAAATAAAAATGACTGATAAAT
Organism: Ateles fusciceps; assembly: GCA_036589455.1. Lineage (NCBI taxonomy): Eukaryota > Metazoa > Chordata > Mammalia > Primates > Atelidae > Ateles > Ateles fusciceps. The sequence continues at coordinate 7,558,178 of JAZHEH010002014.1, forward strand.
ATTTCCTACGTTATTTTAATAGATATAGTAAATAATAATGGAAATATTTAGCAATCGTATTCACACTGAAAAATTCCAAAAGCATGCTGAACACTAGCAAAAGGATTCAAACATGAAAAATAAGAGAGCGAGCAAGTTGGAAAAGATATCTAGCAAGAATTCAGTGACTATAAAAAGCAGATCATTTTTAATATGCCACTCTAAACAATGCCTTCTACTGACAGAGGGATTTTGAAATTTTCCAGACTGATAAAAACCTAGCAGTGTTCCTTTTACTTATTTTTTTTTCAAGTTCTAATCTCTCACCGTAAATTTCTCTTTGCTGAAAAATATACATTTTTGTCTGCTTTCCCTCTCAATTACATATCTATGTAGAAAATATAATCTTTATTTTACAGGATCTTCGAGAAGAATGAATTACTCATATTCTTTGAAGAATATATTTGTTAAGTCTGAAACGTCTTTCATTAATCACAAAACTAATTATGAGGTGACAAGGACATCGGAACTTTGGTTATGGCAGTCAAGGAGAAAAAGATCATGAAGTTGATTTCTCATTCTGTCTCATCAGGAAAGAAGGGAGTAACGGTGAGTTATGTGAGAGAATTGAGTGAATACTGAGATCATGAATACCACACATCAAATGCTCCCTACCAAGAGAATTCCTGCTTTCTCCAAACCAGGGCAACTAGCAAGAAAAATCTTTTTTTTTTTTTTTGTGGAGACAGAGTCTCGTTCTGTCGCCCAGCCTGGAGTGCAGTGGCACAATCTCGGCTCACTGCAACCTCTGCCTCCCGGGTTCAAGCAATTCCCTGCCTCAGCCTCCTGAGTAGCTGAGATTACAGGCGCATGCCACCATGACTGGCTAATTTTTATATTTTTAGTAGAGACAAGGTTTCACCATCTTGGCTAGGCTGATCTTGAACTCCTGACCTCGTGATCCACCTGCCTCGGCCTCCCAAAGTGCTGGGATTACAGGCGTGAGCCACTGCGCCCAGCCAAGAAAAATCTTAAGATTGGTGCCGCCTTCTGACAACTGCCTCTCCCTTCAACAACTGCCATTACCACTGCCACCATTTTTACTTTAAGTTCTGATATTAATGTGGGTGTTGGTATGTGTGAGAGTGGGAGAAAAAAGAAAGGCTGGGAAACAAAAAATGAGAAAGAACAGGTATTGAGAATGTTTTGTCATTACGATTATTTATAATATATTGTAAGCTTCAATGAGGTTCAGTAAATATAACATAGCTAACTGATACAAAATAATCTGTTATAGAACCTAAATGAATCCTTTCAATTATTACTTGTGATAAAAGACACATTTTATCACAGGAGAGGGATATAGATTTTACATCAAATCATGAAGTCCAGTTGTCAAAACTGAGTTCTAATGTGTTTACAACTATAATATCCCATCGTTATAGAAGGCAAATTAGGTAGAAATTTTACAAAATCAAAGCTTTGTTCTGCTATTCTAATTAAGTTTCATTTGTGTTTCATTCTATGGGCATATTAAGACAGAAATAACACAGCATGAACAATGCAAAAAATAAAATATCAACCCAGATGGAAAGAATAAATGGTACTAATAAAAAGAACATTCAGAATGAATATATTTATAGAGTATAGAAAAGTACTAAATACAGTACCTACATTAGGAGGGGGTCAAATCTGCATTTCATGAAGCAAAATAGGAAAGTATTATATATTATGAGACAGATAACGATAGACCACACAAAAGACAAATAATGAACACTGTAATTTTTTTCATGTACACTAAAAACATTAAAAAGAGAACAATACTAGAGTCAAACTGGAGCTTTCAAAGGAGAAAAACACCTACAAATAATCATTTTTTTCTAATAGAGAATTCATTGCCCATTTTGGTGGTAGAGCTGTTATGTGATCATTTATGAGAATATTTTAAATGTATGATAGTTTTCACTAACTTCTTATGGAGAAATGAAAGATATGTAAGATTTACCTCCGCATACTCTTTTAACCAAAACCAGCAACCACCTTCCATAATTTGAATTTTCAATACACATACCTACACACACTAAATTGCATTTCCCACCACAATCTCCTATCTCTGACAGTGAAGTAAGACAATACCGTAAGAAGATATAGCATACCATATACTAAATATAGTAAGTCAATTAAAGGCAGAAAGAACGCACCTTCCAGTAAATTCATATCGATGTCATTATTATTCGGCTTGTGCAGGCATGGGTATGTGTTAAACAGATTAGCCACAAAAGCTAAATTAAGTTTAGGATTGCCTGAAACCACATCTGCAGGAGTAACAAACTGCTTGCAGCCCAGTTTATCTGCTTCTTGAAGCATGAGTCCAGCACGCTTCAGGTCATTTTTCTCCTAAACAATAAAACAAAAATGGTCACAATTGAATTTTGATTGGCATAATTTTTATTGATATACATGTTTATAAGCAATTTCTTTTCCACAAATAAATCAAATAACTCAAAATAAGATCAAATATGTAGTAATTCCAAGGCAACTTACCCATTCTTTTTTTAAAATTAATTAATTTATTTATTAATTTATTTATTTATTTTGAGACAGAGTTGAGACACTCCAGCTCTGGTGCCCAGGCTGTAGTGCAGTGGTGCAATCTTGGCTCACTGCAACCTCTGCCTCCTGGGTTCAAGCGATTCTCCTGCCTCAGCCTCCTGAGTAGCTGGAATTACAGACACATGCCACTATGCCCTGCTAATTTTTGTATTTTTAGTAGAGATAGGGTTTCATCATGTTGGCCAGGCTGGTTTTGAAGTCCTGATCTGCCCACCTCAGCCTCCCAAAGTGCTGGAATTACAGATGTGAGCCACTGTGCCCAGCCACCATGCCTTTTAGGTTAAAAGGAAAAAAGTCTCTGAGTTTCCTTGCTGGAATAACTGAGTTATATTTTACCCTTTTTGCTAAAATACTCAACAAAATTCTCAAATATTATATCAGTAAGCTCCTAGTGGTCACACTGTAGGTAACTTATTTAAGGCCAGCTAGTAGAGTGCCCTCTGGATAACAGGCATAGTTATTGCACCCACTCTACACTGAGTGACATTTCCAGAAACCTCTTGATGAAAAACAAGTTGAAATACATATTTAAAAAATTTAAATCTTAGGGAACAGCACCTTTCACCATTGCAAAACCCTGGAAACAAATGAAACAACTCAAATACCTATAAATAGGAAAGTAGATGAATGAATTTGTATATTCACACAATGACATATCCAATATGGGTAACTCTTAGAGATACAAGTTCAAAAAGAAGTACTAGAAATTTAAGTATAACATGACAAACTTTAAAGGAAGTTAAAAAGTAAAATGAAGAATTTAATTTTGTAAGGGATACACTTGGATAAAGGGAAACTACATAAAAGGAAACGCAAAAGAACAATGAACACAAGTTCCAAGACTGTGGTTACCACACTGGGCTAAGGCAGAGATGGAATAGGGAAGAACTGTACAGAAAATGTAACGCCAAGGTCTTAGTTTTCCTGTTAGATTGAGAGTTCATGAGGCTTGTTACAATTTCAAATCAAACAACCACACACAAAAATAAATTTAAAAATGGGTATGCACAAACCCATATGAGAGTATTTAACGACCAAAGGTGATAACCTACCTAATTCTGTGCACCGGAGTTGCAAAATAAGTAATCATGTAAATGAAATCAGAGAAAGCAATAGATTATTAAATTAAGCAACAATGAAAAGTTATGAATGTAGACGTCAAAAAATGACAATATCTGGCCGGATGCGGTGGCTCATGCCTGTAATCCCAGCACTTTGGAAGGCCGAGGCAAGCAATCACTTAAGGTCAGGAGTTTGAGACCAGCCTAGCCAACATGATGAAACCCCGTCTCTACTAAAAATACAAAAATTAGCCAGGCATGGTGGTGTGTACCTGTAATCCCAGGAACTCAGGAGGACCTTATTTAGATCTTAACTCAAATAAGCTTGAAAAAAAAATGACCTTTATGAAGCAAGTGGAAATGTCAACATTGACTAGATATTTTGATGGTGTTACAGACTGTTGTAATTTTTTTTAAAGTATGATAAGGTATTGTGGTTTTACTTTAAAAGTGTCTTTATCTTTTAGAAATACATATTGAAATATTTATCCATGAAATGATATGATGTCTAAGATTTGCTTCAAAATAAATACAGAACAGGAGGGAAATAGGGAAGAAATGAGATAAGATTGACCATGAATTGGCAGATGTTGAAACTGAGGGATGAGTACATGATAGTTTAGTATACTAAGTCTGTTCTCTTCTGAATATATTGCAAACTTTGCATAGCGTTGCAATACTGTGTTTCTGAAACATATAATTATAATAATGTGAGATATAATTAATTAGTAATGACTCAAGTTGCCTTAAAAACCAAATGTTATGGAGATTGCACTTTAAGTACATGATATCTTTTCATACAATCTATTGTCTGACCAAATTTTAATGTTTAGAATTCAAGCTTGTCCAACCCACGGCCAGTGGGTCACATGCAGCCCAGGACAGCTTTGAATGTGGCCCAACACAAATTTGTAAATTTTCTTTATGAGATTTTTTTGCAACTTTTTTTTTTTTTTAGCTCTTCAGCTATTGTTAGTGTTAGTGTATTTTATATGTGCCTCAAGACAATTCTTCTTCCAATGTGGCCCAGGGAAGCCAAAAGCCTGGACATCCCTGGTTTAAATAGAACCATCCCTGGTATTTATAACTTATGCTAGAAGAATGAGATTCCTAGGAAAAGTGTTTAGTAGGTCAGAATCTGTATCAATCCTTCCTACACCACAAATACTAGGAATTTCTATTTTTTATTTTGTGTATTTCTAAATATAAGCTGGTAAAACTGATAAATGATTGCTTAAAAATCTAACAACAGCTTGTTGCTTCCTTTCCTGGCATACACTGACAGTCACAAGAGCACCCTGGTGAGTTCCAATTACCTTGCACCAGGGAAACGTGAATGTAGGATTGATTCCACAAATACTCAAGGTCCAATTCTGTAGTTTCCTTTCTTCTGTCATGACAGCCAGTTGGCTTGACATGGAGGCTTGGAGTCTGGGGCATGGAAAACACTTCTGTAGAGCAAAGCACCCCAACTTGAATGAAGGGCTGAGGGCTCTACCAGGGAATGCTGCCTGTAGAGAACTGTACTCTAAATTTGACTGTACCTGCTAGTCAAATGCAAATCCATAGTCAGAAAGTAGAACAGTGCTTATCAGGGCCTGGGGGAAGGGGAAAATGGGGAGTTCTTGTTTAATGGGTATAGAATTTCCCTACAGGATGATGAAAAGTTTGTAGAGATAGATAATGATGATAGTTGCACAACAATGTAAGTGTACTGAATGCCACTGAACTATACACTGAAAATGATAAAAATGGTAAATTTTATATGTCTATTTTACCACAATATATTTTAAAAGTTAAAAATTGCACTCACATTAATTCCTGAAAGGTCAATGGCAATGGCAGGTCCATCTTCCCCACCTTTAGGGGCAATCTGATTAAGCAGATGAAAATAGGCTCTTGAATCCTTCAAGGAAAGATATGAAATGGCATTTTTAAAATGAATAAAATCATCATTGAATTTAGGGGGAAAAAAGTGCTCAAACTGAAGAAATTTCCTCTATCTCAAATAATGGAATAACTTTAATAATACAGAATTACTTGTAGGTTCCTGGATGTACCATGCTGTTTCACACTTCAGAGCTTCAAAAAAAGCAATCCTGTTTCAACAACTCAGAGTTTATAGTAATGCTGTTTCCTGCATCTGGGTATCCTCCCTTAATTTTCCATTTGTTTACACACCCAAACATCGACATCGGTTAAGATTCAGGTCAAGTATTATCTCCTGGAAGCCTTCCCTGGATTCTCTAGGATGAACTAAGAATGCTCTTCTCTAGTGCATGGCACCCCTTGCCTACCTCAATAAGTAAACTGTGATCACACTATTAAATCATCCAATGTTACGGTCTCCAAAGATGAATATCATAGTTCTTCCCCATACATACATGAACTCTTCTCATCAAAAGGCAGAAGCTATTTCCCATCCTCTTTAATTTGGACGGGCCTTATAATTCACTTTGACCAAGAGAATGCTGTGAAAGTGATGTTCTGGGGCTTCCAAGCCCAAATCTTAAGAGCTTCTGCTTCCTGTTTCTTAAAGTTAACCTCTACATAAGAAGTCCAACTTTCTGAGACTATCATGCTGTGAGGAAGCCTGAGATCACCATGTAGAGGGGCCTTGTGAAGGAGCCCTAAGGCACCAGACATGTGACTGGGGCCTTTGTGTACTTTCCAGATGAGCTCAACTGACAGCTGAATGTAACTGAGTTAGTAATCCCAGCCAAAACCATGTGAAGCAGAGGAACCACCCAGCTAAGATGCATCAATCCACAATTTGATGAAAAATAATCATTATTTTAAGCAAGTTTTGCATGGTTTGCTATATAGCAATAGATAACTGAAATATTCCTCTAGTATGTGTTTGTCTCCAAGTAGAATTGGCAAGCTTCTCAATAGCTGAGTCTTTGCATCCCCTGAGCAAAATGCCCTGAAGGAAGGGCTGAATAAATGTTTGATTAGCAGAATTTTAAGAGATTTCAGAATAAGAGAACTCTCTCAAATAAACTTTCAAATATAATAGCATATAGTAGATGAAAGAAGAGAAATAAAATGTCACTTCAAATTAACAGACTGTCCTCTAGGCCATTACTGAAAAAGGTAACCTGACTGAAGGTGGTAATATAGCTAAAGAGAGAACGTGAATCAGAGCCAGCACTGATTACTCTGGCGAGGCCAGGGCAGGGGGACATAAAGAAACACAGAGAAGAAAAAAGTCACAGGGACCCTGCTTGGCAATGCCCATCTAGGCAGTAACCAAGGGAAAGTTGTCATTAGACAGAAATGCCTGTTATAGTTTCCTTAACAAGGTTCTCCCCATAGAGAGGGAAGTGTTTTAAGCTACCCTGGTTAAAGAACATACCTAAAGATCCCCTTTTTTTAACTGATTCCCTGTGCCCTCAGATAATCTGATTTCCTGTTAGCTGGTTATTGGCAAAGTGGGAGTAAGAGTGTTAAACCAGTAAACAGTTATAATTATTAGTACAAATGAACAGACTGACCTACTCATTATAATCTAGCAGATCAGTGACATATAAAATGAGAAAGTGTGTTTTAATCTGTTGAGGCTAGCACCTCCTTTCCTCCCACAGTCAGTTGTACTTCTTATTAAAATCCAACATATCTGGTTTTATAGAAAATATATATTTTCTGAATATAATTGGGGGATCTACTTCACACAGTAGTGCAAATTTTCATTTTCTATCCCAAGTGTTCTTGTGAATTTAATTCAAATTTAAGTCTGAACTCCCTTTATTTTTACATTCCACATCCTTATTTCATGTCATAAATTTGAACATTTAAATGTAAACCTTAATGTCTTGGCTGAAGTTGCTAATGGTATGCCATCCTGCGTTGGTCAGATGGTAGTTCACCCATCGCAGCAGTAATTCCTCGGGGAGAAAGTTTCATCAGCTCCTCTAGTTCCTCACCTTCATTCAGCAATGCAATCAGAGCTGAGGAAAAGCGAAATGTAAATTTTTCCCATAGCAAGTACGTATCAGTGAAAACCAAACATTTGTAATGATCCTACCTTCATTCCTAGAAATCTCAATATCAGCAAAAAGGCCAACTTTGATGATCTGCCAAAGAAGTCCCAAGACCAAGTGAGGTTTTCCTTCTTTGAGATCTGATGCACCGATGTTGACCACTGTACAACCAATGGCCAAGGCAGAATTCAGAGCTAGGTTTAAATTTTCCTGAATTGCCACACACAGACAAACAAAAAAGACATGTGAGGAAGTACTTTCTAAGGTCTTATCTATAAAAATTATCTGTAAGAAACAATGGACTGCCAAAGTTCAGATTTATAAACGTAACATTTATACAACCAAAATACCACTATTTGAAAAAAATCACATGGTTTTAACTGTTACTTTATATGCCAATGACTTTCAAATCCCTATTTCCACCCAGACCTCCCCTGAGCTTCTACTCTAAGCTCCGTATCTATATTATATGCACTTGGTTATGTCTACCTGGATGTTCTGCCAATACCTCAAACTCAACATGATATTTTTATTTTCATAAAGACTTCTTTTGGAAGCACTTCTTTAAAAAATGATGTACAATTAGTTTTTAAGATAATTTTAAAGTAACTCTTAAGATGGATTTTATAGATGAGGAAACTGCAGCACTGATAGGTTCCACAATGGAAAGGCCGGGGTCTGATCCCAGTCATCTCCAGGGTCTGATCCCCATCCTCTTACCATGCATTACTGCCATTCTCATATGGTACCAGTAACAGCAACTATTTACTGTGCTGGTTATAACAGCAGCAAAACACAGAGGTTCTCAAAGCATAGCAAATATTTCAGTGGCTTCCTACAGTGTGCTGAAGTGATTTACTGAGCTCCAAGTAAATAAATGGCTATATCTATGGGGGATCATCTGGTGTGATTAAAATAAGCATTTGGAATTATTTTTGTAGTAGTACCAAGCAATGTTCATTTAAATATAGTATTCCCAAAAGAAGCAGCAGAACCGAAGAAACCTTCAATATTTTTATAATCTCAAAATTCACTACAAATAAACATAAATATGAAAAAATTAACAGCAAATTACAACTATTTTGTGGAAATCTAAGATTTTTAATAACATCAGATGTTTTTAACACTCCTGCTGCAGATGTTTTTTAAGTTACCTTAAATCAAATCTATGCAACTTTCAAGAGGCAGCTTCTGCTAATTTAGGCATGACCACTAATCTTTTTTCTCTTTGCTTCCAAGAACATAAATGGTGTTTGCTTCAGTTGGTATTCCCCAGAATGCATCAGCAGGGGAAAGAACTGGACTAAAAATGAAGCCAATAATAGTGTTAATCTCACAATAACCCATTTCATATGCAATTGACAGCATGGTACTGTGGGCCAAAAGAAGTATGTGATTTCACTAAATTGATTGCAATACTACTAAGAACCAAAACCTACCACTACTCTCAGCCTGGACAATGACAAACAAAACCACATCCTAATGCCTACATTAATACGACCTTGTGTGCTATCCTCTTGTCTTCACTGCCATGACTACCCTCTGTCTTCATTAGCATGATCTTATTCTTCCAGGAGTCTTGAGCCTAGGCAAAAGGTCTGATTTTTCACTGCAGGCACTACCTAAAAGACCCAGTAACTCTTCAGTGAAAACATCAATGACAGTTTATACCCTAAGATTCTTTGACCTCCTCACCTTCAAATCCTCCCCTTGCTATTTCCATCAATCTTGGGCTGGTGTATTGAGATCCTTGCCCAGTCTGGATCAGACCCCTCTTGCCCCCTCATATTGAAAGACCTTCCTTAAACCACAATTCCAATTCTCAAACGCTGCCCTCACTTTCCCAGCACCAAGACACTAACAAAGCTTTGCAAGTATTTTCTCTTTCTGCATTAAACAGTTAACTCAGCTTTGTCTCATCAACGGGTTGTGTTGGTGATATGGGAGAAAAACCACTTTTGACATTAATTTTATTCAAAAATGTTTGCTTTACAAGCATATCAAATGTCTTACAAGTAATTTGGCTTTAAAAATTGGTAGAAAATAAGGAGTTGCAATATGTTTCTTACAAGTAAATGGTAGTTTCTACTTGATAAATATGACATCATTGCCCTACCAGTTAGTAGGGAATACAGTGGCCACACTGAGCTACTTCTAAACATCTTGAGAACAAGAAGTAACAGGAGAACCCCATAGAGAAGTTGCTATCCAATTCTTACCATGGACAACCACCCTGAATGCCCAACCTTCCTGAAGACTTATGTTGATGGGAAAAGATAGGGACAGTAGAGAACAACAAACAAATGGGACACAAGAGAGGTGGCTCTGCTTTCTATAGGACAATGGTACATGGTTAGGCTTGGACTAACCGGTTCCCTCATTTCCTGTTATCTCTAAGAAGTACAGAATTGGATGTTGACTACATGGCTTTCTTGTCCCCAACTTGCTAATAGGTCAATAATGTTGCATATCACTAATAGAAATTACTATTATTGAAGAAGCCTATTTCCAGTTGCAGTTGCCAGATTATTTTTCACATGTACTGGGATCTTCATCTAATATCCATGATTATTAAAAATATTCACATCTATTTATAGAATACATACATGACCATCTTTGTCACTGAATCTGAAATACAGAATCTCTTACTATTATATACATTTATTGCTTGGTTTTGCTTTTAATATTTATATTTAGTGCATTTAAGAAAATAAAGAAAAAAATATTCCATAAGTATTTTGCAGTAGCCACAGATTGGATCTGCGGGGCTATCTTGCAGTTTTATTTTTAGAGATAGCATACTTCCAATATATGCAGGGGGTAACAGTCTATAGAAGACTAGCTTTCTATAAAAGATTCAACAATTTTAGCAAAATCAAGGATTGCACTTGCCAAATGAAGGATACAGGTTAGCAGTAGCTCAATTTTAATAGCCACTGTTGTGACCACACCTTAAATAGTTGCTATTACTACCACCACATGAGAGTGGCAGTATTAACACAGTGATAAAGAAATGAGCTCAGCACTTTGGGAGGCTGAGGCAGGTAGATCACGAGGTCAGGAGTTTGAGACCATCCCGGCTAACACGGTGAAACCTCAGCTCTACTAAAATACAAAAAATTAGCCTGGTGTGGTGGCACGTGCCTGTAGTCCCAGCTACTCGGGACTGAGGCAGGGGAATCACTTGAACCCGGGAGGAGGAGGTTGCAGTGAGCCGAGATCGCGCCACTGCACTCCAGCCTGGCAACAGAGCAAAACTCCATCTCAAAAAAAGCAAAAAAAAAAAAAAAAAAAGAAGAAAGAAACGAGCTCTGGCACTAGACCACTGAGATCAAATCCTGGCTCTGCCTCTGCATAACCTGTCAGTGTCTCAGTTTCCTCATAATAAGGTAAAATCATGGGATATATCTTATTATAAAGTTGCTGGGAGGATAATTTACATAGTGTGTTTAGAACAGTGACTGATACCCAGTAAGTACTCAGTAAATATTAATATCTACTCATTGTTCTAGAGATTTTAAGGGGGAAAGTGTGGTAAGTATAAATACCTGGACTTTTATAAGATCTGCATGGAGAAGACAACTACAGAACAATTTAGTATAAAAAGAATAGTTTAAAATTTTGTGAAATGGTAAAACTGCAGTGTTCTTTTTCAACCACCAAATAAGAGCACTGGCATCAAACAAGTGTTCATTAATAAATAACTCAATAATTACAATAATATAAACTGAATACAACTTAAATAAGTGCAGTCAAAATACCTTAAATTTTCATTTAATTCATTACAAAATCCAACGGAATTTTTATTTAATAAAAACCCAGTCTGTCCGGGCGTGGTGGCTCACGCCTGTAATCTCAGCACTTTGGGAGGCTGAGGTGGGCAGATCACAAGGTCAGGAGATTGAGACCATCCTGGCCAACATAATGAAATCATGTCTCTACTAAAAATACAAAAAATAGCGGGGCATGGTATGCACGAGTGTAGTCCCAACTACTTGGGAGGCTGAGGCAAGAGAATTGCTTGAACCCGGGAGGCGGAGTCTGCAGTGAGCCGAGATCGCGCCACTGCACTCCAGCCTGGCAACAGAGTGAGACTCCGTCTCAAAAAACAAACAAACAAACAAAAACAAAAACAAACAGTTTTGGCCAGGCATGGTGGCTCACGCAAAAATCCCCAACACTTCAGGAGGCTGAAGGGGGAGGATCACATGAGGCTGAACAACACAGCAAGACCCCATCTCCACAAAAACTTTAAAAAATTAGCAGGGCAAAGTGGCACATGCTTATAATCCTAACAACTCAGGAAGCTGAGGCTGGAGGATCACTTGATCCCAGGAGTTTGAGGTTCAGTGAGCTGTACTGGGGGGCATAGCAAGACCCCCATCTCTTTAAAAAAAAACAGTTTCTATAAGATAACAACATTACATTAAGTCAAAGGTTTCATCTGAGTCCAAGCATTCATTAATGAAGGTCTTACATTTCTTAGCATAGTAACATGATTACAAGCCAAGGACAAATACTTACAGAAATGGTGAAAGGCGTCAGCTTTTTCTTATTGATGGCTCTTTCATCAATTGTATCTGGTTCAGATAAGTTGATCATTTTGCTAAAGAGAAAATGAGAATAATTTAATACTACAAGAATTTTTTAAGTTTATTATTGCCTACAGCCAAAATAAATTTTGAAAAGTAATAACAATTCATTATTTTAAAATATTAAACAGCAAGCCAGGCATGGTGGCATAAGCATGTAGTCTCAGCTACTTGGGAGGCTGAGCCCAATAGTTTGAGGCCAGTCTGAGCAAAACAAAGAGACCTCATCTCAAAAAAAAAAAATAATAATAACTAACTAATTAAACTGTAATTAATGCCAGGAACTTAATTCTTAAAATTCAAGAAATATTCCCATTCCTAAAACAAATCCATCACTCACTACAATAGTAATCTTAGCATTTCTCCCAATTTTTTTAATCACCCTGAATTTTCTTTTCTTTTCTTTTTCTTTTGAGATAGAGTCTAGTGCTGTCATCCAGGCTGGAGTGCAGTGGTGCAATCTCAGCTCCCTGCAACCTCTGCCTCCTGGGTTCAAGTGATACTCCTGCCTCAGCCTCCCCGAGTGGCTGGGATACAGGTGTGTGCCACCTCTCAGCTAATTTTTGTATTTTTAGTAGAGATGGGGTTTCACCATGTTTTCCAGGCTGGTCTCAAACTCCTAACCTCAAGTGATCCTCCTGCCTCAGACTCCCAAAGTGCTGAGATTACAGACATGAGCCACTGTGCCCAGCCATCACCCTGAATTTTCTTTATGTTAGTTTTGTCTTTATTTCACTTAACGATCATCAGTATCCAGCAGCCTAAAACATAAAGAAATTCTCTAAGAAGCTAAGTTTCCTAAAGTAGTATCAACACTATTAAAATTACTGTTGTTGCAGAAAGATGTGAAGCCAGAGATTTCATCTAAGACTTCGATATATAGCCATTTCCAGAGAAATTCATATAAATTTTATCTCTATATTTTAGAATTTTATCTTTTAAAACAAAAATAGGAAAATATCCATTTGATTCATAACAGGAATTTTTCTGAGAGTTAAAGATAAGAATTGTAGGTGGAGGTCAAGGTATATTTTATATTTAATGTTCTCAAATCTAATATACTCATGGGTAAGGTTTTCTTTTCCTTTTTAAGTGAAAACATCAAAAAAGGACTGAAGGAAATGTGTCAAAGTGTTAATAAGTTATTTATGGATGGTAAGGATATTTGTGATGGTTATTTTCTACTTTGTAAGTCTTCTGTGCTTTTTATAAACTACAGAAAAGACCTCTGCTTTGTCTAAAGAAGTATACTGTGACTGTGGTACACACAACCACCACCAAGACATTTCCTGATAGAGTTTACAATACAGTGAGCAAAAATAGAATGCAAAGAACCAAGGATAACACGAGGCTGAATCAAAACATTATTTTCATTTAGGTACAAATAAGGAATATCTTCCCTTTGCATCTCCTCATGTTCATGTTCCAGTCAAAGCACTACCCTCTTGTTGGAAGATGAAAAGAGAAACCCTGTGAATATTTAAAACTGCATCAGACGAATAACTCAAAAGATTATTGGCAATTATTATGGTAATACATGTAAAAAGCAACAGAAAAACAAGGGATTGTATTTGAAAAACATTTTTGGAAATTTTCCAATAGATATACAGTAGTACTTCAGTAATCATTTTCTATGCAATATAAATTCTTCAAGCCCTTAGTAGCTACTGATTCCAAAAGACAACGGATTGGCTGAATTGTAGTTTTTATGGAATGCTCATCAATGGAATCAGCAAGAACACAGCTTCCTTAACCAGAAGTTCAACTCACCAAAGAAGGATGCCATCTGCAAGTGATTTGAAAAGACTATCATCATTGGGATTCATGGGTATAAGATGCTTACAGTCAGGGTCATTCTCCAGGGCTTTGTTTATCCAGTTAACAAAAGCCACTTTTTCTTCCTCTGAAAGGGGAAAATCTTGGTAGGCAAATCTCATTTCACAAACTTTATTGCACTACAAATCATACATAGCTATTGCACTACAAAAACATACTTGTTAATTTCTGTTCAAATATAATAATTGACCGTTATTAAACATCTACCAGAACACAAAAGGGTTCAAGAAAAGAAGAAAGGGGACTGGGCCTGGTGGCACACGCCTGTATTCCCAGCACTTTGGGAGGTCAAGGCTGGTGGATCGCTTGAGGTCAGGAGTTCGAGACCAGCCTGGGCAACATGGAGAAACCCCATGTCTAGTGAAAATACAAAAATTAGCCGGGCATAATGGCACACTACTGTAGTCCCAGCTATTCAGGAGGCTGAGGCTTGAGAATCGCTTGAACCGGGAGGTGGAAGTTGCAGTGAGCAGAGATCGTGCCACTGCACTCCACCCTAAGCCATAAGAGAGATCCTTTCCAGAAAGAAAGAAAGAGAGAGAGAGAGAGAGAGAGAGAGAGAGAGAGAGAGATGAGATGAAATGAGACAAGACGAGAAGAAGGGGAATTCGTTCCACTTTTCCACCTGATAGGAGAGATGAAGGTATATTTCTTAAATGAGTAAAATATATATTTGGTTTGATTTGAAAATATTTCTAATTATGTATTGCTTCTGAAAGCTAATGAATCAGAAGCAGACCACCAGAAGTCAAATATGTATTTGTATTTAAATAAGAAAAAAAATACAAGAAACAAATACCATGGCAATAAATCCTATCCTCCCCAAAAAGATTGAGAGCTGTGATTTTTAGCTTACAATAGAAATACTGAATTCAGTCAAGAGTTATTGAAATGAAGAAAACAGCCCAATTTCTATGGAATTTTTACTGTTAAAAAAATTGAAAAAAATCGGCTTGGTGCAGTTGCTCATACCCGTAATCCTTGCACTTTGGGAGGCTGAGGTAGGCGGATCACCTGAGGTCAGGAGTTTAAGACCCACCTGGCCAACCTAGTGAAACCCCATCTCTACTAAAAAAAAAAAAAAAAAAAAAAAAACAAAAATTAGCCAGGCGTGGTGGCAGGTGCCTGTAATCCCAGCTACTCCGGAGGCTGAGGCAGGGATAATTGCTTGAACCTGGGAGATGGAGGTTGCAGTGAGCCAAGATCATGCCACTGCACTCCATTCTGGGTGACAGAACCAGACTCCATCTCAAAAAACAAACAAACAAAAAAATGGACACAAATCTAGATACCAGCACTACACTTGGCCAGCATTATTCTTGGCCTTCTTCATCATCAACTGCTCAACACATGGCTTCCAGTATGGGTACACTGATCTTTAGGTAGAAAATTTTGTTGGGTTATGCAGTGAGGAAAATAGGAAAGAACTTAAAGTAAAAACATTCTACAGCTTCATTGTTATTATGTAAATATAAAAATAATTTAAGATTATAAATCCTTAAAAGAAATCATCCCCAGTTGCATCAGAGGGTAGCACATAATGAGTTGGCCTTCTCCATTGTTGCCCCAGTTCCTAGAATTAGGTCATTTTCCCAAGGGAATATTTGGCAGGTACCCCCAGAATTTAATCCACTACACATATATACACACACAGCCAACAAAAACACACATATGTATTATTTCTTCTTTGTACATATCATAACCTGCCTTATCTTCTCACCTCCTCATACATACCTCCTTAGAAGGATTTGGATTCCAGGTATTCAAAGATCACTAAAATACTGTGTCTGCCATTGAGGAATTTTTAGTCCAATTATAAAACAAATATACAAAGAAACGTGATATAAGAGAAATACACACACAACCAGAAACATATATGCAATGTTTTCAGAATTTAAAGAAAGAAGCAATCACTTTTAGTTAGGGTGATCAAGAAAAGGCTTTACGAAGCAGGTACTATTTGAAATATAGGTTGTTTAATAGGTGAATATGGGCATGGAAAGAAAGGATGTTTCAAGTGTAGGAACCAGGAATGAGATACCACATCACAACCATTAGGATGGCTGTAATTTTTTAAATGGGCAAAAACAAGTGTTGGTGAGGATGTGAAGAAACTGGAGCCCTCAAACATTGCTGGTGGGAATGTAAGACGGTGCAGCCACTTTGGACTTTGAGAGCTTGTTTGGAGGTTCTAGCAGGGGAGTGCATATCGTATATCCTTACCAAAGACTGGCCTCCCGTATATCCTTGACCAAAGACTGGTCCTCCTTTCTCAGGGATGGTCCTCTTCTTCCACCAAGCACGCAGCTTCAGGAGGGGACGCACATGGAGTGGTGAGGGAAGAAGGGGACACCCACATAGCCAGCCAGATCAGCAAATCAACCCTAGTGATCAATGGGGTGACAGATGTCACAGCCAGATCGCCCTCACAAGTGCAGCCTCTTTAGAAAACAATTTAGCAGTTCTTTAAAAATGTTAAATGTAGAGTTAACAAAAATTCTAGCAATTCTGCTCCTAAGTATATACCCACAAGAATTCAAAGTATATGTCCACACAGAAATGCATTCGTGAGTGTTCATATAGCATTATTTATAATAGCCCAAAACTGGAAACAACCCAAATGTCCATCATTTGATGAAAGGATAACAAAACGTGGTATTGCCCATAGAATGGAATATTCAGCAATAAAAAGGAATGAAGGGGCCAGGTACCATGGCTCACACCTGTAATCCTAGCAATTTGGGAGGCCGAGGCAGGCGGATCGCTCAAACCCAGGAGTTCAAGATCAACCTGAGTGACAAAGCAAAACCCCATCTCTACAAAAGATACAAAAATTAGCTTGGCATGGTGGTGCACATTTGGGAGGCATGGTGGTGCACTTGGGAGGCAGAGGTGGGAGGATCTCTTCAACACTTGAGGTTGAGGCTGTAGTCAGAAAAAAAGGAATGAAGTATGATATATGTGACAACATGGATGAACCTTGAAAATATTATGCCAGTGAAGAAGCCTGTCAAATGAAAGTCCACTCTAGTATGATTCTATTTATATGAAATTTCCAGAATAGGCAAATCTATAGAAATAGAAAGTCGTTTAAATATTGCAGAAGGAAATGGGGAGTGACTGATAACGAGTATGGTTTTTTTGTTGTTGTTGTTGGTGTAACGAAAGTATTCTGAAATTAAATAGTGATGACAATTGCACAACTATGAAGATACTAAAAACTACTGAACTGTATACTTTAAAAATGAATTTCATGGTGTCAATTATATCTCAAAGCTGCTATTTTTTTAATAAAAGCCATTAAATGTTCTATATTTTTTCTAGAGAATAGTTACATAGGTGTATTCATAGGTTAAAAGAAATCATCAAGCCATATACTTAAGAATAGTACACTTCACGCACTTTACTACATGTATCTTATACCTCAGTAAACAAGTAAACAGGCCGGGCGTGGTGGCTTACGCCTGAATCCCAGCACTTTGGAAGGCCAAGGCTGGCGGATCACGAGGTCAAGAGATCGAGACCATCCTGGCCAACATGGTGAAACCCTGTCTCTACTAAAAATACAAAAATTAGCTGGGCATGGTGGTGTGCACCTGTAGTCCCAGCTACTTGGGAGGCTGAGGCAGGAGAATTGCTTGAATCCAGGAGGCAGAGGTTGCAGTGAGCCAAGATTACGCCGCTGCACTCCAGCCTGGCACCTGGTGACAGAGTGAGACACTGTCTCAAAACAAACAAAAAAAAACAAGTAAACAAAAATTTATGGTGACAGACATCAGAAAATAGGGTATCTCTAGGGAAGAATAGTTATATTAGGGGAATGGGGGAGTCTTCAGGTGATGAAAAGATTCCATATCTTGTTCTGGTTGGCAGCTACATGAATATATACACATGGAAAAATTCATTGAACTGTATATTTTAGATTATAGCACTTTGCTGAATGTGTATTATATCTTAATTTTTTTTTCTTTTTTGTCTTTAAAAAGAAGCCGTTTTAGTAGAATTGACAGACAGAAACTCGGTTAAGGGGTGAATACCTTTCAAAGAGTGGGGTAACAGTTATGGACCTCTGCCTTCACGACTGCTTCCCTAGTGGGAAAGAGTTATGAAAAACGTACGATAGATGAGAGAAATTTGAGTGTACCGCTAGAGGAAAATCCAATTAGGAAGGGACTGAATCAAGAGGATAACTAACAGATTCAGATCTGAAATGAAGAAAGAGGGGAAAAGGTTATAGGTAATTTTGTCAAAAAGCCAAAACGCATAGTTCTAATTATGTTCATATAAATAAAAAGAACTTGGCCAAAGGTTCTTAGACATCTTAGACAGCTTAACATGGGGAAGACACCTCATCTTAAGAGTTAATATGCCTCTGCATTTCCCACTGGGCAATGGTCCAGTGGTTTAATCAGATCAATGCTCTCTAGTCACTTGGTTACTAGATAAAAGATGAATCAGGTATCTCAGATCTCAGAAAATGGAAGAAAAAAATCCTTGTAATAAGCCTCTCCACCATTCTTAGCTCAGGTTTAAAAGTAAAGCCACCTCATTAGTCACGATGAAAAGCCATTCGAAAGCCACTTTTAAATACATCTAATGCTGGAGTATAAACAACTTCCACTTTGTTGTTTATAATCTTTTTGATGTGGACTGAGTCTGACACACAGTAGGAACTCATTGATTTCAATGATTCTAGGGTTTTTCATGTTGACATCTCTGAAACTAAGATGTATTTCAAATTTGATGGCGTGTTATACTGTGGTCTGCAGTATTTTTTTCTCCTCAATGGCACATAAAATAATGGTATGAATCACAATCAGTGGCATCTTAGAACTGATTAAATATATCACTTAACGAATGAATCAGTGACTAAAAGATCAAATTTGGAGAAGTCATTTACCTGAATAAGAATGCTGTGTGCCCTCACTGGAAATAGATGAAGTTCCTCCAATAGCAGTAATCCCTTCCTTCTTGTTAATTATCTTCCGGAATGTTTTGCTGATATCTTTGCTTTTTAATTCTTGCATTAGCTGGAATGGAACATAAGTAAAACTGAGAATCAAATAATCAATAAAAACCTGACAAGATGAAGAACACTTATTTAAACTTCTTTATTTGATATGACACCAAATTAAATACTAGTCCGTTGTACTTATTGCTTATATATACAGATAACGTTCATCATTTTACCAATAACACAAAATAGACAAATACTTGAACCCCAATCACTGGAACAAATTTTTTATAACTAAGCTTAAATTGAACACACTGAAATTATTCTTCTTGACTTGTCATCTTTTATACTGAAAATCTAAGAAATAACTAACTACATGCTAAAGATAAAAGAATGCCTTAATGAAGATATTTACCTGCCTGAACATCTCAAATGTAATCATATTAAATTAAGTCAGCTCTTAGAGGAAATAACATAGGCTTACAGTTTCCCAATTACTTTCTCACTGGACTCACCAGAGATTGGCAAGACTGAATTCAGTCAGTTCTGCATGCAGCAAAGTGATTGTTGTTGTTGTTGTTGTTGTTGTTTTTAATGCAAATCTGATCTTGTTGCTTCCCATTCTATTCTTACCACTTCATTTGGCTTCCTATTGCTTTTAGGATAAAAACAAAAATTCGACAGGCCCTGTGTGACCTGATTCTGACTTACTTCTCCAGCTACATTCCTTACTCTTACCATCTCAGCTCCAGCCATACAAACCTTCTTTCATTTGCTTGAGAATATTTGCCATCTCTTAAGCCACAGAGCCTCTACACATGCTGTCATGTCTACCTGCCTCCCACATTATTCATTTTCCCACAATCCACTTGTATCCATTTAACCTCTTTCTTCAGAACACATCATGGTCTCACGCTGTAGGGATTGGGTTATCCAGCCTCACCTCCAAATTCAATTCCTTCTACCACAAACTCTCACAGGAACTGTACCACTCTGTCATAGCAATTCTCATAGTTATCTTTTATCAATTTGTGCAATGCAGTCTTCCTCACACATATAAACTCCATGAAGTCAGGAATCATGTTTCTTTTTACTCTTCACATTACTCATAGTGCCTAGCAAAGTTTCTAGGAAGAAAAGAGCTAAAGTACCTGCTTAATCAATAAAGAATGCAAAGCCAATTTATATTTCATAAATATTTATTCAATTATATTAATGGTCAATAAGCATTGAACTCTCCTAGTTATTCTAGGGAATGAATTACTATTATCTAAACCTGATTTCCATTCCAACAATTTGAGAATAATTTTTTTCCTTTGTTTTATGAATTAGTGTGGAAATTATTTCAATAATAATAGTTATTGTCATCATCATCATCATTTTAAAGCAGTCCTTTTTCTGGCCTCTGAAGCTGGATCTAATCAAAGTTAGTGATGACATTACTACAATTCTGCAATTCAAGAATTCTACAATTCAAGAAAGATTATCAGTAGCCAGAAAGGATTAGATTACTTACTGACACAAACTCTTCAAAACTGATTTTGCCATCTTTGTTGCTGTCAGCAACTGATAGAATTTTCTCCACAATCTCTCGCACCTTGTAGCCAGGCAGAGGAAGGCTTGCTTCCTTAAACAGGTCTTGAAGTTCATAGTCACTGACGTACCCACTATTATCAATATCTGTAAAGATATATCATCAAATAGGTTTTGTAATCTTTGTTAAAGATGTACACTAAGAAGGCATTTTGGGAGAACTCATAGGCATGCAGACAGAGCATTCCACATTTGTTTCACAGGTAACCTTTTTTCCTGTACCTGAACTGTACAGAATATGCTATATGCTTTATTTTAAAAACTCATATTTAAGCCACGCTTGGTAATACCAGCTATTTGAGAGGCTAAGGCGAGGAGATTGTGAGAGCCCAGGAGTTCGAGGCTGTAGTGAGCTATGATCACACCACTGCCCTTCAGCCTAGGCAATAGAGAAACACCCCCTCTCTAAAAAAAAAAAAAAGAAAAAAAAAAAAAAAAACCCTTGTACATATTTAAATGGAGTTTATCCCCATAGATTTAGGGCCACCATATGTATTTTAAGGGTACTGTTGCTCTGATAGAAAACCCAGTTTCAGCACATGACTAAGCATCAGAGAAATAAGCATGGTACGGAGCTGGACATGGTAGCTCACCCCTGTAATCCAGCACTTTGGGAGGCTAGGGGGTGGATCACTTGAGGTCAGGAATTTGAGATCAGCCTGGCCAACATGGCAAAACCCCATCTCTACTAAAAATATAAAAATTAGCCAGGCATGGTGGCAGGCACCTGTAATCAAAGCTATTCAGGAGGCTAAGGTAGGAGAATCACCTGAACCTGGGAGGTGGAGGTGGCAGTGAGCTGAGATTCTACCACTCCACCCTGGGCAATAGAGTGAGGCTCCATCTCAAATAACTAACTAACTAACTAAATAGAATAGAATAGAATAAGCATGGGGAAGTCACAGATAGCCAAAAAGGGAGTACCCACTCAGACTTTAACTTCTTGATGGAATTTAGAAAATGAATTTGCTGACCCCACATTCCATATAAAATATGTATGCTGTGTAAAAGTCACATAAGGCATTTGTGTTCTGTCTTTCACTTGGTGGCAGTTCTGTTTCATCTGTCAATAATTCATTGCTTCTTCATTATGTATTCATGATACCATTATATATGCTGAATCATGCTTGATGTCATTTGAGATTAGGTATTCAAGAAATTCACACCTATATTTGGACTTTGGGAAACAGGTTTCCAGGTGTTTTCATGTCATCATGGAGATATTCCCTTCCCTGGGTTTTCCCTAGAGACTGGGTATCACTTCTTGACTCAGAACAAAGGCAACACAAAACACTTCTGCCTAGAGTTGACAGCAGAGCTTTGCATTGTTTTGTTTGTTGCCTGGATCTGCCTTGTATAGGCTGTCTTTGCTCATTAGGTAATTACTGCTTTGTTTCCTATATTTCTTGTTCTTCTCAATAAAAGAGCTGCCATACTAACTGAATTAATGGTTAGGATAGAAACTTTTCGTTGGAACTCTCATATGAAAGTTTTAGAATTAATATTCTTCAGAGTGATAGAATATTTCTAAACTAGACCAATAACCAAAATACTGGTGTAATTGCAAAAGTCAGCTAGCAAGCTAAGTTGCTTGATATTGCAATAATATTTCTTTATTTTAATTTACAGAAAAATATTATTATTATTACATCACCAATTCAGAACTGTTTCCCGTAATTCTGAAACATACACATAGATTACACTGGGTTACTTCTAAACCAGCACTATAATAGGAAATATTATTAAATAAACAAGACTGAGGAAGTTATCTGCCTAATAACTATCATGTTAAACTAACAAGAATAGTTAAGAGCTAGGATTCTGCAGATAGATCTGGGGGCTTAAGCTCCCAGCTCCATTCCTAGGCCCTCTGTTGTTTTGGTGTGACATGACAAGAACTAATAGAAACCATTTAGTGAACACATATGCTTAGCCAAGCGACTTGTTCAGAACTTGACTTACCTTATCTCATGAAACTCTTACAACTTTGAGGTGGTTACTAATGTCATTCCCATTTTAAAGGTGAGGAAATAAAGGCTTAGGTTAAATAACCATAAACATCACAGTTTGAAAAGAAAACAGGACTTTCTTACAACTCAACAACACAACAAACAACTTGATTCAAAAAAACAGGCAAAGGGCTTGAAATGACATTTCTCCAAAGAAGATATACAATTGGCCAATAACAGAGATGCCAAATATCACTAGTCATTAGGAAAACGCAAATCAAATGAGATACTACTTCCCACCCAGGAGAATGGTTATTGTCCAAGAAACCAGAAAACAAGTGTTGGTGAGGATGTGAAGAAAATGGAACCCTGGTACACCACTGGTGGTAATGTAAAATGGTGCTTCCACTATGGAAAACAGTATGGCAGTTCCTCCAAAAATTACATATGGAATTATCATATGATGTAGCAATTCCGCTACTAGATGTACACTCAAAATAATTGAAAGCAGGGACTTGAACAGGTGTTTGTATATCCATGTGCACAACACTATTCACAATAGCCAAAAGGTGGAAGCAACCCAAATGGCCATCAATGGATGAATGGATATGCAGAATGTGGAATATATGTACACAATAGCGTATTATTCAGCCTTAAAAAAGGGAGGAAATTCTGACACATGCTACAACATGGATGAACCTTGAGGACATTGTGTTAAGTGGAAAAAGCCAGTCACAAGAAGACAAATATTATGTTACTCCACTTATATGAGGTACCTAGAGTAGTCGCATTCATACAGAAAGTAGGATGACGGTTACCTGGGGCTGGGGGAGCAGGAAGTGGGGGAGTTACTGATTAATGGATATGGAGTTTCAGTTTGGGAAAGGGATGCTGGTGATGAATGTAGAACGATATTAATGTACTAAATGCTAATGAACTATACACTTAAAAATGGTTAAAATGCTAAATTCTGTTATGTATATTTTACCACAATTTCAAAAAGAAACAATACTGAGAAATATTTTAACTCCCCTCTTCTCCCCAGTGGCCCAAAAATACTCCATCTAAAAACACTGGATGGCCATGTCCCTCTGTCTCTGAGAAACGTCGTGTGCTACAAATTAGCAAAGGGCTTTCTGAGTTCACAGAGTAGCAGTTTATCTTGTAAATAAAGTCAGCAAGTACATAGTCTGCTAATGTTAGTGCTTTGCTCAAACAGAACAAATTATCTTGCTGTCAAAATTGTTCCCTCAAGGACCTGCTTCTGGGTTGGGGTTTTGTACACAGCAGAGCAGCTCCCTCACTGAGATCTATTTAAAGTCAGCCTCAACACAAGGTTTCGTTAAAAAAAAAAAATTGTTCCATCAGTGAATTGTTTATTCAAAATATCATTAAATAAATATTGCAAGATTATATTAGTATGTTCATGAGTCATAAAGATTAAAGTTGGTGGCCGAGCGTGGTGGCTCACGCCTGTAATTCTCAGCACTTTGGGATGCCAAGGCGGGCAGATCACCCGAGGTCAGGAGTTTGAGAACAGTCTGGCCAACATGGCAAAACCCCATCTCTACTAAAAATACAAAAATTAGTTGGGCATGGTGGCAGGCACCTGTAGTCCCAGCTACTCAAGAAGCTGAGGCAGGAGAGTCGCTTGAACCGGGAGGCGGAGGTTGCAATGAGCCAAGATCGTGCCATTGCACTCCAGCCTGGGCGACAGAACAAGACTCCAACTAAAAAAAACAAAAAGAGGCCGGGCGCGGTGGCTCACGCCTGTAATCCCAGCACTTTGGGAGGCCTAGGCGGGCGGATCACGAGGTCAAGAGATCGAGACCGTCCTGGTCAACATGGTGAAACCCCGTCTCTACTAAAAATACAAAAAAAAATTAGCTGGGCGTGGTGGCGCGCGCCTGTAGTCCCAGCTACTCGGGAGGCTGAGGCAGGAGAATGCTTGAACCCGGGCAGCGGAGGTTGCAGTGAGCCGAGGTCGCGCCACTGCACTCCAGCCTGGCGCCTGGTGACTGAGTGAGACTCTGTCTCAAAAAAAAAAAAAAAAAAAAAAAGATTAAACTTAGTGTGCTAAACAAAGCAAATGTATTATTAATTCATTTATTTTACTAAGACCTAGGTAAAACTTTTATCAAGCTACCAAACTGCATCTATAAAATAAGAGAAATACGGGCCAGACATGGTGGCTCATGCCTTTAATCCCAGCACTTTGGGAGGCCAAGACAGCTGGATCAGAGATCAGGAGTTCATGACTAGCCTGGCCAAGATGGTGAAACCCCATCTCTACTAAAAATACAAAAATTAGCTGGGCATGGTAGCGGACACCTGTAATCCCAGCTACTCGGGAGGCTGAGGAAGAGAACTGCTTGAACCTGGGAGGCAGAGGTTGCAGTGAGCTGAGATCGCATCACTGCTCTCCAGCCTGGGCGATAGAGCGAGACTGTCTCAAAAAAAAAAAAAAACCTAAAAAAATAAAGTAACAGAAATATCAAATTACGAGATACATTTTTATTACTTCCTGTGTTTCAATGCTTGAAATGAGCAGAACATTTCGACAATCGCCCGATTTTTGTCTTGAAAAGATTCTGGGCATTACCTACAATTCTCTATAAAATGTATGATTGTTTTCTGAAAATTGTACCATATTCATACAATGCTCTAATGACAAATATGCCATTCCTAGGGAGAAATGGAAGAGCCCAGAGATTTGTAGAATTTACTTTATTTCACAGCAATGATTTGTAAAACATGAGACTCCTGAGTTTTATGGGGTTTTTTTTTTTGGGAGTGCTTTATTTTTTAAATTTGTATCTTTTTCTTTGTATTGATCTATAAAACTCATTCGACATTATATTTTGTTCATATTAATTTTAGTCGTTATTAGGTTTGTGAGAAATCTAAGCACAAGATCAACGGTGATCATTTTCTCCTCCCTGATCCACCATATGACTGTTTTTCACAGAGGGCTGTATTACACTAGAGAAGGAGCTTGATGAGTAAGGGGCAAACGTGGTGGTGTCATTGTCCCACTGTCTATTCACTGTGCTCACCTTTCAGTGGGTTCACCTTTCACTTGCATGCATTTGCAGACTAAAGCAAAAAATGGTATTTATATTCTCCTTGTTTACCATGGGTTTCCTAAGAGCAAACTGCAGAAGAATTGAGATCCAGTGTGAGGAAAATTTTTTAGAAGAAAAATACAAAACTGTCAAAATGATAATGTCATAAAGACAAAACATTAAATGGCTATAAAAAGCAAAAGAAGAAAAATAAGTATCAGCCTTTAAAAACAATACTAAGACTTTCTAAATTATGCATGAGGGAGAAGGAAAATGAGACATATGGCATTTAAAACAATACCAAGATTTTAAAAATATTCTGCATGAAGTCAGAAAGTGTTATTGTTAGTGACAAAAATAGCCAAGGTTCATTTTATACACAAGGAAGTATTTTTATATACTTTTTCCTCTGTAATAAGGATACCATGTTAAGTGTATTCAGTTACATCGTCATTCATTAACCTGGATTATTCTCTGCAAAGAAATGATCAAAGAACTCAAAGTCCAATTCACCTAGAAATTCAAGCCAGTCTTAGCTTATCTTTCAGAAAGAAAGAAGCCAGTGAAACCTAGATAGAAAAAAAGGAATAAATCTGGAGGTAATTGGGTGGTGGTAGATGAAATAAAGGTATTGTTCCATTCCTGAAGTCTGACATCAATCAGACCAGTAATATCGTATTTACTTTTTCTCAAGCATACCTATTTTATTAAATGCTTCTTGTAGTTCTTCAAGCTCCTCCCGAGAAATGGTAGTAGTGCTGTTTTCCATCTTTGGACAGAAAAGACTATCTTCAGGTCTTTGTATCTAGAAAAAGCAATATTATAAAAAAAAGAACATGAAGCCTTTGGAAATATTTAAGCAATATAAAGTACAGAGGAGGTACATTCCCTAGAAGGAATTATCTATGAGTTCTGGCTGACAAAGAACAAATAGGAGTAGGGTCCCCTGGTAACACTCCCTCAGCACAGACCAGCCAAACTATAACTGAGACTCAGTAAGGGGAAGAAACACCTGATTTTCACACCTTGTGCTTTTACACAGATATTTTTCAAAAGCCAAATTAATTAATATTAATTTATATTTGCATTTTAGCCCACAATTTCAGGAAAATAACCATTACATTTCAAGTTTGAGAAAAGTATAGCATTTATAAATATACAACATAAGGACAGAAAGTAAAAATTTTTAAGACACGAATAATGCCCACAACAAAGGTAAAGTTAGAGTCTGCTTATCTTAGAATGGATTTGTGGTTTTAACGCTCAGCTTTACAATATCCAACCATTGCCACACCTCCCACTACCCTGTGGGAGGTCTCTGAGGGTCTGTGGGGTCCTTCTTTTTTGTGGATGATTGTTGATTGTGGCTCACTTCAGTCCCAAACTCCTAGGCTTAAGTGATCCTCCCACCTCAGCCTCCTGAATAGCTAGGACTATAGGCGTATGCCACTGTACCCAGCTAATTTTTTAAGTTTTTTGTAGAGACAGGATCTCACTATGTTGTACAGGGTGGTCTTGAACTCCTAGCCTCAAGTAGTCCTCTTGCCTTGGTTGAGTGGGGCCCTTCTTATTCTGAGTAGGTAAGATAAACTAAAAAGGAAAAAATGATGTAAAACTGGGCTATAAGAAAAGTCACAAGGTGGTGTGTGTTCATTGCAGAAAATAACTGATAACAAATGTCCCAAAGAGAAAATTAGTATTACTCATAATCCTACTATCCAGAAACAGCGACAAATATTTTTTCCTCGTCTTTAGCCTTCTGACCTACTTTCAAAGCACATGTGTACCTTTTCTTGGGGCAAGAACAATGTGACCATACTATATTATTTTTTACTAACACATTGTCACTATGTTTTCATGCTGTTCATCAACATAATACTTAATGGCTACATATTACTATATCATAACTTATTTGGTAAGTCCTCTCTTTCAGAGTATTTGCACTGCTTCTAATTTTTCATTACAAATAATGCTTCAATGAACATCCTTGCAGATAAATCTTTGTTCTTCTTCATGTTTCTTCTGTGTGATAAATATCTAAAAGTAGAATTACTTACATTTTTAAGACTTCTGATATCTAGCAATGCAACTCTTATTTATTTTTTTAAGTGAAAGCAAGTTTATTAAGAAAGTAAAGGAATAAAAGAATGGCTACTCCATAGAGCAGCCACAACTCTTATTTTTAAAATAACTTAGTGGCTTGTCTCTTCAGTGTAAAGCTAAAGATGAATACAAATGATATTGTATTCCTCATATACACCTAGTTCTATCAGACAGTTAATATGTGCCTCAGGAAATAAGTGAAAACAAATGCTTTATAAAAGAAGCTAAGTGGAAAATCCTTTTTTTATATACTTGTATTTATATAGAAGGTTCAATATCAACCAATTTTCAAAATAATTTATTCACTGAAAATTATCATTGATCATTGAAAAATTATATTAAACTGTGTGGAGCCCTCTAAGAGTATGGTTCATTTGTGATCTGTACACAAATTTATTCAGGAATTTTGATGTTTTTTCAAAATCACAGATTTCTATCTCTTACAATTTTTCTGGAGCCTGGTTCTAATTAAATGTGCAATTAAATCTTTTGGTCTTGTTTTAAATACAGTATTGTCTGCTATTTAGTTCTACACTTAAAGAAAAAAAGTCTAAAGAGCTCAAGTCAGTAGAAAAAGGAGTAAATGGAAGTCATCTTACTCCCCAGATGCAGTTTCTTACATGTTAGCATTAAATACTCATTTCATTGAATTCTCACTGTTAGAAGACTTTACTATATTTAAAACGATTACAGGTATACTTATTTTTGTTTAAAGAGATTAAATCATTTTTTTAGGACTAGTTAAGCATAATTCCCTGGGTCTGCAAAATGCTACTTGTGTCGTGGCTGGCTTTGAATCTCTGAGGTTTCAGTCATCCTGTATATCCTTTCCTGTATTCAAAATGCTTTCTATTCCTTGCCTCAAGTTTTAAAAATAGTGACCCAATTTTAGCATTTGCACTCCACAGAAAGGCTGCAAATTAACAGTATTTGTGTTGACCTTGCATTTGAAACTATGAAAATAAACTTGGGGTTATAGTCTTTGCTCATGCCTATTCAAATTTACATCACTTGTTAAGTACATAAAATATTTTTAGTCTCCTATAATCAGGCAAAAGCAACATGTATACTTATCAAAAAAGCAGTTTACCCATACAACATGGTTTCCTATCTTTAAAGCTTTGGGTTTTTGTTTTTTTTTGTAATTTCTTTCTTTTTCCTTCTTTTTTTTTTTTATTGCATTTTAGGTTTGGGGGTACATGTGAAGAACATGGAAGATTGTTGCATAGGTACACACATGGCAGTGTGATTTGCTGCCTTCCGCCCCATCACCTATATCTGGCATTTCTCCCCATGCTATCCCTCCCCAACTCCCCACCCCCCCACTATCCCTCCCCTTTCTCCCCCGACAGACCCCAGTGTGTGATACTCCCCTCCCTGTGTCCATGTGTTCCCATTGTTCAACACCCGCCTATGAGTGAGAACATGCGGTGTTTGATTTTCTGTTCTTGTGTCAGTTTGCTGAGAATGATGGTTTCCAGGTTCATCCATGTCCCTACAAAGGACACGAACTCATCGTTTTTGATGGCTGCATAATATTCCATGGTGTATATGTGCCACATTTTCCCTGTCCAGTCTATCATCGATGGGCATTTGGGTTGGTTCCAGGTCTTTGCTATTGTAAACTGTGCCACAATGAACATTCGTGTGCATGTGTCCTTATAGTAGAACGATTTATAGTCTTTTGGATATATACCCAGTAATGGGATTGCTGGATCAAATGGAATTTCTATTTCTAGGTCCTTGAGGAATCGCCACACCGTCTTCCACAATGGTTGCACTAATTTACACTCCCACCAACAGTGTAAAAGCGTTCCTATTTCTCCACATCCTCTCCAGCATCTGTTGTCTCCAGATTTTTTAATGATCGCCATTCTAACTGGCGTGAGATGGTATCTCAATGTAGTTTTGATTTGCATTTCTCTAATGACCAGTGATGATGAGCATTTTTTCATATGTTTGTTGGCTTCATGTATGTCTTCTTTTGTAAAGTGTCTGTTCATATCCTTCGCCCACTTTTGAATGGGCTTGTTTGTTTTTTTCTTGTAAATGTGTTTCAGTTCTTTGTAGATTCTGGTTATCAGCCCTTTGTCAGATGGGTAGACTGCAAAAATTTTTTCCCATTCTGTTGGTTGCCAATTCACTCTAATGACTGTTTCTTTTGCTGTGCAGAAGCTATGGAGTTTGATTAGGTCCCATTTGTCTATTTTGGCTTTTGTTGCCACTGCTTTTGGTGTTTTGGTCATGAAGTCCTTGCCTACGCCTATGTCCTGAATGGTTTTGCCTAGATTTTCTTCTAGGGTTTTTATGGTGTTAGGTCTTATGTTTAAGTCTTTAATCCATCTGGAGTTAATTTTAGTGTAAGGTGTCAGGAAGGGGTCCAGCTTCTGCTTTCTGCACATGACTAGCCAGTTTTCCCAACACCATTTATTAAACAGGGACTCGCTTCCACATTGTTTGTTTTTGTCAGGTTTGTCAAAGATCAGGTGGTTGTAGATGTGTTGTGTTGCGTCGGAGGTCTCTGTCCTGTTCCATTGGTCTATATCTCTGTTTTGGTACCAGTACCATGCTGTTTTGATTACTGTAGCTTTGTAGTATAATTTGAAGTCCGGGAGTGTGATGCCTCCAGCTTTGTTCTTTTTGCTTAGAATTGACTTGGCTATGCGGGCTCTCTTTGGTTCCATATGAAGTTTAAGGTGGTTTTTTCCAGTTCTTCAAAGAAGGTCATTGGTAGCTTGATAGGGATAGCGTTGAATCTGTAAATTACTTTGGGCAGTATGGCCATTTTGACAATATTGATTCTTCCTAGCCATAAACATGGAATATTTCTCCATCTGTTTGTGTCCTCTCTTATTTCATTGAGCAGTGGTTTGTAGTTCTCCTTGAAGAGGTCCTTTACGTTCCTTGGTAGTTGTATTCCTAGGTATTTTATTCTCTTTGTAGCAATTGTGAATGGCAGTTGGTTCTTGATTTGGCTCTCTTTAAGTCTGTTATTGGTGTATAGGAATGCTTGTGATTTTTGCACATTGATTTTATATCCTGAGACTTTGCTGAAGTTGCTTATCAGTTTCAGGAGATTTTGGGCTGAGACGATGGGGTCTTCTAGATATACAATCATATCGTCTGCAAATAAAGACAATTTGACTTCCTCCTTTCCTATTTGAATACCCTTTATTTCTTTTTCTTGCCTGATTGCTCTGGCTAGAACTTCCAGTACTATATTGAATAAGAGTGGTGAGAGAGGACATCCTTGTCTAGTGCCAGATTTCAAAGGGAATGCTTCTAGTTTTTGCCCATTCAGTATGATATTGGCTGTTGGTTTGTCGTAAATAGCTTTTATCGTTTTGAGATACGTTCCATCAATACCTAGTTTATTGAGAGTTTTTAGCATAAAGGGCTGTTGAATTTTGTCAAAGGCCTTCTCTGCATCAATTGAGATAATCATGTGGTTTTTGTCTTTGGTTCTGTTTATGTGGTGGATTATGTTTATAGATTTGCATATGTTGAACCAGCCTTGCATCCCCGGGATGAAGCCTACTTGATCATGGTGGATAAGCTTTTTGATGTGCTGTTGCAATCGGTTTGCCAGTATTTTATTGAAGATTTTTGCATCTATGTTCATCATGGATATTGGCCTGAAGTTTTCTTTTCTTGCTGAGTCTCTGCCAGGTTTTGGTATCAGGATGATGTTGGTCTCATAAAATGATTTAGGAAGGATTCCCTCTCTTTGGATTGTTTGGAATAGTTTCAGAAGGAATGGTACCAGCTCCTCTTTGTATGTCTGGTAGAATTCGGCTGTGAACCCATCTGGACCTGGGCTTTTTTTGGGTGGTAGGCTCTTAATTGCTGCCTCAACTTCAGACCTTGTTATTGGTCTATTCAGGGTTTCGACTTCTTCCTGGTTTAGGCTTGGGAGGATGCATGTGTCCAGGAATTTATCCATTTCTTCCAGGTTTACTAGTTTATGTGCATAGAGTTGTTTGTAATAATCTCTGATGATGGTTTGAATTTCTGTGGAATCTGTGGTGATATCCCCTTTATCGTTTTTTATTGCATTTATTTGATTATTTTCTCTTTTCTTTTTTATTAATCTGGCTAGTGGTCTGTCTATTTTGTTGACCTTTTCAAAAAACCAGCTCCTGGATTTGTTGATTTTTTGAAGAGTTTTTCGTGTCTCTATCTCCTTCAGTTCTGCTCTGATCTTAGTTATTTCTTGTCTTCTGCTAGGTTTTGAGTTTTTTTGATCTTGCTCCTCTAGCTCTTTCAATTTTGATGATAGGGTGTCAATTTTAGATCTCTCCTTGCTTCTCATGTGGGCATTTATTGCTATATACTTTCCTCTAGAGACTGCTTTAAATGTGTCCCAGAGATTCTGGTATGTTGTGTCTTTGTTCTCGTTGGTTTCAAAGAACATCTTTATTTCTGCCTTCATTTCATTGTTTATCCAGTCAACATTCAAGAGCCAGTTGTTCAGTTTCCATGAAGCTGTGTGGTTCTGAGTCAGTTTCTGAATTCTGAGTTCTAACTTGATTGCACTGTGGTCTGAGAGACTGTTTGTTATGATTTCTGTTCTTTTGCATTTGCTGAGGAGTGATTTACTTCCAATTATGTGGTCAATTTTAGAGTAGGTGTGATGTGGTGCTGAGAATAATGTATATTCAGTGGATTTGGGGTGGAGAGTTCTGTAAATGTCTATTAGGTTTGCTTGATCCAGGTGTGAGTTCAAGTCCTGGATATCCTTGTTAATTTTCTGTCTTGTTGATCTGTCTAACATTGACAACGGGGTGTTCAAGTCTCCCACTATTATTGTGTGGGAATCTAAGTCTCTTTGTAAGTCATTGAGAACTTGCCTTATGTATCTGGGTGCTCCTGTATTGGGTGCGTATATATTTAGGATCGTTAGCTCTTCTTGTTGCATTGATCCTTTTACCATTATGTAATGTCCTTCTTTGTCTCTTTTGATCTTTGTTGGTTTAAAGTCTATTTTATCAGAGATGAGAATTGCAACTCCTGCTTTTTTTTGCTCTCCTTTTGCTTGGTAAATCTTCCCCCATCCCTTTATTTTGAGCCTTTGTGTATCTCTGCATGTGAGATGGGTTTCCTGGATACAGCACACAGACGGGTTTTGGCTTTTTATCCAGTTTGCCAGTCTATGTCTTTTAATTGGGGCATTTAGCCCATTTACATTTAGGGTTAATATTGTTATGTGTGAATTTGATCCTGCCATTTTGATGCTAGGTGGCTGTTTTGCCCGTTAGTTGATGCAGTTTCTTCATTGTGTTGATGGTCTTTACTGTTTGGTATGTTTTTGGAGTGGCTGGTACTGGTTGTTCCTTTCTATGTTTAGTGCCTCTTTCAGGAGCTCTTGTAAAGCAGGCCTGGTGGTGATGAAATCTCTGAGTACTTGCTTGTTCGCAAAGGATTTTATTTTTCCTTCACTTATGAAGCTCAGTTTGGCTGGATATGAAATTCTGGGTTGAAAGTTCTTTTCTTTAAGGATGTTGAATATTGGCCCCCACTCTCTTCTGGCTTGTAGGGTTTCTGCTGAGAGATCTGCTGTGAGTCTGATGGGCTTCCCTTTGTGGGTAACCCGACCTTTCTCTCTGGCTGCCCTTAGCATTTTCTCCTTCATTTCAACCCTGGTGAATCTGACGATTATGTGCCTTGGGGTTGCTCTTCTTGAGGAATATCTTTGTGGTGTTCTCTGTATTTCCTGGACTTGAATATTGGCCTGCCTTCCTATGTTGGGGAAGTTCTCCTGGATAATATCCTGAAGAGTATTTTCCAGCTTGGATTCATTCTCTCCTTCACATTCAGGTACACCTATCAAACGTAGATTAGGTCTTTTCACATAGTTCCCATATTTCTTGGAGACTTTGTTCATTCCTTTTTACCCTTTTTTCTCTACTCTTTCCTTCTCGTTTTATTTCATTGAGTTGATCTTCGACCTCTGATATCCTTTCTTCTGCTTGGTCAATTCGGCTGTTGAAACTTGTGTATGCTTCGCAAAGTTCTTGTGTTGTGTTTTTCAGCTCCATCAATTCACTTACATTCCTCTCTAAGTTGGTTATTCTCATTAGCATTTCGTCAAATCTTTTTTCAAGGTTGTTAGTTTGTTTGCATTGGGTTAGAACATGTTCTTTTAGCTCACAGAAGTTTCTTACTACCCACCTTCTGAAGCTTGATTCAGTCATTTCATCACACTCATTGTCCATCCAGCCTTGTTCCCTTGCTGGTGAGGAGTTGTGATCCCTTGTAGGAGGAGAGGCGTTCTGGTTTCGGGTGTTTACCTCCTTTTTGCGCTGGTTTCTTCCCATCTTTGTGGATTTATCTATGTGTGGTCTTTGTGGTTGGTGATTTTCAGATGGGGTCTCTCAGTGGATGTCCCGTTTGTTGATGATGAAGTTATTTCTTTCTGTTTCCTAGTTTTCCTTCTACCAGTCTGACCCCTCTGCTGTAGGGCTGCTGAGGTCCACTCCCGGCCCTGCTTGCCTGGGGGATCACCTGCAGCAGCTGCAGAACAGTAACGGTTGCTGCCAGTCTCTTCTTCTGCTATCTTTGTCCCAGAAGAATACCCGCCAGATGTCCGTCTGAGCACTCCTGTGTGAGGTGACTCGTTGGATATACGGGGATCAGGGGAGCTGCTTGAGGAGACAGAGTTTCCTTTATAGGAGCTCAAGTGCTGAGCTGTGAGCTCCGTTGTTCATTCAGAGTTGCTGGGCAGGTACGTTTAAGTCTGCTGCAGCAGAACTCATAAACCCCTTTTTTCCCCAGGTGCTCTGTCCCGGGGAGTTAGGGCTTTATTTATGAGTTTCCCTGGTGCTGCTGCCTTTTTCTCAGGGCTGCCTTGCCCAGCGATGAGGCAGCCTAGTCACTGTTTGCCTACAGAGGCTTTGCTGAGCTGCTGTGGGCTCCGCCCAGCTGCCGTATGAACTTCCCTGCAGTCCTGTTTATACCGGTGTAGTGAGAACTGCTTCGGCAATGGCAAACTACCTCTGTAGCGGCAGACTGCCTCAGTAATGGCGGACGCCCCCTCCCCCCACAGAGCTGGGCCGTCCCCGGGCTCAGCTGTGCTTGCTGTGAAACTCTGGATCCAGAGCGTTTCCGATGGCTGTTTTTTTGTGGGGGTGGGACCAGCCGAGCCTGATCACCTGGCTCCCTGCCTCAGAGTCTCCCAGGTGTTCCAGCCGCCTGTTGAAAAGGCGCCGGGATCTGTGTGATTTCCCGTGCGGCGACCCACTGCGCCGGCTGAAACCGCGGGCGCGGAGATTCGTGGCGTTTTTTTTTGCCCGGGAAATCTCCCGGCCTGGCTGCCTGTTTCAGTCCCCTTTTTTAATCAGATGAATGGGCGGCTCTGCCTTCCCGGAGCTCCAATTGCCAGCTAAAACGGCACCCGGACCCACGTATTTTGTATGGGGAACCGCTGCGCCCGGACGCCGCCCAAAACAGCAGCGCCGGTGAAAACAGTCGTGCCGGCAAAAACTGCTGCGCCGGCCAAACCAGCCGCGCTGGCGACCCGTGGGGCTCCTCCCCCTGGGAATCTCCTGGTCTGTGGGCAATAAAAATCTGTCTGGCAATGCGGCGTCCACTCACCCTCCGCGCTTTCACTGGGAGCTGCAATCCTCAGCTGCTCCTAATCGGCCATCTTGGATCCCTAAAGCTTTGTTTTTATAGCTAATAAGTGTAAAGATGTTGCTTTGAATCCTTTGGCATTAAAATGAAACAAATAGAAAAATATAAAAGGGTCTTCAAGATACACAGTCAGCTCCTAACTTACAATGATTTGACTTAGAATTTTTCAACTTCACAATGGTCCAGAAAGTTACACACAATCAGCAGAGAGCAGTATGATACTCTCGCCATGCTGGGCAGAGGTGGTGAGCCATGTTCAGCCACAGGATCACAAGGGTGAACAACCATTACTCTACATTTACCATGTTGTCAAAGTTTTGCCCAACTTTAGGCTACTGTAAGCATTCCAAGCACGTTTAAGGTAGGCAAGGCTAAGCTATAAGGTTCAGTAGATTAGGTGTACAAAATGCATTTTTGACTTACAATGGGTTTATTGGAGTGGGACTCCTCCGTAAGTTAAGGAGCATCTGTACTCTCAAAAGAACAAAGCAAGATGCAGAAAAGTAAGTGTCGCAGGGGGGAAGGAGACTATGATATCAGTTGTATGTTTATAAAACGTTTTCTGGAAGGGTACAAAAAATGGTAACAGTTGTGATTTTCACATTGTTAGTCTCGTGGTAATTTAGGGTTGTTTCTACTGCCTTTTTTCCTGAAACTGTTCTAAGAAGGGTTTTAGATTCTGTCAATCCTAAAGAACTGCTCTAACTTGGAAAACTTTTAAAAGCCTCAAGGAAGAAATTTGAGGGAGGATAAAAGATCAAATCCAATTTTATCTAAATTAAAAAAAGTCTCTTTTAGAATGTGCTTCTTTAACTTTCCAAATATATATTTGGTTGTGTCATGGTACACTTGAGGATCAGGCGAGGAAAAAACAGGCTTTAATTGGTGAAAAAAGGTTCCACTTAGAATGATAGTGGTTA
Source organism: Ateles fusciceps (assembly GCA_036589455.1). NCBI lineage: Eukaryota > Metazoa > Chordata > Mammalia > Primates > Atelidae > Ateles > Ateles fusciceps. Next base: position 7,594,458 of record JAZHEH010002014.1, read on the forward strand.
AAGAAAAGTGGAAGAGTAACTGATCCTCTAGGAGAAATGGAGAATTGGAGGCAGAGTGGGAAGAGGCTTGCTCTTCATTATACGCTTTTTGTATTCAGTTTTTTAGACTATCTGTCTACCAAAACAAATAACTGAAAAACAAAGGCAATTTTGGTAAAAGATTTTTTTTAAATGAAACAAATACTGCTGAAGGTACACATTACTAGATACTGATAAATAATCATAAAATTATATGTACAGTACCTATACATGACCATTTTAAATAAGAGCACCTATATATCTTTACAAAGCAAAATCTATGATTAAAAGATTGAAATAATTTATAGCTTTCCACAAAGGTACCTTTTCATTTCCCAGCTATTCTATTTTCCCACCTTCCACAGTGGCCCTGTCACTTGAAATTCTGACTTCTCAAGCTAGCCCCTGACTTAGGTCAGCCAGCTTTTCCCCTATCCATCCTCCAAAATTTCCTTTTTCCCTTATTCTTCCTCACCTAAAAATATAAAATATAATGGCAAATCTTTATTGAGGGCTTTCAGTGGGTCAGGAACTGTGCTAACCTCCTCACATACATGACCTTACTACGCATTCATCTACTCTACTGATGGTACCAATATCATCCCTTAAAAATGTATATTTGAGGCCTACAGAGATTAGGTGACCTGCCCAAGGAAGGTAAACAAAATAAGAGATTCAAAAGCAAATCTTTTTCTAGTGCCCAAGTTCTCAAGTTCTACATGTAGTTCAATTAGCACTCCTACTCTCTCAAGGTAAGCATCATTAGTTTTAAAGAAAGGAATGATGACTACTTAACACTAAAGTATGAATAAGCAGTAAACCAAGCCCTTAAAGTATTCATTCTTCCAACTATATTTACATTACTATTTAATATTAATACATCAATAAGATAAATGAATCATTTCTCAAAAACATGCTAAATGAAAAAAGCAAACTGCTAAAGTATACATACACATACTATTTGTTGTAAATTATAAAAACACAAAATATATGTTTCTTATGATGCCATACATATGTAGTAAAACCAAACACACATGAGAATAACACAACAAATTCAGAATAGTGGTTTTTTTTTTTTTTTTTTTTTTTGGAGACGAAACTTCACTTTGTCACCCAGGCTGGAATGCAGTGGCATAATCTCAGCTCCCTACAGCCTCTGCCTCCCAGGTTCAAGCAATTCTCCTGCCTCAGTCTCCTGAGTAGCTGGGATTACAGGCGCCCACCACCACATCTGGCTAATTTTTATTTTTTTATTTTTAGTAGAGACAGGGTTTCACCATGTTGGCCAGGCTGGTCTTGAACTCCTGACCTCAAGTGATCTGCCAGCCTCAGCCTCCCAAAGTGCTGGGATTACAGACATGAGCCAATGTGCCCAGCCTGTTACATCATTTTTAAAGAGATAGTTGAAGCAATTATGGCAAAATGTTAATATCTGCTCAATCTAGGAAGTGAGTACGTGGACATAGGTTATACTGATTCTGTACTTTAGTCTTTTGCTTTAAATAATTCATATTATAAAAAATTATTCTTAAAGAGAAAAAAAGATGCTTCTTAGTACAAAGCCACAAGCCACTAATAAAGGAAAATCAGGCCATAAAAAGTAAAGATGACCAAGAATGTTTTTTGAACAGGGGAAATTGTACCAAGGCTTTGGGAAACTTCTTTTAAGTACTTCAATCTTGAACAATTAAAATAATTTATATTATTGTGGCAGAATAATTTATTGAAATGTTAAATTGTGTTTATTCTTTTTCCTCCTCAATTAAAGCAGTAACACTTTCTTGTCTGAGGGACTCTGGCAGCAAAGAAGGCAGAACCAGTCTAGAATCTCTCAGCCTTTAGGAAGAAGCATGAACCTCCTAGAGGGCTTACTTAGGTTGGATATCCTGACAATGGGGTCAGAGGGAAGAGGCTACTTATGAGAAACCACTAGATGAGGAAGGCAGAGAGAGGGGAAAGATTGCCCCCACAGGGAGGAAGGGAAATCTGTGGGTGCTGCTTGCTGTCCTAGGGGTGGCAGGTGCAACAGAACCTCACCAGAAAGAATCTGCAGACTAAGCCAAGGGGTGTTTCCCAGGTAGCCACTGAAGATTGATAATGGGGAATAGAAGCGCTTCCTCTCAGCCTTTTGCTCTATATTAGACCCCAGGACAACAGAGGCTGAGGGGCAGATCCCAGCTGCATGAGAAAGACTTGGCAGTATTTGGGAAGAATGAAGCATGACAATAAAAATAAAGTTGCTTGACAAAATATCAAGAAATGTGATATTTCTTTTATCTGACTTTTATGAAAAAAGCCTTGATAGTGTTTCTCTGGAGAACTGACTTGGATCAGAGGTTCCAGAATATTTCAGTATCTCTGGGGAGTAGAAGTTCTACTGGTAACCCATGTCTTCCTCTCCTTCTTTGCAAATATTCTCTCTCTCACCATAGCCCTTCCCTTATCCTATGTTACTTCCTATTTCCAGTCCTACATTACAAGTTTAAAGATCACAAGGTCACTGAAACACATCGCTATGTGAAAAAAAAAAACAGCTAAGAAATAGTTGAAGAATTTTCCTTCTAGTGTCAAGGAAAACCTGGAAAATATTTTCATCTATATGTCTAGCAATCTCCTTATTCAACCACATTTCACGACAGGGAGCTGTATCATTCATTTTGGACAAAGTAAGCATTCATATTCCAAATCAACCTGTCTACTTTTTATCAGATTTTCTTTAGTTAATTGGAATGTCTACTGACTCTTGAATATTTTTAAGTGGCTAGGTGCGGTAGCTCACACCTGTAATCCCGGCACTTTGGGAGGCCAAGGCAGGCGGATCACAAGGTCAAGAGATCGAGACCATCCTGACCAACATGGGGAAACCCCATCTCTACTAAAAATACAAAAATCGGCCGGGCGTGGTGGCATGTGCCTGTGGTCCCAGCTACTCGGGAGGCTGAGGCAGAAGGATCACCTGAACCCAGGAGGCAGAGGTTGCAGTAAGCCAAGACTACACCACTGCGTCCCAACCTGGTGACAGAGCCAGACACTGTCTCAAAAAAAAAAAAAAAAAAAAAAAAAAAAATATATATATATATATATATATATATATATATATCTTTAAAAAAGTTAGCCAGGCATGGTGGTAGACACCTATAGTCCTAGTTACTTGAGAGGCTGAGGCGGGAGGATCACTTGAGCCCAGGAGTTTAGGCTGTAGTGAGCTATGATCGTGCCATTGCACTCTACCCTGGGCAACAGAGCAAGACACTGTCTCAAAAAGATAATTTTTTTGTAAACTTTTTCCTAATCATTTTAGAAAGGAGTTAATGATATAGTCTTCATTCTTCCCTAGGTGAAGCTTTTAAGTTCTGATCCTCTTGTGCAAACACTAGATATATAAACAAAGAAATCTTCTAGTGAAGCAGAGAACAGAGAAGACTTACCAACATCCCCTCCCTACTGCCTCACTACACGGGCCACCACCATGGTCATCTTCATGGGCAGCCATGGTCATTATATTCCTGTGCATTTGCAGTTTGGGACTGGCCTTCAGTGGCAGTTAGACTTACCACCAAGACTTTTCTACTATTTACTTAAAAGCTCCAATATGTAGCCCCTTACTAGGGGTGAATAGTAGAAAAGTATTATTTACTTCTACTAAGTAAATAGTAGAAAAGTCTTGGAGTTTAAATTCATCCATTCATGTATACAACAAATACATCCTATTTGGCTGGGCTAAATGAAGATATAAAGATGAGTAAGAATCAGTTTCTCTGAAAACTATACTCAATATAGTGCTTATCAGGTTCAACTGTAAATGCCTGAAAAGTTTAATTAAAACTTATTTTTTGTAAATAATATAATCTTATGATTATTGCTCTTTGATGAACAAATTAGAATCATCTTCTAATTCACTTTCTGTTTAAATCTGGATATAAAGGGGTCTCTTATTATACTATACACCACTTGTTATAGTAGTTATTCAGCATATATCATATATGGCTTTGGATCAGAAGTTTCTGAACTAGGGCCAGATGTGGTGGCTCACACGTGTAATCTCAGCACTTTGGGAGGTTGAGGTGGGCAGATCACTTAAGCTTAGGAGATGGAAACCAGCTTGGGCAACATGGCAAAACCCCATCTCTACTAAAAAAAAAGCATAAAAATTAGCCGGGCATGGTGGCTTGCGCCTGTAGTCCCAGACACCCTAGTGGCTGAGGTGAGAGGATCGCTTGAGCACAGGAGGTGTAGGTTGCAGTGGGCCGAGATCATGCGACTACACTCCAGCCTTAGCAACAGAGCCAGACCATCTCAAAAAAAAAAAAAATTTCTGAACTAATTGTAACCAATGCAATTGTATCATATGGAGTGGTGATGTAAAAAGAAGACTAAAAGGGGTGGGTGAGAAAATGCATATGTGCACATACACTCACATGCATGAGTTTAAGAGAAAACAAGAATAAGAGAAACACAAAGACCAAGGACTTGAAGAAAACAGAAACATGTTCTTGGAAAAGCATTTGGTATGAGAAGGATTCACAATGCAGCAAAATTATCCCTTTTTTCATTAAAGCTCAGTACAAGTCAGGGGTAGCAGTTACCAGAATATCAATGTAAAAACATGCAGTGAGTCAGCAAATATTTGGTGAAGAAAAATATGGACGTGGACCCAAAAAAAAGGCTATACACAAGGACTTAGAAGAAATAACTTTCCCAAGGAAAGACAACATATTGAAACCAAAGCTGCTGGTACCACAGCTCTGACTTCACTTTTTAATACATGAGATTTGGTCACTCAAGCACAGAGGTTCAAATGTTATTTGACTTGTGCAACTGAATGGATGAGCGTGCAGAGTTAGATTTGCTTATTAAATGGTTAAATCAGCATGCCAAAAACAACAACAACATAATCTCTTCTCACAAGGCCCTTATCCCGGAGTTCTTTCCATTATCCATGGTTAACACCAAACAGGCAGTATTCAGTTTTGAAACCCAAACACTTCAAATGGTCACTGAGGAAGTACATATGGAAGGGATGCCCTAGGCAAAGAGGGACAATGTGAAACGTGTGCCTCACTTTGGTCCCCTGGCCACCTACCCTGTGCCCTCGGCTCCACTCAGATAGATGCGCTAATGGATTTGCCATGGCTTCGAGGACAAGGGTACTGTTCCCTCACTGCAGCCTGTCCAAGGGGCATGAAAATCCTTGCCTCTTTGTTAATAGAGCCAAGGTTAGCAAGTTTTCTTAGCTGAAAAATAGGAAACTAGATTAAAAGTAAATATAAAAGGTACAAAGTAGGATTTACTAACCATCACACAACAAAAGGTATCCATAGGTGACTGGAACTATTTGTAGGGGTGAAAGAAAGGGAATGACTTAGTCCCCAGTTCTTTCCTGAAGCCTCAGGTCCTCTCGAAATCCAACACTGGGTGAATATAGGTAACTTGTAAGCAGAGGAAATTAGAATCTACAAAGTGGGAATCATCAGTTCTTCTAAGGACCTGCTGAACAATGATGCCCCATGGCCCCAAGCTCAGCAACACTTCCAATCTAACAGCCATGAACATTCTTCCTGGTTCCTAAGGTCCTGGATGAAGAAAGAGGCCCCTCACTATTTGACTCCCCAACCTACCCCTTCCCTAATGTGTCCATAATGCCTGTCCCCTAGAAATCCCATCCAGGTCTCTAAGCCTACAAGGGCCAGGCAGGGAAAATCACAAATGTGATTCAGGCCTGGTAGGGGATGGAAAGGGTTCTGAAAATGGGCAGCCACTGCTGAGCTCCAGTGGACTGTTGCCAAGAGGAATGGGGCCCCAGGGTTGCTAGATCTTCTGATTTTTCAAGGGAAGTCAGAGATCCATATTTTTATGTGATTTTTAAACTTCAGCAAACAATTTGAATTATAATAAAGCACTGTGTGTGCCAGATGAGTCGTGCAGCCTATTAAGTTTTGTTCCTCACCTTCTTGATTCTGTTCATTCACTGGCCTCCCATGGGGCCTTGATGGAAATACTGTGTGTTTCTTTAGAAACACTCCCATCAGCTGGGGACAGTGGCATGTGCCTGTAGTCCCAGCTACTCAAAAGGCTAAGGTGGGAGCATTGCTTGAAGCCAGAAGTTTGAATCCAGCCTGGGCAAGACAGTGAGACCCTGTCTCCATGTCTCTCTCTCTCTCTTTTTTTTTTAAATGAGTTTAAAAAAAAAAAAAAAGAGTTTTGTTCTTGTTGTCCAGGCTGGAGTGCAAAGGTGTGATCTTGACTCACTGCAACCTCTGCCTCCTGGGTTCAAGCGATTCTCCTGCCTCAGTCTCCAAAGAAGCTGAGATTACAGGTGCCCATCACCATGCCCAGCTAATTTTTGTATTTTTTGTTTTTTAGTAGAAATGGGGTTTCACCATGTTGGCCAGGCTGGTCTCGATCTCCTGACCTCAGGTGATCCACCCTCCTTGGCCTCCCAAAGTGCTGGGATTACATGTGTGAGCCATTCTGCCTGGCCCTGTCTCCATCTCTTAAAAGAAAAGAGAAAAGAAAAAGAAACATTCCCGTCAAATTAGTTCACTGAGGGCCAGAAGAAAACATTTTGTCTCATAATTTGTCAAAACCCAACCTCAGTTTTATACCACTCATCATATCCCTGAAACCAATAAAGGGCATTTCCAATTGTCACCGCCTCTGAAAGATGAGGGGCCATCAGGTCACAAGCCTATTAACCATAGAATCTTTCTCCACTCAGGCAACTGGGCCTGTCCAGCATCACAGGATCTTTTTCTTCTCATTTAGTATTTATAACCCTACCTCCCCTACTCCTACTCCCACTTTAGGCCTTCCCTGGCTCTCTGGGAAAATTCAACACATGAGTATTACCCAAGACCCCATCATTATAATATTACAGTATTAACACTTCAAGTATAATTTCCTCAACATGTTTTGTTTTTTCCTTCAGCAACTATTTCCCTTGTTCTGGCAACAGTCCTAACTTTAGTTCTGACATTCTACCTGTAATGATAAATCTACGCCGTTTTTGGATAAGGCTTCAGGTCCAAGCCACACAGCACATCATATTCCCTGACTACAGTGATTTTGCTTTAAGAACAGGCATAAAACTGAGCCGGACCCTACGAGACATAACAAGGTTTTTGTAAAGTATTCTATAATCAGAGTCCACATGATCCCCTGAACCAGAGAGGAAGTAGAGGTCAGAGGAGCTGCAGCCATCATACCTCTAACAAAGACAGAACACAAGGCTAAGAAGAAGCCAAAATCATACAAAAATTAGCTGGGGGTGGGGGCAGACACCTGTAGTCACAGCTACTTGGGAGGCTGAGGCACAAGAATCACTTGAACCTGGGAGGAGGAGGTTGCAGTGAGCAGAGATCATGCCACTGCACTCCAGCCTGGGTGACAGAGCGAGACTCGGTCTCAAAAAAAAAAAAAAAAAAAAAAAAAAACAGCAGCAGCCACAGCCAAAACCAACACTGCAGAAGACAAACAGCAAAAACAAGACATATTCTGGCAGGTTTGTCTGAGTCCTGATTTCCACTGGTTTTGTTGTTGTTGTTGTTGTTGGTTACTCGAAACAATTTATTAAAAGTCATTTAAACTGGGTTTCTATTGCTTTCAGCAACAAGTGTCTAAATATACAGAGAGCAAAAACAGACGTAATCTACACGAACAAAATGGGAGGGAAGTCACTTCCTCAAAGGATGGAGAATATTTGGGCATTCTGAATTGGGAAAGAAAATTAACCATAATTATGTTTTCCAAATAAGTTTACATCTAGATAAAAGGCATTACTTTGGGTATGATTTGTATTTTACCACCACCTCACCTAATCCCAGAAATTCAGTGCATCAGTGAACCACAGAAGTCAGTTTATAGTTGCTCCCACATTGATCAGCAGTATTAAAGATTATATTCATAGCCTGAAGGTCTCTAGACCTTTGACTTCTTTGTACTTTTTCTTCCCTTTCCCTTCACCCAGGAAAATTCTTCCTATTCACTTTTTTTTTTTTTTTTAAGACAGAATCTCACTCTGTTGCCCAGGCTGGAGTTCAGTGGTGCAATCTCGGCTCACTGCAACCTCCTAGGTTCAAGCGATTCTCCTGCCTCAGCCTCCCTAGTAGCTGGGATTATAGGCACAAGCCACCATGCCTGGCTAATTTTTGGTATTTTTAGTAGAGACGGAGTTTTACCACGTCAGTCAGGCTGATCTCGAACTCCTGACCTTGTGATCTGCCTGCCTCAGCCTCCCAAAGTGCTGAGATTACAGGTGTGAGCCACCACACCTGGCTTTTTTTTTTTTTCTCTTAACATAGGGTCTCACTCTGTTGCACAAACTGGAGTGCAGTGTCATGATCATGGTTCACTGCAGCCTCAAACTCCAGGGCTCAGGTGATCCATCTCAGCCTCCCAAGCAGCTGACACTATAGGCGTGCACCACCAAGCCCGCTATTAACTTTCAATTCACCTTCAGCTAAAGATGACAAATTGAGTAGTAATATATTATGCGAAATGGGCAGGTCTTTCTGGTATGAGGCAGGGCAGGGCAATTTAGCTGCAATGACATGCAAAGTCAATAACTCATTAAAATCAGGAAACTTCTAAAGTACTGCATGTAGAGAGAAAAAGCAATGTACTTAGTATCTGAGAGTAAAAAATATGTATGTCCAAGATGTTAGCAGATTTAGCCAACATTCTACCAAAAGGGTACACTGACAGCAAGTCTTAAGTTAGCTAGATTTCCGAAGTGGTGCCTGACCCCAGATCTCAGTAAGACTCACACTATCATTTGCTGTGTGGCATGATAAAGTACTTTCAAAGCACAAAGGCAACAAGAAAGATGCATGGCAGCCAGGAATTCAGGAGTGAATGAAGCTGAAAAAAATCAAAACTCTCCATTCATTTTCATATAGGCATTTTTATACATAGTCAGATATCTAACATAGTTACAGCTTCTCAAAAGAATGGGCCTGAAATAAACCTTATGTAGGAACATTAGAAATGAGAGCTTCTTTATCAAATCTATTTGTTGCTTGTATTATTGTTTTGAAGTTCCAGTTGACAATAATGATGTCACTATACTGCTGCTCATAATCACACAAGCTGCCTAATTCTCTATTTCCAAATCCTGGAGGAGGAAAATATTCCAAAAGCTGATGCCTCCCACAACTGAATTTTCTCGTCTTTTTTAGTTTGCTCCATTAAACTATACTTCAAACAATTTCCTTCACGAGATCACAGCTTCAACAATTTTAGTTAAATCTTTACCTATAGACTCCAATCCTTTCCTGTAACAGTCCTGATTTCCCACTACATCCCGAAAAAGGCCTTCTCTTTCTCCTGAGACCTCTTCTGTATTGTTCTACAACTTTCCTTTATGCTATTTCCTGTCTCTAGAAACTCTATTCTCCCACAGTCAAATCTTTACCCCCCACTCAGAGCAAAGCTCAACTTCCACCATGAATTTTTTTCCTCATTGCCCTCATTTCATTTCAGCACAGATTTATTGAGAACATCTAAGGTGCTAGGTGTTGTGCCAAGTGTTGGAGGCAATCAAATGGTGACTCACACACAGACCTGACTCTCAAGGAGTTTATAATTTAGTAAGGGAGTCAGTGAACCAAAGACGACAGCAATGGCAAACACGTGACTCCCTTACCCACTGGAGACATCGCTCACCAAGTGCAGTTCTTTCTCACTGATCCTTGAGAGGTTCAGGATCCCTTTTCCAACACAGTCCTCCACACAGCCCTACTAAAGAGTCAGCTCTCAAAATGAACTAGAACCATTATACAGGCTAGAATGAAATAAGCAGGAAAGAAAGAATCATCTGACTAGAAGATTCAGAGAAGGCTTTCTAGAGGAGGTACCGATTGGCTAAACCATGAAAAATGAACAGGCAGACAGAAAAAGATGCAAACCCCAGCTAAGGGAGAAAAATTTTACTGGTCTCCCCACAGACCACTCATAATCTGACAAATGGAGTTCTTGACTATTTATATCATATTATAGCATCTTATCACCTTGTCATTTTTAAGTATAGAAGAACTGTAAGATACACCATTATCCTTAAGAAACTCCTAAGGTGATAAGATGATGCAATAAATATAGATTTTAGTTAACAACATCACTTTTAATTTCTCAGTGCAATGATGGTGAGGATTCTATTCAAAAAGTGTCACTTCTTGGAATGCCTTTAATATTCTGTTAGTCTTTTTGCCTATTGATCATTTGCATCTCTGGCATATGAGAAATCACCACTCCCATCTCCAAACACTCCTACATTTAGAGCAGGCCAATATTGGCCAGCTTAGGACTCTCCTTTTTTGCACCCAAATTGGTCAAAAATGCATTTCTTCTGATGTACCTCAGAAAAGAAGGGATATTCTCACTCTCTCTAAGCCATGCTTTCTAAGAAGGATTTTTCTACGACTTCCAGGACTCTTAGCTTCATCTGTGTCCCCTTACCTACTGACAATGGAAATATTTAATGTCCCGTTGCTTGCTATTTGTGCCAGTTAAGGCATTTTCACTATAAGCAACAAACAAACAAACCTGATTCTGGTAACGTTTATCAAAAAAGGAATGCACTAGATTCGGGGCATTGGCTCAAAGAATCAAGAGAGGACTGAACAAATAGACTCCCAAAGAACAGGTGCCAGACAGCTCCATGGAGCTCCACAGTAAGAACTATGATGTGCTGCTTTACAGCACTGTCTTCAGATGCCTCTACTGCTATCTCAGGATGCCAGCCTAGTTCCCAGGATGTTCAGTGTGACTGGCAGAGCTTCAGCCACATGTCCATGCCTGTGTAAAAGGATACCAGGAAGACAAGATCTAAAGCTATAGAAAAACCTTTTCCTAGACTCATTTGCCTTCTGTAGTCTCTTTATTTGCATGAAGCAAAGATGAAGTTTTAAATCTGAATCCTAAGCAAATGCAAGCATGCCAGCCTAAGAATCTTTCCCTGACCTGAACTCATTGCATCCAATCAAAAACATATGAAGGTTGTATAAACATGGCTCATAAAATCTCCCCCTAGCTCCCTACCCAAAAAAACACAAAACACAGCATTCATACCTCATACACAGTGGCAGTCCAAACTCAGCAAGTGAGACTTTTCTTACCCCTTTAATAAAAGGCATTCATGGGTGTTCACTATAGGCCAAGCACTGTCCTAAGTACTACATATATTGACTCATTGAATCCTCACAGCAACTCTATGAGGTTGATATTATCATAGTTCGCACTTTAGAATTAAAGAAATTGAGACCAAAAAGCTTCACATAAGTAGCAGACTGACTGGGATTTGAACCCAAGGAGTCTGCCAAGTCCAGATCCTTAATTACATATTGCCTTTATATTAGTGGTCTCCATTGAGCCCCTTCCATGCCTACATCTTATGTTATACACCCTAGGGCCTTCTCCTATTAGAAGCTGCCCTAGAATCTGACTTGTCAGTACAGAACTACCAGGGTGAAGTGTGGGCAGAATGTGACCTGTCTTATGAAACTCAGGGAATGGATTAAAAGATTTAAATGAACTTTGTAAAAATGACACAAATTTTTTTTACATCACATTCTTTTTTTTCTGAAAAAGTGTCTTGTTCCTCTTTTATATGTATTATTTAGTAACAGGAAATTATACATTAGAGAGACAATGCTCAGATTGTAACTGCTTACAATGCCAAATATCTCATTCAGAATGAATGCCTCAAGACCAACACTAAAGAACTGTCAGAGAACAGGAAGCTGTGAGTCACTTCCAAGTGCTCTGGAATAACCCAGGTATTACCTCCTGGTTTGTAATCCTCTTTCCTCCAGTTCTAGCTGAGAATTTTAGTGTAAATGATTCACAGCAACACAAGAGAGATTCCAGTGCAACTTGCGTCCAAGTAAGCAGAAGAGTCCTACTCAGCATGCTTGCAAGTCAGGGTTTAAACTTTAACCTCCAAAACACACATTGGTTAAAACTTGAAGTTTTTCCCTCTTTACAGAGATTTCAAACAGTGCTTTTCTGAGTTGCAAGTCTGAGGTACTGTATTTTGCAATCTACACAATCCAACTCTGGCCCTCTCTATTAAAAGACAAAAAAGAAGGAATTGTCTTATACATGTATGTTTTTTCAAGGATTCATAGAAATATTTCCTAAAATCCTAAGTAAGTTTCAATAGATTATAGATTTGAAAAGGTACTGAAAAATATCAATCACAAAGAATGCCATAACAATTTTTTTAAAAAAACAAAGAATAACTATCAAACTATTAAAACTTTTTTTTTTTTTTTTTTTTTTGAGAAGGAGTCTCTGTTGCCCAGGCTGGAGTGTAGTGGTGCGATCTCGGCTCACTGTAACCTCCATCTCCTGGGCTCAAGTGATTCTCCTGCCTCAGCCTCCTGAGTAGCTGGGATTACAGGTGCACACCACCATGCCCAGCTAATTTTTTGTATTTTTAGTAGAGATGGGGTTTCAACGCATTAGCCAGGATGGTCTCAATCTCCTGACCTCATGATTTGCCCGCCTCGGCCTCCCAAAGTGCTGGGATTACAGGCATGAGACACCACACCCAGCCATATTAACATAATTTACTTAAATAATACAACTAATTAACAAATCTATGTTTTAGAATTCTTTTAATAGTCTACATGCCACCACTGAATGATTCTACCAAACGGGTTAGAGTTTGGAGGATTCTACCAAATAGGTTAGAGTTTTTTCCTAATTCTTTTAATAGTCTACATGCCACCACTGAATGATTCTGCCAAACGGGTTAGAGTTTGGAAGGATTCTACCAAATAGGTTAGAGTTTTTTCCTACTTGCAAAAGATAGATGCCCCTTAGGGAAACCAGGTATTTGCCAAAGAACTATGAAGTAATTATACCTTTTGCTTTCGGAGGAGGAAAGTAGTACCCACTACCAGCTCTGGAAATTGTCTCTCACCAGAGTCTTGGTATTAGATAACTGTACTTCATCCAGCATTTTATACTTTCCAAAGCAGCTCCACATCCATTACCTCATTATCAGACAAAGTTACCCCCATGAATGAATCACGACACGCAAGTTTAATGACCTATAACAGTTATAAAGTCCCATCCACACTCCTCACTCCACAATTAAGAAAAACAGAATTTAGATTGAGGGGTAAAATGATAAGCTTCATGTTCCAGAACACGTCATTGACAATGCTAAGTAAGAGTATGCACTTCAAAAGAGGACTTTAAGTAAAAAACTACTAAAGAGGTCAGACGTTGTGGCTCGTGCCTGTAATCCCAGCACTTTGGGAGGCCAAGGCAGGAGGATCACTTGAGCCCAGGAATTTGAGACAAGCCTGGCTGACATAGAGAGACTCCCATCTCTAGGAAAAATAAAAATAAATTAGCCAGGCATGGTGACACACACCTCAGGTCTCAGTTTCTCAGGACGCTGAGGTAGGAGGATCCTTTGAGCATGAGAAGTCAAGGCTGCAGTGAACCACGATCACATCACTGCACTCCAGCTTAGGCAACAGAATGAGACCCTGTCTCAAAAAAAAAAAAACCTACCAAAGAAAACCAATATCATTTTATAAGCCTAAGAGGTTCAAGGCAAAATTAAGACACAATAGGCATTAATGTTTATATGCCATGGGATGTACAGCTTCAGAAATAAAAGAGGAGGTCAGGCATGGTGGCTCACACCTGAATCCCAACACTTTGGGAAACCAAGGTGGGCGGATCATCTGAGGTCAGGAATTTGAGACCAGCCTGGCCAACATGGTGAAATCCTGTCTCTATTACAAATACAAAATTAGCCAGGTGTGGTGGTGCTTGCCTGTAATCCTAGCTACTTGGAGGGCTGAGGCAGGTGAATCACTTAAACCTGGGAGGTGGAGGTTGCAGTGAGCCAAGATCGCACCATTGCACTCCAGCCTGGGCAACAAGAGTGAAACTCTCTCTCAAAAAAAAAGAGAAAAGAAATGAAGAAATTAACAAGAGCACAACTACTGTAGGAGATCTTAGCTACTGATAATTTAGTCAAGAGCAAATGAGGATAAAGAGAGTTCAACTAATAAAATACAGTCTGTAACTCTCAGATTATGTTCCTTATTTCCCTAAACTAGATCAAACTTAGCTCTAAGCATATTCAATATTAGAAGGCCAATGCCAGTTGTTATGTAGATTCTTCTCCATTCTTTGATGTATATCAGGACCCCAGAACTTATATAAGAGGAAAAGTTGGACTCCTTTTTTCACTGGTGAGCAGAGCCTTGGTTCAGTACTCTGATGTCTGCCAGGGCTACTTCAGGAGGTTCATTTCTGCTCGACCTCTCTCCATTCAGTAGTGGGCTCTTACCTTGTACCCATGATAGGCCACACCCACAGCTTCAATGCATTCCTATCAAATACAGCCAAACTCACAATGCATTCAATGAGAAATGCCTTACTTAAGATTTTGTGGAGAAATCAAGAAGAAAAATTTACACACCACTGGGCAAAACTGCAAAATTTCCTTTAACTGTTCTTTCTCCAAAGCTCTTCTCTGCAAGAGAGCCACCTCCTCTCTGATCACTCTAAAACTCTCTCCCCTGACATAATTACTGGCCCTTCCTTTCTGGACTCCAGTCTCCCCTTCTCTAAGACCTTATTCCCTCAACCTCCACCTCAACAGCTTTTCTTGTGTTCAGCAATTTAATTCTTTCCTCAGCTTCTACAATTTGCAACCTCTTTCACCCATCATTGCCCTTGACAAATAAAACTTCCATCTAAAGATTCAACTCTCTTGGAAGGCCATAGCAAGACAGCAAATAACAAAAGAAGGCAGGAAATAGGCTCATGCCTGCAATCCTGGGTGGGAAATGCGGGGAGCAAGAGATGGTGGTGGGGTGGGCAGACTGCTTGAGCCCAGGAGTTCAAGACCAGCCTGGGCAACCTGGCAAAACCCCATTTCTACAAAAAATCCAAAAATTAGCCCAGTGTGGTGGTGCATACCTGTAGTCCCAGCTACTTGGAGGGGTCAGGTGGGAGGATCACTTGAGCTCCAGGAGGTTGAGGCTGCAAAGGTGAAAATATCACAGATCTCTTCAAACTATCTTTTTAAGTGGCCATTAAGCTAAATGAAAATTAAAATAACAATGAAACATTAATACCATTGTCTTGCTCAGAAAATTAACCATACTTTTAAAAGGATAATAATGGGATAATATGTTCTTGGAAATAGGACTCCACCATATGGGGCACAAACTGACAGACCACACTGGTGGGGTGAAAACTGAAACAAACTTTGTAGCACAATTTAGCAACAATAGATTCAAAATTAACAAGGCTTTCTTCAAAAATGTTGATGAAACAAGTCCATCTGTAGGAATTATTCTACAGAAGTATCCCAAAATGAGTGGAGAGATTTTGGTACAAATCTTTACTTCATCATTACTTAAAATTATGGAAAATGAAAACAACTTAAACTTCTAAAAAAATAGACTATTTATTTAGTAATATATGGTAAATCTCCTAATAAAAGGAAGATCAGATAGTAATTAAAAATCATGTCCTTAAAGAATATGGAAAAAAATTCACCATGTAGTATCAGATTTCCAAAAAGGAGATTATCAATATGTAAAGTATATTCCCAACTTTGTTTAAAGCATACACCTGTGCAAAGAAAAAAAGACTGGTTAGACAGAGGTGATAAGGGAAACATGTAGAAATGTTGAATAAAATACAAATCTTTAAATTTTTTCAATAGATACATGATCTAGAGCAAGCAAAAGAAATCTCCAGAACCAGATATGAAGCGGGAAGCTGTGTAAGAGCAGGGCAACATTCACAACTCAAGGGAGTGAGGCCTCAGATCCTAAACACAGCAGAAAGTTAGAAGTGGCACAGAAAGCCCAAACCTGGGAAGAGGCAGTCCTGTCTGTAAAGAAGTATACTTAACACTTACTACAGGTAGAATAAAAAAGGCACCCAGGAGAAATCTGAACCCCAAAACTACCCTAGAAACTGCCCTGAAACCCAGAACCCAAACGAAACCATAAGGATCTCACAAAGGCAAAAGCAGAAGTGCTTCGTAGGAAGACCGCCACCACCCAGAGGACACACTGGACTCTGGCTGAAGATAATGCTCTGAAGACAAAACTTACACAGACAAAAATTAAAACTGTAAGAATCCATCAGCATGAAAGTAAGAGACTTTCAAACTGGGAATCACAAAAAGGACTTTGGAATAAATATGTTTAAATTATTCAGAGATTTTTAAAAAAGGAATTTGTTCATAAGAACAGAAAATGTTCAAAAAGTATATATCTTTTAAAAAGAACAGGATATATATATATATGAAAACAGGAGCTATTTTGAGGGTGAGGGTGATGAGATTATGAATGCCTTAAGTTTTTTCTACGTAGCTGTATATTTCCAACAATGACCAATCATTACTTTATACACATGCACACACACACACACTGGTCATATATATTGGTCGTGTGTGTGTGTGTGTGTGTTTGTGTGTATGGTATCACTCTGGGTCTCACTCTGTCACCCAGGCTGGAGTACAGTGGTACAGTCATAGTGCATTACAACTTCAAACACCTGAGCTCAAGCCATTCTTCCACCTCAGCCTCTTAAAAGTAGGACTACAGGCATGCACTACCATACCTGGCTAAACGTTCTGGGTTTGTTGTTGTTGTGGTTGTTGTTGTTGTTTTGTAGAGACCAGGTCTCACTCTTTTAACCAGGCTGGTCTCTGTAGGCATGAGCCACCAGGCCCAGCTCAAATATTACTTTTATAACAAACAAGAGAGTAAGAAAAAAAGTGAAGATTCACACTTAACTATTCCTAAATGATGGCTAAAAAGAATTTTTGAGAAATGAAGGGGATAAACCTTGATAAACTACTAGAATAAATACAAACTGGCCTCAAATGAATGCCCCACAACCTAGCCAAACCCACATCAGACCCCACCCAGCCACACACTCCATACCATGTTGCAATCAGAGTACATCAGCAGATCCTATACATGTTATTTTTAAATATTAACCCACCACGCATGCCCTTTTTCCTGAAATTCTCTTCATCCTTTCTTCACCCTTTAAATTCTTGGTAATCATTACAGAACCAATCAAATACCGTGTCTCTTTTGTCATCTTCCTCAAATCCCTCAGCCTGAATAAGCAACCATATCACTCAGTGATGTCAAAGGAACTCACTGAGCCTTCTGATTAATGCTATTTTGCACACAGTACTTTCTGTTCATACTGCCTTCAGCAAGGACTATGCATTCTTGGAAATAAGAGATATCTTTTTTCAGGTCATCTCTGAAAACTGTTTAAGGCATTATTTATCCACAGTCGGTGCTCGATAAAAATTTGTTGTATGAACCCAAGTACAGAAAGTCACTGAAACTCTACCAAAAGATAAACTCAAGAAAATCATCTTCTTAGTCCATTTTTTTCTGCCGTTGCTTCAGAGAAGTGAAGTAGATTCATCTGCCCACTGTTTGCTTATATCCACTTAAACAATATACATTTCAAATAATATCAGCAGGTTCTGAAATTTTTTTGGTCTTGTATTGTTTCCTGTCTCTGATATGCCATGTATGTAATCACACTTATCTCCTCTATTGTATAAAATTCTCCCAGTCAATTTTAATCAATAGCTTAAATCATTTTCCAATGAGCAGTCTGCAGCAGACATGGTTTTTCTAGGCTTCTTTAGACACTGGAAATGCATGTAGAACTAGTAATATAAAATGGCTCCCAATTCAATTAAGTAAATATTTTATGACTGCTCAGTGTGCAACACTATGTCAAACATCATAGGGGATATAAAGAGAATTAAATTTATTCTCTACACTCAAAAAGTTTAAATTCATTCATTTATTCATCCAGCCAACATTAAGAACTGCTCGTGCACTCTGTCCTATGCTAAGCACTGTGAAGGGCATCAGGAAGTTTAATTTCTGGTCTAGGGATTCCAGGAGCTTTCTTACTAGTTGGGGGGATGTAAGAAAAACAAATTATTAAGCTAAATAGCAACGTTATTATAAGTGTAATCAATAAAATTCACCATCTGGTACAGTCTAGACACACAGAATTAAGGATGTGAAAGGAAGATGAGGTGTCTATATACTCAAATGATACAGAAAGTATTCAAGGGAGAAGTAGGAATTGGAGAAAAGCAATGTTATCTCAAGTGTAATGGGGGCAAAACTGCTAAATAATAACTTACTCTTTGACAATCCCAACCCATGCCCTCTACCATTCCACAAGTAAAACCAAGTGGACTTGAAGGGGATTCAGGGTCTTAATGAAGGGACCTCATATGGACATCATTACTACAGACGAAGGGGAAAGTCAGACACTTCAGATGTCAGCAGGGAGGGACAACCACAACCAGGGACTACACAGTCTCTGCAGAAGCTGGCTTAAGAGAAACGACATCCCTGAACTCAACTCCTCACCCTCCTATCCATGTGATGACATGACAAAGTTTCTGAAAACTTACTGTCACCACCCAGGGATAACAACTGAGCTCAACCTCAAATGACTGAGTTTTACCCTGTATGTTTTATGCTAAGGAAGTCTTCTATTATGTGGGTACTGATGATAGAAATTATGTTGTCATAAAACATAAAGATAAATGTTTCTTACACACCTAAATTTTGAGACCTGGGAATTCATCATTGCTACAGAGTTGTTTTTTAAAAATCAAATATAATACAAGCTAGAACATCATTACATTCCAAAATGAGTATTGAGAAAATGTGCCTCAGAGAAACGATGGTGTGGCTAGAAAGAGTTTAAAAACACATGCTAAACACACTCCCAGGCATCCTTTTTGGAGCACTCAAAAGTAGGCATGTTTCTGCCAACCCTGAAGGGTCACTGTTGACTCTGTTCAGAGACTCCTCACAGACCAATTAAGGGGGTCACAAGTTATTACAGGTGTCAACCCTTCATGACAGCACTTCTGCCTTCTCAACACCGTATGCCTTCTTGCCTTCAACTGAGCTTTGAAACCTGGCAGATCCAGAATGCCATGCTGGTTTTACATCGTATCAGCTGTGCAATCTTGGGTATCTGACCTCTCTGAATCTCTTTTTAGACTGGAAGAAATAATACCTATCTTCTAGCATTGTCAGGATCAAATGAGAAAGCACATGTGAAAGGCCAGGCCCTATTTTATTGCCTCTTACAGGAGATTATATGCTTAAAACGACTTTCTTAATTATAGAATAAAATGCTTTATTCTCTAGGGATTTCAGAATCTCAGGTTAAGTGAGCAGATAGACAGGTATGTTGGGGAAAAGGGATCCCCTGGCCCCTATACTCACATCTCACACATGAATTGCAACCTATCACCTTTTCAGATGGGGCTGGCTAGATTCTTCAAGAGTAGCAACAGCAGGAGGGTGAGTAGAGAAATAAAGAATGGAGAAAGAATTCTTGGCCATTAAAGCAGCTCCAAATCTCATATTTATATATATATATATATATATACACACACACATATAAAATCTATAATCTCATATATTATCTATATAATCTCATATAGATAATATATATATATATTTGTAATGTGATTATAGATAATACATGAGATAATATAGATAAATATATTATATATTATATATATCTATGAGAATATAGATAATATATATAGAGGGACCCAGCATGTTGTTTAATCTACAGACAAAAAGTATTAATCAGGATGATGGGATCTGGGATAACCTTTAACTTTCTACTTTTTTATTTTCTATATTTAATTATATATCCTGAATACACATACACATATACACAGAGGAAAACTACACTGAATTTTTTGGACTGTTCCTTCATAGGCTTTTCACAGGCTTTTTCTTAAAACATAACTTACACAAAATTATTTATCCACCTTTGAATATTACATTGTAAGTATTTTCTCATGATCTTAAAGCTTTTCATGAACATTTTTCTAAACTATAAATTGATTTTTAACAGCTTTAAGGTATAACTGACATATGCTTAGCTGCACATAATGTATAAAATGTGAAGTTTTGACAATATTACAACATACTTGAAACTTTCACTATTAAGAAAGTGAACATGTCTATGATTCCTGTAATATTCCTCATGCTTAGTAATACCTCCCTCCCATCCTTCTCTGTTCCTAGACAACCACTAATGTGTTTAATGTCACTATAGATTAGCTTGCATTTTCTAGAGGTTTATAAACAGAATCATGTGTATATACTCTTTTCTTCTGACTTCTTTCAGTCAGCATAAACATTTTGAGATTTATCTATGTTGTGTGTTTTAATAGTTCATTCCTTTATATTTCCAACTAGTGTTCTTTCAAATGGATAAATCACAAAGACGCTTGGGTGTTCAAAGATTTTGGTTATTACGAAAAAGCTGCTAGGAACTATTGATATAAATCTATGTGTGGACAAACACATTCTTTTTTTTTTCAGTAAATGCCTATAGTAGAATGGCTGGAAATCATAAGTGTATATTTGACTTTGTAAGATGCTATCAAGTTGTTTTCCAAAATAATTATACCATTTTGCAGTCCCATCAACAGTGTATGAGATTTCCAGTTCCTCCACATATTCACCAACACTTGGTTAGGTCAATCTTTCTAATTTTGGCCATTCAAATAGTGCTATCTCATTATGGTATGTTATTTATACTTCCCTAATAACTAATAATGATAAGCATCTTTTCATGAGCTTATCTACCCATCCGTGTATCTTCTTTGGTTAAGCGTTTAAATCTTTTGCCCATTATTTTATTGTGTGTTTTGTTTCCTTAGTGAGTTGAGAGTTGTTTGCATATTATGGATATAAGTGCTTTATTAGATATATACTTTGCAAATATTTTCTCCCAGTCTGAGAATTGTCACGTCATTCTCTTAATAGTTTCTATGAAATGCTAGAACTTTTACATTTTTATGAAGTCCACCTTATCAACCCTTTCTATAATAGACCATGCTCTTGGTGTTGTATCTTAGAAATTTTTATCAAACCCAAGGTCACAAAATGTTTTCTTTCAGAAGTTTTGTATTTTCTAAGACTGATATTTAGGTCTATAGTCTATTTTGGGTTTGTTTATAATACAAGGTATGAATCAGTGTTCTTTTTTTTGCATCTGGGTATCCAATTCTTCCAGCATCCTTTGTGGGAGATTATTGTTTCTCCACTGAATTGCATATGGATCTTTGTTAAAATTCAGTTGTCCATATGTGTGAGCCTATTTATGGACTTTCTATTCCATTCCATTCATATGTCTATCTTTATGCAAATACAACACTGTTAATTACTGTAACTTTATAAAATGTCTAGAGGGGCCAGGTGTGATGGCTCACACCTATAATCACAACACTTTGGGTGGCTAAAGTGGGAGGACAACTTCAGACCAGGAGGACAGCTTGAGATGAGGGACAAGCCTGGGCAACACAGTGAGAACCCGATCTCCACAGGAAAAAAAAAAAATTAGCCAGGCATGATGGCATGATCCTGTTATCCTAGCTACTCAAAAGGCTGAGGTGAAAGGATCTCTTGAGCCCAAGAGTTCAAGGCTGCAGTGAGCCATGATGGTGCCACTGCACTTTAGCCTGGGCACCAGAACAAAACCCTGTTTCTTCAAAAACAAACAAAAAAGCTCTAACAATCAGGTAGCACTAGCCCTCCAATTCTGTTATTTTTGTCCAAAATAGTTTGCGCCATTCTAGGTCATTCATATTTCCATATGAATTTTAGAATGAGGATGTCCATTTTTACCAAAATAGCCTTCTGAGATTTAGCCTGGAATTCCACTAAACTTAAAGATCAATTCTGGGGAACTGACATCTGAACAATACTGAGAGTTCATCACCATATTATATCTCTTTATTTAAACCTTTTTTTTTTTTTTTTTTTTTAGACAAAGTCTTGCTCGGTCACCCAGGCTGGAGTGCAGTGGCACAAACTCAGTTCACTGCAAACCTCACCTCGGTTCAAGCGATTCTTTTGCCTCAGCCTCCTGAGTAGCTGGGACTGCAGACTCATATCACCATGCCCGGCTATTTTTATTATTATTACTATTACTTTTTTGTATTTTTAGTAGAGACGAGGTTTCACCATGTTGGCCAGGCTGGTCTCCAAATTCTGATCTCAGGTGATCTACCTGCCTCAGTCTCCCAAAGTGCTGAGATTACAGGCGTGAGCCATTGCACCCAGCCTAATTCCCCTTTTAATTTCCTTTACCTCTGATTTGTTAAGAAGTGTATTAATTTCCACATATTTGTGGATTTCCCTAATTTGATTTTAAATTTACCATTGTGGTAAAAGAACATATTTTGTAAGACTTGAATCCTTTTAAATTATTAAGACTTGTTTTATAGCCCGGCATATGATCTTGGTAAATGTTGTGTGTACCTTAAAATAAAGTATATTCTGCTGCTGTGGAGTGGAGTGTTGTATAGACGTCAATAAAGTCAAGGTGGATGATACAAGATGACCGTATTTTCATCTCAGATGCTGTAGTTTTTACTTCTAGATGTTTTATTTGGGTCTCTTAAAATATTTTCTATGTCTCCACTTAACTCTCTTAAGCATATGAAATATAGCTATAATTACATTTTAATGCCATTGTCTGACAATTCTAATAACTGTGTTAGTTCTGGGTCAGTTTTGATTGATAGATTTTCCCTTCTAGTTATGGGTCATGTTTTCCTGCTTCATTGCATACATGGTCATTTTTTACTGGATGAAAGACACTGTAAAGTTTACTTTGTTGGGTAACAGTTTTGTATTCCTAGAACTATTCTTTTTGTTGTGGTAAAAAAAATATAGAACATTAAATTTACCATCTTAACCTTGTTTTTTTGTTTTGTTTAAATCTTCTATATCATTGCTGATTTTGTCTGTTGCTTCTATTCCACTGGAATCTTCAACTATTGTGGATTTGTCTATTTCTCACTGCTATTCTATCAAGTTTTGCTTCACTTATTTTGAAACTCTGTTATTAGGTACATAAATATTTAGAACTGTTTTTGCTCTCTTGTTTTGTCCCATTTTTCCCCTCTCGGCCTTTATACTATTTTTGTCATATATTTCACATGTATTATAAACCCCATATATTTTGTTATTTTTATTTAAAACAATTAGTTTTTAAAATTGTTTAAACAATAAGAAATCTTATCTGTTCACTCATGTAGCACCATTTCTGATGCTCTTCTTCGTATAGATCTGTATTTCCTTCTGCCTTGAGGACTTCCTTTAACATGTGTCAGGCAAGGCTGCTGGTGATGAATTCTTTCAGTTTTCACATGTCTAAAAAGTCTTTATTTCATCTTTGTTTTGAAGTGTATTGTTGCTGGGTGTAGAATTCTAGGTTGACTGTTTTTATCTTATTACCTTAAAGATGTTCCACCGCTATCTTATCTATACTACACCATCTTGGGCAAAACTTAACAGCACTGCAGTGAAAAATCGATAAATCCACAAGTATAGTTGAAGATTTCTGTTGAATACAAGCAAAAGACATCTACTTCATCTTTACCTTTCTTCCTAAGCAATGTGTCTTTTTTCTTTGGATTCTTTTAGAATTTTATCCTTATCAGTGGATTTAAACAAAACAATTATGCTTTGATGTAGTTTTCTTCATATAGCTTTTGTTTGGGGTTCATTGAGCATCTTGGATCTTTGGGTTTATAGATTTCATCAAATTTGAAAATTTTTTTCAGCCATGATCTCTTCAAATATTTCTTCTATTCCTCTCTCCTCCTTCAGGAAACTTAAGAACACATATATTAGACCACAGAAAGTTAACATGCAGATTACTGATATTTTAAGTATTTTTGTAGCTCTTTTTTGTTGCATTTTAGACAGCTTCTGTTGCTATGTCTCCAGGGTCACTAATCCTTTCTTCTGCAATGTCTAATCTGCCCTTTATCCTGTCCACCGTATTTTCATCTCAGACGCTGTAGTTTTTACCTCTAGATGTTTTATTTGGGTCTCTTAAATTTTTTTCTGTGTCTCCACTTAACTCTATTAAGCATAGGAAACACAAATGTAATTACATTTTAATGCCATTGTCTGACAATTCTAATAACTGTGTTAGTTCTGGGTCAGTTTTGATTGATAGATTTTCCCTTCTAGTTATGGGTCATGTTTTCCCGCTTCATTGCATGCCTGTTAATTTTTTTTACTGGATGAAAGACACTATAAAGTTTGCTTTGTTGGGTAACAGTTTTGTATTACTAGAACTATTCTTTTTATTATAATAAAAAATGCATAACATTAAATTTATCATCTTAACCTTGTTTTTTGTTTTGTTTTGTTTTGTTTTGAGGCAAAGTGGCTGAAGTGTGAAGTGCAATCTCAGCTCACTGCAACCTTCTTCTCCCAGGTTCAAGTGATTCTCCTGCCTCAGACTCCCAAGTAGCTGGGATTACAGGCTCCTCCACCATGCCCAGCTAATTTTTGAATTTTTAGTAGAGATAGAGTTTCACCATGTTGGCCAGGCTGGTCTGAAACTCCTGATCTCAGGTTATCCAATGTCTTGGCCTCCCAAACTGCTGGGTTTACAGGCATGAGCTACTGCACCCAGCCTTCTTAACCAGTTTTAAGTATACATTTCAGTAGTCTTGATTGTATTTGCATTGTCATACAACAGCTCTCTACAACTTTGTCATCTTGAAAATCTGAAACTCTATACCTATTAAACACTAATTTCCCCTCTTTCCTCTCCCCCGTCCCTTGGCAATCCCTTCTAATTTGTTTCTGTGATTTTGACTACTTTACATACTTCATATGAGTGGAATAATACAGCATTTGTACTTTTGTGAATGGCTTATTTTGCTTAGCAAAACGTCCTTGAGTTTCATCCATGTTGTAGCATATGAAAAGATTTCCTTCTTTTTAAAGGCTGCATGATATTCCATTGTATTTCTATACCACATTTCCTTTATCTAGTCACCTGCAAGTGGACATATGGTTTGCTTCTACCTCTTAGCTGTTATGATAATGATGCAGTGAACATGGGTATGCAAATGTCTCTTTAAGATACTGCTCTAGGCCAGCACAGTGGCTCACACCTGTAATCTCAGCACTTTGGGAGGCCAAGGTAGGTGGATCACCTGAGGTCAGGAGTTCAAGACCAGCCTGGACAAAATGGAAAAATCCTGTCTCTACTAAAAATACAAAAAAATGGCCAGGCGTGGTGGCATGTACCTGTAATCCCAGCTACTCAGGAGGCTGAGACAGGAGAATCATTTGAACCCAGGAGGTGAAGGTTGCAGTAAGCCGAGTTCATGCTACTACGCTCCAGCCTGCGTGTCAGGGCAAGACTCCGTCTCAGAAAAAAAAAAAAAGATCCTCCTCTAAATTCTAAATTTTTTCAAATATATATCTAGAGGTGGATTGCTGGATCATATGTTAATTCTATTTTTAATTTTTTCGTGGGTGCTCCATACTGCTTTCTATTATGGCTGCACTATTTTACATTCCCACAAGGGGTCCAATTACTCTGCATCCCCTCACCAACCTTTTTAAATTTTCTGTTTGTTTCCTATTGCTCAACCTAATGCGCATAAGGTGATATCTCATTATGATGTTGATACATATTTGTTTTCTCTTATGAATACAGATGTTCTTCAACTTACAATGATGTTATATCCTGATGATGAAAGTGCATAGAAAACTCACTTTTGACTTAGATTTTCAAGTTATGATGGGGTTATGAGCACATAACCCCATCATAACTTGAAAATGGGGTTATAAGCACATAACCCCATCATAAGTGGAGGAGTATACTGAATGTGTATCACTTTTGCATTATCATAAAGTTAAAAAACTGTAAGTCGAACCACTGTAGGTCAAGGACCATTTGTAGTGATATTGAACATCTTTTTATATGCTTATGGACCATTTGTATGTCATCTCTGGAATGTCATCTACTCCAATCCTTTGTCTACTTTTTAATTAAGGTTGTTTTTAGTTACTGAATTGTAGATCTTCTTTATATATTCTGGATATTATCCCCTTATCAGTCATGTAATTTACTAATATCTTCTTCCACACCTAAAGTTGCCTTTTCACTCTGCTGATTGTGTCCTTTGATGTGCAGAAGATTTTTAGTTTTATGAAGTCCCAGTTGTCTATTTGTGCTTTTCTTGCCTGTGCTTTTGATGCCATATCCAAGAAATCGTTGCCAAATTCAGTGTCCTGAAGCTTTCACCCAATGTTTTCTTCTAAGAGTTTTAGGTTTTACATCCAGGTCTTTAATCCATTTTGAGTTAATTTTTGCATATGGCATAAAGGTCAACTTTATTTTTTTTTTTTCTTGAGACAGGGTCTCACTGTTGTCCAGGCTAGACAACAGTGGCATGATCCTGCTGCAATGCAACCTTGACCTCCCAGGCTCAAGCAATTCCCCCCACCTCAGTCTCCTGAGTAGCCGGGACCACAGGTACACACCATCACACCAGCTTTGTTTTTTAGATTTTTTTTTTTTTTTTTTTTTGAGACAGAATCTCACTCTGTCACCCAGGCTGGAGTACAGTGGCACAATCTCAGCTCACTGCAACCTCCACCTCCCAAGTAGCTGGGATTACAGATGCCTGTCATCACACCTGGCTAATTTTTGTATTTTTAGTAGAGATGGGGTTTCACCATGTTGCCCAGGCTGGTTTCCAACTCCTGACCTCAAGTGATCTGCCCACCTTGGCCTCCCAAAGTGCTGGGATTACAGGTGTGAGCCACTGAGCCGGCCTTTTTTTATTTTTTATATTTTTTAGAGAGACAGGGTTTCTCCATTTCTACATGTTGCTAAGGCTGGTCTCAAACTACTCAGCTCAGGTGATCCACCTGCCTCGGCTTCCCAAAGTGCTGGGAATACAGGCATTAGCCACCAAATCCAGCCACAGCATCATTCTTTTGCATATGGATATCCAATTTTCCAACACCATTTGTTGAACAGACTGTCTCTGCCCCATCGTGTAAGTATTGAGACCCTTGTAAAAATCATTTGACCATCTATATATGTGTTTATTTACATGCTCTCTATTCTGTTCCATTGATCAATATGTATGTCTCTATGCCAGTACTATCCCATCTTGATATCAGACTGCTGCTTTGTAGTATATTTTGAAAGCAGGAAGTATATACTCTCTATTTTTTTCAAGATTGCTTTGGATATTCAAGGTGCCTTGGGATTTTATATTGCAGATTTTTTTTTTTTTTTTTTTTAGACTGAGTCTCACTCTCTTGCTCAGGCTGGAGTGCAGTGGTGCAATCTCAGCTTACTGCAACCTCTGCCTCCTGGGCTCAAGCAATCCTCCTGCCTCAGCCTCTTGAGCAGCTGGGATTACACAGGCACCTGCCACCACACCTGGATAGTTTTTGTCTTTTGAAATGAGATGAGGTTTCTCTATGAGACCAAGCTAGTCTCCAAGTCCTGGCCTCAAGTGATCTGCCTGCCTCAGCCTCTCAAATCCCTCCCAATGGGATTACAGGTGTGAGCCACCTTGCCAGGCCAAAATTTTGGAATTTTTTTTTCTATTTCTATGGGTAGGGGGAACCTCTATAACCATTCTTGATTTTTATTATTGGATGTAGTTAAATTACTTGGAAAGCGTTTGACCCTTAGGTCTTGCTTTAAAGCTTCATTAGGCAGGACCTGGCAGAATTGAGTTTAGGACTCTCACTCTCAACAGGAGATGACTATGCCCTCAGAGGGCATCTGGCAACATCTGGAGATATTTTTTACTTTCAGAAGAGGAGGTGTCACTGGCATCTAGTGTTGAGGCCAGGGACATTGCTAAACATCCTATAATACACAGAGATCCCCTTAAAGAATGATCAAGTCTAACATTCCTATAGTGCTGAGGCTGAGAAACCACTCCATCTATGGGCTAATTATTCCCCACTATTAAGGCAAGAGGCCTCTGAGTACCCAATAACTTGCACATTACTACATTTTTTTCCCCATGTGGCTGTTGAGAACTGGCATTATTCCCAGTCTGAGTGAGTGCTAAGCACTATTCCTTCTAATCCTTCCAAATAGTTATTTCCCAGATCTTCAGTTAGTTTCCTCATACACAACTGTGCTAATCAGAATTCTGATGAACATGTGCCAGGCACTTTATATAAATTATTTCTAATCCTTAAAACAGCCCCCAAAAATAACAGTTGTTATATCTATTTTTACTGATAAACTCAAGCTCACTAAGGTTAACTAACTTGTCCAGTACCACTCAGCTGGTAGACACACATTCATATACAAACAACCAGAGTCATATTGAAACAAACTTGAAACGAGTGTGTCAAACTCCACATTTTCACTATTCAGTATAAGGCTGGGTCCAGGAAGCTTCCCCCTCTGGACCTGCTATAAGATAATTTAGTCATTCTGCTTACAGAATTAGTCTGATTCTATACAACTTTCGAAATCTTAGAATATTTTACTTTAGTTAACTTCACTATTTAAAATAGCATTAACTGGCTGACCCAGTATTTTGTGTTGGTATGTTTCAAAGTGATGGACTTTTTTCATTAAGTCATAAAGTAGTATGAATGTCTCAGGACAAATTCACTAGACATTTTTATTCTCGGCTAATAACAATGACAAATGTTGTAAAAGAAATAAGTTTGAAAGTTATTCTTCCAGGTGGCCTAAAACCAAAGATTAAGGAAGACCACCATGATATTGTAAGTAACATGTGCCATTATCAAGGTAAATTACATCTCACATTTAAGTGTTTTCTAATTTATAAGGCACTTTCAGATGTACTATCACATCTGATGTTCACATCATCCCAGTGAGCTAAGGAACAGGACTGAAAGTAATATTACATATAATAGAATTATTATCTGTCTCCTATGTAAAATGGGAATAAAATAATACTATTACACTACATAAATTTATACACATTTGCATGCACACACTCACTCTGCACACATATATACACACACACACAATATTTTCAGTTCTGGGACCCATCCTTATTCCCATTTCAACATATAAGGAAATAGATTCAGAGAGATCAAGCTAAACAGCCTAGGTCACCCACTGGTAAGTGTCAAAGCTGGTAGTATTTTCAGTGTGTCCGAGTCCCAGTTCCATGTTCCTTTCAATAAACCACACTGACTCTTGAATGGCCAAAAGTAATGAAGTTGTGAAACAGGTTCTCAAGGGAACCAAGGTATCACCTTTCTACATGATATTCAAGAAAGAGATCTAAGCTTCTTTTATGTAGACATTGAAATGAGATGCCCAGTATAGAGGTTTACAAAACAATTTCTTCTGTACATGGTTCTTTTTACTTTCTCAATTCTAACTGAACTCCAAATCCTCATTTTTTTCTAAAAATTAAAATATAATTAGCCTAGCATGGTGGCTCACACCTGTAATCCCAGCACTTTGGGAGGCCAAGGTGTGTGGATTGCTTGAGGCCAGGAATTCAAGACCAACCTGGGCAACACAGGGAGACTGTTTCTATTTAAAAAAAAAAAAAAAAGTCTTAAAAAAATTAACTGGTCATGGTGATACATGCCTGTGGTCCCAGCTCCTCAGGAGGATCTCTTGAGCCTGAGAGGACAAGGCTGCAGTAAGCCCTGATAGCCACACTGCACTCTAGCCTGGGTGACAGAGCAAGACCCTGTCTCAAAAACAAAACACAAACAATAAACAGCTGTGCCTCATCAAAAGCAAACATGTACACATACAATCATAATTCAAGTCTACTGATTAATGTACAAGCAGAATTCCAGAAGAAAAAAGCAGATAGCAGATACTTCAAACATGGGTCTGACAAATTTTCCTGGGAGGGTGGTGTTTAAACTGGATGGGACTTGAAGAGTAAGAAAGCTTTTAAAGTTCCATTTTGGGTGTAACTATTTCCAAAATCTTGACTTAAAAAGCAAGCCTTAATATGTCACTCCTATTTCTGAACATTATTCCTTACAGAAATTTCCAATCAGTGAGTGTTACTTAGAAGGATGAGTTAATAGGCATATATCAGTCCAAAACAGTAGGTACAAAACCAAATGTGGTTTAAAAAAAATCCCCTACCCAAACAACTAAAAAATTATCCCTGTTTTTACAGATGAGAAAACTGAGGTCACACCCTTGTCTACTCAGAAGACAAGAGTCACTAAGAACAATGATACCTACCAGAGTGTAGGAAGTAAATATTAGAACTATGTATATATTTTTAAACTAAAAATAAGGAAACAAAATTAGCTTTACAAATATTTAAAGTATATATTTTCAGTAGAATCCTAACTTGCTCCTTATGACATGATTCCATGACACAAACAGTTCAAGGGATATCCCAAGAGAGGAGTAGACATTCCACAAAGAAGAGCCTGGACAGTGACTAGCATTCCTTTTTCACTTCCAGAATCTGTGATGTTCTACAGTTTGTAAATGCCTGGTTGAGTGGATTAACAATAATCTGTTTTATAGCTACTTGCTTATTTAGCGAGGGTAGCTTTGATATCAAAGCTTTAAAAATCTTTAAAAAATACATCTGCAAAGAAATTGGGGACTGCAAACAAATACAAATCATATAAGCATAAGAAAATAGTAGAACTTCACCAACTACATCAGAAAACAAAAGAGGAGCAATGTGACCACATGCTGGGCAAAAAAAGTCAAAATTATCAAGATTATATAAAATATAACTTTATACTCACTCATTAATAATAAACAATATCTTGTATATATATTATACCATGAGATATTAGTTAATAATATGATAAAGTCTTTCCAATTAACAATTGTTTTTTTAAATCATCTTATTTTATCTTTTATTTTTATTTTTCACTTCACGCCTGTCTGCCTTAGCTTCCTCATCTTAAATCCCACTTTATGATTGGCTGCAAGGATGAAAAAGTAATGTACAAAAAGCACCCAGCACAATGTTAGTGATACAGAGAGCACTCAAACAGCAGCAGCAAGGGAGTTTGCTCTAGACTCCTCCCCCACTCCACCCTCCCTAATGAAACAAACCCACGTCTCATTGCTTATTAACATATTGTGTTTGCTAAGATGCTCTCTTCCTCATTTTCCATCATCCTCACTCTTGTTGCTAAAACTATGCCCCATGCCTTATTTACTCCTGATCTGTCTGTGCTCTACTTGGGAAGAAGCAGCAGTCTCCTAGCAAAAGAGGAGTCCTCCATAATCTCTATGAGCTGGTCTTCTTATTCTTTTAAGTTTAGTTTTAGTGGCTCATGCCTGTAATCCCAGCCTGGGCAACATAGCAAGACATAGCCTCCTGAATAGCATGCATGCATGCATGAATTCATTCATTTATTCATTCATTTTTTGAGACAGGGTCTTGTTCTGTCGTCCAGGCTGGCATGCAGTGGCACAATCACAGTTCACTGCAGCCTCAAACTCCTGGGCTCAATTAATCTTCCTGCCTCAGCCTCCCAAGTAGCTGGGACTACAGGTGTGTGCCACCACATCCAGCTAATTTTTGTACTTTTAGTAGAGACAGAGTTTCGCCATGCTGCCCAGGATGGTCTTGAACTCCTGCGCTCAAGCAATCCAGCCGCCTCAGCCTCCCCAAGTGTTGGGATTACCGGAATAAGCCACCACATCCAGCAGCATTTATTTTCATATATACCCTAGCATATATAAAACCTACACATTAAGTAGAACATGTATAACATATACATTTAGTATATAAAAATTAAAAATATAGACCTTGCAAGTAGTACATGCACAACATATTTTTACTGATGAGCTAAAAATTCTAGAAGCCTGCTCCAACATTTTAAAAGGAGAAGCATCTTGACCTCCCACCTCATCTGGAGTAGGAATAGGGATAAGTATTTAGTGGCTTCCGACAACACCTTGTTTTTCCTGTAATACCGAGAACTGAGTTGGAAACATTTGGAAGAAAAGAGAAAGATGGAACCCTAGAAACCTCAATTTTAATAGAAGAACATGGTCAGAAATGGTAGGTAAACTTTTACAATTCTTAAAGCAATTGAGGCCCATACACAGGGAGCTTTAGACATTAAAATCAGCACTTAGAAGGAAAAATAGGCCATCAGGCACTCAGTGGCACATTCAGGAGTTTAAGAGATTTGTTTTTGCAGTTTATCCCTAACCCCAAAGTGCTGCTCCATTCTCTTTGGGCTCATATTTCCAGGGTAGCAAGCAATAGTGCCTTTTACAGCACTGACTGTGAACTCATCACAGAGGCAGACTTTTTTAATGGCTAGGCAAGGCCACGCCATTAGTAACATTTGTAGCTATGCAAAGAAACATAATAAGGGTAATCAAATATCATGCTTTGGGTGGTAAGCTGATCTAAACTGGGGATCATAAAGGAATGTTATCCCCTTCCTCCACAAGAATACAATTGAGCAATTGGTTTATTCATTATAAAAGGACTGGTACAAAGGCATAGCCTTTGTTGGACTCCAGGTATAATGTAGGAAAGGCAATTCTGGTTCCTAAGAAAGCCATGTGTTTTGCTTTCTTTTTTAACTACGTAAAATTTTCCCATGGCACTCACTTTCCATGGTTACTTGGTCGTAATGTGTTCATTTCTCTAACAAGAGCCACAGAGTATTCTATGGTGCATACAAATAAATTTAAATGTTGACTGCTTCACAAAGCAGCAAGTCTTAATTCTCTACTTAGGTTTAAGAGCTCAGGTCACTGCAAAAAGAAAACATACTTAACTTTGTAAAAGCTAGCCTCTTTAAGAAAACTCAAGAGTCTTTAATTCTTTGGCACTGGGGCCTATGTAAATTGCCAGCAGTATCAGTATCCAAGTTTCCTCGACATGCATCATTCAAGATCTTCTCAGCTTTACACAGGGTGGGAACTGCTCATTTTCTGCTTTCCTAAGAAAAGAACATAAGGTAAGGCTGCTACAGCTTCTAGAGCTGCGTAGGGTAAAGAGATAAAAGTTTTTTGGCCAGCCTCAGAAACATTAAAAATGCTCACTAAAGGGCAACTTGCTCATTTGTATACTACTTATAACAAAATTATCTTTCTGAAAGCTTTCAGGCCCTTCCCAAATTCAATGAAACAGCAAAAAGCTTTTAAGCAAAGTTGCTATCACCAAGTACATTTTAGTACTTGGAAATGCTGAAGAACAAATATAATGATAAAGAATTTATTTCAATTTAGATATTTTCTTCAGACTCCAGATGCTTGGATAGAATCTTATCACATCCCTAGTACTGGAGATATCTTCTATTACCATATCTTATAATCTGTGAAATCTCTTTAGAAAAAAGTGGAGTTTTGCTTATCCACAATTAAACTATAGACTGGAAGAGCTGTTTCCATCAGACTGAAAGCATCAGGTTTCCAAGCCATAATACACATGCATTCTAGATGGCACGGAGAGAGTACATTCAGTCATTTCAGCAATTTCCTAATAATTTATATCCATTTCTGAAAGGAAAATCAAAGCTCAACCAAGAATTATGAGTCTAATGTTTTTATCCAATCCTGAATAAACCAAAACAGTCCTTTCTTCTCTAACCAGTGGTGCTTATGGAAGAAAATTTTCAAACAGAAAAATGAAAAGAGAATTAAGAATTATATTATCTTCACACCAAGGTTCCTATTTGCATCGATCATGCAAAGCCATCTAGAGTCCCAAAGCAAGAATGCACTTAAAAAAGAAATACTATGAGGGTGTTTATCTCAATTTAACAATTACATTAAAAAGCAGCACTGGAATCTGAGGCTATCTTATTGCTATCGACAAAGGGAAAGTTTTGTATATCTGCTTCTGCTGGTCTTATCACTTTTGGAAGTCCAGAAAAACAATTCAGAACACTTAAAATTCAGTCTTCCTAAGCTGTGTCTATCTTCTGCAAAAGTTAGTGTTTGACCAAAGAAAGGAAGCAATTCCACACTGAAGTGTTCTACCTATTATTACAGATTTTAATCTCAATGGAACTTCCTCTCAGTAGAAAGGGCAACCTGTACAATGCGTGTGGTTCAGAACCATAAAAAAATCAAGAGACAAAAATGTGGATGTCATCATCATTTCTATTTGATTATAGCTGGGGAGCTTAAAGTATATTGTGGTATTCACCTTACCCCTTAGATTTTACTCAAGCAGGTTTTCTTCCTATGGAATGGGACTACCCTATGAGCTTCCATATTCTTTTTATAAATGTTCCTTTGCCACTCTAATTTAAAAATGGCAATATTGAGCTGGCCACAGTGTTATGGCTTATAATCCCAGCTACTTGGGAGGCTGAGGCAGGAGGACCTCCTGAGCCCAGGAGTACAAGGCTGTAGTGTGCTATGTTAACGCCTGTGAATAGCCACTGCACTCCAGTCTGGGCAATATAGCGAGACCCTGTCTCTTAAAAAAAAAAAAAAAAAGAAAATGGCAATATTGTTTTCATCATGTGAAAAACCATGAAGAATTAAGAATACACTGTGATTCCCAGAAAGAATTAGGAAACTGTAAAACTGAGAAAAACAAAACACAACAACAACATAAATCCCTAACATCTTACTGAATTTCAGTTATAGTCACTGGACTAATTTCAAGTACATATCCAACATTACCTTTGAATAGTAGCTGAAAACATTTTATAGAATTATACAGTGTTAAAACCAGAAGATACCCCAAGGACTATAGTCCAATACGACTATTTAGGTGTGACAAGAACAATTTCACTTATAAAATGTATGATGCATTTTCACTGACTGGTTAATTATCTCAAGAGGAAGTCTCAAACATCTTTTATGATGGCTCCATAAAGGTAAAGAATACATGTTATAAAACTGCTTCATAAAGTGAAAGAAAAAGTTAAGGACTTTATAAGCCAGTTGTTTTTTTTTTGTTTTGTTTTTTTTAAGTACATAGAGTACTGTATGATCCCATTTATAGGAAATTCTAGAAAATACAAACTAATCTATGGCGACAGCAGAACAAAGGTTTTCTGGAACAGGGTGAACAGAGACATGGAAAGCAAGAACATGAGGAGACTTTGGGGGAAATAAAAGTGTTCTATGTCTTGATTGTGGTGATTTTGTGGATGTATACACCTGTCAAAACACAGGTAATTGTCCACTGTAAATACGTATAGTCTACCATACCTAAATTATACTTCAATGAATGTTAAAAATACACATTCATGGCCAGGCGTGGTGGCTCACGCCTGTATCCCAGCATTTTGGGAGGCTGAGGTGGGTGGATCACAAGGTCTGGAAATCGAGACCATCCTGGTTAACATGGTGAAACCCCATCTCACATTCATTTAAATATTTAAAGGACATCTGTGTTGAGGAAGGCTTATTCTTGCTCTTTATGGCCATAAGCTAGTAGGATTAGGACCACTGGCAGAAATACCAAGAGACAAATCCTGCACTAATGTAAGGAAATATTCTGTCCAGATTACACCTGGAAGAGTTAGGTTCTACACCTGGAACACTGGACCTGTGTGTACAAAAGCTCTGTCAATTTTGGAGGTGCACAGGCTGTTGTCTTTGGGGATTTCTACATAGAAAGTTGGATGAGGTGGCATTAATGTTTTTTGCATTGAAAATTCCATTATTTCAAAGAGACCTCTTTTGGATGACTGTGGTCCTGCTGCTGTTGCATAGAGTTCTGCCAACCTCTTGACTAAAACATGTATTTGCTCTGTCTGAATTCCCCCCTGGACTTCACTTCACAGGAAAAATCAATTATCTGCCCTATGTGTCCTTTTAAAAAGTGGATCCTGTGTAGTTATTTTCTGATTGTTGAAAAGCAATTTCAGAATTAAAAATATTTGGAAAATAATAAAATTTATTGCTCTCAAGCACACCATTCAGAAATAACCAAGACCAAAATGTTATATAAATTTTCAATCTTTCTTCTATGCATATGTGTATGAATATACAGTTTTCCAAACAAAACTGGTATTTGCTATATATAGTTTTACTTAATATTAAAGTTTTCAGTTTTTGAAAGCATGCCTTTCATGCTTCATAACAGTCCATGTTATGACTATACCATGATTTATTTAAGTATTCATCTTGCTAAGGTGGTTTCCTATGTTTTACTTTTAGAAATAATGCTTCAGCAAACATCCTTGAACACAGAGGGTAGATGGGGAATGAGGGACATTATAGCTCTGAATACAATTGCTCTAAGAGTTTACCCCTTCCATTCTGTTACAAGCAATTTCAATTTTCACTCTCTTGGGAAGTGTCACAGTAGACAGTTAAAATGTACAGTATGGGGACTGCCACTTTTGCTGACAATATATTTCTTCTTCAATATCTACTATGAGCCTAAACCAAAAGTCCAGAAAAAAATATATTGGAATTTTTTTTATTTGATCTCAATAAAAGCTATGCAGAAAATGATACAGCCTATGAATACAGCCATAAGAATTTTGAACCATCACAAGTACTCAATAAATACTGGAAAATAATAAACTAGAGTCAAAGTTGTATCTGTAACTCAAACTATTTGATAAAGCAAGAACACTTAGAAAAGAATTTACTATTCCATGTTTAAATGCACCTTCAGGACAAGAGTCACATTTTTTAAAAATCTCTGTAAACGTACACACGTTTGCTTAGAGATTTGTTTCTAAGATTGTCATAATATCTATGAGAATATCTTTCTGAATCTTAAAAAGTCTACTTTTCGGCCAGGTGCGGTGGTACATTCCTGTAATCCCAGCACTTTGGGAGGCCAAGGCAAGCGGATCATGAGGTCAGGCGATCGAGACTATCCTGCCTAGCATGGTGAAACCCTGTTTCTACTAAAAATACACAAAAATTAGCCAGGCATGGTGGTGTGCGCCTATAGTCCCAGCTACTTGGGAAGCTGAGGCAGGAGAATCACTTGAACCTGGGAGGCAGAGGTTGCACTGAACCGAAATCATGTCACTGCACTCCAGCCTGGGCAACAGAGAGAGACTGTCTTAAAAAAAAAAAAAAAAAAAAAAAAGTCTACTTCTCAGGTTTGACACTGTGGCTAACACCTGTAATCCCAGCACTTTGGGAGGCCAAGGCAGGCAGATCGCCTGAGGTCAGGAGTTCGAGACCAGCCTGGCCAAGATGGCGAAATCCTGTCTCTACTACAAATACAAAAAAATTAGCTGGGCATGGTGGTGGGCACCTCTAATCCCAGCTACTTGGCAGGCTGAGGCAGAAGAATTGCTTGAACCTGGGAGGCAGAGGTTGCAGTGAGCCAAGATCATGCCATTGTACTCCAGCCTGGGCGACAGAGCAAGACTCTGCTTCAAAAAAAAGAAAAAAGAAAAGAAGAAAGTCTACTTCTCAAACTTTTGAAGTATCAGGGCAGTGATTACTCCTGCGAATGGCAGCAACTGGAAAGCAGCCGGAGAGTTTCTGGGGACCCAGGAGTAATTCTGGTTTCTCGATAGAGTGCTGATTATGGGGTAGCTGTTTGTGAAAATTCATCAAGCTGTACACATAAGTTTTATGCTTTTCTGCATATATACTATACATCACACTAAAAAAGTCCACTCCCTTACCCCATTATACCTCTGCGTAATCTGACAGATTATGAATTAACATATTTAGTAAAAGATGAATTGGAAACCACCTCACCTCTAACAATACCAGTTTTACTTGCTTATGTGAGACATTCTTAGCAATGTTCTTTAGTTTAGAACATTCTAAGGAAACAATACATACACACATCTTGCAGACTTTTAGTATAAAGATAATATAACCAATTACTTAAATTCAGTACTTCAAATCAGTAAGTAGTTACTAAGTACTTACTAAATCCAAGATGCCACACAGGTTTCTTTAATGCTGTACAGATTTATAGAGTAAGACATCATAGAGAAGAACTCAAAAACAGCCTTTGGAAATCTGGCAGCTGACATGGATTCTTTTCAACACTTTACTTCAGTTATTGGGAAAAATTAGTAGATGCCATACTTTTAGCATCTTGGAAAATGTTTCCTAGAATAAGTAGGTATCAAAACTTGTCATAAATGTGTATCATTATAGATAAATTGGTAGACAGAAGGGCAAACCAAGCAGCTGGAAGTGCATGAACAAAGGTGCGGAAGCAGGGGAGCATATGGCAAGCAATGAGTCACTAAAAGCAAATATTCTGGCTGAATGGGTGTGCCTATTTCATATCAGAATTTTTTTCTGAATCCAGGCTACCAGAGAAGCTGGCACAACGTGAATCGCCTTCCTTTCCTACTCACAGAGATTAATGTTGTGGCAGCTCTGCTTGGCTACACAAAAGCCATGAGACATCCTTTTCAAAACGATTGTTTTGGAATCTGGCCCTGAAATGTTTTAGAAAGATATTCAGTTAAGTCACATTTTCTCATGTACATCAGCATGAATGCTTGGAGCCCTGCTGGTAGTGATAACCACTGCTATCTTATTTGTCAACAAAGGCAGACAGTGCATCTGTCGCTGGCAGAATAATACCCTGTCCCCCAAGATGCCTGCATCCTAATCCCCAGAACTTGTGAATATGGTACCTTACACAGCAAAATGGATTTTGCAGATGTGCGTTAAGGGTATGGGCCTTGGGATGAGGCAGATTGTCTTAGATTATTTGGGCAGGCCCAATCTAATCACATGAGTCTTTAAAAGCAGAGAACCTTTCTCTGCTGGCTCAGAGAGATAAAATAGAAGGAGGAAGAGGAAAGATTCAAAGTATGAGAGGGGCTTGACCTACTGTAGCTGTGTTTGAAGATGAAGGAAAGGAACCATGAGTGAAGGAATGCAGGTGGCCTCTAGAAGCTGGGAATGGCCTTCCCTTTACATCCAGGAAGAAAATGGAGATCTCAGGCCTACCACCAAAAGGAACTGAATTCTGTCAGCAATCCAAATGAGCTGTGAAAAAAATTATCCCCTAGAGCCTCCAGAAAGGAACACAGTCCTGCTATGTTAGAAAAACACTACAAAAATAAAAATACTCAAGATTCTGCCAATAATGATGAGCAGGGATACCTTTGTCTTAACCCTTCCTGATAGACTGGGGCCCAGAGATCACTGAAATAGCATGAAATGATGCCTAGCAATTAGATGCAGTAGTTTTTTTGTTTTTTGTTTTTTTTGCTTTTTTTTTTTTTTTCATGTGTGTGTGTGTTTTGTTTGCTTGTTTTTGAGACAGAGTCTTGCTCTGTTGCCCAGACTGGAGTGCAGTGGCATGATCTCAGCTTATTGCAATCTCCGCCTCCTGGATTCAAGAGATTCTCTGCCTCAGCCTCCCAAGTAGCTGGGATTACAGGCTCATGCCACCAAGCCCAGCTAGTTTTTATATTTTTAGTAGAGATGAGGTTTCACCATATTAGTCAGGCTGGTCTTGAACCCCCGACCTCAAGTGTTTCACCTGTTTCAGCCTCCCAAAGGGCTAGGATTATAGGAGTGAGCCACCATGCCCGGCCAAGTGCAATTTTTATTAGTCATAAAATCAACATGTGGAGCATATCTTAAATGCAGATTCCTCAGTCTCAACCCAAAGAGTCTCATTCAGAAGTTTTAGGATGAGGCCCAGGAATCTGAATGAGATCAAAAACAAGGATTTCTGATTTTTTTCCTCTAACAAATGGTTAATACTGCTGAAGCACTCACCACTTCTCCCACCAACTACCTGAGACCTCTGCTATGCTGATCAAGACCCCAAGTGCAAATCTTGTCAGAAGTTAACCCAGAAGCTAGTCCATCTAGCAGACCAGATAATTAAGGACATAGCTTTGATATGAGTAGACTTGGATTTGAGTCTGCTCCTGCCTCTCAGTTAAGTTCTCTGTGCCTCAGTTTTCTCATCTGTATAAAAGGAATGAAAGATCCACCTGCCCATAGGGTATGACAGATTAAGCACAGTTCTTGGAACAAGGTAACTATTCAGTTACTATGATTATCACTACCACTATAATTCCATGTTCAGATGAAATCAGAGGCAGCTTGAATTCTTCAGCATTTTTTTATTCCTATAACAGTGTTTGGAAATACTAAACATTTAATA
The DNA here is from genome assembly GCA_036589455.1 of Ateles fusciceps. Lineage (NCBI taxonomy): Eukaryota > Metazoa > Chordata > Mammalia > Primates > Atelidae > Ateles > Ateles fusciceps. The sequence goes on from JAZHEH010002014.1 coordinate 7,634,362, forward strand.
GAAACAAGCTTCCATTCTGGACAGCAAGGAATTCAGTGTATTTACAAGAGGTTGGCATCCATGTCTAGTTAAGGCTATATGTACCCAAAGAGGTATAATTTTATTCCAAACCTCTAAAAAGGTTGGCTGAAGCAAAAAAAATTCTTCCTAATTACAAACACTTTGGAAATGTATCTTTTTTTAACCTTAAAATATGAAATGCCAACTGTATGGATTATTGTGACAAGCGCTTGCCATCACTGGCTGTTTTAGTGACTAACTGGGCAAGGCTCCATTGTGATTTGAAGGTGGTTGAAACTGCAATTAAAAGACCTACTCAAGGTTACAAAGCAATTTAAATAACCTCAACTCAAGGTGAATATGAAGGACATAAATAATTGTGTCACTGGGTGTATGTGGTGGCTCATGCCTGTAATCCTAGCACTGAGGGGTCAGGGCAGGCAGATCACCTGACGTCAGGAGTTCAAGAACAGCCTGGCCAACATAGAGAAACCCCATCTCTTACAAAATACAAAAATTAGCCTGGCATGATGGCGGGTGCCTGTAATCCCAGCTACTCAGGAGGCTGAGGTGGGAGAATCGCTTGAACCTGGGAGATGGTGGTTGCAGTGAGTCGAGATTGTGCCACTGCACTCCAGCCTGAGTGGCTGAGCGAGCCTCTGTCTCAAAAAAAAAAAAAAAAAAAATTGTGGGCCAGGTGCGGTGGCTCACGGTAATTCCAGCACTTTGGGAGGCTGAGGAAGGTGGATCACGAGGTTAGAAGTTCAAGACCAGTCTGGCCAACACAGTGAAAGCCCGTCTCTACTAAAAATACAAAAATTAGCTGGGTGTGGTGGCAGGCACCTATAATCCCAGCTACTTGGGAGGCTGAGGCAGGAGAATCACTTGAATCCAGGAGGTGGAGGTTGCAGTGAGCTGAAATCAAGCCACTGCACTCTAGCCTGAGCGACAGAGCCAGACTCTGTCTCAAAATAAATAAATAACTAAATAATTTGTAAAAAATGTGTCACTAAACAATACACACAAGTCAACATGAAAATGAATAGGTACAAAAAGCAAACAGCACTGCAGTCCATGCTGATGACATGATCACAGTCAAATGGCCTGTTGTTGGGGTCACAACTAGAAAAAGAGATCAGAGACTAAAAATTTAATTAATGATATAGAAAAATAAGTGATTAATTGTAAAGGAAGAAAAATACCTATTTTTTTTTCTATATCATTTAGTGTTCTTTCTCTTCGGCTAGTATGTACCTTCCTCCATCATTCTTTTTTTCTCTACTTTATCCTTTATAGAAAAGGTAGAAAACATTAACAAATGAGAAAAGGGGCATCTGAAGAAAAGTCTTCATGTTTGCTCTTGCTATTTTTTCTGAGACTATCATCTTTCAGACTACAGGGCAGGCTTATCCATTGGGGGATACCCTTACCTTTATGTTTCCATGAGGACCTATTGTCAAAGCAGCACCTCTGGCCTCTTTGCACTTCTTTCTTACTGTCCTCCGTAAAAGGGGAATCGATTTACCTCACTGGAAAGACGGTGTCTTGGGCCCACTGAACCTCACTCCTCTACTGGAATGGTTCTCAGACTTTAAATGTAATAGAATCACCAAAAGGACTTGTTAAAACATAGATTCCTGGGTCCATCTTTCAGAATCTTTAATTCAGTTTGTATGGAAGGGGAGATCAAAAGTCTGCATGTATAGTAAGTTTCAAGGTAATGCTAAAGCCGCTTGTCTGAGGACCACACTTTTAAAACCACTGCTATATTGAACGGAACTGAAGTGGGTTTTTGCGGAGTGGGGTGGGGTAAAGTGCTAAACATCACTGTCCTTACACGATTTGCCCCTTCTCTCTTCAGCGGTTGCTTGCCCTCAGGACATAAGCTCTCTTCCTCCTCCACAGGGTAAAGACCCAGAGGCAACTGTTCACTGGGTTTGCCTGGGATGTGATGAGTAGACATTAGCTTCTGGGAAGGATATTAGGAAGGCCATTTGGCCACAGGCCCAGGCTGCAATCCTGGTCCAGCTCCACCAGGAATAAAGTTGACATTTCAAACTCCATTTGAGAGACCTGTATCTATTTCTCAGTTGGTTCAAAGAATAAACGAAAGAAGAGTCTGAATTGTCAGACCCCTCAAGTAACAGCATCTATCATGATCATGATTGTGGAATGATCAGAAACATAACTAGGAATTCCAAAGTCTGTGACCTCACTCTGGAAGAAGAATGATGCTGTCTTGTCTCAGCCATAATGCTGAAGCCAGCTGACATCATCTGTATACAGTGAATAATGTTCTTGTTCCTATGGAACATGCTTTTGCCACCAAAGTAATGTAAATGGAGAGAAGATATAGAGTCTTCAGGAAATTCAGCCTACATTACTTCTCTGGGTCAATCATCAGCAGTTGTCCAGGTCACGCTGGCTGCCTCAACAGCTTCCTTCCCACTCACAACTAAGCCAAGCCCTGGGGCTATTCTTCAGTGCCTTGGGCACCTCTAACCACCCCCACTCTACCCTCCTTTTCCATCCTTGGGTCTGGCAGCTCTGTTTCTGTGCTGTGTTCTGCCCACCCTACCCAGATCCTACAGATGGATGCTTCTGTCTCAATTTTCAAATGACACCCTGCCTTCAAACCCTGTAGTACAGCCAGGCTTGCCTCACCTCTGCCCAGCCTCACCTCCTGCCACAGTTCTTGAAATTCCCAACAGCATTCAACACTTCCAGTCACTCTTTCTCCAGGAAGGAAATCTAGAGAGCCAAAGATTTTCCAAAGAGCAGCAGAATTAAAACACACCCTCCTCCACAAAACAGAAAAAGAAAGCAGCAGGTGGAACCCACGCCAGGTCTCATACTCTGTAGCCGCCATACTTCTGGGGCACCCATCACAGGCTCTTGTAACTCCTCCTTCACCAAACTAAGAGCCTCTCCTAGCTGCCAAAGGCATAAAATGGCACCCATGGGCCAAAGACTGCCTGGACACATGTCCTCTGTGGCTCAATGGGTGTTGCATTTTTTTAAATTTTGGAGCAAATATATAAAAATTGGAGATTAGCATAAAATTCAGATCCCTGTTTTTCATTTAAAATCAGAATATCTGGCAATACTGTGCCCACATGCCTACATGGTAACGCTTGGCTAAGCCAGGGATGCTGTACCCTTTAGATAATGTGTGAATCTTCAAGTCTGGCACAGGCCTTGTGATTCCCTGCCATCCCTGTTCTCTCACTGCCTTCTTCCCCAGAACATACCTGAACGACCACCTGCTTCTGCACACATTTCCACCCTTGGTAGTTAAGCATAAGCTCTACTGCCTGCTGCTGCTAATTTCCTGAGCTATCCCTGAGCTGTAATTATATGGTATGGTGCTGTTGAGAGAAAGAACATATGTATTCTTTTTCCTCCTCAGCTGGTGGTTGCTTCCATTCTCAGTCATGAAACTGTATTTGTACAGATCATGAACAAATGGCAAATCCCAAAGCGGCCTGACTCACAGAGGGTGAGGAGAGAGATAGTAAAAGGACTCAAAATAAAGAGACAATCCTTTTTGTAACATTTCTAGTTTCTTAAAAGATCCATACTACTGAAAGAAAAGGTAGCCATATCCTGTATTGTTACAGGACAGAAATTCCCTAATCAGAACTTACCAGTGGTAAGTTTATGGTGTACTTAATTTTTAATTATTATGTTTAATTTTTAATTAAACATAAAGCAAATAAATGTATGTTGTGCTTGGTAAGACCCTGTCACCTGTTAGTCCTCTTCATTTAGCCATAAGCTATACTATAATAGCTTAGAGGAGAATTTTTCCTAACAGGAAACAATCACAGTGCAATAAAGTATACAAAGATCTTTTCTTGTCTTTAGTCATCTGTTATTTGCATGTACAATGAACTGGTTGAAGATACTACTATGTCATCCTATGACCTCAGTGTCACAGCAAGAGACACACCCCAGACTGGCACAAGTGTGGGTACCTTCTGAATTCCTGGTCTTTGCCCACAAGATTAGATTAGTGAGTCACTGTCAAGGTAAATAATACTTGCTTTTCAAAATCCTTCCTTCTCTTTCATACCTCTTTCCTTCTAAGACCAGAACTTATTTTTTTTCTTCTTCTTTTTTTTTTCTTTTGAGACAGAATCTCGCTCTGTCACCCAGGCCGGAGTTCAATGGCATGATCTCGGCTCACTGCAATCTCTGCCCCCCAGGTTCATGCAATTCTCCTGCCTCAGTTGGAGTACATGTTACCATGTAGCTGGGATTACAGACTTGAGCCACCACACCTGACTAATTTTTGTATGTTTTGGTAGAGATGGGGTTCCACCACATTGACCACGCTAGTCTCAAACTCCTGGCCTCAAGTGATCCACCAGCCTTGGCATCCCAAAGTGCTGGGATTACAGGCATGAGCCACTGTGCCCAGCCCCAAGACCAGAACTTAAGTGGGAAAATAAACTGTATCTGATCCTAATTCTCTTTCTTCTCATACTTCCTAGGATGAGGACAGATTCTTTAGTCCTTTTCTCCTGGTTCAACATAAAACAGGCTCAAAATTGGCCAGGCACGGTGGCTCACACCTGTACTCCCAATACTTTGGGAAGCTGAGGAGGGTGGATCACCTGATTCAGGAGTTTAAGACCAGCCTGGCCAACATGGGTGAAACCCCATCTCTACCAAAAATACAAAAATTAGCTGGGAATGGTGGCATGTGCCTGTAGTCCCAGCTACTCGGGAGGCTGAGGCAGGAGAATCACTTGAGCCCAGGAGGCAGAGGTTGCAGTGAGCCTACATCGGGTCACTGCACTCCAGCTTGGGGGACAGAGTGAGACTCTGTCTCAAAAAATAATAATAATAATAAAAATAAAAAATAAAACAGGCTCAAAATTAAATGAGGGATTTTTTTTTTCTTTTTTGAGACAAGGTCTTGTTGTATTGACCAGGCTAGACTCTAACTCCTAGGGTCCAACTGATTCTTCCACCTCAGCTTCCTGAATAGCTAGGATCACAGGCGCACAACATCACACCTAGCTGGTGAGGGAAATTTTAAATAGTCCACTAGGAATCTTTCAGTTAAATTTATTTGAGCTCTAACCTTTTCTACTGATACAACTAAAGCAACAATGAAGGTAGGACTAAGGCTGTATCTACAGTGGAATGAGCCACCAGGATGATGAACAATGATCCCTTTGGAATATGATTTGCAGGTCACAGAGCACTTTCACGTAATATATCTCACACAACACAGCATTTTGTAAACCTTACATACAAATACGACATATCTGTATTATGATTTTTCCACTGGACATGATACATCATTACACTGTAAATCCAGCCCTGCCCCAATTCTCAGTGTTATTTCAGTTAATTCAGAAAAGGGAAAGGTCTCAGCCTGCTGTTTATCCAGAGTTAGAATTGGAGTCGATTATCTTTTCTCATGGACAGAAACAAGTTAAAATTAAACCAGTGAGAGCTATTAAAACACTTATTTGCTAAATTCCTCTTTCAATGATATACTTGTCTCTTAGGAAAAATAATTTTTTAATCTTTCTTTACTCACCACTTCTATTTTCTTACATGGTAATAAAAAAATGGTCCATTGACTTTTGCACATATATTTCAGTACCTAGGGTAGCATAATATGCCATTGAGAGCTCTGGCTTTAGAGTTAGAATTCTTGAGAATGAATATAGACTCTGCTTCTTCCTAACTACATCACCTTAAACAAGTTATTTAATCTTTCTGAGTCTTGGTTTCATAGCTAAAAAGTTAAGAGGATAATAATACCAACTTCACACAGTTTCAGGGAGGCTTAATTAAAACAAAGGGCTTAGAAAAGGCCTAATATATATAATAGTAAATGTCCAATAGATATTAGCTATTATTTTCAATATTGCTGATTCATGATTATCACAAAATCAGTGGTCCTCAAAAGCAATATGTGTGTGCACTTATGTGTATAGTACATACATACTATATAATACTACATACATACTATATATAATACTATATACATAGTATTTTAAAAAAATTTTGGGGAGACAAGGTCTTGCTTTGTTGCCAAGGTTGGAGTACAGTGGTACAATCATGGCTCACTGCAGCCTCAAACTCCCAGGCTCGAGTGATCTTCCTTTCTCAGCCTCCTGAGTAGCTAGGACTACAGGCACGTGCCACAATATCTGGCTATTTTTTAAATTTTTTGTAGAGACAGGGTCTTACTACATTGCCCAGACTGGTCTTGAATTCTTGGCCTCAGACGATCCTCCCACCTCGGCCTCTCAAAGCATTGAGATTACAGACATGAGCCACCATGCTTGACCAATTTAAGTAATTATTAAGGCAGTTCAGTATTTATTTGTGAGAATAAAACAACACAGAGCTCTTTTAGACCAGGGGGTGGACAAACTCCGCCTGAAGGCCAAATCTGGTCCACTACCTGCTTGCATATAACCTGTGAACTAAAAACACTTTTTACATTCTTAAACAGCTAAAAATCAAAAGAATAATAGTTTGTGACATGGGAAACTTACAAGAAATTAACATTTCAGTGTCCACAAATTAAATTTATTGGAAGACAGCTATGCTTATTCATGAACATATTGTCTATGGCACCCTTCATGCTACAAGGACAGAGTTAGGTAGTAGAGACAGAGACCATGTGAAACACAAAGCCTGAAATATTTATTACATGGCAGGAAAAGTTTGCCAATTTCTGGTCTAGACTTTTAGCTCTATGATGGCAGAGACAGATGAGGCCTAGCTCAGTGCCAGAGCCCATTAATGAATGAATGTGGAATCTACATGAAAAGCCTGAGATGGGGCTCCTCGTATGCAGTAAAGATAGTTGTTCTCAAACAACAGAGAGCCTTTTTGAAAACTGGATAAGAGAGGACTGCCCCAGTCTGTGCAGCCCAGCGAGGGTCTTTGTCATCCCATGATTCTAATGGTGGAATTTAAAGCCACACTGAAGAGAGTAGGGGAAGGGGACATCAAAAGGAGAAACTAACAACAGAATTCTGCAGTCATCAAAAACATCCTGTTAAGACAATATTAGAATCACAAAAACACTGGAGAATTCACTGGGGGAAAAAATTATATTAAAAAAATCCTATGGGCTTAGTTTACCTCAAGCCTATTTTTAGATACGGCTGCTTAAAAGGTTTACAAAGTCTTAAGCTGCTATATATAAGTATGATCCAAATCACAGTAAATGTTAGATCTTACTGTACTCTGTGCTAGTTAGACAATATCCAGAGTGTCACATTCAACCTACGGAACCTTATCTTTAAGGTAATTTAGTGACAATCTGGTTTGTAGAGGTGAGCTATCTGCATGGTAATAGGTCTAATCTAGGCACCATTCAAACAAGGCCAAGTTGATGGAATTGGAGAATATTTACCATAGAGATGAAACTGTAGTGCCCAATCTAAATGAACGTAATTCATATAAAACACTTACGAGTGCCTGGCACATAGGAGATACTCAATAAATACAAGCTTTGTGGGAGGCCATGGCAGATGGATCAACCAAGGTCAGGAGTTTGAGACCAGACTGGCCAACATGGTGAAACCACATCTCTACTAAAAACACAAAATTTAGCTGGGCATGGTGGCGCACACCTGTAATCCCAGCTACTCAGGAGGCTGAGGCAGGAGAATCCTTGAACCCAACAGGTGGAGACTGCAGTGAGACAAGATGCACTCCAGCCTGGGCGACAGAGCAAGACTCCATCTCAAAATAAATAAATACATACATACATACATACATACATACATATAAGCTTTGATCATTAGCACCATCAGCTGAAGTATTATAATGTAAAAGAAGCTAACCTTATTGTTATATCCTTAGAAGGATATCCACAATTGGAAATCAGGTTGCTAAATCAGCCATACATAAATTATTACAAATGTTATTAGTTTATGGCAAAGTTCACTTATAATTTTTATCAGGTGATATTTATATCACTAATATTCAGTCCACTTTTCTATGTCTACTAAAGAGACTTTGGCAAACGATTTAACTACTTCTGTTGCCCTAAAACAAGGGGGTGCAAAAGACATTTATTGTTCACTGACTATCCATGTGCTTCCTCTCACTTCTAGGCCCTTGCTGTTAAGCAGGGTGATGAGATTAGTTCTAGCCAATAGGCTGTGAGTCAAAGTGATTTCTGTCACTCTAGGCCAAAGCATTTCAGAGCTGGTATGTGATCATCCAGTTTCCCTTCCTCTGGTGGGACTACTTGAAAGCCCCATGTTAAGAAGGCAAAGTCACAAAAATCACAGCAGCCTGGATTTCTGAGTCATTGCGCATAGGTCAGCTGCCCTGGAGAACAGCCAATACACACTGACATTTACATGTGCAAGATAGCAATGGAGATTTCAGGGTTAATTTGTTACTGTAGCACAGACTACTCTATCCTGACCAATACAGATTCTGATATTTTGATAATATAGAAAGAAACTTTGTATCAATCTGTGATTAATCATCTTGGGGAGTTTACAAAAATTAGCTGAATAAGCAGGGAAATATTCCAAACCTTCCTGAGACAACTATCTGTGTAACTTTATTATTTCTATTACACTTCAAGTTCATTCACAGATTATTACTACATCTACTCCAATTCAAAGATAAATATTTAAAATCAAATCCTCTCTGCCACTCACTTATTGCAAAAACTTGGGAGGTGACTAAGGCATACATTGAGCAATATGACCACTGGCAAACATACTCAGCTAATGTTGTTCTCCCACATAGCTCCCTGCCTGCTTTATGACCCTTGGGCTTCATTTTCAGAAGACTTGCAGCAGGAATTAGTGCCCCAGGCAAAGCTGGCTTAGTTTTCCTTTGTTAGCAGTCAACAGGTATGCCATTAATTAGACTGGCCAATTTCAGTGCGGCCCCAAACACAGAGAGATGCTATCTCCTTTGGCTGGCAGAAAAAATATCCAGTAAGATAAGGACTCAAGCCTGTGTCCTTTGATATACTCCTGGTTTAAAACCACTGGAAACTCTGGACTCTAGCAGGAAGCAGGGTATAGGCTTCCACAGCCCTTAGTTCAAATCTCAGCTCTTCTACTGACAAGCTATGTGAGTCTCAGGCCTAATGACACTGCCTCTCTGAGCCTCAGTTTCTACCCTCTTCACAAAGTATTTTGAGAATTACTGGAATTGATGTAGGTGGAAGTACTCAATATATATTGGATGCTTGCTGCCATATGCAATGGAATTCTAAAAGTTAATCTGAATTTCTATTAACTTGATGTTTTATTACAAGCAAAACAACATTCTCTGCTACATTTAAAGCATTGAAAAATGTATCTTTGGCTTTACCCTTAGGTTAGATGCTGTCTCTTAATAGTCATGAAAATAAACTTCACTACCTAATTTGATAATCTTTCAATGTGATCAAATTCTTATTAGGAAAATATATCTTGAATTAAATTTCTGCTCATCTTCCAGAGGCAACTGAATTTTTTAAATTCCTAAGAATTTCCCAGCCAAGCACAGTAGATGGCTCATGCCTACAATCCCAGCACTTTGGGAGGCCAAAGCGGGAAAATTGCCTGAGCCCAAGAGTTTGAGACCAGCCTGAGCAACATAGTAGACCCTGTCTCTAAAAATAAAATAAAATAAGATAAATTTTTAAAATAAAAATAAAATAATTTCCCCCAACCACATTCTGCTGATTTCCAATTCTGATCACGTATTTTTATACTCCAAGCAAGTTTCTCTGATATTAAAAATCAATGTCACCACAGGCTAATCATAAAAAAAAATTTCAGACAAATTCCAACATCAGGGCATTCTACAATGTACCTGACTGCTGTTCCTCAAAACTCTCAAGATCATCAAGAAACAAGGAAAGTCTGAGAAACTGTCACAGCCAAGAGAAGCCTATGGAGACACAGCAACTAAATGTCATGTGGTATCCTAGATGTGATCCTGGAACAGAAAAGGGATTTTAGCTAAAGACAAAGGAAATATGAATAACCTACGGACTTTAGTGAATAATATAACGAGATAGGTTCATTAATTATAACAAATATGTCATACTAATTAATGTAAGATGTTAATAATAAGGCGGGGCACAGTGGCTTACACCTGTATTCCAACACTTTGGGAAGCTGAGGTAGGCGGATCACAAGGTCAAGAGATGGAGACCATCCTGGCCAACATGGTGAAATCCTGTCTCTACTAAAAATACAAAAATTAGCTGGGCGTGGTGGAGCACACCTGTAGTCTCAGCTACTTGGGAGGCTGAGATAGGAGAATCACTTGAAGCCGGGAAGCAGAGATTGTAGTGAGCCAAGATCATGCTACTGCACTCCAGCCTGGCGACAGAGTGAGACTCCATCTTAAAAAAAAAAAAAAAAAAAAAAAAAATAATAGAGTAACAGCATGTCAGTGTGGAGGTATATGGGAACACTGTTTCATCTGCTTCATTTCTTTGTAAATCTGAAACAGTTATAAAAGATAAAGTCTATTAGTTTTTTTTAAGTCACCACAATGTGATACCACTTCACATAATTTAAAAGACAGATAATAAAGTGCTGGTGAAGCTGTGGAGAAACAGGAACTTCCATCCATTGCTGGTAGGAATGCGAAATGGTGTAGCTGCTCCAGAAAACAGTTCGGCAGTTTCTCAAAATGTTAAGTGTAGATTTACTATATGACCCAGCAATTTCACTTCTAGGTATATGCCCAAGAAAAATAAAAATAAATGTCCCTAAAAAAACAGTTCACAAATGTTCACAGCATTAATATTCATAATAGCCCCAAAGAGGAGACAATTCCAATGTCTATAAACTGAAGGATGAATACATAAAATGTGGTATGTCCACTTAACAGCATATTATGCACAGCCATGAAAAGAAGTCTGGATATGTACTACAACATGAATGAACCCTCGACAACACTGTACTAAGTGAAATAAGCCTGACACAAAAGGCCACATATTATATGATTCCATTTATTTGAAATTTCAAGAATAGGCAAATCTATAGACAGTAGATTTGGCATTGCCTAGGGTAAGGGCAGTTAGGGAGGAGACAGTAGAAAATGAGGAAAGTGCTAATGAATACACGGCAATGAAAATATTGTAAAATTGACTATACACTTTAAATGGGCAAATTGTATGCTATTGTATCTTAATAGAACTGTTATTTTAAAAACAATGTCATGTGTACCAAGAATACTGATGAAACATTATTTAATCCTATTCAAAGTGAAGATTTTGACAATATGTGGTTGATATGAAACCTTTAATTTCTCTGAGAAGTCCTGCTGCTTGCTTCAGTAATACCCTTAGGGCCTCAGGGCATGATATAGTTTAAAAAAAAAAAAACCCAAAACTGTGCATAAGGAAGTTCTAAATGAACCTTGGTATCTTTTCTAGATTAAATGAGCAACATGTACATCACAAGTTCTTCCTTAAGTGTGCCTGAGATGTGAAATAGTACGTAGAATATTGCCACTGATATTTAATAATACATTAACATGCAAAAATGGGTACCCTATTGTGCAGTGCATCAGGATTCAGTCATTTCCTCTGAATTACTAGAAAATTACAATGTTTTCAGTTCTCCCATTATTTATTGTCCTACTGGTATGAGAAATGCTTATAGTAACCTTGCAGAAATACTTCAGTTAAGGCTTAGTCTCCCACAGAAAAATATATATTACATAGGGAGAATATAACTTTGTAAAATATTTAGAAAGTTTAATCTTTTTATCCTACACATTCCAGAGGCACATTAGCAGGAAGCATAAGTTTAAAAAAAACTTTATTCAAGATAAAAGAGATGGATATTTTCCCATGTTAATCAACTCATTTCAAGAACTCATTTCACTGTTAACATTAGATAAACTATGATGCTCCATAGTTGAGGGTTAGCCATAAAATACATTTAGACTTTATTTTATCTGGTCAGTAACAGAAGAAAATATGAATTGGCCAGAAGAGCACTATGTTTGGAGCTAGACTGAAGTCCCATGAGGATATGGACTCTACATCTGTCTTGGTCATCACTGTAATCCCAATGCTAAACCCTGACATTTGGCTGGGCATGGTGGCTCACACCTGTAATTCCAACACTTTCGGAGGCCAAGATGGGTGGATCACGAGGTCAGGAGATTGAGACCATCCTGGCTAACACAGTGAAACACCGCCTCTACTAAAAATACAAAAAGCCGGGCGTGGTGGCACATGCCTGTGATTCCAGCTACTCCAGAGTCCAAAGGAGAAGAATTGCTTGAACCTGGAAGGTGGAGGTTGCAGTGAGCCAAGATCGTGCCACTGCACTCCACCCTGATGACAGAGCAAGACTCTGTCTCAAAAAAATAAATAAACCCTGACATTTTTTCAAAAAAAAAAAAAAAAAAATAAGCCCTGACATTTTTTCAAATGTTGAAATTATCAGACTCAGTTATGAGTTCAATCTCTACCACTTCCTAATCAAGCAACCTCAAGCAGGCAAGTAATTCTCAATGCTTTGGCCACTTGTCAGTGAAAGGAAGCAAAATCAGAAAGCTTTTTAAAATATCAATAAATGTCTTACTTCTTTATCCTGTAGTTGACTAGTTATTTTCACATTCACCATCTTGTTTAATCATCAAACCTACAGCTGAAGAGAAGGTCTCCCTTCTCATGGGGTCAGAAACAGAATCAGACTTTGACTTGTCATCCATGGTTCTGATCATAGGCCAACTGGTTTCAGGTATCTAAACTTTAAATTGCCCTAAGGCTCATTTTAATTGACCATTAAATGTTCAGAGATTTTTCAGATTACCTTTTTGCACTGATAATCTTGAATTTAATTTGACTGTCTCAGGATAAGAAAGGGATCAAGCAAATTGCTATTATTGTTGTTTTCCCCAAATTAACTCACTTCCATGACAATTTCTGATAAAAAACATCACTCGGTTTTTGTGAGCTGTGTGTCACTGCTGGCACCTCACTGACCTAAAACTGCAATAACGGGTCACTCAGAAACATTTCCTTGACCAAAAGGATGTCCCAATGATCCTAAACCTGGGGAGAGTGGAAGGAAAAGGCAGACTTCACCAGGAAATAATTCTGAGAGCTCTCCAGGAAAAGAGAGCAGAAGTCTTTGAGAAGTTTTGGTTTATTCACAAAGGTTATAAATACTAACAGTATCAAACTAGAGATTCTATTATATACTAATTTTATATTGTCGTTCCACCAAATTATTGATAAGGGTCATAAAACCCTAAGCAGACACTCATTTGTCAAACCTCAAAATTTTAGTAAGTATATGTTTATTTTTTTATTTTTATTTATTTATTTTCTCACTCTGTTGCCCAGGCTGGAGTGCAGTGGCACGATCTTGTCTCACCACAACCTCTGCCTCCCAGGTTCAAGTGATTCTCCTGCCTCAACCTCCCAAGTAGCTGGGATTATAGGCATGTGCCACCACGCCTAGCTAATTTTGTATTTTCAGTAGAGATGGAGTTTCTCCATGTTGGCCAGGCTGGTCTCAAATTCCCAACCTCAGGTGATCCACCCGCTGTGGCTTCCCAAAGTGCTGGGATTACAGGTGTGAGACACCAAGAAGCCAATATGGCCAGAAAAGATGGCACTTAAGATGGCAAAGTGAAATGAGACAAAAAGTGCAATTGTGCCACTGATCAGTCACCATAAATAAGTTGGTTCTGAATCTGCTTTTCATTTATCTCAACAATTTAATCTAGATTATGAGCACCAGCCGTGGGAATAACGTGTCGATGGAGCCAGTACTGTCTACCTACAAGGTGAAGCATGTAAACGCTCCAAGGCATTCAAATTGCTTGATCAATATCAGTTTTAGACCACAGATGATCATACATCCACTTTGGATTTTATAATTTGTGATCCAGCAGTATAGACTTACTCTTTTATTCATGAAGTAAATAGAAGAGGGGGAAAGGTTTAGATAAGTAGCCCTTGGTCCAAGGTGTAATTAACACGACTGATCCTTCTACACACATTTACCAGTGTCTTAAACTCAAATCCAAATTCCATTTCGGCAGCACTGCTAAAATCTCTTATTTCTTAGTTTTCAAAAAAATGAAGGAGCTTTGGTCATTTTTTTTAATAAAAACATATTATTTCTTGGAACTGGATCTATACACAATTTAATGTATTGTGTTCTGATTTCTGCTAATATTTTGGGTCAATGATACCCCAAAACCTTTTGCTTTTTATCATGAAGAAGCCCCCCCCAGACACCTTCTACCTTACTAATGTGTCCTTCCAATTCACCATCAAGAAAACATAGTTTCTCATGTTTTCTTTGTGGTCAGCTTGGATCTTTTGAAGGAGGCATGTCTGTTTGGAGTGAGTTATTACCCAGATATTCTCATAGGTGTTTTTTGTGTTTTGTTTTGAGGCAGGGTCTCACTTTGTCACATAGGCTAAAGTGCAGTGGCATGATCTCAGCTCACTGCAGCCTCAACCTCCTGGGCTCAAACGATCCCCCCCACCTCAGCCTAAGTAGCTGGGACTACAGGCACACGCCACCATGCCCAACTAAGTTTTTTTGTAGAGGTAAGGTTTTGCCATGTTGCCCAGGCTGGTCTCGAACTCTTAAGCTCAAGCGATCTGCCTGCCTCAGCCTCCTAAAATTCTGGAATTACAGGCATGAGTCACCGTGCCCAGCCAGTCTCGTAGTTTTATAGCTGTGAATTGCTCACAAAAGTCAATCATAAAATTTAGTTTCTCATAAAGTCTAAAGTCCCGTCACCACTGGACTTTATGAACAAAGCTATATCTGACTCTGCTAGGAAATATTTTCTGAATAAACAAGTGTTTTAAGAAAGAAAAAAAACCTCTCCCAATCATCTAACTCCTTGCCCTTTTCTGTGCCTACAATATTACTATAACAAAAAGCAATGTGCCTTTACAGAAGCCATGCCACATGTGCCCTACCAAAAACGGCACATAGGCACTTTCAGACACAGTGCTGAAAAGAAATCAGATGATCAAAGTTGAACAGCCTCACATCTTATGTGACCTTACATGTCAGCAAAATCAAATTTTAATTCTAGCAATCAAAACTGTATAACCATTTTATAACCAATAAACCCATAAGTGGCACAAATGCCTCTTTCTCCCTGACATTCATCATCAGCCGAAGTAAAATGTTAATTTGGAACTGGATGAAGTGACAAGCTTTTGGATGTTGAGAGAAGTAATGAGGGCCAGGCATGGTGGCCACGACCTCAACACTTTGGGAGGCCATGGCAGGCGAGTCACTTGAGGTCAAGAGTTGGAGACCAGCCTGGCCAAACATGATGAAATCCCAACTCTACTAAAAATACAAAAATTAGCCTGGCAAAGCCAGAAGCTGTGGCCCTGCTTTTCAGATCCAGAGAAGAGGCCCTGGGAACACATAACCACTCAGGGAAAGGTAAAGCAGAACCAGGAAATAGAGAGCTCAGGCAGCAAGGGAGGGAAGCACGCTTTCAGCTGGGTTTCATTTTGAGACTCCCAGGAGAGAATAATTTCTCTAAGTAATTAGGTTCATCAAGAGGAAGGAGAGGAGCACATTTTCTCACAGGTCAAAGCTGGGGCCTACAGTTCTGGCCTTTAAATTATTCTTCTTTGATCTGGGCTCTTTCCTGAGGTATCCACACCCACCTCCAATTAGTACACAGGGACTTCGCAACTCCCTGATCATAAAAATTTGGGGAGAATATGTTCACATCTGGATTTTCCTGGGGATTTATGGCCATAGTTCAAAGGCCTGAGATTAGGATCATGACCCATAAATATTATAGGAGCTTCCAGCAGTGTATTCTGACACCCAGGGAAAAAAATCCTTACACCTGGTCACTCCAGAGTTTTTAGGCTCCTACACAAGGTGAGTTTCCCAGTTTCCCATCGCCAACTCCACAGACATCCAGTAGATGACCACCAACTTACTCCTTCACCACAGCTCCACCCCAAAAGAGGGTGGGGGCAGAACAGAAGTGGCTTTAATGGTGTATCCAGAGAAAAAGCTGCTGTCTCTTTCTCTAGGAATGCCTCAAGATTTAGATAAAGACTAAGTGAATTAGCCACGTGTGGTGGCGCATGCCTGTAGTCCTAGCTACTTGGGAGGCTGAGGCAGGAAAATCACTTGAACCCGGGAGGCAGAGGTTGCAGTGAGTCAAGATTGTGCCACTGCACTCCAGCCTGGGTGACAGAGCAAGACTCTGTCTCAAAAAAAAAGAAAAAAAAAAAAGACTAAGTGGAACGGAAAAAAAAAAAAAAAAACCAGAACGATTTAACACTGTCATTGTGGTTTTTTTAAAATGTGGCTCAAAGAATGTTAGTGATTCTACCAGCTGAAACCTGTGGCCATTTAAGCATCTGTTAGAGTTACCTCAGAAAGAGCCTTGCATTTTTGTTAAAATGTTTAAGATTTGAGCACTCAGTGTGTAAAGTCAAATAGGCCTGGGGTCAAATCTCAGCTCAGCCACTTATAAACTGTGTGACCTCGGATAAATGCTTTTATCTACCTCTCCAAGCCTCAATTTTCTCATGCAGAAAATGAGGGTAGGCCAGGTGCAGTGGCTCATGCCTGTAATATCAGGGCTTCGGGGGGCTGAAGCGGGAGGACTGCTTGAGGTTAGGAGTTCGAAATCAGCCTAGACAACATAGCAAGACCTCATCTCTACAAAAAAATTTTTTTCATTACCCAGGCATGGTGGTGCAGACCTGGGAGACTGAGGCGGGAGGATTGCTTGAGCCCAGGAGTTCAAGGTTACAGTGAGTTATGATTGTGCCATTTCACTCCAGATTGGGTGACAGACTGAAACCTTGTTTTTAAAAAATTAAAAGTAAAAGTAAATGAGTAATTATCGCACCTATCTCATAGGATGGTTTATAAAGATGAAATGATATATTACTTGTAAAATATTTAGTATAGTGTCTGGTTCATGGAAGACATTCTGTAATACCAGCTATTAATATTACTATAATTTTAAGATATATGTCATTTTACAAAGGGCCATGGTAAACACTAGGATTTAATATTTGGACATTTAAGTGTATGAGACATTAACTTCAACATACTACTTGATTTTGCATCTGCCTAATCAATTTTCACTAACGTCATGATAAAAAAACATATATATATATATATATATATGTAAAATATATAAAACCAGGCCAACCCTTCCCTTCCCTTTTGCTAGCCATTTCTCAAGCTCATTTGTTCAGTCTCTCCTCTCAACTGCTCTCTCTCTCCTTGACATTTTTTTTTCTTTTAGACAGAGTCTCGCTTTGTTGCCAGGCACCAGGCTGGAGTGCAGTGGCACGATCTCAGCTCACTGCAACCTCCGCTTCCCGGGTTCAAGCAATTCTCCTGCCTCAGCCTCCCAAGTAGCTGGGACTACAGGTGCACACCACCACGCCCAGCCAATTTTTGTATTTTTTAGTAGAGACAGGGTTTCACCATGTTGGCCAGGATGGTCTCAATCTCCTGACCTCGTGATCCACCCGCCTCGGCCTCCCAAAGTGCTGGGATTATAGGCATGAGCCACCGCGCCCAGCCTCTCCTTGACATTTTTAATGGACCATCCTTGCCTGTAGAAATATGAAGACAGTGATCACAGTGTGCAAGTCAATGGCAAGGATGTGCCATCCAACAGCTCCCTCAATGCTGTGTGCAGCTCAACGGAAAGGCTGTAGTTTTGATTTGCAAAATGGCTATGATTTGCAAAATGCAACATCTGTTCCAAGTAAACAAATACTCCAAACCACCTCTTGAACTGGAATTTTAGATTCAGAAGCACTGCTTTCTGTCTTGTTTTTCCAGGTAGAATCTGATCACAATTGTCTCTCTCTCAACCTTACCTCACCCCCATATTCTTGGGTTATAAATACCACCCTTCAGTGCCACCCTCCTGGCCTACCCTCACTGCACCTGGCCGACCCTCTCCAAAGCCATTGCTCACCACCTTCTGGTAGTGTAGAATGTCTCTAGGAAATAGACTCTTAGTCCCAAGGACTTTGGGCCAACCCATTTGTGTCGTCTGCCTTTGACAAGCCAAGCTACCATGACCTTTCCAGACTTCAGCTCCCCAGTGTGCACATTCCTAGGAGCCTGGCCTCACTCCCTCCTCACTGTGTATACTCAACCTTGAACTGGCCAGCAGCCTGTGTTTCACTCTTCCAATGACACACACATTCTCTCATTGGCCACTAAATTTCCCCTTTAGATTGTTTTCTGAGGGCTTTTAATCCGCAAAACATCTCAAACTGGAGCATCTTGCTACCAACTCAAATTAATTTGGGGAGGCTGAGCATGGTGGCTCAGGCCTATAATCCTAGCACACTGGGAGGTTAAGGCAGGCCGACGGATTCAAGACCAGCCTGGGCAAAATAGTGAGACCCCATCTCTAAACACAAAAGATACAAAATTAGCCAGGCTTGGTGGCACATGCCTGTGGTCACAGTTACTTGGGAGGTTGAGATGGGAAGGATCACTTGAGCAAGGGGGAGGTCAAGGCTGCCACTGATCGCATCACTGCACTCCAGCCTGGGTGACAGAGCGGGACCCTGTCTCAAAATAATCATAGTCATCATCATCATCATCATCATCTTGGGGCCAACAACCTTAAAAAGTAAGAGTTAATGAGAAGAGCTTGGGTCTAGTAACGAGGAAACTTAAACAGAGCTTCTGGCTATCTCACTAACTAAGTTAAGAATATCTGAGTCCCTCCTCTATACAATTAAGGGATGGTCTTGATAAAGTGCTACCATATAGCACTAAGATCCTAAATGCCCACCCTCCCCCATGCCAAAATGCACTTGTTTATTCATTCATGTAACAACTATTGAGTGTCTGATATTGCAAAGCAATGTGCCAGGTATTGTGAGGGGTTAAAGGTCATCCTTCAGAGAGCTTATCATCTAGAATCAGAAGTAAGACAATCACATCACTAACTATAAGAAACAGAGACAATATCACAATTGGAAGTACTTCTAAGATAAAAAGAACATTATAAACCCATTACTAACCCTGAAATTCATTTTCAACATGTCTTGCCTTCTCTGCATCTAGTCTTTCACCACATGCTTCTTCCTTTACATTTCTTAAATCTGTGCCCTCCATTCTCCCAGTGACAGGGTTCACCCGGGGCCTGGACAACTGCTCCCTAGTATATTTTTACGCCCATCTCCAGTACTTCCCCTAACTAATCTGTGACTTATTATCAAAATCTGAGGAATCAAAAATAGACTTGGCTACTGTCTTGATACAGCTCTAAGATGGCCTTCCCCATATTACAGAACCACCACATGAAATCCGTTTACAAAACTATCCATACTCTTCCCCCCACTCCCTCCCACAAACAGTGGCTGAGAATATACTTTGTGCTCAGTGCTGGGTAGGATGTTTAAGTCATAGGCTTTAACCTCCAAGAGCTTACACAGTCAACTTCCTGGTCGGGAAGTTGGGAGGTGCAAAAAAAACTCAGGATACTATATACAATGGGGGATACTAACAACAAACAACAGTAGGATACTAGCACAAACAACAGTAGTAAGTGCTATAGGGTTCAGAAGAGGGAGAGCTACTTCACGCTATGGCAATCAAGGAAGGCTTCCAAAAAGAGGTCACACCTGAGCTACACCTCGCAGCATGGGCAGGACTTCAATATGGAAAGAGGCAGGCAAACAGGCATTTTGGGCCAAGGGCCCAAGTGACTGAGGGAGAGAAGGAGGGTGGTTTCAGGACCAGTAAATTGTTAGGTGGGGCTTCCGTGAGAGGGCACTTATTTATCAGGTACTAGCAAGCTTAGTAAGAGAAACAACTAATTTTCTGATTAAGCCAGACTTCATGGTATAAGAAGATAAAAGAGAAAAAAAGAATTTAATAATCGAGGTAAAGAAGAGTATCAGCAGGGAGTGGTAAAAAGACCCAGCAAATGAGAAAAGCTGGGTCCCAGGCCTAGCTTTGCCAACGAGGGGCTTGGGTGGCCACAGCAAGTCATCCAACCTCGCTGGTCTCAGTTTTCTCATTTGTAAACTGAAGCAGCTTAACTGGCTGACCTCGAAGGTCTCCACAGTCCAAAACTAGACCAACTGTATATTATTTCTGCCATTAAAACATTTATCATGGGAGGAATGAAGGGGGGCAGGGTACCTGTATTCCCTTTCCATATAGGTTTCTCTTTCTCAACTTAAAATTTCTTCTTCCTAAACTTACTAGTTCTATACATGTATGCCTCCATATTACAAATTTAACACTTTACTACAGAATCTCATTACATAATTCAACTTAAAAAAGAGCTGATTACGAAGGTGGTGGGGGGTGTAAAAGTACTTGCTTCAAGTTCAGTGTGTACCCCCTGGCCTGAAATTTTGCTTCTGGCTCACAGGTTCTTGAAGAAATTTATGCAGCATAGCTTAAGCCTCATACAAACATCCAACACCGCGGCCCAAGGAAAAAATATCACTGTATAAGCCATAAAATGTGACACAGTAAGTAAAGGGGGAAAGTGGGAACTCTGTCACTCATCTAAATGAGCACTTCCTTTTAATAGTACCAAATGACGCCTGAAATACAGTAATAATTGAAAAGTTAGGGGGAAATATTAAATTTTGTAAAGTCTCCACTTGAAAATGCAGCTGAAACACGGAAAGTTTATTTGCAGTGAAATTCGCTGAAAACTGACATTTTTATGCCGCATCCAGAGGTCCCTATGCTCTAGGAAAGGTACCAAAAAGAGAAAACACGGATGGGATTTTACTCCAGCCCTATTGATCCTATGCACCAAAAGGCCAAAGGCAAATAAACCAGTCACAGAATTCAAACAAAACAGGCTGGATAAGAAAGCCTCACTGGCAGCCACCCAAAGTGGAAAACACAAAACTTAATGAAATACTTCACTTCATTACAGGGAATCACAATTCAGTTTTCAGGCTTATAGTTCAAGCAGTGTAAAGACGCGATTTAACACCTGCGGGCACTGCCTGCCCCGAAGCGAGCCCGGAGGACCGCGGGCGCCGCACTGCACAGCCAGGAGACAGACGCGAGCCAGGGGACCCGGAGAGACTGCCCCCGAGTCGCCGCGCGCCCCCAAATGAGTAACCCTTCGCTTTCCATCTGTCTGTCTAGCCTTCCTTTTGGGCCCTATCCTCAGCCCCGCGTACCTGCCGCGGCCGCCGTCCTGCCCTCGAGAGCGCAGCTCCCACTGGAGATCCAAGCACCTGCAGGTCCACTCTGCGGCTACTTCTCCGCGCCCGCCTGGCCGCTGCGCTCGCGCCACTGCGCATGCTCGGTCGGCTCCGGGGCCCTCAAACTCTGAATCCACTTGCCACGTTTTGCCTGCGGCTCCCAAGGGAGAGAACGGGAAGCCCAGAGTCTGGGTTCAGGCTCCGGGTGAAAGAGGAGTTGCAGGCGCTGGGAGCCAGAGGGGAGAGGTGGAAGGGCGCTGCGGCAATGTTCTCTACTAACCACAGTTACCCAAGCCTAAAGATGACCACCTACACCCTGGGAATGAGTTTAGCACAGCGGTTCTCAAACTTGAGGGTAGATCAGAATCACCTGGAGGGCTTTTTAAATGACAGATCCCAAACCCAGAGCTTCCCCTTCATTTAGGTCTGGAGCGTAGCGCGGCAGTTTGCATTTCTAACTTGTTCTCAGCAAAGAAAACTGGTGCTACTAGTCTGGGTACCACACTTTGGGACCTGCTGGTCAAAGGGAAAGGCATTTGTTATTAAAGAAAGACTTGTTTCTCTCCCTTACTCTTTTTTTGTTTGTTTCACTTATTGCTTCCTTTTCATTTAACAGCCACACCTGATTAAAATAAATATGTAACTAAAGCCCACACTCAAACAAAAGTGGAATATTTTCTCTCGCGTGTGAGTCAAGTAAATGGAATGCTGCCTCAAGAGTTCTCACATACTTTGCCTGAAGCATAATCGTAGTTGTGGTCTGTCCAACTCAGTCCAGTGAACAGAACAAAGTTTTGCTGCTCCTTTAACTCAAAGTCTCGCGTACCCCTTCTGTGCCCAGCACAATACCCAATCCAGAATAGGCACCCAACCAACCCTGAGATGGTAACAATAGGAAAAAAAAGAAAAAAGAGGGAAGTTGAAATTATTTTTAAGAACCCAAAGAAATTAGACGAGCAATGAACTGTACAAGTAGGTGGGCCATGGAGAGGAAAGAAAAGGAATTTTTCCCACCTCTCACCTAGACAATCGGGTAAATTTAGTATCCTTATCTGGTTCTAGACATGCAGTGGGAGTTAAGTTCTCACAAAATAAAGCAAAATATTTCTTTAAAAGATAAACATAAATTTAACATATGACCCGCCATTTCATTCCTAGATGTTATCCCAGAGAAATTAAAACATGTGCTTACACAAAAACGGGAATGCTCATAGCAGCTGTTTTTCACAATAGCCCCAAACCAGAAGGAGCCCAAATGTCCAACATGTAAATGAAAAAAAAAATTCTGGTACATTTAAACAATGCAATATGACTCAACAATAAAAAAGAAGAAATACTCTCACACAGAACTTATATGGATAACTCTCAAAATCAGTATGCTGATTTGAAGAAGCCAGAGGCAAAACATACTGTATAATTTATATGACGTACAAACTAACCTATAATGACAAAAACCAGATTAGTAATTAGCTGGAGCCACGGGTGGAGGGGAAGGATAAACTGCAAAGGAGCAGTAAAAATATTTCTGGGGGGAGGGTGATGGAAATTTTCTCTGTTTTGATGGTAGTGACAATTTCACAGGTGTATGCAACTACGGTAGCTAAGTTGTACACTTTAAATATGAAAAATGTGTGTAAATTATTCCCCAATGAATTTGATAAGAAAACGCTTTAAATGTACTTGTGATCTGTTTATTTAGTGGTAATACTACCAGGGTAAGTTCATGAGGAAAGATAGATTCTAAATATGGTATAACCTGATTTGGGGGAGGTAAAATAAAAGTCATCCTCTGTAAAGGAAGCTAAACGTAATCTGTATAAAATGTCTGTAACAACTCTCTGTAAAAGCAGCCAACCCTAAGATATGATTTGTAAACGTACCATTGATAAAACTATTTCCCAAAAGTGTTCCTAAGTGTAAAATAATAACTAGGGTATAGCATTAGAAATGCACAACCAGGGCCAGACACAGTGGCTCATGCCTGTAATCCCAACACTTTGGGAGGCCAAGTGGGTGGATCACCTGAGGTCAGGAGTTCAAGACCAGCCTGGGCAACATGATAAAATCCCGTCTGTACTAAAAATACAAAAATTAGCCAGGCATGGTGGTGGGCACCTGTAATCCCAGCTACCTGGGAGGCTGAGGCAGGAGAATTGCTTGAACCTGGGAGGCAGAGGTTGTGGTGAGCCGAGATTTCGCCACTGCACTCCAGCCTGTGTAACAGAGTGAGACTGTCTCAAAAAAAAAAAAAGAGAAAAGAAAAAGAAAAAGAAAAGCACAACCAGTGCATAATAATTATAAAGAAAATTGTTATCTGCTTAACTGATTGTATCACTACCAATGAGAAATAAAGTATTCAAACTGTATTTCCAGGAGCCCTGAGTTTCATGGAGAGAAAAATACACAGGGCTCTGGATCAAGGGCTCCAACCCAGACTACTTACATATTGTGGTATCTTGTGAAATCTTATTTCAAAAAAGGATTTCACTGATAATTTTTTTTCTTTTTTTTTTTCAGATGGAGTCTCACTCTGTCACCCAGGCTGGAGTGCAGTGGTGTGATCTCGGCTCACTGCAACCTTCGCCTCCCACGTTCAAGCAATGCTCCTACCTCAACCTCCCAAGTAGCTGGGATTACAGGTGTGCACCACCACACCCAGTTAATTTTTGTAGTTTTAGTAGAGACAAGGTTTTGCCATATTGGCCAGTCTGGTCTCGAACTCCTGACCTCAGGTAATCCACCTGCCTCTGCCTCCCACACTGCCAGGATTACAGGTGTGAGCCACCACACCCGGCCATCACTGATAATTAAAAGAGCAATCGTTTGAAAACAATTGAAGTAATAGCATCAGGTAGGAAGAATTCACAGAGAAGAGATGGTATATTTGGTGGACATAAGTATTCCGGTAATCAAAAGTGTACACTGTTCTTTGGCTTGCAGAGCAATGAGAAAAAATTTATACAAAGATTTTTAAACTAGTTAAAAATGTACACTGTAGTTATAGTAATCATATGTTCCAATTTTTCTAGAATAGTCTTAATTTAAATATTTGTTTATTACAAAAATTATATTCAATCATGTATTCCAACTGTTGGTTGAAAAAAATATATTTTAAGCTGGGCAAAATAATGAAAAAATCACCAACTAAACATAAAACAAGGATAAAGCAGGGCATGGTGGCACATGCCTGTAATGCCAGCATTTTGGGAGGCTGAGGTGGACAGGTCGCTTGAGCTCAGGAGTTCAAGACCAGCATAGGCAATTTGGCAAAACCCCATTTCTAAAAAAAAAATAAAATAAAATTAACCAGGTGTGGTGGCATGTGCCTGTGGTCCCAGCTTCTCTGGAGGTTGAGATGAGAGGGTCTCTTGAGCCCAGGAGTCTGAGGCTACAGTGAGCCATATTCACACCACTGGACTCCAGCCTGGGCAACAGAGAAATACTCTATCCAAAAAAAAAAAAGATTGAGCTGCTACTGGGTAGTCACCATTTAAAACTCTTCACAGTGTTTACTTATTGAATATCCATGCCAACCCTAAGAAATTATTCTCAATTTATAGGTGAGAAAACTGAAGTATAAAATGTTATTTTTCCCATGATAACATAACTAAAGGTAAAAAACTAAATGCATCTAAAATTTTTAATGTCTTTTATATGAAGACAATTTTTGCTAATTTCACAATTTCCAAGGATCCATCTGAATTATTAATTTATTTTCCCAGGCTCATTGATACTGGGAGGGCTACCAAAAAAGCAGAGCTTCAGTGATTACTGCCCTCATCATCTTCACTATCATTGCTAATATTTGTTCCATGTCTTCTATGTGCTGGCTACTGTGCCAAGAAGTTCATGTGGTTTATTTCATTTAATGTTCATGAGGACAAAAGTGCAGATTCAGTAATAATAGGTAAGAAAGAGAGGGAATGGCAGGACCAGGATTCCAACTCAAGAGCTAATGGCAGGCTGGGCGAGGTGGCTCATCCCAGCACTTTGGGAGGCAGAGGTCGGTGGATCACCTGAGGTCAGGAGTTCAAGACCAGCCTGGCCAACATGGCGAAACCTCGTCTCTACCAAAAATACAAAAATTAGCTGGACGTGGTGGTGTGCGCCTGTAGTCCCAGCTACTTGGGAGACTGAGGTGGGAGAATCACTTGAGCCTGGGAGGTGGAGGTTGCAGTGAGCCGAGATCACACCACTGCACTTCAGCCTGGGTGACAGAGTGAGAACTTGTTTCAAAAAAAAAAAAAAAAAAAAAAAAA
Source organism: Ateles fusciceps (assembly GCA_036589455.1). Classification (NCBI taxonomy): domain Eukaryota; kingdom Metazoa; phylum Chordata; class Mammalia; order Primates; family Atelidae; genus Ateles; species Ateles fusciceps. The sequence goes on from JAZHEH010002014.1 coordinate 7,659,787, forward strand.
GAGTGAATGGCAGAACCAGTATTCAGCTCCAATTTTCTGCTATTTACAATACTGGTCCCTGCCAAGTTATAATGTATCCTGTACTCTAAGGGAAAAATATTGGCATTCTGGATTATAACTGAATCTCTGTGAATGTGGCTAATGTTAGTTCATTCCTCACAGCCTGATGGTTTCTAACATGCTTCTAACCATAACATCCCACTGTCACCCAGCCCTGATCGGCATCCTAAAATCAGCTACTACATAGGCACCAATTTTACAACCAATTTTAGGAAAAGTACGTACATTCTGAATGATACCAGCAAGTGTGATGTGATTATATTTGTTTTATTTGGCTGTTTTTTTTCCAGAACAAAATGAGTAGAGAAAAAAACATATGTGAGAAAGATTAAGATTCAATATTCAGTATATGGCCATACCACCTTCAATGCTCCTGATCTCGTGTGCTCTCAGAAGCCAAGCAGGTCTGGACCAGGTTAGTACTTGGATAAGAGATTCAGTATTTATTTCAACTCTAAATTTATGATTTTTTTCTCTTCTTTTAATCATTTAGAGGAGAAAACAATAATCTGAGAAATAAGTCCAAAAAATAAGACAAAACTTCTCTCTCATGAACACACACACATACACAATTTAACACACTGTTTTGATCCAACACAGATAATATCAAAATAGCCAACAAAGCACACACACCTACACCCACCTACCACCTAAAATCTTATGAAATGATAAAGGGGATAATTTTGTTTATTTTAATTATTATTATTTGTTTTTGAGACATAGGGTCTCACTTTGTCACCCAGACTGGAGTGCAGTGGCAGGAACATGGTTCACTGCAGCCTCCACCTCTGGGGCTCAATTGATCTTCCTGCCACAGCCTCCTGAGTAGCTGGAACTACACGCATGCACCACCACACTCAGCTACTTTTCATATTTTTTGGACAGACAGGGTTTCCCCATGTTGCCCTGTCTGGTCTGAAACTCCTGAGCTCAAGCGATCTGCCTGCCTTGGCCTCTCAAAGTGCTGGGATTACAGGCATGAGCTATGGGGCCCAGCCAGGAGATACTTTTAAGAAGTAAAGTCCAGGCACAATGGCTCATGCCTGTAATCCCAGCACTTTGGGCAGCCAAGGCAGGCGGATCACCTGAGGTCAGGAGTTCGAGACCAGCCTGACCAACATGGAGAAACTCTGTCTCTACTAAAAATACCAAATTAGCCAGGTGTGGTGGCACATGCCTGTAATCCCAACTACTCAGGAGGCTGAGGCAAGAGAATCTCTTGAACTCAGAAGGCAGAGGTTGTGGTGAGCCGAGATTGCACAATTGTACTCCGGCCTGGGCAACAAGAGCAAAACTCCTTCTGAAAAAGAAAAAAAGAAAAAAAAGTAAAAGTAAAAGATGGCTGGATGTGGTGGCTCATGCCTGTAATCCCAGCACTTTGGGAGGCCGAGGCCGGTGGGTGACCTAAGCTCAGGAGTTTGAGACCATCCTGGTCAATGTGGTGAAATCTTAGAAACAAGAGAAAATTGCCATCGACAAAACCAGAAATGTTGAGAAAAGACAGAATGCAGATAGATGAAATCTCAGAAAAACAAAATGGAGGAAAATTTAGCTCAAATCTTATGGAGGAATGTGCTAACGGTAAAAGTAAGAGTAGTTGGGGGAGAGGGTGTACAAACTCACAGTTAACAGATCAAGAAGTAGGGAGGAGGGTACTGAGACATTGGTTTGGGAGAGTAATTAGAAAAAGAGATTTAGAGTAGCTAGGCTGGTCAACCACTTTCTCCTCTCCAACTGGTTCTAAATTGTGGCCCAGGAAGCAATAGACCTCCAGGAAGAACACCAGTCTCCTACACTTTAAACATGAGCTACCAACATACCCGTATCTTATAAGTGCTGTTCCTTACACAAAATTGGCAGAGAACAGCTACTGTAAATAAAAAGGCAAAAGAGACTCTAAAATAAAAAATTGCAGTTAGCAAACATATTATCACACATTTGAAAAAAAGTCACCATAAGAAAGGCACCATTTTTACAGTTAGAGAAAATAAAGCTAGAGAACAATCAGAAGAAGACATTTGAATTGTATAATTAATATCTTCAGAGAAACATAAGATGTCATATGTACAAAAAAATTGACTATATATTTGGAAATTTAAAATTTTGATAACTGAGGCTGGGTACGGTGACTCACACCTGTAATCCTAGCACTTTGGGAGGCCAAGGCAGGCAGATCACTTGAGTCCAGGAGCTCGAGACCAGCCTGGGCAACATGGCTAAACCCTCATCACTACAAAAAATACAAAAATTAGCTCGGAGGCCAGGCATGGTGGCTAATGCCTGTAATCCCAACTCTTTGGGAGGCCAAGGAAGGTGGATTACTTGAGCTCAGGCGTTCGAGACCAGCCTGGCCAACATGGTGAAACCTCGTCTCTACTGAAAATACAAAAATTAGCCAGTCATGGTGGCACGCACCTGTAATCCCAGCTATTCGGGAGACTGAGGCAGGAGAATCACATGAGCCTGGGAGGCAGAGGTTGCAGTGAACCAAGATCATGCCATTGCACTCCAGCTCAGGTGACAGAGCAAGACTCCATCCCAAAAAGAAAAAAAAAAATTATCTAGGCATGGTGGCACACATCTTTAGTCCCAGCCAGCTACTTAGGAGGCTGAGGTGGGAAGATCACTTGAGCCCAGGAGATTGAGGCTTCAATGAGCCATAATTGCACCACTGCACTTCAGCCTGGGTGACAGAGTGAGACCCTGTTAGGAAAAAAAAAAAAATGTGTGTGTGTGTGTGTGTGTGTGTGTGTGTGTACATACATATATATTAGATAACTGAAATTAAAATAACAAAATGAATGGTCCGGGTTTCAGAATAGACAGACATAGATTAGCAACTGGGAAATCAAGCTGGACTATTATCCCAGAATGATGTTAGCCCAATGAGCAGTGGCAGAAAAAATGGCTTTAGGGCCTATAAGGGTGACCTGAGGCAACTTTCTACATTCTCCATCTTCCCCCAACACCTTGCCCTTCCTTATTTGGAAAAAAATAAGATCAGATGCTACATTAACTGAAACAGATGACAAATTATAAAAGAGCTATGGGGAGTGGCAAAGGCTGCTGATTGTTCCCAAATATCTTTTAATTAAATATATCTATGATATATTTATGAAAATAATGGCATTTCAAAATACAGGAAAATGATGGACTAGTCAGTGACATAGTAACAGATACCATGCATGGATTGACCAACTCTCTTCTTGGATGCCTTCCTGGAAGACCAAAACCAATATTTTCCACATTCACTGGTAGCTAAGGTGGCAAAAATGATTTAGGTTACACCAAGCCAAGTAAGACTGATTCAAATTTGTATTTCATGAAGAGAGAGAAAAGGCATGAACCCCTTTGGGCAGATCCCTAATTCTGCAGCATCCTCATCCTTTCAGAGTTAGCAGCTGACTTGACAGGTAATTTGGGGAGTTCTTGAATACTCATGATGAAGCCTGTTTCTCTCAAAGATTCTGTATATCATCTAGATGCCTTAACAAATCCCTTTATTCTCAAAGTGGCAGAAGGGACTTCAATACCAACATATGAACTATCCATCTGGGAAACAAGTTGTCTGATCTTGTTTCAAAAATGATCTATAGCCAGGCACAGTGGCTCATGTCTGTAATCCCAACACTTTGGGAAGCCAAGGTAGGCCGATCACCTGAGGTCAGGAGTTTGAGACCAGCCTGGCCAAAGTGGTGAAACCCCATCTCTACTAAAAATACAAAAATTAGGCCAGGCACGGTGGCTCATGCCTGTAATCTCAACACTTTGGGAGGCTGAGGCGGGAGGATCACGAGGTCGAGAGATTGAGACCATCCTGGCCAACATGGTGAAACCCCATCTCTACTAAAAAATACAAAAATTAGCTGGGAATGGTGGCATGTGCCTGTAGTCCCAGCTACTCGGGAGGCTGAGGCAGGATAATCCCTTGAGCCCAGGAGGCAGAGGTTGCAGTGAGCCAAGATCAGGCCACTGCACTCCAGCCTGATGACAGAGCGAGACTCTGTCTCAAAAAAAAAAAAAAAAAAAAAAAAAATTAGCTGGGCATGGTGGTGCATGCCTGTAATCCCAGCTGCTCAGGAGGCTGAGACAGAAGAATCACCTGAACCCAGGAAGTGGAGGTTGCAGTGAGAGGCGATGGCACCATTGCACTCCAGCCTGGGCGACAAGAGCGAAACTCCATCTCAAAAAAAAAAAAAAAAAAAAAAAATCTGTAGATAAACGGGAAAACGAATACTAGGAAACTAATGTTAGAGAAAAGTATAAGGGAACATTTTAAATCTTGTGGTTAACCTTCCTACCCAAGACTAAAATCCAGAAGCCATAAAGGAAACGATGGACAGATTTTATATAATTAAAATTAAAATTCCTACGTAATAGCCAAGTGACAAATTAAGATATAATATTCTCTGATACGTCAGAAAAGGTTTAATCCATAATATATTAAAATGTTTGTAGTATAAATCAATAAAAAAGACACAACCAAATTAAAACTGATGAAGTTCTAAACAGGTAATTTACAAAAAATAGGTAATCCAAATGATTAATAGACATGAGTAGGTGACTGAACTTGCTGGCAAGTAGAGAAATGATATATGTACATGGAAGTGCATTAACCCAAACCAATCAAATCAGAATCTCCAGGAGTACCCAGATACTTTTTTAGAAACTTCCCATCCATGTAATTTCAATGTGTAGCCAAAGTTAATAACCACTACCCTAAAATGGTGCTAACTCAAAGTGTGGGGGAGTGGACCACCAGCAGCAGCACCTAGCAGCTTGTTAATAATGCAAATTATTGAGTTTCCTTTCAGATCAATTGAGTCAGAATCTCTCCAGGTGATTCTGATGCATGTCAAATTTGAGAATTCAGAAACCTCTCTGCATTTTACTTACAGAGCTACTTAGAGGATAATAGCAGATGAAAGTATTTTTCAGAAAAGTAAAAATAGTAATAGTAAATACAAATACACTACTCCATTACATTTTACATAATCTTAGGATCATGCTCAGGACCTAGCAATGAAAATGTCAGTAATTCATTACTGAAATAGAAATCTCTTGGACACATACAAAAGTAGTCTATGTCCTTATTTCTGAATTGTCTCCAAATACAGTGGAGTGTTAGTTAGTTCTATAGTATAGTCTTATTAGATGTGAAACTGCCACAGGGATAAAAAACCAAATGGCTTTACTTTTAAGTTTCTTAAATATTTTTTACTTTATGATAACTGCTTTTTTTTTGGTAATGGGTTTTTACAGTGTTTTCACTAAATGGGACAAGTGTATTCATGCAGTTTGGCTGTACTGAATCATTTATTCTGCACTATTAAGTTTCAGAATATTGGGTTGTGGTTATGTTGTCTATTATTTGAGGCATTACCCAATGCAAACTAACAGACATACATATAAGGGCCTTAACGCTTACATTAACCCTTTAACCCTTAATCTATGTCTGACAATGTTCTATACATAGTCAAGCTATTAAAGAAGGGAAATGGTATGGTTTTTGGGTGTTGAAAAGGTTGCTCTGACTACTGTGTAGAGCAACTCCAAACAACATCAGCATCATCTAGAAGCTTGTTAAAAATGCGTATTATTGAATGTGTATGTACCAAGAGCTGTCCACGGAAGTTCATTCAGATGTAGAAAGGAATTTGTAAAACTGTTGCATTTTGATGGAACTTGCACGGCTAACTAAACAGGAGTTTGGGCATCTGGCTGAGAACCGAGTCCATCTTGGTCTCAACTGGGTTGTAGCACCACCTGGTGGTCATTTTCCACTCTAGCTTAATCATAAATGGGCACATTTCTATATGCATGGCTGACTGGCATTCTAGAACTTTCGATTGACGCCCCTTTGTCAACTTGATCTGGGACACTGGGCTTAGAAAATACCAGGGACACTGGGACCCATCCACACCAACCACTCTGCTTCCTGCTTCATCCTCTCCTCCACACTCCCTCTCCCCCGAATGATAAAAAGAGGGCTGAGAGGAACACAGGAATCAATTGACAGCTTTATTATGTTTAAATGTACATTATCATGAATTTCATGTACATTAGGATATGGTTAATAAATGTGCACATATTAGGATACATATTTTAAAAATTTCGACAGTACTACCGAATAATAATTTTTAAAAGTTGGATAACAAATGCTGGCAAGGATGTGGAGAAAAGGGAACCCTTGTACGCTGTTGGTAGGAATGTAAATTAGTACAACCACTATGGAGAACAGTGTGGAGGTGCCTCAAAAAACTAGAACTAGAACGACCATATGATCCAGCAATCTCACTGCTAGGAGTACACCCAAAAGAAAGGAAATCAGTATATCAGAGATATCTGCACTCCCATGTTTATTGCAGCACTATTCACAATAACCAAGATTTGGAAGCAACCTAAGTGTTCATCAACAGATGAATGGATAAAGAAAATGTGCTACAAGTGTACAATGGAGTAGTATTCAGCCATAAAAAAGAATGAGATCCTGTTATTTGCAACCACATGGACGAAACCAGAGGTCATTATGGTAAATGAAATAAGGCAGACACAGAAAGACAAACTTCACATGTTCTCGCTTATTTGTGGGAGCTAAAAATAAAAACAACTGAACTCATGGAGATAGACAGTAAAATGACGGTTACCAGAGGCTAGGAAGGGCAGTGGGGGGGTGATGAATGGGCAGTAGGGATGGTTAACTGGTACAAAAATATAGTTAGAATGATAAGATCTAGTATTTGAGCCTGTAATTCTAGCACTTCAGGAGGCCGAAGCAGGCCAATCACTTGAGCCCAGGAGTTCAAGACCATCCAGGCAACATGGCAAAACCCTTGTCTCTATTAAAAAAACACAATAATTAGCCGGGTATGGTGGTGTGCACCTGTAGTCTCAGTTACTCAGGAGGCTGAGGTGGGAGAATCACTTGAGCCTGGAAGGCCAAGGCTGCAATGCACCAAGACCACACCACTGCAGTCCAGCCTGGACAACAGAGTGAGACCCTGTCTGAAAAAAGAAAAAAGATCTAGTATTTGATTGCAGAACAGGGTGACTACAGTCAATAATAATTTATTGTACATTTTTATGGCAGGGCACGGTAGCTCACGCTTGTAATCCCAGCACTTTGGGAGGCCAAGGCGGGCGGATCATGAGGTCAAGAGATTGAGACCACCCTGGCCAACATGGTGAAACCCCATCTCTACTAAAAAATACAAAAATTAGCTGGGTGTGGTGGCACACGCCTGTAGTCCCAACTACTTGGGAGGCTGAAGCAGGAGAATCGCTTGAACCCGGGAGGGAAGGTTGCAGTGAGCCGAGATCGCGCCACTGCACTCCAGCCTGGTGACAGAGCGAGACTCTGTCTCAGAAAATAATAATACTAATGTATTGTACATTTTAAAATGAGTATAATTGGATTGTTCGTAACACAAAAGATAAATGCTTGAGGTGATGGATACTCCATTTACCCTGATGTATTACGCATTGTGTGCCTGTATCAAAATAGCTCATGTACCCCATAAATACATACATCTACTATATACCCACAAAAATTAAAAATTGGCTGGGTATGGTGGCTCCTGCCTGTAATCCCAGCACTTTAGGAGGCCAAGGCAGGTGGATCACTTGAGGCCAAGACCTCCAGACCAGCCTGGCCAGCATTGTAAAACCCCATCTTTACTAAAAATACAAAAATTAGCTGGGCACAGTGGCACGCACCTGTCATCCCAGCTACTTGGAAGGCTGAGGCAGGAGGATGGCTTGAATCCCGGAGGTGGAGGCTGCAGTGAGCTGAGATTATGCCACTGCACTCCAGCTTGGACCACAGAGTGACACTGTGTCTCAAAAAAAAAAAAAAAAAAAAAAAAAAAGTTGGGAGATGGCCAGATGCAGTGGCTCACTCCTGTAATCTCAGCATCCCAGCACTTTGGGAGGCCAAGATGGGCAGGTCACTTGAGGTCAGGTGTTCAGGACCAGCCTGGCCAACATGCTGAAACCCCATCTCTACTAAAAATACAAAAATTAGCCGAACACAGTGGCATGTGCCTGTCATCCCAGCTACTTGGGAGGCTGAGGCGGAAGGATGGCTTGAATCCTGGAGGTGGAGGTTGCAGTGAGCCAAGATCGTGTGATTGCAGTCCAGCCTGGGCAACACAGTGAGACTCGTTTCAGGAAAAAAAAACTCTGGGAAACCCCCTCCAGCCCAAGTATGGAGAATGGGTTAGAGAAAAACAAGCCTAAAGGCAGATAGGCAAACTAGAAGCCTATTGAAGTAATTTAGGCAAGAGGTGATGATGGCCTAAAACTAGAACGGTGGTAAGGGAATTTGGGGAAAGTGAGTAAGTTTGATATCTAGGAGATAGAATCTCATCCTTGTCTTTTAAAGATATAAACTGAAGTATTTGCAGATAAATTGATATGATGTCTACACTTTTTTTTAATCCAACTGGGGAGAGAGAGAAAATGAGAAAGGTGGTTATAGATGAAACAAAGACTAACCATACCCTGATAATCATTGATTGGGTGATGGGTATAAAGGAGTTCCTTATTCTGTCTACTTTTATATATATTTGAAAGTCCCCATAACAAAAAGTTAAACAAAATAAACTGCCTGGGAATTGCTGAAGGGAAAATATTCAGTAGGGAGACAGACACAGAAAATACAAATCTTGGAGAGAGATAAGGCAAGAGCAATGAATTTGGGAGTGAACGGCAGATAGAAAGTTAACTGAAGCCTTGAGAGTGAGGGAAAGACTAAAAAAGAGAAAAGAACCTAAGTTAGAATCCTGAGGAATACCAACAGTAAAGGGGATGGCAAAGAAGCGTTGTTAACAAGAAGAGTCATGGAGGCCAAAGAAAGTTTTCCAGGAAAACAGCAGTGGTCTCTATTATGGGTCTCAAACCCCTGGGCCACAGTACTGGTCAGAGGCCTGTTAGGAACTGGGCCACACAGCAGGAAGCTTCATCTCTATTCACAGCAGCTCCCCAATACTGGCATTACCGCCTGAACTCCCCTCACGTCTGATTAGCGGGACATTTGATTCTCACAGGAGCGCAAACCCTACTGTGAACTGCACATGCGACGGACGTAGGTTGCATACTGTTTATGAGAATCTGATGCCTGATGATCTCTCATTGTCTCCCATGACCCCAGATGGGACCATTTAGTTGCAGAAAACAAGCTCAGGGCTTCCACTGATTCTACATTACGGTGAGTTGTATAATGACTTATTACATATTACAGTGTAATAGTAGAAAGTGCACAATAAATGTAATGTGCTTGAATCATCGCGAAAACATCCCTTCACCTCCCTGTCCATGGAAAAATTGTCTTCCACAAAACTGGTCCCTGATGCCAAAAAGGTTAGGGACTGCTTGTCTGTATTGTCTAGAAAATGTATATTCCCAAATCCATTGATTTACTTTAAAAATTAAATCACAGGGCCGGGCGCGGTGGCTCACGCCTATAATTCCAGAACTTTAGGAGGCTGACGTGAGCGGATCACGAGGTCAAGAGATCGAGATCATCCTGGCCAACATGGTGAAACCTCGTCTCTACTAAAAGTACAAAAAAAAAAATTAGCCGGGCGTGGGGGCACGCGCCTGTGGTCCCAGCTACTCAGGAGGCTGAGGCGGAATAATCGTTTGAACCCAGCAGGCGGAGGTTGCAGTGAGCAGAGATTGCGCCACTACACTCCAGTCAGGCGACAGAGCAAGGCTCCGTCTCAAAAAAAATAAAAAAATAAAATAAATTAAATCACAGGTTGTGGATGCCCGTAATAGTGGTATTTCCATACACAGTACTGCTGCTTTGATGAGACACAAATATAATCCAACCCCATTTTTAAATATTAAATGTTGGCAGGGTCCTCAAGGAAACCTAAGAGTGACTTCAAGTTGAAAAAAAAAAATACTTAAAAAGAAAAAAACAGGGAGAGCCCACCTTTTGCCCTGTATCTCTCAGAAAGAGTGACAAGAGTGGTGGGGAAGTGAGAAACTTTTAAAATGTGACAGCGTTACTCTGGGGAAACGGAGTCTACTCTTGGTCTTTACTCGCTGAACTGTCCTAGTTCTCACATTTGTGAAGCGAGAGTCTGGGTTGGCGGCCTCAAGCTCCTAGCCTCCCCCGATTCGGGGGTCTGGCTTCGCTGTGCCTCCCAGGCTTCAGAACAGCAGTCTGGCCGCTCAAAACGAAAGCTTCACAAACGTTGCTCGCTTAGTGCTGAGAACGAAGTCCTAACCCAGCCAGGGAAGTTCGACCGGCGCGCGCTCGCCCGCTTGCCCCGCCCCCTAACGGCTTCCCGGCTTCCCCGGGTCCTCTACAAAACAGACGCAGGACCCGGCAAGCGGGTCCAATAGCAGCTTCCGGGAGGAGTTTTGGCCTCCGCAAGGCTCCGTCGGGCGCCGCTCTCTTCCGGCAGGGGTACCTTCGGAGTCGCCAGGAACGCATCTGCGTGGTTGACGAGTGTCGGGGCAGCCTCAGTATGGGGGAACCTGGCCTGGAGCTGGCTTCCATGATCCCCGCTCTGCGGGAGCTGGGCAGGTAGGGCTAGGCCCATCCTGGGTCCTGCATCCTCCTCCGCCGGTCCCAGCTGGGGTTTCACGTGCTCTCCCCCTCTCCTGCCGCGCTAGGGTTCGGATCCCCCGAAGCCCCGGCTGCTGCCCTTGTGGAGATGCTCCGTGGCTGATTTGGGCGCTTCTCCCTCAGAGTGCCCGTTGATAGGACGTGGGGGACGTCGCCACAAACCTGCGGGAGGCCGGTCCGAGGGGAGAGAGGCGTCTTCCGGCGCCGGTTTACCTCAGCAGCGCCAGAGAGTTCGCCCAACCCGAGAGTTTTCTTCCTGCAGCGGGAGGGGAAGAGTCCCTGCTAATCACTTTCTGGTCACTTTTCTACAGTCATTTTCTTCTCGAAAACCTCTTTCCTTAGACGAGGGACTTGACCTATCAGTTTCTGTTCTTTGTGATCACTCGTGGAGGAATTGGTTTTTAGCCTTATATTTTGTCCCCAAACTGCCCTTGGAAAAAAATCACCGCTTCTCATTTTCTGCAAGTGACATCACTTGATGGAAAAGGCAGTTATTTTCTTTGAAGTGAAGTCATAGTACATATTGAAGATGTGACCTCCTTCGTATTGATCGTCCAGTCCTCGATACGTTATTTTAGTCAAATTGGAGAGACAGACTTCAGGATCCACAGAATCTTAACGTGCACAGACTGTTGCCAAAATTTGGAGACAGTTTAATAGTTCATTTGCAAATGCCTGTTTTCTGTAAACTTGAAAACCAGTGTCTTACCAAAAGAGGGAGGGGAGAGGTGTTGATGGCTGCCACACCCCTGTAACACTCAGGCAGGCTTTTCTGAACCAGGCCTAAAGACTCAGTAGGGCTTGTTTTGCTTTGTTTGTTTTAATTCTAAACTACTGCGAACAAGGAATAAATGAGCTTGTTCTACTACTGCAGTTGAATTATCAGTTGGAATAACTTTTTCTCAATTGCTTAAACGGTTTGAAAACCTTCCATACACAGTCAAAACTGACATTAAGCCGATGGGATAGCTACTTCCCTTTCTTTTTGCAGCGCAGTTGTGTTCATTTCCACTGGTTGGCCATCCAAATAATCTAGTCTTAATATATGAATAAGAGGATAAATGAAGGGACGATTCTTGTCCTAACTGCATCACTAGTTTTGAATGCGTGAATTTTTTCCACTTTTTATTAGTGTGGCGAGTATACTTTGTGTTTACAGTTTGTAAATTAACTTATACCTCTCTAAAAGAACATGAAGAAAATGATCATTTTAGGAAGTTGGTTTACAGATTTTATCTTTCAGGCTCACTGTGAAGCTCAGTATATTTTTCCCACTGTTTTAAAGTAGAATTAGCTCTACTAATTAATTCACTTTAAAGTAGAATTAATACTTCTCTTCCCCTCTTCTGTCTTCCTCCATGAGACCTGTTAATAAAAATAATTGGTTCTTGGATTATATTTAGTCTGTTTCATCAGTAGAGCTTATGTTATCTTCCATTTGTAGCCATTCCAAGAGAAATACAAAAACTGACCTGTAGAAAATTATCTAATAGTTTTTGATTTTCATGGCTTTTTCGTTACAACTACTTCAATCAAACAAGCTCATCCATTTTCATAGTATGTTCATGACATTGGATGGAACAGGGGTTATCACTGTTTAAGAAACAGGGTCACAGAAGTTGAAAAACCAAAGGCACAGCTAGCAGATATCAGAGCTAGGTTTCAGATTCAAGCTATCAAGGCCTTTTCTTCCAAAATGTTCCCCCCTTATGACTATGGCAGTTAGACTACGGAAAAAAAATGAGATCAGTGTTCTAATTTATGGGCAGCTCTTCATCAGTCCCTCAGACAAATTTTGTCCTATTGTTTTTTGCTGTTAGCATTCTACTTTGCATAGTCTTGCTAAATGACCTTTCCACTTTCTTGCCTTCAACTGTCATCTGCTATTTGATGACTCCAAATATGTTTTTCCAAATCCTGTCTCCTACAGAACTGTGTATTTGCTGTATACTGGTAGTTTCACTGAGTGTCCTATGTGTAGTTAAGATTCAGCGTATCTAATACGAATACAAATTCTTCACATGTCTTAATCTTCACAAGCCTTCTTTTTTTTAAATTAAAAAAAATTATTTTTCTCTTATTCACTGAAGTAGAGATAAATCAGTAAATGGCACCATATTCACTCATTTCTCCAAACTAGAAATCTAGAAGTCATTCTTGACTGTTCTCCAGTGTGCTTTCAGACTATGTCCTTAGCCCTCTTTTGATTTGTGCTCTCTTCCCAAGTAATCTTACCTAATTTCATGGCTTTAAATGTCATCCATATGCTGATAACTCCCAAATTTATATTTCTAATCAGATATATATTAGGTTGCTTACTCAACATCTACACTGGGAAGTGAAAATTAACATATCCAAAGCAGAACTCCTAATTTACTGCCCTTGAATTTGTTCCTTCTCCCATGTTATTATGAACATACCAACCAAAAGCCTAGGAGTCATCCTAGGTTTCTCCCCCCTTATCCCTTAATAATCTGTAAGTTAGTTCTGACAACCATGTTTAAGATACATCTAGAATCTAACGTTCTCACCATCTTCACTACTACCACCAGAATTTCTTACCTAAACTGATACAGTAATGTTAGTTGATCTCCTCATTTCTGCTTTTACCTACTTAAAATAAATTTTCCACTCAGTAAAGTGATTTTTCGTCTATTAGTCATATTATAAGTTTCCCCTGCACAAAACCGTCCTTTGACTTTCCAGGACACTAAAAATCAGTATAAAATCTAAACTCCTTACTAAGGCCTCTAAGGTCCTACTTAATCTGGCTCAGCTTGCCTCTGACCTCATCACCTTCTATCCCTCTTTTGCTTACTCTACTCTGGTGATACTGACCTTGTTTCTCCAGGACACCAACGTGGTTCCTGCCTTCAGTCATTTGCTGTTCCTTCTGTCTGAACACTGGATGGTTTCATTTAGATGTCATTTCAGAATCACCTTCTCTGATCTTCCTACTTAAGATTGCTTTGCAGTTGTAAGACATTTTCAAATGTGATAGTTGCTATTAAAATGTTAAATGAAACAGTGAGATGTGGATGAGGTTCTGAGGAGCAGCGGCATTAGCCACTAGAGGAGATTTGGATGGTGTTAAGAAGCTAGAAGCTAATCATGTGAATCTGAGATGAAATAGGTACAAAGACCCCTAAGTGGGAATGAGCCTACTTTTTTTTTTTTTTGAGATGGAGTCGTGCTCTCTCCAGTGGTGTGATCTCTGCTCTCCCTCCCGGGTTCAGGTGATTTTCCTGTCTCAACCTCCCAAGTAGCTGGGACTACAGGCTTCCACTACCATACCCGGCTAATTTTTGTATTGTTAGTGAAGACAGTGTTTCACTGTGTTGCACAGGCTGGTCTCCAACTCCTGACCTGAAGTGATCCACCCGCCTCACCTTCCCAAAGTGATGGGATTACTGGCGTGAGCCACCGTGTGGAGCCTAATGAACCTACTTTAAAAAGAATAGTAAGAAGGCTAGAGCACAGGGAGCAAATAGTGGGTGGTATGAGTTAAATAGGGAGGGGTAGGCAAGGGCCATATCCTTTAGCACTTTAGAGGCTGAGATTTTATTGTGTGATGGGAAACATTGGAATTGTTTAAACAGGGAAATAACAATTGAATTCAGGTTTTTAAAAACTTGCTTAATTTTTACTCCCTTAAAATCCTTAAGTGCTTACACATTGCCTTCAGTGTAAAATCCAAACTCTTAGCCAGTCCTTTGAGCTTTGACCCTATCTTCCCTCTTCAGCTTCATCTCTAACGGCATTAGCCGTATAGAGCCTCTTACAGTTTCTAGTGCTTGGGACTACCCTCCCTCTTACCCTTATTTTACCTGCCTTGTCCCTTAGGGATTCAGTTTTGTATCAGTTCCTCAAGGAAGCCATGACTAATAGGGCCCTGCTCAGGGCTGAGTGTCCCTCTTGTGTTCTTTCTTGGGTCTATCAATTCTTAACCATAATTACCTCTTATTTGTCCTATTTTAGGGCAGGTGCATTCCATGTGGGTTTTCATATCAGTTCCAGGGTAGAAGTCACAAAATAAGAAATGCTCACTCCTGTGAGTTTTCTTTCTTTTCTTGTTTTTTGAGACTGGCTCACCTGTTAGGGAGTTCAGTAGCGCGAACACGGCTCACTGCAGCCTCTGCCTCCTGGGGTCAAGTGATCCTCCCACCTCAGCCTCCCAGATAACTGGGACTATAGGTGCATACTACCATGCCTGTCTAATTTTTGTATTTTTTGTAGAGACGGGATTTCACCATGTTGCCCAGGCTGGTCTCAAACTCCTGGGCTCAAGTGATCCACCCACCTCAGCCTCCCAAAATGCTGAGATTACAGACATGAGCCACCACGCCTGACCAAGTTAGTGTATATTATGAATGGTAATCAGTTTACTTTTTTACTAAAATTGATTTTTAAAAATTACACAAATAATACAAGAGTGAATAACTTTTACAAATGAAACTTTGTAAGAAACTCTGACCACTACCGACAATGCTGGTTCCTCCTCCCATGTACCTCTTTGTTCAGATTTTTAAATGATACTTATGAAATTATCCTTGACGAATCACAGTGTCTCCTGACTTTGTCTAAAACAATTCATGTTACCTTGTAATTACAGATTTTGAATTTTTTGTTAAATTTGTGATGTCCTGTACTATGGTAGCCACTAGCCAAATGTGGCCATTGAGCACCTCACATGTAGCTAGTCTGAATTGAGATGTGCTATAAATATAAGTTACACAGTGAGTTTCAAAGACTTAGTACCAGAAAAAAGAATGTAAAAGATCTCATGAATAATTTTTATATCGATTACATATTCAACTAATATTTCGGATATATTGTTGGGATCAATTTTTTTTTGCCTGTTTCTTAATGTGACTACCAGAAAATACAAAATTGTGGCTAACATATTTCTATTGGCTAGTGCTGATTTAAATAAGATATATAGCACTAAGTGTTTTTGCATTCACATGCAAATGTAACTACTCGTTCTTTGATTCTTTTTTTAAGGGACTTTAGTAGCATATACAAACTTGCATTTTTTTTTTTTTTTTCTGAGATGAAGTCTCACTCTGTCACCCAGACTGGAGTGCAGTGGCATGATCTCGGCTCATGGCAATCTCCGCCTCCCAGGTTGAAGCGATTCTCCTGCCTCAGTGCCTCAGCCTCCCGAGTAACTAGGATTACAGGCGCCTGCCACCACGCCTGGCTAATTTTTATAACTTTCAGTGGAGAAAGGGTTTCACCATGTTGGCCAGCCTGATCTCAAACTCCTGACCTCAGGTGATTTGCCCGCCTCAGCCTCCCAAAGTGCTAGGATTACAGGTGTGAGCTGCCACACTGGCCCTTTGATTCTTTATATCTAGAGTTTATATTACTTAAAAACATTTGTTAATTTCAGTAAGTTTTTCTGTTAAGCAAGTTCTAGGTGATGTAGAGGAGGCAAAAAAAAAAAATGCATTCTCTCCTGTAAGAACTTACGGCCTAAGGGCACTTCATGGGATACATAGAGAAGTAAAATGCAGTCTGCCACCGGTAGGAGCTTATGGTCTATTGGCAGGTAATAGGTAGATACTCCACAGGTCCAGAAGGCTATACATTAGAAATTAAAGAACCACAAAATTCAGGAAGGTTCTTGTGCGTTCATTCATTGAACAGTTTTTTTTTTAATGTCCACTATGTACCAGGACCAGGGACCAGTTCTTTTTTTTTTCTTCTTTTGGAGACAGGGTCTGGCTCTGTTATCCAGGCTGGAGTGTTAGTGACGTGATCTCAGCTCACTGCAGCCTCCACCTCCCAAGCTCAAGCGATCCTCCCCTTCAGCCTCCTGAGTAACTCGGACTACAGGTGTATGCCTCTATAGCGGTTGATTTTTCTATTTTTTTGTAGAGACAGGGTTTCACCATGTTGCCCAGGCTGGTCTCAAGCTCCTGAGGTCAAGCAGTCTGCCCACCTTGGCGTCCCCAAGCACTGGGATTATAGGCATGAACTACCACACCTGACCAGGATCAGTTCTTTTATGGCATTTATTAGCTGTAAATGCCATTGATCCTATATGTAATCAATTAGGGTTGGACTTTGTGGTTTGAATAAAAAAAAAATTAGGCCAGGTGTGGTGGCTCATGGCACTTTGGGAGGCTGAGGTGAGTGGATTATGAGCTCAGAAGATTCAGACCATCCAGGCTAACATGGTGAACCATTCTCTACTAAAATAGAAAAACTTAGCTGGGCGTGGTGACTCACGTCGGTAATCCCAGCTATTCGGGAGGCGGAGGCTGGAGAATTGCTTGAACCCATGAGGTGGAAGTTGCAGTGAGCCAAGATCATGCCACTGCACTCCAGCCTGGGCGAGACAGAGCAAGACTCCGTCTCAAAAAACAAAACAAACAAAAAAAATCACTATTTTTCTTTTACCATTATTTGAGATAATAAGTGGGGAAAATATATGAACATTTTATAGTGCTATATAGAAATAAATTGTGACGTATACAAAATATATACTATTATTTATAAATAACCATCTTACCTACTGCATCCTAAGTTGTTTTGTCAGAAGTGATGGATTTTGCTAATCATGCACACACAGCCTTCTGTGAATCCTCTAGGTAGAGTTAATCATTGCCTGTATTGGGTGTACATGATACTTGCTTTTAATTTTTGTTTTTTTGAGACAAGGGTCTTGCTCTGTTGCCCAGGCTGGAGTGCAGTAGTGCAATTTGAGCTCACTGCAACCTCCGCCTCCCAGGTCCAGGTGATTCTCCTGCCTCAGCCCCCCGAGGAGCTGGGACTGCAGTCATGTGTCACCACCCCCAGCTAATTTTTTGTATTTTTAGTAGAGACAGGGTTTCACCATATTGGCCAGGCTCGTCTCGATCTCCTGACCTTGTGATCCACCTGCATCGGCCTCCCAAAGTGCTGGGATTACAGGCATGAGCCACGGCTGCTTTTGATTATTTAAATACATTCCTCTCCTTTCCCCAGCAACTATTCTGAGTTCTTTGAAGCAGAGTACCTTGTTTTGTTATATTTGCCTTTTGAATTTATTAAATTATTAGCATCTGTACCCATCATTCCTTTCTATATTTATGAAAAGAGTTACCCCCCTGTCCAAGGATTATATTTTACTTATATCTGGTTTCAAGAAGGGGAGTCAAATCTCAAGAATCGGTTGCTCAGGTCTTTCCATTATATAAATCCTCTTGATCTCACCCTGTCCAAGGATTATATTTAACTTATATCTGGTTTCAAGAAGGGGAGTCAAATCTCAAGAATCGGTTGCTCGGGTCTTTCCATTATGTAAATCCTCTTGATCTCATACAGTTCTTTAGTTATCACCAACTCTGCTTCTCTTCATTTCATGGTGAAGCCTTGGAAAGAACCTGCTATTCTCAGTATTCACATTTCATTAGCTTTTCAGCCCCCTGCAGTCCGGCTTGTCTTTACCTCTACAGGAAAACTTTAAAAGTCCAAAAGAAATACAAAAGTGAACTCAACATGGATCAAAGACTTAAACATATGAAGTAAAACTGTGAAACTCTTAGAAGGAAACATAGAGGGAAAACATTATGACATTGGATTTGGCAATGATTTCTTTGACATGACACAAAGCACAGGTAGCAAAATTAAAAAATAGATAAATTGGAATTCATCAAAAATAAAAAACTGTGTATCAGAGGGCAATATCAATAGAGTGAAAAGGCAGCCCATGGAATTGGAGAAAATATTTGTAAATCGTGTGTCTGATAAGGAGTTTAATACCTAGAATATATTAACTCCTGCAGCTTAACAACAAATATAACCTGATGGAAAATGGAAAAAGAACTTGAATAGACATTTCTCCAAAGAAGATATAAGCACATGAAAAGATGCTCAAAATTGCTAATTATGAGGGAGAGGCAAATTAAAACCACCAGACACTGCTTCACACCCCTTATGATAGCTATTACTTAAACAGTTGGTCATGGTGGCTCATGCCTATAATCCCAGCACTTTGGGAGGTCAAGGCAGGCCGATCGCTTGACCCAGGAGTTTGAGAGCAGCCTGGGCAACGTGATGAAACTCTGTCTCTACAAAAAATACAAAAAAAATTAGCTGGGTGTAGTGACATGCACCTGTGGTTCCAGCTACTTAAGAGGCTGAGGAGGGAGGATCTGAGACTGGGAGGTGGAAGCTGCACTGAGTTATGGGTGCACCACTGCACTCTAGTCTGAGCAGCAGAGTGAGATCCTGTCACCAAAAAGGGGAAACATTTTTTTAAAACCCAGAAAATAACAAGTGTTGGTGAAGATGTGGAGAAATTGGAATGCTTGTGCATTGCAGGTGGGGGGTGTACCATGGTACAGCCACTGTAGAAAAGGATATTAGAGTTCCACCAAAAATTAAACATAGAATTACCATATGGTCCAGCAATTCCATTTCTGGGTACATGCCTAAAAGAATTGAAAGCAGGGACTTTAACAGATACTTTTACACCCATGTTCACAGCAGCATTATTTACAGTATCCAAAGGGTGGGAGCAACCCAAGTGTCCATCAACAGACACTTGGGTTGCTGTTGGTTGTGTTATATTCTATGTATATAACACAATTTATACAAATTGTGTTACATACATAGAATATTATTCAGCCTTAAAAAGGAAAGAAATCTGGACAGATGCTACAACATTGATGAACCTTGAAGACGTTCTGCTAACTAGGCAAAATAAGTCAGTCACAAAAGGATAAATATTGTCAGATTCCATTTATGTGAGATACTTAGTCAAATTCATGGAGAAAGTAGAATGGTGGCTGCCAGGGGATAAGAGGGAAGAGGAAGCGATGCTGTTGTTGAATGGGTGTATAGTTGTAGTCTGGGAAGATGAAAAAGTTCTGGAGATGGATGGTGATAATGGCTGCACAAAAATGTCAATGTACTTAATACCACAAAACTATATACGTAAAAATGCTCAAAATAGTAAACATGCCTGGGTGCAGTGGCTCATGCCTGTAATTCCAGTGTTTAGAGGGGGCTGAGATGGGAGAATTGTTCGAGCCCTGGAGTTCAAGGTTACAGTGCGCTATGATTACGCTATTATACTTCAGTCTGGGTGACAGAGAGAGATTGTTTCTGAAAACGACTTTTTAAAAATAATTAAAATGACAATGGTAATTGCATCTCATATAGGGTGGTTTGTAAAGATTAAAAGATATATTTCTTGTAAAATGATGAATATTGTTCATGGAAAACATTCTATAATACTATTTACATTTTTTAAATTTAAAAAATGTAAATTTTATTTTATCTATATTTTACCCAAATAAAAAGACATTTTTAAAAACTAATTTTATTTGATCCCGTTGACAGCTCCCTCCTTGAAATTATAATCTCCTTGGTTTCTAGAATAAACGTCTCATAGTTTTTTCTTTTTGTTTTGTTGGCTTCTTTCCCTTTCTCCTTCTCTTTGCTCCTGTAATTTTAATTTAGGGTTCTTTCTTTGGCTTTGTTATTACTTACTTACAGTTGTACTCCTATCCCATACTTGGACTCCTACTATATGTTATGACCTCAGGCAGGTTGTATAATCTCTTCTAGTGTCATTCTCCTCAAATACAAATTAGGATTTGATATCCCTATCCCTATCTTGTGGCTTGTGAGCATTAAATGAAATGACAGATAATGTGTTCAGCCTTGTTTTGTATAATGATAACTTAATCTGTATCTCTAGGCTAGATATTTCTTGAGGTCAAGAACTAATTCCAGCTATCTTTTGAACATCTCACTTTGTTGTTCCTTTTCGACCTTAAACTCAACATTTCTGAAGCTGGTTTTGTTTTTCTCACCAAACCTGTGCTTCTTCCTGTCAACTGTTTTGGTGAATGGCCTTAAAATCTACCCAATAGAGGGCTAGGCTGACTTATCAAGTCTACCCCATTGAACTATTTCTTTCACCTTCTTAATAGTAGCTTCTAGTGTGTTGCTTGGCACATTATAGGTACTCAGTAAATGTTTGTTGATTGCAAGAATGACTGTATGATTTCTTATCCTGTGTTGTAGAACATAGACTTTCTACTTTTTTTTTTTTTTTTTTAATTGAGACAGATTATTGCTCTGTCACGTAGGCTGGAGTGCAGTGGCATGGTCTTTGCTCACTGGAACCTCCTACTCCCAGGCTTAAGCAATCCTCTTACTTCAGCCACCCAAGTAGCTGGGGATACAGGTGCACAGACTTTCTACTAAATTCTTGTATTCTGTTTTATGACTGTTTACACCAAATCATTGAGCTCAAGTTGAATTTATTCTGGATTCTGGGATACAATTCTGCTTAATTATTATATCTCCTCAATATTATTTTTTTATTGATTGGACCTAAGACTAAAATATTTGTACTTTTTCTTAACACTTTCTTAACATTTTATTCTGGAAAATTTTAGACATACTGAAAGAACAGAAAATAGTATGTGGATTACCCATATACTCATCACTTGGCGGTGATCAATTAATGGTTCTCTTCCTCTCAGCACAGAGTATTATGAAGCAAATTCCAGGCGTCATTTCATCCATAAATATTAGTATTTATCACTAAAGGATAGCGACTTTTAAAACATAATCATAATAACATTATCTCACTGAAAAATAATTTCTTAATAAAATAAAATTGTGTTAAAATTTTTCTAGTTGTCAGACATACACATAGTTTGTTAACAAGTTTGTTTTTGTTTTTGTTTTCGAGACAGGGTCTTGCTCTGTCACCCAGGCTGGAGTGCAGTGGTGTGATTATGGCTCACAGCAGCCTCAACCTCCTGGGCTTAAGCGATCCTCCTACCTCAGCCTCCCAAGTAGCTTAGACTACAGGCATATGCTCTCATGTCCTGCTAATTTTTTAAAAAGTTTTTTGTAGAGATGGGGTTTCACAGTGTTGCCTAGGCTTGAACTTCTGGACTCAAGTGATCCTCCTGCCTTGGCCTCCCAAAGTGCTAGGATTACAGGTGTGAGCCACTATGCCTGGCCACTAACAGTTTTTATTTGGAATCAAAATTCGTTTTAGGATCGTGTATTGTAATTGGTTGATACAGCTGTTAAGTCTCAGTTTTATAACAGATTTCTCCTTATTTCCCTTGGAATTTGCTTGTTGAAGAAACTGTTCTGCAGATTTTCCAAAAGTCTAAATCAGTATGATTTAATAGAAATATTGTACAAGCCACATTAAAGAAAAGGAAATTGGTGAAATTAATATATTTTTAATTTAACTCAGTATCACTTAAGAACAGGACTGTGTTCAGAAAAATGCATCATTAGGTGATTTTGTAGTTGTGTGAACATCACAAGAGTATACTTACACAAACCTATATGGTATAATATACTACATACCTAAGCTATTTCGTATAGCCTATTGCTTCTAGGCTACAAACCTGTATAGCATATTGCTGTGCTGAATGCTGGGGGCAGTTGTAACACAATGTTAAGTATTCGTATATCTAAACATACCTAAACATAGAAAAAATGCAGTAAAAATAATGTATTATAATTTTATGTGATCAACATTGTATTTGCAGTCTATTATTGACTGAAATGTCATTATGTGGTGCACAACTGTAAATCCAAATATTATTTCAACATATAATTAATGTAAAATTATTAGTGAGATATTATATATTACTTTTTTGTACTAAGCTTTAAAAATCTAGGATATATTTTATAATTATAGTGTCACAGGATCCTTGGGGTGTCACTTTGCCAGCTGGAAACCTCTGTGACTGGTGGCACCTTTGTCCATGTTTTACTTGGGCCCACAGGGCTTCTTCCATCCACCCAGCCTGTCATGCTGCTCTTGGCTCTTGCTTCTGGCCCAATTTCACACCTGCCAAGGGTGAGCTAAGCACAGAATGGCAAGGGGTGCATGAGAAAGTGAGTGAGGGATGTGGCCACTGCACACAGCCTGGCACGCTGGCTGTGGTGGGGCGGGCAGCTGCAGGTGTCAGCACAGACACTGGTTCCTTGCAAGGCTGTGGCTGGCCCAGGCTTACCACAAGCTGCTTTCACTGCTGGCACTGGGTAACGTGGTGGCACCCAGAAGCTTGGAGATGCCAGGAACCACAGAGCCCCAAAGCAGGTGTCATAGCCCTGGCTCAGGGAGCTTCTGTGTCTGGGCCCCCTGAAGAGCCACAGCTCTTGTCTCCTTTTCTCTTCTCTTCTTCTCGTCGCCCACTGTGTGGTGAGCAAGGGGTGTGTTTCAGCCCTGTTTGTGTTACAGCTCTTTCAGTCCTGCCATTCAGCAGGTCCCAAGTTCTTGTTCCACATCCAGGAAGAATGAGGTATGTGGACATCTGGAGGGTGAGAAAGGCAAAGAGGTGCTTTATTGAGCAACAGTACAGCTCTCAGGAGACCTGAAGTGGGTAGCTCCTTTTCACAGGCAAGTTGTACTGATGAGTGCAGCTCTGAGCGGAGAGGAGACCCGGAGTTGGTAGCTGCTATCCACAGGCAGGGTGTCTCATGAGTGTACAGCTCTCAGCTGAGAGGAGACCCACAATAGGTACCTCCTCTCTGCAGGCAGGTCAGTCTGATGTCTAGCTGAATCTGGCTGAGTCTGGGGTTTTTATGTACTTCAGACAGGAGGAAGTGAGTGCTGATTGGTCTTGGGGAAGTCATGGGTGGGCCTGGAAAAAGCACCAAGAGTTCTCACTATGGTCTGTGTAACTGGCAACCAGGCCCCCAGGCTTCAGGCCGTTCATGGCTTGAAGGTGAGGCTTCACTGGGGACCTACCCCTTTCTGCCCAGGAGCCTGTCTACTTCCTGCTGCCATCAACCTGCCGCCCACTACACCCAGGCTTTTCGTGCTGAGGAGCACCTGCAGGCCCATACTGAGCTGCCCTCAGCCTGCCACTTGGCCTGCTCATCGACACCCAAAGTCCAGAGGGGGCTGAGGCAGCAGGGGACTTGTGTGTCATTGCCATCCTGAGCACATGCACACTTGGCCGTGTAGTGACAGCACCTGGACTCAGCCACAACTTTGCTCCAGAATTGGGGTGGGTGCCTGGAGTGAGGAGAGGCCAGGCAGTGGGAGCAGGTACTTCCAAACCTGTGGGGGCAGGGGCCTTCCTGGCCCTGGAGAGAGCAGGGATGCCTGGGTTTGCAGCCATGGTCGGGGTAGCTGCAACTGTGCCCAGGATGGCAGGGCTCCTGGCCCTGCAACTCGGAAGGAGGCTGGGCTTCTGCCTGTCTTGGTTCCCACTAGCTCTATGGAGCGAGCATCCTCAGCCCCACCTTCCTCACTGGAACCAGCAGCATGGCAGTGGCTGCTCCAACTGGGCTGGCACTGCCATCAGTAGCACATTTCAATTTGTACTTATCACATTTCAAATGCTCAGTAGTTACTTGTAGCTAGTGGCTACCATGTTGAGCAGGACAGGTCTAGGCTTGGCTGATTGGATCTCTTTAGTATTATATAGCGTTATTTTTTTCTTGTAAATTGGTAACGTATTTAGATTTTCTTTTCATTTTTTAAACAGAAGAATACTGTGAATATCAACATTGACACTAAACAGATTTGATAAGTTTACCTTTAGAGAACTTTTTTACAAATGAAACTCAGTCACTTTAAGGATTAAAAGCTTTTAATCTGTATTTTAGTGCCACACCAGAGGAATATAATACAGTGGTACAGAAGCCAAGACAAATTCTATGTCAGTTCATTGACCGAATACTTACAGATGTAACTGTTGGTAAGAAACCGATTATTTCTTCTATTAACTTTATAAATTAGACTTTTTAATTTTCCATTTATACTTTATAGTAGCATTTTTCTCCATGTAGTTTTAGATACAGAGTTAGTATTTATGATAGTTACTATTTTCAAGCAAGTTAGTTGGTTATTTGTTAATCACTATTGCTATTGCTTGTTAACAAAATTTGAATTAGGCTTTTAAAATAATTCTCTCTTCCTATTATCTAGATTTTCTGTTGCTTGCTATGAGTTCTTTGATATTGGATGTTATAAGTAAAAATATTTGGCCAGTACCAATCATGCGGACCCTATTTTGGTTAGCTCTTATGCCAGTGGTAGACTTCTAGCAAAAAAATTCTTTAAGTAAGTTACCCTTTAAGTAAGTTTATGCCTGTGCCTGTAGGAGGTTATAGGATTATATGAGTTACTAAATCAATTATTGCCTGTTTGTGCCAATCTGATAGATAAAATATTACCAGTCTGACGAGATAGTATCACATTTGTCGTATCTGTTGAAATTACATGGAAGGGGTAATATAAAATGGCATTAGGCTCGGGGTTCATAACTTGGGTTCCAAATTTGGCACAGATTTTATGACTTAGGCTAGCCATTTAGCCTTTCTTTTTCCATCAGTAAAATGATGGGTTGCTGAAAAATAACAAAGGTGTGTTTTTGTATGGTATTCCTATTCCCTCTGTTTAGACTACTTGTCCTTCCCCTCTCTGACCAACTCCTCATTTAGGAATCATTTCCTTCACAGTTTCTTCCCAGATACCTGTTTCCCCTTATTCTGGATTAGTGCGGTTACCATATTATGTTATAATTAGTTTGACTCCTCACTGCATTATGAGAACGTTTTTTAATCATTAGATTTTAGCACAGTGCCTGTCATATTATTTCTAAAGTACATGTTTGATAAATGGATGTATGATAGAGGAATGCATGTGATTTTTAAACATTTAAAATTAGATAAGACTGTAGTGTTGGCCGGCATGGTGGCTCATGCCTGCCCAGCACTTTGGGAGGCTGAGGTAGGCGGATCACCTGAGGACAGGAGTTCGAGACCAGCCTGGCCAACATGATGAAACCCCATCTCTACTAAAAATACAAAAATTAGCTGGGCATAGTGGTGCACGCCTATAGTTCTACCTACTCAGGAGGCTGAGGCAGGAGAATCACTGGAACCTGGGAGGCAGAGGTTGCAGTGAGCCAAGATCACGCCACTACACTCCAGCTTGGGCAGCAGAGCAAGATTTCGTTAAAAACAAAAACAAAAACAAGTACTGTAGTGATTAGCTCCATCAATTTAGCTTGAGTGCTGTGTTGAATGTTATTCTGGTCACCAAATTATGGTTTCCTTTTTTTTTTTTAAGAGAGTCTTGTTTTGTTCCAGGCTGGATGCAGTGGTGTGATCATAACTCACTGCCGCAAATCTTCCTGCCTCAGCCCCCTCCCTGCCTCCCCGAGTAGCTGGGACAGTAGGTACACACTACCACTCCCAGGTAATTTTAAGAAAAATTTTTTTTTAGAGATGGGATCTTGGCATCTTGTCCAAGCTGGTCTTGAACTCCTGGGCTCAGGTGATCCTTTTCAGTTCATCTTCCCAAAGTACAGGGATTACAGCCATGAGGTACCTTGCCTGGCCCACATTTTGGTTTCTTAACAAAAGGACCATTGTTTAATTTGTCATGACTCTTTAAAATGAATCTTTTATTGTTTTAGTTGCTGTAGAACTTGTAAAGAAAACTGACTCTCAGCCAACCTCCGTGATGTTGCTTGATTTCATCCAGCATATCATGAAATCCTCCCCCACTTATGTTTGTAAATGTGAGTGGAAGCCATGAGGCCAAAGGCAGTTGTATTGGTAAGTGCTGTTAGTTGTGGGTTCACTTGCCATCTATTTTATAATATCCTCCTTTTACTGCTCTTCTGAAATATTACATGTACAGGATTATACTTTTTTGGGTCGGCTTTGCTATAAATTGAAGGAGCAAGATGGTAATGGTTATTTTTCCTTCACATATCCTTACTGTTTTCTTTTTAGTATCATATACTAGGTGCTTAGAATAGAAATAATCGAATTCGATTATTTGCCACTGAACACTTTGGCATAGTTTTCTTTTTTCTGTTTTTGTTTTTGGTAATCTCTTCTAGATCAGAGCTTGGCAAGCTGTAGTCCACAGGGTGGCTACCTATTGTTGTAAACAAAGTTTTTGTGTTTTGTTTAATTTCTTTCTTTTCTTTTTCTTTTTTCTTTTAGTATGAGACAGGGTCTCACTATTTTGCCCAGGCTGGTCGTGAACTGCTAGACTCAAGGAATCCTCCTGCCTTAGCTTCCTGCATACCTGGGACTATAGGCACATGCTACTGTGCCTGGCTTCATTTTCGTAAATAGAGTTTTATTAGAACACAGCCATGCTCATTCTTTTACTTTGTCTGTGACTACTACAAAGACAACTTGGGCACTCAGGCCAAAAATAATACTATCTGGTCCTTTAAAAGATGTTTACTGGCTGGTCCCAGTGCAGTGGTGTTTACAACTAATTGATCACAGCCACAGATTTCTTTGTTCCTTCTCCACTCCCACTGCTTCACTTGACTAGCCTTTTTTTAAAAAAAAAAAAAAAAAGAAGTTTACTGACCACTGTTCTATGTATTGAAGCTTTTCTCCAGGTTTATTCCTTACTACACCTACTACTTTTGTCCCTTCATTGGTGTCTTCATAACGAGATGCAAACTAAACATTTTTTTGTGTGTAATGGACAAAGTATTTTAAAAATTTTTTCTCAAACTTTAAACTTTGATAGCATGTCCTCCAATAAGTTTTTTCAGAGCTCTACTTCTAACTGCTTAGAACTGGCTTGGTTATTCCTTCTTTATGCTCTGTTAGTACC
This sequence comes from Ateles fusciceps, assembly GCA_036589455.1. Classification (NCBI taxonomy): domain Eukaryota; kingdom Metazoa; phylum Chordata; class Mammalia; order Primates; family Atelidae; genus Ateles; species Ateles fusciceps. Next base: position 7,687,017 of record JAZHEH010002014.1, read on the forward strand.
AAGTGTTCTGCATTTCTTCTATCATAGAGGCTGTTAAACTGTATTGTAATCCTTGATGCGTCTATATTCTTTCCTATAGCAGTTTTTAAACTACAAGTCATAACCCACTAGTGGGTTATGAAATTAGGCAATTATCAGCATTTAAAACAAGGTGAAATAAACTAGAAAATATCATACGCTGAACTCGGTGGCTCACGCCTGTAATCCCAACACTTTGGGAGTTCAAGACCAGCGTAGGCAACATGGTGAAACCCTGTCTCTACTAAAAAAAAATTATACAAAAATTAGCTGGACGTGGTGGTGCATGCCTGTGGTACCAGCTACTCAGAAGGCTGAGGCACAAGAATTGCTTTAGCCAGGGAGGCACAGGTTGCAGTGAGCTCAAACCATGCCACTGCACTCCAGCCTGGGTGACAGAGTGAGACCCTGTCTCAAGAAAAAAAAAAACAAAATATCATAGTATATTGAGGTGTAATAAGAGTAAGTATTGTTTCATTAACCTTTTGTTTTAAATATTTAAATAAAATGCACGTATATGTACTGGGTCATGATATAAAATGTTATTTCTTTGTTTCAGTCAAAAAGTTCAAGAAACTGTACTGTGGGATTCGTGAGGACAGGACTATGATTTATTCTTGTGTACCTGAGACAGAGTCACTACTCAAATTTTAGTTGAAGGAATGACAATAGCTACCCTTTATTGAACACTTATTTTACTTTGGAACTGTGCTGAGTATTTCATGTACATTGTCCTATTTGGTCCTCACAGTAACCCATAACAAGGATAGCATTATTCTCCTTTCATAGATGAAATTACAGAGGTTCAGAGAAATGAAAAATTTATACATCTAGTAAGTGGAAAGCTAGGAACTTGTCTGTCTGACTCCAAAGTTGATTCAGGCATACCTCAGAAATATTGTGGGTTCAGTTCTAGACTACCGCAATAAAGCGAATATTGCAATAAAGTAAGTCACATGAATTTTTTCGTTTCCCAGTACATATAAAAGTTATGTTTACATTGTACATTAAGTGTGGAATAGCATTATGTCTAAAAAACAATATATATATACCTTAATTAAAAAGTACTTTATTGCTAAAAATGCTAGCGATTATATGATCCTTCAGCAAGTTGTAATCTTTGCTGGTGGAGGATCTTACCTTGATGTTGAGGGCCTTGCTCTGGATTAGGCTTTGGCTTAAAGGGAATGTTGTGGCTGATCTTCTTTTCTTCCTACTGGAAATTTTCTCATCTTTTAATGATTTGATCTTCTATGCAGACTACGAAAACTTTCTCCACACCAGCAATAAGGCTGTTTCACTTTCTCATCAATGGTGTGTTCACTGAAGTAGCACTTTTAATTTCTTACAAGAACTTTTTCCTGGTTTTAACAACTTGGTTGTTTGGTGAAAGGGTCCTAGCTTTTGACCAGTCTTGGCTTTCAACATGCCTTCCTCAGTAGGCTTAGTCATTTCTAGCTTTTGATTTGAAGTGAGAGATACACAATTCTTCCTTTCATTTAAACACTTAGAGGCCATCGTAAAGGTTGTAATTGGCCTAATTTCAATACTGTGTCTCAGGGAATTGGGAGACACAAGGAGAGGAAGAGATGGGAAACTGCTGGTTAGTGGGGCAGTCAGAACACGTAACATACATTTATCCATTAATTTTGCCACCTTATGTTGGTATGGTTGATGACAGCTCCAAATAATTACAGCAGTAACATCAAACATCACTGATTACAGATCACCGTAACAGATATGATAATAATGAAAAAGTTTGAAATGTTGTGAGAATTACCAAAATGTGATACAGAGACAGGAAGTGAGCACATGCTGTTGAAAAAATGGTACTGATACACTTGGTTGATACACTTACCAAAACTTTCAATTTGTGGCAAATGCAGTATCCGCAATGTGCAATAGAACTGGTCATGCCTGTGTTCTAAACTATTATGTTTCCATTGTGAAGGAAATGTTTTACACTCTTGTTAGTGAAGTTTATTCTTTAAAAATCAATCATTAAGGATTTAGCAAATGAATTCGCACTTCAGATATACTTGTTTATTTAATATCTTTTTTGTTTATTTCAAAGAATTCAGTAATTGGATCATAACAAGACTTCTGCGGATTGCAGCAACTCCCTCCTGTCATTTGTTACACAAGAAAATCTGTGAAGTCATCTGTTCATTATTATTTCTTTTTAAAAGCAAGAGTCCTGCTATTTTTGGGGTACTCACAAAAGAATTATTACAACTTTTTGAAGACTTGGTTTACCTCCATAGAAGAAACGTGATGGGTCGTGCTGTGGAATGGCCTGTGGTCATTAACCGATTTTTAAGTCAATTGGATGAACACATGGGATATTTACAGTCTGCTCCTTTGCAGTTGATGAATATGCAAAATTTAGAATTTATTGAAGTTGCTTTATTAACGGTTCTTACTCGTATTATTGCAATTGTGTTTTTTAGAAGGCAAGAACTCTTACTTTGGCAGATAGGTTGTGTTCTGCTAGAGTATGGTAGTCCAAAAATTAAGTCCCTAGCAATTAGCTTTTTAACTGAACTTTTTCAGCTGGGAGGACTACCAGCACAACTAGCTAGCACTTTTTTCAGCTCATTTTTGGAATTATTAAAACACCTTGTAGAAATGGATACTGACCAAGTGAAACTCTATGAAGAGCCATTATCAAAGCTGATAAAGACACTATTCCCCCTTTGAAGCAGAAGCTTATAGAAATATTGAACCTGTCTATTTAAATATGCTGCTGGAAAAACTCTGTGTCATGTTTGAAGATGGTGTGCTTATGCGGCTTAAGTCTGATTTGCTAAAAGCAGCTTTATGCCGTTTACTGCAGTATTTCCTTACATTTGTGCCAGCTGGGTATGAATCTGCTTTAAAAGTCAGGAAGGTCTATGTGAGAAATATTTGTAAAGCTCTTTTGGATGTACTTGGAATTCAGGTAGATGCAGAGGTAAGTAATTTTTCAGGTTACTTGTTAAGTATTTATTTTGTTTGTCATTTAATTGTATACGTGTGTGCAAGGTGTAATAAGAAACTAGAACATCTTTAGTAGTAATTTATATTTGGAACATAATGATTTTCATAGTTAGTCTGGCTCACGGTTATGGACTTCTACTTTGATTTCAGAAGTATTTGTCCATCAAGTTGGTAATGAACTGCCAATGGAGTAGAATGTTTTTAAGTAGAATCTCTGAAGTATAAATGTATTTGTCGCATTATTAATTAAAAGGGGGAAGTTATCAACTTAATTGCAGAAGCTTTGATCACTCAAATAGATTTTGTGTCTGACAAGTTATAATCAATCACTTTTAGAAAACCTGTGAATGATTAATCATGCCAAATTATGCCCTTTTTTCTATTTGGACTGTGGGAGTCAGGTAATGCAATAAAATCATTAGATATGCAGTAACTTGATTAAATATTTTAGTTTATTAATCTTGCTGGATTTGTTACATGAAAAAAGTTGGTAATTCCCTTACAAAATTTTTTACAAGGGAATTAAAATTTGTAGCATTTTGATAAAAGGAAAAACTGAATGTAGACAGAAGGATTTGTCTTAAATCTTCTAAGACTATAGAACCATAGCCTATATATAGACTGAAATAATATAGATTAATAGGTGTTTATTTTGCTTTATGAGCCTCTAAAAGTAGTTTCACTAGAAGACATCTAATACATTCTTGCTCCCTATGAATAATAGAAATATGTTTTCTAAGAAATATGTCTGGAAATCATTTTCTATTTTCTCAGTACTTATTGGGCCCACTTTACGCAGCTTTGAAAATGGAAAGTATGGAAATCATTGAGAAGATTCTATGCCAAACTCAACAAGAAAACCTCAGCAGTAATAGTGATGGAATATCACCCAAAAGGCGTCGTCTCAGCTCGTCTCTAAATGCTTCTAAAAGAGCACCAAAACAGACTGAGGAGTATGATGACCTTCATTCAGTTTGTATTTAGCCACTAAATAAAACTTTGTTTACTTTTAAAAATCAACTTTAGTTAAGTGTTTTGATTTAAATACACAAAGAACATCCTTCTAAATGTAGCCAAGGGAGTGCTTAAAATGTTTTAATAATTCTTCTAGACAGTAGTATAAAACATTTCATGGTTAAATATAGTTACTGTGCATGTTTTTACATGCTTATCTAATTTAACTTTTTAATGTGTGAAAAATCTTTGAGACTGTATAACTTTTTATAATGTAGCTAAAGAATTGCCATATTTCAGTTAGTTTTAAACATTGTTTTAAATCAATATAAATTTCAATAGTTGATGTTACATAGTATGTTTTATTCTAAGTATGTTTCATGTTTTAACCAAATTTATTTACATATCAACATCTCTCTACTGCATTCCTAATTATAGAATTAAACATGTGGACATGAACAAAAAGAGCATATTATGGAGTGCACTGAAACAGAAAGCTGAATCCCTTCAGATTTCCCTTGAATACAGTGGTCTAAAGAATCCTGTTATTGAAACGTTAGAAGGACTTGCTGTTGTCTTACAACTGACTGCTCTGTGTACTGTTCATTGTTCTCATCAAAACATGAACTGGTAAAACAAACTTCTTGTTTCCTGGGGTTGCGCTTCCTGTAATGAACTTGGTTTTACTGTTTACTCATTATTCACTTGATTCATGTGACCTTAGAACACAAACTTTTCAGTGAGGTAGATAAGAAATTTACTTTCTCTTGAGTCAAATGCTAGGTATGGTGCTCAGTACTGTATATATCTTAGTTAATCTCTACAACATTCCTATAAGGTAAATGCTATTATGCCCATTTTAAAAATTAGAAATTGACACTCAGAGAAATGGAGGCTCTTTTTGTCTGAAGCCAAAACTGACTTTCTTGGGGACACATGATTAGAAAGTACCAGAACACATTTGTGTACAACTCAAAAAGCCAGTGTTTGGCTTTTGGAGACAGGGTCTCGCTTTGTCTCCCAGGCAGGTGTACAGTGGCATCATTATGGCTCACTACAACCTTGGTCTCCGTCCGGAGCTCAAGTGAGCCTCCCAAGTAGCTGGGACTATAGGCATGTGCCCCCCACACCGTAATTTTAAAAAAAATTTTTGTAGAGATGGGTTTCCCTATGTTGCCCAGGCTGGTCTCAAACTCCTGGGCTCAAGTGATCCTCCCGCCTCAGCCTCCCAAAGTAATTTTAGTTCCCAAATCCTAAGAGTGATTTAAGCGGACATAAGTAGATTAAACCTAAAATAATAGTGACATATTACTTGATTTGCATATTTACTTTAAATTGTTATAAATTTTGTGCTCACAATTTCTTTTGGCTTTACTACAATTTTATGTTTGACTATAACAAAATTCATCTTAATTCCAATGTCTTTAACAAAATGTACTTACTGCAGCCATAATTTAAAGGACTGTCAACATAAAGCCAAGAAGAAACCTTCTGGAGTGATAACTTGGATGCCATTGGATTTTTACACAAAAGTGCTTAAGAGCTGTAGAAGTTTGTTAGAATCTGTTCAGAAACCAGACCTGGAGGCAACCATTGATAAGGTGGTGAAAATTTATGATGCTTTGATTTATATGCAAGGTGAGTACAAATAAGCAATAGATCAGAATAACTTTTAAAGATAATCAATGTAGAAATATGCTTTCTTTTTTGCCTGAAGCCTAAGTGCGTGTTTGGAATACCCAGAAGTTTTTTCTTGATTTCAGTTCTATTAAACTTGTCAATAATTTCTGAGTTGCAAATTTATTTGCATAATATTTTGATTTATTCTTTAGTCAAAAGAAATTATAGCTAAAGCTTTCTGATTTGGGAATTTGGACAATTTTTCTTTATAAAAGGCATAGATATGGCCGGGCATGGTGGCTCACACCTGTAATTCCAGCACTTTGGGAGGCCAAGGCAGGTGGATCATGATGTCAGGATATCGAGACCATCCTGGCCATGGTGAAACCCCATTTCTACTAAAATACAAAAAATTAGCCGGGTGTGGTGGTATGCGTCTGTAGTCCCAGCTACTCAGGAGGCTGAGGAGGGGGAATCGCTTGAATCTGGGAGACGGAGGTTGCAGTGAGCTGAGATCGTGCCACTGCACTCCAGCCTGGCAAAAGAGCAAGCCTCCGTCTAAAAAAAGGCATAGATACATATTTTTATAAAGTCACATTGAATTTCTTTGAGTTCACTGACCTCAGACCATAATTTATGAATCTCTGTGTTAATAATTTGTGCTTAGTGAATGATCATTGTGATAGCACTTGATATTTCACGTCTGTATTTTCATTTAAAAGAGATATGATTCAGGAAAAGTTATAATTAATGACTTATTTTGTGCTTCTGTAGTAAACAGTTCATTTGAAGATCGTATTCTGGAAGATTTGTGTGGAATGCTCTCACTTCCATGGATTTATTCCCATTCTGATGATGGCTGTTTAAAGTTGACCACATTTGCCACTAGTCTCCTAACATTAAGCCAGAGGATTTCAGATAGCTATTGTAAGTGTTCACAAGAATATGTTTGTGCGTGGTTTGTTTTATTTATTTATTCATGTTTGAGACCGGTCTTACTCTGTCACCCATGCTGGAGTGCAGTGGCACGATCTCGGCTTGCTGCAACCTCCGTCTCCTGGGTTCAAGCAATTTTCCTATCTCAGCCTCCTGAGTAGCTGGGATTACAGGTGCCCACCACCATGGCCGGCTATTTTTTGTATTTTTAATAGAGATGAGGTTTCACCCTCTTGGCCAGACTGGTCTCAAACTCCTGACCTCAAGTGATCTGCCCACCTCAGCCTTCCAAAGTGCTAAGATTACAGGCATGAGCCGCCATGTTCAGCCATTGCTCAGTGTGATTTGTTTTAACTCGTCTCTATATAGGACTTCTAACACTTATCACTTACATTTTTTCAATAAGAGAGCAGGAACATTTTTAATAATTCAGAAGGGAGTTAGATACATATAAAGTACCACATATAAAAGCCTGCCCCATATATCCCATTTCCTTTCTGTAAAACATTTGCAGTGTTTCTGTACATATTTTTATATTTATTAGTAAAATTAGGAAATATTCGAGAAATATTTTAAAAAGAACAATACACCAAAAATTCTTATACCAGCTTCTCAGATTAAGAAATAAAAACATTACTCCAGGTGCAGAGGCTCACGTCTGTAATCCCAGCACTTTGGAAGGCCAAGGCATACGTATCACTTGAGGTCAGGAGCTTGAGACCAGCCTGGCCAACATGACAAAACCTGTCTCGACTAAAAATACAAAAATTAGCCAGGCGTGGTGGTTAGTCCCAGCTACTAGGGATGCTGAGATACAAGAATCTCTTGAAACCAGGAAGCAGAGGTTGCAGTGAGCCGAGATTATGCCACTGCATTCCAGCCTGGGCGACAGAATGAGACACTGTCTCAAAAACAAAAGAAAAAAGAAATAAAACCATTAAAGTCTTTTGAAGTCAGTTTCACTTCACCCTTCCCTCTCTTCATGACATTTTTTTAAAAAAAAGAAATAAAAATACGAGAGATACGATGGAAGCCCTTTGTCCCTCTATGATTTAATCTTTATGAGACTTATCCCCTGGTGATATGGGTAACTCTAGTATTTTATTTAAACTTCTGAATAGTAGCTAGATGTATGGCTAGACACTATCAGACCTCCTATTGGTGGACAATCAGGTTGTTTCCAACTTTTCACAATTATAAGCAAAATGTAAATGAATACTTTTGTAAACGATTCTTTAGACATTCTAAGGCCTTGCTGTTTGAAAAGTATGGTTCACAGACCAGTAGCATTGCCACCATTTAGGGACTTGTTAGAAATGGAGCATCCCTGATTCTGCTGAGAGAGCACATTAAAAAAAAGAGAAAGAAAGAAATGGAGAATCTTATGTTCCACCCAGACCTACTGAATTAGAGTCTACATTTTAACAAGATAGGTGATTCATATGCATATCAAAGTTTGAGAAGCACTATTTTAACATATCTGTCAACCTAGGAGTAGTATTGTTGGGTTACAGAGTTTACACATCTTCGCCTCTTTTCTGCTGTATTGTTCTCCAAAGATATGCCAGTTTACACTCCTATTAGCAGAGTATGATAGTTCCATATCCTCACTGATACTTAGCAGACTTCAAAATTTTTGCTATCTAGGAAAAAAAATGTCTTGGAGTTAATTGACTTTTATTTTATATATATATATATATACACACACACAAATGTTACTTATATATGTATGTGTGTATACGTAAAATTAATATTAGTAGAAATCTTGTTTAATAGACTTAATTTTTTTCAGCACCACAGGCACAATCACGATGTGTGTTTCTTCTGACTCTGTTTCCAAGAAGAATATTCCTTGAATGGAGAACAGCAGTTTACAACTGGGCCCTGCAGAGCTCCCATGAAGTAATCCGGGCTAGTTGTGTTCGTGGATTTTTTATCTTATTGCAGCAGCAGAATTCTTGTAACAGAATTCCCAAGATTCTTATGTATGTACTAAGATTTTAATTTGAATATATTACTCATTTGGAAAGATCATAATTCTCTGGCTGTATATGCGAAGTTATGTTTATTGTTGAATACGTAAAGCAAATGTTGCTTTTAGTTTTAGAATTTAACATTTTTTCCTTCTAGACTTTGTTTTACCAGTACCTTAGTCCCAAATTAAGCAAGACTATTTATACCACAAAATTAGGCAAGAAGGTTTAGTTTTTTTCTTTTTTTCCCCCAGAGATAAAGTCAAAGATGATTCTGACATTGTCAAGAAAGAATTTGCTTCTATACTTGGTCAGCTTGTCTGTACTCTTGATGGCATGTTTTATCTGACAAGTTCTTTAACAGAACCTTTCTCCGAACATGGACATGTGGACCTCTTCTGTAGGAACTTGAAAGCCACTTCTCAACATGAATGTTCATCTTCTCCACTAAAAGCTTCTGTTTGCAAGCCTTTCCTTTTCCTACTGAAAAAAAAACACCTAGTCCAGTGAAACTTGGTGAGTGATTATGACTTATTTAATATTTTAAAACCCATTTAAGCTCCATTTTTCAAATCAGTAAAAGAATTAGGCTGAAGCCTTGAAAAACTGTAGGACGTTACATGCTTGATAGATTCAGTGCTCAGTATTGATTACTTATAAATGGAATAACTGGTATTAGATCGCATCACAGAACCCATAGGAGAGGTGATTTGGGGGATTTTTCGAATACTCTTGTGATTTGACAGCCTAAGTGGGGCATACCTGATGGTTGTTTCAATATTGTAAGATTCAATATTCTATATCTTCTTTAGTGATACCAGAGACCTTCTTAATGTGTCCACAGTTACCATCTTGGACCTTGAGAACTTCAAATAGTTAGATTACTTTGCCCAACTGAGAACTATAGAGTGTATCTTCTTGGCCACTTTCCAGTGGTAATGGAGTATAAGCTCTTAGGGAGCATGAGATTTCTACAAATACTTAGAAGATCAATTTGTTTAGGTAGCAAGTTGAAACTTGTTCTCAAGTTTTCAAAGCGCTAGAAAGTACTCCCTAAATCTTGTAATATAAGGTTGACAGTAAAGCTAAGGTCCTCTTTAGAAATGTGCTTTTCTTTTCTTTTCTTTTGTTCTTCCCGAGATGGAGTTTCACTCTTGTTGCCCGGGCTGGAGTACAATAGCGTGCTCTCAGCTCACTGCAACTTTCACCTCCTGGGTTCAGGCGATTCTCCTGCCTCAGCCTCCCGAGTAGCTGGGATCACAGGCATGCGCCACCACTCCCAGCTAGTTTTTGGATTTTTAGTAGAGACAGGGTTTCACCATGTTGGTCAGGCTAGTCTCAAACTCCTGACCTCAGGTGATCCACCCAGTCTGGCCTCCCAAAGTGCTGGGATTACAGGCACGATCTACCACACCCGGCCTTTCTTTTTTTTAAGAGACAGGGTCTTGCTCTGTTGCCCAGGCTGGATTGTAGTGGTGTGATCATGGTTCACTGCAGCCTGCAGCCTTGACCTCCCAGGCTTAAGTGATCCTCCCACCTCAGCCTCCTGAGTAGCTGGGACCATAGGATGTGCCACTACACCCAGCTAATTTTTAAATTTTTTGTAGAGAGGGATCTCACTTTGTTGCCCAGACTGGCCTTGAACTCCTGGCTTCAAGTGATCCTCCTGCCTTGGCCTCCCAAAGTGTTGGGATTACAAGTATGAGCCACCACTCCTGGCCTGCAATGTGTTTTAAGTCTATCTTGGTAACATATACTGGTCTACAAAATATGAAAGAGACTTGCTATTTTATAACAATTCTGGAAATTATTTTAGATTTAAATTATTTGCAGGCTGCGTGCAGTAGCACCTGCCTATATCCCCAGCACTTCAGGAGGTTGAGACAGGTGGATTGCCTGAGCTCAGGTGTTCAAGCCAGTCTGGGTAACATGGTAAAACCCTGTCTCTACAAAAAATACAAAAATTAGGCAGGCATGATGGTGCATGTCTGTGGTCCCAACTACTCGAGAGGCTGAGTTGGGAGGATCACTTGAATGTGGGAGATCAGGGGTACATGCTACAGTGAGCCATGATCCTGCCACTGCACTCCAGCCTGGATGACAAAGCAAGACCCTGTCTCCAAACAAAAAAAAAAATTGTATGCGACATTTATTGAAGTAAATTTTAATTTATAAGTATCCCTTTTAATTTTCTAAAATTCTGTGTGCTATACATGCTTAAATATGAAACAATGATGTTATAAGAGAACTTAGGATTCTTTGTGGCATATTATTTGTTGACAATTTTTTTACAGTACAACCTTGACATTTATATGTTAAATTAAGTATTGTATACTCTTGTCCTTCAGCTTTCATAGATAATCTACATCATCTTTGTAAGCATCTTGATTTTAGAGAAGATGAAACAGATGTAAAAGCAGTTCTTGGAACTTTATTAAATTTAATGGAAGATCCAGACAAAGATGTTAGAGTGGCTTTTAGTGGAAATATCAAGCATATATTGGAATCCTTGGACTCTGAAGATGGATTTATAAAAGAGGTTGATAATTTTTTTTTAACATTTGGGTTTACATCAACCTAGCTCTAAAAATTTCTTTAACCAGTTAATTTTACTGTTCTAGCTTTTTGTCTTAAGAATGAAGGAAGCATATACACATGCCCAAATATCAAGAAATAATGAGTTGAAGGATACCTTAATTCTTACAACGGGGGATATTGGAAGGTATACTTGGCAGCATTTGTATTCTTCCTTATTTATTTTGGCCATTCTCCTTTTTTATTTGCTTGGTGTTAAAAATGGTGATATGAGATTTATAGTCAAAATTTGAGTCAACATACATTTATTCATAGATTTCCATTTGTTTCTTGGACATTGATTTTATATGTATATGTATTCACATGTATGTTGTTTGTAATTTTAGGGCTGCAAAAGGAGATTTGGTACCTTTTGCACTCTTGCACTTATTGCATTGTTTGTTATCCAAGTCAGCATCTGTCTCTGGAGCAGCATACACAGAAATTAGAGCTCTGGTTGCAGCTAAAAGTGTTAAACTGCAAAATTTTTTCAGCCAGTATAAGAAACCCATCTGTCAGGTAAGAGTCAGCATTTGTCTTGACTACAGGCAATAGCAGTACTTTTTGCATATTTATATGTGTTTTATTTTGCTTTTTTTTTTCTTCTTCAACTTCTATTTTAAGTTCAGGGGTATATTGCAGCATGTACAGGTTTGCTACATAGGTAAACATGTGCCATGGTGGTTTGCTGCACAGGTCATCCGATCACCTAGGTATAAGCCCAACATCCATTAGCTATTATTTCTGATACTCTCCCTTCTCCTACTCACCTGATAACACCCCAGTGTATGTTGTTCCCCCCCCATGTGTCCATGAGTTCTCATCATTCAGCTCCTACTTATAAGTGAGAACATGTGGTGTTTGGTTTTCTGTTCCTGTGTTAGTTTGCTGAGGATAATGGCTTCCAATTCCATCCATGTCCCTGCAAAGGACATGATCTTATTCCTTTTTATGGCAGTGTAGTATTCCATGGTGTATATGTGCCACATTTTTTTTATCCAGTCTATCACTCATGGGCATTGAGGTTAATTCCATGACTTTGCTTTTTTTTTTTTTTTTTTTAAAGACGGAGTTTTACTCTGTTGTCCAGGCTGGAGTGCAATGGTGCGATCTTGGCTCACTGCAACCTCCACCTCCCAGGTACAAGTGATTTTCCTGCCTCAGCCTCCTGAGTAGCTGGTATTATAGGTGCCTGCCACCATGCCTGGCTAGTTTTTGTATTTTTGGTAGAGATGAGGTTTCACCATGTTGGCCAGGCTGGTCTCAAACTTCTGACCTCAAGTGATCCATCCATCTCGGCCTCCCAAAGTGCTAGGATTAGAGGCATGAGCCGCTGTGCCTAGGCAACTTTGCTATTGTGAATGGTGCTGCAGTGAACATACATGTGCATATATCTTTATTATAGAATGATTTGTATTCCTTTGGGTATATACCCAGTAGCAGGATTGCTGGGTCAAATGTTATTTCTGTCTCTAGGTCTTTGAGGAATCACCACACTGTGTTCCACAATGGTTGAACTAATTTTCACTCCCACCAATAGTATAAAAGTGTTCCTTTTTTTCTGCAACCTTGCCAGCATCTGTTTTTTGACTTTTTAATAATAGCCATTCTGACTGGTGTGAGATGGTCTCTCATTGTAGTTTTGATTTGTGTTTCTCTAATGATCAGTGATGAGCTTTTTTTCTCTGTTTGTTGGCTGGCTGCCTGTGTGTCTTCTTTGTAGAAGAGTGTTTTCATGTCCTTTGTCCACTTTTTAATGGGGCTGTTTGGGTTTTTTTTTTTTTTGTAAATTTGTTTATTTGTAGACTCTGGATATTAGACCTCTGTCAGATGAATAGATTGCAAGATTTTTCTCCCATTCTGTAGGTTGTTCACTCTGATGATTGTTTCTTTTGCTGTGCAGAAGCTCTTGAGATTAAATAGATCCTCTTTGTCAATTTTTGCTTTTGTTGAAATTGCTTTTGGTGTTTTTGTGATGAAATCTTTGCCTGTGCCTATATCCTAAGTGGTAGTGCCTAGATTTTCTCTGGGGTTTTAAGTCTTTAATCTATCTTGAGTTAATTTTTGTATGTGGTGTGAGGAAGGAGTCCAGTTTCAATTTTCTGCATATGGCTAGCCAGTTATCCCAGCACCATTTATTAAATAGGGGAATGCTTTCCCCATTGCTTGTCTTTGTCAGGTTTGTCAAAGATCAGATGGTTGTAGGTGTGTCTTCTTATTTCTGAGTTCTCTAATCTGTTCTATTTGCTTGCTTTTTAAAAGTTTTATTTTCTTTTTTAAACATTTCTTAGAGACCAAGTTTCACTCTGTTGTCCAGGGCAACATACAGTGATCATGGAGTGGCATGTTCATAACTCAATGACGCCTCTAACTCCTGGGCTTAGACACCCTCCCACTTAAGCCTCCCAAGTAGCTAGGACTACAGGTGTGCACCACCACACCTGGCTAATTTTTTTTTTTTTTTAAGAGATGAGGTCTTCCTATTTTGCCCAGGCTGTTCTTGATCTCCTGGCCTCAAATGATCCTCCCACCTCTGCCTCTGAAAGTGCTGGGATTACTGTCATGAGCCATTGTGCCTGGTTTAAAAAAGAAAGCAGCACTGTGTTTGCTTTAAAAAATTATTGTTAAGGCTGGGCATGGTGGCTCACACCTGTAATCTTAGCACTTTGGTAGGCCGAGGTGGACGAATCACCTGAGGTCAGAGTTCAAGACCAGCCTGGCCAACATAGTGAAACCCCCTCTCTACTAAAAACACAAAAATTAGCCAGGCATGGTGGTGGGCACCTTTAATCCCAGCTACTTGGGAGGCTGAGGCAGGAGAATCACTTGAACCCAGGAGGTGCAGGTTGCAGTGAGCTGAAATCATACCACTGTGCTCCAGCCTGGGTAAGAGAAAGAGACTCCGTCTCAAATTAAAAAAAAATTATTGGCCGGGTGTGGTGGCTCACGCCTGTAATCCAAGCACTTTGGAGGCCAAGGCGGGCGGATCACCTGAGGTTGGGAGTTCAAGACCAGTCTGACCAACATGGTGAAACCCTGTCTTTAAAAAAATATATATTGTTAAAAAGGATGTATTTAGTTTATTTAATAGAACTGAAATCTTGCTATTTTATTTTAGGATATTGGTCTGAAGATACAGGTTATAAAAGGGGGAGGAAGAAAATCATCTTGTAATGATGTATATGGCTTTTTTAGTGATAGTAAACTCTTTTATGCCTTGGTATTATGTTATATGATACTTTCTTTTAAATATATTCAATTAATGGCTGAAAAGTTAGGTTATGCTAAAATACTGAATTTATTTGTGGTGTAATCCTTAGCATGATATTCAAATTTTTTAACTAAGCCTGATTATGTCATCTGTAAAAGGCAGATTATGACATAATCTACCTCATTAAGGTTGTTATAAAAATTGAGTGAGGCTGGTCCGAAGGTAGTGAGTTATCTCAATTGATTGTTCACAGTCAGTTACAGATCGAACTCCTTGTTCTATTCTTTCCCCCCTTCTCACTACTGCACTTGACTAGTCTTTAAATAAAAAAAAAAAAATTGAATGAACCAATTCAGGTAATATAGAATACTATTTGATACTGCCCTCTATGGTAGCTTAAAAAGTATTAGTTAAAATTTTTTCTTTGTATGAAAACTAACAATAAAATGGTTTTTGCTCTAGTTTTTGGTAGAATCCCTTCACTCTAGTCAAATGACAGCACTTCCAAGTACTCCATGCCAGAATGCTGACATGCGAAAACAAGATGTGGCTCACCAGAGAGAAATGGCTTTAAATACCTTGTCTGAAATTGCCAACGTTTTTGACTTTCCTGATCTTAATCGTTTTCTTACTGTAAGTTGCAGCATAGAGTTCACTTGAAATTTCCAATTCAGTATTTTGTTCATTCCATTCTAGATTTTGACTTTGATAGGAGATGACTGCTTACACTGTAAAACTTAAGTTTATTTGAGTCATTGTTCTTTATGGTTAGCTGTCCTGAAAAGTTAATAATAATTGAATAGTGCTAATCAATGCAGTTAACTATTTGAGCCCTTATGTCTTTGGTGCTGTGATTGGTTCTGTTGGTAATTCGAAGTCTAAGATGATTATTTCTATTCCTAAGGAGTTGGAATAATAAAGTATAAAACTGTAGTGATATAGATGGTCTACCATGACATATTTTGTAGTATGGAGTGGTTTGGGAAGCGTTTGACAAGTCATTGGGTTCAGAAAAATAATTTTCTACCACTTGTGTTCAGAAAAAAAAAAGAGAAAACAAATTGGGGCTGAGGTTTAAAAGATGATAAAATAGATTATATTTTTACCTTTACTCAAAGACAAAGTTTACTGTTGCTTTTAATTAATAAATTATAATAGCAATTCATACAGAATTTTTCCCTGCATTATTACTATAGTTTAACAAACATAAATTTCTTATAAATTGGTCAAATACTGCAAGGAAATATGATAGTATGCGGGAAGGACCATAAAACATGCATACCTTTTCATTCAGTCATTCTACTCTGGGAATCAAAAAATAAAGATGTTTATTAAAACATTATCCAGGTAGCAAAACAAAACAAAAGCAAAACCCTGAGCAGAAACTAAATGTCTTAATTTTAGGTTGGTGGATATTATGTAACCATTAATATCATAAAGTATTACAACATTGAGGAAACTACCTTATAATATTACAACAATCTTATAATGTTAATATTAAGTTGAAAGGTAAGACACAAGTACCGTATAAGTGTCTCTGAGGGGCAGAACCTGGGTCTTGTTCACGATCACATCTCCAGTGCTTAGGATAGTAACTGACATGTAATAAGTACCTGTAGAATGAATAAATGTAAGGCCATTTCTCTTATCTTTGGATTTTGTATGTATTTTATTAAAAACATCTTAAAGGAATAGATAAAAATGAAAAGAATTGTTGCAGTATTGGGATGATGTGTGTTTTAAAAGTTTTTTTTATGTATATTACAACATCAACTCTTAAATGTAAAAAATGTCTTTAAAAATTACATTTATGGTTACTCTTACTCTTTAAATACAAGTTAGTTCAAGTAATACTTTAGATTTGTAATTTCTACCATAGAGTATATTTTAACACATACTCCTGAGAAATTATCTTTTTTACTTTTACATTTGCTTTTTTATTGTCTGTTTCTCTCCCCGTTTTACAATGTAAGATCTGTGCTATCAGGTGCCTTGCCTATTTTGTTTACTGCTATGCGCAGTTCCTGAATCATAGTAAATTGCCCCGTAAATATCATTCGAGTGAATAAATGGTCAATCTGAATTCAAATATAGGTCATACATGGACTCCAAATTTGTGTGGCATTTAAAAATATTTTTGCACAGAGCTTATGTGAATATTTTTTTCACCCAAACAAATGTACTTTTTGGTAATTGTTGCGTTCTTTTTCAGAGGACATTACAAGTTCTACTACCTGATCTTGCTGCCAAAGCAAGCCCTGCAGCTTCTGCTCTCATTCGAACTTTAGGAAAACAATTAAATGTCAATCGTAGAGAGATTTTAATAAACAACTTCAAATATATTTTTTCTCATTTGGTCTGTTCTTGTTCCAAAGATGAATTAGAACGTGCCCTTCATTATCTGAAGGTAATTAAATATTTGTATATATTTTACTTTTTTATATAAATTAGCATTATACAAAAGATGTAACATTCTTCTAGGAAAGAAGGTGAATTATTTATAGCCTATCCTAGAAAAATATAAATTTAAATGTTATTATGTTAAATAATCTTTGTCCTGAGAGCATGTTCAATAGAATTCTCCTTTTGTTGTTTTCTTTGATCATTTCACCATAATGGAATATGATAGTCATTCTTTCATAGGAGAGGTTCTCAGCCTATTTCAATACTTTTCAGTTGATTGGAGTTATAAGTTGACTGATGATAAAGACACTTAATTATACCTTCAATTAAGTAAGAGGCAACCACCTTCAAATGTAGTATAATGTCTGTATTTAGTTTAGTTATTTAGTGCTCTTAGTTACTTACAGTTTGGTCCAGTTTTTTTGCTAGTTTTTACATTTAAAATTGTAGCCTGTGCTGCTTTTTTTGGTGTCATATTAACAAAATATCTCTGAGGAACACGAAACTTCATGGGAACAGGAAAACTATTAGAAATATGCATATAACTTTACTGTTTTTTCTGATGTTAATTTACTTCATTTGTTTCATAATATATGCCAGTAGCAAATCTCTGTCTGCATGAGAGTTAGTGAATATCAAATATATATTTATCTTGAGAAAGTATGATACATCTGTATATTGCAAACATAGTATGATAGTGTTTATGGAATATTTACTACATGTCAGAAATTGAGCTAAATAATTGATATGGATCATTTCATGTAATCCTCACAGTTACCCAATGAAATAAAGGTCCTATTATTATTATTATTTGTGATGGAGTTTTACTTGTAGCCCAGGCTGGAGTGCAGTGGTGTGATCTCCGCCCACTTCAACCTCCACCTCCCGGTTTCAAGTGATTCTCCTGTCTCAACCTCCTGAGTAGCTGGGATTACAGGTGTCTGCCACCAGGCCCAGCTAATTTTTGTATTTTTGGTAGAAGTGGGATTTCACCATGTTGCCCAGGCTGGTCTCCAGCTCCTGGCCACAAGTGATTCACCTGCCTCTGCCTCCCAGAGTGCTGGGATTACAGGTGTGAACTAACATGCCTAGCCACAGGTACTATTCTTTTGCTTTTGTTTCGTAGATAAGAAAACTAAGGCAGAGAGAGGTTAGATTAGGTAACTTGTCCAAGTTAGCATAACTAATAAATGACAGCTAGAATTTAAAGCAATCTGAACAGAAAGACTGCTGTAAGCCACTATATTACATTTCCTCCCAGGGTTATGTGTCCCCAGTAATGAGCTGATGATATTATAAGACCTTGGAGAAAACTAGGACTTGCTTTTTAATATTTTATTTCTAAATAAATTTGGATCACTTCTCTTCATTACATATAATCCATGGGAGACCTACCAGGATAGAATAAGATTAGAATTTTTTCCAATGCCTTTTCTTAATTCCATTAGTAAATCCTGTTATCTGATCTAGAGCTCCAGATGTACTAATAGCATGTTAAAATCAATACACTTATTTCCATGATGTTAGTATGAAGAAAAAACTTTTTTTAATGTGTCTTTGGGTTAGAATGAAACAGAAATTGAACTGGGGAGCCTGTTGAGACAAGATTTCCAAGGATTGCATAATGAATTATTGCTGCGTATTGGAGAACACTATCAACAGGTTTTCAACGGTTTGTCAATACTTGCCTCATTTGCATCCAGTGATGATCCATATCAGGGCCCAAGAGATATCATATCACCTGAACTGATGGTAAGAAATATGTTCTATGAGGTTGGTTTTCCTTCCTTTTGCAGCTTAATTGTGTAATTGAAGAAACAATTTTTTTGGTAATTTTCTGGCTGCTAGCAATTTGTTTAAATTTTAAGTTGGCACTTTTATTTTGAAAAGGTTGATTTGAATTGCATGGTCACATACACAAGATCATGAACACAAGATCACGTTTATTTTCTTATAGCATTATCACAACTTTATTTACATATTTACATACTTAGGGCATTAACAACATATATTAGCATTGAAAAATATGGACTTTTAAGTGGTTTTAGTGGATTTTATTTTTTCACTGAATAAAAATGTTGATGTTTATTTTTCTTTACTACTTTTAAATTACATGTATATTAGAATATGTTTGTAGCTCTCTTCTCACCCTGCCCCTCCAACTACTCTTTTCTTAGCTCAATAGACTCAACTTTTTAGTTCTAACTATAGTTGACTCCATTGTTGGTTAGAAGGGAAGTTAGAAAATATGTTGTCTTTTTAAAATATTTCCCTACCATAAATTTGTATTTGAAATCACTTTACTGTTTATCTTTAAAAAAATATAAATCCTCAGAATTGAATTACTATTTTTTCTTTTCAACTGCCCTCATTCCTGTAAGAGACTTAAAGGACTATTGGGAAAATATCTTAACCCATTTATGCTGGAGGTTGCAAAATTTTTTTTGTGAAAAATCAGATCTTGGTGATGACCTTGAGCAGTAGGATATAAATAACTCCCACAAGCTTAGCGTTCCAATAATGAAACTCTGAGCATAAATTCGTTAAGAGAGATGTTTATCTCTGCTTTCTCATTTCCTATTCTAGTCTGGCTCTGTTCTCATTATTCTATGAAATTCCTTTTGTTAGGGTCACCCTCAGTCTTCTTGGCTATTAAATCTCATAGTCACTTCTCTATCCTATCTTATTCAACCTTTCAGTATCATTAAATACAATTGGCCATCCTTTCCTACATGGCATCTGTGATACCACATTGTCTTAATTTTCTTTTTTGCTTCACCTTTTGTTCATGTTTAGTCTTCTTTACTGGCTTTTTCCCTGTACATTATATACCTTATCCTCTAAATGTTAGAGTAACTCAGGACTATGTAACTGGCTCTTTTTCCTCAGTCATCATTCTCTCCTTTAATGATCTTCTTTGATCCCTTTCTTTAAAATGAGTTATATTTTGATAATTTTTTGTTGAAATTTCAGTCCAGACTGCCTCTGAGCTTTGGACTTGTGGGTTTATATAGGTTAGGTCCTGGGAGGAAACAGATGGCATACACATAAACGTTTATGTGGAAATAGTTTAACAAAGGGGCTACTTTTAGTGACATGGCAAAGTTAAGAGAATCAGCAAGGAATGTTAAGGAACCCAGGGACTACAAACAGCAGAAAACTTAATGCCCCACTTAGTTCTGGGAAAGGGGAAGAAATAGTGTTACTAGAACCTGATTGAGAGTGAGGACCACGAGGAGGATCCTCTCATTGTAGAGGAATGTAGCCACTGCCAGAACAACCTCAAAACACAGACAGAACAGAAAATATGAATACCATACTCTCTCCTCCTACCCTCTGTTCTAGTGGTGTTTCCTGCTGACTGAATTCAGTGGAAAGCCAGAGGGCAAGGGATCCTAAGTAATGCAGTCCGGTCAGTCTCCCAGGTACGAAGCAGGGCAGAAGGCGGCAGAGAATGGACCTGAGGGTGAGAGAGGATGGCAAACAGAGATATTTACCATTTCATCATCTCTACTCTCATGTCTTATAAGCATCTCAAACAATTCCGAGTATATTATGTTCATTAGAAATCTTTATTTTCCGTTTCTAACCTGTTTTTCTCCCAGTCTTACCCATCTCAGTAATGGTACCACTATCTACCCACTTGCATGAGTCAAAACCTGAGAAGCATTTGTGAACCATCCATTTCCTTTTATAATCAAACAGGCAAATTTTATTAAGTCTATCCAAAATATATCTTTTCATTTCTGCCGCCACCACCGTTACACAACCATCATCTTTCTTGGGACAACTGTGAATGCCTCCTAACGGTTCTGTCCTTTCATCCTTCCCTCTCTACAATTAATTATTTACACAGCCTTTGGAGTGCTCTTTTTACAAACTCATATCATTCCCCTGATTAAATTCCTTCTATGGTTTTCCTTTCTTCTACCTTTACATAAAAATATGAAACAGAATAATATTCTTCTTTACAGAGTGGTCACATTCTCAGTTTGCAATAATACGAACAAAATACTTAACCATATACCAAATGCTTAGTGAATGATATCTTTTTTTTTTTTTTTTGCTTTTAACATAAAATAAAATCTGTAAGGCCATACATGATCTGCCTACCTTTCTACTGCCTTTCCATTCTCACATGGTACAACTCTTTTCTTCCTTTCTCCCTATATTTCAACGTGATTTCCTTTGTGTTTCTTAAACATGCCAAGCTTTTTCCTGCTTCGAGGCCTTTGCCCTGGTTGGTCTCTTCACTTGGAATAATCTCCTGGATCTTCTCACTCTTTACATTTCAAGAGTTTCCTGAATGCCCTGTCTCAACTCCCTTGCCCTATTTCTTGTTTATCACAGGATCATGTTCATTTTCTGATAGCATTATCAAAACTTTGTTTACATGCTTATTTAGTGTCTTCCATTCATGCTAGTCTACATGTAAGCTAATGAGAGAGAACGACTTTGCTCATCTTGTACATCTGTACCCAGCACAGGATTCTAGGCATATGTAATAAGTATTTGGTGAGTACCCAGCACAGGATTCTAGGCATATGTAATAAGTATTTGGTGAGTAACAGATGGATAAAGTCAAATAATTGTTTGTCTGAATGCAAGAACTTTAATATTGAAATGTTGACATAGATTGTGTGATCTTTTTTTGCTTTTTATTTAAACAACATGGGCTGGAACCCTACAATTAGTGGATTGTGGCTTACCATGCTAAAGTTGAGCCTCAATCTAAATCAGGAGTTTGCAGAACAAAATGCAATTTCAAGTTTTAAAAACCAGATGATTTCCTGTGCTAGGCAAGATAAAGATTTATCCTGACATCTAATCTGGAGAGACTTGTAGGATACCTCACTCCTCTCTATAGTATGGTAGCACATACCCTCCTACCCTTTTCCTTGCAATGCATGGAACCTGAAGATACCTAAGTCAGACGCCTCAACATCAAGCAGTATAACTTTCTTACAGAGTTCAAAATGCTTTAGTTGCTACTCATTCCCAGCTCTTTCGTTTGCTTCTTTCTTCTTCTTGTACATAAAGATATGAAACAGAAGAATATTTTTTTTTGAAGTAGGGTTTTGCTCTGTCACCCAGGCTGGATTGCAGTGGTACAATCTCAGCTCACTGCAACCTCTGCCTCCTGCGCTTAAGCGATCTTCCCACCTCAGCCTCCTGAGTATCTGGGAACACAGGTGCGTGCCACCATGCCTGGCTAATTTTTTTGTAGAAACGGGGTTTTGCCGTGTTACCCAGGCTGGTGTCAAACTCCTGAGCTCAAGTAATCCACCTGCCTCGACCTCCCAAATTGCTGGGATTATAGGCATGAGCCACTGCACCTGGTCAATAAATGGTATCTTATTTAGCCTTTACAACAACTCTATGCAGTAGATGGTTTTAGTGTTCACATTTTACAGACTTGGAGGAATTAAGTAACTTATAGAACATAACACATTAAGAAGGGTCAAAATTAAGATTCAAACCTAGATTTGGCTGACTTAAAGCCCACACCCTCTTCTCCAGGACCTTATCTTAAGAAAGTATTAACTCAGCCGAGGGCGGTGGCTTACACCTGTAATCCCAGCACTCTGGGAGGCCGAAGCAGGAGAATTGCTTGAGCCCAGGAGTTTGAGACCAGCCTGGGCAACATAGCAAAACCCCATCTCTACAAAAAATACAAAAAATTAGCTGGGCATGGTGGTGCATGCCTGTAGTCACAGGTACTCGGGAGGCTGAGCTGGGAGGATTGCTTGAGTCTAGGAGGTTGAGGGTGCAGTGAGTTGTGATTGTGCCACTGCACTCCAGCCTAGGTGACAGATACCCTGGAGGGGGCTGGGTGAAAAGAACAGAAGAGAAAAGATAAAAGAGAGAAAGAAAGAAATAGGAAGGAAGGAACTCTGTTTAAGAAAAAAGAAAAAGGAGGAAAGAAGGGAAGGAGGAAGGAAATCTGTTTAAGAAAAAAGGAAGAAAAACTGAGAGAGAAAAGAAGGGAGGGAGGGAAGGGAAGGAGGAAGGGAGGGAGGGAAGGGAAGGAGGGAGGGAGGGAGGAAGAAAGGAAGGGAGGGAGGGAGGGAGGAAACTTCAGGAAACCCAAAGTGTCGTGGATAATGATATATAGCCTGCAGCTTTTGATGCCCATGGTCTTGTACCTCTTTTCCCCTATGTCAGATCATTATTCTGGTAGGGTACCTTTTCCTTAATCAAGTACTTCTCTACCTTAGCTCTAAATGTTACAGAATAAGGACAGTTTCTAGTCTTTCTCTATTCTTTTTTCTTTTCCTCTCCACTCTACGTCCCGACATGAATCAGATCCTGAGGATCCCACCCCAGCTCACTCCATGATTAAAAAACTCATCATTTTCTCATTGTACTGTACTGTTTAATTATATGTTTTCATGGTGACTATGAATCATTTCATTAGTTTCTTTAAATACTGCATGTGAAGATATATGCTTTTGGAGAAACTTAATTCACCAAGTATTTATTTCTGATATGCTAATCTAGTTAGGTAAAATATAAATGACATTAATTAAATAATTAAAATGTCAATTTAAGAAATTCAGTTTGTATAAAGCATACATTTTATCTGTTTTTATTTCTTAGGCTGATTATTTACAACCCAAATTGTTGGGCATTTTGGCCTTTTTTAACATGCAGTTACTAAGTTCCAGTGTTGGCATTGAAGATAAGAAAATGGTAAGTAGTGATGGTTGAGTTCCAGTGTGCTAAAATAAAATAGAATTTATGCAGAATACAGATAAATTCTGCATCTAGCTACAAACATTCACAGATGAGAAATAACCAAACATGACATTTGCTATTGCTGAACAACTTATATAAGCTTTTTGAGAGTCTAAAAATTGGAATTGTATTTAGTTTATGAGGGATAGAACACCCAACCCAAAGTAACCAAAAGGAACTTGTGGCTGTGTAACAAAAAGCATAAGGAACATAGCTTTGGGCAAAGCATAAGGAGCATAGCTTTGGGCATAACTTGATTTTGCACTCAAAAAAATTCTCAGAATCAATCTTTTGGCTCAGATTCATCCAGATTGGCTCTGTACTTAAGAGCCAGGTAATGAACTCAATAGCTTCAAACTCACGCATCACAGCATCTACCCCAGCACTGGAAGAAGAGACCAGCAATCACTGAAAGCTCAAACAACAGTTGCATAATTGATTCTCCTTGGTTTAGATTGGTCTGGTGTGGGTCATGGCCCATGGTGTTTTCCAACACCAGAAATCTTAGGTTAATATTGATGTAAAGCAACTTTATGTTTAAATGCTTGTGCCACAATGAAGTGTCATTATGACTGCTCTAAAAGTTGGCCACCATTGGAAATTTTTGGTCTGTAGATTGGAGTAGAATGTTAGATATTGGCAAAAGTTCATGTTGCTTTCCACCTCTGCAGTCAGTAAGATTACAGTAAAAACAAACAAACAAAAAACACCTACGAATGGAAGCTTTTATTTCAGTCTATGTTTCCCCCTTTTTAAATAACCTTAAGGAGCCAAGAAAGACATGTGATACTATATTAAACTTTGCAAATTTCAGCAACCAGTGCCTGTTCTTTTGGTGTCAACTAGTAAATTTAATCCCCCAAACAACTATTATTCCATCTACATGACTTCTTTCTTACTGTTACCCCAATTGCTATCCTAAGTGAGAGAATGGCCTTGAATCTAAGAAAACTAGTGTTTGTGTTGTAAACGATAAAGAGCTTGCATGTTTTGGCATATAAAGTCGACCAGAGAGTTTCTTTACCCCTTCATTATAAACTGGAGCTGCTGATAACAGGTCTGGTTCTGTGTTTTTCTTGTGTTTCATTTTCTGAATATATCATTCGTTTTTTTTTTTTTACCAAATTCAGGGCATCTTGAATTTAGTATCATTAAGACAAAAATTTCCTTAACTATTGATCACTATGAAGTATTCCATTTACTTCAAAATTTTTTATGATCCTCTCAAATTCAAATGATTTTAATTCAGTTTGTTTTATATATATATATATATTATGACAGTTTGGGATAGATATGAAAGAAATTAAGCAATATGCATTATACCCTTAATAAATTAGAAATTTTACTGTTCTAGAAGGATACTGGGACAAAATAACAAATCACTTTCAGGGGAAAACAACAAAACAAAGAACTCAACTTGTATTCTTCAAATTCATAATTCCCACCTAAGAAATTGGACAAAACTGGCCAACATTTATTTGCTGTTTTGTGTTACCTGAGAATAGATGACACCTTGGTATTAAGTGGAAAGAACTTGTCCTTAGTGCTCATCTGCTTCTGGCAGCAAGTTTATAAGCTTTATTCTGAAGCACTATTTAACTCTATAGGCCTTGAAAAGTTTGATGTCTTTGATGAAGTTAATGGGACCCAAACATGTCAGTTCTGTGAGGGTGAAGATGATGACCACACTGAGAACTGGCCTTCGATTCAAGGATGATTTTCCTGAATTGTGTTGCAGGTAAATGACTGCCTGAGTTTTTTAATTTTTTTTTTTTTTTTTTTTTGCATTTTCAGGTGGCACTAACATGAATTATTATCTCTTTTAGGGAAATTGAGTTCAAACAATAAATAATTAAGGTAGAAAGTTTATTTATTTGTATTGAAAAAAAGATTGTATTTACTTTTAAAACATTTTACTATGGAAATCTTTTAACATACTGGGAAATAGAAGAATTATTAATGAACCTACATACCTATTTCTCAACTGTAGCAGTTATCAATATTGCTAGTCTTTTTTATCCACGTCTACCTTTTTTTTATTGTTAGTTGGGGTATTTTAGAGAAGATCCTAGAATCATATCATTGTACTTGTAAATACTTTAGATCTATCTAATTGATGACGGTATTTTAAAAAATAACCTTCATTAATTATTATACTTAGCAGGATTAATAGAAATGTGTAATCTAAAACTCAATCCATATTCACATTTTCTCCAGTTGTCTCAAAGGTATTTTTCCCAAAGATGTTGTATATATCATGTTGTGTATGTCATTTCCCAGAGATGTTTGTATGTATCATTGTTTCTTGAACTAGACTCTAAATGAGGTTTACGTATGTATATTTGGTTGCCTGCCTGGCTCCTTAAGTGTTTCTTGTAAACAGCCTCATCTCTTAAATTCCCTACCCACACGTTTTACTTATTTTAGTCTGTTAAGATTTTAGGATGTGGGATTTGGCAAATAGCAAATTTAACTTTTCTATCTTTTCTTTCCTCCCTGTTTTTTTCTATGAATGGGTACCTAGATACAGATGCTTAGTTAGATTTAGGTTCAATTTATTATCATATCATACCTCATAGGTGAGGCTTTGTGCTTCTGTTGTGGTACAGTATGAGCCACATAATAATATCTGGTTGTCCACTTTTAGTAACGGTAAGATTAGTAGATTTTATCAACCTGAATCCCTTTATTATAAAATTCCTCATTAATCTTTTATCTGATTATTTTAACATTAATTAATCATCATTGCCTAAGTCCATTATTTCATTATAGTTGATAAAATAATGATTTTCTAATTTTATTATTCCTTCTGTATTTACTAGGTGGGATTCTTATTAAAACAAAATTCCTCATAAAATTTGGCTAGCTGGGCATGATTGTTCATATCTGTAGTCCCAGCCGCTTAGGAAGCTGAGGCGGAAGAATCACTTGAGCCCGGGAGTTTGAGTCTAGCCTGGGCAACGTAGCAGGACCTTGTCTTTAAAAACAAAACAACCATAGTTCATATAGGAAGAGCAGTTCATAAATGCTTACTATTTCCTTTTAGTAATCAGAGTATAGGTTTGTGTTATAGCAACCTACAGTGAAGTTTTTCTTCTTTATAGTATCATTTTGATTACAAAGATTTTTATAAATTTGATGAATTTTTATCCATTAACATCACTACTCTTTTTTTTGCTGCAATTTTCCCATCTTAAGCAAGTAGAAATCCTTTCAAGTTGGCATCTATGACTTTTGCTATGACCTCCATTAATCTCTTATAGATTCTCTGCTTTTTGGCATGACAAGATGACCTGGGCTCATCTTGAACATTTCCTGCCCCTGAGTCAGAATCAGCGTTTTCTTCAAGGAGCCCTGGCTGTGGTTCCTTTGAGTGCAGATTAATTCCCAGTATAGTCACTCATCGGATGTACTGTCATTACTTCTAAGTCTTAAGTGAATATAGCTACTAGAAAATTTTTGTAAAGAGAAAAAGATTGTGAGTTTATGTGTATATTGCCAATACAGTAAAGATCACATAGTTTTGACTTAACTCTTTGGTTTTACATTGTATATCTTAACAGTTATTCTTTCTTTGTTCCCAATGACTTATATTACACATTTACTTAATTTTTCTTTCTGTGTACATATATATGTCTTTAAAATGACAATTTCAATATTACTGCCAATAGTAAGAATGCTGAGTGCAGTTTAAGCTTCTTGGAGGCTCTTTTTGTCAATAAAGACAAAAAGAGATGTATCCTGTTAGAGATGTACAGTCAGAATATGTTTTAAAATCATATGAAGTAATTGTTTTCTGTGTGCACCTGCTGCCAACTTAATATTTGTTTAGGTTCATTTGTTTCAGTTTGTTTAAAAATTTTAAGGGTTGCTTTTTCCCTGTGTTTTATTTAATTTAAAAATTATATAAAACATTTGCATAGTCCCTAATTCAAATCTGTGCAATAAATTATACTCAGAAATCTAGATTCCAGTTCTGACCTCTACAGATATCTTTTTTATTAATTTTTGTGTATCTACTCTTTGTAAAAGAATAAGCAAATGCACACACATACATTTTTTTTCTGTTAATTCTGCCCCAAACACTGTTTTTCACCTTGCTTTTTTGACTTCATATTATTTGGACATCACTTTATTTGAATATATAGCACTGATCTTATTCCGTCTTTAAAGCTGCCTTTTAATCTATTGTTTGTATATATCACATGTCTTTAACTAATAACTAATTGATAGAGCTTTACAAATAATAAAACTAATGGGACTTAATTTCTATTTGTTTTTTCACATAGAGCTTGGGACTGTTTTGTTCGTTGCCTGGATCATGCTTGTCTGGGCTCCCTTCTCAGTCATGTAATAGTAGCTTTGTTACCTCTTATACACATCCAGCCTAAAGAAACTGCAGCTATCTTTCACTACCTCATAATTGAAAACAGGTATTGTAACGGACATTAACAGTAAAATAACTTTTTAAACTGTATTTTTATGTCTCAAGGTATTAGAATTACTGATGGTAATGTGAAACTGTCACTTTTTTAAGTTTCCGGGTTCATCAATAAACAAAAGTAGTTGGCATGTAATTACATATTGAAATGATGCTATTGCAGTTGTGGCATTGCTTCTGTAATAATTATTTCTAAAACTCACTAATTAATAGGTGAGCAGTAAAAAAATCATTTTTCATTAATTCTATAAATGTGAAACCTAATTTACCTTTCTTCTCACAGTCAAAAGGCAGACAGTTGAATAGCATGAGAAAGGTTAGGAGAGATACCTACTTTCTGCAGCTTACCTTAGTTGAAACCCTTATTACTTCATTGCATTAAGCTTTGAACCAGCCTCTCTCTCTCTTCCTTTAAGCTTTATCACTTTTATTGCTATTGTTACTAGAACTGTGTTTTTAAAATATCTCTTTATTGGTATCATTCCAGCATACAAAGGCATTCTGAGATTCTCCATTTCCTAATTGATAAATTCTAAATTGCTTAGCTTGATATTGAAGGCTTTCTAAAAATCTGGCCACCCATTATTTCTTACTTTCTTTCCCCGTAATTTTTCAAAACAGACATTAGATTATAGCCAATGTGGACTGCTATTGACAGAACATACATTATTCTTTCCCATTTGTATTTTTGATTCAGGCTGCTCTTTAGACTGGGATGTCTTTCTATGTATTTTTAATTTTTTTCTATGATTTTACTTACTGTTATATATGATCATTCCTTTGCTTGTGAAGAGTTGGGATTGAAGTACTACCTATTTACCTACTCACTCATATGCTATTGCTGGTCCCTTTTGTCAGTTGCAGTGACCATCTAATGAGGGAGAAATCATTAGATTTCCTTCTCAAAAGAAGGAAAAGTTAATGTGCTTTTATTTAATTAAAATACTTTTATTTTTGATATTTTTATATTCTGTACATGATGAAACAACAAAATCACTAATTTAGATTTTGGAACAACTTTTCAAGTACCCTTTAAACTGTTTTGTAAATAGTCATATCTTTGCTGTTTATTACGGAAGTATCATTTCTCCACCTTTTTCATAATCATAAGAAAAATCCCAACCAGGCACGATGGCTCATGCCAACAATACCAACACTATGGGAGGACAAGGCAAGAGGATTGCTTGAGGCCAGGAGCCTGGGCAACATAGTGAGAACCCCATCTCTACAAGAAATACAGAAACATTAAAAAAAATTAAAAAAAGAGCCTGTAATCCCAGCTGCTGCAGGCTGACACAGGAGGCTTGCTTGAGCCCAGAAGTTTGAGGCTGCAGTGAGTTATGATCATGCCACTGCAAGACAGAAGACCTTAAGCTTGCTGAATGAAGGCATTGCTTTGGCTTCGTTTATTGTTGCATCCCCCAGTGACTAGCAGACATGCTTAGCATGTAGTAGCACATAGTAGTTATTTAATACATATTTATTGTATGAGTTAACAAACACTAGGATTTAGAAACATTTACATTTGGACCCAGAAAGGTGAGAGTATTTATTATGTTGGAAGGAAATTAAGAATTGTAGCCCTAATAAGGATTATTTATATATTTTTTTCTAAAATTCTTCATGATAATTTGTGTATTGGGGTAGTCTTTGGCTGTCTGTTGCTACATTCCAAATCACTCCAAAACCCAGTATCTTAAAACAATGAGCTTTTTTATTTGCTCATAATTTTGCAATCTGGGCTGTGCTTAGCTGGTTGGTTCTGTTGGTCTTACAAGTGGTCACTGGTGTGGCCACATTCAGCTGGCAGGTAGACTGGGCTGGGCCTCTCTGTCATTCTGTTTAGTCTCAGAGCCTCTGTCTCTGTACTGTGGTCTATCCATATTGGTGGCCACACTTCTTACATAGTGACTCAGGGCTCTCCAGAACACACAAATGGAAACTTGTAGGCATTTTTAACACCTAGGTCTCAAACTGGTACAGCATATCTTCTGCCATAGTCTGTTTGCTAAAGCAAGTCAACACTCAGCCTAGCTCGAAGAAGAAGGGACTGTATATATGGGTTTGTATGCTGAGAAACATGGTTGTAGCACTATTATAGAGTGCTTTTCATAGCTTTGGTCATTTTCCACTATTAATTTACCTGAGCATCTTAGACATAGTTAGAAAATACTTTGCAACTCAGTAATCAACTAGCACTTTTAATTATGAATTAAATTGGCCTTAGTTTCAACTTTTGCTTTACATTTTTTTAGTATTCCTATTCTTGGCAAATAATTCTTTTTGTTCCAACCATTAGGGATGCTGTGCAAGATTTTCTTCATGAAATATATTTTTTACCTGATCATCCAGAATTAAAAAAGATAAAAGCAGTTCTCCAGGAATACAGAAAGGTATTTAATTTTTAATTTATGTTTTAGGAGATCATTAATACAGAATTACTCCAAAGTTCCAGTCCACTGAATAAAGATCCTTTAGGATCATATCTAGGGATAATATAGTCCTATTATGATGGCTAATTCCTGGTGAGTAGATAATGCTACCATGAATCCATGACTTTTGGAGGGACGTTTTAGCATTTAGATTAAAGATGTCATAGCATTAGATAGAACAGAGAAAGAACAGAGAATGAAAAATACCGTTTTTATGCCTTTACTACCCAGACTGAAGTGTCCTTACTTATTGTCCCAAAAAGAAGAGCTACCCATAGCTGCATGCCCTAAGAGAAGAAAGGAAAGCTGTGGGAAGATTCTAGTTCTGTTGTGCTACAAACCATGATACAGAAATTTCAGATCTGAATGATTCCTCAGGTTTGGAAGGGGAATAATCTATAATTCTAGCAACTTAAGTCTAGTGAGCTCCCTAAAATTATAAAGATGTTCAAGGTGATTTCGTAGCACTTCTGGGTGGAAAATGGAATACCTGACCTTGGGTGTCACCGTGCGTAGTGAAAGGAAGTGAATTACCTATATAATCCCATGGATATGGTTCAAAGCTGTTATGTAGCCCTGTGTAAATTAAGGGAGACTAGGTTTACACTTTCTGTCAAGAAGCATTTATTTTAGATAAGTAAATTCTCATTTGTTTGGGATAAAATTTTTCTCCAGGTATGAAAATTTTACAATGAAATCCCTTTCCCTAAGAATTACTAAAAATGACACATGGTATACAAAGGAAGGAATGGAAATTTTAATTACTTTTAAAAGTTGATTTGGGGTGTAATTTAATGGTAACTATATAGGGAATTCAGGCCTTTGGAAATGGTTGTTAAAATAATGAATTAATAAGGTATGTCTCTCTGTGCTTTGTGTTTAGGAGACCTCTGAGAGCACTGATCTTCAAACAACGCTTCAGCTCTCTATGAAGGCCATTCAACATGAAAATGTCGATGTTCGTATTCATGCTCTTACAAGCTTGAAAGAAACCTTGTATAAAAATCAGGTATGCTAAGATGCTATAATTAAAAATGTATAGTGAAGAAAGGTTGAAGGTTTAAAGAAAATACGACAGAATGACATTTTTGTTTGAGATTTAGTGAAAGAAGAAATTCTTGTTTTACCTGAGTTATCAGATCTGACTGGGAATTAGGAATCCATGCGATGCCCTTTGAGCTTGAATCCCAGGGATTTGCAGTTTTTTGTTGCTTTTCAAGGATCAGGATTTGATGGTTATATTTTAGGTTACTGTATCTTCCTAAGTAAAGATGTATATATTTGTATAGCAGCAGTTTATGTAAGTCTTCTCACATATTTCCTATGGATATATGTTATATGAAATATCAACAATTTTACCATTGTACATTTTGACTAAATTAACTGTTAGTTTTAATGAAGCTAAATCTTTAAGTTTACTTTTTCAAGGGGCTAGTGAACTTTATTCTTTTCTTTGGCAACATAATGTGGATTATCCCTAAATTTGATGATAGTGAGAACTGGTATTTAAAATACCAGATCACTGTATATGAAAAATTGGAAAAAATTTAACTGAATTACTCATTTTTGCATATCTAGAACCTATCTGGTAAGATGTGAGAGCCTAAGACCCTCATGAATTTTGGATTACCATTCTGTAATGGAAGGGTTATATTTCCTTCCATTGATAGAAGCAAACACTTACTTACGACAAAAGATATACATGATAGTAATGAGCACGTTTCTGGGGCAGTGAGTTTGTATAACCAGTGTGGCTAGCAGCCAGTGTGGAGATGATCCCAACAGAGAGGAGGAGCCTTGAATCTCCTCTAGGTTAAGTGTTATGCCTTCCTGACTATAGATGTGCGTTATTAATGTTACAGTCTCTATTCCTGCTCTAAACTACAATGAAGCTACCCAGTGCTTGCCCCTAGCCCCATACCTTTACTTGGTTTTCAGGTAACTCAAAGGACTTTTAACCATCTAATTTAATACAGAGATTTATGAATCACAAAGGTTTCTCCTCTTTGCATGGAGGTTTTCTACTTTGGGTTATTTCCAAGCAGATGGCATGGTCATGGTCTAACATAAGGAAACTTGACCTTGATCATCACTTCCTAGATGTAAATAACTAAATCTGACAATTTGAGGAGATTTCTTACAGTCTTAGGGAAAAGCCACAGCTGCCCCACTTTGCCTCCTGGATCACAAAAGATAAATCATATCTGGCAACTCCTTTATAAGGATTCCTTCAATGTACAGCCCCGATGCTAATAGATTACCTAGACAGAATAAGAAGGGAAGTATACTTGCAGGAGTCTTGAGTAGTCTGATTAAGATATAATAGCCACATATTATTATGGGATTTTTTTTTAAGTAAGGATTAATGTAGTTTATCATCTATATCTGGATAAATTTATGGTAGGCTGGTAAGAAAAAACTAAAGGCAAGGAAGATTGGAAGATCCATGGAGAGGTAAGAAAAGAATAAAGATCCAGAAACACGTGTCTTCCCAACCATACTCCAGCAGACACTGGCCCAAAACACCTGGGAATAAAGAGAGAAAGAAATGGGTTCTTTCTCAATTGTGGCGAGAAGATAACAGTAAAGTTGAAGACACTTGAGTTAAGACTTGGAATAGTACTGTCCAAAGGACCTTTCTGTGAGGATGAAAATAATTCTGTATCTGTACTCTTCAGCAGTAGCCACTAGCCACATGTGGCTCTCTTGAACACTTGAAATATATGCTTAAACATTATATTCTGAGGAGCAGAATTTTTAATTATATTTAATTTTGCTTAATTTAAATTTATTTATTTATTTATTTTTAGAGGCAGGGTTTCTCTAGTACAGGGGTGTGATGATAGCTCCCTGCAGCCTCAAAATCCTGGGGTCAAGCAATTCTCCCACTTCAGCCTCCTGAGTGGCTAAGATTACAGCTGTGTGCCACCATACTCACCTAATTTTTTTAAATTTATTTTTATTTTTTAGAGATGGGGTCTTGCTATGTTGCCCAGGCTTGTCTTGATCTGGCCTCAAGCAGTCCTCTTGCCTGGGCCTCCCAGAGTACTGTGATTACAGGCATGAGTTACTATACCTGGCCTAATTTAAATTTAAATAGCCACATGTGGGTAGTAGCTATTGGATTGGACAGTGCAGCTCTACAAGTTGGTTGCACCTACAGGAATACCACCAGAGCATGAAACTGGCATAAGATAAGAGGATTAGAGGCCAGAGTCTTTGTAGTCAAAACTCTTAGAGTCCATGAGACAACAAATGCCAAAGATCCTGTTTTAGAATTTATTTATTTATTTATTTTTAATTATTATACTTTAAGTTCTGGGATACATGTGCAGAATGTGCAGGTTTGTTACATAAGTATACATGTGCCATGGTGGTTTGCTGCTTCCGTCACCCTGTCATCTACATTAGGTATTTATCCTAATGCTGTCTCTCCCCTAGCCTGTCACCCCCTGCTGTCCCTCCCCTAGTCCTCCCCCCCTCTGACAGGCCCCGGTTTGTGATGTTCCCCTCCCTGTGTCCATGTGTTCTCATTGTTCAACACCTACTTATGAGTGAGAACATGTGGTGTTTGGTTTTCTGTTCTTGTGTCAGTTTGCTGAGAATGATGGTTTCCAGCTTCATCCATGTCCCTGCAAAGGACGTGAACTCATCCTTTTTTATGGCTGCATAGTATTCCGTAGTGTATATGTGCCACATTTTCTTTATTCAGTCTATTACTGATGGGCATTTGGGTTGGTTCCCAGTCTTTGCTGTTGCGAACAGTGCTGCAGTGAACATAGTATGTGTGTCTTCATAATAGAATGGTTTATAATCCTTTGGGTATATACCCAGTAATGGGTTTGCTAGGTCAAATGGTATTTCTAATTCTAGATTCTTAAGGATTTGCCACATTGTCTTCCACAATGGTTAAAGTAATTTACACTCCTACCAACAGTGTAAAAGCATTCCTATTTTGCTACATCTTCTCCAACATCTGTTGTCTGCTGATTTTTAATGATTGCCATTCTAACTGGCATGAGATGGTATCTCAATGTGGTTTTGATTTGCATTTCTCTAATGACCAGTGATGATGAGTTTTTTTTCATATGTTTGTTGGCTGCATAAATGTCTTCTTTTGAGAAGTGTCTGTTCATATCCTTTGCCCATTTTTTGATGGGGTTGTTTTTTCTTGTAAATTTGTTTAAGTTCTTTGTAGATTCTGGATATTATCCCTTTATCAGATGGGTGGATTGCAAAATTCTTTTGCCATTTGGTTGCCAATTCACTCTAATGGTATTTTCCTTTGCTGTGCAGAAGCTCTTTAGTTTAATTTGGTCCCATTTGTCAATTTTGGCTTTTGTTGCCATTGCTTTTGGTGTTTGAGTCATGAAGTCCTTGCCCATGCCTTTATCCTGAATGGTATTGCCTAAGTTTTCTTCTAGGGTTTTTATGGTGTTAGGTCTTATGTTTAAATCTTTAATCCGTCTGGAGTTAATTTTTGTATAAGGTATAAGGAAGGGATCCAGTTTCAGCTTTCTGCGTATGGCTAGCCAGTTTTCCCAATGCCATTTATTAAATAGGGAATTCTTTCCCCATTGCTTTTTTCTTTCAGGTTTGTCAAAGAGCAGATGGTTGTAGATGTGTGGTGTTACTTCTGAGGCCTCTGTTCTGTTCCATTGGTATATATCTCTGTTTTGGTACCAGTACCATGCTGTTTTGATTACTATAGCCTTGTAGTATAGTTTGAAGTCAGGTAGCATGATGCCTCCAGCTTTGTTTTTTTTTTTTTGCTTGAGATTGTCTTGGCTGTGCGGGCTCTTTTTGGTTCCATGTGAAATTTAAGGTGTTTTTTTCCAATTTGTGTGAAGAAAGTCAGTGGTAGCTTCATAGGGATAGCATTGAATCTAAATTACTTAAGGCATTATGGCCATTTTCACGATATTGATTCTTGTTAACTATGAGCATGGAATGTTTTTCCATCTTTTGTGTCCTCTCTTATTTCCTTGAGCAGTGGCTTGTAGTTCTCCTTGAAGAGGTCCTTCACATCCCTTGTTAGTTGTATTCGTAGATATTTTATTCTCTTTGTAGCAATTGTGAATGGGAATTCACTTATGATTTGGCTGTTTGTCTGTTATTGGTGTATAGGAATGCTTGCGATTTTTGCACGTCGATTTTATATCCTGAGACTTTGCTGAAGTTGTTTATCAGCTTAAGGAGATTTTGGGCTGAGACGATGGAATCTTCTAAATATACAATTATGTCGTCTGCAAATAGAGACAGTTTGACTTCCTCTTTTCCTATTTGAATACCTTTATTTCTTTTTCTTGCCTGATTGCCCTGGCCAGAACTTCCAATACTATATTGAATAGGAGTGGTGAGAGAGGTCATCCTTGCATTGTGCCGGTTTTCAAAGGAATCCTTCCAGTTCTTTCCTATTCAGTATGATATTGGCTGTGGGTTTGTCATGAATAGTTCTTATTATTTGAGATACGTTCCATCAATACCTAGTTTATTGAGAGTTTTTAGCATGGAGGGCTGGTGAATTTTGTCGAAGGCCTTCTCTGCATCTATTGAGATAATAATGTGATTTTTGTCTTTGGTTCTATATAGGTGATGGGTTATGTTTATTGATTTGCGTATGTTGAACCAGCCTTACATCTCAGGGATGAAGCCAACTTGATGGTGATGGATAAGCTTTTTGATGTGTGCTGTTGCAATCTGTTTGCTGCCAATATTTTATTGAGGATTTTCACATCGATGTTCATCATGGATATTGGCCTGAAATTTTCTTTTTTAGTTGTGGCTCTGCCAGGTTTTAGTATCAGGATGATGTTGGTCTCATAAAATGAGTTAGGGAGGATCTCCCTCTTTTTATATTGTTTGAAATAGTTTCAGAAGGAATGGTATCAGCTCCTCATTGTACCTCTGGTAGAATTCGGCTATGAATCTGACTGTTCCTGGACTCTTTTTGGTTGGTAGGCTATTAATTGCTGCCTCAATTTCAGACCTGTTATTGGTCTGTTCAGGGATTCGACTTTCTTCCTGGTTTAGTCTTGGGACAGTGTAAGTGTCTAGGAATTTGTCCATTTCTTCTAGATTTTCTGGTTTATTTGCATAGATGTGTTTACAGTATTCTCTGATGGGAGTTTGTATTTCTGTGGCTTCTGTGATGATATCCCCTTTATCATTTTTTATTGCATCTATTTAATTCTTCTCTCTTTTCTTCTTTATTAGTCTGGCTAGCAGTCTGTCTATTTTGTTGATCTTTTGAAAAACTAGCTCCTGGAGTCATTGATTTTTTGAAGAGTTTTTTTGTGTGTGTGTCTTTTTCTCCTTCAGTATTCTGCTCTTATCTTAGTTACTTCTTGTCTTCTGCTAGCTTTTGAATTTGTTTGATCTTGCTCTACTAGTTCTTTTAATCATGATGTTAGGGTGTCGATTTTAGATCTCTCCTCGTTTCTCTAGTGGGCATTTAATGCTATACATTTCCCTCTACACACTGCTTTAAATGTGTCCCCCGAGAGTCTGGTATGTTGTGTCTTCATTCTCATTGGTTTCAAAGAACATCTTTATTTCTGCCTTCATGTCATTATTTATCCAGTAGTCATTCAGGAGCAGGTTGTTCAGTTTCCATGTAGTTGTGTGGTTTTGAGTGAGTGTCTTAATCCTGAGTTCTAATTTGTTTGCATTGTGGTCTGAAAGACTGTTAAGATTTCCATTCTCTTGCATTTGCTGAGGAGTGTTTTACTTCTAATTATGTGGTCAATTTTAGGATAAGTGTGATATGGTGCTGAGAAGAATGTATATTCTGTGGATTTGGCATGGAGGGTTCTGTAGATGTCTATTAGGTCCACTTGGTCCAGATCTGAGTTCAAATCCTGGATATTCTTGTTAATTTTCTGTCTCATTCATCTAATATTGACAGTGGAGTGTTAAAGTCTCCCACTATTATTGTGTGGGAGTCTAAGTCTCTTTGTAGGTCTTCAACAACTTGCTTTATAGGCCAGGCATGGTGGCTCATGCCTGTAATCCCAGCACTTTGGGAGGCCAAGGCAGGTGGATCATGAAGTCAAGAGATTGAGACCATCCTGGCCAACATGGTGAAACCTCGTCTTTACTAAAAAAATACAAAAATTAGCTGGGCATGGTGGCACACATCTGTAGTCCCAGCTACTCGGGAGGCTGAGGCAGGAGAATTCCTTGAACCTGGGAGGCAGAGGTTGCAGTGAGCCGAGATCGTGCCACTGCACTCCAGCCTGGCGACAAAGCAAGACTGTCTCAGAAAAAAAAAAGAAAGAATTTGCTTTATGTATCTGGGTGCTCCTGTCTTGGGTGCATGCATGTTTAGTATAGTTAGCATTTCGTGTTGCATTGATCCCTTTACCATTATGTAATGCCCTTTGTCTCTTGACCTTTGTTGGTTTAAAGTCTGTTTTATCAGAGACTAGGATTGTGAACCCTGCTTTATTCTGCTCTCCATTTGCTTGGTAAATCTTCTTCCATCCCTTTATTTTGAGCCTATGTGTGTCTTTGCATGTCAGTTGGGTCTCCTGAATACAGCACACAAATGGATCTTGACTCTTTATCCAGTTTGCCAGTCTGTGTCTTTTAATTGGGGCATTTAGCCCATTTACATTTAAGGTTAATATATTATGTGTGAATTTGATCCTGCCATTTTGATGCTAACTGGTTGTTTAGCCCATTAGTTGATGCAGTTTCTTCAAAGTGTCGATGGTCTTTACAATTTGGTATGTTTTTGCAGTGTCTGGTACTAGTTGTTCCTTTCCATGTTTAGTGCTTTCTACAGGAGCTCTTGTAAGGCTGGCCTGGTGGTAACAAAGTCTCTTAGCAGTTGCTTGTCTGTAAAGGATTTTATTTCTTCTTCGCTTCTGAAGCTTAGTTTGGCTGGATATGAAATTCTAGGCTGAAAATTCTTTTCTTTAAGGCTGTTGAATATTGGCCCCCACTCTCTTCTGGCTTGTAGGGTTTCTGCTGAGAGATCCGCTGAGTCTGATGGGCTTCCCTTTGTGGGTAACCCAACCTTTCTCTCTGGCTGCCCTTAGCATGTTTTCCTTCATTTCAACCCAGGTGAATCTGACAATTATGTGTCTTGAGGTTGCTCTTCTCAAGGAATATCTTTATGGTGTTCTCTGTATTTCCTGAATTTGAATGTCAGCCTGCCTTGCTAGGTTGGGGAAGTTCTCCTGGAAAATATCTTGAAGAGTGTTTTCCAACTTGGTTTCATTCTCTCTGTCCCTTTCAGGTATACTGATCAAACGTAGATTTGGTCTTTTCACATAATCCCATGTCTCTTGGAGGCTTTGTTCATTTCTTTTCACTCTTTTTTTCTCTTATCTTGCCTTCTTGCTTTATTTCACTGAGTTGATCTTCAGTCTCTGATATCCTTTCTTCTGCTTGATCGATTCGGCTATTGAAACTTGTATATGCTTCATGAAGTTCTCATGCTGTGTTTTTCAGCTCCATCAGGTTGTTTATATTCTTCTCTATGCTGGTTATTTCAGTTAGCATTTCATGCTACCTTTTTTCAAGGTTCTTAGCTTCCTTGCATTGTGTTAGAACATGTTCCTTTAGCTCAGAGAAGTTTGTTATCACCTACCTTCTGAAGCTTGCTTCTGTCAATTTGTCAAACTCATTCTCTGTCCAGTTTTGTTCTTTTGCTGGTGAGGAGTTTTAATACCCTGGGAGGAGAAAAGGCATTCTGGTTTTTGGAATTTTCATCCCTTTTGCACTGGTTTCTTCCCATCTTCATGGATTTGTCTACCTTTGGTCTTGGAAGTTGGTGACCTTTGGATGGGGTCTCTGAGTGGACATCCTTTCTATTGATGTTGAAACTATTTCTTTCTGTTTGCTAGTTTTCCTTCTAATTTTCAGGCCCCTCAGCTATAGGTTGGCTGGAGTTTGCTGGAGGTCCACTCCAGACCCTGCTTGCCTGGGAATCACCTGCAGAACTGCAAAGATTGCTGCCTTTCCTTCATGTGGTAACTTTATCCCAGAAGGGTACCCACTAGATGCCAGCCAGAGCTCTCCTGTACAAGGTATCTGTCAGCCTATGCTGGGAGGATACACAGGATACAGGGGGGATACATGGGGGTAAGGGACCATTTGAGGAGGCAGTCTGTCACTTATCAGAGCTTGAACGCTGTGCTGGAAGATCTGCTGCTCTCTTCAAGGCTGCCAGGCAGGGATGGTTAAGTCTGCTGAAGCTGTACCCACAACTGCCTTTTTTCCCCAGGTCTCTGTCCCAGGAAGGTGGGGGCTTTACTTATAAGTCCCTGACCGGCTGCTGCCTTTTTTCAGAGATGCCCTGCCCAGCAGGGAGGGAGTCTAGTGATACATTCTGCCTGCAGAGGCCTTGCTGAGCTGCATTATGCTCTGCCTAGTCACTGTGTAAACTTCCTGGTGACTTTGTTTACTCAGGTGAGGTTAAAACTGCCTACCAGAGCCTCAGCAATGGTAGATGTCCCCACCCCCCACTGAGCTAGAATGTCACAAGTCAAGCTCAGACTGCCGTGCCTGGGAAGTTTGAGGCTGCAGTGAGCCAAGATTATGCCACTGCATTCCAGTCAGGGCAACAGAGCGAGACTGTGTCTCAAAAAAAAAACAAGCAAAAACAAAAAACCCACATTACCCCATGACCAGCTTCATTTTATTCCAGTACTGCAAAGATAATTAATACTTAGCAATTCATGAATATAATTCACTATGTTAGTAGATCTAAAGAGAAAATCACACTATTTCTATAGATGCCAAATAGACTTTGACAAATTTTGTCCCCTACTTCAAATGAAAACACTCAAGAAAACAGAAATTGATGAATATTAACTTAATATATAATAAATGTGTCCATATATATGCATTTTTATATATGTGTATACATACATACATAATGGGAAGCATATACACATATACATACACACATACTTAATGGGAAACAAGAAACATTCCCACTGAAAGCAAGGTTTCCTATTATATGCACTATTTAACATTCAGTTGGTGATACTGGCTAAGGAATTTAGGCAAAAGAAAGCAATCAGAGACATAAGAATTGGAAAAGATGTAAATATTTACAGATGATATGCTAGTCAGAGACTTAAGAATTCGAAAAGATGTAAAACTGTCTTTGTTTTTTATGCTAATATACTTTGGAAATTATAGAGAATCACTGATAAAACATGTATTCAGTAAAGTAGGGGATATGAAATTAACATAAAAATTAATAATTTTCACATAAGAAGCAGTAACCAGGTAGAAATTTTTTTGGAACACCCCATATACGATAGCAACAGGAAAACAAGATAGTTGAGAATAATCAAGAAATGCATAAACCAACAAGAGGAAAATTTTAAAACACTTCTGAAAGACACAAAAGGGTAGTAGATAATAGATTTAACTAAATGGAAACCATCACTGCTTTAGTCTGTTTGCTTTGCTATAAAGGAATTATAATAAATTACCTTGAGGCTGGGTAATTTACTGAAAAGAAGAGGTGTATTTGGCTTATGGTTCTGCAACCTATACAGGATGCATGGTGCCAGCTTTTGCTTCTGGTGAGGGTTTCAGCAAGCCTGAGCCTTTACTCATAGCAGAAGCGTAAGGGGAGTTGGCATATCTCATGATGAGAGAGGGGAGCAGCAAAGTGATGGGAGGAGTGCCACACTCTTAAATAACCATTTCTCACCTGAACTAATGGAGCCCAGCTTACACTCGAACTAATAAAC
Organism: Ateles fusciceps; assembly: GCA_036589455.1. Classification (NCBI taxonomy): domain Eukaryota; kingdom Metazoa; phylum Chordata; class Mammalia; order Primates; family Atelidae; genus Ateles; species Ateles fusciceps. The sequence continues at coordinate 7,728,017 of JAZHEH010002014.1, forward strand.
TCATTTACTACCACAGGGATGGCACCAAGCCATTCATGAGGAATCCACCCACGTGACCCAAACACCTGCCACCAGGTCTCACCTCCAACACTGGGGATCACATTTCAATAAGAGATTTGGAGGGGACAGATATCTAAACTATATCAATCCTTTATTATTGGGTAGGTTGATTCGATTTTTATAACGATTTCAGTTCTCCTTAGGTTAATTAATGTAATGCAACCCCAATGAAAGTGCCATCAAAGTTTTTTTTTTAACTGTAGGAGGTTTATAATAATGTTTATATGGAAAAGTAAACATGTAAAAATAGTAAACTCCCCCTCTGAAAAAAAGATTATGAGAATATAGTAGCCCAACCAAACATTAATATACTTTGTAGCCACTACAATGATAACAAAGAGATAAGTGGTGTATGAATAACCAGACTAGTGGGAAAGAATAGAAGGTCTAGAAATAGACCCAAGTATATATGATATATATCATATTAGTATATGATAATAAATGACACTTCTTATCTGAGTTTTACTTTTAACTGATTACCAGGGTGTGTGTGTGTGTGGGTGTGTGTGTGTGTGTGTGTGTGTGTGTGTGTCTTTACAGCTGAATTAATCTGTAATGTTATTTAAGAAATCAGCTATTGAAGATTCTGGATAAGTGTCTTTTCATTTTTCTTTTGAAATGTATTACTCTAATTTGTATTACTCATTACATTTCTCACATGGAATTTGAGATGCTTCCATATGCTTTACTTTTGCTAGAAAGAAAATAATATAAATGAAGTAGTTCTAAAGTGATCACACAAGTAGGATATCTAAATCTTCACTGGCTTCAGAATAGTTTCTTCTTACTTAACATTTTATACAGCATCCTGAAGAGATAGCTGAAAAAGACTATTAGAATTAACATATTTATCACTAGGCTGCCTTCTTCCTATCTCTTTTTTCCATCCTCACAGAACCCTTTTCTATATCTTTTTTCCTTCTTTACTAGTTTTTATACACTTTTCAGACTTCTTGTTTTAACTAATAGTTCTTCCTACTTCACTATCTACTGAAATATTTGTCCACTGTCCTTTAAAAGTTACTCGTTTTTTTATCTCCTTCATTGCTTCTTGGCTATATAAATATGTTTGTTATTGTACGTATCATATGATATTTTAGTTATTTGTTTTCCTGTTAGACTGTGAACTTAAGACTTGTTTTACTGATTTTTTTTTTGTATACTGATATAATACACAGTAATGCTTGTTTAATGGATTAATGATTAAAGACTTTCAAACATTTAATGATTCGAATTTTACAGGACATATTGTGAACTATGTTATGTGAACTCATCAAAAACTAGCCGAAAAGATTGCATATACAAAAATTTAATTTTGTCAATATTTATGTTAGATATTCCTTAATATTTTTAAGCTTCCTAGTAAAGGAAAACATACTAGTTTGTAGAAACTACGTTTAAATTTTCTTTCTACTTTTATTTTAGGACAAACTGATAAAGTATGCAACAGACAGTGAAACAGTAGAACCTGTTATCTCACAGTTGGTGACAGTGCTTTTGAAAGGTTGCCAAGATGCAAACTCTCAGGCTCGGTTGCTCTGTGGGGAATGTTTAGGGGAATTGGGGGCGATAGATCCAGGTCGATTAGATTTTTCAACAACTGAAACGCAAGGAAAAGATTTTACATTTGTGGTAAGTAGTGGAAATTTGGAATGACAAAAGAGTTCTCTGTCCTATTGAGGTTTATATACTCCGTTTACGAAGAACTATTCAGATTATCCTTAGTGACAACTTGACCTAGAACCAGACGATTAGTTAAAGTTGGAGTTTATTTCTTAATACTATTGCAGAAACCTTTAGCCAAAAGCAATAAAGTTTGAGCCCCACCTAGGGTGTTGTATTCTTGTAAATAAAGCTTCCTAACATAATAATGACAATACTTAAAGCCTAATCAATTCTTTAAATATTATTTTTTAAACATGATTGCTAGTGTTTCCATGGAAAACTAGTATCCAGGATATTACAAAAGTGTGTGTATAAAAATGTTTTGTAGTCAAATGAATTTGGAAAATCCATATAGAACAAAATTAAAGGTGACTTTTTTTTTAAAGTGACTTTTAATGTATCTATGTGCATTGTGAATCTCTAAGAATTAAATTCCAATAGCATACAGTATATGGGCATATTAAAATTATTTCTTAGAGTTTCTCAAGTGACTCTTGGGCTCTACAGAATGCAATTTAGTGGATGCTATGTATATATTTTGCTTTTGTGTGTGTGTATGTGTGTGAGACAGAGTCTCGCTCTGTCACCTAGGCTGGAGTGCACTGGTGTGATCTCCGCTCACTGCAACCTCTGCCTCCTGGATTCAGATGATTCTCCTGCCTTAGCCTCCTGATTAGCTAGGATTACAGGCACGTGCCACCATGTCTGGATAATTTTTGTATTTTTAGTTGAGACAGGGTTTCACCGAATTGGCCAGTCTGGTCTCGAACTCCTGACCTCATGATCTGCCCGCCTTGGCCTCCCAAAGTGCTGGGATTATAAGCGTGAGCCACCAGGCCTGGCCTACATTTTGCTTTTTTAACGGTTAAAAAACAAATAATGCAAATTGTCAAAGCTATGGAAAAGTTGAATAATTTTTTGTACACTTTAGCCTAAAAAGCTTTACCTTTTGGCTTCTTAGCTACAGATTGTATTTTAGTCTTGATACCAAACTTAGTTTGACCTCACTGTCTTTTTCTTTGCCTAAGTTAAATTCACTTAGGCAGTTAAGTTAAATTCACCATGAAAGAAACAATACACCTTAAGAAAATTTATACCAGCTAACCTGGAATTTTCTTTTCTTTATTTTTCTAATTGAGACTGGAGTAGAAGATTTAAGCTTTGCCTATGGATTATTGATGGAGCTAACAAGAGCTTACCTTGCATATGCTGATAATAGCCGAGCTCAAGATTCAGCTGCTTATGCCATTCAGGTAAGAATGGATATAGTCATTACTGACTTTAAATTGTTTAATTCAAATAAGAAAGTTGTAAATTCTATACTTGTGAAACTCCTCCTATTTGTTTGAATTCTCACTTTTATCAAAGTTATACAAGTTCATGATAAACATTTTAGCATACAGAAGCATACCTCTTAACAGATTATTATAGGTATAAATACTTTAAAATTTTTGTATGTATATACAAATGTATACTACTGCCTTACCTTTGTGACCTAAGTGAGTTACTTAAATCGTTCTAGGCATTGAAATAAATGTCCTAAGGAAGTTCACAGCTCTAAAGCTATAAAATTCTGTTTATTTTTCTGTGTACAAGCATAACTCAGAGATGGTATGGGTTCAGTTCTAGACCACCACAATAAAGCAAGTATCTCTATAAAGCTAGTTACATGAATTATTCAGTTTCCCAGTGCATGTTAACATTATGTTTACACTATATTATATAGTCTGTTGGGTGTGCAATAGCATATCTAAAAAACAATGGACATGCTTTTATTTAAAAATCTTTTGTTTCTAAAAAATGCTAACCCTCCTCTGAGCTTTCAGCAAGTCATAATGGTTTTGCTGGTGGAGGATTCTGCTTCAATGTGCATGGCTGCTGATTAATTAGGGGGTGGTTGCTGAAGGTTGGGATGGCTGTGGCAGTTTCTTAAAAAAGTCAGGCAACATCGAAGTTTGCCACATCAGTTGCCTTTCATGAAAGGTTTCTCTGTAGCATGTGATGCTGTTTGATATCATTTTCCCCACAGTAGAACTTCTTTCAGAATTTGAATGAGTCCTCTCAAACCTTGGCACTGCTTAATCAATTAAGTTTATGTAATGTTCTAAATCCTTTGTTGTCACTTGAACAGTGTTCACAGCATCTTGAGTGGATCCACAGTAGATTCCACCTCCAGAAACCACTTTCTTTGGTTATATAAAGTGACTCCTCATCCATTCAGGTTTTATCATGAGAAGGACTGTAATTCAGTCCTATCTTCAGGCTCCACTTCTTACACTAGTTTTCTTGCTGTTTTCATCACATCTGTAGTTACTTCCTCCACTGAAGGTTTGAACCTCTCAGTTATCCAGGAAGGGTTAGAATCAACTTCTTTCAAACTCCCGTTAATGTTGATAGATATTTTGACTTCCCATGAATCATGAATGTTCTTAATGACATCTAGAATAGTGAATGCTTTTCAGAAGGTTTTCAGTTTACTGTACCCAGATCTATCAGAGGAATTATTATCTGTGGTCGCTATAACCTTATAAAATGTATTTCTTAATTAATAAAACTTGAAAGTCAAAATTACTCCTTGAGGCTGGGTGTGGTGGCTCATGCCTGTAATCCCAGCACTTTGGGAGGCCGAGGCGAGTGGATCAGGAGTTCAGTGGATCAGGCGAGTGGATCCAGGTGAGGTCAGGAGTTGAAGACCAGCCTGGCCAACACAGCAAAACCCCATCTCTATTAATAATACAAAAATTAGCCAGACATAGTGGTGGGCGCCTGTAATCCCAGCTACTTGGGAGGCTTAGGTAGGAGAATTGCTTGAACCTGGGAGGCGGAGGTTGCAGTGAGCCCAGATTGTGCCACTGCACTCTCCAGTCTGGTCGACAGAGTTAGACTCTGTCTCAAAAAAAAAAAAAATTACTCCTCGATCCATGGGCTGCAAAATGGATGTTGTGTTAGCAGGCACGAAAACAACATTAATATCCTTGTACAGATCCATCAGAGCTCCCAGGTGACAGGTACATTGTCAATCAGCAGTAATATTTGGAAAGGAATCTTTTATTATGACCAATAGGTCTCAACAGTGAGCTTAAAATATTCAGTAAACGATGCTGTAAACAGATGTGATGTCATTCAGGCTTTGTCACTGCATTTATGCATCACAGGCAGAGTAGATGTCATATAATTTTTTTGTTTCTTATTTTTTTATTTATTGTTCTAATTTTCAAATTTTATGGGTATGTAGTAAATGTGTATATTTACATTTAGCCTAATTCCTAATAGCCCTAGGATGTATGGAATTGTCAATGAGCATTGGCTTCAATTTAAAGTCACCAGTTGTATTAGCCCCTAACGAGAGTTATTTACCTGTCCTTTGAAGCTTTGAAGCCAGGCATTGACCTCTGCTCTGTAGCTGTGAAAGTCCTGGATGGTATTTTCTTCTAACAGAATAGAACAATTTTAGCTGGATCTTCTGGATAACTCGCTGTAGCTTCTCTGTCAATAGTTGCTTCTTCACCTTGCACTTTCATGTTATAGAGACAGTTTCTTTTCCTTAAATCTCATGAACCAACCTCTGTTTGCTTCAGACCTTTTGTTTTTTGTTTTTTAAGAAGTGCCTCTTGAGTCGTATCACTTAAGACTTTTTTCTGCAACTTCTCCTCTCTCAGATTTCGTAGAATTGAAGAGAACAAGGGCTTTTCTTTGGATTAGGCTTTGGCTTAAGGGAATGTTGTGGCTAGTTTCATCTTCTATCCAGACCACTAAAACTTTCTCTATATCAACAATAAGACTGTTGAAGTATTCATTGGAGTAGCACATTTAATTTCCTTCAAGAACTTTTTCTTTGCATTCATACTTGGCTGTTTGGTGCAAGACACTTAGCTTTTGGTCTGTCTAGGTTTTTGACATGCCTTCTTCACTAAGCTTAGTCATTTCTAGCTTTTGATTTAAAGTGAAAGACATGAGATTCTTCCTTTCATATGAATACTTAGAGGCCACTATAGGGTTATTAACTGGCTTAATTTCAATATTGTTGTGTCTTTGGGGGAGAAGAAGTCCTAAGGAGAGGTAGAGGGACAGAACAGCTGGTCAGTGGACTGGTCGGAACACACACCACATTTATTGAGTAGGTTTGCTGACTTATATGGGCACAGGTTGTGGATCCCCAAAGCAATTACTATAGTAACATCAAAGATCACTGATCATATATCACTATAACAGATAATAGTAATAATGAAAAAGTTCGAAATATTTTGAGAATTACCAAAATGTGACACAGAGACATGAAGTGAGCATATGTTGTTGGAAGAATGGCACTGATAGATTTACTCCATGCATAGTGGCCACAAACCTTCTATTTCCAAAAGAACAAACAGACAAAAAACAAAACAGAACAAAACAAAAAAACCAGTATCTGTGAAGCACAAATAAAGCAAAATGCAATAAAATGAGTTATGGCTGTATTTTTATAACTAAAATATGTAGAACATTGACAAATATAAAGGGTTTCTGCTTTACTTTACATCTGACTCACAAATATAAAATATATATTTGTAGGAGTTGCTTTCTATTTATGACTGTAGAGAGATGGAGACCAATGGCCCAGGTCACCAGTTGTGGAAGAGATTTCCTGAGCATGTTCGGGAAATACTAGAACCTCATCTAAATACCAGGTATGTAGGCTTATTTAATGTATTTTCTTTCTTTCTTTTTTTTTTTTTTTTTTGAGATGGAGTTTTGTTCTCTTGCCCAGGCTAGAGTGCAATGGCGTGATCTTGGCTTACCACAACCTCCACCTCCCAGGACCAAGTGATTCTCCTGTCTCAGCCTCCTGAGTAGCTGGGAGCACAGGCATGTGCCACCATGCCCAGCTAATTTTGTATTTTTAGTAGAAACGGGTTTTCTCCATGTTGGTCAAGCTGGCCTCAAACTCCCGACCTCAGGTGATCCACCCGCCTTGGCCTCCCAAAGTGCTGGGATTACAGGTGTAAGCCACTGTACCCAGCGGCTTATTTAATGTATTTTCATAAAATTGTTTTAATGATATAAAAATTAATGCTATTTTTTTACATAGATTTTAACATTAAAAGTGTTTTAGTATCTCCTTATGTGTATCTTTCACTGTGATTGATGCTTATAATCTTGTCTAGATGAGAAGTGTAGTCTGCTCATTGGGTTAAATTACTACAATTTTAAATACTCAGATAAGTTTACTGAAGTTAAAAGGATTGATTTTTTAAAAGTTCAACAGTCGGGAGTACATTGAAAGAATGTACTTTAAGCCGAATGTGAGTCGAATTCTTTGATAGGTATAATTAATACATTAATTTACGAGTTTAAAGCTAGTCAGAAAGCCTTTAGTAAGCCTAATTCAAGATTTTCATTACTCCCAATTTCTCCTCATGAATATATTTTCACCCTCTACTTTTAAAAAAGTGTATTTAATCTTTTAAAAAATTTAAATGACTTTGTTAGGACTGATGAAATGTGCAAGATGACATGCAAATTCATGAAGTATTTCATATTTTTAAAAATACATACAATTAGGCCAGGCGTGGTGGCTCATGCCTATAATCCCAGCACTTTGGGAGGCTGAGGCTGGGTGAATCACGAGGTCAGGAGTTCGAGACCAGCCTGGCCAACATGGTGAAACCCCATCTCTACTAAAAATACAAAAAATTAGCTGGGCATGGTTGTGAGCGCCTGTAATCCCAGCTACTCAGGAGGCTGAGACAGGAGAATCGCTTGAACCTGAAAGGCAGAGGTTGCAGTGAGCCAGGATCACGCCACTGCATTCCAGTCCAGGTGACAGTGTGAGACTCCATCTCAAAAAAATAAATAAGTAAAAATACATACAAGTATAAATTATTTCTATTTAGAAACTACTTTTTGGTACCCTAGGTACCATGCATATTAGATACGTGACTTTGGACAAATAACTTCTTCGAGCCTTAGAAAGTGCCTAGACTTACACTAAAATTCTTTATAAAAACCCCAAGGTATGGATATTTATTTCCTAGATAATTTTTTATACTTACAAATCTTTTAAACGTCATTTTATGTCTTATGACTATCATTATTAAAGAAGTGATTATTTAGCATTATTATTCACCTTATTAAAGAATTATTATTATGTTTGAGATAGAGTGTTGCTCTGTCATCCAGGCTGGAGTGCAGTGATACAGTATCAGCTCACTGTGGCCTCTGCCTCCTGGGTTCAAGTGATTTTCCTGCCTCAGCCTCCTGGGTAGCTGGGATTATAGTCATGCACTACCATGACTGGCTGCTTTTTGTATTTTTAGTAGAGAGGGAGTTTCATCATGTTGGCCAGGCTGGTCTCCTGATCTCAAGTGATCCACCTGACTGGGCCTCCCAAAGTGCTGGGATTACAGGCATGGGCCACCACACCCAGCCACTATTCGCATTATTAGTTAAGTAAAAGACTAAAGTTAAAATTCGGATTTTTCATTTTTGAGGACTCCATACTTTCCCCATTTTCTTAGTCTATATTTTGTAAAGCACCTATAGATGTTAAAGAATTTCTGTGATCTGCTGGAACGTTTATGGCCTTTGGAGTCACACAGGACTAGATTTGAATGTTGGCTTTGCATTTGCTAGCTCTGAAGTCTTGGGCAAGTTATTTAACATTTCCAGGTTTTAATTCGTTAATTTTGAAAACATGGATAATTTTATCCACTTTGTATGATTATTGTTAGGAATAAAGGAGATAATATTAAAAAGTATTTAGCAAAGTGCCTGATATTTAGTTGACACTCAATAATAAATGCTTATTCAATCCTAGCTTGCTGAATAAATTCTTTATTTTTGGGGGGGGAAAATTTGTGAGGGTGGCTATCATCTACTTCATAAGAAGTAGAAGCCAACATTTTTGCCTACTTGTTATTTTTTCATAGGAAGCAACTTTTAAATCGTCATTTAAAAGTGTGATCTTAACAAAGCAATGAAAATTATTTTGATCTTTAGCTTTTATACCTAAGCGGTTAGAGTAACCTCTCAAATGGTTCCTCAGTGATGGAAGTTAGGAGATTTACCTAATTGGGATCTGCTTGTTGTAATTGCAGCCACATAAAAATAAGAGGTTGGTAGAGGGCATTTTTAATGCCATTGACTCTCTTTTGTATGAAACACTAAAATACCAGGTTAACCTGTAGATCAATTTTATGGCTTGGACTGCTTGATATTTACTCCAGAGGACCTAGGGAGATACAGAATTTCTTAAAAGTATATTCATGTTTTTGCTGCCTGTAAGTTATACTCCCTAGTTTCTGTTTGTTTGTTTTAAATTTGGGCTCTTTATACGTAATCACTAAATCTGGATTAAAGGATGGCTGTACTTGGGAAATTGAAATTTAGAACCAGACAGAAAAACCACAGTTCAAAATCACCATAGAAATATCTTTAGGAGAAAACATCAGGATGTTACTGGGCAGAACCTGGCTTGTAACCCCAGTATCAATAGTTTTCTAGACAAATTTACCGTAAATTTGATAAAAATCATCTAGAAAACTATACTTGTGATGATTCAAAATAGGGATTTGAGGTTTTTTTCCTGGTTTAGTGTGGTGGTTAACTGAGAGATTATTGGATTTTTCAGCTGTCAGAAACTCAGAATACAGTGAGTTTATATACACACACACACACACACATACACACACATATGTAAAATTTGGATATAGGACTTTGAGTATAGGGCATTTATTTGTTATTTCCTAGGCTTTATTGGTGATTTGAAAGAAACCCATGCCACTGAAAAGTATCCTACACAGAGGTAGCTGTAAGATGAGAGCTATGTGAACATGTTTAAATGTTAATGCTGAGGAGCAAATAGAAAGGGTCATTTTGAAGTAACGTAAGAGAGAAGTGATAATTGATATAGTAAGGACCCCAAGGAGCATCCAGAATGGGAGAGCCATGGCCCTGACAGGGAATTAGACTGAGAAGGAATGAGATCTCTTTTTATAATAGGGAAAGATAAAATAGTAGATGAAGCACAGCTAAGTTTACGGATTTCATTGCACAGAGCAATGGTTTTGTTTTTACTCTGTGAAATAGAAGGTATAGGAGATGACCTCATTGACTGAAAGTGGCAATGGAGTTGGTGTAGGTCACTTTAGGATGGTGGTGATGGTTTGAAATAACCACTGGAAAACAGAAGAGAGCCAATAATGAAAACTTAGGATTTCTGGATAGCAATAGAGGCCCACTGACATTGAAGATTGAATACATAGTAGTACTAATCTTATAAGTGGATTGTGATTTTCCTGTATCAGTGCAGTGGCCTGAGTATCATTTCAGTAAAGGCAAATATTTAGACTGGTTCAAGGCTGGGAGGTTAGCAGATGGATACCACTGGAAAAGACAGTGTGGCAATGGAGTAGGTAGGGGATATTACCAAGAGAATGCTAGAAGTGAAAGACCGTACAGACTAAGATGGTTATGGAAAGAGGCAAAGAGATGAGGTTGTCATAGATTAGGAGAGTTCAGCAGGGTCACGGAACAGAAGATCTCAACAAGAGAGAGTGGATGTGCTGGAGTAACTCGGTGAAAAAACTGGAAATTTAGGAAACTATGACCATAGAATGAGATGTCTAAATAATTGATTTTGAAGTGAAGAAATTATTTGAATTAGCATGGGGAGCTCTGATAATTCCTGAGCCCTGATAAGTGGAGGAGAAAGTCATTAAAAAGTTCTGAGCTTGATTAACGCTCCAGCTAGACATTGAAGTCACCTAGGATGATAATAACACTGGGGAAGGAAGAAAACCCTGAACAATGTGCTTAAGTTATCAATGAGTTTGGTAATCAGTGAGTTGAGTAGTTGCCCGTAATGAGGAGTAGAAAATAGTAGTATGCCTGGGTGGCTTGAACTTCAAAGGAACAGGTTTTTCTTATTCTTGTATAAGAATAAGGATCTGAGGAAGAGGAAGAGGCAGACTCAAATCCTTCGAAGTACTTTAGGTGTGCAAGAATGATCTGCTTCACCCCTATGAAGGATATGCAAAAAAGGTAAGCAGATTTCATTAAAGGCAAGTCAGTACTGCAGTAGTCACTGAAAGGGTTGCTGTAATTTACTAAAATTCTAAACAGATGGATTTTTAAAATAAATTTTCAAAATTTTCATAATTACAGATACAAGAGTTCTCAGAAGTCAACCGACTGGTCTGGAGTAAAGAAGCCAATTTACTTAAGTAAATTGGGTAGTAATTTTGCAGAATGGTCAGCAACTTGGGCAGGTTATCTTATAACAAAGGTAAGAAACCCTGTTCAGTTTCTTAACTGAACAGAAATTCTAAAGAAAACCAGAACATCTCTCTCAATGCATAGCACACACAATAGTCATTGAAGTATTTGTGCTGATAATCACAGAAATTTTTGAAGAAAATGTTTACTAATAGTAATAATTTCTCCGTAGTTACTAATAATAGTTTCTGAGTAAAAAGTAATCGTTTTACCAAGAAAATTACTATGGTCTTAATGTGTGTGTAAAATTACATTATGTCTGTTCATTTTATATTGATAAATACTGTGTAAAAGTATGTAATGCTATATCAGAGTCTTTTACATAATAAAAAGACATTCAATAAAGAGATACACTCGAATGACATTTCTAAAAGAAGTTATATTATCTGAACTTTCTCTAAAATAAAAATAAAGATTTTTAAAATGAACTTTCATGGGAAAAGCAGAGGTATATTTCTATTTTTTTAATGAGAAATTTTTACATGCCAGACAGATGAAAGATACTCTGTGTTCCAAGAAAATGTTTACATTAGATTTAAAATTTATAATTTTTATTTTTAATTCTCCTTCCTTCCCTCCCTCCCTCTCTCCCTCCTTCCTTCCCTCCCTTCCTTCCTTCCTCCCTGTCTCCCTCCCTCCCCCAGGCTGGAGTGTAATGGCACAATCTGGGCTCATTGCAGTCTCCACCTTCCGGGTTCAAGTGATTCTCCCACCTCAGGATCACAAGTAGCTGGGATTACAGGTGTGAACCACCACACCTGGCTAATCTTTGTATTTTTAGTAGAGATAGGGTTTCACCATGTTAGCCAGGCTGGTCTTGAACTCCTGACCTCAGGTGATCTGTCCACCTCGGCCTCTCAAAGTGCTGGGATTACAGGTGCAAGCCACTGTGCCCCGCCTTTAATTAACATTTCTGTTAGTGTTTTAAAATGTCATTATGCTAATTTGTAGTTGGTTACTTCGAGGCATTTTCTTTTTTATAATGAAAATTTAATGTGTGAAATGTGAAATACTGTTAACTATTTTCAGCTTTGGAATATTATGGGGTTCTTTTGGTTTTTGGCTTTGTATTTGGAAAAAAAACTTTTTTTTTTTTGAGACGGAATCTCACTCTGTCGCCCAGGCTGGAGTGCAATGGCGCAATCTTGGCTCACTGCAACCTCTGCCTCCCGGGTTCAAGCAATTCTCCTGCCTCAGCCTCCCAAGTAACTGGGACTACAGGCACCCACCACCACACCTGGCTAACTTTTATATTTTTAGTAGAGGTGGGGGTTCACCATATTGGCTAGGCTGGTCTGAAACTCCTGACCTTGTGATCTGCCTGCCTCAGCTTCCCAAAGTGCTGGGATTACAGGCGTGAACCATCACTCCTGGCCTGAAGAAAAAAACTCTTTAAAATTTTGAGTTCAATAATGTTAGCAAATCGAAGGTTAAGTCATAACAAAATTTGACTTTAACCCCAAATAATTTAATTAAAAAATTAATTTAAATTGTTTTTAATTTAAAAAGAATACTTGTTCATGACAAGTTATCTCACATGCTACTTTTTGACACTTAATCAGTAAAGTATATTAAATTACTTACTGTCTTTACACATTTTGAGTTTACAGGTTCGGCATGAGTTTGCCAGTAAAATTTTCACCTGCTGTAGCATTATGATGAAGCACGATTTCAAAGTGACCATCTATCTTCTTCCACATATTCTGGTGTATGTCTTACTGGGTTGTAATCAAGAAGATCAGCAGGAGGTGAGATAAATCATCTTATTTGGTTTTTGAACATGTGAAACTTACTTTCTCCAATGTAATTAGTATTAGAAAGGCTACGTATTAGTAGGAAATGTAGATCTATGAATGACTATATATGTTTATTTAAATATCTTTGCCTATGTGGTGTGGTTCTTTTGTTCTACGTCACCAGGGTGGAGTGCAGTGGTGCGATCTCCACTCACTGCAACCTCTGCCTCTTGGGTGCAAGCTTCAAGTGATTCTTCTGTCTCAGCCATCCGAGTAGCTGGGACTGCAGGCATGTGCCACCACACCCAGCTAATTTTTATGTTTTTAATAGAGATGGGATTTCACCATGTTGGCCAGGATGGTCTCAATCTCTTGACTTTGTGGTCCGCCCACCTTGACCTCCCAAAGTGCTGGGATTACAGGGGTTAGCCTGTATCCTTTTAATTGATAGAAGTTCTATGTATATTCTAGCCACCAATTTGTTGCCAGTCATATTTTCAAAAATTATTCCAACTTAATCATTTTCTTTTTAACCTTTGTACCTTTTGCCATGCAGAAATTTTAAATGTAAATGTAAAATTTATACATCTTTTATAGATTATAAATCTTAAGCCTTTTATATGATGCCTTTTCTTATCTGATGCCATGAGCTTATTTGCCTATACTTTTAATTCATCTGTTTTTGTATTTAATCCTTCATTTACTCTGCAATTAATTTTGCATATAATATGAGATATTACTGTAAGATTTTTTTCACTATTAACAAAAGTTTCATTATCATTTATTGAATGATCTAGAATATTAAAAAATTTTTTAAATTTTCTTTAGTGACTCTATAGTGTATTTTCTTTTTAGACTAATCTTTGATTGATTTAATTATAGATAAGAACAGTGATGTATTATTGATCGGTTGTGTTTTATTTTTCTGTTTTTGAGATGAAGCCTTGTTGTGTTGCCCAGGCGTGGGTGTAGTGGTGCTCTTGGCTCTCTGCAACCTCCACCTCCCAGGTTCAAGTGATTCTACTGCCTCAGCCTCCTGAGTAGCTGGGATTACACACATGTTCCACCATGCCTGGCTAATTTTTTTGTATTTTTAGTATAGACAGGGTTTCACCGTGGTGACCAGGCTGGTCTTGACCTCAGGCAATCAGCCTGCCTCTGCCTCCCAAAGTGCTGGGATTACAGGCATGAGCCAGCTGATTGTGTTTTTTCTTTTGAAAATTTTTGCCTTAGAATGGTTAGTCTTAAATGTCATACAATAGTTAAATGGTATTATATAGATACTATTATTAACTATAAAATGGTTCTCATAGGTTTATGAAGAAATTATGGCGGTTCTAAAGCATGACGACCAGCAAACCATAAATACCCAAGACATTGCATCTGATCTGTGTCAACTCAGTACACAGACTGTGTTCTCCATGCTTGACCATCTCACACAGTGGGCAAGGCAGAAGTTTCAGACACTGAAAGCTGAGAAATGTCCACACAGCAAATCAAACAGAAATAAGGTAGACTCAATGGGTGAGTTACCACTTCTGTTTATTTCTTTGTTATAACTGTTCACCAATTAGCTCTTCCCTCTATCAGTTCTTTTTTTTTTTGAGACAGAGTCACGCCTGGTTGCCAGGCTGGAGTGCAGTGGTGCAATCTTGTCTTGCTGCAACCTCTGCCTCCTGGGTTCAAGCAATTCTTCTGCCTCAGCCTCCCAAGTAGCCGAGATTACAGGCGTGTGCCACCATGCCTGGCTAACTTTTGCATTTTTAGTAGAGACGGGGATTCACCATGTTGGCCAGGATGGTCTCGATCTCTTGACCTTGTGATCTGCCTGCCTCGGCCTCCCAAAGTGCTGGGATTACAGGCGTGAGCCACCTTGCCTGGCCTATCTGCTATATCTTACTGTTTTTTTCCTGTGATATTACAACTTTTACTAACAAGTATCTTGATTTAAAAATGACACCTGCTAATTTGTCTCTGTGATATAAGCATTTATGAGAAGAATTATATTCATCACATACTAATTGATATTCTTACTTTCTTTGAACCTTTTGTTTTTCCATTCTTGCAATAAGTGGATGGTTATAATATGGCCTTATATCTCATCTGTTCTCATGGACATCAAGTGTTTTTCCTGCAGGCTTTCAGGCTGTTGATTGAAAAACTGACAATCCTTAAAGAGACCTTCATTTCCGTAATTCTCAATTTGTGAGCATCTCCCTCTGTTCTGTTAAAGTAGATACATTCCTGTTGTTAAGCTTAATAGTTTACAATTTTTCTAAAATTTTCTGGACTTGCCAATAATCACCTACTTGGGGAATGTTTTTGTCCAGAATGAAGCTATTAATATATTTTTCATATTTAACAATTAAATGTTTGTTTTTAATGTTTTTTTTGAGACCAAGTCTCTCTCTCTTGCCTAGGCTAGAGTGCAGTGGTGTGGGCTTGGTTCACTGTAGCTTCTACCTTCTGGGTTCAAGTGATTCTCATGCCTCATCCTCCTGAGTAGCTGGGATTACAGGCATGCACCACCATGCCCAGCTGACTTTTTGTACTTTTAGTAGAGATGGAGTTTCACCATATTGGCCAGGCTGGTCTCCAACTCGTAGGCTCAAATAGTCCATCATCCTCGATCTCCCAAAGTGTTGGGATAACAGACGTGAGCCAGCATGACCAGCCTGTTTGTTTTTATTTCTGAATGTCAAACTGGTACTATAAAACCAAACACTCTATTATGACCATTTTCACTGACACTGTAATTAAAATTCTAGCTTTTTTTTTTTTTTTCTAAGACAGAGTCTCACTCTGTGGTCCAAAGTGGAGTGCAGTGGCATGATCTGAGCTCACTGCAACCTCAGCTCACTGCAACCTCTGCTCAAGTGATTCTTGTGCCTCAAACTTCTGAGTAGCTGGGACTACAGGTGCATGTCACCATATCCTACTATTTTTTTATATTTTAGTGGAGACAGGGTTTCACCATGTTGCCCAGGGTGGTCTCTAACTCCTGAACTCAGGTGATCCACCTGCCTCTGCCTCCCAAAGTGCTGGGAGGCATGAGCCACCATGCCCGGCCAAAATTCTAGCTTTTAAGAATAACATTTGTAATGGTTCAAAAATACAATACCTTTAACATTTGTTTAACATTTTTGTAGAGACCCTCATCTCTACAAAAAAAATGCAAAAATTAGCTGGGTGTGGTGGGGTATGCCTATAATCTCAGCTGACTCTCGAGGCTGAAGTGTGAGGATTGCTTGAGCTTGCAAGCTTGAGGCTGCAGTAAAGCAAGATCATAACCCTGCACTCTATCCTGGGCAGCAGAGTGAGACCCTGTCTCAAAAGAAAAAATTATAATTTGAAATCATCTACAAATTTTGATGTAAATAAGAACCTTATTTTAAATATAATCTCTTTAGAATATAGTACCTTAGGCCAGGTGTGGTGGCTCACACCTGTAATCTTAGCATTTTGGGAGGCCAAGGTGGGAGGATCACTTGAGCTCAGAAATTTGAAACCTGTCTGTGCAACATAAAAAGTACAAAATTTAGCCAGGTGTGGTGGCGCATGCCTGTGGCCCCAGCTACTCGGGAGGCTGAGGCAGGATCACTTTAGCCCAGGAGGCGAAGACTGCAGTGAGCTGTGATCATGCCACTGCACCACAGCCTAGGCGACAAAGTGAGACCCTGTCTCAAAATAAATTTTTTAAAAAGTAAATAAATAAAATATACTACCTTAATTGTTTAAGTTTTGAAGAAATTTGTTTTCTGTTTTCGTACTCACTGTTATGAATCATTAAAATTTAGAAGTTTTAAATAAGAATTTGTAAACTAGACTGTTCTCATTTAGAAGTTTTTAATTTTTGTCTTTTTGTACACTCCTGAAAAATTATCCTAAAGTACTTGTGGTTTTACTTTGATGGCACTTTTACTTTCAGTTTCTTTTGTAATAGGTGGTACTGTATATTTGGCAACCCCAAGAAAAAATAGGTTGATAACAAATCATACTAAACTTTTTAAAAAGAGGCTATTTCCATAGTTTTGCATTTTCCCTATAAAATAGCTAAATTTAATCATTTTTTATAGTCATCAAAAAATAATAACTAATCTTGTATCTTTTGTATCACCATTATATCTTTTCAAAGTTTAATAATAGATTTATATTTAATCCTCACCAACAACATTGTAAGGAAAGCAAGACAGGCACTAATATTTTCCTTTTATAAAGAAACAGAGGCTCAGTAAGTTAAATGACTGTCCAAAGAAAGGTAAGTAATAATGGTAGAATTTGGAGCAAGACTCTCTGAACAATCATTCTGTTGTTAGTTACATTCTAAATATGATATCCTAATACATTCAGATTAATTTGTTTAGTGAAGTAAATTGAACTTAATTACTTAAATTGACCCTTTTAAAATTTTATCTTGTAAGTCTTAATTACTCAACTTCTTTCTTCTGATCTAGTGTCTACTGTGGATTATGAAGACTATCAGAGTGTCACCCGTTTTCTAGACCTCATACCCCAGGATGCTCTGGCAGTAGCTTCCTTTCGCTCCAAAGCATACACACGAGCTGTAATGCACTTTGAATCATTTATTACAGAAAAGAAGCAAAATATTCAAGAACATCTTGGATTTTTACAGGTTTGAAGTTAATATAGTGAATTTAATAATGAAAATTCATACTGCCAGTCTTTTATATTTATGTTGTTCATTTTTTTTTAATGTGTTAGATGCTATGCTAGGCTCTAGATATTTATAAGCACTTTGGAAGCTTATAGATTAGTGGGGGAAGATAGAAACATCAATTTGGCAAAATATTTTAAATGCAGTAACACACATGTACCCTGAGAAAGGACACTTAACTCATCCATGTGGAGTAGGGTGGGAGATGGAAGTGGATGAGCCAGAGGTCAGGAATGGCTTCTTGGAGATGGTGTCTTAAAAAATGAGCAGTATAGGGAGGCAAGACATTGTAAGTAGAGGCATCTCTGTGGAGCTGGAAAAGAGCATGGCATATGCCAAACAGTAAAGTGTCAGTTTTGGAATGGCAGAGGAAAGATCACAAATAACAGAGGACTTTTTAAGTTGCCCAAACTTCTTGGAGAGTGTGAACTAGGGAAGTGTTAGGTCACAATGGCATTTTAGCTAAATGCCTGTGGCAGTTGTAGAGGAGGCTTTGGAAGGGCTATGACTCAAGGAATTACTATTGTCCTTGTGAGAGTTGTGGTCCTGAATTTGGCAGTGAATGAGTGGTGGGGATGTACTGGTTATGTCAGATATCAGGCATGAAAATTCTGGTGAAATAATAAGTTTGGGCAATGTTATGATTGTGGAACAAAAGAAAGTAAGGGCAGGTGAGGCGAATACAGTGGAATTAAATGAGAGCTCAAGATTGGTGGGCTTTTGAAATCAAAAAGCAAAGTGTGATAAAGAACTGGAAAATTAGTAACTTGCAGTCTTAAGATGAATATTAGCCCCTTCCTATCTTTGTGTTCCTCCTTGTCTAGTTTTAAGTCTGTGGTTCATGTTTAAAATTATTCCCTTAGTGTGATGCTCAACATCTTGTCTTTTCCCCACTGTGTTATACTCCCTTTGTAAAACTCCAAACATGTAAGCAGCTGGAGAAAAATTACACAGTGGGTGTTATAACTGGTTTCACTTTAACTTCATGATCTCAAACATCTTTAAAACTTCAGGACTCTAACATTACCTTCAGGTCTGCTGGGTTTCTCTAGTAAGGCTACTTTCCTGTTTTTCAAGATGACTGTCACTTACCTTTAATTTGCTTCCCTGCTTCGAGCTGATTATCTTGCTTCATCATTCATTAGGAAAAATCTGCAAATGCACAGCATCTGCACCATATTCTTTTCTTCCCTTATGTTATTTTGTTTAGTTATTTATTTTGAGATAGGGTCTCACTCTATCACCCGGGCTGGAGTACAGTGGCATGATCTCAGCTCACTGCAACCTCCACCTCCCAGGCTCAAGCGATCCTCCCACCTCAGCCTCCCAAGTAGCTGGGACCACAGGCACCACCACCATACCTGGCTAATTTTTTATATTTTTAGTAGAGACAGAATTTTCCATGTTGCCTAGGCTGGCCTCCTGACCTCAAGTGATCTGCCTGCCTTGGCGTCTCACAGTGCTGGGATTACAGGCATGAGCCACTGTGCCTGGCTTCTGTTATTTTTAAGGAAGGATTCCTCTTGTCAAAATTGAAGTTTTTTACTTGTGTTCTCAATTTCCAGGTGTAACCTCTTGATATATCTCCTTCTTTCTCTAGTGTAATTAATTTCTCTTTGTGAACCAGAGTATATAGAGCATATAGACATGCTCTAGTAAACCCTATCTTAACTTTTTATAATTCCCTTGATCTTACCTTCTCCTTTAGATACATCCCATCTCTCGGTTTCCAGAACTTCATACCAGTTTTTGAAAGAATTGTCTATTTTGCGTATGCTGTAATCGCTTGTTTCTTGTTTCTCTGTTTTCTCATTCACTCTGCCTATTTCAACAGGACTTCTGTTTTTCTTCTCTCTTGACACTATTCTTGCTAAGAAAATTGGTGGCCACATGTTATCAAATCCAGTAAATTTTTCCCAGCCCTCATTTTCTTAACCTCAGTATCATTGAACATGCCTTTCTCATTAAGACATTTGCTTTTCTCCCATGGCTTCTGGGATATTTTATTCTCCAGTTTTCTTCCAAGTTACCTCTCTTCTCCTCTGTTTTATTCGCCAGCTCTTCCTTGTTGATAAATGTAGAAACTCTAGTCTCTATGCTCAGCCTTCTTTTCTTCTTTATCAGTTTCCTAGATCATCCTATTCTTTCACGTTGTAAGAGACTTGTCTTTGTGCTAATTGATTCCTAAATTTTTATCTTTAGATTTAACATCTCCTTTGAGCCCACATTGCTGTCTTGGTTTTCTTGGAGGCATCTCAATAACAATATATTAAAATGCTTATTTATATTTAAAAAAATTGAAAAATTCAATAAAACTCTTATATGTAAAATTGTATTCAACAGAATATGTTATCATTTGGATCTAGAGAGTTTTAGGATCCTGAGGTTCTTCATAATCCTATGATCAATAACAGCTATTGATGTAAATTTGTATTTAAGAAGAATAAGAATGTTGACGGAATAGAATACCTGGAAATAAGTTTATAATTTTACTGTGACTCTGCCATGAAACAAATGTTTCCTGTTACTTTGAGGAAAAATTTCTCAAAAAATTCCTCTTTCAATATAAACAGATGGCTTTGTAGTTTTATTTCCAGTTGTGTTTTCCTGTTTTTGATTGTTTTTTAATCATTGAACAAAGAAATTGTATGCTGCTATGCATGAACCTGATGGAGTGGCTGGAGTCAGCGCAATTAGAAAGGCAGAACCATCTCTAAAAGAACAGATTCTTGAACATGAAAGCCTTGGCTTGCTGAGGGATGCCACTGCTTGTTATGACAGGGCTATTCAGCTAGAACCAGACCAGGTAAGATAATAATTGAAAGGCAACATAATGAAAATAGCCCTGAATATGAAATCTGGAAACCTTAGTTTTAATACTATTTCTATCAGTGTCACAGAGTGTCTGGAAAATATTTAACTCTCTCTGAGCTTGAATTTCCTGACAGGTAAAAATAGAGATGATTTTAAAAATCCCTTCCAATACTACATTTGTATGACTTTAGAAATCCCCCTAAATGAATGAGATTTATTACGGAGTATATCTGTATTGAAATGTACATTTAATAACTCCAAAATGTATATAATTTTAGTTTGCTATTGAAAGTGTAAGTCATGCACCAATTTGCAGAAATAAGGATTGTCCATAGCCTGAGAAACAGTTTCATGCTTTATACACCCACCCCACTCCTGCTTACCTACCTGGACATCTCTGAAATGGTCCTGTAGTTACCCACCTGGATGTCTCTGAAATGGTCCTGTAGAATCACTGAGTTATAGCTAGTAATCAGAGTAAGTTGTCTGTCTGCTGGGACACAAAAGGATTTAGAATCATTAATTTATAATCTTGCCTTATATTCTAATTTTGGGATATTGCTTTTTGTCATATTGGACATGTTTCTCAGAAGCTCAATACATAAGTTCTTTATTTTTCACAATCTTGTTTTCATTTTAAAGGATATTATATAATCCTTCTTAACTTTTTAGTTTCTAAAACCCCAAATCCATATTTAAAACATCAAGACCTTTGAGCTTTAATATTTATGTGAGAAATATGGCAATCTTTAAACAGAATATCAAAGATACTAGATACTTTTTATATTTGTTCTGAATCAAAAAGTAGTCCAAATCTGGAAAGATATAATAACGTCAATCTGAAATTTTCTAGGTTGTCTACATTATTTATGTTACTTTAAATGTGTTAGGACATTGTTGGGGGTCCTGCCATGTAAGTAAGCAAGTCAGTTGTTAAATTAAGAAAGGTGTGGCTGGGCACCATGGCTAATGCCTGTATTCCAGCACTTTCGGAGGCTGAAGCAGGAGGATCACTTGAGCCCAGAAGTTTGAGACCAGCCTGGGCAACATGGCGAGACCCCGTCTCTACAAAAAATTAAAATAATAATAATAAGGACAATAAGTGCAATCAAGTAAATAGTAATTTTTAAAGAATATCAGTTAAACTGTTTTTAGTTCCCAAGCTATTACTGAAGTGATAATTCGTATTTTAAATATTTTTAAATTTCTAGATCATTCATTATCATGGTGTGGTAAAGTCCATGTTAGGTCTTGGTCAGCTGTCTACTGTTATCACTCAGGTGAATGGAGTGCATGCTAACAGGTAATTTTTTATAAAAGAATGATTTCCTTTTGTTATTTTATCTGAATGGGGAATTTTTAATTGGTGAATTAGATGACTTAATGTTTAGTGAGTAATCAATGTTTTATGTGTTTTCATGGTATTGGAGATAAGCACCAAATTTTTTTTCCCCCTCAAGTTTTTCATAGTCAGTCTACCACTTAACAGCTTATCTTCTCTCAAAAGAGCCATCCTTGAATTAGATTTGCCCTAACACAAGAAACTTCCAGAACCCACCTGCTATTGGTGAGGCTTATATGGGACTTCCTGGACCTCAAAGGGCATCTGTGCTCTGCTTACAGTATCAATACCAGTTATTTTCTGTGCTAGAGGTGGGGGAGTGAACTTTGTGTCTGTTTTATGGACTATCACTGTAGACTGTAAAAATCAATTGCATTGATTTTTACCCTAAATGATTGATGAATGTGAAAGCAGCCTTCCTCTCCTAAAGAAAGTGGATTTATTATAGAAAATCAAATTATACAAAAAATAATATGTATGTGTGGCAAAAATTAAGGCTGAGTAGTTCTTCCAATATGGAGATTAAATGTGGAGATTGGCACTGCTCTTGAAGCTGCTTTGCTGTGAGAGCTGAAAGCTGTATTTCTTGATTTATTCACCAGACTCTCAGTGACTATTCTGGGGAGTAAAATCTGGTCAAAAGGGAATGGGATCTCAGTTAACCAAAGAATATACAGGCCACTGTTTTTAGACTACTCTGAAGTCAACTTTTTCTCTTTTTTTTTTCTTCAACTTTTATTTTAAATTCTAGGGGTACATGTGCAAGTTAGTAACAAGGGCATATTACATGATACTGAGGTTTAGGATACAATTGAACCCATCACTCAGGTATTGAGCATAGTGCCCAAAAGATAGTTTTTCAACTCTTGCCTCGCTCCTTCTTCCACCTCTTGTAGTCCCCAGTGTCTATTGTTCCCATATTTGTGTCCATGTGTACCCAATGTTTAGCTCCCATTTATAAGTGAGAACATGTGGTATTTGGTTTTCTGTTTCTGTGTTAGTTCACTTAGGATAATGGCCTCTAGCTACATCCATGTCGCTGCAAAGGACATTATTTTATTCTTTTTTTATGGCTACATAGTATTCCATTGTGTATATATGCCACATTTTCTTTATCTCATTCACCATTGATGGGCATTTAGGTTGATTTCATGTCTTTGCTATTATGAATAGTGCTGCTATGCACATGCAAGTGTATGTTTTTGGTGGAATGAATTATTTTCCTTGGGGGACATACCCGGTAATGGGATTGCTGGGTGTTCTATTTTCAGTTCTTTGAGAAATCTCCACATTGCTTTCCACAATGGCTGAATTAATTTATATTCCCACCAACAGTGTATAAGCATTCCCTTTTCTTCGCAGCCCCTTGTAGATCTGTTATTTTTTGACTTTTTAATAATAGCCATTCTGGGCCAGGTGTGGTGGCACACGCCTGTAATCCCAGCACTTTGGGAGGCCGAGGCAGGTAGATCATTTGAGGTCAGGAGTTCAAGACCAGCCTGGCCAACATGGTAAAACCCCATCTCTACTAAAAAAATACAAAAATTAGCTGGGCATGGTGGTACACATCTGTAATCCTAGCTACTTGGGAGGCTGAGGCAGGAATATTGCTTGAACCTGGAAGACAGAGGTTCCAGTGAGCCAAGATTGCAACACTGCATTCCAGCCTGGGCAACAGAGTGAGACTCTGTCTCAAAATAATAATAATAATAATAATAATAGCTATTCTGATTAGTGTGAGATGGTATCACATTGTGGCTTTGATTTGCATTTCTCAAATAATTGTGATGATGAGCATTTTTTCATATGCTTGTTGGGTGCTTGTATGGTTTCTTTTGAGAAGTGCCTTTTCATGTCCTTTCTCTACTTTTTAATGGGGTTGTTTTTTGCTTGTTGGCTTATTTAAGCTTTTTATAGATTCTGAAGCCAGCCTTTTCTAAGTACTGTTTGCATAGATTCCAAAACTGATTCATAAAGACTATCATTCTATAATGTCTGAGGACAGAGAAGTTCACTGTTGGTCAGGTGGTATCACATCAGTGGAATTTATGGAATGATAAGGGAAGTTTTGCAGAAGTAGAGAAGGAATGCTTACATGTTGTAGATATGTTTCCCCAGTTTAGTTGAGAGGCCTTATGAATAAATAGATTACAGAGATTTGGGAAAGAGTCATAGCTCAAATTGGGGTGTCAGATTTCTTTTTGACATAGACTACACATTCAGACTCCTCTTTTCTTCTCTTTGGGTCTGGGATACATAGAGCCTTCTGATCTTGGGTTGTGAAAAAGACATGTCAATATTCAATGAAGGGTGCTGTGTCATGGTGAGGCAAATGATTCTGGATGGAACAATCTCTATTTGCATTTAAAGAAATATTTTTCCAAAAATATTGACTGTGCTTATCCTATTTATCATTCTTTTTAAGGTACCCATTTATATGGATACATTCTCACAGCCTAATCCTGATTGCCATTTGTAGTTTTTGCTATAAGGCTTTGTGTGACACATCCCCTCTGTAACCTGTTATTCCACAAATAATCTGTTATCCCACATTTGGATAACAACTACTGCCTAATTCTACTGAGATTTTTTTTCTGATATTTTTATATTTTGGTGTCTGATGGTAAGCTTGTAAAGTTGTTCAAAATTGGGCTTTTGAAAATTACATTTCAGTTGTATTTCTTTAGCCTTATTCTAAACTGTTTTTGGTGGTGGTCATGTTTAAAAATTGGAACATATTCTGTCTGCTATTTTTAGAATTTTTAAAAATGAAACTTGTTAGGTCATTTATCTTTATGTGTTTTTACTGCAGAAAGAGCAAGGAAAACTTTTGAGGATATTGATTCCAGCCTCTCTGTTACTTTATTTATAATATTGATATATATGTGCTGTATGCAGTGTTATTAGATTATTAAATGAAAAATTGTGCCTAGCCTAAGATCTAACATATGGCAGGTATTCAGACAGTATGATGGTTTATTAGAAGTAATTAGTGAAAAAATATTTTTGAAGGATGGAAAGATTAAAATTTTCTGGGTAGTTCCTGGATAGAGATAATTATTTTATATCTAAGAACAAAATACAATATAGTGTAAATTCAATAAATATAATAAATAGAGTATGTAAACCATTAAAAGTCTCTGAATATCACTTTAAATAAATTATAGTTGATATGGGTTTCTTTTAATAGGTCTGAATGGACAGATGAATTAAACACATACAGAGTGGAAGCAGCTTGGAAATTGTCACAGTGGGATTTGGTGGAAAACTATTTGGCAGCAGGTAAAATTACTTCTTAAAATATAAGCAGTTTTAATATGCCATAAATATTCAGACTTAAGTAGCTTAACAACATGCATACTTAATCTCTTAGCCTGTTTTATGATTGCCTTGTTTAGTTGTTCAAAGTAGAATGAAAACAGGCTGGGCATGGTGACTCACACCTGTAATCCCAGAGTTTTGGGAGGCCACGGTGGGAGGATTACTTGAGGCCAGAAGCTCTACACCAGCCTGGGCAACATAGTGAGACTGTCTCTACAAAAATGTTTTTAAAAAACTTAGCTGGGCACGATGGCTCATGCCTGTAGTTTACCAACTCAGGAGGCTGTGGTGGGAGGATCATTGGAGCCCAGAAGTTCAAGGCGGCAGTGAGCTATAATCATGCCATAGCCCTCCAGTCTGGACCACAGAGTGAAACTCTG
This sequence comes from Ateles fusciceps, assembly GCA_036589455.1. Classification (NCBI taxonomy): domain Eukaryota; kingdom Metazoa; phylum Chordata; class Mammalia; order Primates; family Atelidae; genus Ateles; species Ateles fusciceps. The sequence continues at coordinate 7,753,262 of JAZHEH010002014.1, forward strand.
TCTCAAAAAAAAAAAAGAAAAAAAATGGAGTGAAACCATCTGTTTGATATTTCTGCTAACCATTTTATCTAATGAAATAAAGCTGACTCTTGGACCCAGCTACCATGACATTTCTTGACTCTTCATTTGTTTTTCAGATGGGAAATCTACAACATGGAGTGTCAGACTGGGACAGCTATTATTATCAGCCAAAAAAAGAGATATAACAGCTTTTTATGACACACTGAAACTAGTGAGAGCAGAACAAATTGTACCTCTTTCAGCTGCAAGCTTTGAAAGAGGCTCTTACCAACGAGGATATGAATATATTGTGAGGTATTTTGGGGTTTCCATTTTTATATTCCTGGCCTATAAATATCATCTGGCAGGATTGGAATTTTTTGATGAGTAAATAATTGATAGTGTGTTTGATATTATGCATAGCTACACCAAATAACTCTTTCATTCTTTTTACCTCACAATTACCCTACAGTTAAAAAAAATTCTAACATACATCCTTTTAAGGAAAGGCAGTGATGAGACAAAATGAAAAACATAATAAAAATACCTTATGTTAATGTTTTCTTGTAATGTCATAGTTTGCTTTCTGTATAACCTAAATATAATATAGACTTCTGTAACACCTGCACATTGGTGCTTGGTATTCGTTGTTTCCCCTTCCTTCTCATTTAGGTATGTGTTTGTTATTTCCCCCCCCCCCCAAAACATATAGGTTTCACATTACTAGAAAGAATATTACCTTTTAGAGGTGAGGAAGAAAATGTTAGAAAACATTTTAGGTCTATGAATTCTACCTAGGGAAAAATGATAAAGTAAATATTATAATTACAGTATAAGAAATTTATAACGTAGCACATTTTTTTTTAATTTAGAAGAATTCACTATATTTAGTGTCAGCCCCTTTGGTAATATCTTAATGAAAGTAGAGATTGGGCCACTAAGTTTAATTCTGTTCTGTAGCTACTCAACTATACCTTTGTGCCTTGAACACTGAGTCATAGACACTGACTATCATACAAGGGGTGAAAAGCTAGAGTGAATGTTTCACAGTTTTCATCACTCTTAGAAAGAAAACTACATTAATTTCACAATTTTTTACTGGCATCTGCTATGCCAGGTCCTCTTATTTATTTATTTAATTATTTAATTTGAGACTGAATCTCGCTCTGTTGCCCAGGCTGGAGTGCAATGGCGCAATCTCGGCTCACTGCAACCTCCACCTCCCAGGTTCAAGTGATTCATCAGCAATGTATGCAGATACCTCATATTGGTTTATAATGGATCCATGTTTTCTTTTATCTTCATTTGGGTGGTAAATTTTGGTTTTCATGCATTTGAGTTTAGTTTTATCCATCATTCTACAATTTAATTCATAGGAATTTGGGAAGCACTGCAAATCCCTAAATATTTATTTATTTTAAAATTTTTAATGTAATTAATTTTATTTGTTTATTATTTTAAGGGATGGGATCTTGCTCTGTTGCCTGAGCTGGAGTGCAGTGGCTATTCAGAGGCATAACTGTAGCTCACGGAAGCCTTGAACTCCGGAGCTCAAGTGGTCCACCGGCCTCAGTCTCCTGAGTAGCTGAGAGTACAGGCACATACTACCATGCCTGACTAAAGCACTAAATATATAAACCAGTATAAAATGGTGTTTACGTTCAGTATGAAAAGATATAAATGTAATTGTTTGTATAGCAAGGATATATTAAAGTTCTACCAAAGTAAGCTGTGTATTTTAAATTCTTTATTGCTGATTTAAAGTACATGCTTTATATATGAGATTAATAAGTCTGAATGTGATAACATTTTAACATGGGCTCTGTCTATCTTTAGATTGCACATGTTGTGTGAGTTGGAACATAGCATCAAACCACTTTTCCAGCACTCTCCAGGTGACAATTCTCAAGAAGATTCCCTAAACTGGGTAGCTCGCCTAGAAATGACCCAGAATTCCTATAGAGCCAAGGAGCCTATCCTGGCTCTCCGGAGGACTTTATTAAGCCTCAATAAAAGGTTTCTCACACGACTTTTTTTTAAATGTCACTTAACTTGAATTTGGTATTTGGATATTATTTGGGGGTCGTATATTTTTCTGTTTTCAATTATCAAGGCTACACTATCTGGCTGAAAGGATCCTAGAACTTAAGAATCACTTTTATATGCCATTTCTTTCTCTTTTTTAAAATGGGGTTACATTTTTACTGATAAAAATCAATAATAAAGTTTGTATTAGGTAAAATGGAGCACTATAAGAAAATTGAAGTCAAGGCTTTTTAAACAAATTAATCATTGATTCCTTTGAAATAGTATATGAAGAAGGTTCTGTGTTGGGAACAGGGGCTTTCAAAACATTGGAACTACTTGCACAGTATATGACCCAGATTTAAATGGTTTTAGTTAAGTTGTTGCATACACTTGCCAATGGTCTCTTTCTCCCCCATGTTTTGTTACTTCCTTTAGACCGGATTACAATGAAATGGTTGGAGAATGCTGGCTGCAGAGTGCCAGAGTAGCTAGAAAGGCTGGTCACCACCAGACAGCCTACAATGCTCTCCTTAATGCAGGGGAATCACGACTTGCTGAACTGTATGTGGAAAGGGCAAAGTGGCTCTGGTCCAAGGTAATGGCCAGGGAAGTGTCATCAGATATATATTCTGTTGGGAATTATGTACTTTCTTAAAAGTCCAACTGAGAGAACATAACTAATTCAAATTAAGAACCTTTTTTTCTATGACTTTTCTTCATTGGTTATCTACCATAGTCTGGAAATAACTGTTCTTTTTACCCTAGTCCCCAGATACCTTCCCATTTCAAGACTGAATGTGCAGTTCTTTCAGTTTTCATCTATCTTACATTTTCCTTGAGGAAAATGGCCTCTTAATATTTTACCTTATGTATGTTTAGAGGGTGTATATAGTAGGCACTCAGTGAATGTTGGTTAAATGAATATAACTCTGTCACTTAGTCGCTGGCAGATAATTAGTTCTCTGTGGACTTACCAGTGTTACCATCAAGATTCAGTTCTGATCTAGCCAGAAAGGGCCTACATCTGAACAGAAGTTCACAGCAGTCTTCAGATTAAAGCAATAGTAATAAGAAGGGTGTTTTAAAAATATTGGAGCTACTTGCAAGGTTTTTTACTCAGATTTAAATGGCTGTTGCTTACATTTCTCCTCAGGCTAGTCACCAGCCTAGAATTAGTAATAGGCATAGCACGTTTTGGAATTGACACTTAGCAACTATTATTAGTGTCATTTGTGGTTACACCAACTTTGTAGTGGCTGAGAAAGGACTGGAGAGGAAATGTTTCTTGGATGAGAGGGGAAAGTAATTTATTCACTGTGCATTAGTCAGTCCTGGTCGTTTTGAGTTAGTGCTAGTCTATGTATTATGATACCTTAAACTCAATATGTTCAAAATGGAATTCATTATCTAATACTCAATACCTGTTTCTCCTCTCATGTTTCCTATTTTTCTGAATAAGACTTTATTCCATCCTCCCATCGAAAACAGAAATCTGGACATCATCTTAAATTCCTATTGCAACTTCACTTTTCACATCCAGTTGGAGACTAAATCTTTGTTCTTCAACCTTAGAAATATCTCTTGAATCCTCTCCTTCTCATTTATTTTCACTGCCTATATTTATGACTTTATTATTTACATCCTCTAACAATATTAACCTTTTTTAGGATCTCACCATTTCCCTGTGTACATTACTGCCGTTTGTGGTCTTTCTAAAACCTACATTGAATCATGTTGCTCCTTCAAAAAGATAATCCTACAAAGTACGTTAGGATTAAGCCTGAACTTTAGGAACTACACACGTCCCTTTCTGATCAAGTCCTGGCCTACTTCCTCAGCTTCATTCCTCACCATCTCAAAAACCTTTTAAACTTCAGCTAAAATCAGACTATGTGCTTTTCTTCCAATCAAAGTTATTATTCCATCTACCTAGAATGCCCTTCACTGAATTCTCTGCCAAGAAGATTTCTACTCATTCTTGAAAACCTAATTCAGATTTTTTTCATTGATAACTTTTCCTGACTGCTGTTCTTCATTTTCCTATATTCTTCAGGTAGGTTTAGGGGACTCTCTTCTCTATCTTGTATAATGCCAATGTATATTCCTCTGTCGTAGCACTTAGCTAATATGCTGTTATTTCACAGTCTCTTTCCTCACATGACTATGAACTTTTTTATGCCAGAGATTTTAATTTGTTCATAGTTGTCTTCAGTTCCCTGAACTTTGATTATAGTCCTTTCTTGATATCCATGGGGGATTGGTCCCAGAATTCTCCACGGATAACAAAATCTGTGGATACTCAAGTCTTTTATATAAAGTGGACACACAGTATTTGCATATAACCTATGTACACAGTACTCTTGTATACTTCTGTAGGTTACTTTTAATACCTAATACAGTGCAAATGCTTTGTAAACAGTTATACTTGTATATATTATTCATATTATTTTTGTTGTAGTGTTAATTTTTTATTCATAATATTTCTTTTTTTCTTTTTTTAAATTTAAATATTTATGTTTTGAGAGAGACAGGGTCTTGCTCTGCAGCCCAGGCTGGAGTGCAGTGGCATGATCATAGCTCATTGATGCCTTGGACTCCTGGCCTCAAGCAATCCTCCCACCTCAGCCTGCACTTCGTAGAAAAGACTATAAGCATAAGTCACCATACCTTGCTTTCTCTTTTATTAAGAGACAGGATCTTGCTCTGTCACCCAGGTTGGAGTGCAGTGGTGCATCATAGCTCACTATAACCTCAAATTCCTGGGCTCAAGCGATCCTCTCCCCCTCAGCCTTCCGAGTAGCTAGGACTATAGGCATGAGCCACTGAACCTGGCTAATTTTAAAATTTTTTGTAGAGACAGGATCTTGTTATGTTGCCCAGGCTAGTATCAAACTCCTGGCCTCAAGCAGTCCCCCTGCCTTGGCATCCAAAAACACTGGAGTTACAGATGTGAGCCACTGTGCCCAGCCATTCCTAATATTTTCAATCCATTGTTGGTTGAATCCATTGATGTGGAACCTGTGGACACAGAGGGCCGACTCCAATTATAAAATTAATTAGTAAATGAATGAATGAGATGAAATGAAGCAATGCTTGAGTTTTAGAATTTTACTTTAATAAGGGACAAATAAAAGATAAACATGAACTTACAAATGGATTTGTATAAAAACATTTTTCTTTTTCTTTCTTTTTTTTTTCTGTAAGATGTACAAAAACTTAATGAACTAATATTCTCGCAGAAAATAGAAATATGTTTTTAAATTAAAAGGCTTATCGTTGCCTTTTTTCTTTTAGGGTGATGTCCACCAGGCACTAATTGTTCTTCAAAAAGGTGTTGAATTATGTTTTCCTGAAAATGAAACCCCACTTGAGGGTAAGAATATGTTAATCCATGGTCGAGCTATGCTACTAGTGGGCCGATTTATGGAAGAAACAGCTAACTTCGAAAGCAATGCAATTATGAAAAAATATAAGGCAAGTATATGCATAATGCAGTTTTAGTTAACTCTGTTGACGGGATAAAATGACTTAGATCTATACGGAAAAACATATCTATAAAAATAACCAGGAAATTGTTTTGACTTTTCAGTGAGTATATAACATAAGTATATGGAATTAACACAAAATAAATATACTCATGAAACTGCCACCAACTCAAGAAATAGAATACTATTTGAGCTCTATAACCCCATTCCCCTTCACCCCAGTAATCACTGTTCTCACCCTCTGTCTCAAAGTTAACTGCATCCTAGCCTGAAAATTTTTGAGCAAAACCAATGTATAACTTCTTTACTAGGTATTAAACTTTGTATAGATGATGTTGTAAGAGATATACCTCTCAGTAATCCATGGGTCAATTAAAACTTTTCAATGGAAATTTAAAAATACTTTGAATTGAATGATAATAAAAATGACATATCAAAACCCATATAGCTAAAGCAGTTCTTAAAAGGGATTTAAAATTTGATTTGCATATATTAGAAGAAAATAAAGGTTCAAAATTAATGAGCTAAGTATCCATCCCAAAGAGTCAGAAAAGAAACTGGAAAAGTAAGGGGAGACAAAAACATAGAAGAAAGGAAATAATAAAGCAAAGAGCAGGTGGCTAGAATTTGTGGGACAGATTAACTGAGAGAAAAAAGTTAAACAGAATAGTTCCTATCTGCATAGGAATTGTGTTGGCTGAATACCAGCCTGCACATGAATAATTCACAATTCTATGAGGCCAAGCTAGGAATAACTGCTGGGGAAAGAATAAACATGCAGAGGCTATAAGAACAATTTCCAGAGCTGACACAGGATTGAGAGTCATTTAGATTACAGGACTGAGAATTATTCAGTCTGCCAGCCAGATAGAGAGGCCTTATTGCATAATATGGAGCATTCAGTAAAAACCTCAAAAAGGGCCGCACCTTAGAAGTAGGACTAAATTAGTTCTAGGCTAAAAGCTACTGTATATCCATACAAGAACAGTAAAACAAGCTTTAAGAGGATTACACTGATCATCAAGTAACCTTACTGCCTGCCAGATGAACGTCTAATGCTCTTTAAAGCAAGACAACAAAATTTAAAACTTGACAACATAAAAATATGTCTTGCATCCAATAAAAAATTGCTATGTGAATGAAGAAGCAGAAATATTTCAGCCATAGATAGGAAAACAATCAATAGGAATAGTTCTAGAAATGACAGAGATAATGACATTTATAGATAAGGATTTTAAAATAGCTATTGTAAATAGGCTCCATGAATTTAAGAACATAAACAAAAATAAGAGCATGATGAGAAGAGAGAGAACTCAAAGATACAAGAAAGACCTAAATGGGACGAAGAGCCAAAGCAAATGGCACAGACAGTGCTAATCTTTAGATGCAGGAGGTGTTGCGTTCTGATGAAGACAAATAGGAGTCCAGCTCCTGCTCCTTGCCTACAAGAAGATGTCTTGCCACCTAAGAAACTAATCTTGATTTGCGTTAAAAACTATATTATCCTATAGGGCAGTGATAATGAGGCAGTTTCTGAAACCATACTTGGTAAGTTTCACCTTCCCAGTTGGAGAGATCTTCTGAATTTATTATAGTATGTAAGGCACACCAACTTATGAGGCACACAAAAACTCACTAATGCTTAACAGCAGAATTTGATAGCCCATATTCCAGTTCTCCCATCTCTGCATCAGTACTAAAGCCAGGGTTAAGGAAGAGAGATGTCCTCAGACTACTAGCTTTTCAGATTCTGTTTCCTCTGCATATACCCCTAATTTCCTGTGATAAAGGCCGAGTAGCCTCTTCTTTTGTTCTGGTTGCCTATACGTGATGTAGACAGAAAAAAGCAGAGAAAAGAATAGAGGCTGACTACTGTAGAATGACATGCAGATCCAAGGGGCCACATACTGCATTATTGCACTTACATGAAATGGCCAGAATAAGAAAATCCATAGAGACAGAAGGTAGATTAATGAGTACCAGAGGCTGAGGCTTGGAACTGGGAAGTAACTGCTAATTGGTGCAATTTTTTTTTTTTGGAGTGATGAAAGTGTTCTGGAATTAGATAGTGGTGATGGTTACACAACTCTGAGAACATACTAAAAACAACTTTAAAAGTATGAACTTTATAATATATTAATTATATCCCAGTAGAGCTGTTATTTTAAAATGTTACCCAAATGGCAATTTTTAGATAAAAAAGGAAGTAAAAGATACAAGGACTAGTAAAAAAAAAAAATAGGAAATTTATTAATTGAAGATGATACGAATACATACATATGTAGAAAATTCAGGCCAGGCACTGTGGCTTATGCCTGTAATCTCAGCACTTTGAGAGGCCAAGGCGGGTGGATCGCCTGAGAGGTCGGGAGTTTGAGACCAGCCTGACCAATATGTAGAAACCCCATCTCTACTAAAAATACAAAATTAGCTGGGCATGGTGGTGCATGCTTGTAATCCCAGCTACTTGGGAGGCTGAGGCAGGAGCACCGTTTGAACCCGGGAGGTGGAGGTTGCGGTGAGCCAAGATCGAGCCATTGCACTCCAGCCTAGGCAACAGGAGTGAAACTCTGTCTCAAAAAAAAAAAAAAAAAAGAAAAGAAAAAAGAAAATTCAGAAGATTATAAATAAATTATTCAAAATACTGAGTGAGTTAAACAAGATTGCCTGATAATTTTATTTCTATATGACAGCAAGAAAGTAATTTAAAACATACCATTTACAAGCAAAAAGTGCTTGAACAGTTGGATATCTGTGAGGAAAAAAATGATCTTCAACCTCTACCTCATACCATAGATAAAACTGCTTCAAAAAAAGTGGATTGGCCAGGCGAGGTGGCTCATGCCTGTAATCCCAGCACTTTGGGAGGCTGAGGCGGGCGGATCACAAGGTCAAGAGATCGAGACCATCCTGGCCAACATAGTGAAACCCTGTCTCTACTAAAATATAAAAATTAGCTGGGCGTGGTGGCGTGTGTCTGTAGTCCCAGCTACTCAGGAGGCTGAGGCAGGAGAATTGCTTGAACGCGGGAGGTGAAGGTTGCAGTGAGCTGAGATCGTGCCACTGCACTCCAGCCTGGTGCCTGGCGACAAAGAAGACTCTGTCTCAAAAAAAAAAAGTGAATTATAGATCTAAATTGAAAAGCTAAAATTATAAACTTCTAGATGAAGAAATAGAAGAAAATCTTTACAACCTTAGGATAGGCAGAGGTTTTCTTGGGTCACACAAAGTATTAAGCATTTTTTAAAAACCCGATAAATTAGATTTTCATCAAAGTTAAAACCTTTTCTAAGAAAGACAGTTAAGAAAATGAAAAGGTAAGCCATAGACTGGGAGAAAATACTTGCAATGTATATATGACAGAGGATTTGTATCTAAATTATAGAGAACCCTACAACTTCGTAAGACAATTTAAAGATCTGTGATGCCAGGGACAGTGGCTCAGGCCTATAATCCCAGTGCTTTGGGAGGCTGAGGCCCAGGGGTAACTTGAAGCCAGGAGTTCAAGACCAGCCTGGGTAATATAGTGAGAACCTGTCTTTACAAAAAATCTTCAAAAATTAGCCGGGGTATGGTGATGAATGCCTATATTCTTAACTATTTAGGAGACTGAAGCAGGAGGATTACTTGAGCCTAGGAGTTCGAGACTACGGTTAGCTATGATTGCACCACTGCACTCCAGCCTGAGTTACAGAGTGAAACTTTATCTATTAAAAAATATATATAAAGAGCTGCAAAAAGTCTTGGATAGGCACTTCATAAAGAATACGTGGAAACAGCCAAAAAGCAAATGAAAAGATGCTTAACATCATTAGTCATTAGGAACATGCAAATTAAAACCACAATGAAATAACACATTGCACACTAAACTGGCTAAAGTCTAAAGAGACTAGCATTACCTATTAATGCAGTAAATGCACCTGGTGGGAATATAAAAAGTTAACTTAAATCTACCATATTCCATTCAATTCTTAGGTGTTTATTCAACACAAACAATTACATATGTCAATAAAAAGACTTGCACACAGTTGTTTATAGTAGCTTTAGTCACAAAAACTGGAAATGGACCAGCTGGCCATTCTGCAAAGAAGGGATAAACAAACTGTGATATAGTTGTATAATGGAATACTACTCTACAATAAGAAGAAATGAACTACTAGTACGTGCAACAAAGTAGACGAATGTCACAGATATGCTGAAAGAAGAAGAGGGAGGGACGTAACAGACAGCATGCTTATATGATTCCATTTATATGACATTTTAGAACAGGTACAACTAATGTATATGGATAGAAATTATATCAGTAGTTGCCTGGGTAGTTGTCAGGAGAGTGATGGCAAGGGTGGGTGCCCATAAGAACTTTGGAGAGAGTTAGAAATGTTCGTTTTCTTGACTGGAATGATGGTTCCGTGGATGTATATGTTTGTCAAAAGTTATCAGTTTGTACTTAATATGTAAATTTTATTGTATGAAAGTTCTGCCTTGAGAAAGTTGATTTAAAAGTTTATTTTATTTTATTTTTGAGACAGGGTCTTGTGCTGTCAACCCAGGCTGGAGTGCAATGGCATGATTATGGGTCACTGCAGCCTCTACCTCCTGGGCTCAAGTGATCCTCCCACTTTAACCTCTCAAGTAGCTGGGACTATAGGCACACACCATCACACCCAGCTAATTTTTTATTTTGTGGACACAGGGTCTTGCTGTTCTGCCAAGGCTGGTCTCAAACTCCGTGGCCTCAACTGATCCTCCCGCCTCTGCCTCCCAAAGTGCTGGGATTATAGGTGTGAGCCACCATGCATGCCCAGCTTAAAATTTTTAAAGGTATCATTTAGGATAGCAATAAAAATATGGAATGCCTAGGATTAAATTGTACATAAGACCTCTCCACAAAATAAAAATTAAAACATTAGTGAGTGAAGTGAAAAAGACCTAAATAAATTGGTAGCTAGAATACATGTATGAATGGGAAAACTCAATAACATAATTATTTCACTGTAAATTGACCTAGGGGTTTAATGCAGTACTCATCAAATGCTGACAGGTAATTGACAATTAGAATTTAAAATTTATGTGGAAACATAAAGGCCAAGAATAACCAAGAAGCTTTTCTGTCACCTTTAATTTTTTCAGTTTTATTTTGAAATAATCTTAGACTTTTAAAATGTTGATAGTAGTATAGAGAATTCCCATATCTACCCTTTGGCATGTTTCCTCTAATTGTAATATCTTACACTACCATAGTATCAGAAGTGGGAAATTAACATTGATAAACAACAGTGTTAACTATCTGTCAACCACATTTCACCAGTTTTCCCAATAGTGTCCTTTTGCTGTCTAGAATTGGTAATCCCATATAGCATTAGTTGTCGTATCTCCTTAGTCTCCTCCAATCTATCTGAGATGCTCTTTACTGTATTGTGTGAGGTCAGGTGCAGGGAGAAAATAGTTGGCCCAATCAAAAGATGTAACTGGGGAGAGTTAATGAAAAACTAGGTTAAGGGAAATTAACAAAGGATGGTGAAACTACCCCATAGCTAGCAACAACAGAGAATCATTGCTAATTCTAGACCTGAAGGAGCGAAAGGGTAGAGCGTTTACTGAAACCTGTAAAGAGAGCTAAATTTGTAGGAAAGGACCATTGGACCAGAACTTAACCTTAGGGAATGAAACACAACCACTGTCAACTGCAGTCCAACAGAAAGGAAACCAGCAGGTATAAAGACCTTAACCTCACTCTCCTCCTCACCCTCTAATCTATTGCTGCCTTCCATTGATTGAACTTGACAGGAAGCCAGAGGGCAAACAGGCCCATTGATATAAATCATCAATTTCAATTTCCTGGGGCACTGAGCAGAGTGGAAAAGGCTAAACATGGCAAGTATATCTGTCTGGAGGGGGCAAACTGTGAATAACCAAAATAGTCTTTTCAATAAATGTTGTTGTATCACTTGGATATCTTATAAGAAAAAAAAAAATCAAACTTGATGCCTTCTTCCCCACCATAAACAAAAGTAAACTTTAGGTAGATTGTTAATCTAGGTCAGAAGTAAAACATAACAAAAACACTAACCATAAAATAAATAATAATTTCTCTTTATCAGAAGATACTATTGTGTGTTAGAGGCAAGCTACAGATTAGAAGATATTTCCAATATATTAGAGGCTCATATCCAGAATATGACCCAGCATGTCCCCATAGGATATATACAAGAATGTTTATAACATTATTATTTGTAGATTTTATATTGGAAGTAACCCAAATGGCAATCAGTTATAGAGTGGATAAATACATTGTAGCATATTCTTATAATGGAATACTATTTGGTAAACCTAATTTATATGCAACAACTTGGATTAATATCACAAATGTAATGTTGAATGAAAGAAGCCAGTTAAATAATACATGTAGGGCCAGGCATGGTGGCTCATGCCTATAATCCCAGCACTTTGGGAGGTTGAGGCGGGTGGATTGCTTGAGCTGAGGAGTTCAAGACCAGCTTGGGCAACATGGAAAAACCCCATCTCTACAAAAATACAAAAAGTAGCTGGGTGTGGTGGTGTATGCCTGTAGTCTCAACTGCTCCATAGACTAAGGAGGAAGGATCACCTTGAGCCTGCACGTCACTGCACTTCAGCCAGAGCAACAGAGCAAAACCCTGTCTCTAATAATGATAATTATTATAGTACGATTCTGTTTATTTAAAAGTTCAAAAACAGACAAAACAAAACTGGAGTTCTTGTATGAGGATGATCAATTTGTGATAAGTGATCAAGTTGTACACATAAGATTCATGTATGTTTCTGTATATAAATATTTTTCAAAAGAAAACTTAAAAATCTTAACTAAAAATGGAGAGAGAAGAGCAGTAGAGAGGGAGGGAGGAGCTTTTATATAAAGGTAATTACTTTGTAATAATTAATCAAGCTGTAAATGTAAAATTTCTGTATTTTTCTGTATGAATTTTACTTTTCAAAATAAATATTTGAAATCTAAGCTGAAATGAGAGAGGGAAGAGGAAGGAAGTTAGGGAAGGAGGAAGAAAGGAAGACAGATGGGAAGGAAGAAAGGAAGGAAAGACCAGATTGACTAATATGTTTTTCTGGCAGCCCTTGCCCTGTGTGGCTGGTTAGGTACATGAACCTAGCATGTACCACACATCTAATCATGTTCTGTCCTCTATTCTGAGGCAGGTTTGTGTCTGTAGAGTCTCAAGATTAGAGTCAGTAGAAACTTAGGATCTCACTTAAGGTTTCTGGTCTAAACTGTGTTCTCAAACTTGTTTAGATTAAAAGTAAAACTTCATTAAAAAAAAGGGTCAGTGATCCTATGTATTTCCTATCACATTTCATATAAAATATTAAAAATTAATAAACCACACAAATGTTTAAGTCAGGAACATCAAGAAGAAATCACAAAGGAGACTGAGTGTGGCCAGAAAGAGAGGAGAAAACTTGGAAGATAGTGGCCTGACAGAAGTCAAGGGATGAAAGCATTTGAAAGAAGTGGCTCAGGCAACAGAAACAGATATTGAAGAGAGTTCAAATGATAAAAGAATTGTAAAATATCTCTTGGATTTAAGGAGCTCCTTAGTGAAGTGATGAAGACTGAAGCTGAAAAGAAATAGTTTTAGGAATGAATGTGAGGTAGAGAAATTCCTTCTAGAAGCCTGCTTCTGAAGGAGTTGAGAGAAGGGCAATAACTTGTGAGAGATCTTGGAGAAAACCAAGATACCTAATTTTTATTTTAACACAATTTTTATGCTTTTTAAAGTCCTACCCTCTTTAGAGATTTGATACTACTTCTGCTTTGAGGATTTTTTTAAATGCCTTTCATGATATACGTGTACACACACACGCACACACACACACACACACACACACTCTAACCCATCTAGACACTACTTTGGTATATCTTTTAAAGTGGTAATATAAATGGAGTTTTCTTCTCCTAAGTTGCGAATTCTTCCAACACTATTTCATGCTGGACAGTGGAGAACCCACCAGAACCAGTCAGCCCTCCTGAAAAAACCTTTGTAAGAAGGTAGCTTTCCTTATCCATATCAAAAATTGACTCTGCTTTTGACTTCGCTTTGCCTAGATAAAGGTCACATACTTCTGATCCTTAATCATCTATTCATACTTTACTTCCCAGCATAGTGTGAGATTTCTTTAGGTGAGTATCCTGTATTCTTTTTTACAGGATGTGACTGCATGCCTGCCAGAATGGGAGGATGGGCATTTCTACCTTGCCAAGTACTATGACAAATTGATGCCGATGGTCACAGACAACAAAATGGAAAAGCAAGGTGATCTCATCTGGTATATAGTTCTTCATTTTGGCAGGTGAGTGTGAGAATTGCATGTTTGCAGATTAAATATGTAAGGATGACTATCAATATTGAAACTTACCACATGTCTTAGCATATTCTAGGTATTTTCTGGCTTATCACTGATTCAGTATATCACCTTAGATAAGATGTAAATTTTTTCTTTATGCAACTTTTTTCTTCACTTTAATAACTAACTTTTTAAATGAAAAAAGTTATTTTTCATTTAAAAGTGATAGGCATGTGTTTTGGAAAAAGTCTCTCTAACCATGTTATTCCTCTGCTCTCACGCCAACACAAAATCATCAACACAGTAGAAGACTCCGTGACCAAAGATGTGGGTTTTTTCCCCCATATACCAAGCAGTGGACACCAGCTTGGTGTCCTCCAAGTCTGTTCTGACACTCCACCCGGGGACAGTGTCATTCCTCAAAAGTTGAGGACTTGGTCACACAAGACCGTCCCTTCCTTCCCCTAGTTGCAAGTCTGGGCCTCTGGAACGTCTGACTAACTGACTTCAAGTTGGGGTTCTCACAACCTCCTCTTGGGTTCAATAAATTTGCTAGAGCAGCTCACAGAACTCAGGGAAACATGTTTACTGGTTTATTAAGAAAGATATTTTAAAAAATACAAATAAACAGCCTGATGAAGAGATACATAGGGTACGTTCTGGAGGGTTCCAGCACAGGAGCTTCTGTCTTTATGGAGATGGGATGTGCTATCCTCCTGGCCCATGGATGAGGTCCTCATCACCTTCCTGTCAGCCTCCATGTGTTCAACTCTCTGGAAGCTCTCCAAACCCTGTCCTGTGGGGTTTTTAAGGGAGTCTTTATTACATGGGCATGATTGACAACCATGTACAAATGTGAGTGAACAAAAAGCTCATAATGTAAACCCAGCAAGGCCTGTGTGTTCAAACTTTTCTTGGCCTCTTTTATATAGCATTCCTTCTTCTAGGGTATGGGCAGGATCCTCTCTGGAATGAGAATTTTTTTTTTTTTTTTTTTTTTTTTTTTGAGACGGAGTCTCAGTCTGTCGCCCAGGCAGAGTGCAGTGGTGCGATCTCAGCTCACTGCAACCTCTGCCTCCCGAGTTCAAGCGATTCTCCTGCTTCAGCTTCCTGAGTAGCTGGGATTACAGGTGCTTGCCACCACACCTGACTAATTTTTTTTTTAAGTAGAGACAGCATTTCACCATGTTGGTCAGGCTGGTCTCAAACTCTTGACCTTGTGATCCGCCTGCCGGTGCCTCCCAAAGTGCTGGGATTACAGGTGTGAGCTATGGCACCCAGCATGGAATGAGGATCTTTTGACCCACAGTCAGATTAGAATCCTGCCTTGGGCTTTTGACCCACAGTCAGATTAGAATCCTGCCTTGGGCTGGTGAGTGAAGGACAAGAGAATCTTATAGCGAAAGATTCTGTTTCCTGAGGCCTAAAGTGCCCTGACATTATAACAAGGAGTTAGGAGCCAGTAACTGTGAACTAAAACCAGTGTATGCATTGTAATACCACAGCATGTATTTTTTGAAAAGTCAGCAGCACCAAATTAAGTATCCTTCCCATTCCAGACCCTGATCCCCTGAGTCTCCAACTGTAGAGTTTCAGAAGACCCTAAATTTCATGGAGACACACACACACACACATATTTTTTTTTTTTTTTTTTTGAGATGAAGTCTCACTCTGACGCCTAGGCTGGAGTACAGTGGCGTGATCTCAGCTCACTGCAACCTCCACCTCTCAGGTTGAAGCAATTCTCCTGCCTCAGCCTCCTGAGTAGCTGGAATTGCAGGTGCACACCACCACATCCAACTAATTTTCTCCCAGGCAGAATCATTCATACAGTTTTAATATGTAGGTATTGATTACTATTTTTGAATGAAAGGAGAGCATGATAAAGCCAGAATTTCAAGAATATTAGTCTGGAGTTTATTGAAGGGAAGAAATGTGGAATTAGGGTGACCAAATTATTATAATTTCCCATAAATTGGAATGATTGGACCTGACCTAGGCTTATGGCCAAAGAATGCAAATGAAGGCACACAGATCCTAAGGAAAGATTAAAAGAAGTATTGATAGATTTTGATTAGAGCAGAATTTATACATTATACAATATGTTCAATGTATATGTATATGTGTATATGTATATGTGTATTTGTACATATACTGTAAGTGGAAACATAGTATGTACATGTTTTTGGTACAGGGAGTATAGAGCTAAATGAGGCATGTAATAAAAAAGTAGAAAGAGAAGTCAAAAATGACTTCTAGGAAGAAATATTTATGCCATAATTTTTGTGAAAAGGATATATATAACTGATGTGGTTGTTTGAATCTTTAAATTTTAATTTATATAAAAAAGCGCTATGCTAATAATGTTCCTCTTCTATATAATTGCAGATCTCTACAATATGGAAATCAGTTCATATATCAGTCAATGCCACGAATGTTAACACTATGGCTTGATTATGGTACAAAGGCATATGAATGGGAAAAAGGTATAACTCTTTACATAAAAATTTTAAAGGACTAGGAATTACAACTTTGATACAAAGTCAGAATTGGCTGGACAGTCTAAATTCCTAAAAGCTTGGAATGCATTTGATAATTAAGATGTTATGTAGGCCGGACGTGGTGGCTCACGCCTGTAATCCAAGCACTTTGGAGGCCAAGGCGGGTGGATCACCTGAGGTCGGGAGTTCAAGACCAGCCTGACCAACATGGTGAAACCCTGTCTTTAAAAAAAAAAAAAAAATTAAAAAAAAAAGATGTTATGTAAGTATGAGTAAGAAACTAAATGTTAAAAAGGAAAGGAAAGACAAATCATAGACTTTTAAAGTAGTTCTAATTCAGGGCTTCAAGTAAAAATCTGATTATTTCTTGATGAACCTAACACCTATTAAAAGTGTTAGTTTTAGCCAAATAATTTACTCTAAAAATTGAAATGAATAGTGAAAATTAATGTCCCTTGGGTGACTCTAAATATTTTTTCTAGTTGGACAGAGACAACTGTCTTTTCACAAATTGACAACTGATCTAGCCTTGGGCATGGGAATAACATATTTTAAAGCTATTTTTAAAACAAAATATTTCTTCTGTGAAATGAAGTGATATATTGATTTTTCTTTTTCCTTAAATGTTTTTTAAACTTTTTTTACCCCCAGCTGGTCGCTCTGATCGTGTACAAATGAGGAATGATTTGGGTAAAATAAACAAGGTTATCACAGAGCATACAAACTGTTTAGCTCCGTATCAATTTTTGACGGCTTTTTCACAATTGATCTCTCGAATTTGTCATTCTCATGATGAAGTTTTTGTTGTCTTGATGGAAATAATAGCCAAAGTATTTCTAGCCTATCCTCAACAATCAATGTGGATGATGACAGCTGTGTCAAAGGTAATCACCAGGGTCTTTTACCATTTTATATGAATTATTATGTAATACTAATATGTAGATACAAGTTCCAGGGTTTCTCTTCTATATTAGATTAGTAATTTTAAATGTGTTTTAAAATTATAGCAATATATCTTAATTTAATATTTGAATATATTTACCAGATGAAATGAAGTAACTAGTATGTTTAAGATCAAATAATTCAGCGTATGTTTTCTTTATGAAGTGTAGTAAATTGTTCATGCTTAATGCAAAATTATTACCTATGTTTTCACAAATATTTTAATCCAAAGTACCTGAATTTTTTTTTTTTTTTCTTAAGAGACAGGATCTTCTCTGTTGCCCAGGCTGGAGTGCAGTGGTGGCATCCTAGCTCAGTGCAGCCTCGAAGTCCTGGGTTCAAGTGATCCTCTTGCCTCAGCTTCCCAGTAGCTGGGACGGTAGGGATGTGTTACTATATACACCTGATTTTTAGATTTTTTGGTAGAAATGGGATCTTGCTATGTTGCTCAGGCTGTGCTCAAACTCCTGGGCTCAAGTGATCCTTCTTTGGCCTTCCAAAGCGCTGGGATTATAGGCATGAGCAATTGTGCCCTGCCAGTACTTGAATTATTAATAGTAAAAAAACCTGTATTGCATCATTAATTGGAATTCATATATTGGTCAGTATATGTAATAAGTAAATATTTTAGAGAATGTAGATACAGAGACATAAAACAAAAATAAAAATTCACACCTTGGACCATTCATTAATATTTTGATATAATTTTATTTGTATATTTTCTAGCATATTTTAACACTACATTTAATTATGTCTCCATATAATTTCATATTTTTCACTTGATTGTTTCTATGTTGTTAAATATACTTTGAAGATATAATTTATAAAATTCTAAAAAATAGCCTTCAATAATGTATTTAACTATTTAGTTGATCATTAAGGTTATTCCCATTTTTCTTGCTGTTGTAACACATCTAGATACCTCTGTGTTTATTCTCGTTTCTAATTATTTCTTTGGGGCAGATTATTTCTTCAGGGCAGATCCCTGTAACTTTATAATTCACTAAGTTATAGGGTGGCAGTATTTGTATGGTTCTTGATAGCATTGCCAAATAGATTTTCAGGAAATTTGTATCACTATAAACTCTCATGATGAATACTTTTTAAGATGATTTTTGTTAATCAAAAATTTTATCTTTTAAAAATCTTATATAAAATAGCATTTAACTCTTTTTATGACAGTCTTCTTATCCCATGCGTGTGAACAGATGCAAGGAAATCCTAAATAAAGCCATTCATATGAAAAAGTCCTTAGAGAAGTTTGTTGGAGATGCAACTCGCCTAACAGATAAGCTTCTAGAATTGTGCAATAAACCGGTACTATCATAATCTTATTGCTTATTAAACCGATGTCGGGTAATTTTATATATATATAAAATCTTATATATAATTTGAGCTATTTTTCATTTGCTTAATTAAAATTCTAACTTATAGATGTATACATATATCAAAATGTATTATATATTTTAATTATGTATGATTTATCTTAAAGCAGTTTTTATTATTTCTAATATATGTTCAGATACCCTCTGATATTTCCAGAAGTTCTTCTTAACGTAAATTAAGAATTTTCCAAGAGTAGATTATCCATGATTATCAGAAATTGTTAGTAGAGAATATGAAATAAGCCGTAAAAATAGAAGTATGTAAAATATTCAAATTTAAAGTACTCTCTATGATTATATCATATTTTAAACTTTCAAAATTCATATACATTATTAAACTACATTTACGATAGGGAAGAAGGTTGGGGTTTTGCTTTTCATTCTTTCAGTATACATTTCAGTGCCTACGAGCAGACAAGCACTATGCTAAGGAACACAAGATGAATAAAATATGTTCTCATCCCTGAGGTGCTCATAGTCTTATAGGGAACTAAGCAGATGGTTATCTAGAGTAATAAGTACTTTTTTCAGTAGATTTGTGACTAAAGTAGGAACATGGTTACAGGAGTGACCTCACTATTCTACCTAAAGAATTAGAGAAAAATCCCCAAGGATGTGTAGGAAAGATAAAATGGGAGGTGGGGGATGCCTATAAGGAGAGAGAGGGGGCTCTTTAATAAGGTATACAGCTAGACTTCACTTGACAAATATTCCGAGTCTATCAGTGTTTATAGATGAAAAGATATAGACTATTTCTCACCTTTCCTTTATCAATAATCTCAAAAGGATAATCTGCATCTGTTAACTCCATTAATCCCATTTGACCTCTGACGCACTTTATTAAACACTAACACTGTTATAAGTGTTTTACATGTACAGGTTTCCAGTTCTTTATCTGAAACCTTTGTGGCAAGCTACACTTAGAAATTCAAGATTTTTAAGATTTTTAAGGTAATGTAAATGCATATTTAATAGTGCATATTTAATATTTGATATTTCCACTGAGGGTAACCTGTTGGAGCATCCCATAATTAAACACATAACTGTTTCTCAGTGAGAGTTTGATTTACAGAATTCTTTGGATTGTCTAACATCTGGTAATAGATTGTAGGCCTCTACTCTCTCCTTTAATCATTAAACAATTCTATGATGTAGGTGCTATTATTAATGAGATAAATGACAGAGGTTATTATGGGATAGTTAGAATATACTTAGAAAACTACAGACTGCTGAACCTTTGTAAGTAAGATATTGTAATAGTGAAATTTTTGTTATAGTTGAATTTAAGATAAACTCAAAATGCACGCCTTATTTTTTCAGGTTGATGGAAGTAGTTCCACATTAAGCATGAGCACTCATTTTAGAATGCTTAAAAAGCTGGTAGAAGAAGCAACATTTAGTGAAATCCTCATTCCTCTGCAATCAGTCATGATACCTACACTTCCATCAATTCTGGGAACCCATGCTAACCATGCTAGCCATGAGCCATTTCCTGGACATTGGGCCTATATTGCAGGATTTGATGATACGGTAAACTTGAGTTTTATATGACTCTGATTTTAAAATTTAGTTTTTAAAAACTTCAGATTAAGATAAAAAGTGTATTTCACAGAATCTGCATGAATCTTGTTTGTGAAGAAAAAAATAATTAGAAATACAGAAAAGTAAATCTCATTTGTACTGATGGCAAAAATATTCAGTGATTAAAAAAAGTTCTGAGTCATGATTCACATTCACCCTAATATTTTGATTTTTCAAATGCTCCTATTGTTTTAGTATGAATATAACCTTTATTTTTTCACAATTAGATTTTTCTTCTCTCTCTCTTTCTTTTTTTTTTAAACAGAGTCGCATTCTGTTGCCCAGGCTGGAGTGCAGTGGTGCAATCTCGGCTCACTGCAACCTCTGCCTCCCAGACTCAAGCAATCCACCCATCTCAGCCTCCTGAGTAGCTGGGACTACAAGTGCACACCACCATGCCTAGCTAATTTTTTAATTATTTGTAGATACGGGATTTCATCATGTTGCCTAGGCTAGTCTCGAATGCCTAGGCTCAAGCCACCCTCTCACTCAGCCTTCCCAAGTGTTAGTATAACAGACGTGAGCCACCGTACCCAGCCTATGCTTTGTTTTTAATTGAAGCAGCATTATTCACCTTATTTACTTACTTCATTGGTATACTGAATGTTGGAGGAGTTTGTTTTTTCAAAAATCAAATTACTTTCAATTGATAAACATTTCTGAACATGAAAGACATTGAAAAACAGTCAGGCTCTGCAGAAAGATCCTAAAAAGATGTTTCAAAAATCGTTTAGGCCAGTGCAGTGTCTCTTGCATATTAATACTAGCACTCTGGGAGGCCAAGGCGGGCGGATCCACAAGGTCAGGAGTTCGAGACCAGCCTGGCCAATATGTTGAAACTCCATCTCTACTAAAAATACAAAAAAAAAATAGCCAGTCATGGTGGCACGTGCCTGTAGTCCCAGCTACTCAGGAGGCTGAGGCAGGAGGATTGCTTGAACCCAGGAGGCAGAGGTTGCAGTGAGCCAAGATTGTGTCATTGCACTCCAGCCTGGGCAATAGAGGGAGACTCCATCTCAAAAAGAAAAAAAAAAATTTAAGCATTTTGACTGCTTTGAAGGGGGCTGCCTAAATTTGAATATGTAAGTACTTTTATTGGTAATGAAGGAATCTTTTTATGTCATAGCTATTTCTAATGGGTTAAAATGTGTTTCTGTTCATAGACAGTCATTCTTTTCATAGTTCATAGATAATTAAAAGAAATTTTTAAAATACAAATTTACTACACAATATAGCTTGTAATATTCTTTTTATTTTTTTTATGTAACTCAAGGTTTATAATATATAGACATTTAAACAGAAATTTTTGGCCCTAATTCATATATAACTCATCATCCTTTAGGTGGAAATTCTTGCTTCTCTTCAGAAACCAAAGAAAATTTCTTTAAAAGGGTCAGATGGAAAGTTCTACATCATGATGTGTAAGCCAAAAGATGACCTGAGAAAGGATTGTAGACTAATGGAATTCAATTCCTTGATTAATAAGGTTTGGAGATAGTTTGCTTTATTTTATTTATTTATTTAATTTTTTTGACTATTATAAAACCAGAATGCTTTTATTTCAGAGTTACTATAATTACTATCAATGTGATATAGGCATTTTAGTATGCAAACAGATCACTCTTAAAAAGCAGGAATGAAATATAATGTCTTTTTCATTTTCACTTAATTTTCGTATTGAGATAAAATGTACATAACGTAAAACTTAACATATAACAATTTTTAAAGTATATCGTTCAGTGGCATTAAGTACATTCACATTGTTATACACCATCACCACCATCCCTCTCCAGAACTTTTTTCATCTTCCCAAATTGGAACTCTGTATCTATTAAACAGTAACTTCCCATTTCCCTTCGCCTCAGCTGCCAGCAACCATTATTTTGTCTCCCTGAATAACCATTTGAGGTACCTAATATGAATATAGTATTTATCCTTTTATGACTGGCTTAAATCACTTGGCATTATTCAAAGTTCATTCATTTTATGGCATGTGTCAGAATTTCCTCCCTCTTAAAGCCAAATAAATAAAATAAAGTCTATTGTTTTCCATCCACATTTTATTTATCTGTTTATCCATTGGTGGACATTTGGGTGCTTCTGCCTTTTGGCTATTGTGTTAATATATTTATCAAAAGATAAATAGGCTGGGTGCAGTGGCTCATACCTATAATCCCAACACTTTGGGAGGCCCAGGAAAGAGAATCACTTGAAGCCAAGAGTTCGAGACCAGCCTGGCCTACATAGTGAAACCCTGTCTCTACAAAAGATTTTTTAAAAAATTATCCAGGCATGGTGGCACATGCCTTTAGTCCCAGCTACTTGGGAGGCTGAGGCAGGAGGATTGTTTGAGCCCAGGAGTTTGAGGCTACAGTGAGCTATGATCATGCCACTGCACTGTAACCCAGATAACAGAGCCAAGACCCTGACTCTTAGAAATAAACAGATAAATAAAAGGTAATCATTAGCATTTTGTCAGTTCTGTTGCTATTTTATTTATATCTCAAAGATGATAAGAGGACTCTATCAAAGGGTTATTATAAATGTGTGGTTTATATATTTTGAACTATTCTGTAACCAGGTATTTGTAAATGCATAGCGTATTTTTTTTCCATTGGTAAAAATTGAACCATACTGTGGAAAGATGAAACTTGATTATTTTTCTACAAGCTTTTTCTCCCTCTCTTCTCATTCCCTTCCCATATTTTAAAGTTATAGATCTTTAGCAAAGAAAAGATATAGCAGTAGATGAGTTTGTTTTTTAAAAAAGAACAGTTACAGTCTGCTTGGTTTAACCAAAAGTCATTTAAAAATTAATACCATATTAAAAACTATCTCAAAAGCGATATGAAAAGGAGGATTATTTTTTATTTTAGAATATTGTTTGGGCTGGGTGTTGTTGCTTATGCCTGTAATCCCAGCACTTTGGGAGGCTGAGGCAGGCAGATCACTTGAGGCCAGTAGTTCAAGTCCAGCATTACCAACATGGCAAAAACCTGTCTCTACTAAAAATACAAAAATTAGCCAGGCATGTTGGTGCACACCTGTATTCCCAGCTACTTGGGAGGCTGAGGCATGAGAATTGCTTGAGCCTGGGAGTCGGAGGTTGCAATGAGCCCAGATTGCACTCTAGCCTGGGTGACAGAGCAAGATTCTGTCTCAACAACAACAAAAAAGTCTTGTTTGGTAAAATGGTACCTTAATTCACTAACTAGTAAACCATTAGTATGTTCTTTCCAAAGCTTCCTGAGTATTTTTCTGAGTATCAGATTTACTTGAGTATCAAGTGGCCTGGCTTTAGTTTATAAATTTACATTAATCAGCTTTGTGACTTTAATTAAATTATTTTGTTACATTTTCTCTCATGAACATCGTAAAATAGCCTGATTGTAAAAAAACTGTTAGTTTTGTTTTTTTTGTAAAGACGAGGTTTCACCATGTTGGTCAGGCTGGTCTTGAACTCCCGACCTCAGGTGATCCGCCCACCTTAGCCTCCAAAGTGCTTGGATTACAGGCATGAGCCACCACGCCCGGCCAAAACTGTTAGTTTTGGAGGCCACACACTGATCTTATATGAGATTCTAATGCCATACTGTTTTCCTGGTAGTCATGGAACCTGTTTCCTAAAGTGTAAAATGTATTTTTGGTCAGTGATTGTGCTTTTGAATTGAATAGGTTACAATTATAGATGTATGCTTAGTTTGCTTACTTCATGCAGGTCTAGAATTAAACATAATACTGTTTCTTTTTACCTAATATATCAGGATCAATCAGATGAAATATGTAAGGCTTTCTTTTGCTAAGGGATAGCTTTTGAAATAAGGTTGTGATAAACCGAAAGAGAGAAGCAATGCATTTTGAGGATGTCATAGAACTCATGCTCTTTTGTTTATGTATTTTAGAAATAATTAAAAATTAAATAGCAGTCTCTGTGCCTAAGGATTTAATGTTTCAGTAATACTTGTAAAGCAATAGAAAATAAAACAGTAGGATTTGTCATTGTTAAATATACAACTTAAATATTTTAAACACAATATTCTTGTCACATTAATAGTGAATAATTAAAAAGAAGGACCTACCTGGGACATTTTTAATAATTTGGAAATAGATTAGAGATATTGTCTCAGTAGTGTCCTTCCCTATCATTCGGAAGAATTATGCATATATACCACATAGTAAGCCGTCATTGACATTCTTTTGTTATGAAATGAACAATCTTTAGATATATTTGATATAACATTTAGAAATTTTGAATTCTATCTTGTTTTTAAATTTATGTGTATTTTTTAACAGTGCTTAAGAAAAGATGCAGAGTCTCGTAGAAGAGAACTTCATATTCGAACATATGCAGTTATTCCACTGAATGACGAATGTGGGATTATTGAATGGGTGAACAACACTGCTGGTTTGAGACCTATTCTAACCAAACTATATAAGGAAAAGGGTACTAAAATTCATTCTTATAAGTATGTAGTGTGGGTATAATAGTTACTAAGTTATATAATATAGGTAAAATTGGTATTAATATATGTTAGTATATATTTTTTATATAAGCCATAGTGAAATTTCTAGATTTTATATACAGAAACACTTCAGTGTTTCCCTCCTTCTCCCCCTGCCCCTCCCTCCCATCCCCTCCCTCCCCTCCCTCCTCCCTTCTCCCTCCCTCCCCTTCCCTCTCTCCTTCCTTCCTTCCCTCTCTCCCCTCCTTCCCTCCCTCCCCCTCCCCTCCCCCATCCCTCCCTCCCTCCCTCCTCCCTTTCCTTTCCTTCATCCCTCCCTCCCTCCCTCCTCCCTCCCCTCCCTCCCTCCCCTCCCTATTGTGATTCCTTCCCTGTCTTCATCCAAACAGAATTTGAGATAGCTTACAAAACTATATATGAATATTTGTTTTTCACAGATACTGGTTAACAATTCTGAAACTACTTTGTGTGTATACAGTACTATTCTTTAGCAAATAAGTAAATATGTTGTGTCTAATGAGAGCCAGTTTTCTCACTGTTGGAGAAAGGAAAGGAAAGAGAGAAGGCTAGAATGAAGTGTGACATTTTAGATTGGAATAAGAGGCTCCAACTGTCCAAACCTGCGATAATTTGAGTAAAGAAATAAATAATGATTGTAAACTAGTGTAACCCATGGAATAAATAAATGAGCATGAATCCATACTGATATAAACAAATATTTGGTAAATAAATAGAGAAGTAGGAATAGTTCCTTATATTCTAATACAATTTCAATGAATAAATGTAGAAAGGAAGATGGAAATAGGAAATCACCAATTAGCAAACATTATAGTAATAATTATTATAGGCAATGATTATTAATAGATGCTAAAATTAATAGGCAAAAGTATGAGAAACAGGTTATTTAAAGACTCTCAAAGTATCTCCCTATCAGATACTTATTAATTATAAAGGGAAAAGTATAGTAACTTTACAGTAGAGAAACAAAAATTTCTGGTCAGAACTCTTTACAAATGTCAAAAGAGTTCTGGTCAGAATTCTTTACAAATGTCAAAGTAATGAAAGACAAAGAAAAATATTTCCCAGATTTAATAACATTAAGGGGACATGACAACTAAATGTAATGTGGAATCCTGGATTGGATCCTGACCGCCAAACAAAGTGTGTTAGCGGGACAGCTGGTGGAATTTGAATAAGGTCAGAAGTTTGATTAATAATACTGTGACAATAAAATTTCCTGATTTGAATAACTTGTACTATTGTACTATTGTTATGCAGGATATGAACATTAAGGAAGGCTGGGTAAAGAGTATGTGGGATCTCCATATCATTGATGCAACTTTTTATAACATCTAAACTTACTTTAAAATAAAACATTTTTGACGTGCATATGGTGTAATACATTAAAAATGAGTAGATCAGGTTATCAAAGTGAAGTAGAAAATGAGTGTATGTTCTCATACATAATTTATATGGTATTTGCCATAACAAATTACTGCAAACTAGGTGGCTCTAAACAATAGAAATTTATCATCTCATGGTTCTGGAAGCTAAAGATACAAAATCAAGGTGTCATTAGGATCATGACCTCTCTGAAGGCCTTTCTTTTGCCTTCTGGTGTTCTGTGACTTCTGGCTGTATAGTACCACATTGCCTTTATTGTTACATTGTATTGTCTCTATGTCTCTGTGTCTCTATTTTCTTACAAGAACACCAGTCATTGGATTATTGAATTAAGGGCCCATCTTCATGACTTTATCTTAACAATATTACATCTGCAAAGACCCTGTTTCCAAATACACTCACATTCCCGAGTACCAAGAATTAGGATTTCAGCATATTTTTTTGAGAGATAAAGTTCAATTTATAACATTAAGTAATATTGATAAATTACTATATCATGGGTATTGTGCTTAGTATATTATGTACATTATTTTATTATTGTTGTGAACATGCCTGATTAGCCCTATTTTATGGACAGTGCCGGAGAACTAATGTAACTTGTCCAAGTTCACAGCTGCAAAACTGAAACTCAAAGACTCTTGAGTCAGAGTTCAAAGAACTTGCTGTTGACTATTTTATGAGCATGAAATATTGTGTATGGATTTGAAAATATATTTTTTCTTTGATAATTTGTGTCAGTATAATAAATATATGTATATATACATATATATATTAATATGTACATATATATACAAAATAAGTTCATTCATAGGGGACTTAATTCTGAGTATTATATTCTGGAACTATTTGATTTCACAACACTGGTTTTAGCCAACATTAATTTTCGTCAGTAAGAGGCTTCACTTGAGTAAGTACAGTGGTCCTTCCTTATCTGGGGGATTGCTTCCAGAATACCCTCACATACTAAAGTCCACACATACTCATGTCTCACAGCCCTGCAGAACCTACATGTATGAAAAGTCACCCCTCAGTATACACTGATTTTGCATCCCATGTTTCTGATCCATGTTTGGTTGAAAAAAATCACATGTAAGTGGAACCACACAGTTCAAACTCACATTGTTCAAGGGTCATCTGTGTTAAGGGAAGATAATGTGATTTATTATTTTATTATACAATTAATAACTTTATGCTTAATTGAAAATTTTTTATTCTTGTTTCTCAATAACAATTTGAATAAAAGTAGATGTTTCCTGTCCAAGTTTAACAAAAAAACTTGGCCCCTTTTTTCATTTGGCTGATGTGATTCATGAATATCACTCTTCCTCTCAGGAGTGTATATGACAGGAAAAGAACTTCGCCAGTGTATGCTACCAAAGTCAGCAGCTTTATCTGAAAAACTCAAAGTATTGCAAGAATTTCTCCTGCCCAGGCATCCTCCTATTTTTCATGAGTGGTTTCTGAGAACATTCCCTGATCCTACATCATGGTAAGTTACCAACAGTATAATATGTTATTATGGTTGAATGTTTATTTTTAATATTTTAGATTTATATTTGCCTAATGTGGTATATGGATATTTCATAGGCATTGTGTTTCTTTTAGGTACAGTAGAGATCAGCATACTGCCGTTCCATTGCAGTAATGTCAATGGTTGGTTATAATTCTGGGGCTTGGAGACCGTCATGGTGAAAATATTCTCTTTGATTCTTTGACTGGTGAATGCGTACATGTGGATTTCAACTGTCTTTTCAATAAGGTATGTGACATGAGTTACTCTTACTGATGGTTTGTTTTCTCCCAGTTTCCTTTCCTCAACAACTGTTCTTCCTTGACATACCTGTTAGAAGAGTTATACTCACAGTTGAGTTATACTGAGAATTTGTTGACTAGTTTTCATCAGTGGATCACATAAATGCATCTTAGGATGGAGAGAACTTAGAAGAGTGATATAGTACAGCTAGCACTGAATTTGAAGTCCAAAAGCGTAGGTTTACCTTCTGACTCAGTTATTAGTTATGTGAATATGGGCAGATCAGTTCATTTTACTGAGACTCAGTTTAGAGAGACAGAGTAGTTTAATACAATGGTTTCCAAATGTAGCAACATATCAGAATTATCCAAGAATTTAAAAAAATTTACAGCAGTTGTAACACCCAGGAGATTCAGATTCTGTAGGTCCAGAATGGGGCTTGGGAATAAATTAAGGCAATTGGACCCATCTTTAAGGCCCCCTTTAATTCTCCAGTATTATAATCCTGCAGGGCAGACGGGTAGGTTACCACACTGTTTTCTTCACCCTCGTCATCTACAGGTTGCCTTGTGTTGTCACAAGAAACCAAGAAGATCATAGACCCAACTGAGAACAAATCAGAGATAAAACACTGGCATGGGTTAATCATACAAGAGAGGAATTTAGGGTAACCGATTAGAGGTATGAAAGGTCCCTAGAAAAGGCAGGTTAGAGGACAGCAGAAAATGAACAACTGGACTTCATTATATGACATGTTTTATTTCCTTTATGAGGGATGTGAGTGTCTGACCCTTGGCTGCTTCTCTTCTCTTGTTTTAAGATGAAAGTATTAAAGCAAAGTAGAAATATGTGAGAATATTTGTATTTTACATTATTTAAGAAAGACATTAAGTTAATATGGGACTAAATATTGAATGTATAAAATTTCTCTGCAATACTGCTCATTCACTATACTAAACTCAGTGAAAAGTAAGTCCATTTATCTCCTAGATCTTATCCAAGATCAAGTGTGGTTTCAGTTCCATAAAAGCAAAGCCAGAGCTATGTGGCTCCTGCATGTTATAAACCTCTAATGTAGTTACGACATAAATATTTTGAGGGCATTTTTGCTCTTTACTAAAAGAAGCTGGACATGGGGCCAGGCGTGGTGGCTCATGCCTGTAATCCCAGCACTTTGGGAGGCCAAGGTGGGCAGATCACCTGAGGTCAGGAGTTCGAGACCATCCTGGCTAACATGGTGAAACCCCGTCTCTACTGAAAATACAAAAATTAGTGGGTTGTGGTGGCAGATGCCTGTAATCTCAGCTACTCGGGAGGCTGAGGCAGGAGAATTGCTGGAACCTGGGAGACAGAGGCTGCAGTGAGCCGAGATCATTGCCACTACACTCACGCCTGGGCGACAGAGCAAGACTCCATCTCAAAAAATGAAATGAAATTTAAAAAAAAAGAATCTGGACATGAAGTTCTTTGAGTAAATATTTTTAAATTCTAACATTGTTAGTTTGTAACAAAATGTATTGTTTCTAAGGGAGAAACCTTTGAAGTTCCAGAAATTGTACCATTTCGCCTGACTCATAATATGGTTAATGGAATGGGTCCTATGGGAACAGAGGGTCTTTTTCGAAGAGCATGTGAAGTTACAATGAGGCTGATGCGCGATCAGCGAGAGCCTTTAATGAGGTAATCATGTATACTTTGTAAATAATTTAACAGTATGTTTTTATATAGGAACCACTTTGCACTGACTGAAATAGTTTTTTTAAATAGCTTTATGCAGATATAATTTACATACCATAAATTCACCCCTTTAAAAGTATGTACTTCAGTGGTTTTTAGTGTATTCACAAGATTTTGCAACCATTACCACTATCTAATTTTAAAACATTTTCATCAACCCAAAAAGAAACTCCATAGGCATTAGCAGTCACTCCCAATCCCTTTCCCCTCCCACCCCCACTATCTCTTTGTAACCAATCATGTATAATACTCTCTCTGGATTTACCTATTCTGGACATTTCATATAAATGGAATCATTAATATGTGGCTTTTTTTTTTTTTTTTGAGACTGAGTCTCACTCAGTCACCCAGGCTGGAGTGCAGTGGCGCAATCTC
Organism: Ateles fusciceps; assembly: GCA_036589455.1. Taxonomy (NCBI): domain Eukaryota; kingdom Metazoa; phylum Chordata; class Mammalia; order Primates; family Atelidae; genus Ateles; species Ateles fusciceps. The sequence goes on from JAZHEH010002014.1 coordinate 7,783,253, forward strand.
AGTTCACTGCAACCTCCACCTCCCAGGTTCAAGCAGTTCTCTCCCTCAGCCTCCCAAGTAGCTGGGATTACAGGCACCCACCACCATGCCTGGCAAATTTTTGTATTTTTAGTAGAGATGGGGTTTGACCATCTTGGCCAGGCTGGTCTTGAATTCCTGACCTCGTGATCCACCCACCTTGGCCTCCCAAAGTGCTGGGATTACAGGCATGAGCCACCGCACCCAGCCATCTGTGGCCTTTCATGTCAGTCTTCTTTCACTTAATGTAATGTTTTCGGTGTTCAACATGTATCAGTACTATATTTTTTATTGCCAGATGGTATCCTGTTATATGGATATACTACATTTTCTTTTTCTGTTCATCAGTTAAGAGACATTTGGATTGTTTCCCCCTTTTGTATTGTATTGTAAATAGCGTGGCTGTGAACATTGTGTACAAGTTTTATGTGGACATATGTTTTCAGTTCTCTTGTATATACTTGGGAGTGGAATTGCTGGGTCATATGTTAAATGCTACACAACATTTTGAAGAACTCTCAAATTATCTTCCAAAGCAGTTATAACGCTTTATAATACCAATAGTAATGCATGTGGGTTTCAATTTCTCTGCATCTTTTCCAACACTGGTTATTGTCTGCCTTTTTTATTTTACCCATTCTAGGGGTGTGAAGTTGTATCTCATTGTGGTTTTAATTTGCATTTCCCTAATGACCAATGATGGTGAGCAGCTTTTCGTGTGCTTATTGCCCTTTTGTAGATCATCTTTGGATAAATGTCTGTTGAAATTCTTTGCCCACTTTAAAATTGGGTTGTCTTTTATTCTTTTTTTTTTTCTTTAAGACAGGGTCTTGCTCTGTCACCCAGGCTGGAGTGTAGTGGCACAATCTCAGCTCACTGCAACCTGTGCCTCCTGGATGCAAGTGATTCTCATGCCTCAGTTTCCTAAGCAGCTGGGACAGCAGGCATGTATGTGCCACCACGTTTGGCTAATTCTTGCATTTTTAATAGAGGCTGGGTTTTACCATGTTGGCCAGTCTGGTCTCTCAACTCTTGACGTCAAGGGATCCACCTACCTCAGCCTCCCAAAGTGCTGGGATTATAGGCATGAGCCACCATGCCTGGCCTATTCTTGAGTTGCAAGAGTTCTTTTTGTGTCCTTTTTTTTTGAGACGGAGTCTCACTTTGTTGCCCAGGATGGAGTGCAGTAACACAGTCTCCACTCACTGCAACCTCTGCTTCCTGGGTTCAAACAATTCTCGTGCCTCAGCCTCTCCAGTAGCTGGGACTACAGGTATGTACTACCACACCTAGCGAATTTTTGTATTTTTAGTAGAGACAGGGTTTCGCCATGTTGCCCAGACTGGTCTCAAACTTGTGAGCTCAAGCCATCCACTCTCCTCAGCTTCCCAAAGTGCCGGGATTACAGGTGTGAGCCACCTCACCTGGCCAAGTTGCAAGGCTTCTTACACATTTTGGATACAAGACCCTTCTTAGATATGATTTTCAAATATTTTCTTCTATCTGTGGGTGGTCTCTTCACTTTCTTTGATGATGGCCTTGAAACATAAAAGTTTTAAATTTTGATGAAGTCTAATTTGGTTTTCTTTCTGTTTTTTCTTTTTATTCTGGTTATTTTGGTGTTTCTTGTGTCATAGCTAAGAAACTATTCCCTAATCCAAAGTCAGGAAGATTTGCACCTATGTGTTCTTCTAAGCATTTTTAACTTTTAGCTCTGCTATTTAGATCTTTTATCTGTCTTCAGTTATTTTTGTATATATGGTGTAAGGTAGGGGGTCCATATTCATTCTTTTGCATGTGCGTATCCATTTGTCCTAGCACCATTTTTTGAAAAGAATATTTTCCCCCTCATTTAATTATCTTGGCTTTTTTGTTGAAATGGTCAATTGATTTTCAGCAATATTCCATTGACTTATATGCCTAACCTATGCTAACAACACAGTTGTTTGCTTACTATACATTTATAGTAAATTTTGAAATCAGAAAGTGTGAGTAACTCCATTTTAACAAATGCAGCAATTCACTTCTTACTAATATTAGTTGAAGCCACAAAGCTCCAACTTTGCTCCCCACCCGACCAAGATCATTTAGCTATTATGGTTCCCTTGTATTTCCATATGAATTTTTAAATGAGCTTGGATTTTGATAGAAATTACATTGAATTTGTAAATCAATTAGGGAGTATTGCTGTCTTAACAATATTAAGTTATCTGATCCATGAACATGGACTGTTTTTTCATTTATTTGCATCTTCTTTTTTTCATAAATATTTTGTGGTTTTTAGGGCCAAGTCTTTTTTTTTTTTTTTTTAAAGATGGGGTTTCACCATGATGGCCAGGTTGGTCTTGAACTCCTGACCTCAGGTGATCCACCCACCTCCGCCTCCCAAAGTGCTAGGATTACAGGCGTGAGCCACTGCGCCCGGCCAGGGCCAAGTCTTATGTGTAACTTTTAAAAACCGTATTCCTAAGTATTTTATTCCTTTTGATTTTATTATAAATGGAATTTTTCTTAATTTCATTTTTGGATTGTTCATTGCTAGTGTATAGATATACAACTGATATTTATATATTGATATTGTATCTTGCAGTCTGCTGAATTCATGTATTAGTTCTAATAATTATTTTTGTGGCTTAAGATTTTCTCTCTGCAACAACATGTCATCTGCAGACATGGTTTTACTTCTTCCTTTCTGCCATCAATGCCTTTTCTTTCTTTTTCTTGCCTACTTGCCCTAGCTAAATCAATGTCGAATAGACATGCTAAAAGTGGACATCTTCGTCTTGTTCCTGATCATAGAGCAGTCAGTCTTTGACCTTTAAGTATGATGTTAACTGTGGGAAACAGATTTCTTGAAAGAACCTTTAAAGTTTATTTATTCACCTTCTTTATTTAAAAGCTGTCTATCAGACATTATGATAGAGTACTGGTTAGTTGGACATAGGCAAAAGCAAATTCTCTGAAATAGGAAGTATATCATCATGTGAAACAGTTACCAAGAGCCCCTGTGTTAGTCTGGGGAAGTTGCACTTAAAAGTATAATAATAATTAAGTTAAATTAAATTAAATTTTTGAAAAAGAACTAATTTATAGAGGAAGTAGTTGAGACCTTAAAGGTAAATAAAATTGACCATGCAAGGGACAAGAGAGTGTTCTAAGTGATAAAATATTGAGGTAAGTGAAGTCATGGCCTGCCTGAGAAATACAGTATGTCTTCCAGAGAGTTAACTTCCAGGAGGTGTTGCTAAGAGATGATGCTGGACAGGTAAGCAGGGGCTAGATTATGAAGGTCTCTCGTGGGGGCCTGTTATTACATTATAACTTTGCCTGGAGAGTGGCCAGAAGTCATTGAAGGATTTTAAGAAGGAAAAAAAGGGGGCGGGGGTGAAATGAGATAATCTGATTTGCACTGTAGGAAAAACTAGGGTTCTAGTTGGGGCTAACATCTGGAAAACTAGTTAGAGGTTTATTGCCATAACCCAGGAAAAGATGATGGTATACTGGACAGTGTCGTGGCAGTAGAGACGGAGATAAGTGAAGAGATTCCAGAGAGATTTAGAAAGAGAATTGGATGTTAGAGGAAGAGGGGACAAGGATGATTGCTAGATTTTTGTCTAGGGCAAATGGGCAGATGCTGATGATCTTTGATGATTTGGGGAATACAGGAGAAATAGTTGGGGACAAGGTAATGAATTTTTATTTTGGAGATACTGAGTTTGAGGTGCTCAGAACATATCCAACTGGGTATTTCCCATAGGTAATTGGATTTGATGTTTACAGTACAGAAAAAAAGGTCTAGGTTAGGTCTGTATGGTAGCTATAGATGTTATATGGTTATTGAAGACATGGTAAGGATTAAACTCCTTCATTGAACATATGGTCATTTACCAGTTCATAGGATACACTTAGAGATGGCACACAGAACTCATCTTACTCTATTCTCCTCTGACTCTCCTCTATCTTGTCTTTTTCCTGCCTTCCATTCCCCTCACACCAAAACAGAAATTTCACATAACTTAGTGAAAAGATAGTAATGTGTATTACAAGAGTATTACTATTAGCTCCTAATCCTTCACTTAAATATTGATGTTAGCAAGATTTCTTCTTGTAAAGATAACATTGTACCATAATATTTATTTCAATTTTAGTGTCTTAAAGACTTTTCTGCATGATCCTCTTGTGGAGTGGAGTAAACCAGTGAAAGGACATTCCAAAGCATCACTGAATGAAACTGGAGAAGTTGTCAACGAAAAGGTTAGTAGAAAGTGTAGCTTGATATGGGCTGTAGTCTTCATCTCTACAAATGAACTTGATATGTAGCTACAGTTCTCATCTCTGTGCATGAGAACTGCTTGGAAATACTGTTAATGACTATTGCTTACTCTGAAATCTAGTTCTCTAGTATCACAATGCCGTAAGTGTTCTTTATTGTCAACAATGTTAACATTATTAGCATTTGTATAATAAAATAGTTCATGGCACACTTGTTTAACCATGGACAATTCACAGTTATGAGATACAGTAGGAAAAACAAGTATAAATTGCGTGAACTTAACAGAACAACAGGTCTGAGCTTTAATATCATGATAGCAGTGTGTCACAAGCTATCTTAACAAACGCAGCAATTCACTTCTTACTAATATTAGTTGAAGCTGCAAAGTTTGCAGATAGCTTTGTTGTTGTTGTTTTTGAGACAGAGTCTTGCTCTGTCATCCAGGCTGGAGTGCAGTGGCATGATCGTGGCTTAATGCAACTTCTGCCTCTCAGGTTCAAGCAATTCTCCTGCCTTAGCCTCCCGAGTAGCTGAGATTACAAGCGTGTACCACCACGGCTGGCTAATTATTATATTTTTAGTAAAGATGGGATTTCACCATGTTGGCCAGACTGGTCTCAAACTCCTGGACTCAAGTGATCTACCCACCTTGGCTTCCCAAAATGCTGAGAGTATAAACATAAGCCACTGCACCTGGCACAGATAGTTATTTTTAATAAGTTAAAATAGATGGAGGATTTTTTTGGGGGGGCACACTCTTACATCTTTAATAAGTCTTGTACAGGCTTACTAAATACAGTTAAGAATTATACTGACTATACCCTAATAAAGATTAAAAATTTACATTCCAGGTAACTACCGTAAGAGTTTAAGTCCACTTTCATCCTACTGATCTAGCCCGAGGAAGGTTAGACACATACACCCCCATCCTTCATGTCAACCTTAACCCCTTTGTCTTGAGAAAGGAGGTTTAGCTGCTTTTTAGTTCTTCAATTTTTTCTTGTCTATTATCTTTACCTGTAGGGTGATATTAATATTTCCAGAATTTTGATAAAGTGCACTCTGTAGCAGTTGAATAGCAGATGGTTTCTGGGACATGTTCCTTTTCGTTAAGTTCTAGATACAGTTGGCTTGTAGTGGATACCTTTTACTGAAGGATTCCACTATTTGACCAGTTCTCGAACCTGTTAAAACTTCTGCTTGCTGCATTTCTATTCTAAACAACTGAAAGAGCTCCAGTAGGATCACAGTCAACCTATACATATCTAACTGGACAGAGCAAGCCCTGGTCTCTACAGATTGTTTGTTTTTAATTAGCCAAGCTCAGTGGCATACTCCTGTAGTCCCAGCTACTTGGGAGGCTGAGGTGGGAGGATCACTTGAGCCCAGGAGTTGGAGGCTGCTATGAGCTATGATGACACCACTGCACTCCACCCTGGGCAATGGAGTGAGACCCTTGCATCATACTCAGATCCTTCCAGCTGTTTGGATGAAGCTTACAGACAAGTGTCCGCTCTGGATATGTGTTGGTGCTCTCTTTCCATTTCTATGGGTCCAGTCTGTGTTCCTTTTTAAGATGTCTGGGGCAGGCTAGACCAAAGTCTCCTATTTTTACTTGCTGATGAGAGCCATGAAGAAAAAATATTTCTAGGCTTCTAATATCTGTTTACAATTCCCATGTTATGTATGTAAAACACACCTTCCACTAATTCTTGAAAAATTTTTGTTGCAACACTGGCCATAAGGACAGGCAGACTTACCACACACTCTTGGCCCTGCTTGTTTCTCTCAGCTGTCCAGTCCCACAGCAAGAGCTCGCACAGCTGCATCTGACTGTGCAGAATCAGGTAGTTCTGCACCTCTATCCGCCCCAACAAGTTCAATTTTCTTCAGAAGATTCCTCAGTGGATGTGAAATTCTCCTCTAGGAGGGAATTACACCTGAGCAGCAGCAGCTGTTCCACAATTGACCTGATAAACCAGCCAAGCCATTTTCCTGGAGCTCCAGGGATGAATCAAATTCACTGGTGTCTCTTAGGATTAAATTGGCAGGGTGGTTCACCAGCTTGTTTTTCTGATTTTGAGTGTTAGATTCTCCACAGGGTTTTTCTTTTCTGAGGTGAGCTCAGCAAAGATAATGGATGAGTTGCTACTTTCATCATTTTTAACACCGTATTGGTATGTCCTCTGCCTGGTCGGAGAACATTTCCAAAAATGGCAACCGAATGGAAGCTCTGTCTGCTTGTGGTTGGACCACATGAACATGTTCTGTCTATGCAGTATGATAACCAATGATATTAGGGTCCTGAAGACCCTCCAACACCTTCATTCCCATAGTTTCTCCATCCAGTCTGTTTTAGTTGCACCCTTAATCAGGACTTTTTAAATTGCATAATCCTGACCATGTTATTTATTCCTGACCTTGTATACTCTTCCATATCCACATTTTCCTAAGATGGCAAGTTCTTCAAATTCATTTAAGTAACATGAAGTTTGTGCTTCAAAGGCTACTTCCCTTGATCTGATTTTCTGGATATGACACATCCTTACAAGGATCCCGATGGACTCTCTCTTTAGTGGACCTCATTAAGTGAGTAATAGCTCTGTGGTGATATAGTCTTAATGAGCTAAACTCATCACAAGTGAAAGAAGACAGCAGCCCCCATTTTGATAAAGGTCTGGCAAAGTAACTTAAACATGTGTCTTGAATGAACTGGGTTTGGTTCATGCACATGGCTCAAGTGCTCCACCAAAGAAATAAGCAGGAGCTGGTCTGCAACTGCAAAAGGGAAGACTGGCTGTTGTAGGGGTTCTCTTAACACCTGGAGTTCTTCTGGAACATCAGATTCGTCATATTTGGAGTCCATGCTCTTGGCAGAAAAGTTGATGGCAGACAGCATAGCAATAGCCCCTGCCCTGTGGCCCTCCTCTTCCATTCAAGGGCTGCAGCCCAGTCCACCGGCTCAACCAGCACCGCCTCCGAGAATTATTTTTCTAATAACGTAATTCTTTTGCATTCAGATATGCTCAAGAAAGAAATGTATACAATTACAAATAGCTCATTTAGAACTCCCATATACATGTACTAAAATAATGTAAATATTAGGCAGTAGAGCATTGTTGCTATTAGAATATTCATTCAAATGTTTAAGTCCTAAACACTTCCAAAGCAGATTTTAAAAATTATTTTTCAAGAATTGCAATGTGTAAATAATTCCTTAGTATTTCATGTAGTCCAGAAACATGCCCAAGCAGTTGATGCTGAATCAATCTTGGAAGCCTCAAAATCAGTATCACAAGTTAACTGTATTTGTTTAATTTCTCCTTTTTCTGTATTTGCTCTTACAAAAGGAGTATTGGTCAGTAAAATGGTGTTAATGTTTATTAAATGTCAAAATATAAAGAAAGGTAGTAATTCCAAATTATCAACATCTGTTTTTGGTTTTGTTTCTTCTTTTTAGGCCAAGACCCATGTTCTTGACATTGAGCAGCGATTACAAGGTGTAATCAAGACTCGAAATAGAGTGACAGGACTGCCATTATCTATTGAAGGACATGTGCATTACCTCATACAAGAAGCTACTGATGAAAACTTACTATGCCAGATGTATCTTGGTTGGACCCCATATATGTGAAATGAAATTATATAAAAGAACATGTTAATAATCTAAAAGTAATGCATTTGGTATTAATCTGTGGTTGTATCTGTTCAGTTCTAAAGTACAACATAAATTTATGTTCTCAGAGCAACTGTTATTTCTCTCCGATCATTAATTATATGTAAAATATATGTTCAATTATGAAGAAATAAACTGCTTTCTTAATACATACTGTGTATTATAGCTGGAGAAATGGAACATCATGTGTTCTCATGTTCAAAACCTGTATTTGTAAGAAACAAGCGAGCCTAATTTCATTTTACAACTTCTACTGATTTCCTTTTAAAAGTCCTAGCTAGGTGGGGCGTGGTGGCTCACGCCTATAATCCAAGAACCTTGGAGGCCAAGGCGGGCGGATCACCTGAGGTCGGGGGTTCAAGACCAGCCTGACCAACATGGTGAAACCCCGTCTTAAAAAAAAAAAAAAAAAAAAATTAAAAGTCCTAGCTATTGTAAGGATTCACTTAAAGAACAAAATTATATGGAATAAATATTGTGGGCAAGGCATTGTATCAGACTTGTGCATAGAGCTACCCTCTCCTGTACTCCAGGAAGTGACAGTCTAGTAAGAGAGAGATATAAATATAAATAGCATATCATTAAGTTCACTTAATAAAACTGTGTTTGAAAGTGTGATAGGGAAAAAAATATAAGCCAAAAAGTGTGAATATGAAAACGAAATAAACATCCTCTAATTTGTATGATGCTGCCATACTGCAGTCCCAGAATGCAGAATCTAGTGGTCAATGAAGACAGCGATACTTAACATTTCCTGAGATCTTAAAATCTAAAAAGGTTTAAATGTTTAAGGTTTTCTGTAAGTTTTCATCCAGAAGATTTAAATACAAATTAGGTTCTTACATTCAAATAAGTGGAAAACTCTTACATTTAAAATTGATAATTTCACTTAAGTTTGTAAAACTTGCCCCAGTTGAAAGTGTGATGGGGAAAAATATGAAAAACCCAGAGGCATGAATGTAAAAACTAAACATCAAATGATTTTGTATCCAAGATCTGTTGGTTGGGGCGGGGGGGGGGGGCGTGTAAGTGGGAAATTGTTAAAAACAATTTGGAAAACGTTTTTAAAAGAAACTTTATCGTAGGTTTAAATTCCTAGAGAAAATAATTCCTAGCAAAAACAACCTAAGCCAAATAAATCACCAGATCTTTCCAAATCTGTGTGAAAAATACTGAGATTAGCAACTCTTGAAGACAGAAGCAGAACAAAAATCTGTTCGATACCCTCCCACACCCTCGTGCGGTTTTCATGCCACTTCCAAATTCACTTAGAAAGCACAGCTCTATTCTAGGGCATTTTCACACCTAAGTTGAAGCACACCTGCAAACCTCCGCAGACCTCTGACCGCCACCAGGTCGCACCGCGGTCCCCGCCGCGCGAGGCCTGGCCGGTAAAGCCCCGCCCCTGGGACGGCCTCGGATCCTGCCGCTCTAGGCCCGGCGAGCGCTCTCTATGGTCGGCCAGGCGGTGTGTTGTCATCCGCGGAGCGACGGCCGGAGGCGGCAGCGAAGGCCCCGGCGGGGCGTTTGGTTTCGGTTTGGCCCTAACTGGGATTAGTGTTGACGGTCGAAATGGGAGTCCCCCCAAGTTTTACCGATGGATCTCAGAGCGGTATCCCTGCCTCAGCGAAGTGGTGAAAGAGCATCAGGTGGGTGAGCGAGGGGCACAGGCTCAGAAGGCCGAAGACCCGGGGCTCGGCGGCCCTCTCCACCCAGGGCTGGGGCTTTCCTGCCCCCTTTCCCCTCGTCGTCTGGCCGATGTGTGGCATAGGGAGGGGGACGGAAGGTTTGAGAACGCCCAGATGAGCCGAAAGGGGCCAAGGACGCAGGTTTCCTGTGTGTGGACACAGTCCGGGGTTCACAGCGTTCTGACAGCTCTACTGCTGTGGTTGGTCCTTCCGCGACTCTGAAATGAAGTCCTGGGAAAGAACGCTTTACCGTTCTCCCGTTTCTTCCAGGGAAGTTGCAAGTTGCATTTTTCCTTACAGAGGCTGCAAAGCTGTAGTGAGTGTCCTTGTAGGTTCGCCGATCCCACCCAGAGCGGTAGACCCACGTACAAACAGTAACAGCCGCCTCCGCACGCAGTCACCTTGTTTACTTTCCCTGATCTAGAGCGCGGCTCACCCGGCCCCCAACGGCTAGACTTTCCGACGTAGCCTGAGGGTCCATACTGATAATGCTTTTTGTACTTATTTTCTTTTATCTCAAAAACAGCACCAGTCCCTATTGCCAAAACAAAAAACTTGGGCGGGCTGGGGAGTGGGGGTTAGGGCCTTTATTTGGAGGCCTCGCTGTGTGACAGAGAGAGGGGGTTGGGGAAACCAATTGGTAGAACATTAATGCTACTAATAATATTTGTCATGCACTGACTCCAGGGCAGTGTTAATGTATAGATTCCAAAAACGTAGTTTATATATTGGAACTGGAAAGAGAGGAGGCAGTCGTCTATTAGGTAAACTAGACTTTGGGTGATACTTTGGTGTTTGTGACATTTAATGAATTTGATAGATCTCTTGCCTGTTTGCAGTTTTACAGAAAAAAAAAGTTTTGAAATTTGTGTAGCTGATTGAATCAGTCTTGATGGGTAGTATTGTAAATAGCCTTTTAAATTATGGTTTAATCAGTACTTACAAACGAGGGTAAGTTTTACTTCTGGAAAAGAGTTTTTGTTGCTGGATTCTAATCAGATTTGGTAGATTGAAAAAAAAAAGTACAAAAACTTTCAAATGTTAGCTTATCTTTGATTTATTTGAAATACAGATTGAGTTACATTCAGAGAGGTATTTTTTTCGCCCGGAGAGGGCTAAAATCGAAACCAGTACATTGCAGAAACGGAGACAATCAGCTTTGGCTTTGCTTGCATCCTGCAATCAGTTCCTCCTATATATGAGTCACTTTATCTCTAAAGTGCAAAACTAATGTGATTGTTATTCAGGATGACTTAATAATACATAATTTGTTCAGTAATATTTTTATTCTGTAGACTGTGGCACAGAATTTGGTTTGGTGGAAATATCCTAGATTCTCTCCATCCTGAGGAATCTTGTTACTGCAGAATGAAAATAATGTCTTTAATGCAGTTTTATGACATGGATACTAGGATAGGGTTTGTGAAAGCTTTATATAGAAAATGGGAGAATTATTTTTAAATTATTTTTAAATTGTAAATAATTTTTAAAATTTGGTTCATCATTGTGATGCCTTTCAAAAATGTTTGATTAAAAAAGAGAAAAAGTGTTACTAGCTTCTCTCTCAAGTGGAACTTAAAGACGGTCATGCCTAAATACGTCACAGGCATTCAAAAGCTAGTCCTGGGGCAAAAGGGTAGGGAGAAGTGAGTTATGGAAAGTCAATGGTTGTGGCCTCAGTAGCATAGGTTTTCAGTTTCTCTGAATCATCTAGTAAAAACAGAAAGAGAAACTAGAAAGCAGAGTTTAAAATCCATAAAATAATTACAACAAACCATGTGATATGCTATCCCCATGAAACCCAAAACATAAATAGTTGAGGCAAACTACCAATAGTCTCTAGACACAATTGGTATTGACATCTGTGCAGAAGTGAGAAGGAAGCAATGGGGCAACATCTGATGGACTTAGAACAGGAGAATTCCAGAGTAGCCAACAGTATCCACGAAAAGACTATGCTGTTCAATTAGATAGCCGTAGCTGAAACCAGGGAGTTTTATTCTTTCCATTATCTGGATGAAGGCCTAGCATAAGAAAGACCAAACAGGCAGGAGTAGTCTACCTCCTGTGAACACTCAAAACTGACTTGCCAAGGTGCCATTCTGGGCCAGAGCCCTAAGGAAAAGGGAGTGGAATAAAATCTTACAAAAATTTTATGCAGGGAGTGAAATAAAATTTTATGAAAGGACAATAGAGACAAGAAAAGAGGAGACAGTTCATATAAAAGTGAGGCAAAGTGCTGGGCGCGGTGGCTCACGCTTGTAATCCCAGCACTTTGGGAGGCCGAGGCAGGTGGATCACGAGGTCAAGAGATCGAGACCATCCTGGCCAACATGGTGAAACCCCGTCTCTACTAAAAATACAAAAACTTAGCTGGGCGTGGTGGTGCGCGCCTGTAGTCCCAGCTACTCGGGAGGCTGAGGCAGGAGAATTGCTTGAACCTGGGAGGCGGAGGTTGCAGTGAGCCGAGATCGGGCCACTTTACTCCAGCCTGGCGCCTGG